>OY728134.1:752622716-755022716 GCA_963277665.1 Viscum album
TTGGTTGATGCTCATCCTTAATGCTAATGATATGGATCATAATTATATACAGAGAAGGATCTATGATTTGGTGATGGTCAATATAATGTGTGGTTGCATTGCTTTGGAAAACATGTCGTAGGAACGATATAGAATTTGAAAGTGTCACCAACAACCCTATTTATCCAAAATATGGTATATTATTTTGATTTTACTATTTTCTAAATTTTAATCATTAAATATTTACCAGAATATATATAGTCTGTAATATTATGGTTCAATATTACTCTAATTGAATATATAATATTATAATTTTTATAAAAAAATATGATGGTTTTTTAATTGAATATTAATTTTGATGCTGTAAAATTTATTTTACAAATATATAGATTTTTATTTTTAAAATATTTTTAGGGTTAATTTTCTATTATAAATAAATTCATAAAAAAATTAAATAAATAATATATTTATGAAATGAATAAATAAAAAAATATGATGGTTGACTTTCTTGGATTTGGGTCAAAGAAGAGGAGGGTTAATCCCAATAAAATAAAACAATATAACTTTTTTATTAAATTTCATTTTAGAAAATAAACTATATATTTATGTATTTTAATTTTATAGTTGTAAATATCACGATCATATTAAATTTAGTTTAATTATTGATTTTTTTTAATTTTCAAAGATATATTATCCTACATTATATTTTTTTAAATATATTTTATCAAACATTCAAATTAACAATAATAATTAAAATTATATATATATATATATATGTATGTATGTATGTATATATATATTATTTTCATGGAGAAAATTTCAAATTAGTTATTTTATTTTGGATTACACCAAACAAAATTTTGGTGTTCTGTGTCAAAGACGTCCAAAATATCAATATAAATCTAATGATATATTTATATCAAATAATGAGGAAGAAAAATAATGAACATGTCATTTATTAAAAATTGTTAAAATTAAATAAATATCACCTATACATTATGATTTCCATTAGATTATCTAGGGCCTACGAATATTATATTTCAAAAGGGAGATGGGTCACCTTGTTTTCTTATGAGTCCCACAAATGTTCAGTTAGGGCCTATAAATTATAAATTTTTTACTTTTACAATTGAATATCGATATAGAAAATAACTTATTTGTTGTGTGATTTAATGTTTCATTTGAAAATGGAATAACCATATAACAATTGGTTTAATTATTAATTTTTTACATTCCAAATTATATTTTATTCGTTGTTTTTGTTTAGAAATTGACATGGTCAAACAAGATAAATAAATGTATTAAATATCTATATATATATATTATTTTCATAGAAATAAATATATATTAGTTATTATATTTTTTACTCCATGTTACTATATATCAATATATTTTTCCAGAGACATTCTAATGTTGAATTTATATCTCAAAAAAAATTCTTATCAAATAACAAAAAAGAAAAACAATTAAAAATTTATTGATTTTTTAACAATGCCTATAATAAACTAAATATCACCTATGATATAATATTTTCAATTTATTTTCAAAAAATATAATAATAGAAATTTAAATACACAAGCCACTTTATTTTGAAACGAAAAATAATACTAATCCACAAGAAAAAAACCCATAGACATAAAGAAATTAAATCATTAGTAAAACAAATACATTAGAAAAGTGCCAATATTAGATGTAAAATAAATTTTATAATTTTAATGAATCATTAAAATCATTAAAATTAATCAAAACCATATCTGGTCATAGATATATAATCCAACACAACCATTATAGTGATGGATAATTGGGATATATTAGATTAAATGAAATAGAATTTGGATCATTATGGTCATATTATACATCTTCTTGATCTTATTTTTCATATTAAATATCCCATATGTATAACCATCCATGAATTTTTTATTTAACAAAATAATAAATGTGTAATTGTTTTCTATTTTTTACATCATTTCATTTTACTGAATATTTATTTATTAATGACGACTTGGGATGTAAGATGTTATGGTGAGTAATATTCTCAATTTAAATTGACGGCAAGGTGTTCCCTTAATGTGTTCCACTTATTTCCTTATTTCTGGGATCAACATTCTGCATTGTGTTTCAAGTTTAAGGGTTCATATATTGTACCCTGTTAGATAAAAAAAACTATTTATGATGCCTCCACAATATGTAGTTACTGAAATTAAATTTCATTTTCCAATGTGTGATTTAAAAGGAATAGGGATGGATTCCTACACCTTCAAATTTTGATATTTAGGGGTCATGAATGAAGAATAAGAAAAGGAAAAAATTATTCATTTCCATTTGTTACAACAATGATATTCATGATATCATTCAATTCTTGGGGGAAGAACCTAGAATATGATCGTTTCTTATGACCTATATGTTTTTAGATGTAACATGGGTTGTGGTTGTCTTGGGATTGACTTATATCACATGTAATAATGTAATTCTTTTAATTAGGAAAATTAAAATTCTAGGGATCCACTTAGTCCTTGAAAGTAGACATGTGGCTACTAATTCCTGGTTTTGAGTTTGGGCTAATTCAATGTGGTTGGATCTCTATTGTAAATCAATATAGACTCCCCTAATAGTTTGCAGAAAAGAGAGTTTCTATACATAATATATATTGGATAAAATATAATCAAAATACTTTGAAAAAATAAGTATTCACAACCATGACATCGATATTGGGTTTTTATTCGTGGTATTTTAGTTGAAATCATTACAGTAGAATGGTTTCATATAAAAATTGTGCAAGGTGAGAAAATTGTGGTATATAATGAATATGTAGATCCTATGTGCAGGTCTTAAAAAACAATAACCCTATATTTTTAATAATAATGTTATACCGAATAATATGAGATTATTAAAATTTTATTTTATTTTTATATATTAGAATATAAATTTTTATTATTAATTTGCAGTTTAAATTTAATTTAAATACATTTTTTATTTGATTCTATAACGATTAACATGAAAAATACAATGATGTTTTTAATGTTAGAGAATACATTATTTTTACGTAGAATGCAAGAATATGACTTATTGTAGACTCTTATAGGTAACTAAATTGTATTATTTGGGATCCATAAGCAATTTAAAGTGATTCACTAGTTGGTTGACTACATTAGATAGTGAATCCCACACCACTTTCAAGGATTTTCAAATTTAAATTTATATTTTACTTTTTAATTTTACTAACAAAGAAGTTAGTAGAATCAATGGGTTGATTTTATAAGGAGAATATTTTTGATGTTATATTCATCCACATTTCATCTAAAATATATTCATTCATGTAATGAATTTTATTTAAAATTGTTTATATCATTAAATAAATTCTCCCCAAATTTAATATATTAAGAAATATTTTATTTGAAATTCCCATTTCAAACTGGTAAATCTCACTCCACATTATTATTTATATAATTTCACAAAACAAGATTCATTAGACTAGTTTTTTAGTGTTTAAATTTGTATATTTTTTCCTTGCCTTTCTATAGGAAATAAAAAAATAAATTAAGTATTTCTGTAAAAATATGAGGTTGAGGGATGAAAATAAAATTTTAATATCCATGTATCGAACAATAATTTATAATATTCATCAATATTATTGATTGGTAGGTGACTGATTCAACTAAAGAAGTATTTGGTCACTCGTTAATTGAATAATCTTAGTATATTTCTATTTTTGGTATAGTAATTGAACCAATATTGATGATCAAATTCATCTTAGGGATTGATTTGGAGGCTAGTAGTAAACATCTCATAACATTGTTCAATATTAAAACAATTGTTGTTGCTCTATCCAATGTGTAAATGTTACACCAATAGATGAATTAATTCTAACTTATCATCTCTATAGTTCATTTTATCAGATAATTTTTGTCATATTATAAAATATTTTCTAGGAGGAGGACCTAAATTACCCAAAAAATATTCATTATTGTGTATAATCATGAATATAATGGGAGAGATAATGTATTAAAAGGTGTTTATTATAAAAACCCAAATTTTTAACAGTGGATATTTTCCATTCTTAAAATTATGTTATATAGAATAAAACACATATATATCCTAGTGATACAAATAAAAAAATAAGAACCAAAAATTAAAAATGAAATAAGTGATATTTCATTAAAACAATGATCAACTATCGATGAAATTGTATCTTGACCGTTGGAATAGTAACCAGACCATTACAATAGTTACATAACCACTTGGAATAGTAATCTAGTATGTAGAATAGTATCCTTTCCTATGAGAATAATAATAAAAATTATTAATATTATAAATTTAAATATTCTATAATTATATCATATTATAACTAACTAAATGTTTTAAAAATGTTAAACTATGTATTATTGTAAAACAGAAATGTTTATTTACAATTTTATAATTTATAATATGATTTAAAATATATATTATTTTCATAATATATATTAATAAATTTGTATTTTTATTATTATTATTATATAATTTAATGTGATAATAATCAATTTTTCAATGTGTCGTAAAATAGATTATAATATTAAAATGAGTGTTTTTTATAAATGTTGATTTTATATAAAAATTAAATTTCTTTTAGATAGAAAACACATATTTAAATGGAATATATATATGAAATCATCACAATGAAATTTTTCATTGTTTATTTTCTGTTAATTTTATGAAATATCTCAATTTTCTGATGAATAGTAAATATATTGTTTTCATGTAAATTGTGTAACCTAAATTACAACATTCATGATGTATTTGTGAAATAATAATTTTTAGAAATTAAAGATAGGATATTAAATATTTACTTTTAAAAATTATTAATGAATATAAAATTAATTCAATTTCCAAACATGAAAATTATTTTTCAAAACTGAATTTCAAAAGTGATTCCTTAAATTTAGAAATTATCATAATTTCAACTTTCTATTTTAATAAACTAATGACTTTGACTTATAAAGGTTTCTTAAATTATTAAACTAATTATATTACATTAACATATGATTTATATTTTCATAGAATCACTATAGCAAGTCTGACCATTATATTAATAGTTTAAAAAAAATTATTCTATAGATACTTTTCTCCTCAAGTATAAATACTACCCTCTACCAGCCTTAAAGAATCCACTCATCCTACCCATTTAAAAGACATATCACTAAATAATTATTCCATATTAATAATTTTATAAAACATATGATATTTTTATCCATCCCACAACAATTAATAATGTTATTTAAGGTTCATACTAGATAAGACACACTGAAGAAAGAGTATGTTTACATTAGCAATTCTATCATTTCTTATTCTCCTTCATTATTTCCCAATCCCATTAAACCCCATATAATATAAAATTTATTATGATGTATGTACATATTAAATTAATGTTATCCTACCATAAGTATCATATATATATGAAATATATAAATTTTTACTCATGTCTTTAACTCTTTTGACAACTTCTCGTTGCAGGTCGATTAACTGCATAAAGAGAGATTACCCAAAGAATTAATATATCAACAATTTTTAATGGTAAAATTGAGGTATATATATCATATAAATATATAATAAAAGTTATTCTATTTTTATGAATTTAATTATATAAATGTATAAATTACATTTAACAAAATGGTGAAATTGAGGGAAAATGAGAATTTATTTTTAGAAAAAAATTATATCAAAATACATGAATTTCATCAAAATAATTAATAAATATATCCCACTATTATAATTGGTAAATATTTTTATAAATTATAATAATTTACTTCTTTACATATGTTTTAATATATATAAAAACAAAAAAAAATTATTTATGAGGCTTAAAAGTGACATAATTAATTGAGAATTAATGTGAACAGATTCTCAAACCCAACTCCATTTCATTGGGTTTCCCTCCATCAAACCAATTTCATTAAATATTTTCATTAAATTTTCTCTTAATTTAATTTCATTATTCTTCCCATTTTTTGTATACATTTTTTTACATGATTTCATGAAAAACAAAATTAATTTCCAAAAGAACACTTTTTTCTAAAAACCCTACTTTTACTTCTCTTGTGATTATTTAGATTTCACCCATGATTGATGAATATATTACCGTGATCGTTACTATAGTTTTCCTTTTGGAACCACAATCTATATTCATGAATGATGTCCTTATGAAACCAATTCCATTCTGTGGGTTATATTATGTCTATGATTGTTATATGATCTATGTGGCATGCATGATTATGTCAATGTTATGAGGTGATAGGTGATCTTGTAATTCTATATCAACCCAATGCATTGGGTAATTTGATTTATCTCATTATATATTATTCAATATTTGTTACTATGGTGTTATTATTTATAATAATGATGATGTTATGATATGTACATGTGTTATGAATCAACATTATGCTAGCATTTTTCAGTAATATTTTTTGTATTTGATCACTAATAAAAAATGTTTAATAAATATTCATGCTAACTTTCCATACCTTTAAATAATGCCTCTTATAATAATTACGATGATTATCTTATTCTATGATATGGTGAAGGTGATTATTCTCACACGTTTTATAATGATTTATTTTATTATCTATCCTCTTACTAGTCCTTCAGCTCACCTCTTTCATTGATGTACATCCTCAAGTGATTACTTACACTAAAGAGGTTATGAATTCCACTAAGAAGAGAGATAAGAATGAATTAAATAGGTTTTATTTTATTAATATGTAAAAGTTATGGTTGATCCTATTTTTCCTAGGACACGGAACATTTGGATCCTAGTTTTGTATGTTGTTGACACAATGTTTTATCACATGGATGAAATGGAAAAAATGAAAGCCAATATAAAATGAATAATAAATAAGATGAATTGCTGTCAACGATCACAAATCCCATAAACAGAATTCTCCCAGGGTACCCCAAAAAAACTAATAGCGCAAAGGGTACCTATACACAACACTTGAGGATCACCTACCTGCATGAAACACCTAGGGAATATGGGACCATTTTGTATGGTCGGATATTTTCCTATAAATAGGTCCTCTGATTTATTCATTTTACACAAATATTTTTCTTGACTACCAATTATTGTTTGTATTTCCTTCAAGCTTCGTTGAAGACCTCCAAGACCATATAGGTAGTTTTCAATCACCTAATGAATATATAATTAAGGGGGTTAGTGTTATTGAAGTCCTCCAAGTTTTCTAAATAAACAATACCTATGTGAGGTTTTTTCTAAACCCCCAATAAATAAAGACTATCATGTGTCCCATTTTTCCTAACAAGGGACATAAGCAAGTTATATCTGGGAACACATGGAGAGACACTTGAAGGCTTAATCATGGTCACTCCCAATTCTAGTATCCCAGGTGGTGTATCACCCAACCTGATACCCAATTCACTGAGGTAAACCTATGTTAAGGAAACCTTGTATGATCCTCCATGGTTTTCCCAACATGTAGGACCTCTTAAAATCCACCCCTGGTAATACCCCTTCTCCCTTGGCTCTCTTTTCTGGAGGAGACCATGATGAAACCCCCACCAAGTTCTCTTTAATTTCATAATCTTGGGTAATGAAACACTAGTGTGTCTCCCATTTGGATTTGGATTTCTACATTCATAGGTTTCCCACACTCATTCTAAATATGGGTTGGGACACTCGTGGTGAGTGTGAATTTATATATCTATATACATAAGGATCTCGATCCCAGAGAAAGTGTTGGGGAGTTCTTGGTATAGACTATTAGGTTTCGTCCTATACGGCCCATGTCTTCACATTTTCATCTCTAGGACTCAGAGCCTCTAGTTACTAATAGGAATGGTAAATACCACACATCGTTTTGGAGTGATATCCACCTCTCCTTATTTGTAATTCAGTTCATGAATCCCTCTTAGCGTAAGACCCTTGACTTTCAAGCAAGATCACATGCCCATCACTATAATAGAGGGAAGGTTCATTGATTTTCACCCTCATCCAAGATCACCTTAGGGAATGGACAAACATGTCACTATACAGGACTATCTAGGATAACAAAACAATAGAGGTTTTGGGTAAACTCAATAGTCAAACCCACTCTATTTTCCCTTTTTCAACATGAACATTATTTTATCGATGTTGATTGGGTAGTCTTTATATAAATTACTATCACTTTCTTCTCACACAGAGCATGACTCACATAGGCATTGTTATTAGTGTTGATCATAACATCTTCTCAATCCCCAATCATGGGTATCCTCTTTAGTAATATATCCCAACTACATTCAAATGTTAATCCTCTTCATAAATAATCCTTGACTTTAATCATATGCATCCTCCATACGAATAAGACTCAACTCCATTAAAATGGAAATGATATTTAGGAATAATCAACAATTTTAATCTTGGAAATCCTCCTCGTGAATAATCCCAAACATAATTCATAAGAATCCACCTCAAGAAGAATCATCCACATCAATCAAAATGGTCTTATCCATTAGGTGTAATCCCCATACAAGACTTAAAATCACTATGATAACTACACCCATCATGGCCTCTTGACGTAGGAACCCTCTAGAGGAGTAAGATCCTATCATTTCATCAACCCCGATGCGAATCCTTCTCAAAAATTTTACCTAACGAATTTGACAATGGTCCATACACCCCTATGGGACTCTGTTTTTGAAATCCTCTATAGGTGCAGTTCTTCATAAATAAATGTGTTCTTTGATTCCTATCCAAATAGGATACATAGGTAACCTCTCTAAGGTCAAAACCCAAAATAAAAAAGTCAACCATATTCCCTATGGAACAAATTCCATGTATGGTTTCATTCAACATTGGAATCGATACACTTTTCAGTTTCCACTAGGCTACTTCAACCTAAGTCCCACACCATCCCTTGGCTAGGCACCATTATGCTAGATGTCCATTCCACATGATGTTATACTGTAAAGTTTAGTCCTTATCACACAACCTCAAATGGTATGATCTTTCCCATTAAGTGTCACTATAAAATGTGGGGTTTGGTTCCTTTAACAAGGATATGTAGGAATCCCATTCATGGGTTCAATCCCAAAATCAAAACTACTCACGTCTCCATAGATGATGATAGTCTCCAAAGTGACTTTTCATCACCCTAGATAAAGATAAAACTCTTGTGTTCCCTGCTGAGTGGCTAAAAAACAAGAATCTTCGTAATAATGACCAAATAATATTTAATAGATATGTACTAGGATATAATTAATAGATAAATTAGAATACATGTATATGATTTTAATGTTCCAAACATGATAATAATTGGCTGCTAACTCTTGATTTCCCCACATCATACTCTGGAACCAATAAAGGATTAATGAACATATCATAAATCTGTATGATATTCTTAAAGTAAGTTATAATTCCCCCATAAAGGGAGTGATGATCCCAACCACCCATTATCTTTACCAAAGTTTGTTTATAAGCATCATTGGGAATAAACAAGTTGAGAATCTACTTTTGGAAAGTAGGTCCACATGGATGTTGAACCATCAGGTGGTTTTAGTTACACTGACAAACCTATTTGAAATTGTTCAGAAATATGGAAATCACATTTCTGGGGGAAACAAGAACGGTGAACCTGACATGAATGGATTAACTATTGCATATTGTTAACAATATAAAAGGGGTGTACTCAGAGGTCTCCATTGTACCATTCCATCCCTCAATGGATACCCATTTACTATTGAAACAATAATGGTGAACAAGACATGAATGGATTAATTATAAATTCTTATTTCAATATAAAAGGTTTGTAATAACTAGTCCCTATTAGAAAATTCCATCCCGTGAAGGAAACTCATTTCTAAGGTAAACAAGAATGGTGAACCGGATGTGATCCCTTAACCAAGATGATAGTGTCACATAAATTCAATTCCCAACCCACTATCAAGGGAATGAATGTCGAGTAAGAAAAGAAATCATGAATTTATTTGAGATACTTATTTGACATGGATTCTTGTTTTTCCTAGTTATTTTGGGAACTTTATTTGAGAAATACCTTCATTCCTATGGCTTCCTTCATGTTCTCACCAATGAAAAATCTTATTGTTTATCATGACAGATCATCTTCCATGCAATCGACACGTTCACCAACTCAATGTCTTCAATGTTCGGTTTCAAACTAATTTATTAGGGAATACCATAATCATTATACCATCATGACTGATGAGGCCACTCATAAGGCCTTCCAAACCATCAAATCACACAGATCGTCAGATCAATGACAACCAATTGTCCTGAATCAAATTACACTGACCATTGTTATTAACCGATTTAGGAGCCTATCCCCGAATCACAGTAACCAGATCCAAACATACTTTAGGGAATTTTAAACAAATGTCACACATGGCATCACTCCAAAAACACAGTTGTCCCAATAGTTTTCCCCTATCAATAATCAGTGCTGCCAGATCCACACGGAATGTAACCCTTAGCATGATGAGGATGTTATACTCAATCGGATGGACCATGTTATACAAACTGAGGCATGAATGATGTCCCATTGTGAACAACAATTGGTCAATAGGGAGCATTTTCACGCCTATTATTCATAAGGAAAATACCACAAACACAATTTCATTTTTAAAATAGCAAGTAGGTAGATACAACCATTTTCCTTCATTTTGATATCTAGAATAATAATCTGGTTGTATTCATAGAAGATAGATAATAAAATCAGGAGTGAACCAGAATGAAGAAATATACACCTACCTGCTCTTATAAATCCTGACTGCAAACTCATATAGAAGCACTCAATGAACTCTACTGACCAGTTCAGGTTGATAATATAAAGTAGGGACACACACCTACCATCATTCATTAAGCTTCAAATAGACTCATCGGGAAACACCTGAAGAAGCTAGTTAGAAATTCCTGATGAAAAATGGGGAGTAGACCCAATTCCTTTCTCCCCCATATATGAGCTGTCAGAATCCACTGATAGTAAAGGGGGATAAAAGTTTGCATATACAGCATCTCCATACATTGAATGGGAATATATCCCAATTCCAAACAATGAAGATACCATGAACATCTTAAAATGGTGAATGGGGATGTGCGAATCCATACCCATATTCTAAAAACATGTATGGACATCATCATGTTGATGATTGTAGAACTCAAATGGTGGAAACATACATCCATCCCCATTAATGGGGTGATTTAATAACAGATCAAACAGCAGAAGAAACAAACATTTTCTCCTATCTAGGAGAGTAATCAAAGGGAAAACTCCCCCATGATATATAGAAAAATGGTCTATGAATATATTGATATCCCAATAGGACATAACTAGCCCATCTCAATGGTATCTCCAAGGTAGAAACATCCACCTTACCATTATATCCACTTACCCCAGCAAGTGGATCTAATTTCTCATAAGTGGTCATCAAAAATAAATATTTCCAATGAAATATGAAAGGTTTGCAGTTGGACTATGATCCATATTCCCTTAACATTTAAGTTAATTATTATTTAAGGAACTTATCTATGGTAATTCAAAATCCTACCCTCCCACTACCTATTCATGAGTGTTGTATTAGTAATTTTGAAGCACCTCTTCAGGCACGTGACCATTAAAACATGCTTCATGAAATAATAAATCTCAAGATCCCATCTTTTGATGAGAGTCATGGAAACCCTTTGTGTTACCTAATTAACAACCTGCGAGTGGATCATTCCCTTTCTTAAACCCACCATAATTTTCATATTGATGATGGTGTTCACATTGAATTATCCCTCCAAAGTAGTGTTCCACATTTTCAATTGAATTATAAAATTGGTAAGGTAGTGATGATAATTCCTTCCTATTTTAAGGATCATTCAAATACATGTAGACTCATCTTTAATACCTTTTCAATGGATGGTGAAATCCATAATAAACCAGAATACAACACATAGTAACAATTATTATCTAAAACACCCTTTGGCTATTTACCTTGTAGTGCAATAGAGGGAATCACTAATTATATTTCTTTTTTATGATAAAGTGAAAATAAAATGTCCACATTTGTGGGATCATGTAGAGGGACCTCCATCAATAGACAAAGAATATGTGGTGAACATGATAGAATATTTGTCTAAATATGACATCGTAGTCATGTTCTAGCCTTTACCCACTGCTCAATAAAGCATTCTAAGGATATTGGTGGATGATTTGAAGCATGAAATCCACATGAATATATGGATAATTAATTATCACCCAAATGAAAAATTGTTACCCTATGATGTGTACCAAGCTCACATCAAGGTAATAAAAAGGTTGAATCACCAAATTGACATTGCATCTATCCTGGATTCCCAACATCCAATGATTAAGAATTATAAAGGATACCTTCAAGATAAATGCCTAAATTAATTAATGAAACTATGATGACTGATTATAGATGACTCATATGGGGTTTGTATCAATGTATTGGGAATACATGGAGTGCTACATTTTACCGCACTCCCAAACAAGGGATTCCCATAAACTATGTTATCATCCAAATTAATATCCCTTAGATTTATCCAATAAATAGAGTTTTTTCACAAATGTGGGTAAGGGACACAAGAGTATATTATGACCGACTCTCAACAATGTCAGTTCGGAAGAGGGAAGGATATTAAAATAATTTTTCATTGAGAATAATATTACATAGAAAAAGCCTCCCATTTAGAGGATTTCAACCATCAGATATCGCAAATGTCTGAAATATCACAATGGTATTTTGAAAAAGACAACTAATGTGAATGAAAGATAATGCACATGTACCACATTTGAACAAATCGCTATAAAATTAGAAGTGCAGCTGCATGAATCTTAGCCATAGTAGTTCGGGAACAACCCCATCCCACAAGTCTAACATGTTTTCTATCTCAACCATTAATAAAATCATACCAGGCCCAAAGGGTTGTGAATGTAGAACAGGAGCAGTCCCTGTCCTCATCGATGGGGGATTTTCACCTCAATGATCCACTCCTTAATAGGGATCTGTTTTATCTTGGTCTGGAAAGATACCACATAATGATTCCTTTATGTTTTTCCCATATCGTGATCCTATAAACTTACATGGGACACATATAAATAAAGATTCTATAAATTCTCTCCATGTTACTATCCAAAAAAACTTTATTGAATCCATAAACAAGAAGACAAGATCTCAAGGAGAATGAAAAAAAAGGAGGTCACACAGAAATACTAATAATCTTCCAACAAGGAACATCTCATCTCTGAATTTTATCAATGCTACCATTCAAGACCCCCATGAACATGATACCAATTCAAAAGAGTGGGAATTGGAAGTATGTGATCATAATTTGGTCTACACTGAAAATAAATAATGAGGTAAACAAACCTGAAACTAGATACATTCCCTGAATATGAGAATCCCTCAAATTAACCCTCCTTTACCACCTCGAATGATGAAAAAATGCATAAGTAAAATTTTTTCTCACCTATATTATAGATAAGGTCCATCTCGTTGACTGGAGGATATATTTTCAAATCAGGAAGAAGGGATGAGAGAATTGAGAATAATTTATGTTGAGTTATTTTAAATGATTCATCCTACTATGTATGCCCCACAAATAGATCCTCAACATTCAATTCCAGTTAGGACATCTCAAAAAGAGTGTTTTTTCCAACTAAAGAAGATCAAGAACATACACTGAACACAGGGTATTGACTTCCAATATATTTGGAACCTATAATAGCTAACTAGGAATTCGGTCCATTGGGTGCACAAATAGAATAGATTTAGGGACATCCTTACATGACTGTCCCTATTGGTTATATATGAAAAATACCCTCAGCACAACCACCAATTTTCGTACCATTCATTGCACCCATTCAAGATCTATTCAACGCACTTGTTTATATCCCATATTAGATGAATATTCCTTGATTTCATATTAACACCATTCAGTCCCTAAAATCCTTATTAAAATCTATTGAAGGAAGGTGTTCCCTGATATATCCATATTAGAAAGATTACCCGGAAAAGGAAGACCTAACTCCTCCAACACAAAACATTGGGAATCCTATATTTCCCATTTCCAATGGATCAACAGATCCAGAGCATCACTTTAAACAAATGTTTTCTCACTATTTCCCCATGATTCTAACCCTTAGAAAATAAGAAGACATGAAATTCTAGTGTTTTATTCAATCCATGTAGGGACTGGTCCCTGTATAGTACAATGGCTTACTTTCCCATTCAGTTATGGGGTGGGAAGACCTCTGTCAGAAGTTTCTCTTCTAGTTGTGCTCATCATTATCGAAAATGACAGTGTTTGATCTCATGAGATATAAAAAATGAGAGAATATAAGGGTATCAAACTTCATTGCTTGCTGTAAAAGACTAATATTTACTTAAACCTACAATTCCCACAAGAAAAAATATTACCCATTTGTATATAAATCACTGTGATGAGTTGTTTACACCCATAAATCTTATAAAACATATAGGAGGGTTTTAATACCTTTCTATAATTTATCATCAAGTAACACACTCCTTTTTCGAAACTAAGGCAATGTCCCAAGTAATCCCAGCAAATCAAGGAAATATAAAACTTTAAGAATATGCATTTTTTAGTTACACTTATGATGAACCATGTACCTGCTTCACTTCAAAGTCTACATCACATTGCGTGGCTCTACCTCCAGAGCATCTGCAAATATTCCCAAAACATTAATATCAACATAGAGAATAGAGTCAAAATAGTTTACGAAGATCAAAATAAATTCTTATTCTTTTCAGAATGCCGCAGTCCCTAGCTACTTCATTTTAGTGTGGGAGAATAACATAGTTAGGTTTCCAAAGCCTAAGAAGCCAAAAAATGAAGGAGAATAAGATATCAAAGACTATTATCCCTTCCACTAATCATTGTGATGAAACATCAAATAGTGTTTTAATTTTTAAATTCCTTCATAAAATATGGTGGACTCTATAAATTTTCATCTAAAAAATTAACAGGCTCAAGTATCATTTGATGATGTGATAAACATGGCGGAATAAAATTAATGGAAATAGATCAAGAGAAAGAGTAAGTAGATAGTCAGATATTGGATGGCCAAGAAAACAATCTGATAGACCAATGTTATCCTCTAAGAGCAGTTCAAACAACCAACTGTGACCTTTTCCAATCATACAACTCTTCAATCATCATCATCATCTCAATCCTTTACAGATCATCACTCCAAGATGAAACCTGTCTAGAAGAACAAAAAAATACACAATATGATGACCATGTGTTAAAACTAATGTCACCTTTGACATGAGCCGACATCATTCCAATAGCCTTAGAAGATCATAAATTTACTCAACAAATGGTACAAAAATATTCAATATGCCAAGAATAATCCTCATCAAATGGTGAGTTAATTTTCGGCTATGTTAATGTCATCAACTTGATTGATCCATTATCATGTGATGAGTTTGACTACAAACTTGAGGTTCCTATATATGATTGGGGAGTTGTTGTAAGGGGTTGTCAATATCCTGTATATAGAGGAAGATATGGTATTTTTATAGGACAATACACTAACTACGTCTATATATGATTTGTCTATGCTACTGAACCCCATGGGAATTCTCTTCTATGAGCCCAATAGGAAAATGGGATCCATGAATCATTTGATAGAGCATGCTCTGAAATAGCTTTACTAGAGGATCATTTAAAAGTTATTTCATCACTCAATCAAATCCAACATGCAGGGATTCCATGTCGACCAAACTCACTAACGGTAGGGGCACCACCTGATTCTATTCCAAAGGATGCTCCATCTACATCTGGTACATCAGGGACTTCATATCCAAAGGTATCTACAAAAGGGAAACTCAATGATGAAATGTAGTAGCCTATATACGAGAAATACTATGTTTTGAATCTACTGGACTTGGTACCAGCTAAACTATCAACACTGAATGTCATGAGTCTATCAAAAGACCTCCAGGAGGAACTCATCGAGTCTTTGTCAAGCCCTCTGAATTTTGAGGTGGAATTGGTTGTTGATGAAGTATGTCAAATAGAATGTGATCCAAGAGAATTACATGTCATCATTTCTTTCACTAAACAAGATAAGTATGTTTTCATATGGGGGAATCATAGACCACTATATATAACTTTCAAGATCAATGATTTCGATATAAGCCGTGCATTCATTAACAATAGTTCAAGAGTCAAACTCATCCCAGTTCGGACACATAATCGACTTGGCCTCGATGTATCCCACTTGACCACCTCTATTTATATGATACATGGTTATGCAAAAAATGATAAAAATACACTTGGTGATATTATGCTCAAAATCTAGTTTAGGGACCTCATTTATGACTCAGAATTATTGGTTTTTCGGCAAGATACTACCTTTAACGTTCTATTGGGAGGATGTTGGCTGCACCATCATGTAGTTATTCCTACATCATACCATAATTGACTCAATAATGGTGTCAGTGGTAAAATTGGAACAATATATGGTGAACATGACACATTTTTCTCCAGTGGAACAAAATACATTGATATTAAATTCTGTCATATTAATGGGAAACAACCCATGGCCATTAATTTCACTCACATCAATGCCACAAATGGACTATAAATGATTCAAATCAACCCATTCATCCATCTTGGTAATGAGTGAATGATTTCCATCAATTAAATTGAATGATTAAATCCATTAATGAACATGCATCTGGTCACTTCTCTGATGTCGGTCATCGAAACTAATCCTGATAATTCTAGAGAGGTTTTTAGTTATCTGAACATCGAGAGAAGCCTCGATGAATATGTATTCATTCATTCTTTTGTGATTCATAAAATCTCGGGTCCATCAGCCTAGGTAGAGGAATATATTACAGAAGTGGGAGAAAATAAATGTGCCCATTTTTACCCACTCATATCCCCACTAAAGCACTAAAGGGGTCTCCAACCACTAGACAAATTAAATATGGTTGTTTCAACATATAAATTCCCAAACATTGACTCCTCCATTGACTCTATTGATTTCTTTCCATTATAAATAACCAAAGAAAGATAAAAGGAAGAGAAACATGGACAGAATAAAGAGGAAGAAGAATATCTCATAGAACCTCCTCTAGCATTTGAGGAAGGAGTATCCACTACCATGGATGAACTCAAGGAGATAATCATGGGTATAGATAAAGGACTGAAACCTACTCTAATTAGTGTTATAATGATTCCCAATGAATAGAAGTTATGTGCTTCCTTACTAAGTAAGAATATTTATGTTTTTTTATGGAACTATATAAATATTTATTGACGTGATCCCTAGGTGGGTACCCACCATTTTGGTCAACCAAAAGAGAAGTAGCGATATAAATAGGTAGCCATGCAAAAAAATACAACAAATGCCACCAAAATTTAGGCTGATGTGGATAAACTCATCATTTTTTATTTCATATTATAGGTACAATATACAATGTGGTTATCCAATATCATCCGTCTAATGATGAATAATGGGAAGATCAGATTTTCCATTGACTTCCGAGGTCTTAACTAGCATTTTCCCAAATATTACTTTTCTATTCCAATTACAGTACTCCTGATTGATGAAATGGCTTGTTATTATCCCTCTCATTCCTGTATGGATACTCTGAGTACATAAATATTCATATGACCCCAAAAGATAAAAAATATACTACCTTCAAATCCCCTTGGGAATTATTTTTCTATCTGTTAATCCCCTTCGGACAGATTATTTAGGGTGCAATATATCAGCATTCAATGAATCACATCAATAAACACTTTATACATATGGGCATCAAATGTTATGTTGATGATTTAGTGGTTATTCCCTAAAAACATTATGATCACCTAGAAAACATTTATAGAATCATTATCATGCTTAGACAACATAGCTTAAAAATGATCCCCTTGAAATGTTCTTTCAGGGTTACCGTAGGGAAGATTCTTATCATTGTTTTATGACACTACTACATTGATATTGATCCTAAGAAAAAAAATCTATCCTCAACATGTAACCTCCTCAAAACCCCAAATAATTGAGTGTAATTTATTATAAATTATCTTATATTTGACGCTTCATATCCTACCATTTTGTAAAATGTTTTCTATTTTCCAAAATAATAAAGTGTGGAGTCACATATCATTGGACAGACAAATTCCAACAATAATTTGATATCCTCAAGATATATCTCTTTAACTCTCCAGTATTAATGTCTCTTATTGAGTTAATTAATTCTCAATATGTACATGAAATCACAAGAATAGTAATTGGGGTGATTTCAATGCTCAAAATAATTATGTTGGAAATAAAAACAACATTTTTTCACTCAGTCAGACCATTCTTGATGCTGAGACTCATATTTTTTATATGAATATGATCTATCATGCATTGATCATTTCATTCTATAAATTGGGGAAATAACATCTTGAGTTCCTATTGGTCTCTTCGAGTATCCTTATCAATTTTAACCTTTGTCATAATATTTTGAAAGGATGTCTAGAATGGTGGAGAGATTATTCTGAAGCATTTTGACATACTATTTTTTCATTAGATGGTAGTGAAAGGACATAACCTAGAAGAATTCCTTATGAAATTCACATTTGTAGAAACAATATTTATGAATAAAATATTAATAAATGAAGATTTATTTTCTATTCAATATGGTCCCCAAACATGGGAAATGTATTTCGACGATGCATTTGAGAGCTCGAATTAGAATAGAATAGAAGGACCCTAGCTCAATAAATTAATGAAACAAGTTGTTCTTATTTCTCATAAAAAGGATGAGTTTACATTATCCTTCGTATTATCATGAGGTTGTTTGAATAATGGGGTGAAATATCAAACCCTCGTTGTAGGCCTAGAATTAAAAATCCAAGTACATGTAGGTTGTTTAAAAGTCAAAGGAGACATAGTGTTGGTAGTTAAACAAAACAATAGTGATTATTTTATCAGGAAGTAATAGATAATACCCCAAAATGATTGTATTTTAGGGTTAATGGAAGAATTCCCCTTATAACAAATTTTTGAATCTCATACCATGTTCATAGAACATCTAGGCTGATACATTGTAAAATGCGACCATAGCTCTGGAAGATCCAAATTATGATAATGTAGTAATAAATATTTCCCACAGCTGAATGGTCTTACATTTTATTCAACTCAAAATAGAAGTGATTAATGAAATCAGTACCATCCCTGATCCACATGGACCAACTACTGGATGGATGGTTCCTATCATGGAATACCTCTTGGATAGGGTGATCTTGCCGGATTGAGCTATAAAAGAGAAAACCTGATGGTGAGTGGCTAACTATACTCATTATTATAGCCCAAATATACATAATTTCCTTTGATAATGAGGCTTTGATGGAGTCATTCTCAGACGCATCAATTGATAAGAGACCACTACCATTATAAAATAAGTGTACATAGGGGATTGTGGTTAACACTAGTCTATATACAATCATTCCAATCAAATTCGAAGGTTTGAGTACTATTTTGCCACTATCCCACAGGATGGTACCAATTTCACCGTGAAAAACCATTCATACCACGTGTGTGTCAACTTCATCCACCAATCCCTTGAGTTACTACATTAAAAAAGTATTCATTCTCATTTTACATATTCATAATGGATTTCATGGGACCATACCCTCCAGTCATGGCTAAGAAATTAAAGAACATATTGACTGTAATATATTATTTTCAAAATGGGTAGAGGTAATACCTTTTAATGAAATTAGATCCAAAATCGTTGTTTACTTTTTCAAGGATAACATTATAACCATATTTCATGTCCCCTATATAATATAAGTTGAAAATGGAAACAATTTCAATTCCACTAATGTATTTATGTTGTTTCAAGAAAAAAAATCAAGTCCAACCATTCATCCCTTTATCATGTGGCATCTAATGGACAGATAAATGTTGTCAATAAAACCCTATCGAATATACTCTAGATTATAGTCAAAAAAGATAAAATGTGTTTTCCTTAAATGCTCTTATATTCATTGTTGTACTACTAGAACACAACTCATACTTCCACATAGAAAATCCCGTACTCCATGGTATATGTAATGAATGGAGTCTCACCCATTGATGTTTAGCTGCCATCTCTCTGTACTTCTATTTTTAAACTATTTTTCTACAGATGATAAATCCTAGAATTGGCCTGATGAATTGGAACAACTGGATTAGAAAATATTTCACACTCAAAATCAACTGTAAGATTGTCAAAATTAAAGGTCACCTTAATTATTTCCGCTAAGGAGAACTAGTGTGAGTCTATAAGAATATAATGTTACCAGGTAAAAAGCCTCCAAAACATAATCCAAATTGGGAGGTCCCTTTTTCCATGGTCAAGGTCCACTCAAACAAAACCTATTCCCTAATAAAATTGGATGGATAACTCAACAAGACAAAATCCAATGTAATGTTCCAAAATAAATATTTCATGTAACAAAAATCGCCCATGTCTTGATCACTTAATGTTAAACTACATGATTTAATGTCCTCACTGTGTGATATAAAACTATATTGTGTTCAATTTCTGGACCACATGATGTAAAACTATACAATTTTCTTCATATTTCAGGAAATTAAATATTTAATAATCATCATCCTAGATTCATGACATTAAACTGTGTAATAATCATCTTCCTAACTACATGACGTTAAACTACATGGGATTTCATGAACTATGTACGGATTTATTATCACTATAATGAGATACATAGTGACACTCTGATCCCTACTCTTGGGTTCAACCGTGATATAGAATACCCCCATTCCCAACATATGAGTCAGACCTTCATGGGGAACATTTTCAAGTATTTTTTCATGAAATAAAATTTTCATGGATAACATCCCCTTAGTTTGACATTAATAAACCCCCAATGCTATTAGGAAATACTGTTCATTTTCCACTCACTCCTCATTAGGTAAAGATTACCTCATGATCACACATGAGGAAGAGAGGATGAGAGACCATTTCTAGAACTATGTGTGGCATGATTCTCATCGTAATGAGTTACAAATGGATGCCCAGATCACTAATCTTGGTCGTAGTTGTGAATAACCCTTTTTACACCATGTGTATGAGATCAAATCATCACATGGAGTCCTTTTGAAGAACTATGTATAGATGGATTCTCATCCTTATGATATATATAGTCATATCTAAACCTCATATTTTATGAAAAATCAAATATTCTTTGAAATATTAAATCCCATTGTCCATACAACATAACATGACTGATGCCTGGAATCATTCCTCCAATAACGACACAGGACATGATTCTCATACTAATGAGATACATAGTGAAACTTGAATACTACTTACTATCCTAACCCCAACAAAAATAGAGTTCCCTTATCATTTAATTATGTTTCCTTTTCATTATGAAAGAAAATGTTTCTACTCAATGATTCTTCCCCTAATCATAGCTCATGTGGACTTAAGAGTCTTAGTAAAATCATCCCTTTCACATGTAAGGAAAATCAATTAGTATCGAGATGATCTTCATCTTGACATTATAACATTATAACAACATAGTGCCTTTTTCTTTAATAGATGAAATAAAACTACACAGATCATTCATATCCATATCTATTCATGTCGATTCCCCTACATCCTCACTGAATTACGTTAAACTGTAGGGTTTTTTAAGAAATATACGTTGCTTGATTATCAACCATATGAGATACATAGTGACTCCTTGAACTCTTATATTGGGTCCATACATGAATGTGTCATAAAAATCCTATTTACTCCAATTTCAGTAGCTCAGATCTACATAGGGAGACCTCTTTAATAATAATATATGTCCTTATTTACTCTATTATGAGGTTTGTCGTAAAACTCAAGTTTTAGTCCTCGAACCCAACCGTGAAGACATTATTCTATATCTTTTTGTCAGTTAAACTTTATCATTACTCATGAAATTAAATATCATAGGATCTCTAGATCTACATGGATCTTGATTATCATCCCTATGAGATATGTAATGATTCTCAAATCTTCTATGTTGGGACCAACTGCAATAAAAAAACATCACATCCTCCACATTTGAAAACCATCAGTATGGTGGGAATGAATTATTATTACTATGTGGGGAGGATTATAATCCCTATGAGATATTCAGTGATGTTTGAATCTTAAATCCCGAAGCTAATGACAATGAAAATAAAAATTTCCCCTCCTACATACAAACAAATATATTCATAGGAACCGGTTAGTTTGGGTCCCCTCTAAGTAGAGTCCCATAATGGAAACAGATATTACTCCCTCTACATGTGATTCATATCTATATAAGAGACTCCACAAATCATGGCCAATATAATTCCAAATTCCTCTTTTATGCACTTCTCCATATCCCTTCAACAATTCATACTCCTAATCTTGGATGTTTTTTTATCATCATAATCATTCTTCAGCTCCAGGTGCTATAGTGTATAATGAATGTAGTCTCCATTTCATGATTATTTTATAATAATACACTATTGGATTTGCATAAAATATCCCACATAATAGGATTTTCATCCAATGAATTCTACTGTTTGGCTATGATATTTATTCCCCAATTATCCTTTCATAAAACTGCCCCAATAATGGGTTCGTCAACTAGTGGAAAATTTTACTATGGGAGAAGCCTCTTCTATCCTTTTATGTATTAATTAAAATATGCTGAAACCCGTGATTTAAAACCATCTATAGTTATCCTGGATATATACCCCAGATTCATTCTCCTGATCTAAAAACCCCCAAGACCATGGTTTACAAATTCCTCTTTCTTGTGTTCAAAGAAGAATAGAATGGTCTTGTTCATATAAATCTACATATTTTATATTTTTTCCCCGATTATATTGTCATATTTCAATGACCTAATATGATAGACAACATATTTCTTACATTTGGGTTAGACTGACAATGAGCACCTTTTTCCACTAATTCTTCAAAAAATATTAACTTTAAATGCTCATTCTGTATTTAGTTACCATTCATTCAAAAATCAAAAATCATTCCCAATAAAATCCAGATCACTTTAATCTTTCCTATTATTTTAGCAATTGAATGTCAGAATTATTGGGATCTCCTTTACCTATCTATGGAGTATATTCCCTAATCTTTTATGTATAATTTTACCCCATAATATTCCTTTCATCAAAAGGGTCCTAGAATTTGGCTATGTAGTACATGCCCCAGTTGGACGAGCATAAAATGACTACTATAACATATTTTTCAAATAGTGGTTACTTTGTTATTAGGAGGGTCCCCATATAATTTATATAAGATCTTTTTTAAAATTTATCATCAGAAAAAAATATCCTTGGGTTATAACTTACACCTTTCCCCAATCATGCTTGAATATGGAAACATTTTTTTATAAAAATTACCACGAATGGGAGAATATTAATACTTTTGTCAAAGATAAATACCATAAATTATTTCCCTCCATAGTTTCCTTATATAATGATTTTAAAATGAAAAACATAATTTCATTGTTGAATTACATCAAACTACACTCCATAATTCCCTTGCATAATGACATTAAACTAAATTGAATAATTTTCTTTCAGAATGACATTAAACTTCAAAGAATAATGTCCTAACAGGATGAATTATAACTACACATCATAATGTTCTTGGTGCATGATATTAATCTTCAAATTTATTAATGTCAGTGTTTCAGGACATTAAACTACACAATAATTCATCATTCGTTATATAGGGGCATCCCCCTGCCCAATATTGATCATTTAAAAAGAAAACACTTATTCATAGACCAAATTCGTTTTGTAGGGGTTTCCCATTCGTTGATTATATATATACAGATGTTCCCTTCATTATCAATACCATTTCGAAAGAAAAACCACCCCTTATGGTCTTGAGATATCTGAATCATCATAAATATCCTTTACCCATGTGAAATAGAGTATCAGAAATCGTGGGAATGGTTTTACCAAAGTATAAAGTACGCGCCCTAGTTGGTATTTCTTAATTCACCCCCATAACTGGCTTCTCATTCTATGTATGTTGTAATTTGGCTATGAAGTATGTGCATCGGTTTGACTTGTATAATACAATCCTCATAACAAGATAGTAAACTGGTGGTAACTTTTTTATCAGGAGAGACCTCCTCCATTTCATGATTTTCAAGTTTAATGATTTGGGAACCAAAACATTATGGCTCAATGATTCCAATTGGATGTTCATGAAGGTTTTCCGAACATTCTTAGACATAGGGAATTGATTATAATACCATTTCAAAATTTATGGTCAATGTTTTTTGAACAAAAACACCAGTCTCTTAATTTTGTCTTACATGACATTAAAATTCCCATAAATATAAAAGGAACATACCTTTTTAGGTTGGAACCTTAAAAAATGTGGCCAAAGAAAAATCCAAATCTCACCCACTATGTCTCCTCATTACCAATATTATAAAAAAGACAGGTTGATAACATAAAAAAGACACAAATTTTGTAGGTTTTTTCATATAACCCTAGAAACAGTTGACCAATTCTCACTATTACCCTTGGTTTAGAAAAATAATAGTTTCCTTTTTCCCCTTACCATCATTGTTATTATTGTTATCATATATAATCTTTATTCAGGAAAATTAGTATAAATGTTATATTAAGGTCACATTAAAAAATTATTGACCAATATATAGATGATTAGAAACAAAATAATTTTCATTTATTGAAAAAAAATCCACATGAAGAACATTCTCATGATGGGGTCTCTAAACCATATTATAAGATGCCCTCAACATAACTTTTCATATGTTGTATATCCTCTTGGACCCCGTCAGCTACTTGTTGAAGATCCATAAGTTTACCAGCTTTAATCTGATCTACCTAAATAATTGATTCCACTATATCTACAATAGAATATGATCCATTAGTTTGGTTTTCACCTCATGAGAAGTGGATTTGTTCTATCACCCGTTGTGAGGTATTCTATTCTTCATGTGTTGAGATACCTGAAGAGTGTTCTTATTGATTTTTTGCTTAAAATTTTCTGGATATGTATTATTATTGGCCTCCATATGGTACAATGGAACATGAAATTCATCAATATTGGAAATGAGTTTATCCTTTGTAAGTCCTTGTCCGAGATTATGTTCTTTCTCCTATCGATGGATAGTTTTTTTCACAATATAATTCATCAATTGATAATCTTACCCAATGAATCCCAATATAATGAAATGAAATAAATTTCGTTGGATACAATAATTTAAGTCATGAAGAGGCATATCAGTAATTATTTTCCATTTATACCACTTGGACATGTGATGTATGATGTAGAGATAATTTATCAACTCTGGATATGATTCGTAGGCCCTTATAAATGGAGAAATATATTTTAGGATGAGTACACTCAAGGAAGAACCTGGCTGTGCACCATCCCTAATAGTTGATGCATCTCATTCTTGTACTGCAAAACTGATGCCTATGCTTCACCTTTAGACCGCACACTGAAAGTTGATAATTCTAAATGATAGATAAAAATCATTATTAACATGAAATGGATAGAAATAATGGATCTCAATCACAATCAGTGGTGTCTATTATCTAGTAATAGGTCAATAGCCTCAGACGATTCCTCTTTATCATTACCTACTCTAGTGGTATGAACTGGTTCCCCCTGATGAGTGGGACTCCATTTAGTCTTCCCAGGTTCCAAAAATTGAGTTTTAGAAGATTTTCAATTACAAGGTCCACTTGATTTGGGCCTCCATCACCAGTGGGATTGATATTGACTTCAATGTCCACTCCATGTATTTCCATCACAACATTTTATGTGGATGGGTCTGCATGTTCCAACGAATCATTATTAGGGAATCAAAAATAAAAAGGTTAATTGAATGAAAAGTGATAACTCACATTAATCTGATCCATTATATAGTTCACCAAATTCATCCAAAATAGTACAAGTAATAATATATTCTAGTATTTCATCTCATGGGTTGCCATGTTTTGTCATGGTTTCTATTGAAATCTGATGCCCCTTGTTAATCTCACCCCTAGAACACTTGGTGTGGTTGGATATTGACCACCCTTTGACGAATTGAGACACTAAAAATACACATCAATAACATCTTTTGGGTAGAATAAGCCATCATATGATTCTATGGTGCATGATTTGAACCTAACTTTATACATAAATGGAATTCAATCATTAGAATGTGACATCATATGGAATACTTCTGGCATACCAGATTCTTCCTCCTCAAAGAATCCGGATCAGTGATAGGTGTAGATGACAGGTCATCGACCCTAACTACTTCCTCAGTTGAAGGATCTAGTTCCTTTTTATGAATATGTGCGTGGTTTGGAGAAACATCCTTAGTTCATGTAGTATCAATTGTAATCCCCTTAAGGGAGGAAATTGAAGGAGATCCTATGATTCACAAATGGTTAGACATTTTTTCTAAATATAGATGATAGACACCAATATAACACCACACTACTCGCAATTCTTTTAGCCATGGCGTTCACCCTTTGGTTTTTCTTATTCATCATCTACTTTGAATTAGGGTTAACTTCCACTTCATCAATGATAGGGAATATGGGTGGAAATTCTCAGGCCATCCAATCCACCATGTGGTGTCAGCCTAGAGATACCTCTACTGATTCATGGGGTAACCTAGTAACCTCGATCAGAGTTCCTCCAGGGATATATCATGGTAATAGAACATCAGTTGTTTCCCCTCTTCCCACTAAAAATTGAGATGGTATCTCTCTTCAGCAATGAATCTTTGGCTGAAATATTAAATAAAATCATAAATGATTTTAAGGAAAAGTGAACTCCTGTATTTGGGATCCAGAAAGTCACATAATTCCTTATAAGATAAATTTTTGATCCCTCAATCAATGCCACATTTTATCATTCCCTCCAACCACCTTGTAGTAGGAACTTGATAATTGGTTGCATAAATGAACAACTCTAACTCTAAAATTTGAGTCTTTACATCAGTGAGATAATTCTCAAAATAAATACCTGGTAGGGATCAAATAAATCCTTTCAATGGAATATGCTACACTGCACATAGAAGTGACCACATTATATCGGCATCATAAGATAATTCTTTCAATATTTGACTGACTCTGGTAATATGTATTCAAAATAAATCCTAGTCTATTGGGAGGATGACTCAACAGCCTTGGATTTTATGGGCTTCCCAACAAATCATGTAATAGAAAGAGGATTAGAAAATAGTGCCTGACTCTCTTTATGGCGGTGATGACTAGACCACATAGGTGGAAATTTAAATGGTGAACTAGGTGCAGACATCTTGAATTTAGAGTGTTGATTGTAAATTACACTTCCTCTTTTTAATGAACTAGGAATATTATTTCCCTCACACTCTAACTCAGACATGAAATCATCTAAAGAAGATAAAGCATGTTCCAAATGACAATGGTATTTTCTTCTACACCACTTTATCCAATCATAAGGGACAACAATATATAGGACCCATTTAAGGTATGTTGTAGTCTAGTGCATGAATTAACTATAATTAAATCAACTATTCACATCCATTGAATATAGGTTAATGGCCTTCATTGTCAACTCCATGGTCATGATAATCCATAGATTTTGAGAGACCATTGGAAGTTTCCTTAATATAATGTGAAATAGTGGTAATACATTTATTTTCTACATGAACATGAATTAGTGTGAACACAGGTAAGGAGAATAGGCCTTTAATATTATGTCATTATCAATCCCGGTTTCAGACTCACCGTCTCTAAAGCCTTGAATGTATGACTTCAAATTAGTTATTGTCATCATGTCATCAAGAATCCTTTCTGTAGGTGGATTCCATTATGGAATGAAATTAAACCCTTTGAAAAAACACAGACATGTATCAATATCATGATATTTCAATGATAAAGGAGAAATTCCAAATTTAGCGTGGATGTATGGTTGAAAATCACTCCTGGGGACCTAGATCCTACTCTGCATAACATAAGTCCCGAAATGAGCTGCGATCCATCCCCACAAGACATGGAATAGTCCGATGATTCTGAATGTATATTTATCAACAAGAATATACAGAAAAATACTGTGAATATTTTAAAAAATATGGATTCTCAACCCAAAAACATCTTTGCCACCTGTTTATCCCCTAAAAATAATATACAACTTGTTGGATGTTGGAATATCGGTCCTTCTCTATAATTCATCAGAAAAATGTCCATACACATTTCTAAATTAATATCCCATTTCAAACGAAGGAGTATCTTTTTTATATTTGAGCTATTTATAGGAGCTCACATGCTAATGATGGAATCTTTACGATATCATTCCAGATTTTCCTTGAGAGGGATGAGTTCATCATAGGTGTATCCAAGTATCATACAACAAAATTTCTTCTGGACATCCCATAAACTGATTCCAACTTCTCTATGCGTCAGATGGGAATAATTCATCTGCAAACTCCCTCGGATCAGTGGCGATGAATCATATTCATCATTCATATTTATGTAGGTCTTCCCTAACCACACATACTCTTAGATTTTGACATCTTCTAGTTCCTTATTAAACATTTAATATGTATTTCTTACCTAGTACACCCACACCAATGATGACGTAACAACGCCTCCTTGGTGAAAGTCAAGTCCTTTATTCCATACATTCAACTGATCCGTCTGTGAATATCATAAGATTGATAAAGAGAAATTCATATTAAGATCAATTTTATATAGTTACAAATATATAATACTTGGGATATTATTTATTAAGAATTCACGGATGATATCCTTACATATATGTAAGCACCCGTGCCAAAACTTTTAGCAGTTGAAAAAATTTTATGGTCCTGAAACTTTGAGACTGGGATGTTGTTCTTCAGAGCCAGTTCATGTTCCTCTCACAAATTTCCATGAAAATAATGTGGTAGATAAGCACTCATAATAAAATCATGATAATATTTCTTTAGAAACCCTACCATGTGAGGAATAGTGAAGTTGAAGATTTTGTAGTAATCATTCTCTAGACATCCCCTCAATCCTCTTACTATAAATTTCAGTAGAAACTAAAATATTCTTGTCATTAATCAGACCTAAAAATAAATATCATGTTTTTTTAGAGATGGTTTAGTTTGAAGAATATCACAAAATAATATAAGGTTGAAATAGAATTATTTCACATAAGTATGTCATGAAATTGCCTTGTGTGGACAAGTATCGGTAGGTACATACCCAATCCTAGGCATCACACAGCCTAATTCATATTTAATCTACATGAATGAATCCATTAGATAATTTGATTGTGAAATATCTGTGAAATACATACATGGGGAGAGCCAAAATTTTGGAGTTGCGAGGTAGTTTATCAGAAATTAGGGCCCTATTTATATTCAATTAAGTCTATATTATTTGTAATCTAGCATGACATAATTGAGAGAAAAAGCCAATGACTAATCCTGAAAAATATTTTCTCCTTTTCATTCCTTTTCGCTTCAGGTTTAAATCCTTTTCCTTTTGTCAAATACAATCCCGAGGAGTTGGGATTTTGTTGAAACTCCTTTTGAGCACATGAATGAAAAGGGGAAAATGAAAATACTTAGAAAAAAAAGGAATAAATTTGATAAATTGAAGCCAAGTATCACAATGTAACTAAATATAATTCACCCATGGTACCCCCACACCACTATCGACTCGTAGGGTACCTCTGCATGACCTACCTATAGGTCATACATGTCTGAAATGGAACCTTTAACCCGAGTCCTATATTTTCCTATAAATATTACCCTTGGGATCTTCATTCTACATAAATATGTTTCTAGAAGGTAAGTTGTTTCTCTTATCTCCCTAATTATTCAGTCAATCCAAACAAGAACTTCTAGTTTGTTTTCTAACACCTAAGTAAGAGATAATTAATGGGTATAGTGGGAATAAAGTCCTCCCAGTGTTTTAAATAAACAATACATGCATGATGCATTCATATTACACCACAATTAATAAAGACTAATAGAATTCACCATTTCCTATAAAGTTAACTGTGAGAGTTACATCTTGGAACATCATTAGAGGCCATTGAAGGCTTGAGAAAGGTCTCACTCATGTATAGTCTCCTAGGTTTTCTGTCACCCATGGTGCATCCAAATACTCCTAGGTCTACATTTTTGAATCACCCCTTCCATGAGCCTCCTTGGTTCACCCAACCAATAGGCCCTCTTAAAATCCACACATGGATGGGCCTCTTCTCCCCTAGACCTATTTTTTTAATGATACCAAGTTGAAACCTCTACCATGACCACTTGAAATTCCAAAGCATGGGGAAAGGCACAATAGTGTGTCTCCAATTTGGATGTGTATGTATATGGTTAGAGGTGTCATGGACACGTTCTACTATAGGGTAGGTATACTCATGGTGTTTGTGGATTTATATGTCCATATTCTTGAGGATCCCTATCCTAGGGAATGTGTTGGTGAGTTCCTGTCTAGACGATTAGTGTTTGGCACATACGGTTCATTTCCTCAACTTTTCATATCTGAATTAAGAAGACTACAGTTACTAGAATGGATGGTAATGACTGCAATTACATTTCATTTTTGGGGTGACTTCCTCCTATACATTTTTATAACGAATTTCAGGGAATCCGTCCAAGTGTATGCTCTATGAATTTCAGGATGGATTCTATATCCTTCACCTTAACCGAGGAAGGCTTGTTTCTCTGTGACCTAGTCCACTATCACCCCAGGGCATGGACATGATGGTCACTATACATGACTATCAATGATACCAAAACCTGGGAGGTGATGGAAAAACATTGCATCTCATCCCTATCCCTTGGGGATTTTTCTCAATGAACACCAGTGGATATAAGTGGATTGTCTAGTATTCAGATATATTGTTATCTCTTTTTTCTCTCATCGAGCATGACTCACATGATCATAGAGATTATGGATGATCATAACATCTACTCAATCCTGAATTATTAGCACCCTCCCTAAGAATAATCCCTAACAACATTCAAAGGGTCATCCTCTTTAAGAATAACCCCCAAATTCAATCATGGGAATCCTCCTCAAGAATAATCCTAACCACCATTCAAACGGGAATCCGCATCAAGAATAAACCCCAAATTCAATCACATGAATCCTCCTCAGAAATAACCCCCAACATCAATCATGGGGTTTCTCATAAGTAATAAATCCCTTCATCAATCCAAATGGGCCTCTTCCTTACTTGTAATCCCCAAACAAGCCTTCAAATCACTATGAGAACTACACCCCTCATGATCTATTGAAATGGGCGTACTCTTCAGGAGAAATCCCTTTTAATGTCATCAACCACAATGGTCATACATCTCAAGAATAATCCCCAAATAATACAATTATATGACCATAATATCCAATGATAAAAACCTATTTAAACCATCCATAGGTGAAGTTATTCAAAACATAACTACATGGACTTTTATTCGATTCCTAAAAAGATATGTAAGAAGCCTCTCTAAGGACCATACCCAACACCCCAAATCAACCCTATTCTCCATGGGCCACATTCTTAGTAGGGTTTAGTTTCCCCTAAGAATCAATACTTATTCTATGTTCCCCAATGATTCTTTAGCGTATGTCCCACACCAACCCTTGTCTTGGAACCTTATACCTTAACATCCTTTCCACATGATGTTAAACTCTATGGTTTGGTCATTATCACATGACATTAAATTTTATGATCATCCCAATTATGTGCCCCTGACCAATGTGGGTTTATTTCCCTTCACAAGGATACGTATAAATCCTATTCATGGGTTTGATCACAATATCAAAACAACTTCTATCTCCCTAGATGAAAATAAACATCAATGTGAATCATTGTCTCTTTATATGAAAATAAAACTCCATAGTGCCCCACTGAGTGGCTAGATAACCAGTATCATTGTAATAATTATCAAATAATATTCATTCAATATGTATGAGGATGTGATTGATGGAGAACCTTGATTACATATATAAGATTATGAGGTTTCACATATGCTAATAATTGATTGTGAATTCAAGAGTGATCCACCTCATACACATGAACCGATAAAGGATTTATGAACATACCATAAATCTATAAGAGTGTCTAGGAGTAGGAAATAATTCTCCTCAAAAGGGTGTGATGAGCCCAACCTCCCATCCTCTCGGCCTATGTGAATTCTTAAGCATCATCATCCAAAACCCTTATGGGTTTCTACCTTTAGAAAGTAGGTCCACAATAATGTAGAACTGTTTGGTGTTTCTAGTACCACAATCAAACCCATTTGAAACAATTGGGAAATATGAAAATCCCATTTTTTGAGAGACATAATAATGGTTTTCCTAACACGAATAAATTGACTATAGAATCTCATTTTTTAAAATAAAAGGTGTGTAATAACATGTCTATTATGGACTATTATTTCTCTTAATGGAAACCCATTCCTGAGGGAGACAAGAATGGTGAACATGATATGATTGACTTAAATATGGAATATTCTATTAAATATAAAATGTTTGTACATACAAGTCACCTTTGGAAAATTCTTTCACTTGAGTGAAATCCATTTCCTAGGGAATCATATGATATTCTCGTTTTTACTATTAAAACAATGTAGTAGTCATGTCATAAAAATTAGGGTAACTATAGTTGGTATTAGAAAATGGTTTTGTTAATTGGGTTATTGGGATTAGGGAATGCTTATGAAAACCCTTAGTATAAGATTAAATATGTGTAAGCATCAAATAATCTTTATGATAGAAAAATTGTTAGTATAAGTATTCCATAAGATGTTCCTTTAGAGTTAATTTCAAATAGTAATAAATTATTTATTCATAAATTACTTACTTATGTTTTGTTAAAAACACTTCAAATTTAGAAAAAATTGGGAACCTGGAGATACTAGGATGACAACCCATGTGAGTGAAAATGCAGTGAATGCTCTAATGACATCCCCATTGCCTTGGGTAGTGGGGTTTAATAATTTATGTTATTTCTAACCCAGCTATCTAAATATATAAACAATAACATAAATGACATGAAATGTATAACTTCACCTAATAGGGAGAAATTAGATATATAATATTTTATGAAACAAAGACCACCGACATTTTTTGGATATTCTGATCTACACATATTGTAATATTTGGTAAACTCAATGAAGAATATATTTTTTGTGGTTCACTAATCTGAGAAGGAGAAGAGGATTATATCCAATTTTCCTCTAGATTTAGATGCTTTACAATTGTTGTTATTGATTAAGAATACCAAGATAATTACTGAAGTGGGAAATATGGAGTGGGATTTCATTAAAAAAATAATTACTAACACGAATGTCCATAGAATTATTCAGATAAAAGATGAAAAAAGGATTCATGGAGATAAATTATAAGGAATGTGAATCTATCAATGATTATGAAGAAAACATCTGAAGTCTTAAAAGTTAGGACTTTCAATTTTCTATCATCAATAATATCGAAATAGACAGATTCATTAGTGGTTTAAAACACAATATTGTAGAGGATAAATCTATCTGAGACATTAGAAGTTACACAGTTATTGTTTCATCCACTCTCAATGTTTCGATAGAGATTGTAGAATGGTTTCATGGATATGGACATAAGAAAAAAAATATTCAGTTTCAAGATTGAGTATCTAATGATAATGTTGGAATGATATTCCAATTACTCATTTGTAAAAAAAATGTGGTTAGGATCATCATATGACTACCACAAAAGGATAGAGAAATTCTATAATTGTGGGAGAGAAGGCCACCAAGCTCATGAATTTGGAAGATAAATGAATAATTCATATAGCATGTTGGAGGAATGGAGGGAACCACCAATTGTTAAATAATTCAACTATATAGAGGAAGTGTGCTATGACTTGACTCTTTCAGGGTAATCAGCATCAGCATCCACCAATTCCAAAGGAGAAAGGAAGAACTTATGGAATCAAAACTACAAATGTTGACCAATAAAACCAAGTCATATTAGGAAACATTCTATTCACTCAAGAGTGGAAACAATTTTTATTTGATTCTAGTATTATAGATTACTTTATATCATGCATGTTGGTTATATATAATTAATATAATCTCCAAAACCTTGAATTAGTGATATTAGTATGAAAACATAGTAGGAAAATCATTGCAACTCATGTGTTGGACAGTTCCCCTGTTGGTGTATATGGGAGTATTCTTCTTTAAATCTCATAATGATTCCCATTGTATAATTTGACTCTATACTAGGCATGGATTTCATCTCATTATATATATCAAACATCGACTATTGGTAAAAAGAAAATCTTTTTCCATATTTGTAACCATTCCATTATCCTCTAAAAATGTAGTGAAGACCATGAATATCCATTTTAAATCCATAAATTGTATAAGAATTGATACCTTTTAATGAATCATCCCATTCCAAAATGGTTGTGTTAAAGGAAGGCATCAACTGTGAGAAAATAACCGTTACGAGAAAATACAGTGATGTATGTCCCAATGAGTTTTCCAGACATCCGCTAGATCTTGTGGTAGATTTGACAATATAACTCTTGCTCGGAGATACTCATAACTCAAAATGACTCTATTAGATGTCCTCTCATAGAATGGGGGAATTAAAGAAGAATCTACAAAATAATTTTGATAAAGGATTCATATTCCCTAGTGCATCATCTTGGGGTGAAATAGTGCTCTTTAAAATAATGTATTAATGTTGGTCTATATAGATCATTGGGAGATCAATAAGATCACCGTATATAATAAGTATCCTATTCTAAAATGATTTGGTCAGTAAATTATTAGGATTTCAATCTATCAAAATTGTTAATATTTGTGCAGGGTATCATCAAATAATGGTGAAGAAGGAAGAAATTAAAAAGACTACTTTACCTATAAGGTATAAGATCTATGTTATTCATGTGATTCACCTAAAAAATACTAATTCCCATGAAATATTCATGGATTTAATGAATAGATTCTTTATAGAATAAGTAGATAATGTTTTTAGTGTTTATATACAATATTATAATTTACTATAAGGCAATGAGGGTAATGAAGAAAATCAAAAGATAGTTTTGATGTCCTTAAATAAAGGGAAATTTAATTCCACATTTTTTAAGATTTACTTTTTGATAAAGGAAGTCTCATTCTTGAGAAATTTGATAACAGTTGAAGGAATTTTAGTGCACACTTAAAAAATTAGGGAAATTGAAGAATCTCTCAAACATACAAGTGTCATAGAAATCTAATGTTTTCATGGATATTAAGGAACTACCAACATTTTTTAAGAGATTTCTCAAATTTTCTATCCTGATAACTATGTTGAGAAGTAACGAGTTTATGAATATCTGGATGGAATAATGTGAGGAATTTCCCAAGGATATAAATAATATTATAATCACTTCACCTTTACTCACACTAAAAATAAGTGGAAAATGTTTTTGTTTATATAGTTATTCTTTAATGAAATACTTGGGTTGTGTGCTCATGCAGAATGATAATTTTATAGCCTACACATAACTGCAGTTGATAATACATGGTCATAACTACCTGACACGTGATTTGAAGTTAGCATCAATGTTCTTCACCTTTAGTATTTGGCAGAACTACCTCTATGGTGAGAAGTGTGATATGTATACTGATCACAACTCTCTAATGTAAATATTCACATAGAAGTTACTCAAAATTCATAAATAACGTTGGTTAGAGTTATTCATTGAATATGATTACTCTATTTGTTTCCATCTTGGAATGGAAAATAATGTAGCTGATGATCTTATTAGAAAATAACTAACTACTATGAATTGAGAAAGTCCATATCTTCATGGATAAAAATGGATGAATTGTGAAATATTAACGATCAGAGAAGAACCTTCTAATCTATGTATTTTGTCGATTAAGAAGGTTATTATCTTCATGGACATGAAAATGATGGATTTGTAAATCATAATGACATGGAATTCAACCTAACATTTCAAAATTATTTCTCTACTATCTATCCATGGGATATTAAGGAGGCCCAATGAGTTGATCATGAGACACAAAATTAGGTGAATGTAGTAAAGGAAGGGAATATATAAGAGTTATATATCAATGATTATAGTGTGACTTATTTGGGAATAAGGATTTTTATTCCATCATCACCTATGATAGTTATGGTCCTGTTTTATATTTCAAATAGATATCATTTATCCATCCATCCTAGAGGTAACCAGATATACTGAGATCATCAATAACACATCTTGTGAGAAAAAAATCATACTCAGAGTAAAAAATAATTCTCACGGTGTTTTATATGTCATAAAGTTAAATAAAAATGATATATTTCCAATGATATGATAAAAACATTTTCTATACAGACTTTTAAATGGGATATTCTAACCATGGACTTTATAATTGGTCTCCTAAATTTATCCAAAGTAATCAAGTTAATATGTTATGTGGTGGCTCAACTCAACTAGTGTTCCAATAATATTTCTAATTAGAATGACTTAAAACATGATCAAATTGACAAGATATATGTGATGGAAATGGCGAGGCTTCTGGGAGTTCCACTTTCAGTCATCTCTGATCTTGATCCAATGTCTACATATAAATACTTGCTATGTATTCAATATACATTGAGTTATAAATTTAATTTTAACATATATTTTCACCCCCAAACCAATCACCAATATGAATGTACAATTTATATTCTAGAGTACATTCTATGAGCTAGTTCAATGGAATTTAATGGTGGATGGGGTCAGAATGTCCCATTGGTAGAGTTCTCATACAAAAATTGCTTCCACATGAGTATTCATATGGATCCATTAGAAACACTATATGGAATTTTTTGTTTAATTCCAAACTATTGGGATGAATATGTTTAATGAATGCTACATGGACATATCTTGTGGAAGAGATGATAGAGAAGGTTCAGGTCATCTTGTTACATATCAAAGTATCTCACTGTCAAAAATAAAGATATTTTGAAAAAGTAATTGGGAATTAGAATTAAATTATGGTCACAAATTCATAAGTCTAATATCACCTTGTAAGTGACTCATGATGTTTGTAATGAAAGGGATTCATAGGCCATGGTACATTGTCACAATAAAAATCCTTCCTCGCATATGAGAAGTTTCATATTAGCTTTAACATCCCGCAATTATGGATCAAGTTCCAGAAACGTTCCATGTATCAATACTGAGTAACTACATACTAGATTCCCCACATCTACTAAACATATATGGGGTACAATTAGAAGATGATCTCTAGTAAAAGGAGTAGTTGGTAACGAGTATTTCAATAGAGATATAAGGTTTAATGTAACTAGTGAACCCACCGTGAAAATTTATTATGGAGGAACCAAAATTATGATGAATGTACTTGGGAACTATAGGAATCAATGGAGGAGAAATTCCCTCACCTGTTTATGTATAATTAAATTTCAAGGGTGAAATTTAAAATGGGGAAAGAATATAAAGACCAAGTAAATTATTAATTTTTTTCCAAATATTATAATTTTTTTATATGGTAAAAAACATAAATATCATATAGTTCCAAATATAAACATTATTATCATAATTGAATAATGAAATATGTGATATTTAAAAAATTTATGTAACTCATTCCAATGTAATTGTAACATAACTGTTAGAGTAGTAACATGACCATTATGAGTAGTAATCTTGTAAATATAATAGGAACCTCAACTATTAAGGCATAAATAAATTTTTTGAATCATATAAATGAATATATTTAATAATTATATCATAGAATAGGTAAATAATTATTAAAAAATGATAAATTTTGTATTTTTTGAAAAATAAAAGTGTTCATTTTCAATTTTATAATTAAAATAATCATTTAAAATATGATTTATTTTCAAAAAATATATTCAAATTTTAATATTTTGTTATCATATGATAGCAATATTAGATTATGTGACATTAATTAAATTTTGATATACCATTAAATTAATTACAATAATAAAATGAATATTTTTATTATAAATGAATACTTTAATTAAAAATTAATTTTATCAAATTTATTAATTATTTTTCCAAAATGGAATAAATTCTTTAAGTCCCCACTTTGAAAACACATATATTTTCCAAAACTACTATTATTTTTGAAAACACATATTTTTCTTCTCTTGAGCTTGTTTCTTTTTTCACCCAAGATTGAGAAATAATTATACCATTTATGTTATTGAACAATTATTTTGGGGACCACAACATTATTTTCATGAATGAATTAATTCTTAAATACATGTAATTACATGGGTTATTTTATTTCTATGATTCTTATATGTTCTATGTGGAATGCATGATTATGTAAATGTTATGATGTGATGGGTGTGTTTATAATTATATAGCACTGTAATGCATTGGGAAATATGATTTACCTCAAGAGATGAAGTTAAATATTAATTATCGTGATTATAGATTTTTTCACAATGATTATTTTATAATTATTCAGATATTTTATTCATTAACATAATGGTATCATTATTCCCAAATTTGTGGAGTATTTGACCACTAGGGAATGCGGTTTATTTTTTATGAATTTCCTCATTTATTACAACTATCTAATGCTTCCTCAAATTACAATGATGATGATCCGATAATTTTGATATGTGGAATATTATTATCACCCTTGTAAAATTGATTTTTGTTATTATATATCTTATTACTGGTGTTATATAGCACCACATTCTATGATGCATATCCTTAAGTGATTACTTGTACTATGGAGATTTTTAAGGATAATAAGAAGATAAGGAAGAATTAATTAAACATATTTTATTTTTTAATATGTAAAATTTATTTATGGACCTATTTTTCCCACAAATTATAAATTTAGATCTTGGATTTTTATTCTATAATGTTGTTTATATTTAAAATGATGTAATATTCATGTCAAAAAATATTGGGTCATTATATTTATTGTTGGATATAGAGAAACTTATTGTCTTCATGAGTTGGTTTGTTGGAACCACAAATTTGGTACATTATACCACTCGTATATTCAAATACCTGAATTCTAATAAATCTATTATCACATATTGATTATTTTTTTGTATCTTTATTTTGATAGCGGCAAAGAGTATCTTTATCTTTGAAAATTTAATATCAGTTCCCACAATAATAAGAACCAAGAAGCTATATGTTAATAATTTTTTGGGTTAGATTATTTCTAATAGAAAATCACACAACCATAGCATGTTTTTTAATTTATAGATTGATATATATTTTAGAAAAATGAAAAAAATATAATTATAGAAAAATCCAAGTGAAAATTCCACAAAGATATGTTTTTTATGATGTATTATTACACCTCTTCTCAAATGAAATATATTTAGTCATATAATGTGTCTTATTCCAAATTTTATATATATCCATAAAAATTTAATCCACAAATATATTATTATTAGTAACTTTCATCAACATACCCAAAAAAATGGGTATACCTAACCTATTATATTTTTTTGGATGTTTTCTCAAAATTGTATTTTTTAGACATATATCTATTGGGTTTCAATTTATCTATTTTATCATTACTTTTCTAAAAGAAATACATAAATAAAGTTTATTTTTAAATTAATTCATGTGTACATGGGTTAAAAATAAATGTTAAAAACTATTTTATGGAAAATAGTCGGTTCACTAAGAAAATATAAGCATGATTTGTTGAAAATGAACTCATATCAGAATTTCTTATACTCACATTGAAATTATGATAATTTTTTTATTTTTTATTTTTAATTTTATAACTTTATTTCATATATACACATTATAAATGTGTTCATGAGTGTATTTTCAACATTGACAAAATTTGAACTATTATTGTATAAGATGAACCTATGAAATTCAACACAATGACATGTAGATTTCTATGAACTGGAATAAAAATCGGTAAATTGAAATTCTAAATTAAACCCTCTCAAATATTTTCCATATATATTGGAATTTTTATTTTTCGATTTTGTGAATATTCATATTCATTCAGTTAATTTCTGGCCAAAATAGGGTAATGTCAATTTAATATAGTAAATGTTTGAAAAAGAAATTCTTAATCTTTATTTAATATTATGGGGGGGTTGTTACCCTAGGTTCGAAATTTATATTGTATATGTAGTGTTTTATTTTTTACAAAATGATTAATTTTAATAATTAGTTATTTAAAAATATTAATTCCAGGGATTTTAGGATTTTAATGAAAATTATAAATTTTCATAAATGTTGGTTTGTGAAATTTTTTCACAATAAACCATTGAAACCAGATTGCATAGTATATCTTAGTGTGTGTGTTAGGCGTGTATTTTATTACATTATATTTTTATTCATTATATTTAATTATATTTTATATTTGTTAATTTATAAATTTAATGTATAGAATTTAGTCAGATTTCTTACAAGAAAAGTTTCAATATGAATTAATTCTATGAACAACTACTCAGGATGTGTTTTTTTATTTAACACCTTTGTTTTCTAATTTTATGATTTCGATTCTAGACAAGGTTATTGAATAAAATTGTTGATAAATTCAGAGTGGTAGTAAACAATTTACTATATGGACTATTTAATAGTGGTGAATAGATCATAATGTGATAAATGGAGAAGAGGTAGTGTCAGAGAAGATGAAAAGCAAAAAATATGAAAATAAACACCAAAGAGAACACACATCAGAAAAAATATTATTTAACTCTTCATAGAAGCCTGAAAACTATAGTGGATATTCAATGACAAAAATTATGTGCGTCTAAAATAAATTTTGACACTATAATGTTTAAACCTGGAAAACCAAAAGGGATAAATATTTGGACATTTTCCAGAAAGAGATATACACTAATAATCAACAGTAAAATAGAGAGACCAACAAATATGAGAGAAATATCTAAAATAAAACTCAATTAAATTGTGATTCAATGTTTAATAGAACATGAAATCTAAGGGTAGAAACAAGGGAAGAACATATTCCAATCAAGAAATATAGATATATCTGGCCATGAAGTGTAACTAATCATTATAACAATTGAAGGTGAAGAAGCGAACTTCATGATCAGTTCAATGAAAACCATAGATGAAATACAATTAGATTGAACTGAATCTTACGGTTTCAGATCTGAATACAGATTCTCAATCCCTACTTTTCTGCTCCCAAAATAAGATAGTTGCTTTGTATTAAATACACTACCTCACAGATAAGAAAAGAATTACAAACCTATAATAGTCATAACTCCTACTTTAATTAGAGATTATTTATTTATTTATTTTATATAAAATATGTCTTATGAAGCGACCAATGTTTGGTGGTTCCAAAAAAAAATCCCCCTCTAACTAAACTAAGGATCATTATCAATTTTTAAGTCTAATGGAAATTGTATTATTTTACTTTTGGTAATAATAGGTTAACATTAGTGACCCATTATCAACATTGACGATGTTCTCTAGATCCAAATATGTCAAATCAAGTAAATCACATATACATTGTTATGGAACGTAATTTTTTTTGTAATTTAATTGAAAATTGAAATTCATTCCCCTAAAACAACACTCTGACTATCTCAAAATAAAACATACCTTCTTGGATTAAAATTGACCTCCCTATTTTATTTTTTCGTCCACCATTGTTCATTGTATTCCTCTATAGTAGTAATAAACAATGACTCTATGGTAGATAAATCAACAAATCTATGGAAACTAGTTTTACAAGATAAAGTTTCCAAGAAAAAGTGGTCTAATAGCCTGAATTAGATTTCCTCAAACCCATATCTCATCTACTCTCTAAATTGGTAAATTCAGAAATCATATGGTCTACATTTCCAAAATATATTCTCAGATAATAATATGGATGAATATAATGAAATATAAATTTCATTAAACTTTAATTCTCTCTACCATTATTTGAATGGAAACAGCTGACCACAACAAATTCATAAGCTATATCGGGTCTATTACATTCCATCACATACATAAAATAGCTATTAATATATGAATATGATTTGTGTTGAATATATTATATCTCTTCATTAATAAAATTTCAAAGAAGTTCATTTTGTATAAAATGAATACAAAGTGGGGTACTGAACACAATATCATTATATATAGAATCTTTTTGAAGAACCATCTCAATATATCTATCATGAGATAACCTTAATTTTTTCCATTTTTTCAAGAGAGATATAAAATTCATGAATCATTCACACATTCCCCATGTATTTAATTGAAAAATAATAACCATGATCCATCTTCTATCTCTCAATTCTAGAAGTATCATGGAAACCTATGAGCATTTCATCGACACAAATAAGAATATAAAAAAATAACAAATAGTAAACCTCTAAAAAAGAAGAATTTTCATATGATTTCTTCAGAAAAGCATGATAAAAAAATGAGAGATTCAGTCTTCTCAGACCTCTATATAAACGCATGTTTAAAACAAAGCAAACTCTTATTTACCTATATACATGATTCTTTTTACCAGTTTAAAAAAATAAAACTATATCTTCACCACATAGATCTCATATTATAAATCTCCATGATTGACATCTATTTTCACATCCATATACTCAATATATAGAGAAAAATACCATCCAAAACAGGAAAAACAATATTACTTCATATTTAGAAAATATGTTAGAATACATCACCAAAATCAATACATTTCTTCTAGAAGAAGACATTAATAACTAACCATACCTAGTACTATGTAATAAAATAGGATTATTTAGTTTCAGTCCAATAAATCCATTGATTTATAAAAGCCATCTTTTCTGTAGGTAACATCACCATATCGAATGTTTATTTGTTATTAAATGATCATATATTGTCATACATTGTCATAACATATATTTTCATTAAATTATATTCTATTTCAGCCCAAAAAGATTATATATTTCCCCCTTCTTAATTGAAGACTTACTCATTAGGTGAACACTGTGTATAAATGGTATGATTCCATGATTACGTCTAGATTGGAGCAATGAGTTAATTAATAAACCCTATACTAGATCATCAGAAAAAAGGTGCATTTGAAACACCATCTCCAAACAGTTATCCATGAACAAAGTTATACAAAACAAAAAATAGATAGAATTAATATTATGTGGTTAATATGAATCAGAAACTAGGAAAAGAATAAAAAATATATTAGATAATGGAAAAGTATATATCTCACCTATAAAAAATTAAATTATAGTTTTACCGTACATAAAATCCAAATCAAGGCATATAAAAAGTTTATTCAATGATTGATAACAGAATCTTTACCCAGACACATCGTTTCTATAGTGTATAAAAAATACATTTTTGTCCATAAAAGTCATGAAGGCATTCCTTGTTTATTAATTTTGATAATCCACCTTTCAGGGGTGAGGTGGAACCTTACATGGCCCATAGTGGTAAGTATTACATGTACAATAGGCCTTAGAGGAATTCATTTCACGTAGGCTTCAATCATTACATATAACCAATAATATCTACTTAGAACTATACTTCCCCATCATCTTCATCGTGAAATCAGCTCTCCACCTTCGCATGGCTATTTGGATAGGTTATTATGTGCATGCAAAGGCTTGTCCTGATGGTTGGTTCCATACACTATTATTCTTTCAATCCGTGAAGCTACTACAATGGTGAATGCTCCCTGGTCATCCTCCATATAGAGCATGTTCCTTGTAGGTTTTCTGATTTTCATCTACACTTAATATCGGTCGAAGGCCTTGTGGTGTCCCGAAGACCTTACATTCCCGAAGGCGTGGGTGGCCCGAATTCCTTAAAGGACTCAAGGACCAAATTGGTGGCACGAAGGCCTAAACATTGGAAAATTTCCAATTTCAATAGTGCCAAATATAGTTTTCTATAGTTCCTGGTACAGTAATACACTGTTCCTACCAAAACTTGTTGGGAGTGACTCTCTCTAAATAGACTGTTGGTAATAAATTGATTATATTTGTAGAATTAAATAATTACACACCCCAAAATATTTAAGAAATTTTTTCTTTGGAATGAAAACAATGAACTCTTTCTAAAATATTCATGTCCATCCACTAGACTACTCAATCTCGCTTTGGTATCTTAGGATGAATCATCTGAATATAAATAATGTCCTTCCCAAAGCACTGATCAAATAGACTGAAATACACACATTCATTGTCAGTACAAATACAACTTATCTTATTACTATATTCTCTCCCATACGAAATATGAGAATGTTTAAAAACACTGAGTACATGGATTTTGGAATTCAAAATATCATCCCAATGGTTAAGTTTCTATACATCAATAAAAAATAATGAATGAAACAAGTTGTATTAGACTTCAAATGTCCAAAAATTACTTAATTTACTAAACCAAGCACAAATGAATTACTTTGAAAATTATGGTTGTGCAAACTCACTCTTCTCTATTTTCCAGCCGAATATTAATTACATTTACACAATATGAAACTCTTGAAATATTGATGTATATTTATATTATCCAAAAAAATAATCTCATTATCACTAGTTTGGATGATCCTTTTATTCCATAACATGGAATATAAACAGCGCATCACTACCACAGTACTGGCTTTCCATAGTGGTGACAAATGGGGCCCCGTTATTAGCACTTTTTTTAGTAGCACTGGCAAATGGGGGAATTATCAGTGCATTTTCCTAGACCTGATAATGTTTATATTTAAAAAACATGAAAATCTATATATATTTATATAAGTAAATATTTTATTGATATAATTATAAGACATTTTTTTAAATAAGTTTTAGATAAGAATAAATAAAATATTACTTTTCTTATATAATAAATTAATAGAATGTTTTTAAAATATTTTTAAAAATATTTTTAATTAATAATTTTCTAATTATAATAAATTAATAATCATTTAAAAAAAATTTGATGTCCCAACATATTAAGAACAAAATTAATAAAATATCTAAAATAAGTTGTCAATGTAAATCAAACTTCAAACAACCATAACTATTGATCTTGGTGTATTCTGAGCTCTAGAACTTATCAAATCAACTCTTCTGATGCACTCTACATGCTAGTGCTTGAAGGGATCCATTGTTCACATTTTTCGAGACCCAACAAGGCCCAGAAGGCCTCTTAACTGAGTTTTTAGTTGGGATACACCAATTTTTTAACAATCAAACATGTATAACATTTGATACCAGTATCCACTACTACTATACCTCATATCATATCAAATATTGTTTCATTTTATTCGATTTTACTTGTTGTGGTGTTGAAATAAACTTCTGAATAAGAAGTTATGGTTGTTTTAACATTCTATGGCTTTTCAAATACACAAATATATTTATTTATTCGTATATATATAATATATTTGTGTGTGTGTGGGGTGTTTGTTTGGTATATATGAATATATGTATGTATTTATTTATTTATAGACACACATAAAAAGTATTTTATAAATGTATTTAAAACTAATCTTATAAATATATATTAAAATACAAATTAATACACAGATAAAAAATTATAACTATATATATATATAAACTAATATATGAATAAATATATATATATTAATATAAGAATAAATATATATGTATTGATATAAATAAATATATTTATATTAAAAAGAATCTATATTAATATATGAAAAATATAACAATATATATATAAATATATCTTAATATTCAAATATATATATATATATATATATACGAATATATGAATAAATATATATGTACTAATAAAAAAATTATTTATATTAATATGAATCTATGTTAATATATAAATTAATATAAATATATATGTATATATATATATATATATCAATAGATAGATAAAAAACTGAATATCTAGGTGGTAAAGGTGCAAGCGCACAAGGGGGAGGTCTCGGGTTCGAGTTCAGGTGGAAGCAGGGAGGGGTGTATGGGCATGTTGGGGATGAGCGAGCAAGGGATGCACGAGGGAGAGTGGGAGGAGGTCTTCCTAGCGCCGATAGTGGGAAGGGAACTATTAAACCCACCTGCACTATATATTATTCTGAAATGTTATCTTAATTTTTTTGACATTTATGAGTGCTTTTTTCGCTCTGATAAAAGAGGCATTTATCAACACTTTTATGAGAACTGATAAAAAGGACCCCTTATGTTCACCTTGACTAAAATTGATTTTTTAGCACTATTAATGCCATTTTCTAGCGTTGATAAAGGCTATATTTGTATTAGTGAATATTGGAAGTATCCCCTGAAAAATAAACTCTAGTATGGTAAAAACCTATATATTTCTTCCCTCATGCTTCAATAAATATCCCTTGGATGGTTACCGTTGGTAATCTCTAAATGTATTGATTAAAATTTCATCCTAAAGAAAACATGTAAAAATATTATATAGAGTAACCCCATGGCCATATCAATTGTTAGTCAAAAGTAAACCTGCAACATTTATCAGTCTTCAAACAAACAATCTCGCTAACTACAATATCATGATGTCCATCATCACCCATCATTAAAATAAAAAAATACCATGGAGGTAAAATGTTAAGAACTCACTTCATAAAGTCACATGATTATGTTAAATACATTCAACAACCTAGAATGAATTATCTGAATAAATTTTTACCAAATAATAATCAATGATAATATCACCCTCTATAGCAGTAGAGATGCAATCATCTCCGAAGCTATTTTCCTTTAATATAATTTTCATAATTATTTTTTCACCATTAATCTTATAGAGAAAATAAATAATTAGTTCTTTCTTTCCAAAATGAAGACATTCAAACTCCCTCTCTGTATACTTGGGTTTTCTACTACATTTTCTCTAACCTCTACTACTCTATCCATGATTCTTTTCAGGACTTCAACCCATATTCTCTTTGACCAAACACATTCAATATGATATCTATTGACATTTTCTCTTGAATTATTCTTTTAAAACATCATACATAAAAATAATTTAATTTCACAATAAAATAAATATAAAAATAGTTTATATAACATAAATATTCTCTAATGAACTTGGTAATGTGTTTAGAAATAAAAGAAACAAATCCACATCATCACAATTAAATCCCATACAAGACAATTGATAAAAAAACCATGAAATTTACTCATGTAATAAAAATTAAATACACGTTATTTATACCTATAATTCATCATCTATTTGAGGATAAACAATTTATTTTTCCCTTTCATGGTAGAATATATAGTCTCACATTTCTACCAAAATATTTTTTCATGAGTGATATTTTCAATATGGATAATCACATTGTTTTGTTTCCACTAAATAATGAAACCAGAAACCATCTCAAGATGAAACTCCCATTATTCATTAAACATGGTTTTTTCATTATATGTACTATACACCAACATATTCATGATAGAAAAAAATCTCATTCCATTTTAATCATCACATATGGTTTTTGGTACTACTAAACAAATTTATAAATTTGTAATTGAATTCCATTATTTATCAAGATAAAATCCAAATGATTTATTACCAGATGTTGGGAAATAATGTAGGAGATGAATTATTTATTGAACCTAAAAGTGAATGTGAATAAAAAAACAATCTTCCCCTATTTTGAAGAGCATATAAAATTAAAGTAGATGCACAATCACCAAAAAATATATGTACAAATAACAAATGATGAAACCATAAATTTTTTTCATGGATAACCCAAAATGTAAAAACCATTATAACAAGTCCAGGAAGAGGAATAAACTAATAGTATGACTACAATGAGGATACACTCATATAAAACTACGAACTCAGCAATAATACATAGATGTCACGACCCGTCCTCAGAGCCCATGTCGTGACTACCCCATGCCCGCCTTCCATAGGCCAGGGGCTGGAGACTAGCACCAAAGGCGTAAATCCTGATAACTGGGAAGGCATTGCCTTTATAAAAGTAAAAAAAAAATACCACAGAGTACAAGTAGAAGTAAACACTAAGTAAAAAAGGAAGTTCTAAAAAGTAAAAGGGCTAGAATACATACCCAATCGAAAGTACAACTACAACTGAAAAAATGTACAACAGAGAAGACAAACATCTGGATGAATGGAAGGAGCTCATGAGTCGTCCTCCTCGGATCCTACCTTAAGGGTAGGTATAGATAGCCTCCACAATTCTCTCACCCTTAAACCTCCTCTGTGTGTCGTCTCGTTGTGAAGTTCACCACCGGATACTGTCTTGTCGTGAGGTCCACCTCTAGGTACCGTCCAGTCCTCAAACACTCGGCCTCTGTCTGCGGTGCCCATCATCTGCAACCAACACAACGAGGTGTAGGCATAGCCTGTGTAGGGGTGAGTATAACGATACTCAGTAGGGACCCTGAGACTCTCAAGGTCTCACTAAATCCAACAAAGATAACCACAATGAGATATCTCAACAGATAACCTCTACGTAGGTATATACCCATACTTATACCTAAGTTATCAAGTAACCCATATCAATCATGAAGAAACATAAAGATTATGAAATCAACGGATAACCACTACCCAGGTATATTCCCATACATATAATAAGTTATAAAGTGACCCATCCTAATCATGACGTAAACACAAATATCATAGACTCAGCTCAAATCATGATTTTCAATATTGAAACTGTAACTACTGAAGAGCCCCGACTCTGGAGTGTACAGTGGTCCTGTCACGACTCGGAGGTACTGCTCACTATCCTAAGACTGTTGAGGTACTCTTCTTGTTGAGTAACGTGGGTCAGCCACCCAAAAGCAGCAGTGTTTCCTGCCAGGGTATGGCACCCAAACACAGTAGTGCACACCCCCTAATAGCCTGCAGAGGTACTCACCGGACGAGTAATGTGGATCTGCAATGTCACACATTAGTGCTCTGTCCTCCATGGGTCTGCACCCAAACAATGTACTGCTTCGTCCACTGGGCTAGTCGACTCACTCCAAGTCGAGTCGGTCAAGCAGTTGTCAGGTCCCAGCCGGCTACACGGTCTCCGTACTCCGTACACTCATCTCCGGGAGGGTCTTCTCCTCGAGCTTCAGGTCGATACTCCAAGTATCTCAATGTCCCACGAAAAAGAATCTCAAAGGACTGCATCGTCATAGGGGTCTCAATGCAATAGACGGCGTTTCAATCAGACACCCGGTCTGTGAGTTTTTAGCCATTTCAACCCAGGGGCCCTGTTGGTTTCATGTGCGAACCAACCTGATCGTATCTCAAATGTACCTCTAACTCTCATAGGGTATACTCATAAGGACTGTTTCTCAATGTGATCACCAACGTCGCAGAATGGGACTTCATGGAAAGGGATGTCGCAAAATTGATCATCGCGGAATAATAGGATCGTTGGCGTTTGTTGATCTCTGAGGAAGGTGTCTTTCGCAATCTTTCATCGTCGTAGGTCAGCGTTCCTCATCAGCAGCGGTGCATTCTATACATTCATTGAGGAAGAATGAAGAACTTCAAGACATCTCTTATTCTCCCCAAAAATTCAACACAACAACCCAACAATAATAAAATAAGCCACCTCTTATTTTATTACTCAATCCTTAAGTTTGAAATTCAAAAATTGAATCAATCAATTAATTGAATTAATTGAGGAGTTTAAACCGCCCAATTAATGAGGAGTTTATTATTCAAAATAAATACAAGAGTTGAATTACATTAAAAGGGAGGTGCAGGTGCATTACTTAATTAAAGGTGGGGGTTTCGTGGAAGTTAAAAATGTGGGGCTCATGTGGGACCCACCCCAAAAATATCCTACCTAGTGGAGTATGATATAGTGGGTCCCACTTCAACCACTTATCATAGGATAAACAACATAAAAAAAATAAATTGGTTGCCTCATTTATTTAATTTATTTACTTAACCCAAAAATATTAAAACCACAACCGAGCAAATGCAACTCAAGAAAAGGTGTTCCTAAGCAATTATCGGCGCCACGATTCCATTGGTGCCCTCGGATTTTGATTCCAAGCACCAGTTCAAAAGTTTGGAAAACCAGCTCTTTCGTTCACTGAATATACCCGAATCACACTTCAGAAAATTATTCCAGTCACACAAGACCTCGGAATCATGTTCCGTTAGAAACTGCCCTCTTGTAAAATCCCAAAGAAAATTAAGAAAAAAATTCCCTTAAATTTTACGGGTCATTACATTACTCCCTCGTCAGGGATTTACGTCCTCGTAAAGATTTAACACAAACTGGAGATAAAAAAGCGGTACTGAGCACGCACCTAAGCCTTCCACTCCCATGTGCTCACCTGGAGGTTCACGTACTACCAGTGAAAGAACACCCATGGAATACACCATCCTTATAGGATCCACTCCTTTCAATCCTCAACCTCTATTGGAACCCCGCAAAAGTCGCCCCATCGCCAAAGTCCAGTTCCCCATGGTCGATGACATGCATTCAGTCAAGCACGTATCTCCTCAGTTGAGATACGTGGAATTCGTCGTGCACCCGGTGAAACCAAGGTGGTTGGTTCAGGCGGTAAAGCACCTTGCCTACCCAGATGAGAAACTGGAAAGGTCCGCTGAACCTCGGAGATTACTTGCCGCCTTGGCCACATCTCCGTAAACCTCGTCGAGGTGAGTCCCGTATAAGGACGTGGTCATCATCCTTGAACTCTAGAGGCTTGCTGTCATATCTATGTAGTTTCATCTGTCGTGGTCCATATGCGATCACTACCCACCTCTACATCAGGACACACCCGAGTCCGGTACATAATTTGTCGCAGTGAACTATGTAACCAATGCCCACAGGCTGGGTGCACTGATCAACCCAGCTCCTGAAAGCTCTGCTGGAAGTGGTGTCGCAACTCTAGAGAATTTAGGCACAAAAGTATGTTTTGACATCTCCTGAGTGATCGAATGCACCTTCTTATTCATGATTCCATCCTGTGCTGCCTGGGTTTTTTTATCTCCGACCAAGGAAAACCCCATCCCAAGGTTGTAGATAAACCAAGAACATTTTTCCTAGTACAATCTATCTATGTATGAACTGGGGATCCAATCCATACTCAAACCAACATCGTAAGGCCTCGATGCTTCCACCAAGAGATTCCAACAGAAACACTCGCCTCATGGGTCAGATCACACTGTCGGCGTAAGTGTGATTATCAAGTCTCCTCTCAAGGTATCTTTAGATGAGAGTGTCAAGTCTACGGCTTACTGGAAACTCTAGGTCTCAGACAACATTCATGGAAGGAAGGAATGATTTGTATCAACATTTGTTACTACCGCAGCTAATAGTGGACACATAATGCCCCTCGAATCATTCATAGAGCCATTGGGTCACTCTCCTTGACTGCATGCAGCTACTCTTTTCCCCTTCCATCCACCTCCCTGAGCCTGGAGGGGACAGTAAAGGCGGGTGGTTGTAACATGTTGAAATGTACACCACCACATGCTGCTCTCCTAGCTCTGATTCCACGTCCGCTGCTCTACAGATTCATCTTTCCTTGACACTCCCTCTTGATGAAACATTTTACATGTCCAAGTCTCTGAGACTGGCACCGGCTCACTGCATTCCAACTTCAATCATTCTCTAGCTGTATTCGTTCAGCCAAATAACATTCAACCGTAGGGATCTCTCTAGCACCATAACGTGAGTAGGTATGTATAGAGGAAAAAGAGTGCTTACTCGGATATCCATTAAACACACCTCGCCCTGCGGTCTGAGCTCTAAAGCATTGATCATATCATAGTCCTCAATTACCAAGAATGATCGGTATGCCTCGATGGTTAATCAGCTACTGAAACATCGTCCTGTCGAAGCTGTATAGGCTCTAGAAAAACACTTAGCCACCTCCTCAAGATAGTTCTCAGTTTCATGTGTGTCGATCTCGCCTCGGAACATGAGGGTATCTGATGTTGGAACATGTGTAAGGCAGTAAGCCTACATGTTTCACCAACAGGAACCGCCGGTTGTAAATGCAGACAAAAAAGTAGTGATGTATAGCTAACACACTACACAAAGGCACTATCTCAGGCATTGGTCCACGTACCGAAGCCTCATCGCTTTGCGGACCATCCTCATGGTCCCTCACTAGAAAACAGTAGTATCCAAGTCCACCATCGACTATACTAATGTCTCAGCTAGGTGGAAAACTCTAGCAACCACCTCCAGCTAGTGCTATGCTGTCTAGGAATCTGCCTCGCCTCGTAACCTCGGAGGCCGCTACTGCTAGAACTCGTGCAACGTGCTCTGCCAACATGCACAGTTCGCTAGTACGGCTGCTGGCATCTGCTACCCAATAGGTGGTGGTGCTGCTGGTACACCACCCGAGGGATCCATCATTGTAAAAAGGGCCCTGCACCGGTGCCTCACCGCTTGGTGTGCCGTCATCGAGTACACTCTTGGAACTCCAACTGACTGTCTGCGTGGAGAAATCTTGAACAAATGCAACACAGTCAACAATTTATACCTGTTAAGATGACCTGGTTTGAGCTGACTTTAAAACTCTTGGAAACACACATGCAATCAGTTTTTTTCATGCACAATGTCGTAAATCAGTAGTCAGGGTCTTGGTGTACGGATACGTCGGCCACCGCACCAACACTGGACTCCCTGAACTGAAGACCACACTCGGTACCGTTAACACTATTGCTCCACAGAAAGGGAATATCAGATATAAAAGTTATGCGGTAGAACGGACTCCTCTTATACCAATTATTCACGACCCGCCCTCATGGCCCGTGACGTGACTACCCCAAGCCCGCCATCCATATGCCACGGGCTAGGGACTAGCACCAAAGGCGTAAATCCCGATAACTAGGAAGACATTGCCTTTATAAAAGTAAACAAAACACCACAGAGTACAAGCAAAAGTATACACTAAGTACAAAAGGAAGTGCTAAAAAGTAGGAGGGCCAGAATACAAACCCAATTGAATGTATAGCTACAACTGAACAAAAGTAAAACAGAAAAGACAAATAGCTGGAAGAATGGAAGCAGCTCCTGGGTCGTCCTCCTCATATCCTACCTAATGGGTAGGTACAGATAGAGCAGTTCCATGATCGTCCACCATGGATCCTACCTGAAGGGTAGGTACAGATAGCCTCCACAGCGCTCTCGCCCGTCAACCTCCTCCGAGTGTCGTCTCGTCATCAAGTCCATCACCAGATATTGTCTCGTCGTGAGGACCACCTCCGGGTACCATCCAGTCCTCGAACACTCGACCTCTGTCTGCGCTACCCGTCATCTCCAACCTACACAATGAGGTGCGGGCATAGCCCGTGCAGGGGTGAGTATGACAATACTCAGTAGGGACCCCGAGACCCTCAATGTCTCACTAAATCAAACAAGTATAAACAAAAAGAATGATCTCAACAGAAAACCTCTACTTATGTATATACCCAAACATATACCTAAGTTATCAAGTAACCCATTTCAATCATGAGGAAACACAAAGATTATGAAATCAATGGATAACCACTACCCATGTATATGCCCACACATATACCTAAGTTATCAAGTGACCCATCTCAATCATGAGGTAAACACTAAGATCATAGACTCAACTCAAACTAGTATTTTCATTATCGAAATTGTAACTACTGAAGAGCCTCATCTCTGGAGTGTAAAGTGGTCCTGTAATGACTGTGAGGTAATGCTCACTAACCTCAGACTGCTGAGGTACTCCTCCTGTCGAGTACCGTGGGTCAGCCACCCAAACACAGTAGTTCTTCCCGCCGGGGTATGCCACCCAAACACAGCAGTGCACACCCCCTAATAGCCTACAGAGGTACTCTCCGGACGCGTACAGCGGGTCAGCACTGTCACACAGTAGTGCTCCATCCGCCATGGGTCTTCACCCAAACAAAGTAGTGCTCCGTCCACTGTTCTAGTCATGTCACTCAAAGTCGAGTTGGTCAAACAGTCGTCAGGTCTCAGCCTGCTACACGGTCTCCGTACTCCGTACGCTCGTCTCCGGGAGGGTCCAATCCACGATTTATAGGTCGATAGTCCAATTATCACAAAGACCCACGAAGAATTATCTCGATGGACCGCCTCGTCATAGGGGTCTCAATGCAACAGACAGCGTGTCGATCGGATGCTCGGTCTGTGAGTTATTAGCGTTTTCGTCCCAGGGGCCCGGTTGGTTTCATGTGTGAACCAACCCGACCATATCTCAACTATACCCTGAACTCTCATAGGGTATACTCATAGGGACCTTTTTTTATTGTGATCACCAACGCCGCTGATGGTTCGTCAAAGGGACGTCAAGTCTCAAAGTTATCAGCTTTTCCGTTCTAGGGGCCCGGTTGGATTTCGGGTACAATCCAACCCGGCCACTATCCAACTGCAACCAAAACACTGGTGATTTATGCCAAAAGTTCCATATCATCATGAGGAATCCAAAAAAGTCAACGGCACGTCAATCGGACGTTCGGAGCTCAATATATAAGTGTTTCTGCTCCGAGGGCCCGGTTGGTTTCGTGTTCGCACCAACTCGGCCATACCCAAAGTTCACTGAAACACTATGTGTAATATACTGAAACGACCACCTCGTTCCAAGCATCACTACGCAGCTGACAGTGCGTCGATCGGAGGTCTGTGGACCACGATATGGGCGTTTGAATGAAAACCGCCCCGAAAATAGGGGGTTCGGACCCGGTCCGACCCGACCCGAGACCCCCGGGTCGTCTCGAACTGGGTCTGGGTCCAGATGAATAGGGAACGGCCCAGCCCGGTGGGTGCGGCCTGGCCTGGCCTGGGCACGGCCCGACCGGCTGGCCTGCCGCGCTAGCGTGGCCGCGTGGCCGCTCTTCTATCTGGCTGAGCGGAACAGGGGGTGTGGTTGCCCCCCGTGAAAGAAGTATCAGCCCCCGCGTGGGGGCCGCTCCCTACCAGCGATGTGGCGACCCACCGCATCTCCCGTATAGATCCCACGCGGGCACGGGATCCCTCCTCTGTGGCGGCTTCAGCCGTGACGGCTCTAGCTAGCGGCGCGCCGACAGCACCTTACGTGGACCACCAGAGTTGCTCTGGTGGTCCATTTCCAATTCTGTCTTCGCATGCGGTCCTCCCGGGAGCTGCCCTTCGCTTCAAATTCTTCAAATCGCCCATGCAGCTCGTTCTTCCCTGGCCCATTGATCGGTACTCCAAATAACCAAACTGCGCCTCTTCGTGGTTTTCCGGCGCGGCGCTGCGGCTTTGTATGGATTCAACGGCATCATGCATCCTTGCCACATGATCTTGCATGGTGCGACGACACCATGCCATCCCCATTCCAAACCACAACAAGATCATCAAAAAAAATTAAGGGTGGAGGATGGGCCGTGTTTTTGGGGTCCGACCCCCTCCCATTAATCGATAGCAAGCAGTCCAATTTGAAACGAGGAACGACGACGGAAGAAATCATGAACAACAACAACAAAATCCCCTACAATTTCTCAACAAAAAATTTTTAAAAAACCCCAAAAGAAATCATTCACGGATCAACATGAGAATGAGTTGATCCGAGTTCTTTGTTTTAGAAGGAACTAACCCTGGGAATATAAACATACACAATTTTAACCCCAACCTCAAGCGTTGTCATCGAACGAGGTTTGTCACGGAAAGGGACATTGCGAAAGAAGAGGATTATTGGCATTTTTTGATCTCCGAGGAAGCCGTCATTCTCCATCGTCCATTGTCGGAGGTCGGTGTTCCTCATCGGTGGTGGTGCGTTCTTCGCGTTCTTCGATGCAGAACGAAGAACTTCAAGACTTTTCTTATTCTCTCCAAAAACTCAACACAAAAACCCAACAATAATAAAATAAGACACCTCTAATTTTATTACTCAAGCCATAAGTTTGAAATTCAAAAATTGAATCAATAAATTAATTGAATTAATTGAGGAGTTTAAATCGCCCAATTAATGAGGCTTTTATTATCCAAAATAAATGCAAGAGTTGACTTACATTAAAACGGGGGGGGGGGTGCAGGTGTGTTACCTAATTAAAGGTGGGGGTATCGTGGAAGTTAAAAAGGTCGGGCTCATGTGGGCCCCACCCCACAAAAATCCTATCGAGTGGAGTAGGATATAGTGGGTCCCACTTCAACCACGTAGCATAGGTTAGAAAACTTAAAATAAAATAAATTGGTTGCCCCATATATTTTATTCATTTACTTAATCAAAATATTTTAAAACCACACCTAAGCAAACAAAACTCTGGAAAAGGTGTTTCTAAGCAATTACCAGTGCTGCGATTCAATTGGTGCCCTCAAATTTTGATTCCGAGCACTAGTTCAAAAGTTTGGAAAATCCGTTTGTTCGTTCACTGAATGTACCCGAGCTAAACATCGGAAAATGATTCCTGGCACACCGGGCCTCAAAATCAGGTGCCGTCAGAAACTACGCTCTTGTAAAATCCCAAAGAAAATTAAGAAAAAAATTCCCTAGAATTGTACGAGTCTTTACAATAGAAAAGAAGACAATAAAATGAATAATCACTATGCCATATGATAGTATCTTAAAAAGAAGAATAAAGGCTAATAAAAAATCCCTAATTAATCTAACCATGAAATAAATATTTTTCAATTCGAATAAATGGATTTGATGAAGTCCCAATTATCAGGTCAAAGACCACCAGAAATGAAATATAATTAGATCTATATAAATTCACCAGTTACAGATCTCATAAAATCTAATCAAACTCTAGTTATTCACACCTAAAATAAGAGAGTTATACTACATAAAATCTATAACCTCACACATAAATTTAATCCATCCACCTATAATAGATGTTACTCCACCTTTCATTATAGATTGTTTTATTTTATTTTTATTTTAAATGATGAAGATATGACATCACAAGTGAGGAGTCTCCCAAATAGGTATCCCTTTAGTGGTTTTCTCCCCCAAATATCTCATTCAATTTCATAGAATCTGGTGTTAATTTTATGATTAAAATTTTAATCATAAAATAGGTACAATTTGGATTTTATTCCATTATGGGGAATTAATTATAATATTTCTAATAAAATTTTAATTAGGTGAATAAATTAATTTCAAATTCTATTTATCTATGATGAAAATTTTTCTGGCTTTATAGGGAAATCCCATTGATATCCCACATCCATCATTGAATTTAGTACAACATTCTATATGTATTGACTTTCCTATAACATGGCCATTCATTGATGGTTACACATCAGTATAATAATATGGACCGACATTATCTATAGTTAAGGATTTATGGAGTGTAGAGGTGATATTGATGGTAGGGTTTTATTATTTGGGAAAATATGATTGAGTCATAGCATGGACTTGGATAATGTGACGCATGTTACCCTATTATTCTTATATTTTTTATATTATTTTGAGTATCCCGATTTTTAAGTAAGAAGGATTTTATTTCTAACAGATTATTTATAAAATTAATATATTATATAATATTACATTAATTTAATATATATATATATGGTGTATTTTTTTCATTTTTCCAAATTTTTTACATTTTATAATTTTTTTAAATAATAATTACTAATGTTTAGAAATAATTTATATGTTAGTTTTTTTAAAAAATAATTTAAAACCAAATAAATGAATAAATGTATTTTCTAGAAATGAAAAAAATAGAAAAGGAATATTGACCAACATTCTTTCCCCAAAGTCCGTCAAGAGCAGGAAATAATAAATTTTTTTATATTTTTTACAATATATTTTAGGGAAAATTTTAATATATAAATTAATTTTATATTTTTAAATAGTTTATCAAATTCTATATAGACTAATTATAAACTTTATACATAAAAAATTATTTTCCATCTTCATTTTTTAACATATATTTTGTCAAACATGTTAAAGAAAAGATATGAAAAAATTAAATATATATACAATATTGTTTTTTTCTTATACTTCATTCCAAATTAGTTATTTTATTATGAAATAAAACTTACAGTATTTGGGTGTTTTTTGTAAATGGAATATTAATGATCAATATGAATTTGGTGATAAATTTGTAAAAAATAATAATAATGAAAAATAATGAACACTTGATGTTTTAACTACATAAAAATTCAATAAAATCTTACATATTCGTCATGAGTTAAAATTCCTTCCTCTAAAATAAAATAATGGAATTTTAGAATAATAATATCCCATAAAATTTGATACAAATAATAAAATTAATCAATATGAATCAAAACCCTTATATACGAGGAAAACCACTCATTAGGAAACCAAACAATCTAGGTTGTACTCTATATATTATGTAAAATAGATATTGGAAATTTATTATAAAAATATTACAAAATACATTCCAATCATGAAGACCATTTATTTTCATTAGCATCCAATATGGAACATCTATAATGGTGACAAAGAATTGGTATGGGAACGATTATATGAATACCATTTTTGATCATTGTTGACAACTTCTACATATGGATCACATTCATTTCCAATGTAAAGATCCCATATTTAAAATTTGTAATGTATTTACATAATTAATCCAACATATATATTATATTATCATAATTTTTATTATTATTAACTAAATATTGAGTATTACTTTTCGACTACAAGTGTGATGAGTAGAAATAACATTATGTTTGTTTATAGATCACATATTTGAGGATTCTATTCATAAACATATGAGTGGGAATTTACCTTTTTATCACATAAGATGCAATGTAATATTTTTAGAAACTGCTGACTTTATTATTGAAAATATTTATGATAAAATATTATTTATTGATTCTATTTAAAATAATTTAATATATATATATTACAAAAAATATATTTTTTAAAGGAAACTAACTTTTTACATTATAATTTCTTTAAAATAATTTATAAAATTAAAAAATTATTATCCATAAAATTTAATTAATGATATTGGTGATGATGGTGAAAATTCAATTTTATAAAATATTAATGTATATATATTCATAATAAATTTGTAATTTTCAATTTTTGGACACACATTTAGTGATATTATTGTTTAAAATGTTCTTATTTTTTATATTTATTAATGTATCATTATCAAAAAATTACTAGGGTTGTATGAATGCCATTAAATCTATTATGTGGTCTAAAAAATTCCATTAGAGGGTGTGTGGAATGCTTTAACAGTAGTGTGTGCTCTAGAGGTCCTTTTTTAAATATGTAATGTTACGAAATGGTTGCATATTTTGTCTCTACATTTTTATATGATTGTTCACAATTATGTGAATTTAAATTTTTAATTTTTACTCTATATTACCTTATTTTTATGATATATAATTAATATATATTTATTTATAACTACTAAATAGTATAAATATGTATTTTTAAAATACATTTTACCATATTTCACTAACAGATGTAAATCAATATTTATGATACTAGTGAGTAATTTAAAATTTTATTAATTTTATGAATGGTAACTCATAAATTTCCTAACATGATGAATGTTAACATAAAGATTACTTATCTTACATAAGGGTAACATAAATTTTTGTAATTAATGGTAATTTAAATTATGTAAGCTTAATATAATGTAATGTAACTATATACTAATGTTATGTAAGGGTATAATATGTTATATAATGGAAACCTATAGTTATATAACGGTAAGAAAAGTATTTATCTTATGATATGTAGTTGATTTTATATTTCTAAAATGTAATAAAACTTTTAAATAATATTTCATTATCGGTGTATTGATCAAATTATAAACGGATGTTTACATTAGAAAATTTAATTATTATAATTAGACTAATTATTAAAGATAAAATAATTTATATTAATTGATAAACCACGTTAATCATTTAAACTATAAGATTTCCTATACATCTACATATAATTTCCACATTTGAAATTCCTACATGAATAAACTACACCACCGTGTTGGTGCCCATTCACTTGGATTATTCATCATATTTCGAATATTAATCGACTTTATCCTACCACCTAGTCACAACAATATAATTCTCAGTAATATTGTTGGAATTTATAAAAATATACTAAAATTTTTAAATTCCACCACACGCATCCACTATGAACTGTGGATGTAGTTAAAATACTCTGGTTTCCCAAATATGTTGAAAAATGGGTCACTAGATAAAAATTTAGAATCACATTTTGCAATAAAATATTTTCCCAAATATCATAATCTTTTAAATTTACTAAAATCGCAACAACACTACTCCATAAAAATTAAATGCCTATAACCACTACTGCTGATCATAAGATTATGGTACTCAGTTACCTAACATCTACAAATTGTGAAGTAAAATAAATAAATGAAAAATGTTGTAGCCTATGGAATAACTTTATCAAAATCCCATTGGAAATGGTTAACATATTACATCCCTCTTTTGATACCAACATCATTTATCTTTTTCTAATCCATAAAATACACTTCAGGGTGATATAAGGACTCTCGTACTACACATATAATTAATATTTAAAACATTATATTAATATTAAATTTTAATGGAGTGTAATCAAATTATCATATAATCTAATATTTTGAATTACCATTGATGTGTAATTTTTGAAAACCTTAAGAAATCCAATTACAAATTCTGCGATCATGGCCATTACATGTCAATATCTCTTCCAATTTTCATATGACAATGACCATTTAAGCATTGGAATTTTCATCATATCATCATAAACATCAAAATTTTCTCTGAAAATATATTTGAGATGATTCTCTATACATTTTTGTTGTGGTTTCTATAAGAACAAATAAAACTAATGTAAACACATATTTAAATATCTACCTTGATGATTTTTGAAACAAAATAGGATATTAATAAATATATTTATGATTACTATTTTCATGAACTCTTCCTTGAAAATCATTTACATGTTTTTTGCAATGTGTAATAATGAATATTGATGATGGTAATGGTGTGATATTAGTCAAATACTCATAGAGCATAATACCTCCTCCAAATCATTTTTTAAAATTTCTATAAAGCCACTTTTAGGGTTAGTGGGCACCCTCACATTACCTAGAATTCAATATAACATAGTGAGGAAATTAAAAATTCAAAAACCAACAAAAAATTCAAAATGTGAGATGTCAGAAATCACTTCCATAAGATCACCATGAATCCCATGAACCATGCATTTGTGCGCCAGAGAAAACGTTTCGAATTGAAACTATGCATAAAAGAGTCCTCGATTCTAGTAACACCAATTCAGGACACTCCACCATGTGGAACGAGGCCTGACATGTCGGGTTACATGCATGTCAACATCCCGGTGCCATAATTGCATCCCAGTGAAAACAAAACATCATGTCGCCATCAATATCATCCACATCACTGTTTTCCTCTAATCCAAGTGGTGTTATCATCTCAGCGCCGTCGTCGGGCCGAGTAAACGCCGGTCCACATCAGAACATTTAGAGAAAAAAATGATTCACCATCACCATCAAAACTAAATGAAAAACAACCAACCATCAAAATGGTGAAAAATACCCTTGAACACCAGTATACACCATGCTGCCATAAAAATCATCGAATTAGATCAATACATCAAAACCATCATTGAGAGATAACATCAAACTTCAGTCTCCTTCCCAAAGACCACATGTCTCTCAAAAAACACCTCCCAAAACCTCCATCAAGCCCATTACACCTGACCGACTGGCAAGGGAGCGCTGTACCGGGATGTCAGAGCATAATTAAGTGGAGGAGGCCCCGATTGGGGACCACGCTAGAGATCACATCATCAACACAGGGGGAGAGACTACCGCATACCACCATCAACCAATGAACCAAAATCAGAATAATATTATGAACCATAAACATAAAACATGCTCCTAGAGAATGAACGAGCTCATCAAAAGTCCAATATGACCACAAACCGTAGCTCAGAGCAACCAAACCCAAAAAGTCCAAAAGACTGAAGAAGAACATGAGCTGAGAGAGCCGCCGTCCCCCATCTACCACAATCCCATGTTGGCCCATATCCCACATCGAGGCCAACCAAATGGAATCGAAACAGGATGGGATGCCCAGCAATGGCAGTGGAGAAGAGAAACACAGTACGCCACCACCAGCGCCGACCCAAACCATCTAAATCGCCTACACAAAAATCCAGATTGGAGGTATGATGCACTGGGTTAGATAGAAAGAGGGGAAGTGATCGAAACGTGATATCTCACCAGTAATCTGAATCAGACGAGAAGGAGGGGAGCAGAAATCAAGAGAAGGAAGAAAATAAAAACTAGGTGATGTGAGGAGTGTTGTCACTGACGATGAGTCCCACAAAACCCTAGGAGAGGCATCGAGAGCACCGAGAGTTGGGAGTGGAGTGAGTCCAGAGGCATTTTTCCCCCTTGATTTCTCAATGATGATCTAAAATAACTTAACCCCTTCAGTATCAATCACAAAATCTATATATAATTACAAGAGCCATATAAAATATGATATGTTCTCATACATGACAACAAAAAGTTCCATTGGTACTTGTGATAAATTACCATATTATGTGGTGTAAATTATAAAGGTTCTATTATACATTCCATACATAAATGAGCAAACAATTTGGATAAATATCAAGGAATGTATAAAAGAACTCAAAATTTGTAAAAAAATATAATCAATCTATAAAACTCAACATTAAACTGATCAACATTTTTTTGTTTAATAATAAAATAGAACGTAACAAATAAATAAAATGTTTTTTTCATGAAATCACCACATTTTATCCTCAAAATAATTAAGAGTTATACTAATCGTTATAAATATCTATGATAACCTTCATTCATGCATCACATGCATTCTATAATGTGATTTGATACACGAATATATGTTTGATTATCTACTATACCATAATGAAAAGAACTACATGACATGATATTATCATTTGAATAAAAATAAATTAAAATAATTCATCATCTACTAAAAAAATATAGTGTCATAAAATTGTCTTCGCAAATGTGTGTTGGGTAAATTAAGTAATAAAAAAATAGTGAAAATTATTATTAATTAAAACTCACAAATGAATCGAGCAGTCTAAATCAAATTTGTAATAATGAACCTTATAAATATATCTCCTTGAATCTTATCTAAAAAAATTATCTTTCCATGTTATATTCATTTATCATAGTTTTCATCACTTCTTCAGTATGTAAATCTATTCCAATATTCAAAACACTATCAATGAGAATTTTATTTGAACCAAATAATATTATATGAAATTATTTAATTGGAAGAGTAACTGACTAATGATGCAGTGGTATGTGTTTCTTTCATTCAGTTGATAGTTATTCCATTGGTGTTGTATGTCCCAAAGGTCGATGAAACCTCACTGTCTTGGGAATGGAATCTTCTTTAATATATTTTTTTTCAAAAATCTTCATCATATTCTTATTCTGAGATTTTATTATCCTCAATGATATTCTCCATAAAGTCTAAATAACATGTTGGATTATCCATGAAAAGAAAATTCTCTATGATGCATGAGGATATGAAAATGAATCCTTTTAATGAGATGGATCCAAAATCACTATTAATAGACCTTCCTTAAATTTTACTACATTAGTATATGCTATTGTATCATGCTTTTCTGATGCAACAACTTCCATTACCAATGGGACTTTCATAATAGCTACATTTACTTACAAATACATCATTTGATCATGTGATTGATCCATAAGCAAAAAAATATGTCAAACCAATCATTATCTTAAGTAATTTTATATGATATAAGAAAAAAATATTACTTCATGTTTTTAATACTTATTATGTACTCTATAACTTGATTAGTCATTTGTTTAAAACATTAGTGAGTTTTTATTTTTACTTATTCCAATGATGTACACTCTCAATTTATTATAACTCTTTCAATCTATATATTAAAACTACACCCTTGTTTAATGTTATTAATTTTGATATTAAAATAAATATAGGCAACCCAATTTTATATATAATAAATCATTATTATTAATTATATCTAATTAAAGAAACATAATTTGAATTTTATATATTTAATCATTTAATTTTATTATTTTTAGATCCCAATATAAGATATGTATTTTTCCTCCTCCTAATTTTCATAATTATTTATTATTTATAAATATAATATGAACTATACACACCATATCCCCCAGTAGTGTCAAACTGTGTGTGCAACAAGACCTTATATTCATGCAAAACGTCTTATTTGATTTAAGTCCCAATATAGCTTATTTGAGATTATTAAAACTTGGTACAACTATGATAGTGTATCAATCCATTTTAAATATCAAGACATGGATGTCATTTCATAGAAAACCTCAAAGACTTATACTAGGTTTGTCTATTTCTAGAATTGAGGATCCTTTCAATCAGTTCTCATTGGACATATGATTTTTCCGAAATTATAATAGCTCTGCTACATCATCATAGAGGCCAAAAAATATAGGTTCATCTTAATATTGTTTCTCCCCAATATCATTGGATGGGATACTTAGTAACAATACTACTCCCATTCAAAAACTCACCCAAATATAATTGACCTCTCTTTCTTGGGTATACCTCCATAACGTGATACATGAATGAGGATTGGGGTAAGGTTGGATGAGATGGCAGGAAGTTAAGAAACCTATCCATAGTCAAAAATACCAACCCAATATGTCAAACCCATGTACTTTTCTAGACACTATTAAGTATGGGTCTCTTTATGATTCCTACAAAACCAAGTATATGCTTTTCCTGAGTATCCATGATTTGTGATCACCACATTTAGGAATTACTAAAACCCAAATTCGACATTTATGATATTAGTCTTTTAGAACCCCATAATTACTCATATCATAACTTTATTTTGGTTAAAATAACCAATGTTGAGAAGGGGCATAGAAAATAGTTAATTCACAAAAAGGATATGTGTCGAAGATATTCATTTATCAATCTGGGTAAACAAAAATAGAATCCCATATACACTCACGTAGGGGAATCCCATGTATGGATAATTTTAGAAATTTTATATGGTGAAAATTACAAATTATGATTGTTCCATCCTCTTAGCATGATGCCATATGCCCCATGAATGGAAATGAATAGCCACTGGGATACACAAGTGGGTGCCAAAATATTTCCCCTAGATACACATTTTATTGAAATCCAACATTTATTCAGATAGGAGAAGTATACTTGGGTGACTCTTAGTGATCTTATGCAGGGGGGATCCAAACATTGCTTATGTTTTCAGGCCCCTATAAATTTCACTAACGGATTTTAATTATAGTATACGAGGATGGTTTATTCTATAAACCACCTCTAAATGTACATGAAGATAGATATAACACACCACATTAAAGATTTTTTGAATATTCTACCCCATATTAAAGGACTCGTATCTTCATTGAGTGCATCATGTATCAACTCTAGGAAGTTCTGAGCCAGGGTCCCCTTTGATTATCCACTTCCATGATCAGTTTTTTAGGGTATAACCTTATCATTCAATGAATTTAGTGACATTACTCCAATTAATTAATATGAGGTTTTGAACTTTGTAAGAGGATTAGGTCTAGGTGGTTGGAACAATTTCATTTTATCATGGAGTTTGGTTTACAATTAAACTCAAACCATGATTATGACCATATAGGTGACATAATCATCTATATAAGAGAATTTTTATGCCAACTATTTGATATCAAGAAATAATAAAGACATATTGGAAATATTATATCATTATTTCCTTTTTATACCCAAAATCATTGTGGTCTATATGTATATTTGGGGACTTCGTAATAATAACCCTTATTTGGTTAAAGGGATGCATTTGTTATTAGGGCCATCCTGGTTTTGTCTCTATCCCTATTTTTTCTGACTCTAAAAAAGGATATTGCATGATTTTTTTAAGGAAACTATGATTTATATTGTAAAATAATATCAACTCTATCATTTTGTGCCTTAGTAAGACAATACATTTCATAGTGTTTTATTCATCAAAAGAAGATATAAAATAAAGGGATTTTATTATTTTTTTCTTGAAATACATATCAATGAGTTTTCATAAGAATTAAATTTCAACCATAAAATAATAAAATCAATATCAAATATTAACATTATCACCATATAAGGTCCCCAAATAATGATGTATTATCAATCCCATTCCGTTAATGTTTTGATACAGTCTCTGGTTTCCTTTAGAATTCATTTTAATCTCCCCTAAAAATGAATATCCAAAAGAATGATCCAAAATTAATAAATAGATAATGATATATTGATGAAACATACATCATTATTTAAATCATGTATTATGATAATGAGGTTATCAAAAGGCAAAGGCGTCCTGATAAGAGTCATCATTTTATAATTCTAATGATTTATTCAAAGGATAAAGATTTATTATGATAATGATGTTATCAAAGGATGAATATTTATTCATGTTAAATAATTTTTAGAAGAAAATATGTAATCAAATATCTTCTATGGACACACCATCCTCCAATAAATAAACATATTTCAAAAAATTATTCAATGTGATTTAATTAAATGGTGAATTTGTGATGAGTTTTCCCACTATAAGGAGACCCGTTCACCATATCATGAATAAATCTTCATCCTTCATCACAAAAACAGACACCTTTTCCCTTTTTGAAAGTGAGAGTCACTACCATTGGTTCACTAATTTGTTATCCATATATCTAATAATTTGGATAAGAAGAGTATTTTTATGATGATAAGGAATTACATATTAATTCTTGATAGAATAAGCACAACAATAGATCTACCTAATCTATGAAGGGCTAAAAAACTAAAAACCTTAGAAAACCTAGGAGAAATATCTCATTAGTTGGAGAGGCTGAATAATTTAATTTATGTATACATATTTAAATATTTTTTATTATGAATTATATTACAATAAGTATATATATATAATATAAATATTATTTATAGGAATTTGGAAAAAAATTACTATCAAATTTATTTTCATTACTATATTAATATATATAATTATCAATTAAAATGTTTAATAGTTTATTATTATACATTAATTACAAAATTTATGTATAAAAAATATAAATTCGAAATATTAATACTTATTTATACAATTATATAGAAATATTATATATTTTTTAATATATGTGATTCATATATTAATTTATATTTTTATATAAATACTAAATAATTTAATATATAAGTACATTTATCTTCATGTGTATATATATATGGATGTAAGACATAACTAGAAATTTCCCATTTTTCAAATTTTAGAAACAATGTTATAGGAATGAAAACTAGGGACAAAGATTATATCCATGATTCTAGTCGGTTATGACTCCTATTGGTGTGGCTATATAGAAAAGATAAGGCCATAGTTTCAAGGTATATTGCCACGATTTTCCACTGTGGTTATAGACCTCCATCTTTACAAGGGATATAGCCAGAGTTTAAAGGGATATGTTTTCACGACACATCCCTCAGGGACCGTTCTGTGACTACCCCAAGCTCAGCTTCCATTGGCTAGGGGATGACGACTAGCACCAAAAGGCATATCTCCTAAAATCGGGAAGGCATTGCCTTTATAACCTAATAACTAACACAACTAAGCACAATGCAGGATACAAGAACAAAGTAAGACTATATATAGTAAAAAAGTGTGTGTACATGAAGTAAAAAAGGGGCAAGAATACAACCCCAACAGTAAAGTATATGTAAACTGATATGTACAAGTAAAACTATCAACAACTCATATGAACACCTGCCAAGGATCCTACCTGTTGGGTAAGTACAACTCTCAAGAATTCGTCTCTATAGTATGACTCATCTATAGGCCACCTTTTAGCTACCTCTAATCACGGAACTCTCATCCTCAGTCAGCATTGTCATTCTTCATCACCAAACATAACAAGGTGCAGGCTTAGCCAGTTTAGGGGTGAGTATAATGATACTCAATAGGGAACCTGAGACCCTCTAAGGTCTCACAAAATCTAAAAATAATAAACCTTAAATCCTAAAACCACAGAAAAACCTACATAGGTATATTCTCAAGCATATACCATATTTTTTGAGAATACCCATCTCATTCATGAGGCAACACATAGACCAACTCAAAGCCCAAAGCTCAATTGTTCACGATGGAAGGAATAACACGAAGTTGAATACCAAAAAGGTAGTACCACATAGGTAATTCCACATAGAATTAAAATAACACAAAGGCATAATCACACAGAAGTGTACCATAATGTTAAGGAATCTTCTCACATCTGGTATAACTTTGCTGTGGTAGTAATGATTATTAGATGTAACTAGTGAATCATCTTACTCGGTTGAGAGGTAGACCCACGTAGGATCCTAAATCAACAGACCCACATAGGATCCAAGTACAGAAGACCCACGTAGGATCCTAGAGTATTGTGACGTGGATTCCTTTAGTGGATCCATGTGGGATATTTGAACACATACCCACGTACTATCCAAATCACAGACCCACATCGGATCCCTTTCTCATGTTACCGCCAGCCACAAGGTTCCCTTACTAAGCTCTCTTTAATCCGGTATAGTCCGATCCTCAATCCATAGGTTGATAATAAAACTTTTACGATGTCCCAAGAATATGTATCACATAGGACCGCCACATAAAAGGGTTCCCAATGCAATAGACGGTACTTCAATCTAACGCCCTATCTGTATGATATTGGCCTTTTAGTCCTGAGTGCTCGGTTGGATAGGTGTTCGATCCAACCCAGACGTACCCAAAATTTATCCAAAACACAGCTGGTGTATTCCAAGAAAAACATCTTGATCCAAGGTTTCTGTCACCATAGAATTTTCGTCCAATTGATTCCCATAGTTCATGTTATGACCGAAAGATCGAAAAGGTGTCGAAATTGGTCTAGGTCCAGACCAACACTATTCGGGTCACCCAGGTGGCCCATTATTCATTCCATAAACACCCTCAATCATCTCAGTACATCACCATTGATTCAATACCACCACAGTAATAATTTTCTCAACCCGAAAATAGGTTGTTAAGAACACCAAAACCCACAAAGATAACGAAGAGGTTGTGCAATTTTTGTCTGGCCCACACTCTCCACATTAGAATGGTAACAAGCATATTATTTGGTATTGAATCAAGAAGGATGACAAGAATGGTTAATGGGTATAAAAATGAAACAATCCCTACCTCAAAGATTTATTAACTTTAGTGAGGAGAGGGAAAGATGGACGTTTCTTCGTCGTCATTGAAGATGTTCCTCATTGGAGATCCTTCGAATGAGGTCTTCATTGGAGGACGTCCTTTATTGGAGAATATGTTCCTAATATCTCCCCAAAACCTCCACTTTCCAACACAAATCCTCCCGACATGAGATGAAGAGTTCATCATAATGAATAAAGTGAGTTATATCAATTATTTTATGTCACATATAATTGGTGGAATACCATGATTTTCCACACATTAAAGGGGGAGTTGATGTCAGGTGGTCTCTACCACAAAAATTAAAATGGGGGGTTCATTAAATTAAAACGACAGTTTTTTGTTTTATTTTATTAATTTTTTAGCTCTCCCTTGAAATTATAGAAAACTATCTTCTACCCTCGACCTACTATGGTCGAGGTGAAGGTCTCTTTAAGCAAATATTGGCGATGCAAGTTCAACGTTTTCATGAGATTTCAATTATGAGAACTGATTTAAAAGTTACAAAATGCCACTCTTACGTTTACAGAACATACCAAAAAAATTTCATAAATTCATTCTGAGCACACTAGGCCTCAGAATCACACACCATCAATTTTTTTGGACTTGTTATATTCCCATATAAATAAAAAAATACATGGAATATCTGGGTGATTACATTCTCCCCACCCCAGGGAATTGCATCCATGAAATCCACAACACAAACTAAGGTATATAGTGAAGGGTACTGAGCATGTATCTTAGTATCTTGCTCCCATGTTCTCTCTTAAATTGTCCCATGCAACTAAAGGATGTACACCAGAGGTATCAAACACCTATGAAGGTCACTCTCTTATCGATTGTCTATCACTATTGGAACCATTGTAAATTTCGCCCCATCATCGATGACTAGATCTCTATGGTCGATGACGTGAGATGGGACATGAACATATCCCCTCAACTAAGACACATGGAAAACTTCATGCTCCTGGTGCAACGGAGGTGGAAGAGCTAAGTGGTAAGCCACCTTGCTAACTATATTGAGGACCTGAAGGGGTCCGATGAACCTTGGAGATAACTTGTCGCCCTGGAAAAATCTCTGAAAACCTCGTCGGGGTGATACTCGTTGAAAGGTATGGTCACCAACCTCAAAATACAGAGGTCTCCATCTCCTATCAGTATAAGACTTCTGCCTACTTTGTGAAGACTTCATCCTCTCCTTGATTATCTGCACCTTCTCTGAGGTATCCAATACCATCTCTGGCCCCAGAAGTGCTGATTCCCCTAGGTTGGTCCAATACAAAGGTCATCAGTAAGGTCGTTTGTACAGAGACTCAAATGGAGTCATCCCAATGATGTAGTTGTAGTTGTTTCTATATGAAAACTCCACCAAGGTAAAGTGATCCTACCAGTTGTGACCATTGTCGAGGAATCAAGCATGCAACATGTCCTTGAGGGTATGTATGGTCCACTCAGTTGTCCATCCTTATGAGAATGGAAGGTGTTGATCCAGCGAAGATGTATCTTGAAAGCCTCCTAAAACCCCTTCCATAGTAGGGATGTGAAGAATGAATCACGATTAGATAAAATCATCAAGGGTACTCAATGTAGCCGTACAATTTCATGCACATAGAGGCATCCCATGCTCTCTACTGAACCCTGCTCTCTGATCGGTTGGAAGTGGACCAACATGGTTAGTCTGTCAACGATAAACCAGATAGAATTAAGAACCATGGATGTATGTGGTAGTATTATCACAAAGTACATGGATATCACATCCCACTTCCACTTTGGGACCTCTAATGGCTAAACTAAGCCTACCGGTACTTGATGCTCTACCTTCACTTACTGACAAGTGAGGCACTGAGAGAAAAAATCTGCTACTAATTTATTCATTCCTGGCCACCAATTCTTTCATCAGTGGTCCTGGTATATCTCTACCACTCCTGGATATACTGCTAGAGGGGATTTGTAAAACAACCTCAACACTTCGTCCCGAAGAGATGCAGGTACCATGATACCTTCTTTGAAAATGATGACGTGCTCACCACCATCACGAAATCCCTCAGTTGCCTGTCTTGTGAAGAAATGAACAAGTCGAGCCTCACAGTCAGTTTCCCCATGCTAAGCCTCCCTAAAATGCTGATTGAGTGGGGGAGTGACTGTGAGATACTAAAGAAAAGATGCTCCATCTTGATCCATAATGGATATCTGGAAGGCGTCTAGCTGCTCTGTCGCCTCACCCAGCAGTTGTATTCCAGATCTCCTTCTGAGTGCATCTACTACAATGTACCCCTTCCTAGGAGTATAGACTATCTTGAATACATATTCATATAGGATCTCATGCCAACATTGTTGTCTCAGGTTCAGGTCCTTCTGGGAGAAGATATACCAGAGACATTGGTGATTAAATTAGACCATAAAATACTCACCCATTAGATAGTGTCAACACATCATCAAAGCAAAGACCAATGCTCCTAACTCAAGGTAATGGGTAGTGTAGTTCCTCTTATATTGTCTTAGATATCAAGAACCACATGTGATAACTTCTTGCTCCTGCATCAAGACACATCTGAGCCCGGTCCCTGATGCATCGTAGTGGACTATTTACCCAACGCCTTCCTCTGGAAGACTTGTGATGGAGGCACTGGTCAGAATTTGCCTCAGCTTCTGAAAACTACACTGGCATCTCTCTGACCACACAAAGGGTTGCCCCATATTATTTAATACTAATAAAGGTGATACAACGATAGATAAATCTATCACAAATCATAGGTAGTATCCAGCCAAACCCAGGAAACTATGTACATTATCACACTCCTGGGTGGATCCCAAGAATGTACCACCTCAATCTTCACTGGATCCACTGCAACGCTAGCCTTCGAGATTACATTTCCTAGAAAGTGATCCTCTAAGATCCAGAACTAGTACTTCGAGAGCTTACCATAAATACGGTGCACTCCGAGTGTGTCTAGAACTAACTAAAAATGATAGGCTTGCTCCTCCTTAGTAGCTGAGTAGATCAGAATTTCATCATTGAAGACTACTACAAAGAGATCAAGGTATGGCTGAAATATCCTTTTCATGATTCCCATGAACAGAGCTGGAGCATTTTTCATGCCGAATAGCATGAAAAAAACTCATAATGGTTGTACTGAAATCTAAAAGTCATCTTCTGCACATCCTCATATTGAACTCTAAGATGGTGATATCCTGATCTGAGGTCTGTCTTTGAGAACCACTGTACTACCTTCAATGTATAAAATATGTCATCAATCCTTGGAAGTGGGTACTTGTTCTTCACGGACTACTGGTTGAGGTTCCATTAGTCTGCAGAAAGTCTCAAGCTCCCATCTGCCTTCTTGGTGAATAAAATTTTGGCTACCCAAGGTGAAACAATGGTCCAAATAAACCCCTTCCCTTGAATGTCCTCCAGTGGTACCCATAGCTCACAAACCTCCATAGGAGCCATCTAATATGCTGGTGTAGATATTAGTGTCATCTTGGGGTACAAGTCAATGTAAAATTCCACCTCTATGCAAAGAAGTAGACATAAAACATCATCCGGGAAGACATCCATGTACTTGTCTACAACTCAAGGATAGCTCGGACTCCCCACATCAACCGCTCTAACGGTAAGGCTTGTCAACTAATGAGTGATTGGGTGCACTCTTCTATTGGTAAGTCCATCATGTGCTAAAAAATCTCCCTTCTTACTGGTGAAGGTAATCCTAGTCCCATCCTCACGGATACACATCACTTTTCACCTAATGCAGTTGATCCTGTCATGGAATATAGATAAAAAATCCATACCCATGATGATGTCATAAGGCCTCGACGCCACTACTAGATGATCCAAGCCGAAGCTCTCGCCTCTTAGAGTAAGGTCACACTGTCGGCACTAGTGTGTTATCATCAAATCCCCTCCCATAAAAGTAAATATCCTTAAAGATTGAGACAATGGATCCATAAGAATCTCTGAGCTTTTAACGAGGGAAGTGGAAATAAAATAATGACTAGAACCTATGTCTATAAGTACTGGAGCTAAGGTACAGTATATACAGATTGAACCTCGTATCATCTCCTAAGAACCGTTATCTTAGGCCTTAGATTCTTGGAGACGATCATGCCTCTATCCACCTGCTCCCTATGGTCGGGGTGGACCACTTGGTGGTGGTGGAGGTAACACCTAAAATCCTCACCCACCACCAGTTGCATGGCTAGCTCCTCTACCACATCTTCCTGCTCCATTCAGAACTATTTGGTCGAACCTCTATCTCTGCCTGGGTAGCCCTTCAACCATCTTCTGATCATCCGTATATCGGGTCGAGAAGTCCCGAGCCATGTGATCCAACCCACCTCATTTGTATCATTTCCTACTCCTTGCTTGACCGACTCTTCCTTGGGAGCCCCACACAACCAAAAATGAATCCTCTGGTCATCCACCAATAGGTCTGGTCCTCTTGGACCATTTTGACAACTTTCTACTACCAGCTACAGAAGACTCCACTACGTGACGCCTGATGGTGGGTCTCGCTACTGGTGACTATTCATCAAGAAAACTCCCCACTAAGAGGGCTCTCTCAAAAACTCCTTCTTGCGTCAGGATGCTGAGAGAAATCATCAAAGCCCTAATCTCCTTCCTGAGTCCCTGTTCTAAGGTCCATGCCCCAATGAATGGGTCCTGCAACATATTAATGGTGTAGTGCTAGAGTTTAGTGAACCTAGCTGAGTAATAAGACACAGTCATGCTGCCCTACCAGAGATGAAGAAGCTCCTGTATGCACATTGTGAGAAGGGTCACTGGGAAAAACTCTGCCTGAAACTGGATCTCGTAGTCTCCCCAGATAATTGTCATCTCTTCATGAACCTAGAGAATCAAGCTCCACCGTCATCCTTCTGCTACCTATAGAAGACTAGTGGTAATTATCACCATGATATCAGCCGGTGTCCCTACTAGTCAAAATACTCTCACCACAGCCTCCATCCAATCCTCAATTGCATGTGGGTCTATCTCACCCCTGAACATGGGTGGCCTCTGGTGTTGGAACTCATGAAATGTGTTCATGTGGTGTTCACTCTTTACTATTGGGGATAGTGGCACTGATGGCCCAACGGGTAACGATACCATCAGTACCTCCGCTGGTGCCTCTACAGAAAAAGTCCATGTACCGAGGCCTTGTTGCTCAGTGGGCTATCACGACACGCTATACCTGGAACCGGTACTAGCTATCTACATGGAGGCATCCTAAAAAGAAACAGGGGTGTCACGGTCAATATGTTATCCCTGGTGAGCTGACTCAAAAAGATAACAATGAAAATGTTCTAAAACACACGTGAAATCAGTGTTTTTGTACACTGTGTTAGAAATCAGAAGTCTGGGTCCTGGTGTATGGATACATTGGTCGTCGCACCAACACTGGATTCCCAAAACTAATAACCACACTCATAACACATAACACTATTACCGTTAAAATATCATAGTCCAATGTACTTTGGTAGAACCAACTCCTCTAATACCAATTTTTCATGACCCGTCCCTCATGTCCCATACCGTGACTACCCCATGTATGCCTTCTATAGGATAGTGGCACACGAATAGCACCAAAAGGCGCATTCTCTAAAATTTTGAAGGTGTTTCCTTTATAACCTAAAAACTCACAAAAATAAGCAAAACGTATTATACAAGAACAATGTAAAACTATATATACTAAATAGGGTGTGTGCAGGATGTAAGAATGGTCCCGAATACAAGCCCAATTCTAAAGTAAAAGTAAACTGAAAAGTACATATAAAACAGAAAAGTGCTCCTATGAACACCTGCCAAGTATCCTACCAAATGGGTAGGTATAGCTCTCAAATGGTCATCTCTGTGGTATGCCTCACCTAATGTCCACCTCCAAGATACCTCCCATCCTGGTACACTTTTACTCAGTCAGCATTGTCTATCATCTACACCAAACACAACAAGATGCGGGCACAACCCGTGCATGTGTGAGTATAACGTTACACAGTAGGGACTCTAATACCCCTGAAGGTCACACAAATTCCAAAATGAATAAACCAAAAATCATGAAAACAACTAATAACCCTACTGAGATATACACCCATACATATACCTAAGTTGTATAGAATACCAATCTCAATCATGAGGAAACACAGGGCCAAACTCAAATCCCAAAGCTCAACTATTCTATGAAGGTGAGCACCATAAAGGTATTACCACATAGGTAATGCCACATAGAATAAAAATACCACAAATGCATCATCACTAAGAAGTGTACCAAAACGTTAAGGACTAAAATCACACTAGGAATAACATAGGTATGGTAGTGAAGGTGATTAGATGTAACTACGGAATCATCTTACTCTATCGAGAGGCTGACCCACGTAGGATCCTAGTACAGAAGACCCACGTAGGATCCTAATGTAGTCCCACATGGATTCATAGAGTGGATCCATGGTTGATCTTGTAACAATGACACATGAAAGATCCCAAAACTGGTTGATACTCTAACTTCCATGATGTTCCATGAATATGTATCCTAGAGGACCGCCATGTAAATGGGGTCCCAAAACAACAGACATTGCGTCAATCTAATACCTAGTCTGTAAGTTATTATCCTTCTAGTCCCAAGGGTGCGGTTGGATTCGTGTTTGATTCAAACCAGACGTACCCTAACATTTTCCAAAATTCAAGTGGGGTATTCCAAAAAACCATATCTATCCATGGTTTCTGGAACCGATGGTGTTCCTTTAAACGGACGCATGTAGCTCGAGTTATGACCGAAAGAGCCAAAAGGGTTTGAAGCATGTCAGGGTCTGGTCCAACCTGGTCAGACCGACCTAGCCTGGGACGACCCAACCCTATTCAGTTCAAACTGGCTTGACCTAGTTCTAGAAACGGGTCTAACCTGGCCCCTAGGGTCCAGCCCAGCCCACTAGGTCTGGCCCGGCCCGCCGACGTGGCCCTCTTGGCAGCCCGTGGCTGGGGACCCCATGATGGTTCCACCCAAGCCACTACCCAAGGGGGAGGCACCCCCTGGGTAGCCCGAATGGCTGGGCCATTTGGGATGGGAGAAAGATCGGCCGGTGCCATGTGGTGCAGGTAACATGCACACGGGAACCAGGGACCCGCTTGGATCCCTGGGTGGCTGGACGGCCCGCCCACCTGTGCAGTTCAATCGCGATCCACATCCCCTCCGGTGGTCGGTGGCAAGCCGACCACCACTCCTTCACCTTCATGGCCTCGTGTCATGGACCCTACATGCCTGGTGGTACTGACGTCCGCTACCTCCCCCTTCATGTGGCCAACCAAGCACCAGCCACCACCCTTGCTCTGCAACATCCCTTCTCTGGGAGCATAGCAGTGTTTCTACCATCAACGGGGCCGACCGGAGTGATGCCACCGCTCATGATCCCTCGTGGGACTATTCATCGGCACATGTTATCGTAGACGTTAATTGAGTCTCCATGAATGCCCCAGTGTCCCATTCGTCATTATGTAGACTCCAACACTCATCATGGGACATCTGTACTGATTCCAGAGCACCACAGTCATAATTCTATCAACCCGAAAACAATCTGTGAAGAATGATAAAATACATAGAGGTTGTGGATAGTTCGGTATGTGTTTGATTGAACCACACTCTCTGCGTTAGAATGGTAGCAAGAGGCATATTTGTTCTTGATTTGATAATAATGACAAAAATGGGTAAGGGTATACAAAATCAACAATCCCTACCTCAAAGATTCATTAACATCGGTGAGGATAGGGAAGAACAGACATTGGTTCTTCATCATTGATGATGTTCCGCCTTGGATATCCTTCGACCGTGTTCTTTGTTGAAGGAATTCATTTTTTGTAGAATGTTTTTCAATGCTCTCCCCCAAACCTCCAGGTACCACCCCAAATCCTCCCCATAAGAGATGAAGAGAAAAACATAATAAATTAAATTAATTAAATCACTTAATTGTTGTCACATTTAATTGGTGGAAAACTAAGAGTTTCCGCACATTAAAAGGGGAGTTCATGTCAGGTGGTCACTACCACCATAATTCAAATGGGGGGGTTATTAAAATAAAATAATAGTTGTTCATTTATTTTATTATTTTTTAACTCTCCCATGAAATACGGGAAATTAACCTCCACCCAAGACCTACTGCAGTCAAGGTGAAGGTCTCCTTAAATGAAAATCAACCTTGCGAGTTCAACAGTGTCCTCAGATTTTAATTCTATGCACCAGTTCAGAAGATACAAAACACTGCTCATGCGTTTACTAAACATAACCAAAAAATGTTTAGAAATTCATTCCTAGAACATTGGGACTTAGAATCATGCACCGTCCATTTTCATAGACTCGTAATATTCCCATATAATTAAAAATTTACATGGAAAATCTGGGACATTACTTATTTCATTGATTTTCTCATTATAGAAATATATGATATGGCCACATTTTTTAAAATATTTGTAATAAAATATTTAGAATGTGAATAAATTTAATTCAAACCCTATTATCTATGATAAAAAAAGTTCTCAATGAATAGATATTTCCCATTATTGTCCCTCAACAATCTTCGAATTTAGAAGACCATTCAACATGTATTATATTTCTTGTAACAAGGTTATTCTTTGATACTCACGCATATTTATATTAATATGTATCACCATTATCTACCATGAAGGATCTATTGAGTGTAGAGTGGTATTGGAAGTTCATTTCAAATGGTTTTTCTAAACATGTGTGAGGCATGACCATGATTTGACCAAAGATACACTTATTCCCCATTCTTCAGGTATTTTCTATATTAATATGATTTTCCCTAATTAAAATTAAGGATGACTAAACATTTTACAAAATATATATAACATGTAATATTATTGGTCAATAGTACACTAATTGAATCTATATTTTTTCATTTATATATATTTATATGATATATTTTGAATTATATTCAAATTTCAATATTATATAATTTATTTAAAACATAAATATTATAGTTTTTACATGTTTTAAAAGTGTTCTTGTTCTTCAGATATTTCCCATTGGTGTCCCTCATACATCTTTGAATTGATTACGCCATTCAACAAGTATTATCTTTCCTATTACATAGTTAGTCTTCAATATTCATTCATATTTACAATAATATGCATCACCTTTTCCAATAATAATGGATATAAATAGTGGAAAGGGTAATGGATGGCTAGTTCATATATTATGGGTAAAGATGAGGGTGGTGCAACCATGATTTAGCCAATGTGATGCTTACTTACCTATTCTTCATGGATTTCCTATATTATGATTTTCCCATTTCTTAAATAATCATGATTCAATCATTCCCAAATTATATATAATAGGTAATATCATGGGTCCTTAGTACACTAATTGATTCTATATTTTTAAATTTATATATATTTATATGCTATATTTTGATTTATATTCTAATTTCAACATTATATAATTTATTTAAAATGTAATATTTAATTTTTTGACATGTTTTTAATGATAATTCTTACTATAAATAAATCATAACCTATAAAATGAAATAAATAATATATTTATAATATGAAAAAAAAGAATGTGGGACAACATGCTTTCCTTCATTCCCACCAAGTGTGGGCCAGTATAAATTTATACCTTTTTTGTTCAAAATAATTTTTAAATGAAAAATATTTTTTTATTTAATATATTATTATATATTTAAATAGCATAATAAAACCCATTTATATTAATTATTAAATTTTATCATACTAAAAATATAAATTCTTTTTAAAAATACATTTAATAATACATCCTAAATAATGGTAATAATAAATGATATAAAATATATAATAATATATTACTTTCACAGATTTTATTTAATACTTGTTAATTTATTATGATGTGTAGCTTATTATATTTCATTTTTAATTACAGACATCCTAAATCTCAACATGAATTTGGTGATAAATTTATAAACAGTGATAAAAAATAAAAATAATATACCCCTAATTTTTTGACTATTCGAAAAATCCAATAAATCTCACATATTCCAAAAAATTTCCAATCCCTTATTATAAAAAAATATTAGAAATGTAACACGATATAAGCCCCCATTTTTTCTATCAAACAAGAACAATAATAAACTTGAGAAAAAAATCCATTGATACAAAAAATAATTATTCATTATGATGTAAAATCCTTAAGACATTCCTCGATATATTATGTAAAATAAATGGTGAAAATTTTATGAAAGACCAATAAAAAAATTCCACATATAGACAACCATTTATGGTCATGGGGTTTTAATCCGACATGACAATGATGATAATAGATAATTGGTTGGGAGAGATTAAATAAAAATTAACTGGAACTAATTTATTCATGTTCTACTCCATCTCATCCATATTTGAGCTCCCATATGTCTAACAGTACATGCTTGTTTTTACATGTCAAAACAATCCATGACTCATTTTGATCCATTTTTACTTAATTTATTCTAGTTTTTGTATCTTCAAAATTTATATCCATAGGATAGTAAGAGGGGTGGGGACTAATAATCGTGATCTATATCACTATCCTTTAATTCCCTTAATGCCTTAAACTAATTTCCATGTTTATATGAATGATGAAATAAATGGAAATTTAGTGTGAAGGTTTCTTGTATTATATCATAACTGTTAGAAAAACAAGCATTTATTACTCAACAATCCGTAATGATTGAACATCAATATCAATCTCCAAAATGGATTTTGAAATAGCATCGTAGATAACCTTATCTTCCTTCACATTGAGATGTTTGGGTGATGGGTAGAAAGAAATAGAAAATTAATAATCCTTTATGTCCATCATTGTAAATACCCAGATTTTTTCATTTTAATTTTTTTAATTATATGGAATTATTATGAGTCTACGAAAAAAGACAGTGTGTGATTCTGAGGCCCGGTGTTACCGGAATGAATTTCTGAAATTTTTTTAAGGTATGTTCAGTAATCATTAGAGAAAATTTTCTAGAAGTTAAACCAGTGCTTGGATTAAAAATCAGAGGGCACCGTTGAATCTGTAGTGTCAGGATTCACTTAAGGGAGGAATCACTTCGACCGTAGTAGGTCTTGAGAAAAATATATATATTGGGGATTTTAAAAGATTAATAAAATAAAAAAGTTATTTTATTTATATCATTTCTATTCCTCCAACAGACAATCGGTAGTGGCGGGACCAACGACGTGTCAATCCATTAAACTGATTGACTCCTCAATTATTTGTAGTACCACATTTATAATTGGATGTTTCATTATTTAATTGAACCCCATTAATTCCATGGGTGTTACACCCCCTCCCCTCTATTTTATTTATATGGAGCTTGGGGATGAGTATTGGCATGGCTACACCAAGAGATTAAGCTTTAGAAATGTTCTGTGATGCCAACCACTTGGAGGTCGGGACCAGTTTCGGTGAGAAGTTACAGGAACCACCAAACAACGAACACCGAATATTCCTCAAATATGGAGTTTCTCCAATGATATTGAGATAGGGTTTTATATTTTTTAAATTTCAAGAGTTGTTGAATCATTACTACACTCTTTCTATCAAGCTAATTTTGATGGTGTGGACCAAAAAATAATGCATGAACCCTCTGCCTTTGTATGGAATTTGGTACATTCATAGTGAGAATTTTATATGGGTTGAACAAAACCCGGTATGGTGGGTGATGGTGGGGGCTGACAACGGCTGACCGTGGAGGAGATAGTGGTGTGCCATCACGCGTTGTTGACAGAGAAGGTCTTGGATGTAGCTGTGGTGGGTGAAGATGGTGGTCGTCTATGGCCAGAAGCGAATGAGGTGGGGATTCATTATCATGTTCCATAGGATAAGGTTCCAAGACATACACCCAAGGAGGACAACGGTGGATGTCATTGGCTGGCCATCGATAGAGGTGAGTAGCGGGTCATCACACGCTTCTGAAAGAAGTAATAGCTCATAAGCCACAGTAGAGGGTCAGGTCCTGTAAAAGGTCTCACATTTGACATGGCAGTGTTATGAGGCACCACCGCTCTGCCTTCAGATTGGGAGAGACCGCTCCCCGATGCCAGCTAGGGTGGGCCCCGCTTCAGCAAGCTACGCCTCTAACAGACTGCACCCTCTGCGGGTCGGGCCGCGTGAGCCCCAGTAGGCTACACCTCCAGTGGGCCATGACACTATATGGGCCGATCTGCGCAAGCCCAATGGGCCTAGATGAATGAGCCGAGTGGGTCACGCCCCTATGTGGGTCACATCGCGCCAGCCCAGCGGGCCCCACAGCCCAGGTGGGCCGGGTCAAACCGCGGCCCCATGGGTCGATCCCCCATGCCCTAGCCCAACCAGGCCAGCCTAAGAGGGTTCATGTAAGCCCAAGATAGACCCAAACATGTTATGTTCTACCCAGTTTGGCTCTAGTGGACCCAAAATGGGTTGGGTCACCCCAGACTAGATCATACCGAACCCAAACCCTTCTAGGCCCACTTTCACTAAAAGATATATAAATTGAAATCTGGGTGTCCATTCAACTAACCATCTACGGTGTAGGTACCCATAGAGTGAGACAATCATTTGGGTATAATTCTATTTTTTTAGAGAAACGTGGTGTGTGGCTGGGTTCGATCAAACTTGAATCCAATAGAACCCTCGAAACTAATTTGCTTATAATTTACAGACAGGGTTTCTGATTGACCCATCATCTGTTGAGTTCGAACCCTTACGTCATCGAAGTCCTTTGGGATACATCATTGGGGAAATTTGGTGTGGTTGATGTATGAATGATGTATTGAGAGAAATATACTCCTCGAATCTAGCGTACTATGGGCAGGAATCCAGTGGCTGGAAGTGAGGTGGAGGTTTGTGATAGATCATACTGAGGTTAGTACCTAGAAATCCTATGTGGATCGGCACTGATCCTGTGTAGGTTAGCAATCAGTAATCCATTGTGAGTCATCGCATACCGATCCTATGTGGGTCAGATCCAATGTGGGTGAACGGGGGATAGAACCTATTGATCCTATGTGGGTCAGACTCCATATGGTTGGCAGTAGTACCTCTGGACAGAATAAGATGATCTATCATCTCGACTAATCAATTTTACTTATGAACCTATACCAGGTGTGAGGTAAGTGTTTTCCTTTGTGGTACTTTTTCATTCGTGGTGTTACTTTCATGGTGTAACCTTTGACATACTTTTACCTTCTTGGTTTATTCTTGTTGTGTTCATGGTTTGTGTGTTTGTACATGTTGAATGGAAATGCATTCCCATTATAGGGATATGCCTTTTCGGTGTTAGTCACCAGCCATAGCCTTATAGAAGGTGGGCTTGGAGTAGTCACGACATGGGACCCGGGGGACAGGTCATGACAATGTGATATCATAGGAGTCAGTTCTACAAAATAAGTAGGACTCTGATCTTTTTAATGTGGAAATAGTGTTACGTGTTATGAGCATGATTTTTAGTTTGGAGAATCGAGTGTGGGTGTGGAGGCTGATGTATCCATACACCAGGACCCTGAATTATGATTTCAGACTTAATGTCTGAAAACACTAATTTCATGTGTTATTGAAAAGTTTTTCTTATTATTTATTTGAGTGATATCACCTGGTATAACTTATTGCCAGTGGAGCACCTGTTATTTTTCAGGATTCCACCACATAGATAGCCATCCAGTATTTCTGAAAGTGTACATGATAACGGTCCACCGAGTGATGAGGCTTCAGTGTAGGGACATATTACAGTGCTTGAACCATCTGGTGGTGTACTAGTAGCACCCCCTCCCATTGAGAAGCTGATGTCACCTGCCCCCCCCCCCATCTAGTAGAGGGTTCACTCTCATTGTGTGTGTTAATCATTTTTCAAAGATAGAGGCCTATGAGGTTCTGAGGTGAGACAGATCTGCCAGATGCTGATGACTAGCTAGAGATTATATCCAGAGTTTTTCGCTTAATTATGACACCAGATGATATGATGGTGATCCTAGATGTCAGTCTTTTCCCGGGAGTAGCTGTGAAATTGTAGGGTCTTACACTCCAGATAAAAAATGTGTTGACCCTCACCTATGATGACTTTGAGGGACTTTTCATGGACAAGATCTACCTAGTTAAATTATGCTCAATGTGTATACATGAGTTGTTTCACATACAATAGTGAAGCATGAACGTGGCCCAGTACTTGGTGAGGTTCACTGATCTCTCCCACTACTCCACCAACACGGTATGAGACCCTCTCATTATGGCATGGACCATTGAAAAGGTTCTCTGATGGAAGATCAGGGCATTGATGATAGCACTAAGCATTATGATGCATGTTGGGGTGATAGATCGAGTACTTTTGGTGGAGAGCTTCTTATATGAGTATCCAATGATATAAAGATCATCCATCAAACATCAGGAAGTATAGTCATCCAACGATAGCAGTAAATGGATGACTTCAGGGACCATGAGGTCCAGACCCTCTGGTGGATAACCTCATGATACAGGGTCAGGGGTGAGAGGCTCAAGGGACAGAGGAGGATAGATGAGGATCTTGAAGTGTTACCCGTGTGACAGACATGTTAACATAGCTTATCACTGCCTGAACCGTCATATGGACGACCATAATATGTTTGATGGACCACCGAGAGTGAGGCAGAGATTCGATCAGGGATGTCCGCAGGCAGCAGGTGACTGTGGTAGAGTATCTATTCGTGTAATTGTTGGAGGGAAGAAATTTGAGGTTCTATCGCCACCACATCCAGGTGTTCCACCCCGACCGTAGAGAGCAGGAGGAGAGGGATGCGCATAGCTCCATGTAGCTAAGGCCAATGACCACATCTTTCATGTGATGATTAGAGGTATGAGATGTGTCTAATCTATCCTAGATTCAATAATTATTGTCACATTTTCTAGTCGCTATTTTATTTCCATGGCACTCATTCAAAGCTCAGAGATTTCAGTAGAGTTATTGGCTCAATCTTTTATGGAAAGAGACACTTATGAGAAGGAATTAGAGGATTATAGACACGGTATGGCAGTGTGAGCATAATCTAGGATGTGAGAGATTTAGCTGGGATCTCCTAGTATCTATTTCAAGTCATTAGGACCTCATCTTTTGAATGGACTGGTTATCCACATTCCATGCTCAGACAGACTGTATTAGGTGCAATGTGTTGTTTTTCCATGAGGATGGGACCAGGTTTTCCTTCACCGGCAAGAAGGGAAGCATTGTAGCACATGATGAACATGCCCTGAGGAGGGTTCATCCAGTCACTCATCATTTGGATAGACTTACCCTTAGATAAGTAGATGTTGAGTGTCTGACCTATCCTGTAGTGGGGGACCAGTATGTCAATGTCATTTGTGATGATGTTTCTGGACTACCTACACATACAGAGGTAGAATTTTACATCGACCTATACCTTGAGAAATCACCGATATTTATGCCATAATATCGGATGGATCACATGGATATTTGTGAGTTATGAGTATAGTATAAGGGAATGTTGTGGACTGGCTTCATAAGGACCAATGTTTCTCCATAGGAAGCCCCGATTTTTTTTTTCAAGAAAGAAAATGGGATTTTGAGGATCTGTGTGGATTATTACTTTCTGAATTAGGTGACCTTGAAGAATAAGTATCCACTGCCTATGATTGATGATCTTTTCGATCATATGAAAGGGAGCTCGTTGGTTTTCAAAGACTGACCTTAGATCAGGATATCACCAGCTCAGGGTATAAGATGTTGATGTGCAGAAGATGGAATTTATATTTTGATATGGACACTATGAGTTATTGGTTATGCCATTTGGTAGGGAAAATTCTCCAGCAGTGTTCTAGGAACTCATGAACATAATATCCCATCCATACCTGGATCTCTTTGTGGTGGTCTTCATCGATGACATCTTGATATACTCGGTGTCGGAGGAGGAGGAGCATGCGTATCATCTGGTGATAATTCTAGATACACTCTGCGAGCACCATTATTATGGTATGATCTTGAAGTTCTAGTTCTGGATACAGGAGGTCCACTTTCTAGGACACATCATCTCAGAAGATGGAGTTGCAGTGGATCCTACAATGATATAAGTTATTCTACCTTCATCGCCACCCGGCTTTGTGACCGAGGTTTGGCACTTCCTATGGTTGGTTGGGTACTACTAAAGATATGTACATGACTTTTCCAGAGTTAGGACACCGTTTTTAGTGTTAAAAAATATGGGACATCCCTTCTTATGGATGGAGAGATTCCAAAATAATTTTTAGGAGACGAGGAAGAGATTGACGAGTTTCCAATCTTGAGGCCACTAGAAGTGGGTGTTGTGTTTGTATTCGAATATGAAACATTTTGTACCAGACTTCAATGTTTCCTGAGCAAGAGCAAACATTGATTGCTAATGGTTAGCGACAACTGAGGTAGCATGATCAGAACTACACTACCAATGACCTAGATCTGGAAGTTGTAGTTTTTGGACTGAGGATTTTGTGACACTACATAATGGGCGAATTTTTTACAGTCTACTCTGATCACAAGATACTCAGGTATATATTCTCTTAGAATGACCTAAACATAATAAAACGGTGATGTCTAGATTTCCTTCAGGACTGTGACATTGAGATATTCTATAATCCTAGGAAGGGGAACGTAGTTGTAGATGCACCCACCAGGAGGTATAGTTTACAACTATTGATGAGGTGCCAGTGTAGCTAGATGCATTGAAGATATCCATGTTAGATAGATATAGAGAACCATACCTCTAGTCTATGACTATCATCCCCCCGAATTCAGCGAGTTCGGGAGGCAGAACATGGGGATGTTTACTGTGAGGCCCAAAGTGCTCAGATATCCTTAGGACGATCTCCTAAGGAATTTTATGAAGGTGGGTAGCACTTCATTATCTTTATAGGTCATACCATGGTACTAGTGACGGTTCAAGAGGAGTTTTTTTGTGATCTCCATACATCCCATCTTGCGGTACATCCAGGTGTGGAGAAGATGTACCAGGACCTCTAGCATCAGAACTGGTGTCCAGGGATGAAGAAATAAGTCACAGAGTTTGTCTCATGATTCATTACTTTCCAGCAAGTGAAGGCCACCAATCATGTTATAGTAGGCTTAGGGCATCCATGAGAGGTGCCAGAGTGAATGTGGGATGATATCTCCATGGAATTTTTGATAGAGATTCCATGTACGTCTAGGGGACACGATTCCATCTTTGTGATTGTTGACCGACTCAACAAGTCGGCCCACATCCTACCTATCCTAGAGAAACGATCAGTAGAGGCCTTGGGACGCCCTTATGTATAAGAGATTATACATATTCATTGGGTTCCACTGAAAATCATCTCTTTTCATGATGAAAATTTTACATCCTGGTTGTGGAAGGGATTACAAGAGACGTTTGGGACATTGCTACATTTGAGAACTACCTTTCATCAATACATGGATGGTTAGACGGAGAAAACCATTCTGAAACTCGAGGATATGCTTCATTCTTGCATCCTAAATTTTGGTCGTAGTTGGGAGGATCACTTTCCCTTGGTGGAGTTCAAATAAAACAACGGCTACCACTCCACCATTGGTATGGAACCATTTGAGGCCTTGTATGGTTGACTATGCAGATAACCTCTATACTGGGTAGTCCTAGGGGAGTAAAAACATATGGGTCTAGATTTGGTACAGGATTCCATAGAGAGGTAAAGATCATCCATGATTGGATGAAGATTTTACAGAGAAAACAGAAGACTTTTGCTGACATGAAATATAGACCTTTTGAGTTCTAGGAGGGGGAACACGTATTCTTCGAGTCTCCCCTCAACGGGGACTATGGAGATTTTCTTGAGGTGTCAAATTTTCTCTAAGGTTTATCAGTACATCTCTGATAATTCAAAATATTGTCAAGGTGGCATACCAGTTGGAACTTCCACTGCATTTGGAGAGGGTTCACGACGTCTTCCATGTACCACAAATGATAGGATACATGAATGTCCCATACCACATTATCGACCACAGCGAGCTGGACATTGATGATGGGGAGATGTTTACAATGGTTCTAGTGGAGATTTAAGATCGACTGGAGAAGGTCCTTTGTGGATGATTGATATCGTTGGTGCATATTCGTTGGAATCACGGGATCATCTAGGTGTAAACATGGGAGAAAAAGTCTAATATTCATGCTCATTACCCCCATTTTTTTCCATAGTCTATGTTGTGTCTTTCGGGGGTAAGGCCTTAAGCTGGGGAGAATGTAATGACTCATATTTCCTCAAGTAATTTATTTATTATATGGAATTATTAAGAGTCTGTGAAAATTAAAGGCACATGATTCTGATTCCTAGTGTGACAGAATGTTTTTCTTAACATTTTTAAGGTACATTCAGTAAATGCGCAAAAGGCATTATCTATCTTTTGAACCATTGTTCAGATTAAAAATCCCAGGCACTGTTGATTCTGTTGTGCCAGGATTCGCTTAAAGGAGGATTTACTTCGACTATAGAATGTCAAAAGATAAAAATAGATATTGGGACTTTTAAAAGTATAATAAAATAACAAAATTATTTTATTTCTTCATTTCTTTTCCGCCAATGGGCAAGGGGCGGTGGCGGGACTAATTATGTGTCAATCCATTAAAAGTCTTCACTTCCCAATTTTATATAACAACATCGTTGGGATTAGGATGGTTCCTTAATGAATTGAACACCATTAATTACACATGTGTTATAACCCTCCCTATGCCCTATTTATATGGATATTGGGTTTCATTATTGGCATGAATTCACCAAGTGATGATGTTCTAGAAATGTACCATGATGCCAACCACTTGGAGGATGGGTTTTGTTGCAACAAGCGGTCACAAGCACCATCGAATGAAAAACACTGACACTTATTCAAATGTGGAGTTTCTCTAATGATCGTGAGGAAGGGTTTTATCGTTTTTAAAATTCAAGAGTTTTAGAATCATTACTATCATATTTCTATCAGGAAAACACGGAGGACTTCGGCTAATCGAATAAGGCTCGGACCCTCCAACGTTGTTTTGAATTTGGTGCATTCATCATGAGAATTTTATTCGGATGGAACAAAACCCATTGCGGAGGTTGAGGGCAGTGGTTGGCAATGGATGACCATGAAGGAGATAGTGGTGCTCCATAGCATAGCCCCTGCTTAGAAAGTAGAAATCGTAGTCACGGTGGGTGAATGCGGTTCCCGTCTCCATCCTGCCGTAAATGAGGTGGTGGTGTACTGTCACTAGCCAATGGATAATGGGGTTGTGGCATACATCCACGATGAATAGAAGCAGCCAGCATCAGCTAGCCATGGATGGAGTCAATTGGTTCCCTTCTCTCACCAATGAAGGAGGTTGTGGCTCAAAAGCCACAGAGGAGGGTTGGGACGCACAATGGATCCCACAGGTGACCTTGCAGTGCCAAGAGGCGCCACCGCATTTCCTTCTGAATGGGTGAGACCGCTCGCCCCGTACCAGCTCAGGCGGTCCCCACTCTAGCAGGTCACACCCCCAGCAGGATGCTACCCTCCATGGGCCAGGCCAGGTAGCTCTAGCAGGTCACGCCTCCAACGGGCCGCACCCTATGCATTTCAAGTCATGCGAGCTGAGTGGGTCATGCCCCTCTATGGGTCGGGTCGCACCAGCCTAGCTGTCCACATCGGATGGTGACCCATCATGACCCAAACTAACCAGGCTGGACCATGGCGGTTTGGGTCAGATCGGGTCAGGTGTACCCAAACCAGTTTGTGTCTGCCAAGACCGGGTTAGACATAACTGGGACCCTTCCACTCCCAGTTTCGATAAAAGAGCCATAACATGATATCTAGGCATCTATTTGATGAACCGTCTATAGTTCTGGGACCCTCGAAGCAAGACAATCATTTTGGAATAATCCACATGAGTTTTAGAGAATGTTGGAGTATGGGCAGGTTGGATCGAACCTGAATCCAAAAGGGCCCTCAGAACTAAATAACATATATGTCACAGACCGAGCATCTGATTGACATGCCATCAGTCACGTTAGAACCCTTACGTCATGGAGGTCCTTTAAGATACTTAGTCATGGAACTTCATGGAGGTTGAGTTACAATAGATGTCTTGAGAAGTAGATCCCCCTAGAATCAAGTGAACTATGAGCGAGAATCCAGTGGTTTGCAGTGAGGTGGAGGTTAAAGACAGATAATACAGAGGTTAGTACATAGTGATCCCATGTGGATTAGAACCGATCCTATGTGGGTCAAATCCATTGTGGGTCTGCACTCAGTGATCCTGTGTTGGTGATCACTTAGTGATCCTATGTGGGACAGTTCATATTAATCATGTGTGGGTTAGTGGGGGTTAGTAACAATTGGTCATGTGTGGGTCAGACTCTATACGGATGGAATTAGTGCCTCTTGGAAGAATAATATTATCTATCTTCTTGTCTAATATATTGTAATTCAGTACATATACTTGTCATGAGTTGAGTCTTTACCTTTTTTGTACTTTTACCTTTGTGGTGTTACCATTGTGGAACTTTTACCTTCGTGGTTTCTTCTTATTGTGTTATTGGTTTATGTGATTTTATAATTTTAATGGCAATGCCTTCCTATTATATGGATACACATTTTCTGTGCTAGTCACCAGCCCCTGACCTGTGATTGGTAGGATTTGGTTAGTCTCAGTATGGGCCCTTGGGGACGGGTCGTGACAATCATTTCTCATTGTATGTTATTATTTCTCTCCATTCATTAATGGGGGAAGAAATAAAACCCTTAACACTACCAATAATGAGCATCTTATTAGACAGAATGTTGGATGATGATGTCAGGGGCTTGAATTATATCATTGATGATACAAGAATTGTGTTTTTTTGGAAACATCATTTATTTGGGAACCAACTAGGCCTTGATAGTAGACCTGGGGTTGTGGATTCATGAGTGTGTGTCTTTGTTCAATCACTATTTTTGGTTCTTTGTAATATATAATTTGGTCCTCCCTTTATATAATTTGATTATTTTGAAGCCTCTGACAACATTGATTTAGCAAAAAAATTTAAAGAATATACAATACCATCTAGAAAAATAATTTCAATTGAATGATTTAATATAACATTATTGTGTTTGGGTTTTTATTGGTGGTATTTGAGATTAAATCATTATATCCACAAATGTGTATCCCTTGGAGTTTCAGGGAAGCAGATGACAGATGTGTGGAAAAGAAGCTATTATTAGTTGTTTATAAAACTAAAGACATTTCCCTAGATTTATAATGGATTTATAAAGACTTTTGATGAACTCCTAAAGCATTTCACATATGCTTTTCTGTTGTTATCATTATATTCATGGGAGTTACTCTTAAATAATTAATCTCATTCATCCTTCAGATCCACTACTATGATAGGGAATCGAGGAAATCTGTCAATTTGTAAAAATAAAAAATATCCATTAACATTGTTCGCTATACGTGTAGGAATGATGTTCTCAATAAGCTCTCAGGTATTCTAGTTATTGAAAAACAAATACAAATACCTTAGGCTCCTCATGATCATTAATCGATTAAAAATTTGGTATTTTAAAGTATTATTGTAGAATTGGATTAAAAAATTCATAGCTTGATAAATAAAAGAATCCTTAATTTATGGAAGGAAACAATTATAATTGTGGTTATATAATCTATCCCAGACTTTTCCACATATTTATTCAAACTCCGGGTCTTAGTTATTTTCCTAATTCATTCCCACAATACAATCTTTTATAGGGGAACTTATAATGGGAAAAAATAATTGGTTTTTCTAGGACAAGATCTATATCCCAAAATCTGGTGGGAAATGAGATTATGTGACATTTACAACCTTAACAATGCCCTCTTGGAAATGGGATATAGGTGGCTTATGTTCCAACTAGACTCCATATTTACATGGATCCTCAAATTAATATATTTTCCACATTCAAATTTTTGAGGATCGTCATTGGGACCTAATTCCAGTTTCTTATGGATAATCCTTTGGTGATAAAAAATTCTGTTATGTAGCGGGATCAACTATTATTTTGGTAATAGTTCCACAGTTAAGATATGATTAAATACATGGAATAATTATGGTGGAGGATTCACGGAAACTACCCCAGTGGTCCCTAGTTCTATGGATGCAACTATCTCATCCCTCACAGTTGATAATTGTTACTTTTTGTGGACTAAGAAGATTCAAAAAAAAAATTGATGATAGAGATTGAAAGATAATATTATGTATTCTCTAAATAAATGATATGGAATATGATGGAATTATCTCATACAAATAAATCTTGTGTATTTATTATGATAGGACTTACTATAGTTTAGTGTGCATATTAGAGTACCAATAATATGGGAAGCTCTAGAAATTCCAATTGTACGTTGCAGTCCCTACCATAGTCTAATATTTTTTTGATTGTTTTATAGTAGAATCCCACATTCCATTGAATTATTATCAAACTTCCAGATTTTTAATGATCTTTTATTCATTATTAACATGACTGCACCTAAATTCCCAATGCATGCAGTCATAATTCTCATCTGGTAATGCTCTTTGCATAAATCATTGTGATCAAATTTGGACAATTATATTAACTTGGAACATCACTCCCAACACATATATGGATTTATTCTTCCACTCTTCATGAATATATTGTTTCATTATTATGGATTTTCTCATGGATCAGCTGGACAAAAATAAATGACCACATTTTCAATTAGATTTTAGGACCAACTCTTAATGGGTTAAATATTCTAGTTTCTTATTGGAAACTTGGAAACAAAAAAATGAAGGATGATTATAAATGTTCCCACCCACTCATAAGAATTTGTAATCCCCCCATTACATGTGTGTTAAAGATCATTGTGGCAGTTGCACTCTCTGTGGGTGGACATATTGGTAACTAATATAGAAATTGGCTTTATCAACACTCAAAATTGGCATTAACAGCGCTAAAAAAGTGTTGAAATGCTCTACGCTGATAAAGGGGGGTCCCCTTTATCAGTTCTCAAAGATCAATGATAAAGAAACCTATATCAGCGCTAAAAAATCACTGATAAATTATATTCCTTCTGTAATATAAAAATTAGCACCAGCACACCCAAACAAGACCTTCAAAAATATAAGCATATCAACAAGGATAACTATACCAAATTAACACGTAATTAATATGGTAATTTCAGTATACCCATACTAAAAGTATACCTATACAACATAAACACATAATTCATAAATTTATTAAACACATATTGAATTCAATTCAGAATTCAAGGGGTTGGATGGGGTGTTCAGGAGTTTGGGGTTATTGTCCAAGGGGGGTATGGGGTGTCCAGGGGGTGGGGGTGTCCGACGGGTGGGGGTGTCCAGGGGGATGGGGGTGTTTGGGGGATAGGGCTATCCAAGGGGGGTGGAGCAGTGTTTAGGGGGTTCGTTGGGGATATCCATGGGGGTGGGGTTGTTCAAGGGGTGGGTGTGTCTTGGTGGTGGGGTGGCATCGAGGAGGGTTAGGGGGTGCCCAGGGGTGGGGGTCTTCCAGGGGAATGGTGGGGTGTCCATGTGGTGGGGGTGGGGGCTGTCGATGGGGATGTCTAGGGGTGGGGCGGTGTCTAGGGGGTGGGGGCAATCCAGGGGGTTGGTGGGGTTCTCCAAGGGGGTGGGTTGGTGTCCATGGGGTGGGGGTGGTTGTCCTAGGGAGTGGGGGTGTCTAGGGTGGTGCTTTCCAGGTGGTGGTTTGGTGTCTAGGATGGGTGGGGGTGTCGTCCAGGGGGTTGGTAGGTGTCAAGGGGGGGTGGGGGTGTTCAGGGGGTTGCGGGGGCTGTTTAGGGTGGGGGAGTTGTTCCTAGCGGTGTCTAGGGGGAGGGGTGGTGTCTAGGGGTTTGGGGGGATTTCATGGGGGTGGGGTTTCCACATGGGTGGGGTGGCTATCCAAGGGGGTGGGGGTGTCTAGGGGTGAGGGTGTTGAGGTGGTGTGGTGGTGCCTCAGATGTATGGGGTGTCATCTAGGGGGTAGGTGGGTGTCAAGGGGGTGGGGTGTCCAGTGGGGGGGTCGTCCATGGGGGTGTTCAGGGGGTGGGGGTTATCCAAGGGAGTGGGGTTGTCAATGGGGGTTTCTAGGGGGCTGGGGTGTTTTCATGGGGGTGGGGTGGTCCAGGGGGCTGGTGGTGCTATCCAAGGGGGTGGGGTGGTGTCCAGGTGGGTGGGGGTGGCTTTCCAAGGGGTTGGGGGTGTCTAGGTGGTGTGGTGGTGCCTAGAATGGTGGGGTGCCATCCAGGGTTTCGGTGGGTGTCTAGGGGGTGGGGATTCCCATTTTGTGGGTAGGTGTACAAAGGGTTGGAGGGGCATTCTAGGGGTGGGTGTGTCCAGAGGGGTGGGGTATCTAGAGGGTGGGGTGGTGTCCAGGGGGTGGGGGCAGTCTAGGGGACTGGTGGGGCGGTCTATGGGGTGAGGTGGTGTCCATGGAGTTTGGGGTGGCTGTCCAAGGGGTTGGGGGATTCCAAGGGTGTTGGGGGTGCCAAGGTGGTGGGTTAGTGTCAAGGAAAGGTGGGGAATCGGGTGGGAGGGGTGTCTAGGGGGTTGGGGTGTCCATTTTCAACAAAAGAGAGACACGTTGAGAGATATTGGCCACACCATGACTCATAATGAGAAGGGTTTCACTCGTACATGTCACAAATGACTGATGTATCATTCCCCTAGAGTATCAACTAAATTCGAATGTGTTTGGTCATATTTCTGTACATTGGGTGTTGTTTTGACTTAAAATTCAGTCCATTTTTAAAAAAAGAGGTCCACATTGAGTGATACCGACCACACCATTCCTTGTATTGATGTGGGGTTGACTCGTACATGTCACAAATGACCAATGTTTTGTTTCCCTAAAGTATCAACACAATACGAATGTGTTTGGTTGGATTTCCATACGTATGTTGTTGTTTTCACTTAAAATTTTGTACAATTTAAAAAAGTGAGACACTCTGAGTGATTTCAACCACACTGTGTCTTAGATTGAGGCAAGGTTGACTTGTATACGTCAAAAATGTCCCATGGATCATTCCCCTAATGTATCAACACAATTCTAATGCATTTGGTCATATTTCCATGTGTCAGTTGTAGTTTTCAATTAACATCATGTCCATTTCAAACGAATGTGTAACACATTGAGTGATACCAACCACACCATGCCTCATATTGAGGCGAAGTTGACTCGTACACCTCAAAAATGACCCATAGACCGTTCTACTAAATTATCATCACAATTCAAATGAATTTGGTTGGATTTTTGTACGTCAAATGTAGTTTCCAATTAAAATTTTGTCCTTTTAAACAAAAGTGAGACTTTGAATGATATAGGCCACACCATGCCTCAGATTGAGGCATGTATTACTCATACTTGTCTAAATTTACCCATTGATCATTCCAATAATGTATCAACACAATCTGACTGTGTTTAGTCATATTTTTGTATGTTAGTTTTTTTTTCATATAAAATTCTGTCCATTTTAAACAAAAGCGAGACACTTTTAGTGATAGTGGCCACACCATGCCTCTTATTGAGGTGGAGTTTACTCATACACGTCACAAATGACCATGGATCATTCCTCTGATGTATCAAGATAATCTGAATGCGTTTGGCAGGATTTTCTTATATAAGTTGTTGTTTTCACTTAAAATTCTATCCATTTGAATCAAAATAGAGACACCTTGAGTGATACTGGCTACACCGTGCCTTAGATTGAGTCAGGGTTGACACATTCACGTCACAAATGACCCATTCATTATTAACCTATAGTATCAACAAAATCCTTATGCGTTTGGATGTATTTTCGTATGTCATAGGTTGTTTTCACTTAAAATTTTGTCCATTTTGAACAAAAGTGAGAAACTTTGAGTGATAGCGGCCACACCGTGCCTCGATATGAGGCTGGGTTGACTATCACTCATTAAATATGACCCATGTATCGTTCCCCTAATGTATCAACACAATCTAAATGTGTTTGGTCAAATTTTTTTACGGAAGTTGTTATTTTCACTTAAAATTTTGTCGCTTTTAAACAAAAGCGATACATTAAGTGATACCAGTCACATCGTGCCTCGGATTGAGGAGTTGGTTACTCATACAAATCAAAGATGACAAATAAATCTTTACCCTAATGTATCAAAACAATCCGAATGCGTTTGGTCATATTTTCATATGTCAGTTGTTGTTTTCACTTAAAATTCTGTCCATTTTAATGAAAAGAGAGACACTTTGAGTGATACCAGCCACACCATACCTCAAATTATGTCAGGGTTGACTTTAAAATGTCAAAAATGACCAATGTATTGTTCCCAGATTGTATCAACACAATCTGAATGCGTTTGTTCATATTTCCGTACATCAGTTTTTCTTTTCACTTAAAATTCTGTCCATTTTAAACAATACTAAAACACTTTGAGTTTTACTGGACACACCATGCCAAGGATTGAGGAGGGTTTGACTCATGCACATATAAAATGACCCATGCATCGTTCCCCTAAATTATCAACATTATTAGAATGTGTTTGGTCGGATTTATGTATGTGAGTTGTTGTTTTCACATAAACTTTTGTCCATTTTAAACAAAAGTGTGACACTTTGAGTGATACCAGCCACACCGTTCCATGTATTGAGGTGGGGATGACTTTTACATGTCAAAAAATGATCCATGTATAGTTCCCCTAACGTATCAACACAATATGAATGCGTTTAGTTAGATTTTTGTATGACAGTTGTTGTTTTCACTTAAAATTTTGTCCATTTTAAACAAAAGAGAGAATTTGAGTGATACCAGTGACATTGTTTCTTATATTGAGGCGGGTTTGATTTATACATCTCAAAAATGACCCATGGATCTTTCCCCTAATGTATATACACAATTATAATGCATTTTGATGGATTTCAGAACGTCAGTTGTTGTTTTCGCATAAAATGCTGTCCATTTTAAACAAAAGAGAGACACTTTGAGTGATACCAGTCACAATGTGACATGGATTGATGCGTGGTTGACTCATACATGTCAAACATTAACCCTGTATTGTTCCCCTTAATTATAAACACAATCCTAATGTGTTTGGTCAGATTTTTGTATATCATTTGTTGTTTTCATTAAAAATGTTGCCCATTTTAAACAAAAGATAGACACTTTGAGTGATACCAGCAACACGGTGCCTTATATTGAGATGGGGTGGACTCTTACACAACAAAAATGACCCATGGATCCTCCCCTAATGTATCATCACAATATGAATGCATTTGGGTGGATTTCTGTGCGCTAGTTATTGTTTACACTTAAATTATTTTCCATTTTAAACAAAAGTGAGGTACTTTAAGTGATACCAACCTCACTGTGCCTTTGATTGAGGCGGGGTTGACTCTTACACATCAAAAATGGTCCATGGATATTTTCCCTAATATATAAATAGAATACAAATGTGTTTGGATGGATTTTCGTACAAGAGTTGTTGTTTTCACTTAAAATTTTGTCCATTTTAAACAAAAGAGAGACTTTGGGTGATACAGGCCACATCGTGCCTCAGATTGAGGTGGGCTTGACTCATACACATCCCAAATGTCCCATGGATCATTACCCTATTGTATAAACATATTCCTAAATAATTTTTTTTGATTTTTGTATGTCAGTTGTTGTTTTCAGTTAAATTTTTTCCATTTTAAACAAAAGAGGCACACATTATGTTATACCGACCACACTATGCCTCGGATTGAGGAGGGGTTTACTTGTACTCATCAGAAATGACCCATGGATATTTTCCCCAGAGTATCAACACAATAAAAATTCATTTGGTTAGATATGAATTTATTTTTGGATATTTAACTATTTTTTCCATATCCAAAGCCCAAGGAAAAGTGGTTCATAATTCTTTCTTGTTGCTGGTATATTTCATCTGTTAAAATGGGAAACTGACTCATTGGATAAATGATGTTTTATTTTATAACAATAAAATTTTTCCTACAAAAATATACTGAAAAAATTGTTTCATATTTTGATCCCCTAAACCCCTCTGAAAAATGACTGCCAATTGTACACATCCCCAAGTCAGATCTTCATGCTATTTAAAGACAATATTCCATCAGGAATGCATCCCACTCATTTATGAACAAATCTATGTCATCTTGTGAGTATGAGTCCTTTTGACTGTCATAGTAGTACTAAAAAATATATAAATAAAGAATTAATAAATAATTAAAATCAAATAGTACTTGTATTTGAAAATACCTCCTTAGGGATGCTATATTGGTGGTAAAAACAATCCATTTCATAAATATAAAAACCTAATAACCACAATCATTATGGCGTGTCTATTTTTGACACTACAAAAAATTTATTCATTAGGATAATAAGAAACTTATTTTGATATGTGTTTGGATAGTGAAATTTTATTATATATACCCTAATATTTTTCCAGACATATTACATGATCGCCTCCTTATGCTTAACCCTATCCTCATTCCTTTTTTAGATGATAATGATACATCACCCTATCATAACAGAATCCGAAGTAAATGATGTTAGGTCCACTAGTTGAGATACCCTGATAGGGGGTGAATCAGGGTATGATAGATTAAAACAACTGCCCCTATTGATCTTGTATTACTGTTAAGAAACACTCTCTTCTCTCTCTTTCCTGTAGAAAAGTATAAACAAAAACTAAAGCATGCACAGGACACAATGATTTTTATTTGGTTCACCCTCACTGGGCTACGTCCAAGGAGAATACACCAGCGATGTGTCGATGTACCAAATTCACTAAAATCACCCTACTTTTTATAGTGTTTGGTATAGATCACTTCTATTCCTAGGCTCACGACTTTACAGTGTTTAGGGTTAGATCACAACATTCATAAGGGTCACTCCACGTCTCTCTCTGGCTCACTACTAGTGGAGAGGATCACCTTCTTCCTCTTGTTTTGCTCATTGATCTGAAAAGGATCCACTCACAGTTTATAGTAATGTAGGCCTCTTTATTATCACTAATTAATACATCATATGTTGTATGTAGATGCTCTGTTGAAGTCCAACTTTCACTCGTAGATGAATCTCACTTTGCACCGAAGGTATCAGTAAATCTTCTAGCTTTCACATAGCCCTCAAATGACTGTCGTGATTCGAACATACCAAGAAATCTTCTCCAAGACGGAGCACAACTTCCGAAACACATGTTCAAGTGGGCGTGCATGTTCAATCCAGCATGCATGTTCACCTCAACCACTTGTACCACACTCACCTCTTCAACTCTAAACATGAGGGTCTCACACCCTTTTACACCCAAACCAATTTTGGAGTGAAACAATCAACTATCGAGCTTCTTAAAAGAATGACGTGATACTGTCACCAATAAACATGTGTGAAAACCCCTTCTTGAATTCTATGCTTGGGCGACCCACACCCTTTCTCACCCAAAACACTTTTGGCACACAACAATCAACTGGCACAAAACTTCTGAATATCTTTGTACTTTAATGACCGTAAAAACCTACACGACCGATGCCCTGATTTTATATAAGTTGTGAACACACACAGAATTTTGAGGGTTTGACCTCTATTTATAATAATTTGGACACCCTTAGTGCAAGCGTGCAAGTATCCTCAATGCGAGAAAGTCCAGCCGCCCTAGTCTCTATCACCCTTGTCACTTTTGCGACCAAACCTAAAACTTGCGAACCCATTTTAATTTTTCAATATGTTGATGCTCTTATATTAAAAAACATGTGGCATGAATGTTTCCAATCCTCCAAGACACTAGTCCCCAAATCCCATTGTCAAAAAAACTTTTCTCCCTTTGTCGATTTTGAGGTCCAAATAGTTGGAAAACACTGGAAAATGGCACCACCTTGTATATGCTCTTTTTGAACCGCCTCCAGATTGACAATTCCTTTTTAGACGTTCTTGAATCTATCATGGGTCATTAGAAACATCCCATGAACTCAACATACCTCCATGAAATCCCCTTTGTCAACAAATTTATACATCATGGTTTGCTTGGTCAACAAACACAACATAGAGGGCCACATTGTCAACAAACCCAATCACCTAAAAAATGCTTCATTGATACCTTGAGGGATTTTTGCATAACAAAAGATAACATAAATTATATTACATGATGTTAAGACCTAAAACGTAGGATGTAGTGTCCTACAGATTCACAAACTTCATCATGTATGGTTGGTTGGTAGGATATCCTTGCGTTGAATCCATAAAATAAATATTTGAAGTATCCAAATTCACTGCAATTAGCAACCAATGTAGCCTAAAAACAAAAAAAAACTAATCTGTAATAAAATTAGTGAAAATATAATTTATATGCTTTAATCATAGAGTTTTACCCCTGCATGGTTGGTATTAGGAAGAGTCTGTCATGTGTAATATTGCATTGAAATGAAATTAGCAAGTCGTTCGCTGTTTCATCATTTTTTGATGGCTCTAATTTCTTTAGTTGTGTTGATTTGGAATGAGGACTAACGAGTCTGAATTTTTGGTCATGGAAAAATTCCTTCATATTTTTTTCATATATACATCTATCAATAATATAAAATTCATTTAGTAATAATTTTCACATCATATCATATTTTATAAAATCAATTCATGAAAACATATCTCATATATAAATTTACAATTCTGATGCCTAGCCAACTGCATTCATGTATCTCATTTACATTTTAAGCAGCAATAAAATCTTGAATTTTCCCTCCATATATAATCTTTTCAGAAACCACAATATGACTACTACCACCTCTTAGCTTCGTATCCACATGAATCTTCAATGCTAGTAAATACGGAGAGAGAACATGTGGTGTTATTGGTCTTTCAGAAGCTCTTTCGGATCATTTGGTCTATCCTTTATTTTCTTTTGAGCTGACTTTTCTAGTCACCCAATTTCCTTTCTCTGTCTACAATATCATTTATTGGTTCAGATCCATTTTTCATTAGTTTTCAAAGGATTATCTTGAAAAATTGGAAATAAATAACTCTTTTTCAGCATGTAATCTTACATGTTGTGAAAGACATGAAATGAATGTTCCAATATCCTTTTCGACCGTATGAATATCATCCTCATCAAGAGGAATAGGTAACTCTACATTTGGCTCATGAGATAATGTAATGGGCACTTTCAGATGATCTTCCAAAAGTGGTATAATATGCAGCTGGTCTTCTAAGATGTTTAACACCGCAGCACTTGCTACTAGGTGATAGTTGTGGGTTGATAGATATAAATCACAGTAATTATCACCCTGTAAAAGTTCAGTATAGGAAATGTATCAGGGTTTTTCTAATTCACATTTCATGGGAACAGTTATTAGAACTTGGATTACCATGGGTATGATAGTTCATTGAGGGGAATGGCTCGCCTCAAAGCTGGTGAGGTTGGGGTGGGATCTTCACACACTAGTTGTTCCATAATTTTGTCTTCTATATGCTTACCACCCATAAAAGTTTCTAGCAACTCTCCCTGCCATTGAAATCATTCTTCAAGAGTTTCTAGTCATTCGCTCATTTGTTTCATTTTTTCATCTCTATCATTCGTTTGCTTTTTTTCATAATATACTCGGGGTGTCACACCAAACCATGCACCGTTCACATGACCATATTGTTCAAGCTTCTTTAAAGCCGTCAATAATATGTATGCATCCCAAATAGGAGTTGCTGATTCTTGTGACTGTTGGATATAGGAAAATAACTAATTTTTTTAAGTAATAGAAATTTAAACCTAATATTTTTATCATGTCATACAGACACATATTTCCAACACTTTTTGTGTGATTTCATATACTATCTTCCCATCCTTATTCACACATGCCTCCATCAATAGCACATGATGTTGGAAGGATGTGTCTTTGGTTTTAGACTCATCAATCTACATATAAATATAGAAAGATAATCATGATGTTGTTTCATGGAACATAAAGATATTACATTAATATTAAAATATGTACCATTTCTTTTCTAGTGGAGCATACCCCATTCGTGCTTTTTGATAGTGGTATGATGGTTGTGATGCATGTTCCTTATTTTTAGTAGTGAGTTGTTGTTTCATAAATGAAATATTGATAATCAAAGTAATGAATACACATATCCTCAAACAACGTATTTTCTGCAAAAATGTACCTGAAGCTTCTCATCCCCACGGTGGCCAATAAATGCATCACATGCTTCTTCAGTTATCAGGTGTGCATAAACGAGGGGAGGGGGTGGGATTATTTTATCATTGGAATATTCTAGTTGACATTTTGTTAAAATTGTGTGAAAACCTTGATGACACCTTCTTGCAAGCCTTAGTACATAATTCTTGTGTGAATAATCTACTATAAATATATTCTGTAGGAGATTGAGAAGAGCAAGTCATTGTTTCATTATTTTATTTTCTATTAAATTAATAAAATAATTTCATTATGTTACCATTATTTATTCCGAGATCATAGCCTTCAGCCCGGACACAACATGGTGCCATGAATCTATGTTAGCCAAAACACATTACCAAGTGAAAATTCAAATGTAACTACATAACATAGCCTTGTTGGGATTATAATTTTGGCCTCGTGTATTCCATCCGACATCAAATTTGTTTCATTTTCTTTTCACCTTAAGAACTTTAGCTAACACCATAAAATAATAACGCACCTGTGTTTTCTGCGATGCTGGTCCTTTATCCCCCAACCATTTCATCAATGTCAACAACAACTATATGTTCATTTGAAATGATAGAAACTCTATATTTTGATGGATGGTGGACCTCAGAAATAGGAGCAGCAATAGGTTTTGAAACTTGTTGTTTCTTTGCACTGTGAGTAGCCATAGAAGCAACAATAGTAGCAAAAGCTTGAGAGACTTTTTCAGCATCGATGTTAGGATCTCTAGAATGTGAAAACTCATTATCTGCAAAAGCAGATGAAAAATTAATTCAGATTACATAAATTAGGCAATGATAAGATAATAACATGATAAAATATTGTCTATATTACAATCAAAATATAACATGTTTAATGAAATCTCTTTCTTTTTTTCAAAGGCTGAAGGGATTTGACACCTCTATCGATTATCAAAATCCCCAAACTATGGTCTCCCTTAAATGATAAAAAATCATCTACATTGGGACTGTTGCAAAATGATTGTGATGTACCACTGAAAGGATCATCCTCAAATAAATTTTCATCAGACCCTTCATTAGTTTTGGAGTATAACTGAACAATCGACCACTTTCAGTTTGTGGGATCTGGAACCTAAAATACTTGTACTACTTGTGATGAAATTATAAAATTTTCGTCTTTGCACCCTTCTTTACTAAAATCATCTTTCACAAATCCCAATTCATCTATTTTAACACCACTATTTTTATAATCCCATTTTCATTGAAAAATAATCAATTGGATTGTTGGATAATCCAACTCCCATATTTTTTAAATAATGCCAATATATGACTTGAATAAATAAGATTTTTTTCCTTACTACAAGAAACATACATCACATCAGCCACAAGTGTAACTCCACTATTTTGAATGGTACTATCTTCATCATGTTTATCAATATATAATATTTAACCATTAATTACATAACCATTGTATGATAATACATACACACTTGGTCCAGTGACTAGCCATCAAAGTCAGTGTGAAATTGAATTCATATTTTCATCAAACTCATTAAAAATATGGTCATAAAACCATCCTATAAATTGGTGATTATGTGTATTTGATATCCATTTTTCATCCCTTGATGGATTCAACTACTTAATAATTTCATTGTGGGTTTCAATATATGGAGAAACCTCCCAACTATTATGAAAAACATAAAGGTGGGCCTTCTCTTTATCTGCAATATTTATTGTCACAATATTTCATCTAGAAATTCCCTTACCCTAAATGCATCTAGTGTGACATGTTTTCTGGAGACCAATGCTTTCCACATTAGATAGGTATTCAGTACAAAATTTAATGGCTTCCTCAACAATATATCACTCCACTATACAACCCACAGGACAAAATTTATTTTTGACATACCCTTTCAAAATAATCATATACTGTTCAATATGGTATATCCTACTATAGTGCATAGGACCAAAAATTCGAATATCTTTCACCAAATGAGGCATCTAATGAACCATCATATCAAAGAATGTTTGTGGGAAGAACATTTCAAAGTCACATATTATAATTACAATTTCACTTTCCATAGCTATAAATTTCATCAGGTATAAATCTTTTCTACATATATCTTTGGAAAAGAAACAATGTTTTGTTCATGTATGACAATCATTCTTGGGAAAAATGAAATTTAAAGCTATAGGAATTAAATCTTGCATAAAAACATGTTTTTCATGTGATTTCAAACATTTTAACTTCAAATAATTCATTGACACAATGTCCTTTATAATTGATTAATACCCCTTTAGAAGATTTACATCATTGAAGAAGTTTCAAAACTGATATCTCTCCTCCCTGGAAAAAGTGTAAGAAGATGGAGGATGAAACATTTGATTTTCACCCTTCACGGGATCCAACTATTCAAGTATTCTCATATCAACAACTCCTAACCTTGCCGTAATTCCATCATTTGTTTTTCCATGGTCATTTAGCAACATTACGATAACATTGACACATACATTTTTTCCCACATACATCACATCGAGGAAATGTCTAACATTCAAATAATTCATGTTTGGTAATTCAAAAAAACTAAACTCTTTTTCAAACCAATTATGTATGGTTTTTCGAAAATAATTTACCAAAAATATTGTTCACATATTTTACTTTCATAACGAGTTGATCACCTGTTAGTGGAGATGGTGTTCTGTATTGTTCTGAAAATCCATTGAATAACATCATCCAAGATCGATACTTTTTCTAATGAGGTAGAAATTTATAATATCCTAGAAACATAGTTTTTTATGAATGTTTCAACATAATTGATTATGTATCATCTTTTCAAATGAGACACCATTGAGTTACTTTAATGTTATTTCCTGATAAATTTCCATAATCAGGAAAATAATTTATCATCCCATACAACATTTCTCTCAACATGATGTATTCACTTTTATAATAATCATATGACATAACTCATGAATCCCACAATAACATCAAATCCTCTATCAATGGAGACAAATAAACATCAATATCATTACCTAGTGGTTTTGGTCTTGATATAAGCATATATAACATGATAAATTTCCACATCATGCATAACCAGGGTGCCATGTTATTATTTACCAACATAACCAGGCATGTATTATAACTGCTGGTTTGAAATCCAAAAAAATTTACACCATCTGTAGATAATGCAAGACAAATGTTTTTCATCTCTTTTCCAAATTCAGGATACTCCGGATCAATTATCTTCTATTGAAGAGATTCGACTGGGTGACATAATTTCCCATCATTATTTCTTTTTTCAGAATTCCATGACAATTGTCTTGTTGTTTTTTCACTTCCATACAGACACCTAAACCATGGAATTATTGGGATGTACCATACATTTTCTTAGGACTGGATTCATCATTCTTGTATCAAGAAGAACAAAACTTTGGGAAATCTGTAAGTGATATTTTCTCCATTGAGAAACAGTATATAGTCTTTCATGAATGTATTTATTCTTTCAGAAATCATACCCAGTGAGGGTAGCATTCATCTCGCTTTATATGTTCGGTTTAGGAGCTCATTGTCTTCTGGGAGCACGTCATTCAAGCGAGCAAGTAGTTCTGTAAATCATATATCACTCCATATGTTACCTTTATTAAATTCATACAACTTCAATATAGTTGACAATGAGGTATATTTAGTGCAACGGTATACAATAACATATTTGCACAACACATTATGTTCATAAACATTTTTGGGCAATCACGGAGTTCATCTTCAACTGTCCTTGTCATTCCCTCAAAAAGATCTTCATCATCATTTACATATGTGATCACATCCTCTATATGGTCTTCTTCATTATCGATATTTTTATTCATATTTGATGATCCATAAAACATATTTTTATCCTATCTAGTAGCTACATTCGCTTTTTATCCATTTTTATTCCAGCATTTATAACTCTGATCTATTCTGTGACATATCATGTGTTCATCCTACTCCTCTGGAGTAATTAGTCTAGAATAACAACATCATAAACACGAACAATGGATTTGATAAGAGTACTTTTCTTGATCCTTTGAAAACATGATGAACTCTTTCACCTCATTATCATACTCTATTCTCAAACGATTAGAATCTATCCAATATTTATTTATCTCCATCCTATTTTAATCTCCAATATTTGAATTTACGATTCAAATACAGAAAATAAGACTTCCAAATACAGTAGAATAGAACAGATTCCTTATATAAATATAGATTAATATAGCCTACCATATACCTATAAAATAATTGAAAAAATTATGAAAAATAGTAACTTGTACATATTTTTAATAGTACTACAAGAAAAGTATAACGAACATAGATCATACCTCCAAACACTCTTGGAGCCTGCTGGTAATAAGACTCTAGTGACTACAACTATATGTGATTCTAACCCCTGACATTCCAAATATGGGGTAGTCTAAGTATAATAAAACCAATGTTCCATCCACCTCATGTTGCTCCCCGATCTCCTCCATCACTTTAGTGTTGTACAGACCTCCTTTCTCCAGTTCCTTCCTCTGCCTTGGCTATTCATCGATTGCCTCTCTGACTGTAGCAAAAATGTTACGAAAATTCAATGTGATATGTCTATACCCATCACAATCATATTAAATTCTGTGGAGTAATGGGCTATCCTTGAGGTAATGATGAATGACAGTGCCTCCTGGGATGAGACTTGCATTACTCACCTAATGTGGGTTGGTTCTGCTAACCCTACATCCCAGAAGATCACTACCTTAAAATTGTAGGTTATCAACTCAAACCAGAGGCATAATCATTGAACACTAATATATCCATCCAAATATTACAATTACATGTTGAATTCCCCCAAACCAATAGAGTTCGGTCTATGAATTGATCAACATAAATTAATGGATTATAAAAAGGGATGAAATACATTCCTACCAAGTGAAATACATTTATGATCTCCTGAGAATAAATTCATTCCCCATCACGTAATCAGGTTCTTCATAATGTAGGTGTACTTAACCAAAATCACCTAGCATGACACACCAAGGGTAGTTCATTACTACAGTAGTCTCTATTCAAAATAACAATCTTGATTCCCATAAGAGGTATCAGGTAAGAATAACTATCTACCCAATGATGTTCAAGGTGTCTCCCCAATTTCAAGAATAAACCATCTATACATGCACATAAGAAAAACAGGTTATAGAGGTTCACTATGTTGACACCACCCTTAAATTATCATTTTCATAAAAGAAACATGTGTGGAATTTACCATTGATCGAAGTCAAGAACCATCCCACATTCCTAAAAATAATTAACCACCCAAATTCATCTACTCACATGTTCATACAACTATATAAACCAAATGAAGATCCCTAAATTCTAGAAGAAAACTACATTAAAATTTGTCTGATTATCACCTTTGCAACAACCATGCTGGATAAACTTATACAAGACCATTTTTTATAATTGATAAGTTCTTAAAACAATTATAAATATGTTTTTTCAAGAAGAAACCCATGTACAGTCAAACATAGCCTTATACACAATCAATTGTGATCTGTTGTGAGCACTTTTCAATAAGTGATGTCATACATAAACTAGGTAACCTATAAAAACTTATGTAAAATAATTTTTTATAAATGGTGTCACACACATTTTTGTAACTGTCAAAAACTACCTACATAAATGATAGTCAACTAAGAATAAACATGACGTATATAGAAAACAGCTAGAGAGATACAGCTGAGGAGGAAGAAAACTAAATAAAACCCTACGAGAGAGATCCTGCCAAAACCGAAGCCAAGTCCAAGTCTCACAACCAATTCCTACTAAATTTCCTCTACCTATCCATTACTTTAGACTTCCTATATAAAACCCCCTTGAGGCCCATTGGAAATAGATTCTTCCCCATAATCACAATCATAAATAGAACCTTCCACATAAACTCAATCAACATCACGTCATGACACCCACAAAGTGTACCCAATTAATAATGACACGGGTACTATGAAAACTCTTCTTTTTCAGGAAGGGTTTACAAAAAGGCCACTTTCCCCATTATAGATTCACCCACCAGTAGGATTAGAAAAAAACACTCAACATTAATAAAATATTGATGTATAACATGGTATATCATGAGGTTTAACGAGAATATCAAACCCTCATACACATGAAACTTGGTGGGAAAAAAATTCTAGCTCGAAACATCATAAGGACCAAAGGGGAATCATAAAAAAGTTATACTTTAGTTAAAATCATCTACTAAGAAAGTATAATAATCCACTACGTGTGTGATTTTGTAACATAGATTGTTAGAACTCTATGTCAGTTAGCATTTAATCAAAGGGTGGTGATCATGGGAAATAATCCACACATCACCCTAATGCAATATACTCTCTCAAAATCGATACACGAAAAATAAACCTAAAAGGAGAAGTGGTTGAATTACTTATAGTAGATCGCTCCCACTATGGAGGGAGAGAAGAAGCGTCGAGCGGTCAGGGAACCTTATATGCTACTTCAGGATGGAAAGGAGTGACTACGAGGGGGAGGTGCATTTTAGGAGCCGCCACCATTGAGAAATGGAAGAGTAGGGTTTGTGGGGAGTTCAATGGAGAGGATGATGTAGGGTTTTTGGGGAGGAGGATCTGTGGATGGGGTTCGAGGGGGATGACAAGGAGTAGGTATTGGAAGAGCTCAGGCAAAGAGAAGATCATGGGGGGGAGGGGAGTTGTCGTAGTGGTACATCACTGTGAGGGCTTGAGGGAATGTTAAATAGAGGATAATGTGCACCGAAAATTATAAAATATGGGAGTATGGTTTTATCATCACTAAAAATATGATGATAAAGGGTTCCTTTTTCCGTGAAAAATTTTTAGCGCTAATAAAGGAAAACATTATTAGAGCTTTTTTAGTGCTTATAAATCATACTCTTTATAAACGCTAAGAAAAAGGCACTGATAAATAATGAATTTATCTGTGATAAAATTTTAGCAATCATAAAGGGTTCTATTATCAGTGTTTTCAATTTGTGTAGATAAAAGGTGTCACTTACCTTTCCCGTTATTGTAGTAGTGTGTACTGGTGTTCTAGAGTATAAAACATTTTCATAGATTATTTCTTCAAATTATGTTCCTCGCAATTATTTTTGGGATCCTCTTGTTGCTAGACCCCAAGAAATATGCATCATAATGATCCTTTATATAGAGAGAGGTATTAAATCAATCATCATTGAGTTAGAAAACCTTATGTTTTTCACCACTATTATATCGAGGAAAGGTGGATACCATCATATTTCCCATTGATTGTAATTATTTTGTCACTACATCATTACTTATTGACTTGTTCATTATCCTTTATTATAAAATAGGGTTATAGAGAATCTCATTTTCTGGTAACTTATAGTCCTTCTGTAGAGACTCCAATTTAGTTAAATGATTTTCCTTCATGGATGAATTTTCATGTACTTTTTTATATTTGTTCTCTGAATAAAATGAACCTAATATTGTCAACAAAATAATAGATTTATATAATACAAATAATCTGTTGTTTAATGTATCATAATTTTTAGTTTCATGTTAACTAAATATTAGGTTACACATTTTGAATACATGTGAGAAGTATAGAGTTAACATTATTTGGATTTTGAGGTATCTCATTTTGTGATTATTTTATTTAGCATGTCGAGATGAAAACTCAATTTTTATAACATAAAATTCAATGTATAATTTTTAATATCACTTATGGTTTTATGGAATCAATTAATGCTACAATATTATATATTTAATCAATTTTATGTGATCCGATAAAAAAATGATAAAATATGAGATGATAAAAGAATGTAATTTGTTTTCAATGACAATCATCAACTTAAAAATCATTAGATGTAAAACTGTACCACTCTATATTGAATTATGAAAAACAATGCATATGCCCCCAACATCCCTTAAAAGAATTGATGAAATGCGCCACATGGTATAAATAAATCTCAAAAAATATGAATCCATAAAAATAAATAGAGTCTCTAAATACATGATGTTATTAATATTAGAGCTAAATATCTAGTATCTTTCTTCACCATCCTCCAATGCATCGATGAAAACATAATAGTAGAATTTACCACAAAATTCATCAGTCCATGAAAATAAATTTTCTCCATGAACTCATGAGCAGTAATGGATTATGCCACAAAATTATTCCATCATATATATATTTTTTACTATCTATCTATGATTAAAGAGAATTCATGATCCCAAATAATAGCTTTGAGGCCAACAGTACCTTCTTTAGGAAGTTCTGTTTTAGTGTTAATTTTAATTATTCTTGGAGGGGGAGGTAGCCATCTAGATGGAAATGCATAATTTGGTGAAGGAATTTTACCCCCCACTGTTCCATTTAAAAATCCATTCATGCATGCTATGAAGAAATACCATGTCATCCATTATTGTTCATAAAACATTATGTTGTTATAAAAGATGAACAGAAACCACAGATGAATGTCAATCCTCAAAATAATATTCATGGAAGTGATATAAAAACCACCCCCACAATCAGACACACATACCCATGGATTCTCCATCTAATAAGATTCAATTTATCACATAATGACCACAACATGGTAAACCATTGCGAAAGGATAACACATGAAACTCGATTCCCATAATGGTCCCACATTGAGAGAATATGACGATCTGATGAACATGTCGATCAAAAAATAAATCATAGGTGGGGAATATACCTATAAAAATTTTATAATAGAGGATTTGGATCTCTAAATGATATTTTAAAATTAAGAGATTCATTTTTCGGGAAACCTTGTAGGATCTCTTAATGCTAGGAAATTATAGAAACCCAATCTGATTGAGTAGTAGGTCAGACACTAATATTTTCAACATAAACTTTTTGTTGTAGCTATATGAACCACTGGAACCATAAAAATATCCTTTCATTCACTCTCAATAATCAAAAGATTAATATTTTTAAAATTTCATCCACATTGTTCATTAACTAAAAAAATCCATCACTAAAGAATTATCTGGACCTTGTGTTATATTATAAGGGGGCTTTAATTCATAAAAATAAAGAATCCATGGTTCAGCCTAGATGTTAACCATTTCAATACTATAAATTCTGAAACAAATACCATGGTTAAAAAAGAACTTTTATCATTTAATGATTATCTAAAAAAATTAATTGCTAATGACCAAGGCTAGTAGACAAACAATCACCATGAAGTAAATACTTTTCATTAAAAACCATCACATAAAAACTCTCTACTTCCTATAATAAAATTAATACCTTCTTATCCATGAATTAATTGTTATATATGATCATGTACCTGATGCATATTTCGTTGAAATCATTATGTGTGAATGTCCTCTCCAAGGTGATCTAATGTAGTATATTCATTCCATTAGCTCATACCCACAAAAAATTATAAATAGATGAGTTGATTAAATAAATATTTAAATATAGGATCTAAAAAGATGCATCACATAACGTTTAACATCATAGACATATAGTATAAAAATTAACCCTTTTCAGACTCTATAGAGTTTCATTAATAATGTCGAGTAAAATTTACAGTTAACGTATCTAGAATAATTCGGATGAATTCTCTTTTAAATCTTCCAAATTCTATTAAGAGACACACATATTTTTTTTAATTTCTCCAAAATAATTATACAACACAAAACAATGATAATATATCTCATCCCTTACTTCTCATTAGGACTAAAAGATATATCATATTTTTAAAATATGAAACACTAATCCAAGGAATTGGTAAAATAATAATAAAATTTTAGATCCACATGTGACTCCTAATTATTTTCTCTTGAACAAAATGAGTAATTTTCAATGAAAAATAAATGAGTAATAAGGATACTATGTAAAAAAATCCCCAATAGTGAGTCCATCCAATGATTCATTTGATTATAGATGAGAAAAATCATCTAAAATAAGAATAAATTGGTAAGGAAAGACGGTTAACCTACCATAATCCTCTAGAATGTTTTATGTTAATTGTGATAAAATCAATGATCATTATTCTAAAGTAAAGTATATTGACAGAACACATGTTCACCCTTATCCATTTTCGGAAAAAATTAGGTTTCATATTGTCCAATTACAGAAAGCCCCATTCAAACATATCACATTATTTTTTCATATGAAACATTATTTTCAAAGTCCTTATAACATATGTTGAAATTAATTACATATAATGGAATATTTAATGAAAATAAATGGTTATTTTGTAATATGACACCTGGGTATAATTCTTCTCTGGTCCTAAAAAATATAAGATTGAAGGATCTTACTCAAGTAATTGGTTAATAATATTGAAAAAAATCTTGTATACCACATTTCACAAGATGATAGGTATAAAATTAAAATTTTTACTTGGTCCAAAGATATATCAGAAGAATGGAATGAGATTGTCGTTGACTATTTCGGTATCTATAGAACCGTCTGTTAAACACTATATATGTTTGATACTTTTTGGAACCACAACATTATAAAATAAATTAATAAATAATCCATGTAAATCATTTGGATTAAATTCATATATGGAATGAATTATTTGAAGGTTTGAGAAAATTTACACCTCATAAATGTCTTACTAGAGTTCCATATTCATTTCTTCATTAAATTCTGTCTCAACATAGCTTATAAGGTCCTTAGGGGATTTACTATCAAAAAATATATATCTCAATAAAAGGACGCATCCAACGTATGAATCTTAACCCCATTAAATGTGTACCTTCCATCCCCTACATCAAATATTCAAAAGAAAATCAGTTTTCATCTATATATGGATTTTTATGGATATATTTGTTATTCTAGTCCCCTTATATTATGAAATACTCCATTGATCAAATAATAATATAGATTTCATTGTATCTAAAGGACTTTTATATATGATATAAAACATTAAATCCTTCATATTGAATAAAATCTAAACTAGGTTCCTCATAAAATCCCCCAAAAGTAATCTCATGATGAAATTTTATTTGATTTTTTGTTCTGGTCATATTTCTAAATCAAATGTGGTAGTTAATAATCCACCGTTTTTTTATTATCTTAAAATTTTCCTTAATAGGTTTAGAATATTTATTTAGAAAAATCCATGATTTTTTATATTAAATCCACATTCCATAAATTATGAATCCATGTAGTTTCCTTTTGTGTTGGGACACAACCTGCAACTCAAGAAAAATATAAAAATGATCAGATTAAACTGGAGGAAATATGGAATCCTCATACCTTGGATACATTTATGCCCATATTTCTAACTCCATAAACATATACATCCTTCTATAAAATCTAGATGAAATTTATTTTCCACATTATAATGTAAATGGAATACCAATGAAACATAAACGTAAGAGGATTAAGTTCAAAAAGCACTCCTAAAACTGATGCATGGAGTGAAAAAGACCTTTGGTTCCACCATTCCACTCATGGTGGTATTAGATCTTGTTGAAATATCAATCATAGATAATGAGACCCCTAATTGTATTTTCAGTATAATAAATCAACTCATTGAATATCCACATGACACGAGCCTCAGACTATACATAAAATCCAACAAAGTTTCATTTAGGTTGATAAGGCTGAAAAATATAATATGATAAGTTTCTTTGGGATAATCTAACCACTCAATATTTGATAAAATGTCTCCATATGAATCAATGGCCACATCCATGGCCTATCAATCCCATATATAAATATTTCAAAAACATAGATTTCAATGAAATCCATCTCATGTCCTTTATTTCCAACACAATCATAGACAAGAAGTCCATATCATGGATATATATTGAGATCCATTAATAGAGAATACAAACTAACTTGTTGTTTCCAAGACCATGAGATTTATTACTGGATAGTTTTATGGTTCAAGGAATGGATTTTCTAAACCATATTGTACCTCTATTTTTAATTCATTGAATTCTACTCAGAAAACTTTTAGAAATCTAAATAACTTTATAGAACATTATCTAATAACCAAATATGTAATCTTTTGATACTACAAAATTTTATTTTTTATGTTCTCATTATTTGTGTTTTTATTTTTTTCCCTTCTTCTAGGATTCCAATCCTCTTATTTCAACCTGGGTCATGCCAAATGACATTATTCTAGAAATTTATTAAGCATCCCCCATTTAGGATATATTGGAGGTGCCTCTTAACTTAGATAAGTAGAAAATAAGCCTCCCACATCACCCCCCAAATAGGGGATAATTAATTTATTATATTACTTTTATGCCAGAGTAAAAAATTCATCTGTATGGATAGTTTCAGTATTCTAGTTCACCAAATTTTTATGAACCCTCTATATGTAGTAAAAATGGTTGTCTGTATAATCATTTATATCACCAATATCATGTGCATCATTATATATTTATCCCTCATACTCCATCCTTGGGGAATATAGCCATCATAAAAAGGAACTGAAGATACCATGCTTATTAGACATGGGTATGTCAAACTCCATGTGTCATGGGGGGAGGATGATTGTGTTTGGAACAATTTCAATGAGATCTAGGTATTCTAGGGCAAGAACGTAGAAAATTATAAGGGTTATCATAAAAAAATAGGTTATATGGGGAATTTATAAACCAAGATTATATATTATCCACCATGCATTTTAGAGTTTTATTTGGGACATGGGTATAGGCCCAAAAAAACACCCCTTAAAAATGACCACCCAACTAGGCCTCTGCTTCAATGATAATCCATCAAATATAACCATCATGCATAATTATTTCTCTCACCAACCCAATATTAAAATGATGAAATTAATTACTAGGAAACCTTAAGGATCTGCATGCTCTAATACAAGACATTATTATTGTAACGACCTGAGATTTTATGAGATATATTCTTTTTAATTTATTTCATATCTTTTGTTATACGCTAGAACAAGATTATATTTCACTATATGTAACACCATATTACTTTGCAGTATACGGATCCCTATTCTTGGATTGTGTTACACACAATTTCAAGTTCATTAGATAGTATTTATTATACGCAACATTGAGTGTGTGTATATATATATATATCTATTCAATGTATAAATGAAATATGGTTGGATTCTTTTATACGCAACAACAAAGGAGTCTTTCACTGCACATAACCCTGACTTGGCTTGCATTACATGCAATCACGACCTTCCTCGATAGCGTTTGTAGTACGCAATACCGGGTTTCACTAAACAATGATATATTGTAATAATATTATTATGGACTAGCTGGTATGAATAGTATTAACTAAATTTTGAGTTTTATAAAATTATTATTCATCTTAAACATTTTCTAAATCATGGTATGTGAACAAACCAAATTTTTCGGGTAAAATAAGTATTTTAAAAAAAATGCAGTTTTGCCGCCTTTTGATGGCGCACCAACTTTATATCTAGTTTTGACATTATTATAAGTTCAATTTGACCAAATAAAATAAATATTTTTAATCAAGATATAAAAATTTACTTTGGATAAATTTTTCTTATTATTCTTATAACTTTCATCATTTAATGAATATTAAAAACACAGTATATTTTAATGAAAAACAATTTTTATCATTGTAATAATTTATATGGTTAAATTATAATATTTAATGATTCTAAAGTATAAATAGAATATATTTTTAAAATTTAATATAATTTATGTCATTATAATTGATTTTACATTGAATTCATAAGTAAAATAATTTCAATCTTTTGCAATGTTTTAAATTTAAAACTTGTTTTCTTAACAATGGGATTTATTTTAAATTAATTACTGCATCTTCGGTGTTTTGAATTTTGAGAAATGGATCCATATTTGAATTCACTGGTTCCAAATTAGGTTAATATGTTTCTTTTAATTTTTTTATATTATTAATAGTAACTACGGTAATTTTTTTTAACTGCAGATAAAGGTAAATCGGGTAATTAAGGGTAAAAATAAGATTATAAAATTACCCTAACACATTCCAAAATTATATTGGATGACTAAATATCTACAAATATCACATAAGTGTCGTATTATATTTATTTTATGGACTTTTTACCTTGAAAATAATTTAATTATTATTAAAACCAAAGAAAGTGACAACATGTCACTCTCTTAAAACTTATAAGTATAATAATTTTAATTTAGTGATTAACATAATGAAACATCAAACCTGAATAGTCTCCAGAAAGATAATAAAATTATATATATCATAAGAATATATTTATAATTTTTATGTATTAAATAATAATCATTAATTGTGACACCATAGTGATGTTGAAATTATTTTATTGATTGAAATATCAAATAAATTGTTTTAAAAATATTAAATTAATTATTACATGAACTAATTAATCTGCTCCAATAATTTTCTAGTTACATATGACATATTATAAATCTATTAAATCTTTTATTTCAAACAAATATTATGTGGGGATTTTATTTAAATTCAAATAAATGAATAGTTTCAAAATTGACACTATTGTTATTTTATAAAAATCACAAATTATAAAATAGTTTGAAAATCAAAAAAATATATAAAAATTCTAAATTAAAATTTATATGGTCTAAAATGTAAAAAATCATAGAATTATAGACAATTCACAACATATAAGTAATTAATTATATTTATTTAAAATTTATAATGTTATTACCACACAAAAAAATTAATAGATTATATAAGGGTAAATTAAGTACATACTGTTTAAAATAAATTCCCAACTTTTCTAAATTTTATTGGTTGATGATATTACAACACTATATCATATTATATTTGGATTTGAGTAAATTTGGAGGTTTTTATCTTGGGTTGGAATTTATTATAAAATAATATTTCTTATAATATCAAAGGTGCCCCTCTCCTCCCTTATAAGAGGGAACCTCCTCCCTCTCCTCCTCACACCATTTTGAGCCTTGAAGCTTGGCCAAACTCTAACCATTTAACATACCCACTTACCTAGAAACCTTATAGAGGTACTGGTCTTCTCAAAATACCAACTCTATTGCCCTTAGAGGAATTTCAAAGGAGGTACTTCGAGTAAGAGGTAATACCTTCTACCGAATCATTCAAGTCTCATTATTCTTATAAGCCTTCTTATTTTGTGGTTTAATTATTAAGTAATAACATAATTATCACTCATATACTGATATGTTATTATAAATATTTATCAACCCTACTTTACCTTCTATCCATCCTAAGGAAAACGAAATCATTGCGCGTGTGTACGTACGGAATATCGTCTCAACGCCGTGGTGTAATCTGTTTTTCCACCACCACCTTACATGGATAGGTATAATGGAGTAAATAATAATTACATATGATAATTATAACATCATACTAATTCTATGACATTATATCATTCACTCCAATTCAGTAAAATAAATATGGGAATGATATCATCACTCGTGCGTACGTACAGTTCACCAAAACCAAAGAGATGTTTAAAATTTTATCTATTTTTAATATATTATCATTAAATATTTTATTAACAGTTAATATTATACATTTAATTTAACTATGAATTTTTCTATTTGATTTAATTTCTCATAAATAAAAAAATTTAATGTTGTATTCAGTGTTGGAGACAACATTAGATTCTTCAAGGACAAGAGAATATGCATTATTTTAATATATGATACGTAACAACACAGAATTATTTCGGAACCATGATTAGTGTAAGGTGAATTACTAGTTTTCAAATAAATTTTCATAGTGATTTTCACAACAATTTCAAGGTGTGTCAAATTATAATTTATTTTTTGCATAAAAAATAAAGTAAAAAGGATGCTATATGAAGAAATAGGTAGATATCATAAAGTTATGGTTTAAGATACTATATTACACCAATATTATTCTGAAATATGTTTAATCATATAATAAATTTTATTTTAAACATTCTACTCCATTCAATGAAATAACTATTCATTTATTTTTTTTGTAATGAAATTCATTAATAATCCCCTTTCATAAAGTCAAATCTCAATCATGATATTTTTTATATACTTTCACATAAATAGAATGATTAAACCTATTTTCATTTGGATTTAATTTATCTATTTTAACAATCAATTTCAATATGAAATAAAAATGGTATGAATTTTTTTACTGAAATGTAGATGGTAGGGGATGACGAGTAAATGTTTGAAAACCATGTCTTGAAAAATACTGATAATATATTTGAATATGTTTGACAAGAAGTTTCTTGATGAAACTAAATAGGTAGTGGTTATTGATTCTATAATAGATTCCATTTATGTTACAGTTTTTTATATAGAAAATTATGTACTAAAGATAAAAATAATTATCAAATATCCTGATGTTGTTATTAAAAGAAAATATTCCATCACATTATATAGTGCTAGTATAATAGTGGTTGCTCTAGCTGAGAAGACAATCTCAAACAAATAGAATTATCAATTCTGATGTATCGTCCCTATAGATATTTTTATCTGAGAAGATTTGTAATAATATTTATAGTTTTCATAGAGGTGTATATAAATGACAAAATAACTAGAGCCTTATCCCAATAGAAGTGTGGATATCATGTGACATCTTTTTAACCAAAAGTTACCGATAGTTGGCTCTAGAGTAACTAAGAGTCTTCTAAAGTTAGTTCTTAAGAACCAAACATTACATTATTTTATCTATATATTTAGATACATTAATATTAATAAATTTATTTTCATCTATTGATTAATATTTTACGTAACGTTAATGTGTCAATGAACAAAGGTTTCTACCCCTTTGAAAAGGTTATTGCAGTTCCCTACCATGATAAGAACCAAGATTTGTTAGGATTATTTTCTCATCAGATGGTCGTTTTTCGATAGTGAATCCCATTAACATAGAAAATATTATTAAATTGAAATTTATATTTTTCAAAAAAATAAATAAAATTGGTATGTTTCCAAATATATGTGTATAAACCACAATGGGATGCTTCTAAGACATCAAATTAATCCTCTTATCTTCTGGAATATGTTTAAGAATATGATTAATTTCAATAAAAAATTTATATATATTTCAACAAATTAAAACCACATATAATTTATTAGTAGTAATTGTCAGTAATTTGTCCATTTATGTTTATATCTAATTAATGATATTTTTGGGATATTTTCTCAAAACCAGCTATTTTATACTTATTTCCACAGTGTTTTAATTTAACAATTTTATCTTTCAATTTATACTATAAATAAACAGATAAATATGAATTTTTAGTTAAATATTGAGGCTATCAAATAAGTAGTTAGTATTTAAAAAATAATTCTTTAAAAAGACTTGGTTCACCAAAAAAACATAAGCATGATTTGATGAAAAGTAACACACCTCAACATTTTTATAATGGAATATAAATTATTTTTATTATTTTCATTGATTTTTTTATTTTTATTATTTATATTTTTTACATATTATGCATGCACTCTTGTAAATAATTTTGATAATGATCATTGGATGTGTGCTTTTATATGATGACACTTTAAAATTCTATACAATTCTATTATAATAATTTGTGAAGGTGAAACAAAATAGGCAAATAGGTAGGCTAATTCCAACCCTATAAACAATTTTCTAATGAGGATCAATATTTAATTTTTGAAGTTTATGAATTTTCTTGTGAATAATTTTAATTTATCTCCCATATAATACAAAGGTAATTTATCAAAGAATAGTTATATAAGAATTATAATTCTATAGTAGACATTAGGATAGGATAGTTAAACTAGGTTTGATATTTTTCATGTATATAGGGTTTTTTTTGTGGCACAATGAATAATTTAAATAAAAAATTTATTTAAAAATGGAAATGTCTGTGATTTTAAATATATATATAAAGTGATAAATTATTAGGAATGTTAATTTTGGAAACAAATTCCAACCAAATCATTGATCTGAGATTCCATAGTTTGACTTAGTGTTCAGATTTGGTTTTTTTAGAGTACATGGAATTCATTTATTTTTACTAAATTAAATTATATAATGATTAATTAATAGGTATATATGTAAAATATTTATTCACGTTTTAAAAAAAACAATGTTTTTATTTGAATGACAACTATGCTCAACTACTCCTGATCTGGAGTTTTATTTAACACCGACGATGGATAGGGGACTTGAGTCATGGTGGATGTATCATAACATGATATAGGGAGAAATATATTCCCCCTTGAGGTATGTTCCCTTAAATATCTCATTCAATTTCATTGTAAATATTTATAATTGTGATGATTAAAACTTATAAGAATTCAAATTTGTACCATTTTTTTAATTCATTACATGGAATTAATTTCATTATTTTTTATTAAATTTATTTTATGTGAATAAGTTAATTTCAAACACTATTTATCTATGAGTAAAAGTGTGATGGATGCATAGGTATTTCCCATTTATATCCCTCAACCATCATTAAAATTAGTTCAATATTCAACTTGTATTGGCTTTCTCATTACTCGGTCATTCTTCTATTCTCATGAATCATAATAATTTTTTGTGTTAGTGCCTTAGATCCAACTTCTTGGTATTTTATGATAACCGCTATTAATAGTTATTAATATTAATAAAATACTTATCATATCATGATTTTTCATGTACAGTACATAGTATGTGATAATGTTTGAAGAGTAGCTAGTGAACTGAAATGACATAGCAGTTCTCTGCTATGATGAGAACATATAAGTGCTATGACACTATTCTTAAATAAATGATATATACCAAGATGATACCATTTCATGGAAACAAAGGAAATTGGATATCACGGGTGGATACTCATTGTACATTGAGCAACCATATCATGGTGCATGCTATTTGTAATATCTAGTGTAGGATTTAATAATAATGAGACCCTCTAGTAGGAAATCCACATGTTTTTGTGTCATTGGATGTTATTATCTATGGATGTGTGTACTGATCATTAAAAATTATGATTTTTATTAATGATTATTATAATCACATACTTTTATTTATTGAAAAAAAACTATGATGACATATGATCTTAGTGAGGTATGATACATTTGTTTCATCATGAGTAATATTTCATTACTGAATTATGTGAGAATTTTCCCATTTGTTCATTACTGAAAGTTGATATGTTAGTAAAATTGATGGGTATTATATAGATTAAATAAATCTATGGCCATGGTATTGTGTAGGAATATTTTATTTCCTAAATTTCAATGAAATAGACATTGAGAAAATAGGTTTATGGCGTCATCATGAATCCTGTTTGATTATAGATATCATTATAAAGGGAATATATTACACAGTAGACATAAACATGAGGTATTATGTTGTTGTATAATTTATATCCTTCCTTATGGGTTACATGGAATGATTCTATATGATAAACTTGAACTTTATGCTTCTTAACCTAATTCCACAATGAAATATGCCTAGAGGGTAACACACTATGTGCATCTAAAATATCAGTTAAATAATATATTATTATTATTAATTTAACAAGTTGAATAAATATTAATCTTGGATATGGTTTATTGATTATTCATGTATGATTGATTTCATATATATTTTCAGCAATTATTCAACAAAATAAAATTTAAGTGGAATATTTATTAAATATTTATTTTCAATTTAGTGAATAAAAAAATTATTTTTGATGGTAAAATTATGTAGTGATATATGTTTAATAAATAAATAGTAATTATTTATGAAGAGATAAATATTATGAAGGAATGGTGGATCAAATCTTTAATATTAGTGAGAAATAATATATATTGAATATTATTTTATTAAATAATATTTCATTTAATTAGTAAATTAAGTTCATGTAAAGGAAAAAATATTATTATTATCATTATATACATGGGGATCATCAAGGGTTTAAATAAATCATAAGTGGATCTAGTGATATTATTTATTTCATTCCCTATTGATATATAAAACCAATTATATTTTTTCATTGACAACTAATTCATTTATTTGGTCATGAAAAACAAATTTATAGAATTCCCTCATGCCCATGGGAGATACATTCTCCAAGAATGCTCCCGAGAGCGGATATGGATCATCATACACATCCCATTCTCAAGTTAATAGAGATCAACGAGAATGATTTGGAATCAGATCTTATTGTGATCAATGTTGGATGTTTCATATGACATGATTATCCATGATAGAATTTGTATATTTTTACATCAATGTTTAGAGATCTATTGATCACATGACTATAACTACTAGAGAAAACCATCTCTTGTTTCCTACAATGTAACAAGGGTTGAAAAAATTTATTATTTCAAATCAATCATTGAAGAAATAATTCACAAAATCTAATTCATTAATTTATTTAATTAATTATAAATAATATGTGTTGATACTTCCCATGGTTTTGGAATTTTATTTATTTTCATTTTTCATTGAAAAAAATCAATAGATCAAGGTGTTTATCATCGTGTAGATCATAGATTTATTATCTATCGAGAAAAAGATAAAATTTGTACATAACCCATCACAGGATTTCTCTATTACCAGAAGTTACAAGTGGTATATGATTGGTCATTTAATGACATAAAATTATTTAAAAATTATTTATTCATTTATTAATTTTTCATTTAATTTCTAATTCATGATTAATTTTTATTTTATTCTATATTGTGTGTTCTGATTCTTCCTTAATTTCTCATAGATCTAATAAAAAATATTAATATTATGAATGAAATAATATTGATGAACTCAACTTTATTTGTTGTGTATTCTATCTAGATAACACATGATTACATTTCGTGTATCATGAGTTACATGGCGAGTACTTTTGTTTAATGCACTAATAATTAAATCAGAAGTTGTTCAAACTGAGTTCATTGATGACTTGTGGGGTATTTATTTCTCACGCAACATGTTGACAAGGGAATCCCAGTGCATGGTAATCCATAGTTCATTGTTTTTAGACCATGTACGTGGAGTGTATTTAGTTAAGTCCTGGAAGGGAAATATGAGTCCACACACAGCCTAAATTACCGGTGACCATGTAACTCAGAGAACACATATCGTGTAGTCCTTTATACAGGTTGTGTACTCTAATTTTCTGATGTACGTCATTCATTATGGGTCCCTTGACATGTGCCTTGGATATATAGTGAGAGATGTATATACCATGAATCTTGCCTAACCACACAGTGTACTTATACCAAATTATGTAGATTGGAAGATGATTTGTTATACTATGTAAACATTGTTATCATGTGTTTGTGTGTTGTCATTATGTTGATAGGATACTCCATGTGAATGGATTTAATATTTATATATATATATGTGTGTGTGTGTGTGTGTTTCATTAATTAATTTCATTGTATTGTTCAAATCATCATACCATGTGTCTGTCATATGAGAGATATTACATTATGGGCATTAAATCATTCCATGTTACAGAAAACAATGTAATTCATATATTTATTATATTTATAGTACATTTCATAAAATTATGTGTTATAGTTTCTAGTATATGTCACAATAGTAAGATTTATATTAGTGTAACACATGTTGGGTGGATTTGGACGTGTATTTATCAGGTTTCCTCCCATGTACATTTACATACTAAGTTAACCTTAAATAATATTTTAAAATTTGTCAAAAATTATGATGGATTAGAAGATCAAGTAAATTCAATTCATAACTAAGATAAAAAAATCAATTAATTATATAAAATAATTAATTTATTTGATGTCTAATTTATCAGAAATAAGATTGATTATAAATTGAATGGATTTTTTATTAAGTATGTAATTTATTGCATGCATGTGGATGATCAGGATCCTTGAAGGGACCCTTTTTTGTGATTAGATTCATTTAATTTATTATTAAAATGAAATTGTTTGTTTGTGTTTCTTATCTACTATAATTAAGTAAGGGTATGTGTTCCCATGGTTTATTTTTATATAAACCCTTTGTTTCCATCAACTATATGTGAGTAAAAGAATATATAATGGATGGATCTCCCACTCAACTGGAGGAGGTTGATGTTTCGACCCGAGGAAAAACTAATACAAGAAAGATACAAAGGTGGTTTGGCTGAAATATATAACATAAAAATAATTATTTCTTGGTTTTCCCACTAGTTCAGTGGTTTGTTTATAAACTATTAGAAAAACTGAACATTAGTAAAAGCTCATGATCATACCACTTTATTATTCAATTTTATTCAATATTCATTGTTATTTTATAATGGATCTTTTCCCACAATCACATGATTTAATAAATTAATGACCATGTAATATAGAACTAAAATATACTGAATTTTATGTGAATATTCTCTATTTCATTTATAATCAAATATGTAAATCCACATAATATTTTCCGGAATTTGATAAAGATAAAAATTATGAATTTATTTATAAAAGGAATAAATCTCCCAATAATATAAACTATGTTTGTATATACTTCCACTACTTCAGTTAAAAAACCATAGTTCCTAGTGGTTTACCATCCAAAATTGGGGTTCTTTCAATTATAATGGATTTCTAACATACTTTTTGGGGTTGACTAAACTATGTTCAGATCAAAGGATGATTACCAGAAAAAGACATATTTTATCCAAGAGGTAAGGGATGGGGATATTCAATTTATATATTTTAGTATTGGGAAGTCCACTCAGCTTTGCAAGGAATTGTGAGTTAATGTAGTTTTTATTTTGATTTCCTATCTAAAACCATTCATTTCTTCTTGACCACACAATTTGGGGGTAATGAAAATTTTAATATGGATCCTTACCGCTATAATTTCAATGAAATAAATTCTTAGAGTGATAAAGGAACTTACATGTTTTCCTTCATTGTGAAACAAAATTATATATGCTGGAAGAAATTATTCCTAAATATCATATAAATAGAACATGTGAGGAAGAGTTAAAAGTAAATCAGAATAATTTTAATGATTCCATAGATGTTGAATATTTTCGGCTACAACCCATGATCATTAATATTTTCAATAAACATGATGACATGGATACATATATCATGATGCTTCTACATTGGGATATCAATTATGTGATGGAGAGACAATGTAGATATAAGATCTCAATGGTTTTTTACAAATCTTTTTAGAGAGTCTGCACCAATTGGGCCTCATGTAGTCAATATTACTCACTAAATTAGGCACATATACGTATTAGGTATTAAATTCCTAGAATATTTGATGAAATATAGAATAATTTCATCAATTCCCAAGACCTCTTCCAGTTTTATTATTAATTAAAATATTATAATTAATGGAAAAAATATTTCAGATTTTATTACCATGATTCCTTATGTGGATAAGGACATGGGGAATTAAAAACTCATGGTCCTTATGGTTAATAAGAAAAGGAAGAACTTGGAAATGGGAACCGATATTCATAACAATTCTAAAAACCCAATAATTTTTCCTTCCATGAAAGGGACGATCCCAATCCTAGGAAAGGAAAAGAAGGTAGTGTGTTTGAAAAGTTGAAATCTAGGCCACTAGAAGAGGAAATATACCCAGAAAAATTGAAATCTAATGTTTCATTCATTATCTAGTTTAATCCTTTAATATATACATTTTGATGTCCCATACCTTGGTTCTACTCAAAGGTTCCTCGATCCTAGTGGGACACAAGGCCTCAAGTGAATCTCCTCATACATCGGAGGCTTCTGACTAGCACCAAGGGCCTAGGGTGTTTCTATGGGGATAATATGCCATCATTACTAGAGTGTAGCATTCAGGGTAAAAAAAAAATAAGAAGTGTGTGGCTGATCTAGTATAATAAAATAGAAGGACCAATGAAATTAGAATGAAGTAATAATCAACAGAACAACTGATGATTGTATACAAAAGATAATGATGATATATTTCATGTAACTATAATTTTAGAAAACATGGATAAAGAGAATCTTCTAACAAATTTATACAAAAGAAAAAAAAGACTCCAAAAACTATCCACAAATCCTAACTTCCAACTTGGTCATCTATTACCCTACACCATCCTAATGAAACCAAGAAATCATGTGTCTGAAGTAGTTCACATCTGTTTATATACACCTACATAAATGTTGTCTACCCTAGTACAAATGTTTCCTAGCGAGGTTGTGAGATACATCTTAGTAGCCAAAAACAAAAAACATATATAACATAAATTAAATTTTATATAAACTGAAACAGTGTGAACGAATTTATATATAAAATTAAAGTAGTATTATAACCTAAATTTCCACGTACTTACTTCATCCTTGTCTGGTGTTTGAAAATTTAAATGGATCATCATTTAATTATGATCTGGTTTATAAAGTATGCCATGTGAGGCATAGAAACCGATAAAATCCTAAAACGGTAATAAAAATAATAATAATAATAGATCAATGTTATATAAAGGAATCCAATAGTAATTATGATAATAGAGGATCCAAGGTAAACAACATGGAATCATGAACTAATAATAATAATGAATACAGCAAGGTAAAAACTAACGAATCCATGAACTCATGGCGAAAGATAACAAAGGTAATAAATTGTATTCAGAATATTTGGGGAAGATTATAATCCATGGAGTTTCATCCATGGAATTCCACAATAAATAATTTATCAAAGTACAAGGATTAAATCAATGGTAAAACTATGAAAGGATTGACAAGGTCAAATGGTGTTTATAAGTTTCATCATGTCCATGGAAACCATCTAATATCCCTAAATCATATCCAAGGAATCTTGTAATAATAATTTCAGGATTCCTACAATGTCATATCGGGCATCCACTGATATATAAAGATCAGTTTCCAATGTGGGTATCAATCATAGAAATCAGTATCCACGAATCCGAGTGGAATCTAATAGTGCATAATGAATTCCATTAGGAATCCATTTGTTATCTCGACTATGACAACTCCTATGGAAATGGTTGCTACAAACTTAATACCAATTTCATAAATTACATTTCAATTTCATTCAATTAGGATGTTGTTTATATATAGTATACTTTCCAATTAAACCATTTTCACATTAATAAATTGAGTAGAACACATACCTTAGAAGTTCACGTGAAAATAACATATCCAAGGGATATTAATGGTGATAACTTAAGGAAAAAATTATTGGTTTTGAGGTCCTAACCTCCAATGAATGATAAAATTTATAAAAATAGTCTTAAAATATTGTTCTAATGACTAAAATCATGAAACATAAACTGAAAAGGAAATGTTTGATGAAATCGACATGCACAAAGAGAAATTTATAAAATAACGAATCATGTTGTAAGAGATATAGAACACATACCTCATACTCTTACAACTTTTCTCATCCAGTAACTACCATTAATTTTTCATGGATATGAAAATATCAGAATAACGTATCAATATTCTAAGAAGAAGACACATGATCCTTCATCTAAAAAACATAATAGAGGATAAAAGAAATAAATAATGGGTCAAGATGAACAAAGTACTTAAAAATGTGCTTTAAAAGTTAAAAAATATTATCTATTTGGACATCATAAGAAAGAAATAGAGAAAAACATGTCATTGAGATTCAATATAACTCAATGTGGGAGAAGGGTTGGATTTTTTTATTGAATAATTATGGTTGAAGAGAAATATTTTATATTAGTTATTTAAGGGAAAATAATCATTTTACTAAAAACCCTTCAGTTATATGTTTTGTTTTTATGGATATCCAAACCATGTGCCGACCATGAACGATTTTCTATAAGGAAGGGAACTTCAAAGGGTTTGGATGCACAACTAGAGAAACTGTGTGCCAAAAATGAAAAAACACCTCCACAAAAATTTCTACAGTGTCCTCATAGACATAGATCCCAATCCACATGACTAATGTAAACTATGTGGCCTTCTATTTCTCATTATCCTACCCTGCATAGTTTTAAGAAATTGTGTGGTTTGGATCTCATTTTTTCTTGTAAATGTACATCCATTATATTTAACATTTCTGTTGGAGTCTCGAGCTCCGAACAACCCACAATCACCATATAAACCATTCTATCTTCATATATAGTTTATATAATATCTACAATAAATCATTATACTAAATTTAAATGGATTTTTACCTGATATAGATGTTTAATTATTATCGTATTCCCCCTTATAGTAACTCAACATAGATTCCACCTTCGAGGAGTGGAGAAAGACTATTGGAGAAAAATAAGACCATTGGGAATATACATCGGACTTCCACTCCCCTGACTCATATTGTACCATTCCTTAATACATAAAACCCATATTAAAGGGATAAAACTATCTCATAGAGACCATGTTCTCTGGTCAGTGATGTGTATATGATACTCTTCAAATGATGCATCTTCATATTACTCAACTATAACAAGATAAAAAGTATGAGATGGGTCTAAGAGATATTTTAAAATATATGAAACATAGAATATGTAATGAATGGAATGGTACCTCTGAGGAAATAGAAAATTTTAGGCTATCCAACCGAATCTCTCTATGATATCAAACTGCCCTACTTAATTATGTGAAATCCTCCCACTAATTCTTATCCATCTATTCCCTAGAATTGGTGATAACTTAAGGAAAAAATTATCCCAGGACTCAAACTCTAGAGGTTATATAAAATGATCATTATATGATTTCTATCAAGATGGAGTAGTTTACATATTCATCTGGATCATCTGAACTTTCTCCAAACTCATCTGAACGAGATGAGGACCTATTAATGCTACCACTCATGCCTCTAACCATCACATGAGTGAATAGAATTTCATACCATATAAATAATCAATATTATAAATGTAATTTTTTCCTAAAATATATTCTTATATGAAAATTAAATGAGAAGGATATGATTCTCTTAAAAACTACAAAAATTAATGATACATGTAAAGATCATGTCCTCTAATATCTGTATCATTTGTTCTGGTAATTTATTGGTCTGAGGGTGTAAGGATGTCCTCAGAATAACCTATATACTCATACCAATCTATAACCTCTACCTAGACCATGTTTTTAAATTATAGTACATATCTAAAATAGGAGTGTGGGAGACCCTGTCTAGTATTATGATCACATAGACATATAGTTTTCCCCGCTCATTAACTGTGAAAGTCTCCCGTATTGGAATAATGTGGTTTATCATCATGATAATGTCAATGAAAATTATCATAACCTCTTGGAGACCAAGGTAAACTGACTATAAATTAAATGGATTATCTTTCTAGTTTCATTATAGGACTGAAGTTGGTCGTAATAAGCAGTAGGTATTTGGTTCTCTACCTTCACCTACTGACAGGTGTAACACCTGGTCATAAATCATTCCTATATGAAATTATATCACAGGCCACCAAATCTAGTGTCACATATGTTGATACATCTAATAGATTACTTGATTTAATTCCCTCTAGGAATCATGGTACTCCCTCATTAGTTTCTCTCTCTGAGACATAAGAACACAGACACATCCATGAATATATAGGATGTATCCTATATCCACAGACCAATCCAAAGGTGGGTTATATCCTAAAATACACTCATGGAGAACCAATCATTAGGATATAAATATTTCATAATTTTAACATTATCAAGGATGGAAGGGGTAAATTTCAAGGATGAGATACATAATTTCACGTGACAGTCATGAAACAATATATACAGCTTACAAAAGAGGACAATTAATTTCCATTCCTCATTGGATTCCTGTGCGGTTTGTGTATATGTTTTTTATTAGCGTTTCAGCAAATACATTTCCATATATAGACATATATGAAATATCTATGATAATTAGTTAAAATATTCAAACCATATTGTAACAACTGGGACCCAGTGATAGCACAACCACCCTCCCTTAACATGGTCTTCGGGTCCTAGCCAACCAGGTGCCACCAGTTGTCCCACAGACAAGTGGTCCCCAACCATGGGTCCACCCACATGCATGAATGGGTCATCTGACTAATGGAAGTCCCCAGAGATCAGCACATGTCCTTTCCATTGTGTTTTTTCCTCACTCACACACACTCTGGGAAACTTCCCAAAAGTTCACCCATTCTGATCACTACACTAGGCCAAACACGCTTAACAGTGTAGTTCTTATCAGGTAGGCTCCCAAAAAATGGTGCACCTTTTTTACATGAGTCATATCATTAATCAATTTATCCGTTTATCATTCAGGGGAGTTACAATCACCTCCCCCGTCATTAGAGCACAACGTCCTCATTGTGGGCCCTAAATCTCAACTTAGGTAGTGCACTGCACTTATGGATGGGTACCACCTGTGATACCAAATGTATCTACTGGGTCCCGGTGACAGAAAAACCACCTCACCGTAACATGGTCGTCGGGTCCTGGCCCCCCAGGTACCACTAGTTTCCCCACAGACACGTGGTCCCCAACCAAGGGTCCACCCACATGACTAAACGAGTCATCTGAATAATGATAGTCCCAACAAGATAACACATGTCCTTTAATGTGTGTTATGTCCTCACTCACACACACTCTGGGAAACGTCTCAGAAGGACACCCATCCTAATCACTACTCTCGGCCAAGCACACTTAACTGCGGAGTTCTAATCAGGTAGGCTCCCGAACAAGATGGTGCACCTTGTTGACATGAGTCTTATCATTAATCCATTTAACCCTTTATCATTCGAGGGTTTGTTGATTGTAATTACCATGAATGATAAAGGGTTAAATTTTTTAATTATTAGACACATGTCCACAAGGTGAACCCTCCTTTTCGGGATCCTACCTGATTAGTTCTACATAGTTAAGAAATCTTATCCTGGAGTAGTGATCAGGATGGGTGACCTTTTGGGAATTTTACCATTGTGTGGGTCAGTGAGGACATAACACACATTAAAGGACATGTGTTGTCCTATGGGAACTGTCATTATTCAGATGACCCATTCAGTCATGTGTGTGGAACCTTGGTTGGGGACCACATGTCTGCGGGGCAACTGGTGGAACTTGGTGGGCCACGACCCAACGACCATGTTAATGCGGGGTGGTTGTGTTGTCACCGGGACCCAGTTGTTACATTTGGTATCAGAGGTGGTACCCAGCCATAAGTGTAGCACACTACCTGGGTTTATATGTAGGGCCCCCAATGAGTACGTTGTTCTCTAAAGTGAGGGGTGATTGTAACACCCCCGAATGATAATGGGAAAAAATTAATTAATGCTAAGACTCATGTCAACAAGGTGCACCATCCTCTTCAGGAGCCTACCTAATGAAAACTCCACAATTAAACGTGCCTGGCCGGGAGTAGTTATCAGGATGGGTGACCTTCTGAGAAGTTTCCTAGAGTGTGTGTGAGTGCGGAAAAATCACAATATAAAGGAAACGTGTAGGCATGTGGGGTATGTCATTAGTTAGATGACCCATTCATGAATGTGGGTGGACCCATGGTTAGGGACCACGTGTTTTCGGGGAAATTGGTGGTACCTTGTGTGATAGGACCTGACGACCATGTTAACGTGGGGTGGTTGTGCTATCATCGGGACCCAGTTGTTACATTCAGAGGATTCAGTTCAGACGACTCTGGAAAACTAGAACAGAACAATATAAACTTGTTCAATACTAATGAACAATACTATGAACGTTGTTTTCTTAATTTTCAGATGGAAAATGAATGTACTAACTTTCTGTCCCTTCCCAATGAATCCCTGGAAACCATAATTTCAATATTTAGTCATGAAAATTATATAAACATTGCTCATATTTTTATTTCATGCAAACAACTTTATGATATATCCAATTCTCCATGAATACATCAACTCCAAAGGAGAGCAGGCCTGGATTTCATCTTTATTATGGAAGCCCCATTTCAATCCTAAGTGCGACGGAGAAAATACTATGAGGGACTCTTTAGATTCATCACTTCATCGGAGGGAATCCAATCCCTCATGGCCTTCCAAGGAGCTTCAGCAGTGGGAGACATCCGCACAACATTTATGTGTGATGTTCTGTCTTGTGTCCATGACCTTCAAGTGATGGATATCGATGTTCTTGAATACGAATCCACCTGATGGGTGTACAAACATCTAGTGTATAATGATTTCTCTAAGATATACACCACTTTTTCATGTAAATAGAGATACCATAAGTTCCCCCATGATATAGAACCTGATATGCTCGGGTTGCATATGGTTTTGGGAGATCCAGAATTTTGAACTTGATATAGGGATTCGTATATTAGGAACACGGGGAAACCATTATCCCTGCTTTATTTTGTGTACTAGTAATTGTATGATAACATAACTAGATATCTATTACTTTGTTATCCTTTCATCGGTTATAATTTTGAATGAGTATTACTAAGTGAGATTTTAAAATAAATATTAAAATGGAAGGACATACTCACATCCTATCGCTCCCAACTGAAATACTAGAGACCATCTTTGTCAAGACTTGTGACGAGGAGTACCTAACGTTCGCAAATTTGTGAAAAACGTGCAAGAAGCTCTACAATGTTTCAAATAGCCCGAAAATTATCCATTCCAGTCAGGAGAATTCCTACATATACCATATAATAGCCATGGTATAGTTGGATTAGTACAGACGAAGTGTGAAATACCATGAAGGAATAATTCTATGTTTTACTCTGGGCGAGAATTTCATAGCCAGAGAGAGATTTCAGGAGGTTGCATTAGAGGGACACCTTATTGCTGCTTATGTGTACCAACTCTTCAACATCAGTTTCTATGACAACACCTATAACTTGGATATTCCCACTTGAGATTCAGACTGGTATATTCTTCGAGAGATGGTCCATCTGGACATCTCTGAACATTCCATCGCTCGAGCATCTCTGTGGAGGCCCGATTGCACTATGCAGTGGTTCAACCCATTCTAATAAAAATGTATCTGGGCCATAGAAGTTAAAGGATTGAACATAAACTCGTGGATTCACCTAGCTACTCTGGAGGACCCTCCATGATGGAGGTTGTGGTAAATATAATAAAGGAATATTTCTCCTATGTTTATGTGGTAGGAATTGTGAGGACACAATTCTTCGTAGGGGGGAATAATTTGACACCCCAAAAATTTGTGCTTCATGTAATGATAATTTATATGTTCTTATGTTTTCTATTACCCAAACAAAACATTATCTCCTATGGAAAAATAATACTATTATGTAATCGAATAATCACACAAAATGGATGCATGGAGTTTTATTCAAGTAAGAACCTCGCTGTGGTTACAATACAAGAAGATCAAATAGAAAATCAAGATAACCAAATATACTTATTAAAAATCCTATCATGATTATAGGAAGAACAACTAAAACAACGAGAACGTCGAGAAGGAAATAAGGTTCCTCTATATCCGTCATAACAAACATGAGAACAGCCAAAGCCACTACAGCTACACTAAGCACCCACGGTACAATGGGAACCATTTTTCCTCCATTGAGTTTTATGGGACTATTAGGCTTGGTTTTATACAATAATAATGTGAACTTTTCCACGGGAAACCATGAAACTCTAACAGCTACAAATATAGTCACTTGCTTCATTGGATAATTAGTTATTAAACTATATAAGTATATTTTAGTTCACAAAGTAATTAGTTTATGGAATTGAAAATTATGAAACTACTCCTAACCATGATCATTAAGAGAAAATCATGAAATATTTGGAATTATACATTGGTGTTTTTAAAATGTAATAAGGAATTAAAAATGTGTTTCAATTAATTCAAATATATTGTAAATATTTCCATTTAGAGTCTCAAACTATGTTTAATTTATTTTAATTGAATTATAATATTAATTAATCTATGTTATGAACACTATAACACAAGTATAATAATTATTATTCAATTTATAACTTTTTATGTTTAGTGTTTTTAGACTACTTTAAATTATACTCTAAAGACAAAGTATTATTTATAAACATTAACATTATAATTCCTAATAAAATACATGTATAAATAGGATAATTTCAATATAGTGTTATTTTTTCCCTTAATACATCATATTTTTTTAAGTGAGGTTATATAAAAAATTTGGGCCCTCTAGGGCCAGCCCTTTTATGGATGGGCCGTGGGAGGCGGCACGCTTTGGACGACTGAGCTTAGCCCTCAGCCCATGAATGTGTCATCCCGATCATGGGCATAGATCTCCCAAGGGGCGCACAATAGCATGGGAGCGAATGCATGATCACACAGTGCAGGTGCAAGGTCACAGTGAGCGTGGGAAGGATGTGGCCTGTGGGGGAGCGGGAGCCAGTGTGTAAGGCCCCCTAAGTGTGTGTTGTGTGTTTTCTAATTATGGAATGGGAGGCTTGAGTTTATAAGGAATCTCGTTGCACCCCAATGATTCGATGTGGGACGATAATTTTCTGGCGAAATGCAATAGTGGACGTTGGATCACTTATTGCGTGATCTAGGCCATCAGAATCGACATTGCGTTTACAATTCAGCAACCAAAACACATCACCATGATTAGGAGGACCATTAGATCAAAGTAGGATTTAATCACGGCCTTCTGAGAGTTTTAAAATGTCACGTCGTCTCTAGATCATCCGATCAAATCAGAGGCACTCATTTTTTTAATCTCGCGGTCACATCTCGACCCTTGAATTCTATGCCGAACAGATCATGGACATAGAATTTCTCCCAATCTTCCACTACAGTGTTGTCTTATTCCCCACGACGTTCCTTGAACCAGTAACTCTACACCCTACATGTCAATGTTTTCTCCCCCCATGACAGCCAATGGTCTCCCTCCTTCACACGGTATCCACAAGGTAAAACTATTAGTTTCTTTTAAAGGCCATATGGGCCTCGGTTTTCCACTCCTCTTGATTGAAAATAATCTTCATAGATATAATATATAAACTACATTAAAGCACCCTAAGAAACCTCTCGGTTCACTACACCCAACCCTCCATCAGACCTCAGCAAGCCCTTCGAGCCTTCCAGTGTCACTCGTGCCCCTCTTCCTCCTCGAGTTAAGGTAGGGGAGTAATCTTTGTTTGGCTTGTGGAGTTTTAGTTTTGTGTATATATATGAATATACAATTTTTATATAAGATACTTTTACCTATGGTTTGATGTCATTTCATCCATCATGGGTTGCTGGATCATATGCTATAGGACCCTATGTACGGATGACCCATGAATGTTTGATTTTGTGCCTCAACATATAATTTGTTATATATATATATATATAAGAAAATATGTAAATATAAAATACATGACTCTTTGATCTATATAAACCTCATAAGCAAGATTAAGGATTTTTGAGTTTGAAATAAGAGAAAATGAAGGACTAAAGTGCATGGAGACACATTGGGTGGGAAAGATTTACATCTAATCATGTATGTTCTTATATATGATCACAAATAATATAATTTCATTTTTTTAAAACAATTCAATATTTGTACCCTAGAAATTTAATCCATTTTTTAATTAATTTACAAGTGATAAACATACATAGAATTAGAATCTTGCATATACTTGTGGTGGGTAATTGGGTATGTGGGTACAAATGTGTGAATGACAACTTTTACTTCCATTTTATTTTCTAAAAATTCTATGGATTGTGAATAAGGAACTAAAAATAATATTCAAAGGTTTTTGTCTTGACTAACCACTACGATTATGCATACCATGTTGGATGAATATCTACACAACTTGAAACCCTAATCATATTTTCTAAATTCTTTCATTTTATGTGCTTAGTTCACAAATAAAGATATTGGATTCTTTTTGGCATCATGTTCATAGGAACTCATTACTCTTCTCCCTTTATAGAAATTGATAATGTTAAAAGGTTTAGTCATATACATTTGTGTTTTGACATTTAATGTAGTAACCAAAGGCTTAATTAAAACAAATGATTGATGTTTAGTAAACCACATGAAATGATAAGTTTACCTCTTTGTTTATTATGATAAGTTTTTCTTTTATGTAATCATGAATGTTCTTGATTAATATGGTTGTGGGCTTTGTAATTTTAAGGGATTTGAGTGGTATTTCATGTGTGTTAGTTGACATCAAAAGTACTCTTTATTTATATGCTAATTAATGAATTGAACACATAATTAATTTTTTTGGTGTTAGACTTACTACATATCCTTAAAAATGGATGATTGTAATAATAAAATTATATATCCTATTCTGAGTTTATGGATTTATTTTTTCAAGGTGGTGTGGGGATCCTTGAAGAGAATGTATGGTGAAATATGTAACCGAGTAATTTATTACTTGGTTTGATATGTGATATGTAATTTAATACATCAATGTGGGTTTTTCACCATGATTTAGAGGTATGAGGAATTAATTGAACTTATTATGGGATGTGATGGGCCCAATATAGACCCTCGATGCATCGGGAGGTCTCATGAGACAACTAGAAGAATAATTGGATGATGCCTTTCCCATTTATAAGTTATGGATTTTGGTCAAGGCCTTAATTGTAACGCCCCGACCCCAGTTACCCGGAGTCGGTGCATTATTACATAACATTGGCATGATCACAAGAAAGATCAAATCTCGAAAGACCGATTGGTTTAGTAGCCTTGTAAACACTAGATATATTCATAAGTTTTACATTACATCATAAATTGAAAAGCTACTACTATAACATAATGTTTCCACAGTCCAAACTATAATCCCCTCATAATATCCCTGCAAGACATTCATAACTTACATCTTCACATCCTGGGAAAAAATAAAACATAGAAAAGGGGTGAGCTAAAATGCCCAGTAAGGATAACAATATAGCGGAACATTCAAAAATAAGCATAAACATTTAAGGAAATGAATTACTAAATCAAAAGCCTTTTAAACTTGAACTTCAACATAGTATGGCAAAAGTAAAATGAAATAATGCCATTTACTTGTTCACAGGGATATTCTACTAATCGAATAATCACATGCAATATCAATAACCACTTTCATAATGTTGGAATGCATAATTCCAGACTATCATAACCACATATCCAAGGCCTAATGCCATGACTACAAATAATATTTTGCCAAGGCCTTGTGCCATGACACTAGTTTGTCTCATGAGACCTACCGATGCATCGAGGAGCTATAGCGGGCTCCACCCGTCACATATTAAGTCCAATGCATTCCCATATGAAAAGGTTTAAACATAACATAAACATTCGTATTAAAACTAGCATACGAAATGTCAATAATTTCACCATAAACTATGAATGGTATAAAAATAGAACATCCACAGTCAAACATATCACAAAACCTTCAATACAATATAGATGTTTTGTATCATAATAAATCAAATTCAAATAAGCGTAAAATCCGTCAAGGATGTTGACATAGATGAAATCAAAACACTTTTTAGAGAAATATATCTTTCTATTTTTGAAATCATTTAAGAGCCATGTAAAATAAAACATTTTCTTGAAAATATTCATATATGCTTGTAAGGGAAGCTTTGACGATTTTATAATGGTGGAAAATAACCGCACCCGCCGTATAAGTTAAAATAAACATTCTTATCTTAATTCTGTCGAAAAGGATAAAAAGAACCTTATTTGGAAAACGACGGAAAGATTCCCTTATAATCCTCTTATAAAAATTCAAACAAGGGTATAAATGACTTTAACCCATATTCTTTTAAATATTAAAAATGTTTTGAAATACATTTTGAAGAAACATGGGCGTGGATGATAACGAGGTCCCAGTAGATAATTATGTATAAACAACCTCGGATAATGAAGAGATTGCGAAATAAACCCTTACCTTGTACTTTTCCTTTTTTGGGGTAGGTTAACCTCCTGTATAATGGTGAAATAATTGTTATTAAATTATACAAGAATCATATACATTAATATGATATCATATATGATCTTTTAACATTGATTTATTAATAATATCATAGTATTATTGTCGTTTCGGGTGATAATCGATTCGTTCTTCTTAAATGTTTGGTTACGTAAGACATGTTTGTAATGGATAGATTATATCTTATTCAAAATAATAATGATATTAACATTATTTTTAACCCTAAAATGAGAATAATACTTGAATGGATACGATGGAGAATGAATCTCATCGCGTTCGTGGAGACGATAGTCCGTACGTACGCACGAACGCTACTTCCATTTAATTTTTATTTTAAAAGAATTGAATCCAAATGATACATAGGTATATTACTATTCCAGAATAATATAATATTTTATATATGTTACTTAAGTTCATTAACACCATCCTTTATACGTTACATGTGTGGTATGAACGAGTCATATCATTTTAAGGGGGCGGTAGTCCGCACTTCCTCAAATGAAATTATCGTATGTATATACAACATGAAACGAATAATGATATGAAATAAAATGGAATTACATAATCTTATATATAAAATATATATCATTAATATCATATTTAATTATAGTACCATCATAATGGCCACCATGAGAGGCGGTAAGATGTATTTGAACAATCATCGTTTCGTGAGGCGTTAGTTTGCCATCCACAGAAACATTATGTTAATCATCCATTAGATTGAGTTGTGTGTATGTGTAGTTTGAATCCTTCTTATAACAACATCCTAGTATATTGTGGATTCTGGTGTTGTTACAAAAGAAAGAAAATAAAAAGATTTTGGGGGTTGGAGAAGCAAAATAAATGAAAATAATTTAAGAGAAATCATTACCTTTAATTTAGGTAACTCACTTTGGTTGGAACCAAAGGACTTCTTAAAATGCTTTCTGCCTAAGTGGAAGCTTCAAGGAGGAGGAGAGGGATGTGGGGAGCTTATTTGGGCAGGGTTTGGACGAGCCATGTGGCTTGAGAGGTGTGAGGAATGAGTAGAAGTGGTCTCTTTTTATAAGGGAGAGGAGGGGCTCTTTAGGAAAGAGTGAAAGTATTACTTTATAATATAATTATATTCGGTTTACAATGGTCCAAAAATCATTGAGGTAGAAGATATGATGACTCATTTTCTAAATAACATCAACCAATATGAATTGGAAAGGTTTTAGATAATATTTTAATCATTATAATCTTATTTATTTAAATGATTTATTAATGAGGTAAACATTGCATCATTATTGTGTCATTAATAATTTGACTTATTTGATGTCTAAAAATTATAAATAAAATATCATTATGTAGGAAATCTTTTTATATTTCTAATTAATATTTATAATCGAAAATACAACATGTATAACCCTATTTAAAAATTGTTCTTCTAAAAGATGTAAGCTTATGCCATTTTTATTTTTATTTTAACTTTTTTAATATAATGTGTCCCTACCACATACAAGTGGCTCTAAGGGGTCCCCAAATAGACCCAAGGATGCCCATGGTCGGGTATGTGTCCACCAATAAGGTTAGGACACGTTTTAGGGTAATTTTGTATTATTATAATATTATTTTTTAACCCTTATTTACCAGATTTACCCTTTAACCATGGTAAATAAAATATTTACCGCAGTAATTATTCAAAATGTGTAAAAATAAAAGTTACCTATTTACATAATTTGGACATCCTGATTCCAAATATGCAATCCATTTTTCCAAATTCAAAACACAGAAGTGGAAGAAATTAATTTAAAATTAATTCCCGTTGTTAAAATAAAAAGCGTGTTTTTAAGAGATAATAACTATCAAAAGATTGACACTTGTTTATGTGTGATTTAATTGTGAAATTATGTCCAATGACAAACATTAAATTAAATGGTAAAAATATATTCTAAATATACTTTAAAACCACTCAAATTCATAATTTATCAATATTAATTATTTTGATTAAAAAAAAAATTTTAATTAAAATTTAGTAGTTTTCACTATTCATCAAAATATAAAAGTTATCCGAAAAGTACCAAAATTTCACCCTAGGCTAATTTCAAAATTCCGAATCCAAAAATGAAGTCCATTTTGAAATATAAAATATATATGATTTCAAAAAGTAGGTATTACTATTCACAACGGCTAGTTTATTTAGTAGTGGTGTGTGTTAGAACTCGAGGTTGCGTACAACACACGCTATCGCATTATTCGAAGGGAAACGTACCATGGAAGCTTGGGGTGTTACATTCTCCCCTCCTTCAAATAATTTCATCCTCAAAATTTCTAGAATACTTATCTCATGAAAAGTCTCTGGTGGTTCTTCATCATAAGTTCCTCGGGTTCCCACGTTGCCTCTTCCATCTTATGGTTTCTCCACAAAACTTTTACCAGACGCGTCGTCCGGTTTCTCAGTACTTGTTCTCTTGTATCAAGAATCCTGACAGGCTCTTCACAATAAGATAGATCGGGTTCCAGTTCTAATTCCTCATAGGTGAGTACATGTGTTGGGTCAGGCACGTATTTTCTCAACAGAGATACGTGGAACACATCGTGAACTTTGGAGAGACTTGGCAGCATTGCCAATCGGTAAGCTACAACCCCAATTCATTCTAGAATTTCGAAAGGTCCGATGTACCTGGGACTCAATTTACCTTTCTTACCAAAACATATGACTCCCTTCCACGGAGATACCTTCAGAAAAACATGATCACCGACTCGAAATTCCAAATCCTTCCTTCGATTATCGACATATCTCTTCTGCCTACTTTGAGCTGCTTTGATGTGATTTTGGATTACTTTCACCTTTTCCACCGTTTCCTCCACCAGTTCTGGGCCTACAAGTTTCCTTTCACCAAAGTCATCCCAACAGGTTGGTGTACGACATCACTTTCTGTATAACGCTTCATATGGTGCCATATGAATACTCTAATGGAGGCTATTGTTATAGGAAAATTCTACCAGAGGTAAATGTTGATCCCACATACCCTGAAAGTCAAGTGAGAAAGATCTCAACATGTATTCTAAGGTTTGAATAGTCCATTCTGATTGTCCGTCTGTCTGAGGGTGGTAAGCAGTGCTCAAATGAAGTTCAGTATCCAGGGATTTCTGAAGACTTTTCCAAAATCAAGAAGTAAAATGGGGATCCCGATCAGAAACCATCGATAAGGGTACTCCATGAAGTCTCACAACTTCATTAATATATAGTCTTGCTAGACATTCCAGGGGTAGATCTTCTCTTATAGTAAGAAAATGTGCTGTCTTGGTAAGACGATCAACAATAACCCATATTGCATCGTTCCTTCTAGGAGTATTTGGTAGCACCATGACAAAGTCCATCGTAATATTGTCCCATTTCCACTCCGGTATGGGAAGAGGTTGCATGACTCCTCCAGGCTGTTGCCTTCCAGCTTTCACTTGTTGACAAACCATACATCTTGACACAAAATCAGCAATCTCCCTCTTCATGTTGTCCCACCAAAAATGTTCCTTCAAATCTCTATACATTTTGGTGCTCCCAGGGTGTATAGAGAAATTGGAACTATGAGCATCATCCAACAATTCCCTTTTTAGATCAGGTATATTGGGAACACAAAGCCTCTTCCTGAATTTCAAAATTCCATCTTCATACACAAAGTCTCTCAATCTCCCATCATTCACAGCTTTAATCTTCTTTTGAAATTCTTCATCATCGGTCTGAGAACTCTTAATCCTTTCTAGTAAAGATGGTTTGGCAACCATTTGAAAAAGAAATGATGTTTCTCCTTCCCTGGTTATTCCCATGTCCATCTTTACTAGATCCATGAAAATTCGATCCCTTTCAATTCTCATATTGTTCAAAACTCCATGGTCTTTTCTACTCAAAGCATCTTCCACCTTGTTTGCCTTCCCCGGGTGGTAGTGTATCGTACAATCATAATCTTTGAGTAATTCAAGCCATATCCTTTGCCTCATGTTGAGTTCTTTTTGTGAGAAAATATACTTCAAACTCTTGTGATCAGTATAAATCTCACATTTTTCACCATAGAGGTAGTGCCTCCATATCTTCAAAGAAAAGATCACAGCAGCTAACTCGTGATCATGAGTAGGATAGTTTTGTTCATGAATTTTCAACTGTCGTGATGCATAGGCAATAACTCTATCATTCTGCATAAGGACACAACCAAGTCCTTTCTTCGATGCATCACTATAAATAACGAACCCATAATTCCCCAATGGTAGATTCAATATAGGAGCATTGACTAATCTTCTCTTTAGTTCTTCGAAACATTCTTCACACTCTTTTGTCCAAACAAATTTAACCCCTTTACGTGTGAGCTTCGTTAATGGGTTAGCCAATCGGGCAAAATTCTGGATGAAACGTCAATAATAACCTGCCAAACCAATAAAACTGCGTACCTCAGTTATACTCGTAGGTGCTGGACATTCTTGGATTGCCTTGGTCATAGAAGGATCAACATAGATTCCATCTTTAGAGACAATATGGCCCAGAAAAGAAATCTCCTGAAGCCAGAATTCACACTTGCTAAACTTCCCATATAATTCATGCCTCCTCAGAGTCTTCAAGATAATGCGCAATTGATTTTCATGATCTTCGTAGGTTTTGGAGTATACCAAGATATCATCAATAAATACCACCACAAATTCATTGAGATACTTCTTGAAAACTCTATTTATCAGATCCATGAATACAGAGGGTGCATTAGTCAATCCAAACGGCATTACGGTAAACTCGTAATGCCCGTACCTGGTTTGAAATGCTGTCTTCGGAATGTCTTCCTTCTTCACACACAACTGATGGTATCTAGATCGAAAGTCAATCTTTGAAAAGGATTGAGCTCCATGAAGTTGGTCAAATAAATCATCTATACGAGGTAGGGGATACTTGTTCTTTATCGTTATAGCATTGATCTCCCTGTAGTCGATACATAACCTCATAGATCCATCTTTCTTTTTAACAAAAAGAACAGGGGCTCCCCATGGAGAAACACTAGGGCGAATAAATCCCTTATTACTCAATTCCTCTAGTTGTTTCTTTAGTTCGACTAACTCTACAGTAGCCATTCTATACGGGGTCTTCGATATAGGCCTAGATCCAGGAATCAAATCAATGGAAAATTCATCTTCTCATTCTGGAGGATGTCCATGTAAATCTTCCGGAAATACATCTACAAATTCTTTCACAACAGGTACATGCTTTATTTGAACATTCCTTTCCTCACCGACAGTTTTTTCATTCTCTTCCTCCCCAATAATTGAATTAAGTTGAGCTATTGGGGGTGGATCTAAATAAGAATTAGGTGGTGACGATTCTGCTCTAAAGATAAGGTGTTCTTTATCATTATCATCAAGAATCGTAACCTCTTTCTTCTTACAATAAATCTTCGCATCATAGTCCGAAAGCCAATCCATACCGAGGATTATATCAAACTCAATCATAGGTATGACAATGAGATCAGCAGATAATGAAAATTTATGTGCTCTAATGGGGACTGATTCACAAAACTTTGTTGCAACGATACTTCCCTTAGGAGTTTTAACTGACAACTCCCTTATTAAATCAAATTGGAAATATCTAATTTTCGTAGCAAACTGGGAAGAAATGAAACAATGCGATGATCTAGAATCAAATAGTGCTTTTGATAAACTTGAGGAAACCATTAAATTACCTGCCACCACGTCTTTCGGAGCTTCTACCTCAGCAGTAGTGATAGCATAAGCCTGGCCTTGATCCCTTGGCCTTTTCTAAGGTAAGTTCTCCTGACGCTTAGGACATTCAATTGCATAATGCCCCACTTCCCTGCAATTGTAGCACTGAACGTTGGTAGCTTCCTTCTTCCCCTTGCAATCACGAGCTTGGTGGCCTTTTTCACCACACTTGTAACAGACTCCCATTCCCTTCAAGCAAGTACCGGGGTGTTTCTTCCTACATTTACCACATGATGGATATTCAACCGTTCCTTCTTCCCCTTATTTCCATTCCCAGATTGATCAGCAGGTCTCTTCTTCTCTCGCTTTGCTTTAATGTCATAAGACTTAGAGAATTCCTTTTCGGTCTTGATAGCACATGAGACAATGTCTTCGTACGATGAAAAGGATTGTGAGACTAATGCTCGACGGAGAAATGGTTTTAACCCATCAAAGAAAAGATCAATCTTACTTCATGGGTTGCATATATAATCACCAGCGTACCTTGATAACCTTGTAAAGTTAGCCTCATACTTTGTGACATTCTCATCCTCCTTCTGTCTCAGACTTAGAAATTGCCTTTCCATATCTGCTAGATGGTCGCGAGGGAAGTATTTTTCTAAAAATAGATCTTTGACCTCCCTCCATTCCATATTTGATACTTCATCATCTTCCTTCATGTTTTGAATCAATGACCACCATTGATCAGCATCTCCAGTGAGGTGGTAAACTGCCATGATAACTTTTTCCCTTTCACTGCTCCCCAAAGCCTGAAATATTTTCTCTAGGGAATTTATCCATTGCTCAGATACTAAGGGATTTGTACTCCCATTGAACATTGGTGGTTGTTGCCTCATGAATCGATCTAACATTGATACTCCACACTGCGGATCAGGGTGCTCCATACGGGTAAGGTTATTATTCATAACGTGAGTAAGTTGTCCCAGTATGGCGATTAGCTGATCAGCACCAGTTGCCTCACCATCCCCACTATAATTATCTTGAGCAGGAGGGCAATCCCTACATGGAGTGCGTGCATTGATACGGTTTCCATTTCTTCCACTAGGCACCATTTCTAAACAATGGCATAAACTAGATCAGTTTATGAAACAAAATACATAATCCCATACTTATAAAATACTCAACATAAATTGAACTATTTATGGATATAATCCATAATCATAAAAATGTTTTCTTTGAGGAAGTACATACTTATAAAACCTTCATAATGATTTGTAAAGAAAATGAGAGTTATCCTAAGCATATCCCCCGGGAGTGTCGTAACCAAGAGAGCAACAAGGCCCGTTGTCGTGCACCAGTTCCTGTTCGAGTCTAGCTCACAACGGTGTTTTCGGGTTTTACCCCTAGGTACAACTGTGCCAGAGTTGCCTCTACCTGCTCGTATCTAGACAGGGATGTATTGCTCAGAAAACTCACAAAATCTCTACAATACCAAAATTCTAGGAAGTTCTTCTATACAAATCCTCAAAGTTCATCTTAGGTCTATGTGCTCTAATCAGAGTTTATCTAAATATAGCTTCCAAGGTTTGTACTAAACTTCCTCTGATACCAACTGTAACGCCCCGACCCCAGTTACCCAGAGTCAGTGCATTATTACATTACATTGGCATGATCACATGAAAGATCAAATCTCGAAAGACCGATTGGTTTAGTAGCCTTTGAAACACTAGATATATTCATAAGTTTTACATTACATCATAAATTGAAAAGCTACGACAATAACATAATGTTTCCACAGTCCAAACTATAATCCCCTCATAATATCCCTGCAGGACATTCATAACATACATCTTCACATCCTGGTAAAAAATAAAACATAGAAAAGGGGTGAGCTCAAATGCCCAGTAAGGATAACAATATAGCGGAACATTCAAAAATAAGCATAAACATTTAAGGAAATGAATTACTAAAACAAAAGCCTTTTAAACTTGAACTTCAACATAGAATGGAAAAAGTAAAATGAAATAATTCCATTTACTTGTTCACATGGATATTCTACTAATCGAATAATCACATGCAATATCAATACCCACTTTCATAATGTTGGAATGCATAATGCCAAACTATCATAACCACATAGCCAAGGCCTCGTGCCAAGACTACAAATAAGATTTTTCCAAGGCCTTGTGCCAAGACACTAGTTTGTCTCATGAGACCTACCGATGCATCGAGGAGCTATAGCGGGCTCCACCCGTCACATATTAAGTCCAATGCATTCCCATATGAAAAGGTTTAAACATAACATAAACATTCGTATTAAAACTAGCATACGAAATGTCAATAATTTTACCATAAAATATGAATGGTATAAAAATAGCACATCCACAGTCAAACATATCACAAAACCTTCAATACAATATAGAATTTTTGTATCATAATAAATCAACTTCAAATAAGCGTAAAATCCGTTAAGGATGTTGACATAGATGAAATCAAAACACTTTTTAGAGAAATATCTCTTTCTATTTTTGAAATCATTTAAGAGACATATAAAATAAAACATTTTCTTGAAAATATTCTTATAAGCTTGTAAGGGAAGCTTTGACGATTTTATAACGGCGGAAAATAACCGCACCCACCGTATAAGTTAAAAAAAACATTCTTATCTTAATTTTGTCGAAATGGTTAAAAAGAACCTTGTTTGGAAAACGACGGAAAGATTCCCTTATAAACCTCTTATAAAATGTCAAACAAGGGTATAAATGACTTTAACCCATATTCTTTTAAATATTAAAAATGTTTTGAAATACATTTTGAAGAAACATGGGCGTGGATGATAACGAGGTCCCAGTAGATAATTATGTATAAACAACCTCGGATAATGAAGAGATTGCGAAATAAACCCTTACCTTGTACTTTTCCTTTGTTGGGGTAGGTTAACCTCCTGTATAATGGTGAAATAATTGTTATTAAATTATACAAGAATAATATACATTAATATGATATCATATATGATCTTTTTACATTGTTTTATTAATAATATCTTAGTATTATCGTCGTTTCGGGTGATAATCGATTCGTTATTCTTAAATGTTTGGTTACGTAAGACATGTTTGTAATGGATATATTATATCTTATTCATAATCAGAATGATATTAACATTATTTTTAACCCTAAAATGAGAATAAGACTTGAATGGATACCATGGAGAATGAATCTCATCATGTTCGTGGAGACGGTAGTCCGTACGTACGCACGAACGCTACTTCCATTTAATTTTTATTTTAAAAGAATCAAATCCAAATGATACATAGGTATATTACTATTCCAGTATAATATAATATTTTATATATGTTACTTAAGTTCATTAACACCATCCTTTATACGTTCCATGTGTGGTATGAACGAGTCATATCATTTTAAGGGGGCGGTAGTCCGCACTTCCTCAAATGAAATTATCGTATGTATATACAACATGAAACGAATAATGATATGAAATAAAATGGAATTACAGAAGCTTATATATATAATATATATCATTAATATCATATTTAATTACAGTTCCATCATAATGGCCACCATGAGAGGCGGTAAGATGTATTTGAACAATCATCGTTTCGTGAGGCATTAGTTTGCCATCCACAGAAACATTATGTTCATCATCCATTAGATGGAGTTGGGTGTATGTGTAGTTTGAATCCTTCTTATAACAACATACTAGCATATTGTGGATACTGGTGTTTTTACAAAAGAAAGGAAAGAAAAAGAGTTTGGGGGTTGGAGAAGCAAAATAAATGAAAATAATTTAAGAGAAATCATTACCTTTAATTTAGGTAACTCACTTTGGTTGGAACCAAAGGACTTCTTTAAATGATTTCTTCCTAAGAGGAAGCTTCAAGGAGGAGGATAGGGATGTGGGGAGATTATTTTGGCAGGGTTTGGATGAGCCAAGTGGCTTGAGAGGTGTGAGGAATGAGTAGAAGTGGTCTCCTTTTATAAGGGAGTGGAGGGGCTCTTTAGGAAAGAGTGAAAGTATTACTTTATAATATAATTATATTCGGTTTATAATGGTCCAAAAAATAATTGAGGTCGAAGATAAGATGACGCATTTTCTAAATAACATCAACCAATAAGAATTGGACGGGTTTTAGATAATATTTTAATCATTATAATCTTATTTATTTAAATGATTTATTAATGAGGTAAACATTGCATCATTATCGTGTCATTAATAATTTAACTAATTTGATGTCTAAAAATTATAAATAAAATATCATTACGTAGGAAATCTTTTTAGATTTCTAATGAATATTTATAATTGAAAATCCAACATGTATATCCCTATGTAAAAATTGTTCTTCTAAAAGATGTAAGCTTATTCCATTTTTATTTTTATTTTAACTTTTTTAATATAATGTGCCCCTACCACATACAAGTGGCTCTAAGGGGTCCCCAAACAGACCCAAGGATGCCCATGGTCGGGTATGTGTCCACCAATAATTTTAGGACACGGTTTAGGGTAATTTTGTATTATTATAATATTATTTTTTAACCCTTATTTACCGGATTTACCCTTTAACCATGGTAAATAAAATATTTACCGCAATAATTATTCAAAATGTGTAAAATTAAGAGTTACCTATTTACATAATTTGGACATCCTGATTCCAAATATGTAATCCATTTTTCCAAATTCAAAACACAGTAGTGGCAGAAATTAATTTAAAATTATTTCCCGTTGTTAAAATAAAAAGCGTGTTTTTAAGAGATAATAACTATCAAAAGATTGACACTTGTTTATGTCTGATTTAGTTGTGAAATTATGTACAATTACAAACATTAAATTAAATGGTAAAAATATATTCTAAATATGCTTTAAAACCACTCAAATTCATAATTTATCAATATTAATTATTTTGATTAAAAAAGTTTTTTTTAATTAAAATTTAGTAATTTTCACTATTCATCAAAATATAAAAGTTATCCAAAAAGTACCAAAATTTCACCCTAGGCTAATTTCAATATTCCGAATCCAAAAATGAAGTCCAGTTTGAAATATAAAATATATATGATTTCAAAAAGTAGGTATTACTATTCACAACGGCTAGTTTAATTAGTTGTGGTGTCTGTTAGAACTCGAGGTTGCGTACAACACACGCTATTACATTATTCGAAGGGAAACGTACCGTGGAAGCTTGGGGTGTTACATTAATCACTTTATGTCTTCTTCTAGGCCTTGACACAGTTCGACATAAGCATTTCCCTCACCATTAATATGAAAAATTAATTAACATGAGGAATATTCAACCAGTATAATATTCCTGGATAAAGAATTTATGATTATGATAATTCAAGGAATATATGTATGGCATATTATTTATATAATATTCATAGATTTTATGGCTAGTATATGTTACACAAGTGTAAAAGATGAAATTGTTGTTATTATTTTTAGTGAAACTCAGATTATACAATACACTTAGTTATTAATCTTGTACTAGCATTTCAACATGGAATTTCTGGTTTTTATTATCCAAAATGATCATTTCCTTAATTAAATAATGTTAACGTTAGAATGTTTTAAATTGTGCACTTGTATCCCTTAGATAATTGTCTTAGTATGTTTAATGTGTTATAGCTGTTTAAAGGAAATGTTCTTTGGAAACATTAAGGAATGTTTTCAAATGTTATTTTGGGTATAGTATGTTATTTTTAAACCCCTTACAAGGAATTCATATTCTCACCCCACAATTTTGTTTGAAAATTTTCAGTTATGGGTTTTTACTAAGGAAGTATTCATATGTAGCTGGTTTCTCGGAGCATGAACCGAATCTGATCTTTTGTATGGCACCAGCTCTGCGTACTCAGAATTTGGGGCGTGACACATATCCACTATATGAAACTCACATAATGCATTGAAATGGTATATTTGAGGCTCGTGTAGTCCATATACACTACAATGTGATCACCAAACAAATTTATTCTCTATAAATGTAAGGGAGAGACTACTTCTACTAGCTCAAGGTTGTGAATCGAGTAGTTACTGCCCTTAGTAAAATAATTATGAGATATATATAAAATGACTTAATCATTCAACATCTACACTACTCCTAAGCCAATGTCTGGTGTATCCAAAACACTATACAACAACTTTAGGGCACTGGAAGAATCATAATAGGTTTCGAGATGGTCCTCACATCTAGCTTCTGAAAGGCTTGATCGCACACTTCATACCATTGGTAATTGAAACCATTTTTTATAATACATATTATAGGAGTAGTAAGGTATTATAAGTACTATATGAAGATATTATAATATCCAAGAATCCCAAATAAACTCAATATATAAATCAAGTTCTAGGATTTCTCCCAGGAAACCAAATCACTAACATATTATGGGTTAATAAATGAACATTATTACACTATAATATGACCTTGTAAGTGATGCATTTTAATCTATAAGTGTAACATAAAAATATTATAATAAATTTCATGATTTATTTGTGTAATAAAATCAATTTCAATGTACATAGAACGATCACTATGAGTATGAGAACACAACAAGATTTCATCCACCAATAGTACAAAAAATGTATCTAGATAGAGGAAAATAGCCTATTCAATTAATCCATGAAAATGGTGGGAAAATAGTAAAACTAAATTGAATAATGAGATAATCATATAGATAGTACCATCTATGGAAAGAAGTACAAGATATGTATAATGGTTTGACTCACTCCTAATGATATTCTAATCTTAGGTTGATCATAGAGAATAGAATTGATCCTCAAATATGTTTAAATAGATTATTTTTATGGGGTAGTGGATAATTGTTCTTAACCGTGAGATAGTTTAACTATGGATTATCCATGCATACATGAAGGGTCCCACCCACCATCTGGAGGAAAATTATAGACAAAAACAAATAATAATTGCTAGGAATTATTAAAACTTTGGCCTCTAAATCATATGATTGTTTTATGTTCTCTTTGATCTCGGTAGAATTCATACTATAAGTCGTAATGGGAATTATAATTGAGTCTCTAATAATCTCTATCAAAATGATACCTATAACTAAAAAGTTATGCAGGAAAAATCATCAGTAACTACAATCCTGATATGATCCAATACGTAATGAAAATCATTTGTGTGTACTCATTTCTTATTCATTAAGAGACCAACAATTTGGGAAGTCATTCTACCTTATCCCAAATGATTTATTCATATTCATTTATCCAAGACATCCCACTCACCATTAAAGAGAAAAATATTTCCCTCTGGTAATGTAAATATCACCCAATGATGATAACAGTTTATAAAGGGTTCTACAAAGACAACCTATCCATCCAAATAATGACATTAAATCCTTTCATCTCGAGAAACCTTTGGTTCCATAAGATAGGGAAACTGACCACCACATGGGGATTGTCCCTATATTATAATATTCCCTCTCACTACACTCCCAACATTGTGTATTAGGTCATTACACCACAATAAAATGTATTTGTCGCCCGATAATATCCACATTACATAAAAATATGATGTTATTCGATGCAGCTATATCAATAAATATATGATACTATAATTGAGGATACATGAATTCTATATCTTGTTGTAGATGGTTTTAAATCTTGATCCTATGGTATCAGACATAATTCATGAAACTGACTTGATCCATAGACTTATAAAACAAAATGACTACAACAATCAAGACTACTATGTTGGTAATCCTAATAATTTGATGTTTTTATATTGTAGTCATGACCTCATCCTTGGAATGTACAATCATTTATAAAACAACTCACCACCTGATGTGGAATAAAATAAACTGCCCTAGAAGGTGGATCTATTGCAGATCATCTTCCACTAAAAGATAATGGGATGGTCTGACATAATCACTGATGATGACCCATAAGGTTGAAAGTCTATTAAAAAATAGAGTATCTATAATAAAGAGGATTCATATGCCCCTATCATCCATATAATGACATACCACATAACTACTAGTTCGAGTACTTTATTTTCCACTACCTTCAAATGAATCTCAAGGGATCCATTTCTACTATCATATTAACAATTGGCTTACAATGTCACTTATCCTCTAAGTATAGTACTATCACCACGTCTCAGGTTGGTATCAATTATAATATCATGATTATCTATCTCAAAAATCATAGGTATAAGAAATAAATTCACTTGAGTCCTCATGGCTGCTAAATCCTAAACACAAAACATCTAGCATCAAAAGCTTTTCACCAACTAGAAGTGGTGAAAATCACTATATATTAGGGAGATGCACTGAATACAAAATAACTGACATAGAGCCCTGATCTTGTTTCATGAACTCATTAGATCATTCATCACTCGAAATTTTAAGAGAGAACTAATCATAGAAGGCAGTGCAGAAATCATCCCATAACATTCCCTAATGGTGACCATCATGGGTAATTACATCACACCAATTCTTGTATGAATCATGTAGCATGTAAGACGCAAGATTTACCCTCCCTACTAGGGGGTCCACAAATGTTCATAGATTGATAGGTTGTCCTCTATCAAATATTTGAAATCTTAGTGACCACCATCATGATGTGGCTGGAACTCACGGTTTAGATCAACCATTGTTAGTACTATCAGGACAACCTTATATAGATTATATCTGATGTAAGAAACAACCACTATGATAATCTTCAGTTCACATATCATGTATAATATGTATTTCCTTAAGTAGCAGTCCTAGATGTAAGACTAGCAGCTCAAGTCCCACTATGTCCAGATCATGGTTTTCACCACCCTCCTAAAGTACGACATCATGTCATAGTTTCATCATTGACCTAGAGTATAAGGCCCCAGCCTTAAACATTTCCCAATTCTATGTCACATAAAAAATTCATATTCAGGATATTTTCAGGTTTATAGTTTTAGATAATTAGGCCATAACTATTACACGAAATCTCAAATTTCTACAAAGTGGATACAACTAAAATAGTATCAATTTCTTCCGTAATATAAAACATTTAAAAATCAACATGATTTCTTTTCTTGATAAAATTATTCTTCACATCTTTTTTTTGTACCCATCCTAATACCATATAAAAAACATTACAAAAACATAAAATGAGCACAAAAAACTCCACAAGGGATATAAAATAATGAATTAAACCATTAGTACATTAACATTATAACCCATGAAAATTTTTTCATAAAATAATACTTCTCTCCCATAAAACATAAAATTGATAACATGCCTCATGAAATCATAAGAATACATAAAAACTTCTTAAAAATCAGAAATACTAAAGGTTACTTTTTTCATCCATATCAAACATAAAATGTAGTGTTCGTGGATACATAGGGAGTATCGTTCATGGTTATATTTGAAATACCCAACACAATATATTCTCAAATATCATTGGAGAAACCCAGCTTTTTAACTATGTCCCATTTCCCAATGAATTGGAGAGCTATAATGGGATAACATGCCTCCTATTTATAATGGAACCACCCCATATACATAATAAATTCCCATGAACAATAACATGGTAATAACAACTAAACAAGAATAAAGGAAAAATAACATCTCTACTTTGAAGTCATCTTTCATTTTTTTTACAATGACATCCCTCAAAAATAATAACATTTTATATTAAAATAAATTTCTACTAATGTAAAGGAAGCATAAAAACAAAAAATCGACATAAAAGTGAGAAATTAGGTTCATGACATATGTGTTAAATAAAACATTTTATTTTATTTACCTAATAAATTCAATTTTAAAACACATTTAAAACAATTAAAAAGTTTCTTTTTAAAACAAAGTCTCCAATACCACTTTTAAACATTTGAATGGAATTAAAATTTTAAAATATTCATGTCCATACAAATAAATCATGAAAACAAATTTGAAAACATGGACATCATATATAAATATTTATAATAATAAATCATCAAAACATTCAAATGATGTTTTTGGTTAATATGTTTCATTCCACTTGAGAAACACTTGAATAAGAATAATTAAAGAATAAAATTAAAAAAACATTTAATATTATTATAATATATTAATTCATTATATAACCTCTCAAATTTATTTTATATTCACCTTATTGGATAATAAAGGTGCATAACATCAAGTTATGCCTCAATGAAAAGAGATTTAGATGAAGTCTCTTTCCCCAAGTCCTACTTGTCTCGTAGGTTCTTTATATTTGGAATAATTAACATAGGTTAATTTCTAATTACATAAAACCATTTTTAATGTTTATTATTCTATTTATATCACTTATTAAAATTTTATAAAAATTACATAGTTATTTAAGTTCATAATAGACATTTTGTCAATATTTGGTACCTGAGTCAAAACTAAACATATTATGATTTAAATTGTCCAAGTGATCATAAGTCCATAATCTCAAAAACAATATTAATGTAATAGTCATCAATTTTAAAAATTAATCATACTTTTTATATCAAACCATTAATTATGGTTAATAAAAATGAACAATGTTATAATCTTATAGACGGTAGGTCGTACGTACACATGAGTAACATTTTCCATTTTTAATTGATCAATAAGAAAATAAGGTAATTATTATTTTATATTTAAATAAGTATTATAATATTATTAAAATAATAATAATAAATTAAATATTCTTATATATATCATACAAGAAATATGGTGAATATAAACAATTCACGTCTCTTCATGGAGGTGATAGTTTACACGTACGCACGAACGACATTATAATTTTTTATGTACGTGGAAGGTAAGAACATAATTGAGATATTATTATTTTATAATGAAAATTATGTCATTAGTATCGTATATAAAAATTTATTCCATCCTTTTAACCATTAATTATTGATGGTAATGAAAAATGAACTATATTAGTTTGTGAGGTGGTAGTCTACCACACACACAAATGAAATCTTCATTTCCCATTTAATAAAATGGTTGAGGGATTTATGCGATGATACTAAAATAATAACATATCAATATATATAGGGTACTATATTTACTATTTCATCATGTTTGAAGGATATTTGAAGTAAGTGGAAGAAGAAATAAAATAGAAACACTTAAAAAATGATATCTCATCTCCAGTTGATCACCTTTGAAGAACACCTTAACACCACTAAGGAGGATGTTTTACCTAAAAGAAGGGCACACGAATCTATAAAAGGATTCTAGTTAGGGGTTTTATCAGATATTTTTTGAACCAAACTATTCTTGATGTGTTATTATTATATAATAGAGGGTACCTTTTTATAGGAAAGGGGAGGTGCACCCGGAGAATATCTTAAAATACTAAATTAATATAAATTAATTTTTTAATAACAATCACTCCATCATGATATTTGTCTAAGATAATGTGATTATTTTTATAAATACTCTTATACAATAATTTTTATACATGTATTGATATTATTTTATTGCTTATATTTACGTTTTACCTTTAATTATTCTCTTTTAATTTTAATTGTCATATGAACATTTTAAATATTAATAGGATATGTATTTTACTTATATAGTATAATTTCCAATATTTGGAATCATAAATAACATTTAGACCTTATAATATCCACTTTATGATTTTAAAAGGATTTTAGTATTTTTAAATAATTTAATAGATTTCTAATTTATAAAATATAAATTATGTCAGTTTTACACTATTTAATTTATAGATTTTTAATAAAATAAAAATACATATATAACTTCAAACCAAAAAATATAATATTATTATAAAATTTAATATTAATATATAAAAATTCTGGATTGAATAAATCAAGAAAAATAATTTTTATTTTAGTATTTATATTATCTTATATATGATTCCTTTATTAATAAGACTTTTATTCTATCGTCATTCTGTCATAAGTAAATTTAATTATTTAATTCCTAAAAATTATAAATAAATTACCCTGATCTAGGTAAAAAAAATTATCTTTATAATGAAAATTTATATTCGAAGATATCACTTATATTACCCTACAATAATGTTGTTTTGGTATGGTGAGATAAGTTTAAGACATGTTTGCCTTTACATTAAATTAAAAGTTATAAATGACATAATCACACCAAAGTGGAATCCAAAGGTGAAATTTTGGTCAATGTATTTACATGGACGGACATGATTCATCCAATAATACTAGTAAAAGTGTTATGGTAGTTTTATATTATTACAATATTATTTCTACCCTTATTTACCTGATTTTCCCTTAAACTGTGGTAAATAAAATTAATTACTGAAGTTACTATTCCTAATTTCAAAATAGAAAATGGACCTATTTACATAATTTATACCCTATGACTCCAAATATGGAATAAATATTTCCAAATTCAAAACACATAATTGGTAGAAATTATTTAAAAACATAATCCAGTTGACGGAATAAGAAAATGAATTTTAAGTAAAAACCATCAAAATATTGACACGTGTTCCTATCAAATTTAAATTTGAAATTACATACAATGACCAAAATTGGATTACATGATAAAATAATAATTTAATTACACTGAAAATCCAATTTAATGTATAATCTAACTATGTCAAAATTATAAAAAAAAGGTAGTTTTGAATAAAAATATAGTATTTTCACTATTCATTAAAAATTGCTTTTTTTCAAAAAAATACCAAAATTAATGAAATGAAAATTCTACCGACCTGATTCTAGAGAATAATTTTATTTTTAAAAATAGAATATATAAAAGTGATAAATACTATATTGAAAATGTATTCTCCATCACATGGTGGTAAACAACCTTTTAGAAATATTATAGTATTTTATGCTTAAAATTTGATTTATTCTCATTTTTAGCATCAAAACATTATTAAATGAAAGTAAAAACATTTAATAATCATGTCTAAACATAATATAATTATTTCTATTCATTCTCTATAACACAAAAATTAAGTGATAACTATCATTTAAAATAATAATATTAACTATTTATTATTTTTTAGTATATCTCAGTCTAGTTTGCAACATAAGATTTAGGAGAAACCCGTTATTGAATGTCATGTATGTTATCAGAATAAGAGTCCATGTTACGGTATAATTACAATCTAATTAATAAATATTAATAAATAAAAAATATTATTTTATAATTACCTGGGATGTTACATCCTTCCCCCTTTTTGGAAAATATGTTTTTGAAATTTTAAATTTGGGATTGGTAAATAATGATTCACTTTTCAAAATTACATCATTGAAATGCCAAATTGAAAAAGATTCAATAGAAATTACACCTTAAAATAAATAAATTGTAGCACAATGGAAACATGATATAACAAATACTAGGGTTTTATGTTGTAAAACATTGATATGGAATAAAAACTAACCAGCTTTTCATGAGAGAATGGGATAGAAAACATGATCTGGAAAAATTTAACAATCAAAAAACCATAAATTTTTTTTTGGTTAAATGGTATTTCATTTAATAGGAGGAAAATTATATGCATATCATTTTTTTAAGATATTTTTCACCTGTTAGTGGAATTATTTTACTACCTAGACTAAGAACATAAAAAAACAATCATAATTGAGAAGTAGAGTTTCATCCTTTAGTTTATTTCCACTATAAAATCATCTTTTCCTCTAATCAATGAGTATTTATGATGATTTTTTCGCACCAAAAGAACTATAATAAACTTCTAAATACTCACATAATCTAAAAATGTATAACTAAAAATTTATCCTACCTTTAAACATTAACCAGAACCAACAATGGTTAGAACAAGACCACATAATTCCCCAAAAATAATAATTCATTTTATGATGAAAAATCAATTTTAATATCTAAATTTCAAACGTAATTTCCAATGTTCAACAAATAACATTGATCAAATAATTGTCATTAAAATTCCTCAAAATAATCCAAACTAAGATTGAAAACAAAAATTCCTGTGGATTTTATCACTTAATCATCGAAGATAAATTTTAAAATTTATCTCCAAATAACATCAATCACTCTTAATTTGTCATAAATTAAAGTAATTAACCTAATCACATGTTCTCCATGATAGGTTAATCATTTCCAAAAATAACTTAATTACCATAAGTCTACAATTATAATAATAGATTCTTCCATAATATTATTTAACCATTACTCTTAAAATAATATGACCTAGTATTCTATTTTCCTTAATCATATAAACATCCCAAAAACAGTGAACATCTTAAAATATCATTTATCACATAATTTCTTAATAACTTTCCAATAACAAGTATATCCTTTTGATAAAACTTATGTACCCAAAAACAACTTCTTATTATTATATAAACTCTTTTAACTAAAAATAATAAGTCTTACTAATTAGGGACATCACGTAGTCCAGTGGTAGTTGATGAAGCTTTGTAGCTCTTAGATTTTCTGTTCAGATTACCATAGCCTTTCTGGATGCGATGGGTTGTCACCCATCCTATGGATTGTAATTTTTCTTAAATATATATAATTCTTATTAATTCCTAAAATATTATAATTTCCTCAAAAATAACCGTAACATGATTTATCCACAATCTTTATCTTGTACCTTTCATTTGACATCCAAAAATTAATAACCCATAATTAAATCCAAAATCAAGGATCATATAATCCCTAATAGTTATTTTTAACATTATAATTATGCACAGAATTGAAAAGATTATTCTTCCTCGAATAACATTTTTAGATAACAAACTTCAGGGTTACACATACTTGAAAAAATAGTATTCCAATGAAATCCCATCATCAAAAGAGGGTTATTACATTTAAACATTTCAACATACATAGATATAACATAACACTAAAATTCCTAAAACATAGACATATTAATCAACCAACATTCATCAAGATCCCTTAACTATGATTTTTATTCCTTCATACTTTTTTCCAACAAACAAAAACATTAATCATGTCTTAATATTCAATAATTTCAAAACATGAGTCGAGGAATAATCCATACCTCTCATTTATCATTTTTAGTTTCTTCATCATCAATTAGAATGGAATTATGTATTACTAAAAATATATTTATATGTTAATACTGATCCCATTCTGAAACCTTGTTTTTTGGAAATCTATTTTCATAATAATCATTCTCTCCACATTTAAAACATTCAACTGATAACTCAAAAATAACTTCTTTCTCATTCCTAGAGTCCACATAATACTTATTTTTTCCTTGAAAGTATATTTATTAATATCCTACATTAACACATCTATAACACATTCTTTTACTTTTAAAACATTTTCATAGGTGTTTCTATCAACATACATGACACATATATCATTAAATATAATTACCTTTATGATTATTAACTGAACATCCACAAGAATTTGTTCCTCCATATATGATGACTTAGAGAAATCACCAAGGTTCATGTGGTCAATCATGACTCTTAATAGTTTTTTTATAATAACAACAAGAGTCATCATTGTATATCCCATTTCATTCAGTTTCTTATTCAGTGAACCAAAACATTTTCCTTCACACCATTGTTACATTGGTGCCTAATGAATCCAACCATTTACTAAAAACAAAAATGTTAGTGTTTGTATATCAATAAAATCATCATATACAAACTTCTGATGAAGATAAACACTATGATATCCTTATTAATGTTATATGAATCTTTTTCAATTTATCTAAAATAACTAGGACTATTTTTAATATGCTAACCATTGTGGTTATATAAAAATTTTCTCTTATGCTTAAATAACACCCAAACCTATAAAGTAATATAAACTGAACTCTAATACCAATTATAAGGCCCCATACATAAATATTAAATAATCTTTAGTTATGTTTGGAAATAATATTCTAGGTCTTTTTAGGTTTAGAGTTTCAGAGATTTAGGCTATAACTATTACTAAACATATCAAATTTATACTAAGTGGATAAAACTAAAAATATATCTATTTCTTTAACAATATAAAACATTTAAAATATATATGATTTATTTTCATTATAAAATTATTCTTAACTTATTATTTTCTTCTACCCATACTTATACTCTATTGGAAAATTTTAAAAACATTCGATGGGAACAAAAAGCTCAGTAAGGGATATTAATTACGAAATGAAATTTTGAGTCTATGAATATTTAAAACCCGTGAAAACATTTTTTAAAAAGAATAATTTTCACCCATAAACATTAACTCTTAAACATACCTCATGAAATAATAAGATTCCTGAAAAAATGTTTTAGTAATCATAAATCATAGTGGTATCATGGGGAATCCATATATTAATTATACAATATCTTTCACAGTTATATAGGGATTATCCTTCTTGATTACATTTGGAATACCCATCACAGAATATTCCACAAGTATCTTAGGATAAACCCTACTGATTAAATCTATATCATTACCCAATTCATTAGAGATATGTTATGGGGTCCCCCAACCTTGGTTTTTCATGGAACCAACCATATACATAAAATTTTCCCAATAACTGTGACATGGTTTGAACAAATAAAATAGGCATAAAGGAAAAATAAGATTTCCAATTTGAAGTTACATTACATTTTTCATTTACAATGCCACACACTCATAAATGATAATAATTTATTTGAAAATAAAAGTTTAAACTTTTATAGTAAATATCAAAAAATTAATGAAATATAAAAGTGGGAAATTGTTTTCATGAAATATATGTAAAATAAAACATTCCATGTCATTGATATAATCAATTCTATTTTAAAACCCATTTAAAACATTTTAAAAGTAGTTTTTTAATCAAATTATCCCATACCACTTTGAAAACATTGAAATGAAATAACATTTTAAAACATTCAGGTCCATATAAATAAATAATAAAACCCATTTTTAAAAAAGGACATAAAATAGATATATTTATTAAAATAAATCATCAAAACATTAAAATGAGATGTTTAGTTAAGAAGTCCCTTACCACTTAAGAAACACCTGAATAAGAATTATTAAATAATAAAATTAAAAAACATTAAATATCATTATCATATATTAATTAATTATATAATGTGACATGTTTGTTTTATATACACCTTATTGGATGATAATGGTTCATAACAAAAAGATATGCCTCAATGAAAGGAGATGGAGATGAAGTCCCCTACCTCGAGTCCAACTTGTCTCGTATGTTGTTTATCATCCTTAATAATAAACATATGTTTATTTATAATTTATGAAGAATATTTTTCAGGTTTATTATTCCTTTTATAACAATTAATATCATTTTATAAAAATTACATAAATATTTAAGTTCATATTGGAAGTTTTGTTGATATTTGGTACATGAGTCGATAATGAACATGTTATGATGTAAATTGTCCATGTAGTCATAATTACATCATCTCCAGTATATTATTCAAGAAATATTCATCAATTTTATAAATTAATCATACTTTATAAATTAAACAATTATTTATGTTAATGAAAAATGTACAATGTTATATTCATTGAGATGGTAGGTTATGCGTAGGCATATGTAATGTTTTCCATTATTCATTGATCATTATGGTAGTAAGTTAATTATTATATTATATTTAATGCTCTATAATTTTATTATTATCAACCTAAAATAATATAAATATACTTACATATATCACAAATGTTATGTGGTTAATATAAACGACTCACGTTGCATCGTAGAGGTGATAGTTTACACATATGCACAAACGACGTTATCATTTTTTATGTGCATGTAAGGTAAGAATGTAATTGAAATATTATTATTTTAAAATTATTAACATATCATGGAAATTATATATAAACATTTATTATATTATTAAATCTAGTCTTATTTGATGGTAATGAAAAATGAACTATAACGGTATGTGAGGCTGTAATCTGCCGTACAGACAAACGAAATGTTCATTTATTATTTGAGGAATTTAGAGATGGATATCAATGATGTTTATAAAAAAATAAAATCTCAATATATTTAGGATACATTATTTATTATTTCATCATAGATTAATTATATTTAAATGTAGTGGAAGAATAAATAAAATAGAAAACCTAAAAAATGATACCTCTTATTCAGTTGATCAACTTTGAGGAACACTTTAACATCTCTAAGGAGGGTTTTATGCCTAAAATAAGCCCTAAATAATGTGTAAATGGATTCTATGAAGTTTATTTCTTCATATAATGGTATATTCATATGATTAATGATGTTTGATTATTAGAGAATATTTGGTATCTTTTTATAGGGGAGGGGATGGCCACCCATAGAAACTCGTAAAATATTAAATTAATATAAATTAATATTTAATAAAAATGACTCAAACATGAGAGATGTAGAAGATAAAATGGGAATATTTCTAAATCCTCTCATCAAATAATTTTTATACTTGAATTGATTTTATTTTAAACCTTATGTTTTCAGTTTACCTCTAATTATGTTTTTTTTAATTTTAATTATGGTAACAATGTTTTAAATACTAAGAGGCTATAAATTTTACTTAAATTGGTTAAATTTTCTATAAATGGATACATAATGAATTTTTGTAACTTGTAATATCTAATTAGTTATTTTAAAATATTTTCCTTATTTTTAAATAATTTAATAAATTTAATTCTTATAATATATTAATTATGTAAATTTTAAACTATTCATTTTATAAAAGTCTAATAAAATAAAAAATGATAGATAACATTGATAAAAACCCTTTATTATTATCATAAAAGAAAATAATATTCTATAAAAAAATTTTATAGAATAAATCATTACAAATTTTTTTTATTTATATATTTATAAAATCATTTATTTAATTATTTCATTAATATGTAGATAATTGCATCATCATTGTGTCGTCATTAACTTTATTTATTTAATTACTAAAAATTATAATTAAATTACCATGATGTAGGTAATAGTTTTTCTTTATAATTATTATTTATAGTCGAATGTATCACTTATATTACCCCATATAAAATTTATTTAATAAGAATATACATGTTTAACTTATTTTATTTTCTTTAAACTATATGTTACGGATATCATAATCACAACCAAGGGGCTTAAAAATCCAAAACAATATATCTATGTATTATAATAGTCATCCATAACTCATCAAATGAAATTAGGATGGTTGTTAGGGTTGTTTTAAGTTATTATAATATATTTTTACCCTTCTTTAACTGATTTACGCTTTACCATGGTAAGTAAAAACCATTATTGAAGTTATTATTCATAAATTCTGAAAATAAAACAGACCTATTTAAATAATTTGGACCTTAGGATTGAAAATATGAAAACATTTTTTTTAATTCAAAACATATAATTTGAAAAAATTATGTTAAAAATTAATCTAGTTTGTGAAATAAGAAAACAACTTTTTCTGTAAAAACCAACAAAATATTAACATGTGAATATATCCAATTTTAATTGTAAATTACATCCAATGAAAAAAATTTTATTAATTGAAAAAAACATAATACAATTAAAATTTAAAACCAACTAAATGTTTAATATAACTTTATAGAAAAATTATATGAAATGGCAGTTTTTGTTTTAAAATACAGTATTTTCACTATTCCTTAAAAATGAATTTTATCAAACAAAATACCAAAATTACAAAAATTTAAATTTATATGACTCTATTATAAAGAATAATTTTATGTTTTAAAATATAACATATCAAAGTGATAAAAATTATGTATAAAATGGGTTCTCTATTAAAATATGGTAAAAATACCTTTTTAAAATATTAGAGTATTTTATACTTAAAATTGGATTTATTCTCATTTTAAGAATCTAAAATTTATTAAATGAAAGTAAAAAAAATTAATAAACATTTGTAAACATAATTTAGTTAGTTATTTTCATTCCCTTAAATTCAAAATCTATTAAATAACGACCATTTAAAATAATAATATTAATAATGTATTATTTTTTGGTACATCTAAGTCTTGTGTGAAACATAAGGTTTTGACGAATCCAACTGTTGTGTTCCAAGTAAACTTTTGAATATATCATAACGATTAAGGTAAAATTACTATATATTTCATAAATATGAAAAAATATTATTTTATAAATACCTGGGATGTTACCTAGGGATTCCCAGAACACGACTCAGAAGAGGATTTAAGAAAATAGATAGCAAAAATGGAAGCAGAAAATAAGGAATGGGATCACTACCCATGGTATACTATCATAATTATGATCGTAAGAGACTATTTTTTAGTATTTGTTCAGGCATAAACTTCATGGGTTCCATTATGTGATGTTTCAATAATACCATCCCTCTATATTTCTAGTAGAAGAATCAGAGCCCATACTCTTTATCACTAAAATTGACACTGTTTTAATCACATTCTAATGGATCATCACATAAAATTAACCATTAAAAACCATGAGGGACCACACTCCCCCTGAATTGATACTATATATCAATAAAAAATTTCCAAAAATCAACACAATTATATGTATATATATAAACAAGGCTCAGTCAATAATCCTGGGAATATCAAAAAAAATGAATGCAGAGAAATTCACCTTTATGTCATGGAATATGCATGGAATAAGAATTATAAGTTATTTCAATGATTCAAAATAAAATTATCATTTCCCCCATCTCATATATCAATGGATAAATTAAACCATCAATCAAAATAATAATAAAGACAGTCACATAACAAGTCTATCACTTAATGGTGAAATGATCTCAATAGTAATTGGAACGAATATAACCACAATAATTATTCATGAAACTCAACAATTACACTAAACATAGGTTATATATTCCCATTAATAGCTTATAAATAAGTTCCAATGTGTTCCTAATATACATAAAATTTTCATAAAATAGTAATTAAATAATGAGACTTCTTCGATACCACATTTTGACTTCTCACACTAGGGTTCCACTCAGAGGTGCCCCGAGCATATTGGGAAACATGGCCTCAGGAAGAAGTCCCTAAATACCAGATATTTTTGACATTAAATGAGGTAATTGGGTGTGTTATTTTGGATAATATTCCCTCACGTGTAGATTTTAGTAACTGAATAAATAAATAACATGTAATTCTACGATGTAGTATAACTAAGAAGATGGAAATGTTTAAGAAGACTGATGTAATAAACAACTAAAAAATTAATAATCATATAAAATAGATAAATATGTTATATGACATGTATCTATAATGATAAAATACATGGATATAAATCAAAATATAGTATCACTATGCTAATGAAGAAAAAAGGAATCCAAGAACGCTCTAAGAATATTGAGCTCCATCTCAGTCATCATCATTCCAAATCAATCCAAATGCAAGGAAACAATCAAGTGTATAAATTAATATGCTTCAATTTTTCAAAAATTATCTTCTCATGTACTAATGGTGTCTAGATCGGGATTTAGATAAATATATGTAGGTGACCACCAACATCATCTACAAAATAAATTCAGTGTAATAGAAACTGAAATATATTGAAAACGTGAATATATAAAAGTAAAGTGGTACATTAACATAAATACCCAATAACCTTATTCAACTTCAACCAGTGTTTGAACATGTAACCAATTAATTAATTAATTATTTTCTAGTTTATAAAGAAAGTCACATGAGGAACAACAATCATTTACATCAATACTAGGTAATAATAATAATTATGGATCAATTTTATATCACAGAATAACAAAGTAATTATGATAATAGAGGATGCGAGGTACACACCAAGGCATTCTGTAATGATAATAATAATAAAGGGGTCTTGGGTAATATCCAATTCATCCATTACAATAATTGTAATTCCAACTATGTTAAGAAACTATAGCCTTTCTATATAGGTAAGGGTGTAATTAGGGGATCATCCTAAAATATATTCAATAATATTTCTATCTAATTCGAAGTATTATATCCAATGTAAAATAGGAAAACTAGTGACTAGGACCAAGGTTGTATCCATAGAGCCACATGTACATGGAATCCATGCTCAATCCATGGAGTGTATCCAAGGAATACTATAGTTATAATGGATGGATCCTGTGATGTAATTTTGGATGTCCACTAATTGACAAAATTTGATTCCATGTTGGGTATTGCCCTTGGAAACATACATCTTTGAATATAAATGGGATCGCTATTTTTTTATGGATTTCCATTGGGGATCCAAGGGAAAAATAATTTCTGACTACTCCTATAATAAATACATGATCCATATTAAATAGGTACCGTTTATATTTTCATTAATTATTTAATTCAATGTAATATTTGTACTATTTAGAAAGTCCAAGGTTCACTCAATTATATTATACCTAGAAATGTGTTCTACCAGAATGAATACAATAATTTCAATTAAATTTCAATGTAATTAAATTATACAAAGTCATATATCTAGTATAATTTCTAATTATTCCATTTAATCATTTATCAATTCAATACAACACTTACTGTATAACCTCAATTGGATGTTACATATTCAAGGTCTAGTGAAATCCAAATCAATATACATTTACTTATGCAATGGATTAACATTATCGGGTTCAATCGAAATAACACTCGAATTGTGGTGCAAATACACATGAAAACCCTAAAAATGAATAAATAAGGGAAATACCCTACATTTGGTGGTTGAAATTGAAGTAATAACATATAATTATGGATAGCATTTATAAATAGAGTATTGGAATATGGTTATAATGACTAAAATCATGGAACAAAAATTAAACAGGTAATGAACAATTAAACCAGTGTGTACATGTGACAATTAAAAAAATTATGAATCTTGAGTGACGAGTTATATACCACCATCCACATACTCATAAGACTCTCCTCATCAAGCAAAAGCCTTTAATTTAGCCTAGATATGAAAAATATAAAGAATGTATCAACAACATAAGATTAAGTCATATGAACCTACATTTAAATAACTTTATCAGAATGAATAATGACTCAATAAAAATGATGTTAATACCATTGTGTATCCAATTTGATGAAAAAGTATTGAATCTAACATTAGATATAATATCAGGAGTAAAACCTATCAAATAACTTCCATGGAGCTGAAAGACGTATAAGGGAAGGAGTTATATCCAATATAACGAGCATGAGAGAAGAAAACAATCTAAATTATATAAATTATATAAATTCATAATTCTACAAAAAAACTATGGTTTTCAAGGTTTTGTTGCCTGTTTGGATAAAAAATTCATCAAACATGATCCATCTACTATAAGATGATCCAATCCACATAGTTAAGACAATTTGTTAGAGAAACCATACACCAATCATGAAATAAACCTTAGAGATAATTTCTATAATTTTTACATAGGCATGTGGCCCAATTTTCATGGTTATGGAAACATGTGTGTCCTCCTACTACTCACTATCAATCCCCAAATAGATATATGTAACTATGTATCCTAGATCACATTGTTTCTAATAATCATGCATCCATTATATTAACTCCACCATCCGAGGTTCCGAGCTCTGAAAAATCCCAAGACACCCACTGAAGCCTTTCTCACCTCATAGGGAATCCATATTAGGGACATAATAATTAAATATATAATACATAAAAGAATCCACAAATGAGATACAAATAAGGTTCTTATATATGCATTGGGTATCAAATGCAAATTTTGGTGCTCACATCTATATCCAAATGATAGAACTAGGTAGATTCCAAAATATTCCCAGATGAATGGTGGATCTATGAGATAACAAGGGTGTGAGGTTGGTTGATCTATCCATTAGTGACTACCACCATTCATTTCCAACTAGAAATATTTTTTCTTTAATATATTTTTATTATGTACCTTTAGTTCCCATGAACACAATTTATATATCATGTCTATATGCAGATGGTTTTAATTTTAGGTTTTGAAAGAAAAAATTTTTTTATGAAGAAAAAATATGCTATGGTAAGGAACAATTAAATAATAGTATTTATTAATTAAATTATGAAAAACAGTTATGTGAAATTGATAAGGAATCATGTTTACAAGACTTATACAAAACCTGCCTATGGAATCATTGTCTTGGTCATGTATACAAGAATCTTTGGTAATGAACTTTCAAAATAGATAATTAGAATCAACAGAGCTAAAACCACAAGAAATATTTCATTCCTATTTGTATTAGGAAATAAAAAAACCACCATTTGGTGAATAAGATAAATGATCCACAGATCTTTTACGATTGGAACACGCTAATGTGGGTAGAACATTTCTAGTAAATGATAATGGTCGATATTCTTACATCAAAACATTTCAGATGAATTCAGTAGATGTGGTTTTTTCAACATGATGTGGTATAAGTATTATTCCTTTATGAAATTCAAGGTATTTACGAATTAAGTAGAGAATTTAATTTTCATGAAGATAAACATACTTCTATTAGATCGGGGTGGTTAATATCTTATCCAAGAGTTTATATGAATTTTGCTAGAGTTTTGGATTCCATCTCAACTCACTCCACCTTACATACCACATTAGAATTGTGTTAGTTAAAGGTGGAAACATAACATAGTAGACATGGTAAGGTTGATAATGCATCATGAATATCTTCTATTGTAATTTTTGGAAGATGAATTATATAAAATTCCAAAAAAAATTAACTGAGTATCATATAAAGTAGAAAAAGAAATTTTGTTCAAGTTATGGGAGTGATAGAAACCCATTATGGTGAAGGCACATTTATGGGGATGTTATAAATTTTTTATGGCCACCTCAAGAAAAGAAAATAAAAACATGAGACACGAGGTTTATCTTTTTAAGGTGTCCTATAAAAACGAAGGGATACTACCTATAAAACACCTTGGAAAAGAATGTGACTATATCCAGACATGTAGTTATTATTGAGAGGGATAATATACTATCAAATGATATTGGGATAATGATTAAATTAAAAGATGTTGATGATCAAGATATACAATAGATGGTACAGTTATAGGAACCACATTACCCCATGGAAGATGTGGTTCCTAGAACACAGGTATTGCATAGGAGAACATGGGAAGTGATGGAACTAGTGATATATGTTTTTCTAGTCACCCAATTTGGTGCCTCATTATTAGTTGAAAATGATAACCCTCTCCCTTACAATGAGGAAGTAGATATCTCAAAAGCTACAATATGGATTAAATCCATGAATTATGAGATGGATTCCATGTATCATAAAAAATACTTCTTTATGGTCGATTCTATAGTTGATGAAAATAATGTAGGGTGAAAATTGGTATGGAATAGAAAACTATAAATTGATGGTAATGTAAATGAATAAAAATCAAGGATAATGGATAAAGGGTTAAAAAACATCATGAAATTTTATATGATGATACATTTTCTTTAGTTCCCATGTTTTAGTCCATCAAAAATTAACTTGATGACATATTTCTTGGTTCAAATGACATACAAGTCTTGTAGTCTGTTATGTACTTATTGAACAGGTCTTTTCCCATGCTGGACACAGTTGAAGTAGACTATATTCTAGGGATAATGATCATTCACGATAGATCCAAAAGGCTTCATGGACTAATTAATATTGTATATGTTGACTAGATACTAATATGATTTAGTATGGAACAATACTAGAGTGGATTGGTTCTACTTTCCCATGGTTTACATCTGTATAAAAAAATGTAACCTCAGAAACAATAAGAGAAAAAGAGAATGAGATAGATCCCATACGCTTCACTAATCGGATAAATCATGTATGTCATACCATGTACTAGACATGATGTTAACTAGTCATTGATCATTTTAAGAATATATAATGAAGATCCAGGAGAACAGAATTAGTCAACTATTAAGTTTATACTTAAGTATCTGAAAATAACTAAGGATATATTACTTTAATTTAGATTTTATGTGGAGATGATAATTATGTGTTATACTGATGGTAGTTTTCAGAAAGACTATGATGATCTAGAGTCAATGTTAAGAGATGTTTTCTATCTCAATGGAGGATCTGGGAGCTAGAAGATTTAAAATTATAAATTTTTTACTAATTCTATAGTGGAGGAAGAGTATATAGAGTATTATGATGTAGCCAGGTACGTAAATTGGATATAAAATAATGTCCAATATCTTGATGTGGTATATAGTTCCAATGATCAAATAACATTATAATGTGATAATAATGCAGTGTTGAATCTTGAGAATGGGTAAAGATCACAACAACAGACAAAATATATTCTCTGAATGTATCAACTATTGAGGGATTTTTATTAGAGGGTGAATTTGTAGTGATTAGAGTACCCATCGAATATATTTTGGTTGTCCCCTCATCTAAAATTTTATATCAATAGAAGCAAGTGTATTTTCTGGGAGTGGTATGTCTTAAGGGTGTTATCAGTGGGCACTAATTCAAGTGAATGATTATTGGGTTCGGTTCTATAAAACCATATTTTGTGTAATTTATGATAACATGTATTCATATGTTTGAGAATTAATAAAATATATATCACATCATGATTATTCATCTTTATAACATTGTTTGTGTCCTTAGGGATGTTTTTAGACACAAAGGTCATAGTTGTTCCCTACTATGATGGGAACACAAAAGTAATAAAATATTATTTGTTAATATATATTATATAGCTGAATGATATCTATGTAGGACATGAATGATATAATATATCTAGTGTGGAGACTGAAAGTACATTGAGGATCCCTATCATGGTGTATGCCCATGGTAATTACCAATGTATCATATTATGTGAGTGAGACCTTCTAGTAGGAAATCCATATTTATATGTTTCATTATAAATTTATATCTATTCATGTGTTTATTTATCCATATAAATTTTGGTTATTATTAATATTGAGTATTATAAATCATATACACTTATATACTAATGAAAACTGCAATGACCTATGTTCATAGAGAGGTGGGATACATTGGGTGCATCAGAAGTAATTTTGTATTAAATAATAATGTAAAAAGATATTTTCCCTTCTATTACTTAATATAATTTGATATCTCAATCCCTTTTATGAAAATGAAATATCCTAAAAAAGTCATTGTCCATAATACTCAGTATGAATGTTTTATTTCCATGATGTCATAGAAAGAGACATCGAGCACATAGGTTAATGGAACTGTTGTGCATCATTCATGATTTGAGTAATCATAATAAAGAAATTATATTACATATTAAGTGTATTTATGAGGGATTATTTTTTCATGATTAAAATCATTTTTAGGGGTGCATGGTGTGTTTCTAGACAATAACCTTATACTTAGTCTATGTCAACTAATGCCACTGAGAAAAATTTTTGAGAGGGTCACACACAAATATTATCCAGTATATTAGTTAAGAAATATATTTTTATCATTTATTTGAAAAGTTGACTAAATATTTTTTCTGGACATGGTTTAATAATTATTCATTTATGCTTGACTGCATATATTTCATCACCAGTTATTCATTAAAATATAATGTGAAACAATTATTTAATAAAAATTTATTTTATATTAACTAAATATGATATTTTTTAAATTATTAGTGAATAATTTAGTGATGTTTAAATTATAAATAAACTATCAGTATACAAGGCTTGATAAATATTATGGAGGAATGACGGATCAATTTTTTAAGTCCAGTGAGAAATAATATATGTACAGTGTTATTTGATTAAATATTATTTTATTTTATTCTAACATTAATCACATGTCAAGGAAATATTATTATTATTATTATTATTATTATTATTATTAATATTATTGAAGAAACTTTAGGATAACATTATTTTATCAATTTGTTTTTGTATTTGATTCCCCCTAAACTATTTGTTTTTTTAAGGATGGGGTCGAAGCCTCATTTATTATTAAAGCAAAGTAAGGACCTCTTTAACTGGGTAATGTGAGACCCACTACATATCCCGAAGGCCCAGTGGACATTTATCCCATTACATGATCCATAGGCCCATTTGTTAGCCTAAAGCCCATTATGGTAATAGTGCTGCTACAGTTCCCACTCTGTTATAGTACTGCACAATACCTTCTGCTCCTACAATACTCTGCCACCGCTAGAGTGACCTACTGCCTCTATAGTTCTTGTCGTTGCTACAGTGCCACCAATGCTACATTATTTCTACAGTACTTGTGCCCAATAGATTTCGAACCCCCATTTTCATATAGAATTAAGTGGTGTTTACCACTAAACAAAACCCCAACTATAAAAAAAGTACACTGGGTTTTTTGGACCAATGGGTTACATAGTATTGGTGGGCCGTCACCCACCACTGAGCACCTATATGCACTTCCCCAGCCGCAGTCCCTGGTGTAACGGTACTCGGGATTTCAGGCTAGTTCCACACGGGGTAAAGGGGCACACGAGACGTGATGAAGATATATAGTGTGTTTCCTTGCGAGGACTCAAACCGAGTACCTCGGGGTCAGGACACCACATCCATTCACCAACTCACCCATTCCCCATGGGCCCTAAACTATTTGTAAATGAATATTTTTATATTCCTGAAATTATACCCACTCCATCGTAATGAGTTCTGATATTTGGTTAAATTTTGTTGATTCATTCAAACCTAAATATAATGGGGGAGAAAAGTCAATAGTTTTTTATAAACTGGTTTATAGACTTATTGAATTGGACTAAGAATTACTGAATTCAAAATGATTAATGTTTCCTTGGGAATATTTCCATAATAATGACATCAATTATCATTAGATCCCAATGAATGAGATGAAAAATATCTTTATTGTTGAATTTTTCATTTTTCATAATTCAAGAATGAATGAAATATTTAAGTTATAACATCAATGTTTCTAGTTGAAGAAGTTATTTTGTAACTTAAGGTTTTTGAATGAAGATTGTGATGTCCGGATTTTATATTTTTTCATATATTCTAAATGAAATATGGTGATTATTTTTTATTATATATTACACATTAACCATTAGTATGTTGTAAAAATTGTGATTATTTATTGATGAATTGAAGGGGGAGAAAATATTCTTCCTATACTATTGAGAAAAATTGTTTTCATGGAATTCATATTTAGGATGAGTAGGAAAGAAAGACGTTTTTGGATGAATGGTAATAAACAATACATTCAATTATATGTTAGACAAGTTTTGGTGATCATGAAGTTCTCACAAATCTGAAAACGTTCATGATAATGTTTTTGAAGAAACGGTGGATTGGTTTGATGAAATTAAAAATTATAGAGTGATTAATTCCATCATAATTTGAAATTCAATCATAATGACATGGCAAGGAATCAAAATTCTGAATCAATGTGATGGAAACGAAATTCGGAATCAATGAGAAAAAAATAGAATTTAGAATCACTGAGAATAAAATAGAGTTTAGAATCGATTTAAAGGATATAGAATTCATAGTCACTGTGTGGGATACATAATTTGTAATCACTATGATGGAAAAATATTCATAATTAACACTGATGGAAAGGAATCTAGTAATGATAAAATTACAAAGAAGTCTCAAAAAATTGATTCTAGAGGTTTTTTGAAAAGTATAATAGGTAAAATTTTGAAATTCAATTTTCCATAAATGTCAGATAAATCTAAAGAGGATTGAATATTTCAATGTTGAATTTTAAATCTTTTGTTCTTTAAATTGTTTTCCTATGTTTTCATGAATGATTATTTTTAAAAATATGACAATGAAATAAATATTAATAGGTTGTAAAGAAAAAGTTCTGAAAAGTATTAAAACGAATAAAAAGTGAACAACTGATTCAACCATCACTTTTTAGTTGTTATTTAATCCTTTTATCGTCAAATGGTATTAGATCTCGGGTTCCCTTGTCAAATCCTTATAATTGATAATATCAATTCTATTAATAGTAGATGAATTCCTATATTTTGTGGGGAAATTTTTTATGGATGCAAAAATATGATGATTCTTTATCTACTACCTCTAGTCTAGGAAGTTAGTGATGCTTCAACTGTAGGATTTCCAACTACTAATAATGATCCTCTTATGACATTTTCTAGTAATTAAAATATATAAGTTTATGTAAAGTATAGAAATGAAATATATATGTCTTTATTGGACAATATTTATCAAAAGGTGATGGATCTCAATAATTCCAAAATTTTATGGAAAAAGATGGATAAATTTTTTAAAAGGAATAAAATTTTAAAGGAATAAAATCTAAAAAAATGGTGAAGTAAGTATGAATGGATTGTAATGAGAGATGAATAAACTATTGGCGAATACATCACCTGGATTAATGAAATATTTTTGCAACATTAAACAATTTAGAGACATCTTGGATGATTCAACTATTGTGAAGAAAATTATGAGAAACATTCTAGGTTGGTTTAATTCAAGAAAATTCTATTTATACGATAAGGATTTTTTATCTCTTGATTAATTAAATAACTTTATTATTACATATGAAATTAAATGCTTAAAAATAAGATAAAATATGAAATATGAAGGTAAACTTACTATCAAATGTATTGAGTGTGGTGGAATTGGGAACATATCATTGAATATCTTCAAGAAGATATTTTTGATAGTATTGATATGATTTAGAAGAAAACTCTAAATGTAAGAAGTGGAAAAAAAATGATAATGAAGAAAATTCATCAAAAAATATATGATGAATATATCTGGAAACAAGAAAAGTATTTTGAGTAAGAAAGATGAATCTGTAACATACCAGGTAAATAAAGTACAAGGATTTTTCATATTTATTAATTTTTATTTGAAGGGGATGCTATATCTGATAGCGTACTCATCACAAAACAACGGGTTTCTTTGAAATCATAGGTTTCACACAACATTGATTTATACCGCCAAATAATATAATAATATGATTATTTTAAATTGTAGTTAACACATTGCCATTTAATTAGAGAGAATAAACAGAATTAACTAAAATATTATTATAAATGTAATCTATTTTTTTTACATTTATCCCATAATATATTGAGGGTTAAAATGACATTTAATCTAATTTTAAGTATAAATACTCTAATATTCATTAAATATTCTATTTAATGCTTTTTGATGGAGAACCCTTTAAAAATTTAGTTTATGAAACTTTTATATGTTCTATTTGAAAAAATAATATTCATCATTAGAATAGAGACATTGAAATGTACTTTTGATTAAATTTTTGTATTTTTCAGATAATGTTCGTTTTTTAATAAATAGTGAAAAAATAATGTATTCAAATTAAAATTGCCTATTAATATAATTTATTTATATGGGTAGATTATAATTTTAATCGGTTATAAATTTTAATTACATTATATTTTCACCATTTAATCTATTTTTGTTAATTGGAAATAATTTCACATTGAAATTGGATATAAACAAGTTTCAATCTTTTGATAGTTATTATTTCATTAAAACACGATTTTTGTTTTGACAATGGGAATTAATTTTAAATTAATTTCTGCATCTTCTTTGTTGTGAATTTAAAAAAATGGATTCCGTATATGGAATATGGAGTTCCAAATATTGTAAATAGGTATCTTTTATTTTTATTTATTATGAAAATTTACTTCTGTAAAAATTTTATTCACTATGGTTAAAGGGTAAATCTAGTAAATAAGGGTAAAAAAATAATATTATAATAATATTATATTTCCATAACATATGTCATAATCCTATTTGTTGATACATTTCCTACCATGGGAATCAGTAGGTCGATTTTGGGACCTCATGGACCCACCTGGGAGTGATAATGACATATTATTTTAATTAATTTAACGTAAAGACAAAAATGACATAAACATATATGTTTTCGTAAAACAATTTTTATATGAGGTTATGTAAGATATCAATTCAATTGTAAGTATTTATTTTATATCTAAAAATATTTCCTACATAATGTTATTTTATTTATAATTTATATAAATCAAATAAATAAAATTATTTATGACCCAATGATGATGCAGTGTTTACCTTTTTAATGAATGATTTAAATAATTGGGGTTATAATAATTAAAAAAATATATCCAAAACCTATCCAATTATTATTGGAGGATTTTATTTAGAATAATAGTCAATATATAAGATAAATTAATTAATTTTGGACCTACTGAAACTGAAAATGATTTTATAATAAAATATTACTTTAAAACATTCTAAAGAGCTCATCATCCCCCTTATAAAAGCACACCGCCTGTAACACATTACTCACACATATCATGACCCTTAGATCATTTAAAATATCCCCAAATAGTCTTCTTACATCCCTAAATTACTTATAGGTGTCTTACCTTAGGAATAATTCCATTCAAGTAATCCTTTTGGATCAAACCAATGGAAGATACCCGATTTAAATATAACGTCTTCTCTTAATTTATTTTATTTTATTTTACTTCTCCATCCCCCTAAAATCTTCATATATCATTATTTTAAAAAAAATTATTATCTTCAATATACTATGATGTTTTTATTATAAATATTAAAACTACACTTATACACACCTCCATCTCATGGATACGAACATACTGCTTCTGTGGACGGTGAACTACTGCCTCATTAAAAGATGATTGTTCAATATTCATATACCTCCTCTCATGGTGGAAATTACGATATAACTGTAATTATATAAGATATATATTTTATTTTATTTTATCAATATTCTTCTGTAATTATCATTTAAAATATACCTTTATTCCTTTAATGAAAATAAATACGATAATTTAATTTGCGGAAGTGTGGACCACCGCCCCCTCAAAGTAATATGACTCGTTCATACCATACATAGAACATATAATTGATGTTGTTAATTAAATTATGTAATGTAAAAAAGTATGATATTATACTGGAATTATATTATACAAATGTATCATATGTTTTTCATTTCCTTATAAATGAAAAAAGAAATTAATGAAGCGGTCATGCGTACGTATGGATTACCATCTCCTTGAACGACAAATTTCATTTCTTATGTCAAAATATTATGGAATATTTGGAATATATATATATATATTTGATATATATTATATATATGATTTCTAAATCATGAATATCATTAGAGAGATAATGGACTTTTGACTACATGAAGAACATGTTATTATAAGAAGTTCTCTTTTGACTCAAGTACCAAATATCATCAAAAATACCATTATTAACATAAATGATTATGTAATCAATAGAACTTTCTAATAAGTAATATAAAAGGAATAATAAACAGTAAAAATGTTCTAAATAATATATAAATTAACTTTAGATTATTATTTAGGAGATTAAGGAATGAATGAGTCATGTCAGACACGAGGTAAGGGGTTTTCATATCACTTTTTTATTCCCATTAGATTTATTCTATATATTTCACTATTTTACTTTGTGTGGTGTATGTACTTCCCAAGATTGTATTATTTTAGTAATAAAATTTAATTTAAGAGTATTTAAATCTTCATTTTATGACCCTTATTTCATGTGGTGTATGTTTTTCATGTTACCAAATCGGTAAGGAAACCTTTCACCATACTCTATTAGTAAAAGAATTATTTTATGTTATGTCTTTTAAATTTCAATTTTATTATGTTGGGATATGTTATTTTATATCCTTATTGCTGTAAATTTTATTTCAATGTGATGAGATACCCTTTTCTCTCTAATCAACTCATTTTATGAATTTTTACGTGATGTCATTAGGCTGTCGAATTTCTGTAAGGGAAATTCTTCACCCAATTTAAATTGTTTGGGTTAAACTTATACTTCTTGAATATATCATGCTATAAATATTTTATCAATGACCTATGATTGTTTTACCCATAATATCCATATATGTTTGGAGTGTTTATATTTTTCACACATAATTATATATTTATTTTTTCATTAAATCTAATGGTACAATCTTTTTAATGGATTTCATCTCAATTTACATTACATTGAGACTTATTTATTATTATGCAAAAATTAACTATTATATGATTTATATACAATCCTTTGAAATTTTATATCATGAGTATCCTAATTCTCATCATATTATAGGTTTTTTTATTTTATTCTATAATTAGGATTAGTCTAATGTTTCTCAGGTGATACGATACAATTTAACTAAAACATTGTTCTATTTTTTTTAAATATTTAATATTCTAAATATTTCACATTAAAGTCCATGTTTTCAAAAAAAATTAAGGATTTACTTATATGAACATTATTGTTTTAAAATGTTAATTTTTTTAACAGTTTCAATGTGGAATGGGACACATTTATTCACAAATGACTTTATTAAATTTTATAAATGGTTTTTGAAATTTATTGAATATTTAAATATATTGAATTGATTCATTGTGGATCATGAGTGAAATGTTGATAATTTTAATATTTTATGTTTTACGATTACTTTATGGTTGTTGGTCACTCTTAACGTATACAGGTGGTTCCGTGACCATCCTAGTGTGGGTGATCCTGAGATATCTCTCTAATGCATTGGGAAATGTGACTGAGGTAAACGTTAATGTTTCTCCGAATAAATTTAGTGAATATACTATGATGGGTATTCCAAATGTAACTCCCTTTGTAGATATTAATGCAAAAATTTATGTATGTTATGTATACCATGAGTTACCTTTATAATTTATGATTTCTATGGGTTATTCATAAATCTTATGATTTCATGAGGTATGATATGATTGAAAAGTATGGTTTCATTGATTTTTATTTATTGATTGTTTAATGATTCCTTTCCTTATTTTATAAATCTTACTAATATTTTGATGATCATCCCATGTTTTGAAATTTTTTTCATAGGACATAAAGATGAATAGGGTAAAGGATGGGAATAAGGAAAAGTAATTTTGACTAAAACATATAACTAGAGATGTCACTTTCATTAGACATTTTATTTTATGAAAAAAATTACAAACTATATAGAAGTGTCCACATTGATATTATTTGAGATGTAATGTAATGTTTATTGCATATTTCTCAACAAATCTAAACATAAAATTACCCTCAATGTGATTTATTAACTTAATTCAATATAATGTAATGTTAAAGGCCATTTCCTTAAAGTTGGTATCAGAGGTTGGTTTGGACAACATTAAGGATTAGGCGTTTTTGTTAAACATTTGGTTAGTCCCTACGTATATTACTCTAGTTAAATCCTTGTTTTATATCTTTTTTAGATAAAGGAATTTCTGTTACATATGGAAGGAGTAGGATCTCAATATACATTCTTATCTCGTTCTAAAGACATGCTTGGAATAGTTATATCAATTTCATGTTTAGATGATTGTGAAACTTTTTCTAAAAAACAACTCACTTTTAAGAAACTCTTTGAGATATCAAACACCTTCATTGTACCTCGATATAATTGTGGATCATGGTTTTTATTTAATCAAAACTTATCTTCACAATATTCTATTATTTTCAAGAATGGTAAATATTATCAAGGAATTTTAAATTAGTTTACCTTATCATAATATTTTGAAGCATATTATGCTTTTGAAAAAGGTAATGAATAATGATACCCTTGAGCAACCTATTTAAATTTTATTTTACAATATATTCTCTCAGAACATAGTTATGGTATTTTAAAAAGAATATAGATTGATTTTTTCAACTCAAACTCGATCCAAATTTTTTTATTAAAATCATGTTTTATGAGGTTTTTTGAAAATATATGCCATACATGACTATTTTCTGGAACAATTTTTCTACAAACACCTGTATGACCCAAGTTGTTCAAGGTGTATTTTGATGAAAGAAAAAAATGATTTTAATGGATCTCTAAATCATTGTTTCAGTTCTTGGACAATCTTCTTTGGTAAACATGATGTTGATAAAACCATATCAACACCATGATCAATGTATGATGTTCCTACTTTTTGGAGTAGTTTTATTTTACTATATGGAAGTGATAAAAACTAAAATATATAAGATGTTAAGGATTTAATTTATTATGATTAAAATGAATGTTATAAGAAAAAATTTAAGGTTAAAACATGTTAGGGATATTTTTGAGTTTTATAGAAAGGACAACATGCAGACCGTGTGACGAACCATCACTTTAGACAAATCTTTTTGTATCGAACACACAACCAAAGTGCGATTGGGATTTATTTCCAACCACAAGACTACGTGAATTCCCTAGTTAGTATGACTTATTATTATTAGATAAATTTTTTATTGATCAAGAATATGTTGATTTGGGATCTTATGTTTTATCAATTGGTTATCCGTAGTAATGTAAAATGATTTGATGATTAAGTGATAAATGTTATTTTGGAAGACATTCTCTCTTTTGATAACACTATATATTTATGGAAAATAGAATACTATGTGATGTCATTTGTGGATTAATGGATGAAATTTTGTTTTGTAAGAATATATGTTTTTATTTAGGATATATAGTGATTTTGGATATTTATAGAAATTATTAACCTATCATAGAGAATATGTGATTTGGTTAATTACACATTAGTTTGAGACATTATGATTATCCAAGGTTTTTAGAGATAAATTTTATGATTTACTGTGGAAAAATGTGTGATTAAATCCTTTTTAGTTTTGGGATTCAATCTTTGTTTGAATTATTTTGAATAATTTTATGTATAGTTGTGTATTGAATGGTCTTTCTTGAAACATTGTGTAAATATTGTTGAATTTTGATTATTAAGAGTTGTATTTAATTTGATAAAGGATTATCCTTTTTAAGGATTATCTAATTTCATAATATCCATTTTCGGTTTTGGTTAATTTCTAATGAAATAGGAAATATATATATCTTATTTTGTGGATTATGTTATTATATAGAAGTTTATTATAGCACTTCATGTATAACCATGTCATCTTGAATACTCATCATTTGATGAAAAGATGATTTTTTTGGTAGAAACGTTTTTTAGGATGAAACTCTGCATAAAAGGTAAGAATATTACCTTATATTCTTATTCAATATCATAAATAAATTCCCCAACATTATGACAGATAAAATAAAACAAAAATGTTGTCTTTTAGCTTTTCATATTGGGGAATCAATGATAGTTTGACCCATCACAAGTCTTTGATTTTCTAGTTGTTAACTTTCTCCAAATCATGTTTTCTATCACTCTCCATCATAACTTGATGGATAGTTTCTCTTCTATATCCATTTTATTCAACATGGAATCTTCTATGGGTTATACTAGTTGAACTTTGTACTTATCTCTCATTCTTTTAAATTGGTATTTTTATCGACTCTTTTCACGAGGTGGGACCTTTAATGATGTTTCTTAGACCAATTTTATAATTGTGAGGATGCAATTTCCAAAAGGGGAGAAGGATGTAACATCCTAGTTAAATAAATAACATGACATTTTGATAGTTATTAATTTTAATTTTAAGTGGATTATATGTATGATAGGGTACTCAAAACACAACAATGGGATTCTTTGAAATCATATGTTGCACACAACTTTTATTTATAACAAAAAATAATATAATATTATTATTATTATAAATGATAGTTAACATATATTCATTGTATTGGAGGGATTGAATATAAATAACTAAGATATTATTATAATATTTTTTTTGTTTCATTACATTTATCCAATAATATTTTGAGGGTTAAAATTTAAATGAATCCAATTTTATGTATAAATTATCTAATATTTTTTAAAAGTTCTATTTACATCATGTTGATGGTGAACCCTTTTTAAATCATGTTTTTTTCACCTTTATATGTTATATTTGACAAAATAATATTATTATTTATAATTGATCCTTCGAAATTTAATTTGGATGAAATTTTGGTATTTTTCGTAAAATTTTTATTTTTTAATGAATAGTGAAAAATGCTTTATTTTAATTCAAAACTTCCTTTTAATCTAATTTATTCTTCTTGTTATATTATATTTTAAATTTTTTTAAAAGTTTAATTAGATTATATTTTTACGATTTAATCTATTTTTGATCATTTTATGTAATTTCACTTTGAAATTGGACATAAACAAGTTTCAATCTTTAGATAGTTAATATTTCTTAAATACACGTATTTTATTTTCACAATAGGAATTAATTTTAAATTAATTTAGGTAACTTATTTGTATTGAATTATGAAAAATGGATTCCATATGTAGAATCATGAGGTCCAAATTTTTTAAATAGATATCTTTTAATTTTAGACATTATGAATATTTACCTCATTAAATATTTTATTTACCATGGTTAAATGGTAAATAAGGTAAATAAGGCTTAAAAATATTATTATAATAAAATTAAATAACCCTAACATATGTCCTAATCCTATTGGATGACATATGTCCGACTGTGGAAATCCTTGGGTTGATTTTAGGACCTCATTGAGCAACTTGGGAGTGATAATGACACTTTAAATCAATTAATTTTACGTAAAGACAAAAAAGTCATAAACATATATATTTTAGTAAACCAATTTTTATATGGGGTTATATATGTTATCACTTATACTATAAATAATCATTTGAAATATAAAACTATTTAAGACATCATGGTATTTTATTTATAGTTTTTAGACATCAAATAAATAAAATTATTTACGACACAATGATGATGCACTATTTACCTTATTAATGAATTATTTAAATAAACGAGGTTATAAAAATTAAAAAAATATAAAAAACCTTTAAATTTATTATTTTATGATTTTATTTAGAAGAAGATTCATCTTATTTTTTAATTTAATGAATTTTTGACATTTTTTAACAAGAAATTATTTTATAATAAAATAATAATTTAAAACATTCCAAAAGAGCTCCTCCTCCCCCTTATAAAAAGGCACCACCTATATCCCATTAATCACACCTATCAAACCCCTTGGACCATCTAAAATATTCCCAATTAAGCTCCCTATATCCCTATATTTATCCTAGAATACTTACCCTAGGAATAAGGAAATTAAAGTAAACCTTTCGGTTCAATCCAAGGGGAGATACCTGATTGAAAGGTAATGTCTTCTCTTAAGTTCTTTTCTTTTATTTTACATTCCCAACCAACTAAACTATATTTGTTCTATTATATTATAACAAAACTAGTATCTTAAATATAAAAGGATTTTCATTAATAGAAGGATTAAAACTACACTTACACACACCTCCATCTAATGGATGTGAACATACTGTTTTTGTGGATGGTGAACTATTACCTCGCGAAACGATGATTCTTCAATATTATTATAATACCTCTCATGGTGTCCATAATGATGGAACAATAATTATATATTTTTTATTTTTTATTTTCTTTTATCAATTTGATTATGTAATTCTGATTTAGAAAATACCATTATGCTTTTCATGTCAAATATATACGATAATTTCATTTGAGGAAGTGCGGACCACCGCCCCCTCGTGGTGATATGACTCGTTCGTACCGTACATGGAACATATAAATGATGGAGTTTAATAAATTATTTAATGTATATAAAATATTATATTTTTCTGGAATTATAATATTCCAATGTATCATTATTTTTTCATTTCTATGAAAATGAAAAAAGAAATGAAAGTAGCGTTCATGTGTACATACGACTTTCCGTCTCCATGGATGATACATTTCATTTCATATGTCAAAATGTTATGGAATATTATAAATACATATATACTTGATATATATTATATATATTATATGTAAATCCCGAATATCATTCAGGAGATAATAGACTTTTGACCACATGAACAACATGTAATTATAAGTTCACTTTTGACTCAAGTACCAAATATCAATAAAACGACCATTATTAACGTAAATGATTATGTAATGTTTATAACATGTTAATAAGTAATATAAAATGAATAATAAACATTAAAATTTTCTTTCTGAAATTATAAATTAACTTTAGTTTATTATTCAGTATATTAATGAATTAACGAGTAAAATCCTACATGAGGTAAGGGGTTTTCATCTCACATTTTATTCCCGTGAGATTCATGATATATTTGCCACTATTTTATTTTGAGTGGTGTATGTACTTCATAATATTTTACTATTTGAGTAATATAACTTAATTTATGGGTATTTATATCTTCATTTTATGACCATTATTTCATTTGGTGTAAGTTTCGCAAGTTAACAAATCGGTAAGGGAACCTTTCACGGTACTCCAATAGTCAAAGAATTATTTTATGTTATGATTTTTAATTTTCCATTTTTTATTTTTGGATTTTATTTTATATTATTAATGATTTAAATTTTAATTCCATGTGATGAGAGACCATTTTCTCTCTAATAAACTCATTTTATGAATTTTTAAGTGACGTCGTTAGACTATCGAATTTTTGTAAGGAAACTTCTTCACCCAATTTCAATTCTTTGGGTTAAACTTCTACTTCACCATTATATCATGCTATAAATACGTTTCAATGAAATATTATTGTTTTAATCTTAATATACACTTATTTTGGGTGTATTTATATTTTTCGATCATAATTATTTCATTTATTTATCCATAAATCAAATGGTATGATCTTTGTATTGATTTTATCTCAATTTTCATTCCATTGAGACTTATTTGTTGTTATTCACTAATTAACTTTTATATGGTGTATATACATCCCTTTGAAATATTAAATCATGAATATCCTTATTCTCATGATATTATAGGTTATGTTTTATTTTATTCATTAATTATTTTTACTGAAGTGTTTCTCAAGTGTTACGAGAATCTTTAACTAAAACATTGTTTTAAAGTTTTTAAATATTTAATCATATAAATTATTCTCATTAAAGTCCATGTTTTAAAAAAAATTAATTATTTAATTATATTGACATTAATGTTTTAGAATTTTAATTAGTTTAAATGTTTCAATGTTGTATGAGACACATTGATTAAAAAATGTTATTATTACATGTTTTAAATGGTTTTTGAAATGGATTGAAAATATCAATATCTGGAATTGATTCATTGTGGTTGATGAGTGAAATTTTAATAAATTTAATCTTTTATGTGTTATTATTATTTTATTATTCTTGGGAACTCTTAACGTATATGGGTGGTACTGTGATAAACCTAGGGTGGGTGAGCCAGAGATAGCTCTTCAAAGCGTTGGGTAATGTGACGGAGGTAAACGTTAATGTTTATCCTAATAAATTTAGTTCATATACTGTGATGGGTATTCCAAATTTAAATCCCTATGTATCTATGAGAAATACAATGTATGTATGTTATGTATACCATAAGTTACTATTATGATTTCTGATTTTTGTTTGTTATTCATAAATCATATGATTTCATGAGTTGTGTTATGATTGAAATGTATGGTTTCATTTATTTGTATTTATTGATGGGTTAATGTTTCCTTTCCTTTTTGTATAACCCTTACAGAGCTTTTTATAGCCATCCCATGTTTTTAAATGTTTTTCATAGTAAATAAAGAAGAATTGGGTCAAGAATGTGATCAAGTAAATTTCATTCTGTCTAAAATATGGATCTTGAAATGTTTCTTTTTTTAAGTGTTTTTATTTTATGAAAAAAATTTGAAACTGAGTAGAAGTGTACACTTTTTAATATTTTAAGATATAATGTAATAGTTAGGGACTAATTCTCTAAAACTCTAAACATGAAAATATTTTTCAATGTGAAATATTAACATAATTCAATATAATGTAATGTTTATGTCTGGTTCCTTAATGTTGGTATCAAAGGACAGTTTAGAGATCTTTAGGGATTAGAAGTTTTTTTAAACACAAGGTTAGTCCAAACATCTCATATTTCAGTTAAATACTTGTTTTATAACTTTTTTAGATCATGTAATGTTAGTAATATATGGAAAGAGGAGGATCCCCAAAAACATTCTTATCTCTTTTTAATGACATGCATGCAATAATTATTACAAAGTCGTGATTGGATGATTGTAAAACATTTTTTAACAAACAACTCACTTGCACGAAATTGTTTGAGATATCAAACTCCTCCACTATACCTTGATATCATCATGGACCATGGGATGTATTTAATCAAATGTTATTTTCAAAATAATCTCATATTTTAAATAAATGTAAATATTATCTTGTAATTAACAAATATTTTACCATAACACATGATTTTGAAGCATATTATGCTTTTGAAAATGGTGCTGAATAAGTAGGACCCTGCACAACCTATTTGTATTTGATTTTAGAACATATTATATCACTACATACTTATGGTTTTTTAAAAGGACCACTGATTGAATGTTTCAACAAAAACTCCGCATATATTTTTTTATAAAAATCATGTTTTATCAGATGTTTGGAAATCATATGTCATACATGACTATTTTCTGAAACTATTTTTCTACAAACACACTTTTGGCCCATGTTTTACAAGGTGTATTTGGATGAAAGAATAAAATGATTTTGATGTATATCTAAATCATTATTGTAATGCCTAGACCTTCTCCCTAGATGAACAAGATGATGATAAAACCATATGGACACGATGATGAAGGAATGATGTTCTTTCTTTTTGGAATATTTTTATTTTATTATATGGAGGTGAAAAAAATGACAATATATAAGATGTTTAGGTGTTAATGTAATAGGATTAAAATTAAAGTTATAATAAACCATTTGAGGTTAAAACATGTTAGGGTTATTTTTTTAGTTTTATAAAAAGGACAACATGTAGACCATGTGACAAACCATCACGTTAGAAAATGCTGTGAGAATCAAACCCACAACCAAAGTGCGATTGAGATTTATCACCTACCACTGGACTACATGAAGTCCCTAGTTATTATGACTTATTCTTTTTAGCTAAATGATTTTATTTATTAAGAATAAGTTGATTTGGGATCTTATTTAATATCAAATGGATATTCGTAATTTAGGAAAATGATTTGGTGATTAATTGATAAAAGTTATTTTCGAATACATTACCTCTTTTGGGAACTCTATATGCTTTTGGAAAATAGAATAATATGGGATCTCATTGGTGGAGTAATGGTTGAAATTTAATTTTTTAATAATATATGATTTTATTATTGATATATGGTGGTTTGGTTTATTTATGGAAATGATTAACCTATCATAGAGAATATGTGATGAGTTTAATTACACTCTAGTATGAGACTTTAAGAGTAGTCTATGTTTTTGGAGATAAATGTTAAGATTTATTGTGAAAGACTATGTGATTAAATACTTTTGAGTATTAAGTTTCAATTATTGTTTAGATTATTTTGAATAATTTTAAGGTAAATTGGGTATTTAATGGTCTTTCTGGAAACTTTGGTTACTTTTTGTTTCATTTTGGAGATTAAGTGTAGTATTTCTTTTTATAAAGGATTATCCCTTTTTGAGAGTATCTAATATCATACTAAGCATTTTTGGTTTTTGTTAATTTATAATGATAAGGGAAATATATAGTTATTCTTTTTTGGATTATGTGATTCTCTATTAGTTTATTATAGAACATCATGTGAGACAAAGTCATATTATTTACTCATCGTTTGAAGAAATGATGAGTTTTTTAGAGAAACTTATTAAAGGATGAAACTATACTTAAACAGTAAGTATATTTTCTTATGGTTTAATTTTATATCATAAAACAATTCCTCATCTTTATGAAAGGTAACATAAAACAACAATGTTCTCTATTAAATTTTCTTACCGGGGAATCAAATACAGTTTAACCCATCACATAATATTTTTTTTCAAGTTTTTAACTTTCTCATAATCATGTTTTCCATCAGTCTCCCTCAGAACATGATGGTCAGTTTCTATTATATATCCATGTTTTCCTATATGGAATCCTAGTATGGGTTATCAAAAGTGACCTTTGTAATTATCTTTAGTTTATTTAATGTCGTAGTTTTATTGACTCTTTTTTCTGATCTGGGACTTTCCATGAAGTTTCCATGCCCATTTTTAAAATTGTGAGGACACAATTTCCAAAAGGGGGGAAGTGTGTAACATCCCAGTTAAATAAAGAACATGGTATTTTAATATTTATTAATTTTAATTTAAAATGAATGCTATGTCTGAAAGCGTACTCAACATGTAATAATGGGTTTCTTTAAATTCTTATGTTCAACACAACATTGAGTTCTACCAAAAAATAATATAATATAATTATTATTTAAATAGTAGTTGACACAATGTTGTTGTATTGGATGGAATGAAAAAAAATTACTAAAATATTATTATATGTGTTTATTAAATTTTTTTACATTTATCCAATAAATGATACTGGATTAAATTGATAATTAATCCAATTTTAAGCATAAATACTCTAATATTCATTAAAAGTTTGATTTACCACCATTTGATTGATAACCCTTTTTAAATATAGTTTCTATCACTTTTATATGTTCTATTTGATAAAATAATATTCTTATTTAGAATGGGGACATCAAAATTTACTTTTGATGAAATTTGGTATTTTTCTGAAAATGTTTATTTTTTAAAATGAATAGTGAAAATAATGTATTTTAATTCAAAACTGACTTTTAATCTAGTTTTTTTATGTTTATATTATCATTATAATTTATTTAAAAGTGTAATTAGATTATATTTTTACCATTTAATATATATTTTGTAATTGGATGTAATTTCAGTTTGAAATTGGACATAAAAAAGTGTAATCTTTTGACAGTTATTATTTTTTAAAAACAGGCTTTTTGTTTTGACCATAGGAATTTATTTTAAATTAATTTATGACACTTATTTGTTTTGAATTTCGAAAAATGGATTAAATATTTGGAATCATGGGGTACAAATTGATTAACTATATATCTTTATTTTTAGAAATTACGAATATTTATTTGAGTAACTATTTTCTTTACCAAGGTTAAAAGGTAAATCTGGTAAATAAGGGTTATCAAATATTATTATAATAATGATAAATAACCCTAAAATATTTCCTAATCATATTTTGTGACACATGTACAACTATGGGAATCCTTGGGTAAATTTTAGTAACCCCTTGACCAACTTGGGAGTGATAAAGACACTTTATTTTAATTAATTTAATGTATAGACAAAAATGACATAATCATATATCTTTTAGTAAAGAAATTATATGCAGTTATATAAGTTATATATTATACTATAAATATTAATTTTAATTATAAAACTATTTCCTACTTACTATTATTATATTTATAGTTTTTAGACATCAAATTAATAAAATTATTTATGACACAATGATGATGAATTGTTTACCTTATTAATAAAGGATTTAAATAAATGAGGTTATAAAAAAAATAAAAAAAAATCTAAAAGCTATCCAATTCTTAAAATATGGTTTTATTTCAAACAATAGTCATAAAATATTATAACTTACTTAATTCTGGTGTTTTTTTAATCAAAAATTATTTTTTAATAAAATAATACTTTAAATCATTCCTAAAGATCCCCTCTTCCCCCTTATAAAAGGACAACACCTCTAACCCATTACTCAAATCTAATAAACCACTTGTCCCATAGAAAATCTTACCAATTAAAAACCCAAAATCCCTATATTCATTCTATATTCCTTACCCTAGGAATAAGGCAATTCATGTAAACCTTTTGGTTGAAAACAAATGGAGATACCTGATTTAATGGCAACGTCTTCTCTTGAGTTCTTTTATTTTATTTTACTTCTTTGACCCCCTAAACTATATTTATCACATTCTTTTATAACAAAATAATTATCATCAGTACATGAGGATTTCATTATGATAAGTATTAAAACTACACTTACACAGACATCTATCTAATTTATACAAACATTTTGTTTTTGTGGACAGAAAACTACTACCTCATGAAATGATGATTGTTCAATATTCTTCTACCACCTCTCATGGTTACCATTATGATGGAACTATAATTATATATGATATATATTTTATATTATTCTATCAAAATTCTTATGTAATTATAATTTATAACAATACTTTATTCTTTTCATGTTGTATAAATATGATAACATCATTTGATATAGTGCGGACAACAATCCCCTCAAAGTGATATGACTAGTTCATACAATACATGGAACATATAAATGATGGTGATAATGAAATTATGTAAAGTATATAAAAAATTATATTATAATGGATTTAAAATATACTTATGTATCATTATGTTTTCATTTCATTAAAAATGAAAAACGAAATGAAAGTAGTGTTCATGCGTACGTAGGGCTTACGGTCTCCATAAATGGGGCATTTCATTTCTTATGTCCAAATGTTAAGGAATATTATAAATAAATATCTAATGTATATATATTATATATATTATATCTAAATTATGAATATTAATTTCGAGCTAATGGACTATTGACCACATGGACAACATGTAATTATAAGATTTTCACTTTTGACTCAAGTACCAAATATCATCAAAATAACCGTTATTAACTTAAATGATTATGTAATTTTTATAACATAGTAATAAGTTATATAAAAGGAATTATAAACTTTTAATGGTTCTTAATAAATTATAAATTAACATTAGTTTATTATTCAAGATATTAAAGAATGAACGAGTAAAATCGTACAAGAGGTAAGACGTTTTCATCTCACTTTTTATTCCCTGGACATTCATGCTCTATTTGCCACCATTTCCTATTGTGTGGTTAATGTAAGGACTATGATTATATTCATTCCATAATATAATATAATTAATTTTTATTTACATCATTATTGAATGACCCTTATTTCATGTGGTGTACGTTTCTCAAGTTTCCAAATCAGTAAGGGAACCTTTCACTGTACTCTATTAGTCAAAGGATTATTTTTTGTTATGTCTTTTAAATTATTATTTTGTTATTTTGGGATATGTTATTATACATTCTTATTTATTTAAAATTTATTTCCATGTGATGAGATACCCTTCTTTCTATCATCAAGTCATTTTATGAATTTTTATGTGACGACGTTAGGCTGCCGAATTTATGTAAGGGAACTTCTTCATCCAATTGAAAATATTTGGGTTAAACATCTACTTCTTGATTATATCATTCTATAAGTATATTTGAATGACCTATAATTGTTTTACAAATAATATCGACTAATATGGGCTGTATTTTTATTTGTCACACATAATTATTTCATTGATTTATCCTTAAATCTAATTGTACGGTCTTTGTAATGGATTTAGTCTCAATTTACTTTCCATTAATATTTATTTTCTGTTATCTTCCAATTGACTTTTATATGTTGTATATACATACCTTTGAAATTTTATAAAATTAATATCATTATTATCAAGATATTATATTTTTTGTTTTATTTTATTAATTAAATATTTTTTGTCAAGTTTTTCTCAAGTGTTACAAGACTCTTTAACAAAAACATTGTTTTAAATGTTTTAAATATTTAATTTTCTAAATCATTATCAATAAAGTCCTTGTTTTCAAAACGGTTTTAAGGATTTAATTATATGGTCATTAATGTTTTAAAATGTTAATTATTTAAATTTTTCATAGTTTTATGGGAGACATTGATTAAAAAATGTCTTTATTAAATGTTTTAAATGGTTTTGAAAATGGATTGAATATTTCAATATCATGAATTGATTAATTGTTGTTGATAAGTGAAATGTTTATAATTTCAATATTTTACGTGTTATGGCTATGTTATGGTTCTTGAGTATACTTAACATATACATGTGGTTCTGTGATAATCGTTTGTCGGGTGATCCTGAGATAGCTCTCCGATGCATTGGGTAATAGGATAGAGGTAAACGTTAATGATTCTCCTAAGAGATTTAGGGAATATAATTTGATGGGTATTCCAAACATAACACCCTACATAGTTTTGAATGTTACAATTTAAGTATGTTATATGTGATATAAGTTACCTTTATTGTTTAGGATTTCTTTTTTTATTCATAAATACTATGATTGCATTATGTAGGTTATGATTGAAAAGTATGGATTCATTTATTTGTATTAATTGATGGGTTTATGTTTCAATTCCTTATTTTTTAACTATTACTGAGATTTGTATGCTCATCCCAAGTATCAAAATGTTTTTCACGTGACATAAAGATGAATAGGGTCATGGATGTGATCAAGGAAAAGTCATGCTATCTAGTACATGGAACTAGGCATGTTTCTTTTATTAATAGTTTTTATTTTATGAAAAAATGGAAACCGAGTAGAAGTATCTACATTGTAATTTTTGGAGATGTAATGTAATATTTATGGCCTAGTTATCTAAAACTCTATACATGAAAAGATCCTCAATGTAAATTATTTATTTAATTCAATATAATGTAATGTTTATGGAAGTTTCCTTATAGAATCGGTCTCAACTAACAAAAATTCATCAGAAGAAAGACATTATGAGATGTTTAGAACCTTGATTGAAAAAATTGAGAAAAATGAATATTCCTTAAACAGTGAAGAAGATGGTGAATTATCTTATAGAGTGTATTAGATCAGAACTGAACTTGTTTCATGTCCTGATAAAACCAAAACTCTCATGAAATATATTAGAGTACTGTAGAATTATTGTGATAATGTTTCTAATAGAATAAATGATTTAATAAAGCATGAGTAAGAATATATTCGTGAGTTCTTAATTTACAATCCTATAAGTTTAGAATGGGGAATGATGGTAGAAAATATTAGAAAAAAAATCACACCCAATAAATAATAATTTAACAAGTTTCAATAAAAACTTCTTGAGTCTGAATGTACCTTGAGAAAAATGATTTAAGATTTCAATAATGACTTGGAAGTAAGACCTGAGACTTCTATTTTTTATAATAAGGATATGTATGAGAATCAGGTGATATCATCACTCAATAAAATTGATGATTCATTTTATTCTTTTAATATTTCATGTTTAATAAAGACTGTTTGGAAATAATGGGAGGATAAAGGATGTGAGAAAACTATAAAATCTAAAAAAATATAAATCTATCTCATAAGAAAATATGGCCCACTTCATAAGAATTTTAGAGAAAAAAAAGTTATCAATCTCAATAAAGTATCAATAGAAGAAGACATATATTATGTAGAACATCATAATTTATGTGATATTACCGGTTTTGTGAAATCTATGTGAATATAAATTATAATTATTTCCAAAACCTATATCTACTCTAAATAAGTTTTTAACCAATAAAAATAAATGGTGGAAGAAATATTATTAACTTTACAAACATACAAAAAGTTAAAACGATGAATTCTCATGATGTGAGAATAATTCAAAAAAATATTTAATTTTACTGTCTATAATATTTTATTGGATGATATGATGAGTTTGGTCAACATTATTATGGATGCATGAAACTCCTTCCTAAATATGTTTTGTACAATATTAAATAAACGGAATCTGGAATGAAGAATGTTTGGGAATGATGTTTTGTTTTTCAGACTGCATTGAAATATATGAAAGGTAAGAAAACAAGGATTCTTGATAGTGTTTTTTTCTCACATATAATAGTTTATATAAAAATATTGAAACATGTTGAATTAGATGATGGTGGTTCAATTACTTGTGGTAATGATAGTACAATAAAAATTAGAGGAATCAAAATGGTTGACATTAATGTTTAAAAGTTGAAATCTATGGAAGTTTCATTTTTTGTTGGGATAAAACATAGCATACATCGTGTTTGTCAACATAGTGATGATGTAAAAGATTTAATTTTCAAAAAATATTTTTTCATCATCAAATGTGTGAATGATGGAATATTTATTACAAAATGAGAAATAATCAGTTGGAATCTATTTTGAATAAGATAATTCGAAAACTCATACTACATGAGTATTGAAGATGAATAAACCCATTATAACTAATGATCTGGAAACCATGGACTGAAAATGTATGAAAAACATTATACTGTTAATGTCATTTGAAACATTCAAGAATTAAAAATAATAGAAGAATATATTTGTGTAAAATGTCAAAAATGTAAGATGACTGAAAAAGTCATAAGAGATTTGTGATTCGATCAACCAGACCACATGATAGTATTCATTCCGATTTCTATGGGGTGATTAGAAATCAATCAAAAAGAATAAGATTTATACATTATCACTTTTATTGATGATTTCACTCTGATAAAAACATCATCTTGATAAATCACAAGTTAGAGGCTATTTAAATGTCAAATCATTAATAAAAGATATTGAGAACAAAATTTTGGTTTCCAAATATAAGTTGAGAATGGATAATAGTACCGAATTCAAAAACAATAATTTTGGAACTCATCTGAGCAATCATGGTATCAAGCTACAATACAGTTCCCCATATACCCAATAACAAAATGATGTTGTAGAAATCAATTGAAGATTTTTTGAAATAAGAAGAAGTATGTTAATAGAATATAGACATTGAATGTTCTATTAGAGAGGATCTTTGAAATTTGCACCCTTACAAAAACATATTGATTCTGAAAACTTTATTGCAAATTAGAACGATATGGTTTAGACTATAAGGATGTTAATATTATAAAATCATACATCAATTATCTCAAAAGATGAACTGGAATCTATTTTAGTATATATTCAACACATTGAATGGTTGGATTCTAGGAATGAAGAGTTGGATTAGTTTAGGAATAATGAAATTTGGATACATGTTCCAATACCCACAAATAAAAATTTTATCAAAACAATTATGGTTTAAAAAAAATTAATTATCATTGAGAGGTTTCAAGAAATAAAGAAATAATTATTTGTAAAGGATCTGCATAGGTGGAATGTGTGATTTTTTATGAAACTTTTTCCCCAGTTGCAAGATTAGAATCTATTAGAATGTGTTACATAGTAGACGTACATCCTAATTACAATTTTTAACATATGGATGTAAATTCATCTTTCATAAATGGTGAGATTGGGGAATTAGTTTACATTTAATAGCCTTGTGGTTTTAAAATTGAGAATTCTGAAAAAATTGATTGAATAAATCGTTATATGGGATGAAAAAAACTTCAACATTCAGTTTATTATAAACATCAGAATTATTTGAAAATGTTGAAACATTATAATTGAATAATTTATAGAAACTTATTTGTGAATGATGTTGACTCCAAATCTCCAATTGAAGTTTTTTTCAATGATCTATTTCATTCTCAGGAGGAATAAAAAGTTTGTAAATAATTTTATAAGGAAATGAATAAGTATTTGGACATGTCAATGTTGGGATATTAAATTTCTTCCATGTATTACAATTCCAACAAAAATATATGTACATTTTTCTATCTCAAGAAATTAATTCAAATGAATTTTTTGAAAGTTAAGAATGCAAGAATCTGTATATGTTTCTACTATTATATCTTTGAGCACAATGATAAGTAAATATGAAGCTATAAAAAGTGTTAATCATAAATACTTTTGGAAGATGATGTAAAGTCCACTTTACCTTACACCCTCATGGATTGATATTATTTATATAGTGACTTTGAGTTCTAGTTATCGAAGTACATTGAATGAATAACATATGATGTCGGTAGAGAGGATTCTAAGATATGTCAATGTAATCCCTTCACATGGGTTTTTATATAAATGAAATTGAGAGAGGAGGTTTCATTTTTATACTGATACTGATTGGGGTGGAGATTAGAGATATTTAAATTCAAACATAAGAAGAACATTTTCCTTTAGTGAATGTTCTGTGAGTTGTCATTGTAATAATCAATGTTAAGTAATATTGAGCACAAATTAATCTTAAAATGTTACAACTACTCAGGATTTTACCTAAATATTTTACATGATAGTTCAGCTGGAATATTTGAATGAAAATATTAATTAACTATTATAGATGCTTTTTTATAATCAGAGTGAAATTGATCTTCCTAAAAATCATATTCAATGTTCAATACCAAAACTCATTGGTATAATCATTCACTGTAGAAAAGTGAATTTTGTTGTTGGAGATGTTTATCTTAAGTACATTTCAACCAAATATCATATTGCCGATATCATTAAAGAATCAATACCAAAAGTAGGGTTTATGGAATTGATGTTGAAATATATTTATTCATTGTAAGAATATTTTACTCATAATTCTTCTTAGAATCATAAATTTTGGTTATCAAACATTTGGGGATATAAAATAAATGTGTGAGAAAATTAAAAGTAAGAAAATAAAAGATAAAAGTGAGGGGGGGGGGTTTATCATTACATAGATGTAAAATTTTCTTACCACTGAGGAATGGAATTACTTCAAAAAATAATACTTTATTCAGTACTAAGGTGTTAGTCAATTCTCTTTTCATTATTGTTATGTTTTGATAAAAGTAAAAATATTGAGTTTTTTTTTACAAAAGATCAATTGTAAAAAAATTCTAGGCGTTGAAAAAATAATTAATAGGGGTTTTCAAAAAATTCAAATGGGTTTGTTGAAGAACATTTCTGATAAAATTTATTTAAAAATGATTTTTTATTACATGAATACTAATCCTTTGTGTAAGAAAATTTTTTTTTCTAGGTATCAGAATCTGTCCATCATAATGTAATCTGAAAGAAAGTAAAAATATGCTGATTTATTCAAACATAAACATTAAAGGGATAAAATTAATTTGTTTTCCAATCATTGTTTTTTGGACTCAGAGAATTGGACCAAGAATTATAGGATATAGAATGTGTAAATCTACATCAGACTTAGGTCCATCATCATGGCTTTATAGATCATCAGATCCTAAAGAATCGGATGTAGAAATTGTTGATTGCTGAATTTTTCCATTGCTAAAATCAAAGAATTTAATAAATATATATGTTATAAATTCAACGTTTCAGAGTAAAGAAGTAAATTTTTTAATGAAGGGTTTTGAATGAATATTGAGAATTCAATAATAAGATTTTATTTCATACATTAAACACTAAATATGAAAATACTTTGTAGATTTGTTTATCCCAAAAATAATAATTAAGATTTACAACATGTGATTCATGATTGGTGTAATAATGCGAGAGAAAGTATTATTCCAATCATATTCAGGCCAATTGTTTTTTGGAAAATCATATTCAGTTTGAGTAGGAAATAATGATGTTTTTGGATGAATTAGTAGATATAATAAATTTCATTATAAGTCAAATGAAGCTTTGTAGATCAAGAACTTCTATCAAATCATAAAAACAGCCATGATAACATCTTTTGAAGAAATTAGGGAGAGAATTGATGAAATTAATAATTTCAAAGTAATGAATTCCATCATAATGGTATATTTTATCGGAATGAGCTGAGGAGAAGAAAAATTAGAATCTCTGAGTAGAAAATTGAATTTCTAATTACCAAGAAGAAAATAGATTTCAGAATCACTGAGAATGATACTTAATTCTGAATCACTGAAAAGGTTATAGAATTAGTAATCACTGAGTAGGATATAGAATTTTTAATCTCTAAGAAATAAATAGATTCATAATGAGCTGAAAAATAAAGTATGATAATAATGAGATGATTGGGAAGAAGTCCCTAAAATAACATTCTAGATGTTTTATGAAGAGTTGATGATGTCAAATTTTGAAATTCAATTTTTCATTAATCTCTGAGAAATATAAAGGGGATTTGATAATTAAAATTTGATGTTTAAATTTGAGTGATTTTTGTATTCTCTGAAATTGGAGGAACTGGGGAATGTTTTCATGTTTCCCGTTTTTTTTTTCTAATTTTATTATATGTACATTCTGAGATCAATCATTCATTTTTAATGTTCATGCAAGCAGAAAAGGTGGAGTTTTGAATAATTCAAATGAAATTTGTTTCCTATATGATATCTTTGAATGTGATTATAAAATTGAATTTTTTGTTTACCCAAAAAAAGAATTTTATGGAGAATATTATATTTTGAATTTGAGTACAGTTGGTGTTTTGAATATTTAGAATGGGTTTATCATATTCATTCCATCATATTAATATTATCAGATCTAGACTCATCATATAATGAATCGAGTCTAGACTCATTGTATAGAGAGATTAAAATCCATACACATCATATTTAGATAATTAGATCAAAACTCAATATATTGAGATAATCATATCTAGACTCATTAGATTGAGAAAATTGGATCTAGCCAAAACAGATTAATGATTCAAACTAAGCTATTATGGAGCAGTTTCAACAAATCCTTTATTATTTTTTCTATGTAGATTTTTTAAAAGAAATTATTTTAAACTTATGGAAGTTGATATAATCTTTTCTATTTTTTGATAGAAGGTGTTTAATATTATATTTCAAAAGTGGTATTCACTTCTTCTAAATAGTGAATTTCAAAATACCCATGGGGGTGGCAATGATAAGGATGTAGGTTCTGAAACATAGACCTAACATAGTAAATCATATGTTCCTTATTTTATTTCATGTCTTTTCATTCATGCGTATTTTTAAAAATATGATAATAAAATTAATCATAATAGGTTGTATGGGTTATGTTTTTAAATGTATTAATATGTATAACAATTGATCAACTGATTCTCTCCCCCCCACCCGCCCTTCTCTGTTGTTATTCGATCATTGTAACTTCAATTATTATAGTCATAGAGTTACCTAAAGTATTAAATAAATCATAATGGGATCTTGTGAAATAATTTTTTTAACCCTTGTTATATATAAACCCACTTATATAATTTTATTAGAGATCCAAATCTTTTTTTATATAGAACAAATTTTTAGAATCCTCTCAAGCCCAATAGAGATCCCTTCTCCTAAAACTCTCCCAAAAATTCATAGTGATCACCTTCAACCACCCACTCTCAAGTCAAGAGAGATTAATGAGAACATTTTGGAAGAATTTCACATGATGATCAAAGGTGTGTGATGCAAGTAAAGTGGCATAATAGGCTTGAACCCAACAATTATAATGGAGACACTCAAAACATTGTTAAATACATGTGGATCACCGCTAGAGGGAATCTTCTATTGATTTATATAATTCAATAATGGTTCAACAAAGGTATGGTGAAAGAACCATCAGTGAATAAATAATTAAAGAAATGTTATTCTTTGATTGAATAAATCAATAATAAAATATATGTGATGTTACTCTATATTTTTATAGAACATTATACATTTTATGTTTTCAATGATTAAATTTCATTTAACATAGAGTTTATCAATATGTAGATCTTGGATTCATCATCAATCATGACAAAACTAAACACTGGCATCGATCCACCACAATCATCCACTGCACCCGAAACCTAAAATAACAAGATGGATATACATTATCTATAATAAAGGATCAATGGGTTGGAGAGTTATAATGGATGTTCAAATCACATTATTTGGGAAAAAATCAGGGTTGTTTGCCAGTGATTTTTCCAAAGTGATGACTGCTGCCCACTTCTTCAGTTATTTGGTATATTATTATGAGTTTACCAATTTTAAAATAATAATGATTCAATTTTTAATAGATTATATATAACAAAAAATATTTAGGGTTAATAATAACTATTTAAATAAATAGTTTTCAATTTATATATTATTATATGATGTATTTTGAATTATATTCCAATTTCTACACTTCATAATTTATTTATAAATTAATAATTATTGTTATGACCTATTTTTTAATCATAAATTTTTATTATAATTAATTTTAGACAAATAATATTCCATAAATATTTTTTTTTTTGCAAAGAAAAAAACAAAAAGAATATTTATGTGGGATTATATTCATTCCTTCGGATCCCATAGGAGTACGAAAATACAAATTTATAAATTTTTTATTCAATATCATTTTTTAAAACATGCTATTTTTCTATAATTTAATTCTATACATGTAAATATCATGATAAAATCCCATTTAGATTAGTTATTGATTTTTAAATAACAAAAATGTATTCTCCAATTTTATTTTTATTAAATATTTTTCCCTTCATGAATAATTAAAGTAATAATAAAAATAAATTATATATAATAATATTTTATTTTCATAGAGTTAATTTCAAATAAGTTTTTTGGTTTTGAAATAAACCTTAAAACTGTTGTATTTTTTGGCTCTAATATATCCAAAATCTCAACATGAATGTTGTAATAAATATCTTAAAAATAATAATAGTAAATCATTGATTTTGTAACAATTCATAAAACAAACTAAATACAACATATTTCTGGCCATTTTCAATGACATGGAATTAAATACAATAATGGAAATGTAAAATAAAAATAACCTATATATTTTTAAAGATACAATAAAATTAATCAACTTGAAACCAAATAAATAAATACAATTAAAATTAAATGTTATGAAATACCATCATTAACGTAATTCTATTTATTTTATGTAAAATAAATTTTGGGAAAATTTAATGAAATTAAATAAATACTTTCCAAATAAAGAAAACTTTGTCTCCTCATGGGGATTTAATCTGTTGGGGTCTGTGTTGTTCATGAATGTCCTCATTTAATAATAAGGATACATTTTGAATAAAATTGGTTCACATAATTCTAAAATAAGGAAATAAAAAACTATTTTTATTAGTCAAATATTATTTTAATAATTCAATAAAAATAAGCATAATTCATCTAAATATATTCCATGAAATTGAATGAAAAAATGATATTGAACAAAATTTAACAACATAACATATCCTTGACTAATACATTTATAAATCATCCTAAAATTCTCATCAACATAACCAAATATTGTCCAACTGAAGATTCTACTTTAAAAAATCATTAACATTGATAATTCATTTTTACTTTTATCTAATATGTATTTTCATAAGTGAAAAAAATATTACAATACATAAATAATCATATTAGAAAGCACCAATGAGGGAAAAAACTACAAATTTTAAAAACCAACAAAAAAATTCGTAGATCGCTTCATTAATATCAAAAAATTTCAAAATTTATTTGACAATAAATCACAAAGCATCAATGTTCAGCATTAGTGGTCAAAGAAAAAATTTAAAACACTATAAAAGGTTCACTTTTATGTGAAAAGATTTCAATAATTTTTGTGTGTGCATTGGGTAGTGTCATCTAAAGTATTCTACTTTGCAAGAAAAAGGGTGTAAATATAGAAGGAAATAAATAACATATATTAAAATTGATAATAAATCAACAAAGAAAAAATATTGGACCAAAACTCTCATTACCAGTGTTTCGTATAATATTTTCTAATCCATCATTTAATGGGGTGACATCATGAGAGTAAATTTTGAGTACTCATGGTTCAGATACACAACAAACAACCCTAGGACCTCATTTATTGAACCAAGAAGAAAAAATATAGACCCTCTTCTCTCTTTTCGATATCCTCCATGTGTATTGTTGTTTTCCAAGATCATCCAGCATAGTATTCAATATTTGATGTTGTTTTTTATTCCTACACAAACAATACATTTTCCACTCTATCCAACATGAAGATCAATTTTTTATTCATATCCAATTAATAATCTTCTATTTCCACTCTATTGAAGAATAATGTCACCTTTAGGGTCTCTCCTATCTCATATCAAACCACAATGAAATGTTTTCCCCCGCCTCAAACACTATGACAAGAAATAGGAAAAGACATAGAAAATTATTTACTATCCTTTATTATAGTGATCTAGGGGACACAACCAAGATTCATTTCCTTCAATATCTATTGTGAACCAAATCATCCCCATTTTTACTACTATAAATCTTCATGAAATTGGGTGTCACAAAATTTCTATTATAACCATCCAAGAACTACAAAAAGAAGTAGCATACCCAAAATTGAATAGGTATAATGAAGTCAATAAGATCATGTGGGTGTGGATAATAATGGATGTGCGTATAGTAGAACGAAACCTAGAAATAACATCCAATCATTTGATTATAGAAGCTGTGGATAAAGTTGAAAAAAATAATTTTAATATTCCCAGAATTTAACAAACAAAAATATATATTTAATATTCATTTTATTTTAAAAAAATATGAATATATATTTATTATTCTTCATATTGTAAATTAATATGAAACCATGTGGTGATTCTACACCACCTATCAAAATTAATTTTCAAATCACATTACAAATAAGAAACATCTATAGGTTATCACCCAAATAATCGCCCATGATGCATAAATATGAATAATGTCACAAAAAAATTAATGGCAATCTAAAGATGCTAAAAATGATCAAATTTTTAACCATTCTAAACAAAAATAGCACACATACCAACACTTATCTATGTATCCATTTGAAGAAATGATAATTAGTAAGTCCCTCACTACTATCCAGTGCTTGTAATGGATGGGGGAGTATAACAATACCAATTATCTAAAATATAGAAAATTATATCACAAAAAATTCACAAAAAATATAACACAAATATCTAATTAAATCGTGAAAAAAATCATACAAATAATAAAATATTTATTATTATGAATTGAAAAAATACACAGGAAATAGTTGATGGAGTTCTTGTCCTAGGACCAACCGTTTGTAATTTGATTACATAAATATTAAAATATTAATAAAACATATTATTATAATATTTTGGTTGATATGCATTCCCCTAATGTAATAATTTCCAAGTGTATATGTTGCATTGTTGAGGTCATAGTTGTTCCCCACTATGATGAGAACCTTAATGTGATGTGATGATATTCATAAATTCTGTTCTGTAGTTGGATAATATACTATGACGAGATACATATAACATAGATTATCTGGTGTGAGGACTCATAAGAAAATGAGGCTTCCCCTCGTAAATATTTAAATATGTAATATACAAGATGGGAGATTACGAGAATATACCCCCCAAAAAAATTATTCATGTTTTGGTGTCATCCAATATTCCTATCTACAAGAAAGTGTGGTGGTCCTTTGACATTAAGAATATTATTAATTCATGTTATAAATCATGTAATTAGATTTATTTCATAAACCATTACGAAAACAGTTCGTGGAGATATTTGATATGTTGGTAGTTTCATGAGTGACATGTCATTAATGAATATGTCAAGGAAGGATTAGTCCCTTCCATATTTATGAATGTTGATAGAATTTCCCTTTGATTGGAATAGAACCGTCACATTAAATTCCATGGCCATGTTGTAATGACATGTTTTTTTCTTATAGTCAACAAAATACTTATCGAGAAAATAGTTTGGTGACATGGATGTGAAAAATATTTAATGAGATATTGGGACAAAAGTATTATATTACACAGTGAACATTCAAATGTGGTTGTTGATGTTGCGACATTATGTTTCTTCACATTGGGTGTCCTAAACTATTGATTGAAAGTAATCTTAGACTTTTGGAAAGCCTTCCTAATTCCAATGAGAATGAATCCCATAGGGTCACACAGTAAGGGATTTTTCTGATCTTGATTAAATTCTATTTGAGTTTAATTAATGGAATAGTTATTATTATCATGTATGAGGAATAATTTGATTCAGGTTGTATTGATTTCATAAATTAAATGAATATTTATTCACCAACATGTGAATAAGATATTTATTTTATTTATAAAATATTTAAATATTTATTTGTTCACAATATTTTAAAGAAATATTTATGAATAAAATAATTATTTGGTTATTCAATAAATGATAGAAGAGTTTGAACCAAACAAGATTTATTATATTGGCATATATTAATTAATAATACTGTTATATACTATTATTTATTGTGCAAGTTTTTGCACACCACAAAATATTAATTATATTATTATTATTATTATGAATTTGATTTATTGAAGTTAACCAATGTAATTTAATGGATGGTCCGAAATTAAATAATATTTTAACATAAATCTTATCTCTATAAATAAGCGTATATGTTTATTGAGTAGAGAATCAAAAAAATTGATAATAGAGAATTTTCTCCAAACAATTTTATATCAAATGCTTATTCTCTCTCCATATCAAGAACAAGTATTTTAAGAGATATTTCTTCAATACTGAAGAATAGGTGATCAAGAACGAATAATGTAAGGTGTTTGAATCATCGCCCTGGAACCTGATGATGAAGTGTTGTTTCATAGAGATCATATGAGCATGTATGGATCACTACTAGAAGTATTATATCATTGTATCCTCATATCACAATAATGGTAATCTCAATGTTCATTTTTAGATTATCAAAATTCATAAATGAATAATGTTCCAAATACTATGTATTGTTTTCTTAAAATATTAAATAAATTATTTGTAAAACTAATTTTCAATATCCTTTCCCTTGTATTGGAAAAAAATTACTAAATAAAGTTTAAATATATCTCCCACCTCTACACACTTCTTATATGCCCAGAAAAAACAAGTGGTATCATAGTGATCATGTTTAAATTTATAATTTTTTATATTTTTATTGATTTATTTGCATTGTGGTTTGATTTTAATTTCATAACATTCATTATTTAATCATATTTGAATTTTCATGTTATTGATATATTAATCATGTATGTTCAATTTTTAATTTTCTTAAATCATTATGAACAAATTGAGTATTTTTATAGATGCCATCAGGAAGTGCCAAATCATTGGAAAATAATATTGGGTTACATGACATGTTACCAGAGCACACGTAGCTTACCCGGGAAAATTGTATCTAGATGTTATGTCCTTTTATTTCACACCGTGTTTTTATAGTGATAACTTTTCACATGTCAAGTGGATATAGGGAGTGTTTCTGGAATGTAAACACCATATAGTCCAACTGAGTTAACTCACTAAATCCCTAGGAATGTCACTTGAATATATGGTAAAAGAGGTACATGGTGGGTAGCTGCATGTTCACGTCATGTAGTCGCCCACTAATAGAAAAAAAATTAATTATATTAAATTTTAAATTTCACCACTAAATCCTAATTTAATTTATTGACACATTATTATATTTTTGATAATTTAATAATGGTTTTAAATAATTTTAAATTCTCGATTAATTTATTAAAATTAAATTTTTATTAATTTTTCTATAGTTTATGTACCATAAATTCCATTAATGACGTGTATCTCCAAATAAGATCAGATTATCATTAATATAAAAAGTAATTAATTAGTTAATTTTTTAATAAATTAATTCAAGCGCGTTTATAAAAAATAATAAAACCATGAATAAAGAAATGAATATAGTTGTTTACTTTTTCATATTCAGTATATGTGTGAACTTTCATGAGCTTCACCAATACCTATATATTTGTTGAAAATTTTAATTAATTTTTTTACATTAGTTTTCAATTATTTAATATTAAATTAAATTATGTCAAGCGAGTCACCCCTCCCTCTATGATTATGTAGGACCAGTGTGTCCATAGATATGTATGTAATCCTTTTTAACCAATCTTATGGATCCCCTCACCTACATGTGAGTAATAAATATTGGTAATTAATGGATCATCCCAAGGCGTAAGGAGGTGGTTCATGATGAAACCATAATGATGCCAAACCCGGTGATATATAGGTGGATAGGTTGAAGGCTAAAACTCATGGAAAGACCAGTAATTTGAGTTATTTCATAATGGTCAAAGGTTAATTTATTATCCTCTCAATAAATAAACTATTATCTAGTGATAATGAACGGGTCCTTAAATTAATTACATATTCTTCAATGAAATTACTTATTTTATGGATTCAATACTGCAATCACATGAATAATTGAATTAATGTGAAAATATAGAATATTAAATAGAATAATTATGTGTAAATGTTTCATACAACATGGTTAATTAATTATATAACATCCACATAATATTAAAAATATGTGTAAAGGATAAAAAAAGATAAAATTTATGAATAATAAATTAAAATTACTCAATTAAATATTAAGTCAGACTAATTAATCCATGACATGATTGGGAATAAAACCATATAACAAAGTGTAGTACATGGCCTAATTCTACATGCTTATGTTTATCAGGGAGTTCTCAGGACAGTTTTGGCTATACTTAACTGAAATTGTTTTGAATTTAATGCATAATGTTAGTTCAATACATATTTTGAGTCATGTGTTTAGGAAATATGTGTCATGATTTAAAGAAAGGGGAATCTACTCAACGGATCATGGAACTACAAGTCCATAGTTACAAAAACAGCCAACCTAATTATGTTATTATGGTTATCATGTCCAAGGTATAGATAATTAATATTATTAGTTAGGATCCTTTCCATTATAATGGTAAATAAAAAAGACATTTCGAGTAAAATGGTGAGGGATATTGAAACATGATAATATAGTGGGATATTTAATAAAACATCTAGTTTATTATATCTTACTTATTTTGTAATCAAAAAAATTATTAACAATATTCTATTAGTAATTGTAGAATAAAATGCAAATTTCGTTATCCACATTATCTCTACAAAATAAACTGTATAATGATATCATCCTAACTGGAAAAAACTTCTAGAAGTAGTTTAGAAGCCTTCAGGTTGTGCTATTCAAAGAACGGAAATCATACATGCTTGAATCCTCAATGTCCGATACAGAAGCTAAAGAAGCGAGATCTGATGAGTTCCATTACTATGAAAAAAATTTGAGCAACATAGTTAACATTTAATTTTTTTTGTTTCATTGATGTCTTTTGAACTAATGAAGTCTCATGAAAATGCGGATGTGTATAGAATTATTGAGAACATCCTTTTTCTTTATTAGAAGAGATCTAGACAGGAATAGTTCAATATTTCAAATGATCTCATTTAGAGAAATATTGTATATGGTTCCACATCATGGCCTCTTGTAGTCTTTCTTTTTTTATAAATTTATCATTTATAGGTTTTAGGGTTTAATCTCCCTCAAGAATCGATCACTGACCTCATTATGGCATCACTGCCTTAGATATTCTTTAGCATTGTTGTGAATTTTAATATGAACCAAATTGAGAGGTAACTACCAGATCTTATTACTCTTAATCTTAAAGTAGATGAGGATACAAATCATGAATAATTTTTTTCCTTATTGTGAAAATAAGGAAATGTTTCTGAAGATCTTTAAGCCCAATGCTTCATCAAACCGTTATAAGATAAGGATGATCATGGGGGAATTCAAGGGAACATGATTCTATGTATTTTTCATGTGGATAAAAGGGCCACAGGAAAAAAACTACACCCATACAAATATGAAAGGTGAATATATAGGTTCATTTGTAATTTAGTGGAATTTAAATATTTCTACAAATTGGTTATTAGATATAACTTATGGTTCTCACATATATATTAAAATATAAGAACCCGTTATATTTAGGAATCCTCACTGAGGAGAGGTGGATATTGGAGCAGACAATGAATGTAAAATTGATGTTATAGGTATTAGGAACTACCACCTCATGTTTCAACCATAATTATCTTTTTTTAAAGGGTTGTTATTATTTTCCTTCAATTACCAAATATATTTTTTATATATTCAAACTTGATACAGATGGATTTATTTTCAAATTTGGGAATACATTTTTCTTATATCATTAATATATGATTTTTTATGGTATGAAACATTTGAATAATTTTATATATGTATTGGATTACATGATTCAAAAAATGGCAATAGATAATGATGAAACATCACAATACTCATACCACACCAAAATTTGGCATCACTGGAAAGGTCATGTAAATGAAATTCACTTGATTAAATTATATCAATATGGATATTTATATTCTTTTGAACTGAAAATATGTCATATATGTCATATATTTTTATATGGGAAAATGACTAAATCCCCATTTAGTGGGAAAGGTGAGAGGGATAATGTTCTTCTTGATTTAGTTTTTTACCAATATGTGTGGACTGTTTCCTATTGAAGAATGGGTGGGTACTTGTTCTTCATAACTTTTACTGTTGATTTTAGTAGAAATGGATATTTCTACCTAATGAGGAATATGTTAGATTATTTTGTAAAATTCAAAGAATACAAGAATAAAGTTGAAAAACGATGTGGTAAAAGGATAATTAAACATTGATCAGACTATAGTGGAGAATACATAATCAATACTTCATTGATTGTCTATGGGTGAAAGTATTTTATTATAACTCACTCCTCATTATACACCCTTGTGGAATGGTGTATATTAATTGAAGAATCTCACATTGTTGGATATGGTTATATCGATGATGATTCATGATTGTTTTCCATTGTCCTTTTGGGGATACGTGCTACAAACAATAGAATAAGTACTATATAGATTTCTAAATAATGTAACAGATTTAATACCTTGATAATTATGGAATTGAAGGAAACATGTTTTTTTACAATTACATGTCTGGGGTTGTGAAGCATTTCATAAATCCACTTCTAGAAAAAATATTTCACACTGATGAAAAATGTGTATCTCTATATGATATCCCAAAAAATGGATACTAGATATAATATCGTTCAAGAAAAAAATGTGGTGGATTAACGAGGTCCCATATTTCATGGGGAGGACATTATATCTAAAAGACACAGTGTAAGTGAGATACACATTGATGAATTATGTTTTCAAGATACCCCAGATTTTTCATGGGAACAAATTCCACAATGCCTTATAGAAGAATATATTATTCCAGAGACACAATTACTAAGTAGAATAACATGAATGCTCATGGCCTAGGATCACAGGTAAAATTGGATTTTATTTACAATGAATGGCATTCTCATTCTATTTCATTGGTTAATGTCTTGGAACCCAAACAAGCTCCTGATAGAACCAATATTTGTTCCCAGTGAATGAGGGATCATGGATCTCTTCAAGGTTTCCCAACCAATTCTCACAATTGGATGTTCTAGAAGTTAAGCTGTGTAGTGGATCTAGTTTCCATATTTGATCAATGTATTAATGTGAAGTTTCTGGTGGGAGATACCATGATTTTATTGTATTTTGTCTATGCTAAGTGTGCTTTTATTGATCTTAAACCATTATGGGATGATTTAAGTTCAGTTAACCCGGGAGATTCTCCTTGGAATGTTGGTGGAGATTTCAACGTAGTTTCTAATCCTAAGGAGAAAAAAGGCCTAGGGGATTTTCCTCGAAGGGTCGGTCAGATTTTGTTTCTTTTATGGCCCATAATGGCCTCATAGATGTGGGCTTCTCTAGTGATCCTTTTACTTGGGGTAATAACCAATGAGGAAATAGAATTTTTTGGTGTCGGCTAGATCACTGCTTAGTTAACGATGATGCTCTCTCATCTATCCCTGATATCAAAGTTTGTCACCTAGTGCATGGTCATTCAGACCACTCTCCCCTCAGACTCTCTTTGGAAGCCCGTGATAGCAGTACCCCACCCTTCCACTTCTCGACATCCTGGGTGGAGGACGCTGCCTTTCAAGACATTTTTTTTTCAATACGTGTGATCCGCCTAGCAATGCCAATCCCTGGGTACCTCTTCACTAAAACCTAAGAAAAATGAATAATAGTTTTAAGTATTGCATCAATGCCCTTCCCTCTTCATAAGTTGAGCTAGAGAATATAGGTAGAGAAATTAATCTTCTCAAATCCGTACTGAAAATTTCCTGCGATGAGTATGTTTTTGATGTGATTAGTGTTAAAAAAGACATTATATCCAATTTTTTGATGAAGCATGAATGCATTGTAAGAGAGCATTCCAGTATCAAATGGATTTGTGAAGGTGGCAGTAACACAGCCTATTTTCATGCTTTCATTAATAATAAATGCAGATCTTCAAGTCCTTATGTCTTTCTAGAGGATGGCTCCATATCCTATGATAGAGATGATTTAGGTATCCTTGATGACATCAAATTATGATCCTTTCTGCATAATCTGATCCCTCATATGGTTGATGGTTACCCGAATGGAACCTCGGACCTCATTGATGCCATTCCTTACTCGGTGTCATACGTAGTTAATGTTTTACTTCAAACTCTCACTGAAGAGGATGAAATGAAAGCTAATGTTTGGTCTATAAACACAGTCAGTGCCCCTGGCCCGGATGATTTTCCAGCATCCTTCTACCTTGCTGCATGGGATATGGTTAAATAAAGCTTATTTAGTGATATGTAGGATTTCTTCTGTGGAGGAAATCATCCCCGTGTTGCGTGTGCAACTAAACTAGTTCTTGTTACAAATGTCAAAACCCCCACATCGTTGGACTAGTATATACCCATTAGCCTTTGCAATGTTCCTTATAATGTTTTGGTTATCATTTTGAATTTAAGATTATCCCTTTACTCTCAAGTTGGGTATCCCCAGAATAGCATGGTTTTGTGAAAGGTAGATCCATTCAAGTGGCTATTGGCCTGGCCCACAAAATTATCAGCTACATCAATCTGAAAATTCCAGGCAATAATGTGGACATTTAATTGGACATGAGCAAAGCATATGATTATATTGAATGGAGTTTTCTAATCCGGGTCCTTTTAAGGATGGGGTTCTCTTCTGGGGTTGTTGATCTTCTTTTTCATTTCTTCATTTCTCTATATATTACCACTTCCATTATGGGTAAGCAATTTGGTTTCTTCAAGGCAGTTAGAGGCTTGAGACTGGGGGACTCGCTATCCCCCACTCTATTCATCATTTCCCAAGATGAGATTAGTCGTTATGTTAGCCACTGTATTATTGTAAGAACAGTGCTTCCCTATCACCACAGATCCTCATTTGGGAGTATATCTCATTTGACGTTTGTCGACGATACCATCATATTTGTTAATGGTTGTAGAAAATTGATTCAGGGGTTTAATGAGGCTCTGGAGCTCTATTTCGGGTGGAGTGGTCATGTTATTAATCGTGAGAGGATTCTTTTCATTGTTCCCACCAAGTGTTTGGAGAGTCGCTCTATAATTCTAATGTCCAGCCTTGGTATAAAAAACGGATCATTTCCAATGAATCACAAGGGTGATATTGTGTCACCACATTCCCTCCTTATTAGACATTTTGATATGGTTACAGATAAAATCATAGGGTGCATTCTTAATTGGAAGAACATGCTTCTATCATTTGGAGGTAGAATTATGCTGATTAATTCAGTCATATCTTCCATACCCTTGAATATCTTATCTACCCTCAATGTGCTGAAGACAGTGACTTCCAATATTTAATATACCATTTTGGCCTACTTATGGGGTGGGCATCTCCAGAAAAAATTTCATTGGGCTTCTTGGAGTAAGCTGGTCAAGCCGATTGACGGGGGGTTTGAACCTGAGAAGTGTTTCTGGCTATATGAGAGGTTTTCATGCCAAGCTGGCCTGGGAGGTTCTTGAGTGGATATCTATATGGGTAAATAATATGAAAAATACTTAAGGTTGGGATGGGAGTTTCACTTGATATGAACATTCCAGACTCTTCATGTTAATTCTTCCTTTTTGTCCTCTCCTCCAGCAACATTCTCAGTGGATTATTGGAAAGGGGAAGTCAGCTTCTAGTTTCAGAACTGGTCGGGGTCAATTTTTGGGATTTCCTAACTATACTTCTCCATCCATAACTTTTATGGAATCTTACCGAGTCCCTCTCCTTACTCGGACCACTCTAGATGCTACTCAAAAAAATGTCTACAAGATTATCATGATTTATAATGACCCCAATAAGTTTGTTTTCATAGCAGCGACGTCAGGTATTTACTCTATCAGAGATTTTCTCAAAATTAAATATTCTTCTTCCCAACATGACTCTAGGGTGATCTTCTTTGGTGAAAAAGGCTGCCTACCATATTTCTATTCCTTGCATGGCGTGTCCGACATTGTGCACTGCCCTCAAATGAAAATGTACAGCGAAGGGGTGTTTGTTTGTCCTCAAAGTGCTTCTGTAGAAAATAGACACAATCTGAATCTGTTTTTCACATTTTCTTCAATAAGGATTGGGACACAATGATCTAGAGTTCCTTCAGTTAGTATACAAGCTGGTTTGAATAGATTTACTCTACTGATTTGTTCCTTCCATAGTGGTTTCCAACGCTGGACAGACCATGTGGTGAATGACGGGCAAGGGAAACTATCTTTATTATATGATGTTGGTTGATTTGGACTTCTCGAAATGATATGTGTCGCTCTAAAATGGCGGCATCAAATTTGAGTATCGTCATTAATGTCAGAAACTGCATTCATGATTTTGTTAGGTCAGACAGAAGTCGTGAGGCTACCTTGTCTATTTCATTGCTTCTTCCCCAGCACTCTATGTTCAGTTTGGACTCACCCGTACGGGGTGCTTCAGTTTGATGGAAATCTCCTGTCTCGGGGCTTAAATTGAATAATGATGGTTTGTACTGTATGGGCATGATGCGAGGGGTTGGAGTTATTAGAGACAATTCATGATATATGTTTGCTACCTTCTCAGTCTTTCTGGGCTCTAGTGACTCCCTCCAAGCGGAGGCTCTATCCTTGTTTATGGCCACAAGTTTTGCAAGCTGAAGAGGTTATGCCTCACAGAGATTGAGACAGATTCAATGACCCTCCTAAATGCTCTTTCAGGTAAGGTTCTGATCCCATGGTCCATTATCTACTTTATCAGATGCTGTAGGAATATAATGGATGATCAGACTTCTATTCATCATACCTAGAGAGAGGGGAATACAGTGGCGGACTTCCTCACTTCTATTGCTTCTCAGCATGACCAGTTTCTTACTTCTTCTCATCCTCGATATTTTCCCCCTGTGGGAACACACTTTTTAGGGCCGATTCTATTGGACTTCATTTCTAATGACCTCCATAATTTCTCTTGTAGGATTTCATCCCTTTTTTTATTTTAATAAAATCATAAAAATCATTGTTGGTAACCACGGATGGTGACTCACTGTTAGTTTATAATAGTGATCCTCTAACATACAATGAATCAATAAGTTGAAGAGAGGATTCCAAGTGGAACGAATCCATGGATTCTGAAATGGATTCCACATACCAAAAGAATGTCTGGATATTGGTAAACCCTCTATTATATGTAAATCCCATTAGTTTCAAACAGGTATTCAAGATGAAACTATATATGGATGGACATGTTAGTACCTATATGCATTGACTCGTTGTAAATGTGTTTAAATAGAATCAAATAATTGATAATTAAGAAAACTCTTCCCCAGTTAAAATATTGAAATCCTTCAACATACTACATGCCATTACGGCTTTTTGTGATTATGGTATTTGGAAAATGGATGTCAAAATAGACTTATTTGATAAGAACCTTCTTGAATATTCCTATAATAAATTGTTTACTGGGGTTGTGACTCCAAATGATGCCATCAATTTTTGAAAGTTGAAAAGATCTATTTATGGATTAATGTAAGAATCATGATCATCGAATGTTCATTATTATGAAGCCATAACATAATTTAATTTCAAAAAATAATGAGTATAATCCATATGACTATAAAAATTTTAGTATGAGTTTTGTAATTTTCTTAATAGTATATTTTGATGACATATAACTCATTTGAAATGAAATTCTAGTCTTATAATCTATTAAGGCATTGTTGAATAAATTATCCTCTATGATATACCTGGGTGATGCCTCCTATATTTTTGGGATCAAAATCCATTGTGATATAACGAAGAGGTTTCTCGGCCTAAGTCTAAGTACATACATTAACATGATACTGAAGAGATTCAGTACATAATAAACCTTGACGGATTGTTTATAGAATCACATGGAATTAATCTTTCTAGGAAAATGTTTCCTCAAACACATGATGAATGAAAAAATTAACAAGGATTTCAAATGCGACAACGATTGGGTTAGACATGTATGCTATGTTATGTATTGGAAAAGATTTTGCCTACACATTAAGTGTTGTAGGAAGATATCAAGATGATCTAGGTGACATACATTGGATGACGTTCAAGACTATAATAAAGCATCTAAGACATACTAATGATATGACCCCTGTTTATAGAGGAGAAGAGTAACTAGACATTTGAGGATTTAAATATTCTAGTTTTAAAACTATTCAAGATGAAATAAAGACACAAACGAGATACATCTTCACTTTGAATGGATGTGTTGTGAGCTGGAAGAGCTCAAAGTATGTTGTGGTTATAGATTCTATTGTAGATTCTGAGTATATTATGTATTATGAGGTATCTAATGAAGCATTATTGATGTAAAAATTCATCCATGAACATTATGTGGTACTTAATAGTAAATATCATATCACACTCAATTTTGATAATATTGTATCAGTGGCTCTTTCAAAATTGTCAAGGTCGCATTAGTGAACAAAACACATACATCATAAGTATCACCTCGTGATGGATTTTTCTTTGAGAGGTGAAGTTGCAGTGAGTTGTATTTATATGTAAGACAATGTGGTGGACCCCTTGAATAAATCATTCACTTATCAAAAAAATCCCTATCATGTGTGGTCTTGAAGATTTAAGGTCATATGAAGTTAGATATTGTCTATGTGGGATTTTTCTAAAGTTTTTTTCATAGAACCAACTATTTTTACATTTATTACATAAATATTTGATTGTTCAAATATTAATAAAATGTCTGATTATATATTTTTTGTTTCTTCATCACTATAATATAATAATGTTCTAGAGTATAAATTTCATTGATAAGGTCATACTAGTTCCCCAATGTGTTGAGAAATGAGATGTTCAATGGAGATATTATGAAATAATATTTTTTGGTTGGATAACAAACTATAATGGGAAACATAGTACATAGAATGTAAGGTGTGGGTACTCATAAGTAGATGAGGATTCTCCTCATGAAGTTCTCACATAGTAATATCAATAACATGAGATTATGATAACACACCCACTAGTAAGAATTACACATGTTTCTGTGTCATTTAATATTCCTATAAATGATCTTATTTAATTTTCCTTAACCTTTAAGAATATTATTAATGCATGTTACAACTTTTTTACTTAGATTAATTTCATAAACCATGATTTTAACAATTCATGGAGATGTTTGATATATTAGGTGTGTCATGAGTGACATTTCATTAATGAATTAGTTGAGAAAGGATTTTTCCTATCCAACATTATGAAATCCAATATCCTGACCCATTGATTGGAATAGAACCATCACATTAAATTCCATGGATATGGTGTAACGATAAGATTATTTCAAACAGTCAGTGAAAGACATATCGAGAAAATAGGATAGTGACACAAATGTGCAACCTACTAGATGAGATACTATGACAAAGGGGCCTTTCTACATAGTTAGAATTCATATATGGTTTTTGTTCATGTGACATTATATTCTTTAACATGGCTAACTTGACCCATTTCTAGATAATAATCTTGGACTTTGGGTAATCCCCCAAAATTCTATCAAGATAAGATCCTAGATGGTCACACACTAGGTGTTTCTGTTGATCTCAATTAAAGTCCTATTTATTTTAATTAATGGTATAATTATTATTCTCAACTCTTAGGAATAACTATATTCATGTTATATGGATCACAAAAATTAAATAAATATTTATCATATTTATTGAATGTTTTAAAAAATATTTTTTCCTAGATTTTAATTAAATATATATTTATAAATAAAATATTTTTAAGGTTCTTTAATTATTTATAGAGGAGTTTGAACAGACCATGAATGAGTCTATAGAAAAATATTAATTAACAATACCCTTATATAATATTTTTTATTGGGCATGTTGGAACATGCCAAAAATAAAAATTATATATAATTATTATTATGCGGAATGGGATTAATTGAAGTTAATAAATGTTATTTAATGGATGTTATCTAATTAATTAGTATTTTCACTTAAATCCCAATACTATAAATAGGCTATTATTTATATTGTGTAGAGCATCCAAAAATTGAGAATAGAGAGTTGTTGTACACAATGAATTCCCTCTCAACTCTTCATTCTATCTCCCTCTCACAAATGAGTAGTTGAAGAGATATTTCTTCAATACTGAAGAACAAGAAATCCAAAACAAACAACATATGACTTTTGACTCCCCACACTAGCACCCATAGATTGAGTGGTGTTTATTAGAGATCATAGAAGAACATATAGATCACCACTAGTGGGATTCTATCCATAGATTCTCATAGTGCGTTGAAGGTAGTCTTAAAGGGTATTTTCAGAAGATCAACATTCATCATAGAATAATGTTCCAATGACAATATATTTATATGTTAAAATATTAAATAAATTAATTATAAAATTTATGTGAAAGATACTTTCTCATAGTATTGAGCATCGATTACTATAAGAAATTTTATTTATCACCCTCCATTGAATTCTTCTGATGTGCCTGAAACAAACAATTGTCTCCACCAGAATCAAGAACACCAAGGATGAGACACATAAACCATCAATGTGAATCAGGACACTCTTCATGATGAGAAACTCCACATAGATAAAAACCAATAAGAGATAATTTAATATAGGAAAAAATTATCTTTAACGATGTTTTGGAATCTCTACCTAGTGAGATCAATTTTCCTAATCTACGTGAACAAGAGGGAATCCTCAACAACTTGGTACCACTATAAATCACATAAAATGGGAAAATATATGATGAAAGAAACATTGGAGATCATAGAAAAACAAGATAAAAACAATGAAGTCACATCCCAGTCTACCATCCTAAAAACATAAGGCTTAAAATTCACATGAAACCCATTTCAAGGCAATAATGGGTTGAATTAGAAAGGCCAAAAGAGATTTTTGACCAACCAAGCATCAATCACTGACACAAAACCCAATACTAAAAAATCCACATCGCCACTCGCAATGGAAAATAATAATGAGGCAACAAATCCATATTGAACTTAGTACAGAGTAGTTAACTAGATATAAATTAAACCATTCTTTCTTAAGGATAAAATGAATAACAATGGACACAAAACAATTGGACAGACTCTTCCACACACACCACTGCTAACTGAGACACTCTAACCAAGACCAAAATTGTATAAAACCAATCCTTACCCCGAAACAAGAGGGACACATATATACCAACAAAAAAAATTCATCTTTAGGGCTCTTACAGGAAAAGAGAATAGGGAAACAATAAAAAAATACTCTTAGTAGAATATTAAAAATTACAAACAAAGAGAATAACTAGATAAAATGAATGAAAACAATAAAATCATTCTAAATTGAAAAACCACTAACATAATTTTTTAACTCAATGAATAATCTATTCTAAATTCAAAAATCACAAAATTTTACATAATTAGGCTTTGATACCATCATTTTGGGGTTGTGTTGTGTAATATCATCATCATTTAATATCCAAAATCCATTGTGTATAATATTGGATTGTAGAATCCCAAAATTTGTAACATATAAAATATGTTTATTATTGTGATATTATTAACATAATTCAAAAAAAATATTCATTGTTCTTCTTAAAAAATCCATGATCATCAATGAACAAATGATATACAACGCCATTAAAAAGAATCACATATACATGGTTAATTCCACAGTAATGCTTGCTAAAACACCCATAAAAATAATAGGATATCTTCAACATGATGATAATATTAAAAATCGTAATCCAAAACTATGAGAATACAATTTCTGAGTCTACCCTAATGTATTTAAAAAGCTAAAAAACATATTCGAAATCATAATGAATATACTCAGTAAGAACCAATGAAGGAAACAACAACTAAAGAAAAATCTAAGGATAAAAATTATTAAATAACATATTTATATATAAATAATCTTTAAAAAAGAATTATCAGTAAATCCACAATTATTTATGTTCAGTATTATTTCTCGAAGAAAAAATGTAGAAATAATTAAATAGGAAATCGGTATGTAACATTCTTTTCCAAATTTTCTACATGTACATGGCAGAGCCATCAAGAGTTTTCTACTATAAAAGATGAATTGTGTACATGAAGTAGAAAAGAAACATCTCATACAATTATTGATAACCAGTTGATAATGAAATAAGAATGGACTAACCCCATCCTTCTACAGGTCATTTGGTGTCACCTTTTTCCAATCCTATATACTATTTCCAGACATCGACGTAGTCAAGTCTAGTTCAACTAGTTCTATATTCCCAATAAATATCTCTAATATCTCCTCCATATAACCAATAATATCACCCATATACAATCATATTTCTTATCGATTTACTGTATGTATGCCACTAAAATCCTGGATAATCTGTCACCACCTTCCAAGTGCATCGTCGCTATCTGAGTCCACACAAACAAGACTCTTCTTCTTCTAGGGACATGGTCAAGAACTTTTGCCTCTCCAAATCCAATCTATCCATTGTTACATTCCCTAAATATAATCAGAAAACTATATGTTAGGTATCTGCTATCACATATCAAATGAGGAAAAAATGTTGTGGTGCCACTCCAAACTCTTCATCAAGAAACATGTCAAAACGAGGAAAACTTCTCCATCTCCACTATTTTGGTGGACCAGGGGGCGCAACCAAAAGTTGCCTCCTGCCATATTTTATGTGAACCAGATAATCCTCCCACTTATTGTGGTTTTCCTCTTAGTGAAATCAATCCTGCTACCCCAAATACATAATTTGTAACCAATTGTGTTATAGAAAAAGAAGCATTATACCTAAAAATTAATAGGCCGATAGAAACCAAGAAGAGTAGGTGGGTGTGAATAATGTGAGAAATTTATATAGTCGAAGATAACCTTGAAATAACTACCAAACAACTCAGCAACGAATTAGTTGATAAAGATGAGCACACAAATGTAAATAATACCAGTATTTATTAAATAAAAACAACATATTAAAAAATCATCTAAATTAGAAAACATTAACATATATTTCACAAACACCGACATGTAGATGATCGTGATATAGTATTGGAAGGGGGATAATAAATGAAAATTAATTATGATAATTATAGTCATATTCAACATATGTATAACCATCTTCTCCAATGTAAATCTTCTATAAATCTTACACTCTATGATTGTTTTTATATTTCAAAAACAATACATGAATCATTTTGATCATTTTTTCATTTTTTTTTCTAATTATAGTATCTTCAAATTCATTAGAAACTTGATAATAAGGGGTGTGTGGGGATAAAGAGGAATGATTTGAATTGACTTTATAGGATTATTTTAATGCCTTCCATTTTATTCCATGATTTAGGCATTGATGGGAATATTGATTTCTAGGTGAAGGCTTTTTCTATATCATTCGGGTTGTTATTAAAATCCATGTTTGCTTCATTATCCATTCGTATGAACATCGTTATTGTTTTCCATAATGGGTTACAAATTAGGATAATGGGGGCCTCATATTCATTCCTATAGAAATATTAATGTGACTAAAAGGAGGAATGAGAAATGTTATAATCCTTCATGTCCATCAGTTCTGGGGTTTTTAATATTATTTTCTTTCAAAAAATTTTGTTGAAATACCTATGAATAAAAAAGAAATATATAATATATAGAGTTATGGAAAAAATTCCCTAATAAACCATTTGGAAAAGGGGGTGGGTTTGCTGAAGAATGAGCATCTATTGAAAAATTTCCTCATACAAATATTCATTATCAAAGTCAATAAATATAAAATTAACTATTTAAAAAATGCACTTAATAAGAAACATTCTAAAGAGGTCCTTCTAAAGAAAAATATTCAAGAAGTAAATTTTTCTGAAAAACACCGACCGTCTAGTTTTTCTAAAAAAAATTAATTGTTTTTAATTTTTTGTTTTGCTTATATATAATCATATATATATAATAAATAAAAAAATAAATATTATTTAACTATTTATAAGTAATGTGATGGATAATGTAATTAATAATAAAAATTTGGTTATTTAAAATTTCTAATAGTGCGAATAAATTATATAAAAAATATATATAATTGGATATTAAAAATTGTAATAATTAATAATCTAATGAATATTAATTATTTTATTATTAGTTTAGTTAATAAAAAAATCTTATTAATTAGAAAACATAAAAAATAAAATATAAAAATAAAAATATTATTAAATATAATAGATAATTTTTTTATTTCTTGAAATGATTTGTATTTTATTTTTATAGTTAAAAAAAATTACATTAATTTTATCATTATTTATTTTTAATAATAAATAATAATTATGTGTGTAAAATAATTTTGACAAAATGATTTTTCAAAATTAATACCATTATTAATTACATTGTTATTTAGTATTATTTAATACCTAAATAATTAGATTCTATAAAATATTTGTAAAATTAATTATTATTTTTTATTATTAAAATATTAGTATTATTATTTTTATGGATATTATAAATGTATAATAATTATATTATATATTTTCAATAATAACATTATTATGAACAATTATATTTTCACTATTAAAAATTTAATTATAATTTCATTTATATTTTATTTGTAACTACTTTATTAGTATCATTATGAAAAAAAATTATTCACATCATTATTCTTAATTATTATGGAGTCTTTTTTAAATGTTTTTAAATAAAATTACTTTTTATAAAAAAATGTAATTAATGATATTTTAATATAATATCATAATTATAATTTAATATTTAATATATTTTACATTCCATTTAATTTCAATTAATCATCATATAAAAAATCAATGTTTTAGATTTCATATAAGTTTTATTTATTCTATAATTCATACGAATGCATTTTCTGAATTGTAAATGTAATGTTTCTAATCGACAATGTTTATGTCAAGTAAATTATTTTTTATTTTTTTATTTATAATATCGTTGTAATCGTAAACTGTTTCAGATTTGTTTGATCTATGTTTTTTGTTTTATTTATACTTATCTGTTAGTTCAAATTTTATCGTCTTTCAAAGTCACCTTCTTGAAACATAATAATATTTTGAGTAGGAGAATTTGGATGACTATAAAATATAAACTATAAGAGAAATCTATGTGAATCTTAAAAAGCATTAAACATATAATACGTAGAAAAAACTGTAAAATATCATAAAAAATATTGATGACAAATAATTTCAAGGGAACACAATATTTCTTTTTTAAATTATAAACATTTTGTTTATAAGTTATTTTTATCCCATAATATTTTGTTAAAATTAAAATCATTTGTTCATTATTTTCTGAAATTCATTTTATTTTCAATTAATTTTTTTCACGATTAATGTTTAAACTGTCATATAGATTTTATTTATACTATATTATATGAGAATAATTTTTTTTAATTTGTAAATATTATGTTTTTAATCAATAATGTTTGTGACATGTAAATTTTTTTTGGTTTTTTATATCTGTTATGTATTTTTTTATTTTCAACTATTTCTTATATTTTTAATTAATTTATAATTAATCATTTGAATTTGTATTATATTTTATATTTTTATAGGTTTCCAAAGTCACAAAATTGAAATGTAGTAAATAGTTTTTAGAAAATGATGGTATTTTAAAATGAGTGTCACATTTAGTGATCTTCCCAAATTAGCTCAGATTGTAATGAAATCATAAGACAACTACTATAAATATTTATGAACATGTGGTGCATCAAATAGAGGTGGAAGTTTCCCATGATGATCATAATCATAGTTTTAGTAATTTAAAATGTTAAAACATGTGTTTGATGGTTAAAACCCTAGAAAACAATATTTAAATAACATTAAATAAAATAAAAGATCAAATAGAGTTATTTTTGACATGTTAGATCAATAGGACTGTCAGTCAAATGTGTAATGTGCTCGAACTAAATAAATAAAGAGTTTTTAGAAAATGATAGTTTTTTAAAATTTGAACCGCAGAGGGGGAGATAGAAAAATGAATTGAGATGTCAAGGAAATCATAGGAAACAATTTTAAGTTTTATTTTTGAATTTTATGAGCCTACTTCACATAAATTATTGGTTCCTTTTTCTCAATATAACATAAAAAATTACTTTTAATAATTCAATATTATATAAATTTTGATTGATTTTTAAAAACATATAAAATAATCCTTAATTGAAAATAAAAATCTATATTAAAATTATTCTTGTTGTGTGTGATCATACTGCCCATTAATCTGACGTGGGTTGTGATTTAATGGAATAAATGAAGAGTTGATAGAAAATTATAGGCTTTAAATATGTATTCCACCAACGGTGATCTATAAAAATGATATAAAATATTTTTTTGGTCTCATTAAAACTATCATAGATTGATCTTTTAAATATAGGACCTGATGATGTTTTAAATTGAGTTTTTTATTCACTAAGATGACCTAAAATGCAGTTTCAGTAATTTAGAACTCTCAAATGTGAATTTTACTATCAAAACCTATTAAAATAATCCAAGTGATTTTAAATATTATAAATTATTTATTAGTATTATTTTTATTTTGTGTGAGTGGATAATTCATAAATCAGACATGCGATATTATTGAACTGTCTAAATAAGTATTTTATAGAAAATGAAAGTCATTAAAAATGGGAAATATAGAGGAAGAGCTAGATGAATGATCTTGTATTTCTATGAAATCATAGAACACAAATATTTGATTGATTATTAAATTTTAGAAACCAACAATGTTTCAATCCATGGTTTATTTTCTCAAATATGACTAAAAATGGAATTTTTGTAATTTAAAACCCAAAAAAATCATTTGACTATTAAATCCATAGAAAATGATCTACAGTTGAAGTGAAATATTATGGAAAATGTATTATAATTTTATTTTAATTGTGATAGTTTATGTAATTTAAAACCAATGTGTGATGTCCTTGAACTGGCTAAATTATGAGTTCTGAGAAAATATTTATTGTTAATATTTTATTATTAAATTTTTTCTATGTCCAAAAAGATTAGTTTTAGAGAATTTTTTAATTTGAACTCAATTTCTCATCACATGTGCAATTAATTTTTAAAGTGAAAATTTGGGCATAATAAATTATTCTGATTGTGAAATTTATTTTATTAATTATTTGAAATTAATATTTTGTGATATGACTGATCACATTGATTGTACCATTTTTTCTACTATGCTCAATGAATTAATCCCAATAAAAGATGGAGATTTTTGGAAATGAATGCAAACATTTTCTGGAAAAAGTATAATGGGCCTCAAGACCCATCAAACAAAAGTGGGGCTCACAATACAAACCCAATGAAGAACAAAATTTAACTGTATAATATAAATTTATCGGTATCATTTTATTCAACTGTGTATGGAGCTAATTCTGAAATTTTCATGATGATCGAGGCAGTCAAAGATGAATATTAAATATATGGCTATATTTGAACTCCCCTAAATGCACCCCACAATATTGAGAATAACATCCAAACATCTAAACCAATTTTCATGAAATTTACTTGGTTTATATAGGACACCTCAAAAAATATATTTCTCTTCTACTACAATCAATTATTCTCCCATATACATTCACTTACATTCATTCCAAGAGGTGGGTGAATGATGTCCTATTTTGTGGTCAACATTGAAACATTGAATTTATTTTATTCTCACCAACCTTTGGAATCATCTAATTAATTGTGTGGTAATTTATTATTAGTGGGTATACCAAACGCTCATAATATTTTTATATAAGGAGTACTTGCGGATGAAAATTAGTATCCAATGTTTTTCTTTCAATTTTAATTTTTCGTTTTCATTTTGTAATAGCATCCCCAATTTTTCTCATGTGATTTTTTCATTCACCATCATTTATTAATAATTTTTATTCTTCATATTATCTTATTTTTATTCTTTTCAATATCACATGGACACTGTTGAATCATGTTATGAAATTTTTATCACCAATCCTGGTGAATTTCATTATACAACGATTGAGTTATAATTATTTCATTAATTTTCTTCTAAAATTCTGCCCTCATGATCTACTACCAACATCCATTGATGGAATATAATAAATGGAGGTATAACCCTATAATGGGTTGATACAACGGATTTTAGATGGGGTGTAATGGATTTTATTTCTCATTTAATAATTATTAATCTCTATCATCTATTGGGATTCATTAATATATACTATAATAAAAAATAAAATAATAAAATTGATCTATATTATCAAAAAAAAAATTTAAAATAAATAATAAAATTAATTCCACAAGATGATAGTTGATTTGGTCCTTATTTTTACTTTAAACATTAATTTCACATGTTATGAGAAATTGAGTTCAAATTATAAAATGCACTAAAATTGAAGTTTATAGACTTTGAAACACTTTAATATTAAAATAATAACAATTAATAGTTTCCACTTTAAGTGGCTAATCACACCCCCAACAAGAGTCTTTCTAATACTGATCAAAATCAATCTCAATAATATGAAATCGAATTACCTTTTACAAAACAAATGATAACACACAATTCTCACAAAAAGAAATCCTGATGAAAAATCATGAAACAAAAAATAATAATTTTACACAATGAAAATAAATTGGATCTTGTGTGTAAATTTGATTTCATGGGAGCCATTTATCATAGAATGGTTTTTGGGGTCTCTTTTAGTTCAATTTGAGTATCAAAAAAATTGAAAAAAATATTGCATATAGAAATGTTTTGTAAAAATTCATGGCATTTGGAACATGGGGATCACGACCCCATATGTTTAATACCAAAATTTAGATATAAAACTCTATTTTAGTGTACAGAATTGAGAAAATTTGTGTTGTTCGACCCCATAGTTTTTTATCCCATAGTTGGTCTTTCCACCTCTATTTTCGTTCAAAATAATAAACCAAAAACATTTAACAAAGGGAAAAATAAATGAAATTGGATACTCATCATAAGGTTTAATATGATTCCCACCTACCGCATCCATTTATCCCATGAATAAGAAAATGAGCCTCATGCCTTTTGTGATACACAACACATCATCATGCATAATCTAAATTGGAAGAAATTTCATGTCTAATTTGAAAAAATGAGTGGTCTTGGGAAACGAATATGGTTATGAAAAAAGCTTTTGTAAAATTATTTTTATTGGTTTTAATATTTTTCATGATATTGTCTTTTTGTGTGCATCATGAGTTATCATGTTTTTGGAAAAGAGAATTCGATTTCATAATTTTGAGATTCATTTTCTTCATGAATAAAAAAATCATATTGGGGGAGTGATTTTCCACTAAAAGTGGAAATTATTAATTGTTAATATTTAAATATTAAATTGTTTCAAAGTTCATAAAAATAATTTTTAGTGCATTTCATAATTTGAGCTCAATTTCCCATCACATGTTCAATTAATGTTTGAAGTGAAAATATGGGCCCAGTCAGTTATCTACTTGTGGAATTAATTTTATTAACTAATTTAATTTTATATTTTTTGATATTATTGATCAATTTTTTTCTTTCATTTTTTAGTATATATGAAAAAATCCCAAGTGAATATAGTGATTTCTGTAAATGAATGAAGAAATTTTCTAAACACAGCATAACGAGCCTAAGTCCCATCAAACAAAATTGAGGACCACAATCTAAGCCCAATGAACCTAAAATTTTAAATTTATAAATAGAAAATTTGGGGAATCATTTCATTCAATTTTGGCTAGAGCTAATTCTTAATTTCTCATGATGATCTAGGATGTAATATATAATGATTAAATGTGTGGAAAAATCTGAACACCCATAAAGACAATCAACCATTTCAAGTATTAAATATAATAAACTAAACCAATTATAATGAAATTTTGAAATATAAGAGAGGAAACCGTGATTATGATATTTATAATCTATTACAATCAATTATTATCACATAACAAATTACTTATCTTAGTGCTCAATGGAGGGATAAATGTGGTCCTATTTTTGTGGTTAAATTTGAAATATCAAATTTCATTTATTCTCACACATATATTGACTGTCCTAATTAATGGGAGGGAACTGACTGTTTACAGTAGACCTAAGGCTTCTAATAATCCTATATAATTAGATAGTAGTTAAGGGAATTAGCATCAAATTTTTTTCTTTCAATATTAATTTCCTTTATTCATTTTGTAATCGCTTCATCAATTTTTATCAGGTATTCTTTTCATATAGCATAATTTATTTATAAAAATTATTCTTAATATTATATTATTTTTATTCTTTTAAATGTTATGATGATTCTGTTGAATCAATGTGTGAACTGTTTCAGAAAAATCCTTGAGAATTTCATCTCACAACGGTGGAGGTTTCATTATTTAATTATTTTTCTTCCTCAATTGGACCCTCATGAGTCTACTAATAGCTTCTATTAATAGAATAGAATCAATGGGGGGACAACCCTAAAATGTTCTGATCAAAAGGAGTATCATGGTGATAGATTGGATTTAATTTCTAATTTAATGATTCTTAATCAATTATTTTATTTAATTTCATTATTTTAATATTTTCATTCTTCATCATCTTTATTGAATTTTTCACAACACATTTCAAGTGATAACAATATTATTTCCCTTGGAGTGATCATTAAGATGATACTTCAAATGTATAGATTATTATTATATGTTTGGGATGGTGTTAAACCATAATTGATTAGATAATCTTTATTTTATTTAATGAATTTTTCTCAAGTTAATGAAATTGAACTAATAGAAAAGAGAATTCATCCAATCCACCCCAAATGATTATTTGGGATCAACACATTATATTAATTGAATTCAATTATGTCATAAATAATATTCAATAATCCAATAAATTTGAACCAATATTGGACATTTATAGCCAAATCACGTCCATAGAACATTTGTTTCTATAGGTCACTTATTTGGTCTCTAAGGGGTTGATAACCCATGTTTTTCTACAAGAGGCTTCCTACACCATAAAACTTTGGTAAATTTGGGTGTAACCATAACCGATGATGCATCAATCCAAGGAGTTTTTTTCTAGGGATTTCTGAAAATGTTATTTATATAATTTAATTTTCTAAAACATTTCTTTGACTATTAAATCCATAGAAAATGTTCTCTGATTACCATAATATATTATGTTAGATATATTAGATTTTTTGGATATGTGTGGGTATATGGAGCATCAATTAAATGTGTTATGTGATCAAGAGGAATACGTTAGGAGTTCTTAAAAAATTTATCCTTAAAAACATGCCCCATAGTGGGTTAGCTGATCAAATGAGATCATATTACTGTGAAATCAGACGATAAATTCTATGGATTTATTATTGAATTATAGGAAATGATAGCATGTCAAACTGACATGTTATTTTCAAAATATTACTAAAAATTCTTTTTCACTAATTTAAAATGTTGAAATATGTGTTTGACTATTAAAACACTGTAAAATGATCTCCAATTTACATGAAATCATAGAAATGTTTTATAAATTTATTATTTCTGTGATTATATAGTGTGTCAATCCAACTTGTGAGGTCATCTAACTAACCAAAAAATGACTTTCTAGAAAATTACATTCATTAAAAATGTTTAACCTAGAGTTGGATCTATACAAAAGAGAATGTATAGATGTGAAATCACAAGTAAACAATTTCAGATTGATTTCAGAATTTTAGTAATTTTTAGTGCATCCAACTGAGGTGTCGTTTTCCTGAGAAGATTAAAAAGTAGATCCAATAATTTAAAACACTAAAATGTGATTTTTATTATTAAAATAGAATAAAAAATCTCTAATTGATGATAAATGTTATGATAATTCTTTTATAATTACTTTTGAAATGTAGGAGTGGACATCACTTCAATCATATGTGTGATGTCCTCAAACAGAAAAAATAATGAGTTTTCTAGAAATACATATTTTTAATAATGTTCTCTTTAGAGGGATAGTTGGATAAATGAGATTATATTCCTATGAAATCACATAAAGACACCAGTATGTAAATTTTATAATTATAAGAACCCACAGTGCATCAAACCAGGCATCCATTTTTTCAAGACAACCAAAAAATAGTTTCATTCTTTAAAAATAATGAAATGTGTTTTTTACTATTAAAAACACATAAAACAATTTCCAATTAATAAAAAATATTATAAAATTTGTATTATAATTATTATACATGTTTTGTAGACGACAACACATCAATATTAAGGGATATGTGCTTGAAAAAACTAAATTCATAGAAAATGATAGTAAATAGATTCTTTTTTAAAATATTAAATAACACAAATAATTGTTAAATAATATATATTATTATTCATAATTAAAATATTGATGTAAATCATATTTACATATAATACATCATTTTTGGAAATTATTAAGTAAGTTTCCTCTAGTACCACACATCAACTCTTTCACAGTATGTTCATATCGAGTTGTCTATACAGAAAGATTGGGAGTGTGGTCTGTTACATGTCTTGGTGCAATGTAATCAGATACATTTCCATGTGTGATATCATCATTTTTTTGGTCTAGTATAATATATTGAAGCAATATCCCATAAACTTATGTTCTTTTTAATAAATTAGAAGGTATTTGGATCCATGAAAGAAAACAACTAAGTGGAAGCCCCCTGATGAAGCCCCAATCCATAGAATGTGGCACTATAAGAGCTATAGATATCATAGAGGTTTCAATATCAAACTTAGGGGTGTAACCAGTACCCCTATCAATATTATTGTATGTGGGTAATGTATTTAATGATTCAATGTATGACTAGGAAGTAATATTCGATGAATTTGTAGTGGTGATAAACTCTAAAAATGGGTGTGTTGGTATTGTCTCAGATGGAGCCATGAATGATGAATAAGGTCTATTTAGTGGTTGTGTAGTGTTTTACGAAGTGGTCTAAGAATTTGAATGACATGAATGACATTGGTGTCAATATAATTTATAATCGATGCATGATATAATGTGAAAGGCATGATGTAAAATGTTTTGATAGTATGGACCACACTCTGACATTAGAGAGATGCTCTCAGCACTATGTTGCGCACCTATAATTGAAATGTTAACTGAAATCAACTCATCAATACTGAATACATATCATGTGTTGGGTGTGATCATATCATGGAATCGATCGATCCCATCAACATGAACAAAAAACATTAAACAAAAAAATATAAATTTAATAATAAAGAATCAATAAGTGAGATAATATTAAATTACTAAGGTAAAATATAAACCTCCAAGCCGAGCGTTAAATCATTTTTTAACTCGTATATATCAAATAATCTACTTAGTTTTGGGGTCATGATGAAGCTTTCCTCCTGAATATCATGCGACACACTACTATTCACATGAACCCCACAAAAATATGTATAGTTCATGTATAATATGATAATCTCTATCATGTATTCCAATAAGTTGAATAACAAGCACCACTGTAATCTACCTATGTGGCAGCATAATAGCATGTTAGTATCAGAACTATCTCCTAACCCTATCATATTAGTACCACTAAAATATATGAAAATGAATCATTGTAACCACATTAATAGAATTATGCATCCCAATCACAATAATATAGAAGATATCTGAGAAGCTCTCCTGCACATGGTGTCAAATTAATCTACATAGAGAAATAAATTTGATCAATTATTAAATATAATTAAAACATTATATCAATAATGATTCATGAATACATCATAAATGGGAAAAATCAAATATATGATAGGAATATGATGTGTAATTTTATGTCCTATATAAATATGTCTATGATTAATTCCAACTATGAATTGTATGTAACCAAATTTAAAAAAATATATAAAGATCATATGATATTAGATGAAAAGTGTTTATTAAAATTTAGAATTACCTATGAGAAAATGGGCCCATGCGCAAAGTATAGAGAGGTAAATTTGAGAAAACCCAATGTATATGTTTAGGGAATCATATCAATGAACACATTTATAATAAAAAACGACAACCACCTATAACCATCGCCAATATGTATGATTCCCTACGAAGATCTCCATAAAAATTTGGAAGACACACTGAACCAAACTATACCACCTAGAACGCTCCAAATATACAAGTAGGTGTAGGTCCATCAGATGAACATATGATCCAAAATTATTTGAAATAATGTCACACCTATCAATATCAAAAACATATGTTCTTACATATATCTACAACATCACCTTATCCACATCTGGATGAATTGGGATAAAATGAGTGTCCATCCAATTCATCCATAACCTACCTTTTTTTAAGGGTTTGTAGTGTGTCTGGTAATGGTATGTCCAAATATCAATGGAAAATGTAATCCAATCTTGAAATAATCAAAACTATAACAACATATCCATTCATAGGAAGACCCAATAATATAGATACATCTTCTAATGTAAACATCATCCCCCTTGAGGAATATGAAATTTATGCAACTCTGTCCTCTATATCTCATTCAAATTAGAAATGATTGAACCAACATTGGGTATATACCTACACATTACCTACCCCATGAACATGGAGTGACACAAATAAAGTACGATGGGAACTGGTGATCTCTCATGATTAAATTGATGGGGCCTACATAGTTTTAGTATCTGTTCATCACCATTATCCAATAAGTATTATTATTTTTTCTCACACAATGTGGTGATAAGAGTTGGATCCTCAGGGCCTGGATATAACTACGTGGATTACATCTATGTAATAATATAATGAGATGTTGAAAAAATATACATCTATTATTCACCATATAAATCTATAACCATTAGACATTAAATATATATTTTTATAGTAATTCCTCTAACCAAAACGATATACTAATTATAATGAAATAATTTTTAATTTCCAATGCAATAATACATTATTATATATACATATGTTTATTTTGTATAATAAATTAATATATATATCTAATACAATGTAAAAATGAATATATTAATTATAATACATTGGAATATTAAATATATATTATTTAAAATTTTCATTCAATCATTTTTATTGTTAAATTAAAACATAATATTTTATTCATATCTTAATATCGTAATATCATAAAATCATAAAATCATAATATATATATATAATACACTACAAATAAATATAATCACATAAATCCATAATTAATTAAGTAATATATTTTACACAATTAAATAATTTATATAGCACAAAAAAATTAAAAAACAAAATTTTAAAATTAAAATTAGAAATAAATTGTCCTTTTATAATCTCTTAAATTATTATTGATTATTGAATTGTATTAATTTATCAAATGTTTTTATCATTTTTAATTAATTATACAATTCATTACATTACTTTATATGTTAACTTGCTAATTAATATATATTATTCACAATGCAAATGTAAATTATTTACAAAATTAATAATCAATTAACAGATAATATATTTAATATAAAGCAATAATATATGTGTGTGTTTGTGTGTTTGTGTATTAATTATAATAAATTAATATATTATCTCTATATAATTAAATTATTATTTTAAATTATATTGATCATTAAATTAAAATGTAATAAAATATTATTAGATTAATGTAATAATATAATAATGAATTTATATATATATATAACACTACAATAAAATATTAATTAAAAATTCACTAATTAATTTAAAAATATATTTAATATATTTAAATAATACATTTATATGTATATAAACAAATATACTGCAAATAAATCAAATACAAAAAAATGATTTTTGAGATAGTTTATAAAAAATTATAACAAAATGAATGAAAATGTTATACTACAATTGCTTAATTAACTTTTATAGCAAAAATTGTACTTTATCAACTAGAAACTAAAAAATTTAGAACTCAATATTTATTAATAAAATATATGGAATGTATTATATAAAGTATTTACAATGAAAAAAGGAACACATATGTTGCGTCATTAAAAAATTGCAGCATATATGATATATTAAAAAATTCATACAAGCAATGTTTTATAATAAAAAAAAATTAAACAAAACACATGATATAAAAAAATTAATAAAATTCACTTTTTGTTTTAAAAAAATTATAATGAAATATTAAAAATTAATATTAATAAAGTGTGTTTTAAAAAAATATTATTATTTTCAAAAGGCAATATAATGACATAAAAATAAAAAATATAAGGTTTTTTGGAAAAAGGCATGTGCATTGTGAGTTATTTTATTTTAAAAACCAGAAGATATGTCCTATATTTTTAATTATTTTTAAACTAACAATAAAACTAGTAGAACTAAAGATAAAAATGTGACCAATATAATATAGATTTCCATGAATCATTAATAGTTGTAATTAATATAAATAATATCATTGGACAATAATATGTGATAATATATGAAAGAAAATTAAATTTACAAAATCCAATATTCAAATTAAAATTTATTTTAACTCAAAATAATAAAATGAAAAACTATATTAAATTTAAAATATCATTTTGCAAAAAATGGATTTTACTTTCACCGAGTAGAGTTGCTGATTTTCAGATTTTGGATCTCAATTCTCAAAAGTAAATGGAGTTTTTAGATTCTAGGTTGACCAGATCAATGTCTATAGGTGTATCCATCCTAGATCGACCATTAAAAGGCTCTAAAAATTGGTATCGAGGGTTGTGTGGGGAGGGATTCCTTGGTCTGTGAGTTCTGCATGAGAGACGGTAGGATCTTTGGGGATGGATAGTGGCACTACACTAAGGTGAGGCTGAGTTTGTGACATGAGAGTGATTCACACTCAAATTTACCCAATAGATGAAGGTAGAACAGTCCTTGTAGTTTAGCTTGGGTTATTGAATCCTCAGAGACCTAAGAAGAAACCTACAGACATGTACATTCTATGGACTATTTTTGGCTATGAAGTGGCCAACATGGGTTGATTTATATGGTTTTAAAGGATTACTAAAATATTTAAGTGAATTCATTTTAGAAGAGTGAGTTTATCCTAGGTTATCACATGGGGTGGATTGGACGTATTTCCTTTTCAATGATTTTAATTTCTTATATTTGAGATGGGTTCATTTAAGAAGATAAAACAACATCATCACTTATTGGTTTAATGCCTACACCCTTTAATAGTAATCACCTATACACTTGAAGGATCAATGTTTTGAGCACTTCAAGGTAATGTTTTGTAATATCCCATGAAGGTAGAATGGTCCTTGTAGTTTAGCTTGGGTTATCGAATCCTTAGGGACCTAAGAAGAAACCTATAGACATGTACATTCAATGGATTTTTATTGGCTATGAAGTCGCCAAATTGGGTTTATTTATATGGGTTTAATGGATAATTAAAATATTTAAGTGAATTCAATTTAAAAGAGTGAGTTGATCCTAGGTTTTCACTTGGGGTGGATTGGACGTTGGTCCTTTTTAATGATATCAATTTCTTATATTTGAGATGGGTTCATTTAAGAAGATAAATCAACATCATCACTTACTGGTTTAGTGCCTACATTATTTAATACTAATCACCTATACAACTTAAGGATCAATGTTTTGAGCACATCAAGGTAATGGTTTGTATTAGCACATGAAGTGTGTGGCCCTAAATTCAACTAGGATGATGGAGTTTAAAAATCATCAAGTAAAAATCTCAATTAAAGAAGTGATTATAAATTAATGGGGTGATAAATAACATCTAATACAGCCCCTTTCTACTCCCTTGTATCATCTCATTATTGGTTTATCCCTCCATTGATGCTATGGTTTCAATGGAAGCGGGAAGTAGACTCATGGGAGAGGAATTGAAAAGTAATGAAAACAATAAAAAGAAAATTATCAATCAACCATTGTGTGAATAATTTCACAAGGTTTTGTGTGAATAAATTAATACCTTGAACCAATGGTATCAAAGTGATATAAAGAAAAATATAATAAGAGTAAAAGAAGAGGAATTATTAAGAAACTAAAGTGAATTGAATAACTTACATGTGAAAGACAAAAACGAGACAACAAAATCGTAGCATAACATTACAATTGACCAAAGAACCAAAGATGATAAACTCCTCCACCACCACTGCCTTAAATAGGAATTTTGGAAGCCTTGGGTCGATTATCCAACAGTACAAAGCATGCTACATGATTATGGTAGGCCTAGGGTGGTGGAAATCTTGTGGAACATGGACTTTTCCACAATTGACCCGAGGTGGAAGCCAACTTTCATCCACCGAATAGACGCACTTGGAAGTCCTTCTATATGGACGAATCAGAGTGTTCAATAGAAGAATAAAATGGATTCCCGGATGTGTCCTAACCTCTGGTAAGATGTGGGCCCAATTGGAGTTGTATATTCTGATATATGATAAGATTACTGGGATGTTTCTCTGGGACACTGAATCTGTGCCAGAATTTTAGCTCTATATTGGGCCGCTTAAATTTCTACAATAGAGGCATAATTTTCACTAGAATATTCAGAATTATTTGTTCCTATATAAGTATTCTAGCTTTTCACGGAATTTGGGATTCATTGGGTTTGTATGTTGGGCCCCACATTCTCCTCAGTAGGCTGGTGTACAATCTGATGTCTCCAGAATTGTTTTCTTTTCATCACAAAATATCCCCATCTTCTTCTGTGAATTCTCCATTGATCCCTGAATCAAACATGTTCATATTGATGTTTAGATAAATTTCACAAAATATAAAATTAAAATATGTATAATTATTTTTCATAAAATCATATGAATCACTGGGTATTTTAAATGATGTTCTTAAATGTAACACATAATATTGCATTTTAAGAAAGAATTACAATCATAAAGTGAAATGATGTTCAAAGTGTAAAATTAACTAAAATGGTGTTTATGAATAATAAATCACATAAATATTATATATATTAACAATGAATATTAGCCTTATTTAGTGGCTAATCATAGGGTCAACAGGATCTATGACGAAGGATGACTGCAATCTGTTAAGGATTTATTAGTTCATATGAATTAGGCACATTATGTAAAGGCGTCTTCTACAATATTCTTTCAAATATGTCTCTATAAATGAAATATCCTTATGTATTTAAGGATATTTGGAATGCACCTTCATAACTAGTTCCTTCAAAATAAAACCCAAATACAATTCTTTTTCATTAAGAGAACTTCATATTGGAAGTATTAGAAAAAATATATTCAATATATTTCTAACTAGTTTGGCCCAACCCTTATTTTCAAATATTGTTTTACTACATTTATTATAAGTGAAAATTAATCTTCTCTAACTTGTCAAATATTTAAAATTAACACTATGATCATTATATGAAAGGAGAATGTTGTGGGAAGAAACAAGGGCAATGAATGTCAGGGGATTGAATTCTATCTCTGGTGTTATAGGAGTCTTGTTTATTAGGAAAGATCATGTGAGAGGGAATCACACATGACACGAAGATGGATGTGGTACAGTTGATTCCATGGTTTAGGTCAATATTTTTTCTTCATGGATGGTTCTCTATGTGACAACAAGACGAAAATTACTCTATAACATTAGATGATCATGAAGCCTTATGTGAAGTATATTTCCCTACTAATTGGTATATAGTGCTAATACTATATATAAAAATCATAAGAGGATAATGATTCAAAGGCACATTTTGGGGTTTGGGTTGTTATTAGTTGTGTTTGATATTAAATCATTATAACCATGAATGTGGAAGCATAGGAGTGTTGAGGAAGTAAATAATTAAAGGAACATTAAGAGCTAGTGTGCATGGTTTGAAAAACATCTCACATTACCCCTAATTTATAAAGGATTTATAGAATCATCTAAATTTAAAAGAAAATGTTTCTTAAATTGTTGTTTTAGTTTAGAAAATTATTAAATAATACATTTAGACTTTGGGTGTGAGGAGTAAAATTAACATTATATGCATTTTGATATCTCTGGCTTAGGTATTTAGTTCTTTAACTTGTGAAGTGAAAGAAAAAATTTATCAGTTAAAATGAAATTTATTATTTTTGGAAATTTCATACAATTTTATGGATGAAATTTATGTTAAAATATTATATATTAACTCTTTTTGATGATATCAAATAAATCGATACTAAAAAAGAGGAGATGAAATAATATATCATATATTATAATTACTTCCCCAAATGATTATTAAAATAAAAAAAAATTATAATTTAATTTAAATTAATAATGGTGGTTTTTGTTAAAAATTTAACATCGAATAATATTACTGTAAATATTTTTATATTGAAATTTTAATTTTATATTTATCTACACTCATTTAAAAATGTTATGGTGTGAAATGATTTCATTTTTTATCATTATCACAAATGTCTTAAAGGTACCATATTACTATTAAGTCTTAAGGGTGGTCTCAAAACATTATATTGGGAGGTGTGTGGGATTCTTTAACATTGGAAGTTGGTCCTAAAGTACTTCCCTAGTTGATTAATGGTAATAAGTGGTTGTCTATGTTATCTCCAAAATGTGAGATGATTCATTATAATTATTTAAATTTATTGTTTTTATTTCAAAATTAGATTATGTTGATTTTAATATATATTATTCTAATATATTTATATATTTATATATTTATTTTTTTATTTATTTATTTATTTATTTATATTTATATAACTAATAAATTGTATAAATATATTTTTTGAAAAAAAATATTATCATATGTAACTGAAGGGTAACTATAAATTTTATTATGTTACTGATGGTTAACACTAAGGATTCTTATGTTTAACAAGGCTAAATCAAAATTTTCTTATATTATATATGGTTAACATCAAATTATGTTTTGTTTTTTATTGCTACCATGAATATTTATTATTTTACATATGGTTAACACAAATATTTATTATGTAAGGTTAAATAAATTTATGTAAGGTTAACATAATGTTTTGTAATGGTAATATAAAGTTATGTAATGGCTATTTAATGGTAACCTATAGTTATGTAAGGGAGAAAAAATAATGATATCTATGATATGTGCTTATTATTATTATTTTATTTTGGATTAAAATTTTAAAACTATATATTATTTTTATGTTATTTGACAAATTATATAGGAATTATTACTTTATCACATTTAATGATTATTATTAAAACATTATTTTCAATTAAAATATTTTAAACTAATTGATGAACTATTTATATAATTTAAAGTATTAGAAGTACTACATATACAAAAAGGGAATCAGGTTCACATGTGACCTTTATAGTGGTATAATCTACACTAATTTGTTGGTTCCCATTAAATAGGATAATCATTTCATTTTGAATGGGGTTAGAGTTTTCCCTTTATATTGGATACAACCAATTCATGTTCAAAAAAATCATGGTAATATCAACAAATACATCAAATTTTGTATACTGTCCAATATGCATCCATAGAGAACTGAAGCAGCGATTAATACTCTCCGGTCTCGAATCCATATCAATGAAATGCTCCCAAAAAAATATACATGATAACATTCTATGATAAAATGTATGAGATCATATCATAATGCAAGAATGTTACTAAAATAATTGTAATGTTACTCTAATAGAAGGATAATCACATGAGAACTAAAATCTATCATAAGATCATGGCACTCTGTGATGTAAAATCCATGATATGTATGGCCAAATGAATGGACAATAGATTATTTAGCATCATTAATATATCTATTAATGTCTCATTGATAATGGAGACCATATCGCACCACTCTATCCAGAACCACTTTAACCTAATTTCCATAGTCCATATAATACATTATACTTTTATAGATGGACTCTAATAATAAACCTATAACATTAATTTGAAACATTATATTAATATTATATTATAATGTTGGGACTATTAATTATCATATAATATAATATTCATAATTACCTATGATGTTTAATTGTCAAACTCCCTTGAAAACCAGATTTACAAATTCTATGGATTAGGCCATCATATGTTCATATCACCTCCAATCATTATACACCAATAACTATTTATCCTTTGAAATTTTCATCTAGTAAACATAAATATATTTATTATCCTTGTGGATAGCTTTAATTCATAATAACATCTCATAGTGTTTATGCTTTTATACTATCAAAAAATAACTAATCAAAACACATATGTCAATTACTATGAGTTTTATTTTTCAAAAAAAATTATATTTATACCAAATACTAGGATTTTTTTCATCACGGAGTCTTCCTTTTACTTTTTTAAAAAATTTATTTCAATGTGTTGAGTACAATATCTGTGATGGGAAAGTGTTGGTCTCCATGAAATAAAGTAAAACTATATTACACCATTTATTTCTTAGTGATGAACTAAAATAAATATAATACATTCTTCATCTATAACATACTCACTTAGGAATACTAATGACTATGAAAATTATGATATTATTTCCTTCTTGGTAATCAAAAAACAAAAAATAATAGGGTCTTGTTTATAACCTTTTTGTGGAAATAAATTCAATTCTTGTATGATTTCCCTGCATAAATGTAACGTCCCAACCCCAGTTAACCAGAGTCGATGCATTATTACATAACATTGGAATGATCACAAAGGATCAAGTCTCTAAAGACTGATTAGTTTAGTAGTCTTGGAAACAGTAGATATATTCATAAGTCTTATGTTATATCATAAGGTAAAACAAATTCCACAAAATCTTTTCTTCATATCCCCTCATACTATCCATCCAGGTCATTCATAAATTATTTCTTCACATCCTGGTAAAAATAAAACATAGAAAAGGGGTGAGGTCAAATGCCTAGTAAGGATAACAATATAGAGGAAACATTCATAAATAAGAATAAACATTGATGGCAATGTATAAGTAAAACAAAAGCCTTTTAAATGTGAACGTCAACATAGTATGCAAAAATAAAATGAAATAATGTCATTTACTTATTCACATGGATTTTCTACTAATCGAATAATCACATGAAATATCAATAACCACTTTTATAATGATGGAATGCATAATGTCAGACTATCATAACAACATATCCAAGGACTCGTTCCAAGACTACAAATTAGATTTTGTCAAGGCCTTGTGCCAAGACACTAGTTTCTCTCAGGAGACCTACCGATGCATTGAGGAGTTATAACGGGCTCCACCCATCTCTTACTAATTCCAATGCATTCCTCATATGAACAGTTTGAAATATAACATAAACATTCGTATTAAAACTAGAATACGAAATGTCAATACTTTAACCACAAACAATGAATTGTATAAAAATAGCACTTCCACAGTCAAGCATAACTCATTCGACACAATATGGTAGATTGTATTGTATCATATTAACCTCAAATTAGAATAATGAAGGATATTTACATAGATGAAAATATTCATCTAAAATATTTGAGAGAAATATCCCCCTTTTTCTTGAAATCATTTAAAAGTCACACTCTTTGTCAAGAAGCTGTTTAAAAATAGATTTTTGAATCAAAGTGTACCATACACCATTGAATCATTTAAAAGGAGTTTTAATATTAAAACATTAATTTCCATATAAATAAATCCTTAAAACCATTTTTTAAAACATGGATATTAAAGAGAAAGATTTAGAAGAATAAGTCTTTAAAACATTTAAAAATTGTATTTTAGATACAGTTTCTATCCAAAAGAGAGACACATGAATACAAATAATTGAGGTAATCAAAAATTTGTAATATCAATGGAATAAAGGGATTCATGATATACAATGTCAAAGTACATTATATACACCACATAAAAGTGATTTGGTGTATAACAACAACGAAGTCTCAATGGAATGTAAATTAAGATGAAATCTCTCATAAAGGCCGTATCCTTAGGTTAAGGATAAATCAACGACATAATTATGTGGGACAAATATAAATACACCAAATATCATTTTATATTCAGTGTTAAACAATCAAGGGACATTCACACATATTCAAGTAAAAAACAACACCAATTAATTGGATGTTTATCTCAACAAATCTAGAATGAGTAAAAATTACTCTTATAAAGTTCATACAGATGACTTGATAATTTATCAATGGAATTATTATGTGTATTAAAAGTATATCCACAGAATGGTGAGTGTAAATTATGACATAATTAAATGAATAGTTATTCCACACATAATCTTGGAGTAAAATAATCAATGAAGTATACATAAAGCCGAATGAGTGGAAATTTAAATTTCAAATTCCCTTATTGATTTGGTACCATAAAAAACATACACCCATGAATGAAGGATCATACAATGATGATTAAAATATACATGAATTAAAATATATTACACAATGAATACAAACATGGGCAGTACACACACCACATGGAAAAAATAAGTTGTGAACAATGGAATTCTCACAGAATTAAAAGTGAGATAAGAAACCCCTTACTTTGTACTTTTTCCTTGGTCGAGGATAGGTCATACTCCGGTATAATGGTGAATTAATTGTTATTAAATTATAAAAGAATCATATATATTGATAAGATATCTTATATTATCTTTTAACATTGCATTGTTAATAATATCTTAGTATTATCGTCGTTACGAGTGTTAACTTACTCGTTTTCTTGGATATGTTTTGTTATGTAAGCCATGTTTGTCATGTATAGGATTTATCTTATTCATATTCAGAATGATATCAAGTCTTTAAAAATTATTTTTAAATCATCAAATGATTATTATACTTGAATGGATACGATGGAGAATGAATCTCATCGCGTTCGTGGAGATGGTAGTCCGTACGTACGCACGAGCAAAAATATCATTCTTTTGATATTAAAATAATATTTAATTGGATGTAATATCTTATATACAGAATCATTATCAAGTTATATTTATTATTTACATGAATTACACAACATTATTATACCCATCCAAAAAATAATGTGTTGAATAACAATCACAGCACGATGTGGAGACGGTAAGCCGTACGTACGCAGGTATGGTGACATGTCATTCAAAGGATGGATATAATACTGAAATATGGTAGTACCATGTTTATAATAACATTAATGTATATATATGAGATACTGTATTCATTATTTTAGAATGATAATATCATAGAAAGATGAAGTTGAAGAAGAAATGAATTTGAAAAAGGGTGGTGAAAACATTACGTCTTCTTCAGGTTCTTCCTTTTGATTTCATAAAAAGGTCTCCTTATGTGGGATTTCTGATCAAACTAATGCCTCTAGGTTGTATTTATGGATGTTGAGAGAGTATTTGGGCAGAGTTTGGCAGAACCCAAAGGCTTTGAAGGTGTTAATTATTGAGAAGTAGGAGTGCCCTTTTATAAGAAGGGTGAGGGGCACCTTTGGAAAAGATAGAAATATTATATTATAATAAATTAATATTCGGTTTTTAATGGATCCAAAATGTATTTTTTAAATTATAGGGTGTGGATAGGTCAAAAAATATTCAACCAATAGAATTTAGACAGGTTTGGGTCATTATATTAACCTTATCTTTATGTTTTAACTCTTAGTTAATTAGTTTGACACGTACCATGTCACTTTGTATTTTTATATTATATAGTAAATAAACTTACTATATACATCCATGAGACCCCCATGTACATATAATGATACAACTATCATGATATTAGTCTCCTGGCTGAACCATAGATTTTTAGGAAAGTAATATCTAATAATAATATAATATTTGTTTTAAAAACTCTTTTATGTCAATTTTGACACTATTTCGAAAATTGATTTTTGTGAAAATCATAACAGAATGATTACTTTGAATAGAGTTTACCAAATAATTCCTAACATGAGATATTAACCTATAAAATTAATTTATTTCATTAAAAGTATCAAATTATATTTATTTGGTTATTTATAATATCAATTATTCAAATTTTTCATTACTTTAGTAATTATTGCATCATCATTGGGTCATAAATAAATTAAAATAATTAATTTATAAAAATTATAAATAAACTACCATTATGTAGAAAATCATTTTAGATTTATAATGAATATTTATAGTCGAATATCCAACATATGTAACCCTTTGTAAAAAATTGTTTTCTAAAATATATATGCTTATGTCATTTTTTTTTGTTTTAACTTAATTAAAATAAAGTGTCCCTATCACCTACATGTGGCTCTATGGGGTCCCAAAATCAACCCAATGATTCCCATGGTCAGAAATGTATCCACCAATAATGTTAGGACACATTTTAGTGTAATTTAGTATTATTATAATATTATTTTTTAACACTTATTTACGGGATTTACCCATTAACCATGGTAAATAAAATATTTACCGAAGTAATTATTAAAAATATCTAAAAAAAAGTTACCTATTTACACAATTTTGACATCCTGATTCAATATACGGAATCTATTTTTTGAAATTCAAATCACAGAAGTGGCAGAAATTAAATTAAAATTAATTCCTATTGTCAAAACAAAAAATCGTGTTTTTAAGATATACTAACTATCAAAAGATTTATACTTGTTTATGTTCGGTTTAAATGTGAAATTATGTCAAATGGACATCATATATTTAAATGGTAAAAATATATTATGAATATACTTTAAAACACTCAAACTTATAATTATTCATTTGTAATTATATTGATTAAAATATTTGTTTTTAATTAATATTTACTAATTTTCACTATTCATCAAAATATGATAGTTATCCTAAAAGTACCAAAATTTCACCCTAAGCTAATTTTGATATTAAGAATCCAAAATTAAAGTCTTTTTTAAATAATAAAATGTATAAAATTTTAAAAAGTAGGTTTTACTATTCATAATGGCTAGTTTGATCAATTGTGGTGTGTGTTAAAACTCGATGTTGCGTACAACACACACCATTGCATTATTCAAAGGGTAACGTACAGTGGAAGCATGGGGTGTTACATTCTCCCCTCTTTCAATAAATTGTGTCCTCACAATTTTATTTAAAATTGGGCTAGATAATATAATGGAAAGTCTAACATCGGAAAAATATTTAATAAAACTGTCACTTTAATAGAAATGAAGAGAGGAATAAATGTCACCCAAGATAACCCATACTAGGATTCCATTTAAGAAAACATGGATATGGACGATAAAAAAGTGTTATGTTCTGATGGAGAGGAATATAAACATGATATGGAGAAAGTTAACAATAAGAAAATCACAAACTTGTGTTGGGACAAACGGTCATTAGTCTCCCAGTAGGAAAAGTAAACAGACAATTTTTTTTTGTTTTAAGTTACATTACATAAGGACGAGGAATTCATTTAGGATATTGATGAAGAACATAAAGAGATATAAATACTTTTTAAGTAGAGTTTCATTCATTAATAAATTTTTACCACTAACTCATTTTTTTGAACAATAAGTATTCAAGAAGACTTAGTCACAATGGAAGAGCTAGAATAAACTTCTACAGAAATACATGATCCACGTAGGACAAACTATATATTTACCTTGTCTTTAGAGATTAATCAAAACCAAAATGTTTAGTACAATATCTTATGATCCCCCAAATGGATATTCTGTTAGACAAAAAAACACGAATCTTAATTTCTAAAATTAAACCATCAATACCCCAAAGTTAAATAAATACCATTCAATAATCAATTGCACTTAAAATCCTTCAATATAATCCAAACTAATATTGAAACCAAAAACCTATAAGAATGTAGTCGTCCACATTAAATTGTATCTCCAAATGACAATAATTACTCTTAAAGTCACATACTTAAAAGTAATAAACCTAATCATTTCCATAAATAACACAAATCACTATAAATCCACAATAAAAACATAGATAAAAATCCACCATTACTCCTCAAATGAATTCTCATACTATTCTATTTTCCTTGGGCATATAGTGTTCACAAATAGCGAACAACATCCAAAATAACATTTATCACTTAATCACCAAATCATTTTCCTATACTAAGGGTATTCATTTGATAAGACATAAGATCCCAAAAAAATTTATTATTGATCAATAAAATAATTTAACTATAAATAATAGTCAATCTAACCAGGGACTTCACGTAGTCCAGTGGTAGGTGATAAATCCCAATCGCACTTTGGTTGTGGGTTCGATTCACATAGCACTGTCCGACGCGATGGGTTTTCACACGGTCTTCATGGTGTCCTTCTTCAAAAACATTATTTTATAACCTTACCAAAATGAGATAAATTCCTCAAAATTAACATAACATAATATAACCACAAATCCTATATCATACCTTGCATTTTCATCCCAAATTATAATATCTTATAGCTGCCTCAAACCCAACGATCATATAAAACCAAATGGTTATTTATAACTATATCCACAAGAGAAAAGCTAATTCTTCATAAAATATCGTTCTCACATGGAAAACAGTAGGGTTAAAAATACAAGAGAAAATTATTCCAAAGTAAACCCATCAACAAGGAGCACTAATACTTTTTAATCATTTCTCCAACCATTTATTTCCACATAGATTCTTATTTGAGAAAGAAAATATCCTATATAATAGGGCATTCACTCGGGTAATGGCTAAGTCCCCCACATTTATGGAAAATGACTGTATATGGATTCTTGGGACCATTTTTATCTTTTTCCATAGTACTCTTCATTTTTCCTTGGCAATTCTTCACTTTATGTCCTTCCATCCCACACGAAAAGAATTTATTTTTCCCATTGAGACACTTTCTAGGGTGTCTCCTTCCAGATTTCATGCATGATGGAAATTTAGGATTCCTTTCTCCATGGGCTCAACTGGTGGAGCTCTTATCATTCATCACCGTGATCTTCTTTGTTAAGTCTGGGAATTGGTTAATATATATATTGTTTATCATATTTTTGGAAAATTGATTTGGCATAAAGACGATATATTTTACGCCTATCAACATTCCATTTTGTTTCTCATTTCCACCATCATTCCCAACTTGTACATCATTCTCAGAGTCACTATGACTTCCTTGGAATCCATAAATTGACTAAAACCAGAAAGAATTGTGTGAGTAACAATAGTCAAAAAATCAGTTAGAGATTAACATGTAACCATATTCTCAATTTGAAACACATTAGGATTAACCAAGGACATTTACTCTCATCAAATATATATAATACATCAAATTGGTTTGTAAAGAAAATGTAAATTATCCTAATCATATCCCACGGGAGCGTCGTAATTAAGATTGCAGCAAGGCCCGTTGTCATGCACCAGTTCCCATTCGAGTCTATCTCAATGTGATGTTTTCGTGTTTTACCCCTAGGTACATCTGTGCCAGAGCCGCCTCTACCTGCTCATATCCAGACAGGGATGTATTGCTCAGAAAACTCACAAAATCTATACAATACCAAAATTATAGGAAGTTATTCTATACTAATCCGCAATGTTCATCTTAGTTCTATGTGCTCTAATAAAAGTTTATCTAAATATGGCTTTTAAGGTTTGTACTGAACTTCCTCTGATACCAACTGTAACGCCCTGACCCCAGTTAAACAGAGTCAGTGCATTATTACATAACATTTTCATGATCACAAAGTATCATGTCTCAAAATACTGATTAGTTTAGTATTCTTGGAAACACTAGATATATTCATAAGTCTTACATTACATCATAAGGTAAAAAAACTACAACAACATCTTGTCTTCATATCCCCTCATACTATCCCTCCAGGTCATTCATAAATTATTTCTTCACATCCTGGGAATAATAAAACATAGAAAAGGGGTGAGCTCAAATTCCCAGTAAGGATAACAATACAGTGGACACATTCATAAATAATAATAATCATTGAAGGCAATGTATAACTAAAAAAAATCCTTTAAAACTTTAACTTCATCATAGTATAGAAAAAATAAAACGAAAAAACACCATTTACTTATTCACATGGATATTATACTAATCAAAAAATCACATTTAATACCAATAACCACTTTTATAATAATAGAATACATAATTCCATACTATCATAACATCATAGCCAGGGCCTCGTGCCAAGACTACAAATAAGATTTTGTCAAGGCCTTGTGCCAAGACACTAGTTTTTCTCATGAGACCTACCGATGCATCTAGGAGCTATAGCGGGCTCCACCCATCACATACTAAGTCCAATTCATTCCTCATATGAAAATTTTGAAATATAACATAAACATTTGTATTAAAACTAGCATACAAAATGTCGATACTTTAACCACAAACCATAAATGGTAAAAAAGTAGAACATCCACAGTAAAACATACCTCATTCGACACAATATGAGAGATTATATTTTATCAATTTATCCTCAAACGAGAATAATTAATGATATTTACATAGATGAAAATAATCATCAAAACTATTTGAGAGAAATATCCCCTTTTTCTTGAAATCATTTAAAAGTCACACTGTTTGTCAAGAAACCGTTTAAAAATAGATTTTTGAATAAAAGTGTACCCTACAAATTTGAAAAATTTAAAAGGTGTTTTAATTTTAAAACTTTAATTTCCATATAAATAAATCATTAAAACAATTTTTTATAACATGGACATTAATGAGCAAGATTTAGAAGAATAAGTCTTTAAAACATTTAAAAATCGTATTTTAGTTAGAGTTTCTAAAAAAAGAGAGACACTTGAATACAAATAATTGAGGTAATAAAAACATTGTAATATCATGATAATAAATTGATTCATGATATACTATGTCAAAGTACATTATACACACCACATAAAAGTGATTTGGTGTATAACAACAAAAAAGTCTCAATGAAATGTAAATTGAGATGAAATCTCTCATAAAGGCCGTATCCTTAGGTTAAGGATAAATCAACAACATAATTATTTGTGACAAATTAAAATGCACTAAATATGATTGCATATTTAGTGTAAAACAATCATGGGACATTCACTCATATTCTAGTAAAAACAACACCAATGAATTGAATGTTATCTCAACAAATCGAGATAGAGTAAAAATTACTCCTATCAAGTTCATACAGATGACTTGAGAATTTATAAATGGAGTGATTATGTGTATAAAAGTGTATCAATAGAAAGGGGAGTTGAAAATATGACATAATCCAATGAAGAGTGATTCCACGCATAATCTTTGAGTAAAATAAACAATGAAGTATGCGTAAAGCCGAATGAGTGGAAATTGAAATTTCAAATTCCCTAATTCATTTGGTAACATAAAAAACATACACCCATGAAATAAGGATCATTCAATGATGATGTAAATATACCTGAATTAAAATATATTACACAATGAATACAAACATGTGATGTACACACACCACATGTAATAAATAAGTGGTGAACAATGGAATTCCCACGAAATTAAAAGTGAGATAAGAAACCCTTTACATTGTACTTTTTCCTAGGTCGAGGGTAGGTTAAACTCTTTATAATGGTGAAATAATTGTTATTAAATTATAAAGGAATCATATATATTAATATGATATCTTATATGATCTTTTAACATTGCTTTGTTAATAATATCTTAGTATTATCGTCATTTCAGGTGTTAACTTACTCATTTTCATTGATATGTTTTGTTAAATAAGCCCAGTTTTTCATGGATATGATTTGTATTATTCATATCTAGAATTATATCAAGTCCTTAAACAGTATTTTTAAATCATAAAATGATAATTATACTTGAATGGATACGATGGAGAATGAATCTCATCGCGTTCGTGGAGACGGTAGTCCGTACGTACGCACGAGCGACAATATCATTCTTTTGATATTAATATAATATTTAATTGGATGTTAAATCTTATATACATAATCATGATAATGTTATATTTATTATTTACTTGAATTACACATAATTATTATCCCCATCCAAAAATTAATGTTTTGAATAACAATTACACCAGGTCGTGGAGACGGTAAGCCGAACGTACGCACGTATTGTGACTTGTCATTTAAAGGATGGATATAATACAGAAATATTGTTGTACCATGTTTATAATAACATTACCGTATATGGGAGATAATGTATTCATTATTTTAGAATGATAATAACAAAAAAAAGAAGTTGAAGAAGAAATGAATTTGAAAAAGTGTGGTGAAAACATTACATCTTATTCGGGTTCTTCCTTTTGATTTGATCAAAAGGTCCCCATTGGCTGAATTTATGATCAAACTAAGGCCTGTAAGTTGTATTGAGGGAAGTTTAGAGAGTATTTGGTCAGAGGTTGGCCGATCCAAAAGGCTTTGAAGGTGTTAAGTAATGAGAAGGAGGAGTGCCCTTTTATAAGAGGGTTGAGGGGCACCTTTGGAAAAGCTAGAAATATTATTTTATAATAAATTAATATTCGGTTTCTAATGGCTAAAAAGTGTATTATTTAAATTTTAAGGTGGGGATAGATTTAAAAATATTCAACAAATAGAATTTAGATAGGTATGGGTCATTATATTAACCTTATCTTTATGTTTTAACTCTTAGTTAATTAGTTTGACACTTACCATGTCACTTTGTATTTTCATATTATATAGTTAATAAACATACTATATACATCCAGTCGACCCAAAAGTGGTAAAATAATGATAAAACTATCATTCTTTATGTATCTTGGCCAATCCATCGATTTTTAGGAATTTAATATCAATTAATAATTTATATATTTTTTTTAAACTCTTTTATGTCAATTTTGACACTATTTGGAAAATTGATTTTTGTGAAACTCATAACAGAATGATTACTTCGAAAAAAGTTAATTAAATAATTAATAACATGTCATATTAACCTATAAAATTAATTTAATTCATTAAAAGTCCCAAATTATATTTATTTGGTTATTTATAAAATCAGTTATTCTAATTTTTCATTAATTTAGTAATTACTGCATCATCATTGGGTCATAAATAAATTAACTTATTTAATGTCTAAAAATTATAAATATAATACCATTATGTATTAAATCATTTTTTCTTTCTAATGAATATTTATAGTCGAAAATCCAACATACATAACTCTTTTTAAAAATTGTTTTTCTAAAAGATATATGCTTATGTCATTTTTGTATTTGTTTTAACTTAATTAAAATAGTGTCCCTATCACCTAAAAGTGGCTCCATGGGGTCCCAAAATCAACCCAAAGATTCCCAAGGTCGGACATGTATCCACCAATAAGTTTAGGACACGTTTCAGTGTAATTTAGAATTATTATAATATTATTTTTTAACCCTTATTAACAGATTTACCCATTAACCATGGTAAATAAAATATTTAACGAAGTAATTATTCAAAATGTCTAAAAATAAAAGTTACATATTTTCACAATTTTTACATCCTGATTCAAAATATGGAATCCATTTTTCCAAATTCAAATCACATAAGTGGCAGAAATTAATTTAAAATTAACTCCAGCTGTCAAAACAAAAAGCGTGTTCATAAGATATAATAACTATCAAAAGATTGATACTTGTTTATGTTCTGTTTAATTTTGAAATTATGTCCAATTACCAAAATTTTATTAAATGGTAAAAATATATTCTATATATACTTTAAAAACACTCATATTCATAATTTATCATTATTAATTATTTAGATTAAAAATGTTGTTTTTAATTAAAATTTAGTAATTTTCACTATTCATCCAAATAGGGATGTTATCCGAAAAGAGCCAAAATTTCAACCTAATCTAATTTAGATATTAAAAATCCAAAATTAAATTCCATTTTAAATTATAAAATGTATAAAATTTCAAAAAGTATGTATTATCGTTCATAACAGCCAGTTTGATCAGTTGTGGTGTGTGTTAGAACTCGATGTTGCGTACAACACACGCCATTGCATTTTTCAAAGGGAAACGTACCGTTGAAGCTTGGGGTGTTACATTGTCCCCTCCATCAATAAATTGTGTCCTCACAATTTTTTTTAAAAATTGTGCTTCAGAATATAATGGAAATTCCCACATTGGAAAAGGAGTTAATAAAACTATCACTTTAATAGAAAGGAAGATAGGTATAAATGTCACCCAAGATAACCCATACTAGGATTACATCTAGGAAAACATGGATATTGATGATATACTACGTGTTATGTTCTGATGGAGAGGGATAGAAAACATGATCAGGAGAAAGTTAACAATAAGAAAATCACAAACTTGTGTTGGGACAAACGGTCATTAGTCTCCCAGTAGGAAAAGTAAACGGACAAATTTTTTTTAGTTTTAATTTACATTACATAAGGATAAGGAATTCATTTACGATATTGACTAAGAACATAAAGAGGAATACATAATTTTTAAGTAGAGATTCATTTTTAATAATTTTTTACCACTAACTCATTTTTTTGAACATTGAGTATTCAGGAAGACTTGGTCACAATGGAAGAGCTAGAATAAACTTCTATAGAAATACATTATCCACGTAGGATAAACTATATATTTACCATGTCTTTATAGATTAATCAAAACCAAAATGTTTAGTATAATATATGATGATCCCCTGAATGGATATTTCATTAGAGAAAAAAACCCTAATATTTATTTCTAAAACTAAACCATCAATACCCCAAAGTTAAATAAATACCATTCAATAATCAATTGCCCTTAAAATCCTTCAATATAATCCAAACTAATATTGAAACCCAAAACATATAAGAATGTAGTCTTCCACGTTAAATTGTATCTCTAAATGACATTAATTACTCTTAAAGTCACATACTTAAAAGTAATAAACCTAATTATTTCCATAAATAACCAAAATCAGTATAAATCCACAATAAAAACATAGACAAAAATCCACTATTACTCCTCAAATGTATTCTCATACTATTATATTTTTCATGGGCATATATTGTTTACAAAAAAGAGAACAACTTCCAAAATAACATTTATCACGTAATCACAAATTCATTTTCCTATAATAATGGTATTCATTTGATAATACATAAGATCACAAATAAAATTATTATTGATCAATAAAATCATTTACCTAAAAATAATAGTCACGCTAACTAGAGACTTCACGTAGTCAAGTTGTAGGCGATAAATCTCAATGGAACTTTGGTTGTGGGTTCAATTACCACAGATTTTTCTAACGCGATGGATTGTCACACGGTCTGTGTGTTGTCCTTTTTCAAATGATATTTTTTTTAATATTACCAAAATGAGATAAATTCCTCAAAATAACCATAACATAATTTAACCACAAATCTTATCTCATAACTTACAATTTCATCCCAAATTATAATAACTTATAATTGCCTCAAACCAAACGATCATATAAAACCGAATGGTTATTTGTAACTATATCAAAAAGTGAAAAGAAAATTCTTCCGCAAATATCATTCTCACATGGAAAACTACAGGGTTAAAAATTCAAGAGAAAATTATTCCAATGTAAACCCATCAACAAGGAGCACTAATACTTTTTAAACATTTCTCCAACCACTTATTTCCACATATCTTCTTATTTGAACAAAAAATTATCCTATATAATAGGTCATTCACTTGGGTAATGGCCATGTCCCCTAAATTTATGACAACTGACTGTAAATGGACTCTTGGGACCATTTTTATCATCTTCCATAGTACTCTTCATTTTTCTTCGGTAATTATTCACTTTATGTCCCTCCTTCCCACACGTAAAGAATTTCTTTGTCACATTGAGACACATTACTAGGTGTCTCCTTCCACATTTCTTACATGATGAAAATTTAGGATTCCTTTCTCCATGGTCTCCACTGTTAGAGCTCTTATCATTCATCACCTTTCTCTTCATTGTTGAGTCCGTGTATTGGTTAATATATATATTGTTAATCATATTTTTGGAAAATTTATTTGGCATACAGACGATATCTTTTACACCTAACAACATTACATTTTTTTTCTCATTTACACCCCCATTCCCACCTTGTACATCATTCTCAAAGTCACTATGAATTCTTTGGAATCCAGCAATTGACTAAAACTAGAAAGAATTGTGTGAGTAACAGTAGTCAAAAAATCATTTAGAGAATAAAATGTCACCATATTCTCAATTTGAAACACATTAAGATTAACCAAGGTATTATACTCTAATATAATATATATAATACTTCAAATTGGTTTGTAGTGAAAATGTAAATTATCCTAAGAATATCCTCTGAGAGTGTCGTAACCAAGAGTGCAGCAAGGACCGTTGTTGTGCACCAGTTCCCATTCTAGTCTAGATCAAAGTGGTGTTTTTGTGTTTTACCCCAAGGTACATCTGTGCCAGAGCCTCCTCTACCTGCATGTATCCAGACAGGGATGTATTTCTTAGAAAACCCAAAAAATATATACAATACCAAATTTTTAGTAAGTTATTCTATACTAATCAAAAAAGTTCATCTTAGTTCTACGTGCTCTAATCAGAGTTTATCTAAATCTAGCTTCCAAGGTTTGTACTAAACCATATCTTTTACCAACTGTAATGCCTCGACCCCAGTTACCCTGAGTCGGTGCATTATTACATAACATTTTCATGATCACAAAGGATCATGTCTCGAAAGACCGATTAGTTTAGTAGTCATTGAAACACTATATATATTCATAAGTATTACAATACATCATCAGGTAAAAAAACTACAACAAAATCTTGTCTTCATATCCCCTAATACTATCCCTGTAGGTCATTTAAAAATTATTTCTTCACATCCTGAGAAAAATAAATCATAGAAAAGGGGTGAGCTCAAATGCCCAGTAAGGATAACAATATAGCGGAAACATTCATAAATAAGAATAAACATTGAAGGGAATGCATAACAAAAACAAAAGCCATTTAAACATGGACATCAACATAGTATGGAAAAAATAAAATGAAATAATTCCATTTAATTATTAACATGGATATTCTACTATTCAAATAATCACATTCAATATCAATAACCACTTTCATAATGATGGAATTCATAATTCCATACTATCATAACCACATAGCCAAGGCCTCGTGCCAAAACTACAAATAAGATTTTTTCAAGGCCTTATGCCATGAAACTAGTTTCTCTCATGAGACATACCGATGCATCGTGGAGCTATAGTGGGCTCCACCTATCACTTACTAAGTCTAATGCATTCCTCATATGAAAAGTTTGAAATATAACATAAACATTCGTATTAAAACAAGCATATGAAATGTCAATACTGTAACCACAAACCATGAATGGTATAAAAATAGCACATCCACAGTCAAACATAACTCATTCGACACAATATGGTATATTGTATTGTATCATATTAACCTCAAACTAGAATAATTAAGGATATTGACATAGATGAAAATAATCATCAAAACTATTTGAGAGAAATATCCCCCCTTTTTCTTGAAATCATTTAAAAGTCTCACTATTTGTCAAGAAGCTGTTTAAAAATAGATTTCTGAATCAATGTGTACCATAAAACTTTGAAAATTTTAAAAGGAGTATTAATTTTAAAACATTTATGCCCATATAAATAATTCCATAAAACAATTTTCTAAAAAATGATCATTAATGAGCATGATTTAAAAGAATAAGTCTTCAAAACATTTAAAAATGGTATTTTAGTTAGAGTTTCTAACCAATTGAGAGACACATGAATACAAATAATTGAGGCAATCAAAACTTTGTAATATCATGATATTAAATGGATTCATGATATTCTATGTCAAAGTACATTATATACACCACATAAAAGTGATTCAGTGTATAACAACAAAGAAGTCTCAATGGAATGTAAATTGAGATGAAATCTCTCATAAAGGTCGTATCCTTAGGTTAAAGATAAATCAACAACATAATTATGTGTGAAAAATATAAATACACTAATTATGATTGGATATTCAGTTTAAAACAATCAAGTTACATTCAAACATATTCTAGTAAAAACAACACCAATGAATTTGATGTTTATCTCAACAAATCGACATTGAGTAAAAATTACTCTAACCAAATTCAAACCGATGACTTGAGAATTTATCAATGGAGTGATTATGCGTATAAAAAGTATATCCACAGAAAGGGGAGTGGAAATTATGACATAATCAAATGAATAGTGATTCCAAACATAATCTTGGAGTAAAATAATCAATGAAGTATACGTAAAGCCGAATTAGTGGAAATTGAAATTTCAAATTCCCTTATTGATTTGGTACCATAAAAAACATACACCCACAAAATAAGTATCATACAATTATGATTTAAATATACATGAATTAAAATATATTACACAATGAATACAAACATGGGTTGTACACACACCACATGTAATAAATAAGTGGTGAAGAATGGAATTCTCACGGAATTAAAAGTGATATAAGAAACCCCTTACTTTGTACATTTCCTTGGTCGAGGGTAGGTTAACCTCCTGTATAATGTTGAAATAATTTTTATTACATTATACAAGAATCATATATATTTATATGATATCATATATTATCTTTTAACATTTCTTTGTTAATAATATCTTAGTATTATCATCGTTTCGGGTGTTAACATACTCAATCTTTTATATGTTTTGTTACGCAAGCCATGTTTTTCATGGATAGGATGAATCTTATTCAGATCCAGAATGATATCATTTCCTTAAAAATTATTTTTATATCATCAAATGATAATTATAATTGAATGGATACGATGCAGAATGAATCTCATCGCGTTCGTAGAGACGGTAGTCCGTACATACGCACGAGCGACAATATCATTCTTTTGATATTAAAATAATATTTAATTGGATGTTATATCTTATATAAAGAATCATTATCATGTTATATTTATTATTTACATGAATTACAAATCATTATTATACCCATCCAAAAAATAATGTTTTGAATAACAATTACACCACGACGTGGGGACGGTAAGCCGTACGTACGTGCGTATGGTGACATGTCATTCAAATGATGGATAGAATACTGAAATATGGTTGTACCATGTTTATAATAACATTAAGGTATATTTGAGATACTAGATTCATTATTTTATAATGATAATAATAATGAAATAAGAAGTTGAAGAAGAAATGAATTTGAAAAAGGGTGGTGAAAACATTATCTCTTCTTCGGGTTCATCCTTTTGATTTGATCAAAAGGGCTCCATAGGTTGGAATTCTGATCAAACTAAGGCCTCTAGGTTGTATTTAGGGAAGTTTAGAGAGTATTTTGGCAGAGTTTGTCTGATCCAAAAGGATTTGAAGGTGTGAAGTAATGAGAAGGAGGAGTTCCCTTTTATAAGAGGGGTGCGGGGCACCATTGGAAAAGCTAGAAATATTATTTTATAATAAATTAATATTCGGTTTTTAATTTCTAGAAAGTGAATTATTTAAAGTTTAAGGTGGGGATAGGTCTCAAAATAATCATCCAATAGAATTTAGATAGGTTTGTGTCATTATATTAAACCTATCATTAAGTTTTAACTCTTAGTTAATTAGTTTGACACTTACAATGTCACTTTGTATTTTTATATTATATAGTTAATAAACATACTATATACATCCAAGATACCCCCTAGTGGTCCAATAATAATACAAATATCATTATATAAGTCTCTTGTTCGAACCATAGATTTTTTGGAATTTAATATCATTTTATAATATAATATTTGTTTTAAAAACACTTTAATGTCAATTCTGACACTATTTAGAAAATTGATTTTTGTGAAAATCATAACATAATGATTACAACAAAAAAATTTAATTAAATCATTCATAACATGTCATATAAACCTATAAAATTAATTTAATTCATTAAAAGACCAAAATTATATTTATTTGGGTATTTATAATATCTATTATTCTAATTTTTCATTAATTTTGTAATTACTGCATCATCATTGGGTCATAAATAAATTAAATTATTTAATGTCTAAAAATTATAAATAAATTACCATTATGTAGAAACGGATTTTTTATTTCTAATGAATATTTATAGTAGAAAATTCAACATACATAACCGTTTGTAAAAATTGTTTTTCTAAAAGATATATACATATGTCATTTTTGTATTTGTTTTAACTTAATTAAAATAAAGTATCCCTATCACCTACAAGTGGCTCCATGGGGTCCCAAAATCAACCCAAAGATGCCCATGGTCGGAAATGTAACCACCAATAACTTTTGGACACGTTTTATGGTAATTTAGTATTATTATAATATTATTTTTTAACCCTTATTTACCGGATTTACCCATTAACCATGGTAAATAAAATATTTAACGAAGGAATTATTCAAAATGTCTAAATATAAAAGTTACATATTTACACAATTTGGAAATCCTGATTAAAAATATGGAATCAATTTTTCCAAATTCAAATCACAGAAGTGGCAGAAATTAATTTAAAATTAATTTCCCCTGTCAAAACAAAAAGCGTGTTTTTAAGATATAATAACTATCAAAAGATTGATACTTTTTTATGTTTGTTTTAATTGTGAAATTATGTACAATGACCAAAATTTTATTAAATGGTAAAAATATATTCTAAATATAATTTAAAATCACTCAAATTCATAATTTATCATTATTAATTATTTTTATTAAAATTGATGTTTTTAATTAAAATTTAGTAATTTTCACTATTCATCAAAATATGAAAGTTATCCGAAAAGTACCAAAATTTCACCCTAATATAATTTCGATATTAAGAATCCAAAATTAAAGTCCATTTTAAATGATAAAATGTAAAAAATTTCAAAAAGTAGGTATTACTACTCATAACGGCTAGTTTGATCGTTTGTGGTGTGTGTTAGAACTCGATGTTGCGTACAACACACACCATTGCATTATTCAAAGGAAAACGTACCAAGGAGGATTGTGGTGTTACATTCTCCCCTCCTTCAATAAATTGCATCCTCATGATCTTTTTTTAAAAAATTGGGCTTGAAAATATAATGGAATGCCCCACATTAGAAAAAGAGTTATTAAAACTATCACTTTAATAGAAAGGAAGAGAGGTATAAATGTTACCAAAGATAAACCATACTAGGATTACATGTAGGAAAACATGGATATGTATGATAAACTATGTGTTCTGTTATGATGGAGAGGGATAGAAAACATGATCAGGAGAAAGATAACAATAAGAAAATCACAATCTTGTTTTGGGAAAAACATTCATTAGTCTCCCAGTATGAAAAGTAAATAGACAATTTTTTTGTTTTATGTTACATTACATAAAGACGAGGAATTCATTTATGATATTGACTAAGATCATAAAGATATATATTTAATTTTTATGTAGTGTTTCATTCATTAAAAAAAATTTACCACTAACTCATTTTTTTTTGAACAATGAGTATTCAAGAAGACTTTGTCAAAATGGAAGAGCTAGAATAAAATTCAATAGAAAACCACGATCCACGTAGGATGAACTATATATTTACCTTGCCATTAGATATTAATAAAAACCAAAATGTTTAGTATAATATCTGATGATCCCCCAATTGGATATTCCATTAGAGAAAAAAACACTAATCTTAATTTCTAAAACTAAACCATCAATACCCCAAAGTTAAATAAATACCATTCAATAATCAATTTCCATTAAAATACTTAAATATAATCCAAACTAATATTGAAACCCAAAACATATAATAATTTAGTCTTCCACGTTAAATTTTATCTCCAAATGATATTAATTACTCTTAAATTCACATACTTAAAAGTAATAAACCTAATCATTTCCATAAATAACCCAAATCACTATAAATCCACAATAAAATCATAGATAAAAATCCATCATTACTCCTAAAATGAATTCTTATACTATTCTATTCTCCTTGGGCATATAGTGTTCACAAAAAAAACGAATATCTTCAAAAACAAAATTTATCACTTAATCACCAAATCATTTTCCTACACTAAGGGTATACATTTGATAAGACATAAGATCCCAAATAAAATTATTATTGATGAATAATATCATTTAACTAAAAATAATAGTCACGCTCACCAGGGACATCACGTAGTCCAGTGGTAGGCGATAAATACCAATCGCTCTTTGGTTGTGGGTTCGATTCCCACAGCTTTGTCCGGTGCGATGGGTTGTCACACGGTCTGCGTGTTGTCCTTTTTCAAAAACTATATTTTATAACATTGCCAGAATGAGATAAATTCCTCAAAATAACCATTACATAATTTAACCAAATATCTTATCTCATACCATTCATTTTCAACCCAAATTATAATAACTTATAATTTCCTCAAACCCAACGATCATATAAAACCAAATGGTTATTTATAACTATATCCCCAAGAGAAAAGATAATTCTTCCTCAAATATCATTCTCACATGGAAAATTGCATGGTTAAAAATACAAGAGAAAATTATTCCAAAGTAAACCTATCATCAAGGAGCACTAATAATTTTTAAATCCAACAATTAATTTCCACATAGCTACTTATTTGACCAAGAAAATTTCCTATATAATAGGGAATTCACTCGGGTAATGTACAGGTCCCCTACATTTACGGCAAATGACTGTAAATGGACTCTTGGGGGGATTTTTATATTCTTCCATAGTAATCATCATTTTTATTCATCAATTCTTCACTTTATGTCCTTACTTCCCGCACGTAAAGAATTTATTGTCCCATTGAGACACATTCCTGGGTGTCTCCTTCCACATTTCCTACATGATGGAAATTTAGAATTCCTTTCTCCATGGTCTCCACTGCGGGAGCTCTTATCATTCATCACCTTTCTCGTCTTTTTTCAGTCCGGGAATTGGTTAATATATATATTTTTGATCATATTTTTGGAAAATTGATTTGGAATAATAAAGATATATATTATCCCTATCAACATACCAATTTTTTCCACATTTCCACCACCGTTCCCACCTTGTACATCATTCTCAAAGTCACTATGAATTCCATGGAATCCTGCCATTGACTAAAACTTGAAGGCATTGTGTGAGTAAAAGTAGTCAAAAAATCATTTAGAGATTAACATGTCACTATATTCTCAATTTGAGACACATTATGATTAACCAAGGTCATTTACTCTCATCTAATATATATAAAACTTCAAATCAGTTTTTAAAGAAAATGTAAATTATCTTAAACATATCCCCTAGGAGCGTCGTAACCAAGAGTAAAGCAAGGCCCGTTGTCGTGCACTAGTTCCTGTTCGAGTGTAGTTCAAAGCTGTGTTTTTGGGTATTACCACTAGGTACATCTGTGCCAGATCCGTCTCTACCTGCTCGTATCCAGACAAGGATGTATTTCTCAGAAAACTCAGAAAATCTATACAATACCAAAATTCTAGGAAGTTATTCTATACTAATCCTCAAAGTTCATCTTATTTCTACATGCTCTAATTAGAGTTTTTCTAAATATAGCATCCAATGTTAGTATTAAACTTCCTGTGATACCAACTGTAACGCCCTGACACCAATTACCCAGAGTCGGTGCATTATTACATGACATAGGCATGATCACAATGGATCAAGTCTCGAAATATTGATTAGTTTAGTAGTCTTAGAAACAATAGATATATTCATAAGTCTTACATTACATCACAAGGTAAAAAAACTACAACAAAATCTTGTCTTCATATCCCATCATACTATCCCTGCTGGTCATTCATAAATTATTTCTTCACATCCAGTGAAAAATAAAACATAGAAAAGGGGTGAGCTCAAATTCCCATTAAAGATAACAATAGAGTGGAAACATTCATAAATAAGAATAAACATTGAAGGGAATGTATAACTAAAACAAAAGCCTTTTAAACTTGAACTTCAACATAGTATGGCAAAAATAAAATGAAATAATGCCATTTAATTATTCATATTGATAATCTACTAATCGAATAATCACATGAAATATAAATAAAAACTTTCATAATGATGGAATGCATAATTCCAGACTATCATAACAACATAGCCAAGGCATCGTTCCATGACTACAAATATGAATTTGTCAAGGTCTTGTGCCAAGACACTAGTTTGTCTCATGAGACCTACCGATGCATCGAGGAGCTATAGCGGGCTCCCCCCGTCACTTACTAAGTCCAATACATTCCTCATATGAAATGTTTGAAATATAACATAATCATTCGTATTAAAACTAACATATGAAATGTCTATACTTTAACCACAAACCATGAATGGTATAAAAATAGCACGTCCACAGTGAAACATAACTCATTCGACACAATATGGGAGATTTTATTGTATCATATTAACCTCAAACGAGAATAATGAAGGGTATTGACATAGATGAAAATAATCATCAAAACTATTTGAGAGAAATATCCCACTTTTTTCTTGAAATCATTTAAAAGTCACATTATTTGTCAAGAATCCGTTTAAAAAAAGATTTTTGAATAAAAGTGTACCATACTACATTGAAACTTTTAAAAGGAGTTTTAATTTTCAAACATTAATGTCTATATAAATAAATCCTTAAAACCATTTTTTATAACATGGACATTAATGATCATGATTTAGAATAATAAGTTTTTAAAACATTTAAAAATGGTATTTTAGTTAGAGTTTCTAACCATAAGAGAGACACATCAACACAAATAATTGAGGTAATCAAAACATTGTAATATAATGAGAATAAAGGTATTCATGATATACTATGTCAAAGTACATTATATACACCACAGAAAAGTGATTTGGTTTATAACAACAAAGAAGTCTCAATGGAATGTAAATTGAGATGAAATCTATCATAAAGGTCATATACTTAGGTTAAGGATAAATCAACGACATAATTATGTGTGAAAAATATAAATACACTAAATATTATTGGATAATCATTTTAAAACAATCAAGGGACATTCACCCATGTTCTAGTAAAAACAACACCAATGAATTTGATGTTTATCTAAACAAATCGAGATTGAGTAAAAATTACTCTTATCAAGTTCTTACCGATGACTTGAGAATTTATAAATTGAGTGATTATGTGTATAAAAAGTATATCCACAGAAAGGGGAGTGGAAATTATGACATAATCAAATGAATAGTGATTCCACACATAATCTTGGAGTAAAATAATCAATGAATCATGCATAAAGACGAATGAGTGGAAATTGAAATTTCAAATTCCCTTATTGATTTGGTAACATACAAAACATACACCCAGTAAAGAAGGATAATAAAATGTTGATGTAAATATAAATTCATTAAAATATATTACACAATGAATACAAACATGGGCAGTACACACACCACATTTAATAAATAAGTGGTGAACAATGGAATTCTCACGGAATTAAAAGTGAGATAAGAAACACCTTACTTTTAACTTTTTCCATGGTATAGGGTAGGTTAACCTCCGGTATAGTGGTGAAATAATTTTTATTATATAATACAAGAATCATATATATTAATATTATATCATATATTATCTTTTAACATTTCTTTGTTAATAAAATCTAAATATTATCGTCGTTTCGGGTGTTAACTAACTCGTTTTGTTTGATATGTTTTGTTAAGTAATCCATGTTTGTCATGGATAGGATGTATATTATTCATATACAGAATGATATCAAGTTCTTAAACCTTATTTTTAAATCATAAAATGATAACTATACTTTAATGGATAAGATGGAGAATGAATCTCATCGCGTTCGTGGAGACGGTAGTCCGTACGTACGCACGAACGACAATTTCATTCTTTTGATATTAAAATAATATTTACATGGATGGTATATCATATAAACATAATCATTATCATGTTATATTTATTATTAAATGAATTACACATCATTATTATACCCATCCAAAAAATAATGTTTTGAATAACAATTACACCACGACGTGGAGACATTAAGCCGTACGTACGCACGTATGGTGACATGTCATTCAAAGGATGGATATAACAATGAAAAATGGATGTACCATGTTTATAATAACATTAATGTATATAGGATATACTGGATTCATTATTTTAGAATGATAATAACAATTAAAGAAGAAGTTGAAGAAGAAATGAATTTTAAAAAGGGTGGTGAAACATTACCTCTTCTTCGGGTTCTTCCATTTGATTTGATCAAAAGGGATCCTTAGGTTGGCTTTATGATCAAACTAAGGACTATAGGTTGTATTGAGGGATGTTTAGAGATTATTTTTGCAGCTTTTGTCCGAACTAAAAGTCTTTGAAGGTGTGAAGTAATGAGAAGGAGGAGTGCCCTTTTATAAGAGTGGTGAGGGGCACCTTTGGAAACGCTAGAAATATTATTTTATAATAAATTAATATTCAGTTTATAATGGCTCCAAATTGGATTAAATAAATTTTAAGGTGGGTATAGGTCGAAAAATATTCATCCAATAGAATTTAGATAGGTTTGGGTCATTATATTAACCTTATCTTTATGTTTTAACTCTTAGTTAATTTTTTTTTTACACTTTCCATGACACATTGTATTTTTATATTATATAGTTAATAAACATACTATATACATCCAAGAGACCCCCAAGTGGTCCATTAATGATACACCTATAATTATATAAGTATTTTGGTTGATCCATAGATTTTTAGGAATTTAATATCAATTAATAATATAATATTTGTTTCAAAAACTCTTTTATGTCAATTTTGACAATATTTGGAAAATTGATTTTTGTGAAAATCATAATAGAATTATTACTTCAAAAAAATTTAATTAAATCTTTCCTAACATGTAATATTATACTATAAAATAAATTTAATTTTCTAAAAGTATCAAATTATATTTATTTGGGTATTTATAATATCAATTATTCTAATTTTTCATTAATTTAGTAATTAATGCATCACCATTGGGAAATAAATAAATTAAATTATTTAATCTCAAAAATTATAAATAAACTACCATTATATAGGAAATATTTTTATCTATAATGAATATTTATAGTCGAAAATCCATCATACATAACCCTTTGTAAAAATTGTTTTTCTAAATGATATATGCTTATGTCATTTTTGTATTTTGTTTTAACTTAATTAAAATAAACTGTCCCTATCACGTACACGTGGCTCCATGGGGTCCCAAAATCAACCCAAAGATGCCCTTGGTCGGAAATGTATCCACCAATAAGTTTAGGAAACTTTTTATGATAATTTAGTATTATTATAAGATTATTTTTTAACCCTTATTTACAGGATTTACCCATTAAGCATGGTAAATAAAATATTTACCGAAACAATTATTCAAAATGTCTAAAAATAAAAGTTACCTATTTACACAATTTTGACATCCGGATTCAAAATATGGAATCCATTTTTTTCAATTACAAATCACAGAAGTCGCAGAAATTAATTTAAAATTAATTCCCGTTGTCAAAACAAAAAGCGCGTTTTTAAGATATTATAACTATCAAAATATTGATACTTGTTTATGTTCGGTTTAATTGTGGAATTATGTCTAATGACCAAAATTTTATTTAATGGTAAAAATATATTCTAAATATAATTTAAAACGACTCAAATTCATAATTTATCATTATTATTTATTTGGATTAAAAAAGTTGTTTTTAATTAAAATATAGTAATTTTCACTACTCATGAAAATATGAAAGTTATCCGAAAAGTACCAAAATCTCACCCTAAGATAATTTCGATATTACGAATCCAAAATAAAAGCCCATTTTAAATGATAAAATTTATAAAATTTTATAATGTTTGTATTACTATTCATAACGGCTAGTTTGATCGGTTGTGGTGTGTGTTAGAACTCGATGTTGCATACAACACATGCCATTTCATTATTCAAATGGAAACGTAATGTGGAACCATGAGGTGTTACATTCTCCCCTCCTTCAATAAATTTAATCCTCACTATTTTTTTTAAAATTGGGCTTGAGAATATAATGGAAATCCCACATCGGAAAAAGAGTTATTAAAACTATCACATTAATAGAATGGAAGAGAGGTATAAATGTCATCCGAGATAACCCATACTAGGATTCCATGTAGAAAAACATGGATATGGACGATATACTAAGTGTAATGTTCTGATAGAGAGGGATAGAAAATATGATTATGAGAAAGTTAACAATAAGAAAATCACAAACATGTGTTGGGACAAACGATCATTAGTCTCCCAGTTGGAAATGTAAACGGACACATTTTTTTGTTTTAAGTTACATATCATAAGGATGAGGAATTCATTTTTGATATTGACTATGAACATAAATAGATATACGTACATTTTATGTAGAGTTTCATTCTTTAATAAATTCTTACCACTAACTCATTTTTTTGAACAATGAGTATTCAAGAAGACTTGGTCAAAATAGAAGTGATAGAGTAAACTTCTAAAGAAATACATGATCCACGTAGGATAAACTATATATTTACCTTGTCATTAGAGATTAATCAAAACCAAAATGTTTAGTATAATATCTGATGATCCCCCAAAGGGATATTCCATTAGAGAAAAAACAATAATCTTAATTTCTAAAATTAAACCATCAATACCCCAAAGATAAACAAATACCATTCAATAATAAATTGCCCTTAAAATCCTTCAATATAATCCAAACTAATATATAATCCCCAAACATATAATAATGTAGTCTTCCAAGTTAAATTGTATCTCCAAATGACATTAATTACTCTTAATGTCACATACTTAAAACTAATAAACCTAATCATTTCCATAAATAACCCAAATCACTATAAATCCACAATAAAAACATAGAAAAAAATACGTAATTACTCCTCAAATGAATTATCATACTATTATATTTTCCTTGGGCATATAGTGTTCACAACAAAGAGAACAACTTCCAAAATAACATTTATCACTTAATCACAAAATCATTTTCCTATACTAAGGGTATTCATTTGATAAGACATAAGATCCCAAATAAAATTTTTATTGATCAATACAATAATTTAACTAAAAATAATAGTCACGCTAACCGGGACTTCATGTAGTCCAGTGGTAGGCGATAAATCCCAATTTCACTTTGTTTGTGGGTTCGATTCCCACAACTTTGTCTGACGCGACAGGTTGTCACACGGTCTGCGTGTTGTACTTTTTCAAGAATTATTTTATAACATTACCAAAATGAAATAAATTCCTCAAAATAACCATAACATAATTTAACCACAAATCTTATCTCATACCTTGCATTTTCATCCCAAATTATAATAACTTATAATTACCTCAAACCCAATGATCAAAAATGGTTATTTATAACTATATCCACAAGAGAAAAGATAATTCATCCCCAAATATCATTCTCACATGGAACACTACAGGGTTAAAAATACAAGAGAAAATAATTCTAATGTAAACACATAAACAAGGAGCACTAATACTTTTTAAACATTTCTACAACCATTTATTTCCGCATAGCTTCTTATTTAAGCAAGAAAATATCCTATATAACAGGGCATTCACTCATGTAATGGCTAAGTCCCCTAAATTTATGGAAAATGACTGTAAATGGACACTTGGGACCATTTTTATCTTCTTCTATAGTACTATTCATTTTTCTTCCGCAATTCTTCACATTATGTCCTTCCTTCCTACACGTAATGAATTTCTTTTTCACATTGATACACTTTCTTGGGTGTCTCCTTCCACATTTCCTGTATGATGGAAATTTAGGATTCCTTTCTCCATGGTCTCCACTGCTAGAGCTGTTATCATTTATCACCTCTCTCTTCATTGTTGATTCCGGTAATTGGTTAATATATATATTGTTGATCATATTTTTGGAAAATTGATTTGGCATAAAGACGATATCTTTTACCCCTATCAACATTCCATTTTGTTTCTCACTGCCACCACCATTCCCACCATGTACATCATTCTCAAAGTCACTATGACTTCCTTGGAATCCATCCATTGACTAAAACCAGAAAGCATTATGTGAGTAATAGTATTCAAAAAATCATTTAGAGATTAACATGTCACCATATTCACAATTTGAAACACATTAAAATTAACAAAGGTCATTTACTCTCATCTAATATATATAATACATCAAATATTTTTGTAAAGAAAATGTAAATTATCCTAAGCATATCCCCCGGGAGTGTCGTAACCAAGAGTGCAGCAAGACCCATTGTCATGCACCAGTTCCCATTCGAGTATAGCTCAAAGCGGTGTTTTCAGGTTTTACCACTAGGTACATCTGTGCCAGAGCCACCTCTACCTACTCGTATCCAGACACGGATGTATTGATCAGAAAATCACAAAATATATACAATACCAAAATTCTAGGAAGTTCTTCTATATTGATACTCAAAGTTCATCTGAGTTCTACGTGCTCTAATCAGAGTTTATGTAAATCTATCTTCCAAGGTTTGTACTAAACATCCTATGATATCAATTGTAACTCTCTAACCCCAGTTACACGTAGTCTGTGCATTATTACATAACATTGGCAAGATCACAAAGGATCAAGTCTCGAAAGACCAATTAGTTTAGTAGTCTTGGAAACACTAGATATATTCATAAGTCTTTCATTACATCATAATGTAAAAAAACTACAACAACATCTTGTCTTCATATCCCCTCATACTATCCCTGCAGATCATTCATAAATTATTTATTCAAATCCTGGGCAAAATAAAACATAAAAATGGGGTGATCTCAAATGCCCAGTAAGGATAAAAATATAGCAGAGACATTCATAAATAAGAATAAACATTGAAGGAAATGTATAACTAAAACAAAAGCCTTTTAATCGTGAACTTCAACATACTATTGAAAAAATAAAATGAAATAATTCCATTTACTTATTCACATGGATATTCTACTAATCGAATAATCACATTCAATATCAATAACAATTTTCATATTGATGGAATGCATAATGTCAGACTATCATAACCAAATAGTCAAGGCCTCATGCCAAGACAACAAATAAGATTTTGTCAAGGCCTTGTGCCAAGACACTAGTTTGTCTCATTAGACCTACCGTTGCATCAAGGAGCTATAGCCGGCTCCACCCGTCACTTAGTAAGTCCAATTCATTCCTCATATGAAAAGTTAGAAATATAACATAAACATTCATATTAAAACTAGTATATTAAATGTCAAAACATTAACCACAAACCATGAATGGTATTAAAATAGCACATCCACAGTCAAACATAACTCATTAGACAAAATATGGGAGAATATATTGCATCATATTAACCTCAAAAGACAATAACGATGGTTATTGACATAGATGAAAATAATCATCAAAACTATTTGAGAGAAATATCCATTTTTTTCTTGAAATCATTTAAAAGTCACACTATTTGTCAAGAAGCCGTTTAAAAATTGATTTTTGAATCAAATTGTACCATACCACTTTGATACTTTTAGAATGAGTTTTAATTTTAATACTTTAATGTCCATATAAATAAATCCTTAAAAACATTTTTTAAAACATGGTCATTAATGAGCAAGATTTAGAAGAATAAGTCATTAAAACATTTAAAAATGGTATTTTAGTTAGAGTTTCTAACCATAAGAGAGAGACTTGAATAAAAATAATTGAGGTCATAAAAACATTGTAATATAATGAGAATAATGGTATTCATGATATACTATGTCAAAGTACATTATAAAGACCACATAAAAGTGATTTGGTGTATAACAACAAAGAAGTCTCAATGGAATGTAAATTGAGATAAAATATATCATAAAGGCCATATCCATAGGTTAAGTATAAATCAAAGACATTATTATGTGTGAAAAATATAAATACAATAAATATGATTGTATATTTAGTGTAAAAAAATCATGGGACATTCACACATATTCTAGTAAAAACAACACCAATGAATTGGATGTTTATCTCAACAAATCAAGATTGAGTAAAAATTACTCTTATCAAGTTCATACCGATGACATGAGAATTTATGAATGGAGTGATTATGTTTATAAAAATTATATCCATAGAAAGGGGATTGTAAATTATGACATAATCAAATTAATAGTGATTCCACACATAATCCTGGAGTAAAATAATCAATGATGTATGCGTAAAGCCGAATGAGTGGAAATTGAAATTTCAAATTACCTTATTGATTTTGTAACATAAAAAACATACACCAATTAAAGAAGGATCATAAATTGATGATATAAATATACATTAATTAAAATATATTAGAAAATTAATACAAACATGGTCTGTACACACACCACATGTAATAAATATGTGGTGAACAATGGAATTTTCACGGAATTAAAAGTGAGATAAGAAAACCCGTACATTATACATTTTCCTTGTTCAAGGGTAGGTTAAACACATGTGAAATGGTGAATTAATTGTTATTAAAATATACAAGAATCATATATATTAATATGATATCATATATGATCTTTTAACATTTCATTGTTAATAATATCTTAGTATTATCGTCGTTTCAGGTGTTAACTTATTCGTTTTCTTCGATATGTTTTGTTACGTGAGCCATGTTTGACATGGATAAGATGTATAATATTCATATCCAGAATGATATCAAACATGTTAACATAATTTTTAAAACATCAAATGATAATTATACTTGAATGGATACGATGGAGAATGAATCTCATCGCGTTTGTGGAGACGGTAGTCCGTACGTACGCACGAGCGACAATATCATTATTTTGATGTTAAAATAATATTTAATTGGATGGTATATCTTATATAAAGAATCATTATCATGTTATATTTATTATTTACATTAATTAAAAATCATTATTATACCCATCCAAAAAATAATGTTTTTAAAAACAATTACACCACGATGAGGAGATGGTAAGTCGTACGTACACACGTATGGTGACATGTCATTTAAAGGATGGATAGAATACTGAAATATGGTTGTACCATGCTTATAAAATGATTAAAGTATATAGGAGATACTGGATTCATTATTTTAGAATGATAATAAAAAAGAAAGACGAAGTTGAAGAAGAAATGAATTTGAAAAATGGTGGTGAAAACATTACCTCTTCTTCGTGTTCTTCCTTTTGATTTGATCAACATGGCTCCCTAGGTTGGAATTATGATCAAAATAAGGCCTCTAGGTTGTATTGAGGGAAGTTGAGAGAGTATTTGGGCAGATTTTGGCTGAACCAAAATTCTTGATGGTGTGATGTAATGAGAAGGAGGAGTTCTCTTTTATAAGAGGGGTGAGGGGAACCTTTGGAAAAGCTAGAAATATTATTTTATAATAAATTAATATTCTGTTTATAATGGATCCAAAGTGGATTATATAAAGTTTAATGTGGTTATAGGTCGAAGAATATTCAACCAATAGTATTTAGACAGTTTGGGGTTATTATATGAACCTTATCTTAATGTTTTAACTCTTAGTTAATTAGTTTGACACTTACCATGTCACTTTGTATTTTTATATTATACAGTTAATAAACATACAATATACATCCAAGAGACCCCCAAGTGGTCCATTAATGATACACCTATCATGATATAAGTCTCTTGGCCGATCTGTAGATTTATAGGCATTTAATATCAATTATGAATATAATATTTGTTTTAAAAACTCTTTTATGTCAATTTTGATACTATTTGAAAAATTGATTTTTGAGAAAATCATAACAGAATGGTTACTCCGAAAAAAATAATTAAATCATTCATAACATGTCATATTAACCTATAAAATTAATTTAATTCATTAAAACTCTAAAATTATATTTATTTCAATATTTATAATAACAATTTTTCTAATTTTTCATTAATTTAGTAATTACTGCATCATCATTGGGACATAAATAAATAAACTTATTTAATGTCTAAAAATTATAAATAAAATACCATTATGTAGGAAATAGTTTTCTTCATTCTAATGAATATTTATAGTCGAAAACACAACATATATAACCCTTTGTACAAATTGTTTTTCTAAAATATATATCCTTATGTCATTTTTGTATTTGTTTTAACTTAATTAAAATAAAATGTCTATATCACCTACAAGTGCCTCAATGGGGTCATAAATCAACCCAATGATTCCCATGGTCTGCCAGGTATCCACAAATAAGTTTAGTCCACATTTTAAAGTTATTTAGTAATATTATAATATTATTTTGTGTCCCTTTTTTACCGGATTTACCCATTAACCACGGTAAATAAAATATTTACTTAAGTAATTATTCAAAATGTCTACAAATAAAAGTTACCTATTTACACAATTTAGACATCTTGATTAAAAATATGGAATCTATTTTTCCAAATTCAAATCACAGAAGTGGCATAATTAATTTAAAATAAATTCCTACTGTCAAACAAAAAGCGTGTTTTTAAGATATAATAACTATCAAAAGATTGATACATGTTTATGTTCGGTTTAATTGTGAAATTATGTCCAATGACCAAAATTTTATTAAATGGTAAAAATATATTCTAAATATACTTTAAAACCACTCAAATTCATAATTGATAATTATTAAATATTTTGACTAAAAAATTTGTATTAAATTAAAATTTAGTAATTTTCACTATTCATCAAAATATGAAAGTTATCCAAAAAGTACCAAAATTTCACCCTAAGCTAATTTTGATATTACGAATCCAAAATTAAAGTAAATTTTAAATGATAAAATCTATAAAATTTCAAAAAGTAGGTATTACTATTCATAACGGCTAGTTTGATCGGTTGTGGTGTGTGTTAGAACTCGATGTTGCGTACAACACACGCCATTGCATTATTCAAAGGGAAACATACCGTGGAAGCTTGGGGTGTTACAATAAATGTTCCAAAAATATTATTATACTTATTATAATTTATTAAATAAGCCACATAATATGAGAATATCAAAAATAATAAATAAAACCCTACCGTCAATAAATCAAATTTTTTGTGTTGGTTAGAAAAATAAATAGTATATACATGATAAATAACATGATTATTGTGGTGTAAGATCTCTATAGGTTGTTCGAAAACTCAATAATAGTCATCCAAGTAACCATAAACTTTTACAATAACAGTTTATCATGTTTTTATGGCTTATAGTAGTAGATTTGATACTAGAAAGTCTGATTCATTTTTCACTACCTCTACAATGATTGGAATAAATTTAATTGCTCTTGTCATTTCAATAAAAATATTTTGAATGCATTATTCAATTAATAAAGAGTGACATGATATCCCCATGGGGCATCATTAATAGCCTATAGATCTATGCAAAAATAAATTTATAAAAACACAATTATGCTACTCAATTAATTAAAATATGGTAAAGCTGTCAGTTGAGATCAAACCATATGGACGGTGAATTAGATTATATTTTTTAAATATTTTATTTTATTATTTTGAAGAAATTGGTGTGAAATTTATTTTTTGAATTTTAAAAAATTAATGAATAGAGAAAAGAATATGTGATTTGTTTAGTTTTCAATTAAATTATTTAATCATGTTAGGGTTTTATAATATAATGGTTAAAGTGAAATTATATTGAATAAAATAGGTTTCTTAATTCATACATGGTGTTTGATTCAATAAAAGAAATATCCAATGGTCATGGAATCCCTTACTTGGCGTGAAAATTCACTATTTACCTTGGTCAGGAAATTTAGGTAATTTATAGATAATGTTTTTCTTGATACCATATTTAATCATGATTTCCCCTAAATTTGATAGTGTTAATTTTCTATTTGGGGTTTTCTGTAGTGAGATTTTATGGTTTCTTGTAGTTTCTATTATCAATGTTTGTGATAAAAGAAAACAAAATTGATTGGATGTTGAATATATAAATTATTCAAACCAAATACATGAATAAATGAAATAAATCCAATGGAACCTTCTCACTTATATTTCATTACCCTAGAGAGAATCTAGTTTACCCCCTCATCCAAAAAATGAGAGGTTTAGAGGGAAGTAGAAAATAAAGCATAAAGAAAAGAGAGAAACAACGCAGGGAGGGTGTAGCGTCTTGCTCCACGATTTGGTCTTTGGTGGATCTAGATCTTAATGTCCCAACAGTAGTAGCATAACCCTCCATTTACAAGCTTCATATGGGATCACTTAAAATTCATCCCGAACATTTACATGATGTGTAATGTGTTCACACATTTCGTAATCTCGATCTCAGTTTTCCTCCATGAATTTTGAATCTATGTGAATCTCAAATGAATTTCATTGAGAGATCTAGAATTTTGACTCCTTTTATGAATTTTATTTGGGACTCAGGACGTGTAATGATGAATCACGTCATGTAATGGCATCACAACTTGAAATTTCATGACATTTCATCACGTTCTATGGCATACTATGAAATGAAACTACAAGTCATGTAATAATGATTCATGAAAGGTAATTAATCATTATACTATGGATATCATTTTACATTGTTTTTTTTGTTTTTCACATATAAGATCTCTAATATCATCCTAAAAAACATTGTGTCGCACCACTTCACTTCACTCATGGCGTGAATTTTTTTCCCTCCGAAATATTATTCTTTTCATTATTTTTTTATAAATTAATTAATTCCTACCACAATAAAATAGGTTAATATTTAAAACATTTTTTAAGAATATTCATTTAAAATCACAAATCAGAACCTTAAAATAACATAAATTACATGCCTGAAATTCAAATATCAAATACCACCCCACCTGAATTCATACATTTCCACAAGGAAGTAATCTCAACATACTATAATTGAAATTCACTTTACAATGATTCAAATTCAATTTGCACAAAAATCACCAAATGGAAAATTAAATATTCGAGCATCACATATATGAAATGTATCAACACCTCAATTTTCAAATAATACAAATAAACTGTGTATTTTACATTCCCTCTTTTTAAATAGCCACCCTTATTTAGTCATCCATTTTTATATTTCAATTCATTGTCAATATGCATGCCACTTGAAATTTTCCTCAATTTTAATTTTTCCACTCATAATTAGGGTAAAAATTAATATATATCTTCACATACCTCAAGAAAATGTAATATCCCATTAGTTTTCAAGGCATCTAACATATCCACTACGTAAAGAAAAACTCACAATTAATCATGAAGGATTCATCAATAAGGATCAAATGACTCTTAGTGTTTCGGGTAGCTAAGTAAATAATATTAGAAAATGAGGCACAAAAATGTTGTTCAACTCTAAATTACATTACTTGATAATACAAAATAGGTCAATAAAAATATCTCCTTCCATATATGTCATTCCCGTCTCCCCCAAAATTCTAATTTTGGGCTCGTGCCACAAGTAATCGCAATGAATTATTGTACCTCTCATTCTCTGTTTTTCTTTTTTCTTTTTTTTATTTTTCGAAAGATATTCTTAGGACATTTCTAAAATCCACCCGCTAACCACATATGATCAAAAGATCGTTGGTTTGAAAAATAGTTATTTTTTATCTTCCCAATATACAACCCAATTTTTTCATTATTTTTTTTTTCTAGGAGAGTTGAATAATAAAATAAACTGAAAGATACATGTCCACTCCCCCAAATCATAATAAAAAATCCAATATCAAAATAACCACAATGTAGTATATCTTGGTACACCCTAAATCCCCCCCACTTATTCTTTTAAAAATCATGAAAAACGTTTAGATGAAGGTGGGAATGGATAATATTAGATTCTAATATGTTTCATTTCCTAATGAGGATATTCATGGATTCTACATGCATAAAAATATATAAATGCAAGGTGGGTCTCAAGATAAGGGGTTAATAAAAAGAATTAATTAATTTTTAAAATGTAATTTTGTTCTGTAATAAATTCAATAAGATGAAAATCATGTTCTAAGTGAAATCATGCCTTAGTTTCTCAATAAATATTCTAAATAATGAATAGAAAATATTATGCTCAATGGATGTATCAAGAAGAATATGAATGGTTGGGATAATTACTAATGGAAATAGATATGAATAATTAAATCAATTAATGAAATTATCATAAATTTAAATCATGAAAAATCATAGAAAATTTCATTATCAATGATTAATATTCTCCCAAAATCATGATTGGTCAAACCCTAATCTACAAGGTTATCTCTACTTATTTTTTCCCAAATTTTTCTCAATAAAATTTATTTAAAAAGAAAACTAAATTTCATGGAATGATAATTTTACAAGGATGTCTATGTATCCGTGTTCAATTGATTAAAGCATGAATAAAAGGTGGGGTTGAAACTGGAAATTTAATCCATAAATAATTAATATTTGGGTTATGCAATAGAAATTTACAAAACTGAAACTCTTACTCCCCTTGCAAAATGATGTTTTAAATTTAGTTATGTATGTACTGCCTGATCAAAACTCACGATATGTAATCTATCTTTATGACATTAAATTACCTTTTAGTATCTCTTCCTTTTACATACTGATGATCGCTTAGGTCTTGATGGTCCTAAAAATTTAAAAATTAAAAGTGATATCACATTCCATTATCAAGTAAGTTTTAAATATTTAGAGTGAGGGAATGCATGCCTCAACAAATAGAATATACTTGAATGAAAATAAAAAAAACTCAAGTTTCCTCCCTAAATAACGTTTTTTACCATTATTAATGTGACCTTACCTCCTTCATCTTCATCTCACATGATATATGATTTAAAATTTGTACCTCTTCAAGCTCTATAAATGGTATCAGTTGTGTATTATCCCTATAGGATGCCCCATGTCCTTCTCCTCTAAAAAATTATTTCTTCACGATGGTAGTACATTCATGATAGACATTGGAACGACCCATAATATCTTACTCAATCCTGATGAACTAAATGGTAGTTCATATACCATCTATACCTTTTGTCCGCTCTAAAATTTTGTGGGGTCGATCACTCATATGGTGTCGGTAGTTTTTTTCATCAACTTCACATTATTTTTAAATAGATAATCCTCTTTTTCAACCTCATTAAACTCATCTTCCACTTCAATTTTAGCATCATAGTATGATTATGGTGTATTTTCGTCTTCATACACATTTTACTCATTCACACCATAGTTACTCATTACCCAGTGGATTATGAAACTTACATGATCACTTCTAACTCTTAAACAGAGATATGAATTTTGATCATCGATCAATGCTCTCCCTGAAGCTAAAAATGGCCATCCCAAAATGAGTGAATTTCATTCCTCTTCCATATCAATTAATAAGATGTCGATAGAGAAGTAGACTTTATCAATCCTAAATAGGATATCTTCGATGAATACCCATGGGGATTTAGCTATTGTATTTACTAATTAAAAAGGTCCACTTATAGGCTTCTGTCTATTCATCCCCAAACTCTATAATGTAGTATATTTCATTAAACTAACACATGATCCTAATTCACCCATATCTTATGAACATTTTATAGCTCTGATAAATAAAGGAATTGAAAAGATACCCATACCTATTTTATTCATAAGTAGGTAGTTTGATACCACTGCTAAACACTCCCATGTGAGTGGAATGGTTCCAATATCATCCAGCTTTCTCTTCTTTGTTACCAGATCTTTCATGAATTTCACATATGTCAACAAGTTCATAAGAGCCTATGAAAAAGGTATATTAATATGAAATTTTCAAAAGTTTTACAGAAATTTACCTCTATAAAATTTTATTCGTAACAAGAACCATTCATTCTAGAAAAGGCATTATTATCTTGTACATAGGTGGTTCTTCTTATTCATCATAAGCTACTTATTCTTTTTTTGATCCATATTATCTTGCATTACCTATTTGTTATCCTAAAAACTCTATACCACCTCATTTTATTTTCTTCCAACTTCATAGTTACGTATCATTCAAATCTTTACATGGGTGTACTTTACTGAATCCTGGTAGTATTCCTCTAGGTATCTCTCAAATATGATGATCAATTTTTCCAACCTAAAGATCAAGATTACTTAATGTGGCCTTTGGGTTTGATGATTCTTATTTTATTTCTTTAAATACAGTAGTAGAAGTGGTCATGAATATTTCCAGTGTCTCTTCTTGTGCATGGATCAGGCCTGTCAGTGTAGGCTCTTATGGTCTTTTATGTTGGAACCCTGGTGGTCTTGGTTTAAATCCTTGGCCTTATTTTTGTTTTTGTAGTCCCCATCCCTAAAATTGATTACCCTAAATGTAATTAGAATAATTTTCATCAACTACAAATGTACCTAGGGGGTTTTTTTAATAGACCATAATGATGTCCATATTCATAGTCAGTGACTCCATTTGTCTTTCTGTCCATTCATTATTATTGATAGCATGAATGCATTTTTGTTTATTTCCTTCTCCTTTCCACTGGAAATGGTTGCTCTCAATTTCATCCAGAAGGATGTATCTCACTTTAGGAGACTTCTTAAATAGTGATATTCTTGTTATAGCATCTTGAATAGAGCTGGTTTTTAGTGATAACCCTTTATAGAAAGTTTGGATACGTTTCCATTGCCTTATTCTATAAAGGGGTCATTTTCTAGTCTTGTTTTTATATTTTTCACATAAGAGTACAATGACTCATCTTCAAATTGGAAAAAGTATAGAATTTTTTTCCATATATAAATTGACTTAAAAGGTGGAAAAAAGTGGGTGAGATATTATCTATCCAACTCATCACATGTTGTGATAGAATGTGATAGCAAGATTTCAATATAATCATGATCTCTACCACATAAATAAAATCAGAAAATATGAAGTATTACTGCATCACATGAAACTTTGTAGAGTTGTAATGTATCGAAGATCTTGAGATAACATCCCATAGATTTGTTCATATCGTTATGTAGAAATCTACTGAATTTCACACTGTTTGAGATCATTGAAATTATTGTTTTCTTTATATTGAAGTGGTTTACAGTGATTGGGGTTCTGTGATGCTTGGTTACAATCCCATGTGTGACGACCACCTATAGTTTGAGAGCATCCTACGTCCTTGATCTATTTGAATAGCCATAGTACATTGATTTTTTTTTCTATTCCTTCTATGATTTTAGTTAGTTTAATCTTTGGGCTAGGTTCAGAATGGGGGATATACCTGATGATGCCTTTACACCCTATCTGAGTGTTTCAATTGTGCATGAAATATTTAGATCTAAGAATTGTGCCATAGAATACCTAGTGTAAAAATTGTAATTGAAATAAAAAACAAAAAAAATTGAAAAATGAAATCCTAATACTAAAAATAATTCTTCTACAACAACGATTCAAGTTTGATAGCCACATAAGGCACCATTATTTCTCTAAAGGTATATGAAAAAAATTTAGAAAAACTCAATTGTGATACAAAATTAATTGAAATTTGTAAATTAAGTATTTAATGATCAGACCATAGGGATAGTGAATTGGTTTATTATTTTTTCCAAAAAAATTATTTTTATATGATTTGAAGATAGTTGTGACAGAAATTTGGTTTGATGAATTTTAGAAAAAATAAATAAATAATAAAAAGTGCAGAAAATTAGTTTGGTTTGATAATATATTTTTAAAGAATGTTGGGGTTTTGTATTATAGTGTTCATGTGCAATTGTATTAAATAAAATACATTGATTAATTCATTTTCAATGTCAAATTAGAGAAGAGAACGACCCAATGGTCATGGAATCCCCTTATTAATGTGGAAAATTCCATATTTCAATTAGCCTTGTAATCTAGGTAATTATTAAATAATTCTTGTCTCGATACCATTTTTAAACCTGATTTTCCCTAATGTTGATAATGGCCATTCCTTATTTGGGGGTTTTATTTTCCCACTTTTATGGTTTCAACTAATTTCAATTATTAATGGTCATGAAAAATTAAAAAGAAAGCAATTAGAAGTTAAATATAGGAATTACAGAAACCAAATACATGAAAAATGAATTAAAGCTAACATCACCTTCCTCGTTATATTACATTACCCTAGAACATGGTGTTTTTACCCCCTCATCCTAGTGATGAGATGTTTAGAGTGAAGTAGAAAATAAAGCATAAAGAAAATAAAGAAAGAACATAGAGAGGGAGCAATATCTCACTCCAAGATTTCATCACTGGTGGATCTAGATCTGAATCCCCTAAAGAATCAGGATGTTCCCCCATTTATTGGCATCAGATGAGATCTTTCGAATAATTTTCATAATATGTAATGTTATTACACATCGTGTAATCCTTATCTGAGTTTCCTTTGTGATTTCTGAATCATCACAAATCTCACACAAATCTCATTTGGAAGTCTTGAATTTTGACTCCTTTCACGATGTGTAATTGGGAATCACGATGTGTACCTATCATTCACTGCATGTAGTCTCACCATGACATGTCGGGATTGATATTCTTCACTTGATAAATTCACAATGTGTAATGAGATTACAGAACATGTAATCACTCTACTCTAGTTTTTCTAGCTTCAAACTTCCTAAAAAATCTGTTGTCAAACCATGATAAAAAAATAGTGGTGTAAAGTGTCTTTTATCCCCATTATTCACCCCCTTTCATTCCATTTTGACCAATTAATTATTTCATACAAAAAATCACTATAAAATTCAATATTCTCACAAATTATCAAGAATATTCAATTAAATACATAAATCAATATATTAAAACACACAAAAATGTATGCATTAGATATACTTATCATGATACTTTGATAGGATTAGGTTCAAATATACAGGTGGAGTAAATTCAGTATTATGAAAATAGTGAAAATTTCTATAATTTATTGCTCAAAAATTCTTCTCGAATTTTGTATCAATTTTCACCCACAGAACTATATAAAGATATTTCTTTTACTCTTCCCCAATAAAAAACAGTATCTTTCATTGTGAAATATTCTTTTTGAAATATTAATCACATATTTTCATTCCAAGTTTCTTCTAATATAGAAAACACCTCAATCCAACACTGGATATGTGCATTAATAAATTATTGGAAATTAGGTAATATGAGCTATAGTTTACTATTAAAATTTTTGTAATAATGTCATTCATTATATTGAACATTATTATAATAGTGGATAATGGTACAATGTTAAATTAAAACTCATAGGTGTGGGAACGTCATGTTCTTCTATATTCATATGTTGTTCACACCCTCATCATCTTCTTGTTAGGAATTTTCTTTATCATCAAAATTTTCCACCATCTAATCTATGTTATGTTTATTACTATTCATGATAAAAGTACTTTCTCTATGATACATGAGGATGTGAATGTTTGGAATGTGGATGTGATAAAAAACAAATATTTTTTATGTAACATCATGAGATGTTATAGATTAATGATGTGACATTTTATAATTAATTCTTATGGAACAAATTATAATTCCAACAGATCATATATAATAAATATAGAGAGATACATAACCATTATTTTATCTTTATAATGATTCTTAACTAATGAAAATATGAGTACCCAATCATCATTACCTGTCACTTGATAGGTAATATGCCACAATGTGTCTTTAAGTATAATTATATGACTTTTATGGGATCTTTCTCTTTATTATTCATTGATTTAATCCTTATAAGATTTTTAAAATAAATTAATTCTAATTATCTACACTCATGATATTTCATAAAAATTTCTAGTTACATATTATAAATATAACCTTGTTCAGTGTTATTTATCTAAAAATTTCAATAAATATAGGTGTCCCCCTTTTTATTTATTATAAAACATTATAATTTATTATATATGTTGAGTGGAACATAATATAAATGTTAAATATTTCAACATTTTATTTTTTTTATTTTAGTATCCCTTGAGAAAAAATGTATGCACCATAGCCCTATTTTCCAATATTAACTATTGTTCATAGTGTGAATTTGAATTATCTAAAGCATATCCCATGGGAGTATAAAACTAGATTTTTATATAGGATTCTTACTCATACATTATTACATTGTAAAATTAATAACCATTACACATTCATTGGGTTTATTATCACTACGTACAGTCATTTCAGAGTCTGTATCAACTTTTTGAATCAAGTTATGGATGTTATTTCTCATAAAACCAAAATCTTTCATTAGTTTTATCTATTTTTAAAATCTATCCTCCCTTAATTAGTTTCTGACATGAAATCCATTCAATGTAATTTATCATATCTTCAATAATTCATCTTAGTCTCCACTAGGGATATGTTTTACATGACATTAGTTACCCCCCAACAACCACAAATGTATAAATTCCTCAAAATATGCCTATCAAACTAATATGAATTCAAATCTATAGGGTCCCTCTTGTTTTTGTATACCACCATCAAGATATAAATCGATGAGGATTGGTGAATGGTAAGAGGAGGCATATGAGAGGTATGAAACATGTATGGATTCAAAAGGATATTCCCAATCTGTGAAATAAAGATATCCATCTAAATGAAATTTAGTTTGGATCTCTTTATAATTCAAAAAAAAATGTGTATAGGTGTTTCCTATATATCCCAATTCTTTCAATTCTATATTCTAGGTAACCTATAGAAAGTTCATGATCATTGACAATGAACAGTTACCACCCCATACATTCTCATTATAAAATATGATGTCATTAAAATACTCACCAATGAGGAGGAGCCAAGGAATTTTGCACATTGAGAGTGTATAATCTCCCAATATATTAATTTACCACTCAGGGATGGTAAAACATAGAATCCCATGAAACACCCATTTATGGGAATCCCAAAAATATTTATTGATAACAATGTCATTAAAAATAATTCTAAATCCTGATATCTACATCTTTCTTCTTGAGAATAAATAGGCCCTAAAATTTCCTTGAAGGGAACTAAGAGACACCATCAAAAGGAAGTTGTTTCCGCCACATGACACATTACCTTCCAATCAAACATTTTTATTCGAAAGTAAACAATATCAGAGATGTATTTTGTACTCCTACGGATGAGAATACCAATTGTGTTTATGTTGAAAATCCAATGAGAGACCCAACTGAAAATTTTATTTATGTTATGAGGGGCTACTTAATTCTTTCCTTATCCCCTAAATATTTGAGAATAGAACCATCACCCACAAAATATCAAGTATATTAAAGGGACTCTACTAGTCCTTAAGCCTCATAACATCATTGGATCCAGATTGATCAGTTGATGGATGGTCAAAGTAGGGGTGCCACTGATAATCCTCAACCACATTTTGGGTTTTGAAGGATTGTAGTTTTCATTCCCTGCAAGTATTCGACCTTATTGGATGAATTCATAATAGTCTCATCTATTTAGGGGATTACTGTAGTTGGGGTGGTGGGGTGTGGTTGGAAAAAATTTGTTTCATCATGAAGTTGGGTTTGTAAATACCATAAAAACATGATTATGGCAGTGTAGAAACTATTATTATAACTATAAGATAATTATCTATGACAACTTGTGTATTTTAGGAAATAATGGAAATGTTTTTGTGTAGATGTATTCATCATTTATTTTGTCTACATAAAATCATTATGGTCTATAGGATGATGTTGGGGTCGCAAAATTTTCAAAAGATTTTATTCTAGAGTTATATATGTTGTTATGGTCTTTGTACGTACTTCTCTATACTTATGCCATTTTGACTCTAAAAAAGAATACATCATGATTTTATTTCCTATAACAAATGTAACACCACAATATTTCATTTTAAGTTACATCGTTAAATTAATTCAATAGCTTATATAGCACCCAACACTGACCTCACTTACATTATATGGAAGATTGAGTTTCTGGGTAACTATAATTTTATTATTAAAATGATATATTAATAATATAACTATTAAATATTGTAATAATAAGAGTAAAAAATAATTTTTAAATGTCATTTATATGTTTATCATATAAATAAACCATATTTATAAGGAAATGTATAATTTTCATTAAAATATAAGTAATATTTTAATAAAGGAACTACTTCTTATGTCCTTTTGTGAACAATAATAATAAATATTTTAGAAAATATTATAAATTCAATTTAGTGAAATTGAATAATTTTTTAATTCAGAATACCAATATTAGATTTGGATAAATGTTTGGTAATTTTATGAGAAGATTCATTTTTTAATAAATATTTAAAACTACAGAATATTAATTCAAAACATCCTTTTCACACAATTTATTTATATTGTTATATTATACTGATAATTGGTTTTAGAGTATATATAGATTATATTTTTATAATTTTATATAATTTTGGCCCTGGGAAATAATTTTACATTTAAATTTAATATAAACACATGTCTTTGGATAGTTTTTACTTCTTAAAAATCTGCTTTTTGGTTTTCACAATAGGAATTAGTTTTAAATTAATTAAGGAAACTTACATGTCTTCAATTTGGTAAAATAGAAATAATTTTTAAATTAAAAATATAAAAATGATCATAGGGTGAATTTTTTTTTTGAGAAAACTCAATTCTCGATGAATAGTGTAAAACATTATGTTATTGATTAAAACCGACTATTATTTAAATAAATATTATTCTTATTATATTTATTTTATAGTAAAAATTGATACATAATACCTATATTAGTTCAATTTAAATAATTTAAGTCATTTTATAATATAAATAGATGTATAAAATTTTATTGAACTTTTTAATGTCTGTTAGCAACCTTCTAGGCATTTTTGAAAATTTTTATAAATCATAATTTTACTAATTCTATGAATTTAATTTAAAAAAATCAAAGATAAATAGTTGACAGAATTAGGTAAATTTTTTTTCAATGGGATGAAAATAATTTTTGGTGAATAGTAACTTTGGAATTGTGTTTACCACGGTTAAATGTAAACAGGGTAATTAAAAGTAAAAATAATATAATAAATACCCTAAACATGTCATAATTATATTGGATAAGTTTATATAGACCAAAATTAAACATAGGAATAAAATATGAAACTTTTTTATCCATGCGGATTTTATTAGGACGTTTATTATTATTTAATTTAAAGAAGAGTTAAAAGTGTTAAAATCAATGTGTAATAACAAAACCATTTTTTATATAGGGTTATACATAAGATAAATTAGACTATAAATATTCATTAGAAATAAAATATTATTTCTTAAATTATGGTGGTTTATTTATAATTTATAGACATTAAATAATTAAAATTATTTTTCATGTAATAATGATGTTGTAATTACCTTATTAATGAAATATTAAAATAAATGATATTATAAATATAAAAATAAATCTATATTTAGACTTTTTATAAATTCTGTGAATCTTATAGGTCAATGTGACATGTTATAGTGGATTATATAAATTTTTTTCATAGTGATAAAGATTTTTTGACTTTCACAAAAATCGAATACTAAATTGTGTCAAAATTGACATAAATGAGTTCTTAGAGAAAATACTACATTATTAAATTATATAAGAGTCCTAAAGATCTTAGAATAAGAAAAAGGACTTATATAATTATATATATGTCATTAATGAACCACTTGAGTATCTATTGTGTAACACCCCAAGATTTTATAGTGTGTTATTTCTTCAAAATAATTCAATAACTTTCACTACACGCAACACCAAGTTCAATCGCTCCATGACTTACCAAAAAAAAAGCCATTAAAAGAGGTCATGAATAGCATTAACTACATTTTTATCTTTATATAATCCTTATAATTTTAGAATCTATATTATGAGTTTCTTAGTCATAATGCAAGAACAAATTCATTTTCAGTATTGCAATTTTACCAAATTTTAATAGTGAACCCTTTTTAGATACTATATTTTAAACTTTTTGACTAAATGGGGATATCAAAAATTTAAAATGAAACATCCCAAGCTTCCATGGTACGCTAGCGTGTGTTGTACGCAACACCGAGTTCTAACACACCATAACTAATCAATCTAGCCGTTATGAATAGTAATACCTACTTTTTGAAATTATATATATTTTATATTTGAAAATGGACTTCATTTTTGGATTCAGAATATCGAATTTAGCCTAAGGTGAAATTTTGGTACATTTCGGATAACTTTCATATTTTGATGAATAGTGAAAATTACTAAGTTTTAATTAAAAACAACTTTTTTAATCAAAATAATTAATAGTGATAAATTATGAATTTGAGTGGTTTTAAAGTATATTTAGAATATATTTTTACCATTTAATATAATTTTGGTCATTGGACATAATTTTACAATTAAACCGAACATAAACGAGTGTCAATCTTTTGATAGTTATTATCTCTTAAAAACACGCTTTTTGTTTTGACAGCGGGAATTAATTTTAAATTAATTTCTGCCACTTCTGTGTTTTGAATTTAGTAAAATGGATTCCATATTTGGAATCAGGTTGTTCAAATTGTGTAAATAGGTAACTTTTATTTTTAGACATTTTGAATAATTACTGCAGTAAATATTTTATTTACCATGGTTAACGGTAAATCCGGTAAATAAGGGTTAAAAAAATAATATTATAATAATACTAAATTACCCTAAAACGTATCTTAACACTATTGGTTGATAAATGGTCAACCATGGGAATCTTTGGGTCTCTTTTGGGACCTCATGGTTCCACTTGTAAGTGATAATGACACTTTATTTTAATTAAGTTAAAATGAATACAAAAATGACACAAGCATATATCGTTTAGAAAAACAATTGTTACATAGGGTTATATATGTTGGATTTTAGATTATAAATATTCATTAGAAATCTATAACTATTTCCTACATAATTATAGTTTATTTATAATTTTTAGACATTAAATAATTTAATTTATTTATGACACAATGATGATGCAGTAATTACTATAATAGTGAAAAATTAAAATAATTGATATTATAAATACCCAACTAAATATAATATGAAACTTTTAATGAATTAAACTAATTTTCTCGGATAATATGATATATTAGGATTGATTTAATTGACTTTGTTCGAAGTAATCATCTGTTATGAGTTTCCCAAAAATCAACTATTGAATAGTGTCAAAATTGACATAAAAGAGTTCTTAAAACAAATATTACATTATTAATTGATATTAAATTCCTAAAAATCTAAGGATCGGCCAAGAGACTTATATCATGATAGGTTCATCATTAATGTACCACTTGTGGGTCTATTGGATGTATATAGTAAGTTTATTAACCATATTATATAAAAATACAAAGAGACATTGTAAAAGTGAAACTAATTAACTTAGAGTTAATACTTAAAGATAAGGTTAATATAAGTACACAAACCTGTCTAAATTCTATTGGTTGAGTGGATTTCTACCTATCCCCACCTTAACCTTTGAATAATAAGCTTTGGAGCCATTAGAAACCGAATATGAATTTATTATAAATTAATATTTCTAGCTTTTCCAAAGGTGCCCCTCACCCCTCTTATAAAAGGGCACTCCTACTTCTCATTTCTTCACACATTCAAAGCCTTTTTTTTCGGCAAAACTCTGCCCAAATACTCTCCCAACATCCCTCACTACAACCTAGAGGCCTTAGTTTGATCAGAAAGCCATCCTAAGGATCCCTTTTGATCAAATCAAAAGGAAGAACCCGAAGAAGAGGTAATGATTTCACCACCCTTCTCCAAGTTCATTTCTTCTTCCACTCCTTCTTCCTTTGTTCTTACCATTCTAAAATAATAACTCCAGTATCTCACATATACTGTGATGTTATTATAAGTATGTTACAACCATATTCAGTATTCTATCCACCCTTTGAATAACATGTCACCATACGTGCGTACGTACGGCTTACCGTCTCCACGTCGTGGTGTAATTGTTATTCAATATAATATTATTTGGATGGGTATAATAATGATGTGTAACTCATGTAAATAATAAATATAACATTTTAATGATTCTGTATATATGATATACCATCCATTTATATATTATTTTAATATCAAAAGAATGATATTGTCGCTCGTGCGTACGTACAGACTACCGTCTCCACGAACGCGATGAGATTCATTCTCCATCGTATCCATTCAAGTATAATTATAATTTTATGATTTAAAAATGATGTTTAAGGACTAGATATCATTCTGGATATGAATAAGATACAACAACCATGGCTTATGTAACAAAACATATAAAAGAAAATGAGTAAGTTAACTCCCGAAACGACGATAATTCTAAGATATTATTAACAAATCAATGTTAAAAGATCATATATGATATCATATTATTATATATGATTCTTCTATAATTTAATAACAACTATTTCACCATTATACAGGAGGTTAACCTACCCCAACCATGGAAAAGTACAAGGTAAGGGTTATTTCACAATCTCTTCATTATCCGAGGTTGTTTATACGTAATAATCTACTGGGATTTCTTTATCATCCACATCCATGTTTCTTCGAAATGTATTTCGAAACATATTTATTATTTACAAGAATATGGGTTAAAGTCATTTATACCCTTGTATGACTTTTTATAATAGGAATCTTTCCATCGTTTTCCAAACAAGGTGATTTTTAACCTTTTCGACAAAATTAAGGTAAGAATGTTCTTTTAACTTATACGGCGGCTGTGGCTATTTACCGCCGTTATAAAATTTTAAAAGATTCCATTACAATCTTACAAGGATATTTTCAAAGTAAATGTTTTATTTTATAATTATGTGACTTTTAAATTATTTCAAAATGAATATTTTAAGAATTTTGGAAGGGTACTCTTTATCAAAATCGGAATTTTAAATGTTTTAAAGATTTATCTTTCTAAATATTTTTAATTAATGTCCATGTCTTCAAAATGGTTTTTAAGGATTTATTTATATGGACAAGAATGTTTTTAAAATGTTAATTCCTTTCAAAAGTTTCAAAGTGGTATGGGACACTTTGATTTAAAATTCTCTTTTTAATTACTTCCTTTATAAATGTGTGACTTTTAAATGATTTCAAAAAAAGAGATATTTCTCTCAAATAGTTTTGATTTCATCTATGTCAACATCCTTTTATGGATTTTACGCTTATTTGAAGTTGGTTTATTATGATACAAAACTTCTATATTTTATTGAAGGTTTTGTGATATGTTTGACTGTGGATGTGCTATTTTTATACCATTCATAGTTTATGGTGAAAGTATTGACATTTCGTATGCTAGTTTTAATACGAATTTTTATGTTATGTTTAAACCTTTTCATATGGGAATGCATTGGACTTAATATGTGACGGGTGGAGACCGCTATAGCTCGTCGATGCATCGGTAGGTCTCATGAGACAAACTAGTGTCTTGGCACAAGGCCTTGACAAAATCTTATTTGTAGTCTTGGAACGAGGCCTTGGCTATGTGGTTATGATAGTCTGGCATTATGCATTCCAACATTATGACAGTGGCTATTGCTTTTTTCATGTGATTATTCGATTAGTAGAATATCCATGTGAATAAGTAAATGGCATTATTTCATTTTATTTATGCCATACCATGTTGAAAGTTCATATTTAAAAGGCTTTTGTTTTAGTTATACATTGCCTTAAATGTTTATTCTTATTTATGAAAGTTTCCGCTATATTGTTATCCTTACTGGGCATTTGAGCTCACCCCTTTTCTATGTTTTATTTTTCCCAGGATGTGAAGAAGTAGGTTATGAATGACCTGTAGGGATTTTATGAGGGGTTAATAGTGTGGATTGTGGAAACATTATGTTGTTGTAGTAGTTTTTCATTTTATGATGTAATGTAAAACTTATGAATATATCTAGTGTTTCCAAGGATACTAAACCAATCGGTCTTTCGAGATTTGATCTTTCTTGTGATCATGACAATGTTATGTAATAATGCACCGATGCTGGGTAACTGGGGTCGGGGCGTTACAGTTGGTATCAGAGGAAGTTTAGTACAAACCTTGGAAGCTAGATTTAGATAAACTCTGATTATAGCACGTAGACCTAAAATGAACTTTGAGGATTAGTATAGAAGAACTTCCTAGAATTTTGGTATTGTAGAGATTTTGTGAGTTTTCCGAGCAATACATCCCTGTCTGGATACGAGCAGGTAGAGGCGGCTCTGGCACAGATGTACCTAGGGGTAAAACCCGAAAACACCGCTTTGAGCTAGACTCGAACGGGAACTGGTTCACGACAACGGGACTTGCTGCACTCTTGGTTACGACACTCCTGGGGGATATGCTTAGGATAACTCTCATTTTCTTTACAAATCATTATGAAGGGTTTATGAGTATATACTTCCTCAAAGAAAACTTTTTTATGATTATGGATTATATCCATAAATAGTTCAATTTATGTTAAGTGTTTTATAAGTATGGGATTATGTATTTTGGTTCATAAACTGATCTAGTTTATGCCATTGTTTAGAAATGGCGCCCAGTAGAAGGAATGAGAACTCCTGAAATGCACATGATCCAAAGAGAAGGAAGGATCATATCTTTCATGGTTTTAAGCTAGAATTGATAAGAGAAATAGTCTCCCATGTATTATCATCATATGAAGAAATAATATCATGTGTTGATAAGATAAGTAAAGAGTTTACTGAGTCCTATGTCTTTGAAGGGAAGCAAGAGAATAAAAGGATGGAAGAGAGAAAAATGGATAAAGGGAAGAGGGAAAAGAAGAATTTTCCCATATGTGGTAACTGTGGAAAGAAACACCCTGGAAATTTCCTGGAAGGAATGGGAGTTAGTTATATGTGTGGAGAAAAAGGGCACAGAGTACATGACTGAAAGGGTAAGAAAATGGTTTCAAATGTACAATGCTTCATTTGCAAGGAGTTTGGACACTACGCGAACCTATGTCCCAGTCATCAGACTATGCCACAAATGATGCTATTGGATAATAATCAAGTTATGATACTACCACAGATGAAGAAGAATGATTAGAGTTCTTATGTTGATTATGTAAATTGAGTGTTGTATCAACAATGTACTTGTTATAATAATTATGGAGTATATAATGATTGTACTACAGTAGTATTTCATTAAGGACTTGAGATTGTGTGGAACAAAGAAAAGTGACTCAATAGCAGGATAAATTTTTGGAAAATATATGGTTGAGAGAATGATAAATCATAATATAGTTCTGATACTGAGGTAGTGATTTTGGAATAATATGTGATTGTTTTGGATAAATTATATTGGATATTCTTGACTACCTTGGAACTGATTAATGATTTGTATATTCCATCATTGTTGGGGTTTTAAACATTTTTGGATTAATGAAGTATATCCAGCATTCTATATGGAATAAGGTAGCATGAATGTAATCAATAAGGAATATGGTAATTCAAGATGTTTCAGTTTATTAAAAGAATACAAGATGAAGGTATTCATATGCTATTGCGGGGTAAAAAGGATCTATAATATGTTTACCTTACTTATAAATGTTGGACTGTGAGTTTGGATAGAAGTATTTTGGATAGTTCTAGTTTGGATTATTTTGGATTACCATAAAAGGAAAACCCGGAGGTTGGGCGGCAACCCGTCGCGTCCGGCAAGGCTGCGAGACTTGAACCCGCAACTGAAGGGCGACAAGGGTGTATCACCTACCACTGGCCCATGAGATGTCCTGGATTAAATAATGTTGTTTTTTTAAAGATCTGGTAGATGAATTATAAATTCATTTATTTTGGAACCCTGTACGAATAGTATAAATAAATAAAAAATTACATTCTATTATCTTTTAGAGTGAAAGATGAGTTTGTTGTAGAAACTTATTAATGGATAAAAATCTGATTATAAAGTAAGTATATCTCCTTATGATCTTAGCCAATCTCATAAATAAATTCCTCAACATTAATAAAAGGAACTTAGAACAAAAATGTTTCCCTAGATGGTACCTTAAATCATCACTAATTTATGGCTTTGGGATTGTTGGCCTTTTCATAGCCATGTTCTCTACCACTCTCCATCAGATAATTGATGGTTAGATTTCTCCTCCATATCCATATTTTCCTACATGGAACCCTAGTTTGTGTTATTTTCGGCAATCTTCATACTTTCCACTCTTTATTTTAAATAGAGGCCTCATTAATTCATTTTTCAATGTGGGATTTCAACTAAGATATTTTGAAACGTCAAAAATGTGTTATCCTAATACCCTATGTTTTGTTGAACCGATGGTATTTCAAATCATCATAGATTGATGAATTTAAGGACCTCAATTATACACTTGTTTGTGATTGATGACCTCAATCACTACCTATAAATATTTACGTTTTTCCTCCGATTATATGTCTCTAATTGCCACCAATGTTCTCCTAATCAAGATCATAATTTGGCGGTTACCCTTTAATTTCTCTTTTCCTCATATTAAGACTAAATTTTAGTAACCCAATTTCCGATGTGGGTTTTCCCACAAATATATTATCTATTTTCAACCTTTTATTTTCGAAGAACAATTTCAAATTGCGAGGACGCAATTTATTGAAGGAGGGGAGAATGTAACACCCCAAGATTTTATAGTGTGTTATTTCTTCAAAATAATTCAATAACATTCACTACACGCAACACCAAGTTCAATCGCACCATGACTTACCAAAAAAAAGCCATTAAAAGAGGTCATGAATAACATTAACTACATTTTTAACTTTATATAATCCTTATAATTTTAGAATCCATATTATGACTTTCTTAGACATAATGCAAAAACAAATTCATTTTCAGTATTGCACTTTTACCAAATTTTAATAGTGAACCCTTTTTAGATACTATATTTTAAACTTTTTGACTAAATGGGGACATCAAAAATTTAAAATGAAACATCCCAAGCTTCCATGGTACGCTAGCGGGTGTTGTACGCAACACCGAGTTCTAACACACCATAACTAATCAAACTAGCCGTTATGAATAGTAATACCTACTTTTTGAAATTATATATATTTTATATTTGAAAATGGACTTCATTTTTGGATTCGTAATATCGAATTTAGGCTAAGGTGAAATTTTGGTACATTTCGGATAACTTTCATATTTTGATGAATAGTGAAAATTAATAAGTTTTAATTAAAAAAAAATTTTTTAATCAAAATAATTAATAGTGATAAATTATGAATTTGAGTGGTTTTAAAGTATATTTAGAATATATTTTTACCATTTAATATAATTTTGGTCATTGGACATAATTTTACAATTAAACCGAACATAAACGAGTGTTAATCTTTTGATAGTTATTATCTCTTAAAAACACGCTTTTTGTTTTGACAGCGGGAATTAATTTTAAATTAATTTCTGCCACTTCTGTGTTTTGAATTTAGGAAAATGGATTCCATATTTGGAATCAGGTTATTCAAATTGTGTTAATAGGTAACTTTTATTTTTAGACATTTTGAATAATTACTGCGGTAAATATTAATTTATTTACCATGGTTAAGGGTAAATCCTGTAAATAAGGGTTAAAAAATAATATTATAATAATACTAAATTACCCTAAAACGTGGCATAACCATATTGGTTGATAAATGGTCGACCATGGGAATCTTTGGGTCTATTTTGGGACCCCATGGATCCACTTGTAAGTGATAATGACACTTTGTTTTAATTAAGTTAAAATGAATACGAAAATGACACAAGCATATATCTTTTAGAAAAACAATTGTTACATAGGGTTATATATGTTTGATTTTAGATTATAAATATTCATTATAAAGCTAAAACGATTTCCAACATAATGATAGTTTATTTATAATTTTTAGACATTAAATAATTTATTTTATTTATGACACAATGATGATGCAGTAATTACTATAATAGTGAAAAATTAAAATAATTGATATTATAAATACTCAAATAAATATAATATTAAACTTTTAATGAATTAAACTAATTTTCTAGGATAATATGATATATTAGGATTTATTTAATTGACTTTTTTTGAAGTAATCAATCTGTTATGAGTTTCACAAAAATCAACTATTGAATAGTGTCAAAATTGACATAAAAGAGTTCTTAAAACAAATATTATATTATTAATTGATATTAAATTCCTAAAAATCTAAGGTTCGGCCAAGAGACTTATATCATGATAGGTTCATCATTAATGTACCACTTGGGGGTCTCCTGGATGTATATAGTAAGTTTATTAACCATATTATATAAAAATACAAAGAGACATTTTAAAAGTGAAACTAATTAACATAGAGTTAATACTTAAAGATAAGGTTTATATAAGTACCCAAACCTGTCTAAATTCTATTGGTTGAGTGGCTTTCGACCTATCCCCACCTTAAACTTTGAATAATAAGCTTTTGAGCCATTAGAAACCAAATATGAATTTATTATAAATTAATATTTCTAGCTTTTCCAATGGTGCCCCTCACCCCTCTTATAAAAGGGCACTCCTCCTTCTCATTTCTTCACACCTTCAAAGCCTTTTGGTTCGGCCAAACTCTGCCCAAATACTCTCCCAACATCCCTCACTACAACCAATAGGCCTTAGATTGATCAGAAAGCCATCCTAAGGAGCCCTTTTGATCAAATCAAAAGGAAGAACCCGAAGAAGAGGTAATGATTTCACCACACTTCTCCAAGTTCATTTCTTCTTCCACATCATCTTCCTTTGTTCTTACCATTCTAAATTAATAACTCCAGTATCTCACATATACTGTGATTTTATTATAAGTATGGTACAACAATATTTAGTATTCTATCCACCCTTTGAATAACATGTCACCATACGTGCGTACGTACGGCTTACCGTCTCCACGTCGTGGTGTAATTGTTATTCAATATAATATTATTTGGATGGGTATAATAATGATGTGTAACTCATGTAAATAATAAATATAACATGTTAATGATTCTGTATATATGATATACCATACATTTATATATAATTTTAATATCAAAAGAATGATATTGTCGCTCGTGCGTACGTACGGACTACCGTCTCCACGAACGCGATGAGATTCATTCTCCATCGTATCCATTCAAGTATAATTATCATTTGATGATTTAAAAATGATGTTTAAGGACTAGATATCATTCTGGATATGAATAAGATACAACAACCATGGCTTATGTAACAAAACATATAAAAGAAAATGAGTAAGTTAACTCCCGAAACGACGATAATTCTAAGATATTATTAACAAATCAATGTTAAAAGATCATATATGATATCATATTATTATATATGATTCTTCTATAATTTAATAACAACTATTTCACCATTATACAGGAGGTTAACCTACCCCAACCAAGGAAAAGTACAAGGTAAGGGTTATTTCACAATCTCTTCATTATCCGAGGTTGTTTATACGTAATAATCTACTAGGATTTCTTTATCATCCAAATCCATGTTTCTTCGAAATGTATTTCGAAACATATTTATTATTTTCAAGAATATGGGTTAATGTCATTTATACCCTTGTATGACTTTTTATAAGAGGAATCTTTCCATCGTTTTCCAAACAAAGTGATTTTTAACCTTTTCGACAAAATTAAGGTAAGAATGTTCTTTTAACTTATACGGCGGTTGCGGCTATTTACCGCCGTTATAAAATTTTAAAAGCTTCCCGTACAATCTTACAAGGATATTTTCAAAGTAAATGTTTTATTTTCTAATTATGTGACTTTTAAATTATTTCAAAATGAATATTTTAAGAATTTTGGAAGGGTACTCTTTATCAAAATCACAATTTTAAATGTTTTAAAGATTTATCTTTCTAAATATTTTAAATTAATGTCCATGTCTTCAAAATGGTTTTTAAGGATTTATTTATATGGACATGAATGTTTTTAAAATGTTAATTCCTTTCAAAAGTTTCAAAGTGGTAGGGGACACTTTGATTTAAAATTCTCTTTTTAATTACTTCCTTTATAAATGTGTGACTTTTAAATGATTTCAAAAAAAAGAGATATTTCTCTAAAATAGTTTTGATTTCATCTATGTCAACATCCTTTTATGGATTTTACGCTTATTTGAATTTGGTTTATTATGATACAAAACTTCTATATTGTATTGAAGGTTTTGTGATATGTTTGACTGTGGATGTGCTATTTTTATACCATTCATAGTTTATGGTGAAAGTATTGACATTTCGTATGCTAGTTTTAATACGAATGTTTTTGTTATGTTTAAACCTTTTCATATGGGAATGCATTGGACTTAATATGTGACGGGTGGAGCCCGCTATAGCTCCTCGATGCATCGGTAGGTCTCATGAGACAAACTAGTGTCTTGGCACAAGGCCTTGACAAAATCTTATTTGTAGTCTTGGCACGAGGCTTGGCTATGTGGTTATGATAGTCTGGCATTATGCATTCCAACATTATGAAAGTGGTTATTGATTTTTGCATGTGATTATTCGATTAGTAGAATATCCATGTGAATAAGTAAATGTCATTATTTCATTTTATTTATGCCATACCATGTTGAAAGTTCATATTTAAAAGGCTTTTGTTTTAGTTATACATTGCCTTAAATGTTTATTCTTATTTATGAAAGTTTCCGCTATATTGTTATCCTTACTGGGCATTTGAGCTCACCCCTTTTCTATGTTTTATTTTTCCCAGGATGTGAAGAAGTAGGTTATGAATGACCTTCAGGGATTTTATGAGGGGTTAATAGTGTGGATTGTGGAAACATTATGTTGTTGTAGTAGTTTTTCATTTTATGATGTAATATAAAACTTATGAATATATCTAGTGTTTCCAAGGCTACTAAACTAATCGGTCTTTCGAGATTTGATCTTTCTTGTGATCATGACAATGTTATGTAATAATGCACCGACTCTGGGTAACTGGGGTCGGGGCTTTACATATTGGAATTTTATATTATTCTTATTAACCATGTATTATAATAATACGAGAAGACATGGTAAAAGTTAAACAATTTAACTAGGAATTAAATATAAAACTTATGTTAATATGGTGACCTAAACTTGTAAAAAACATATATTTTGAGAATATTTAGACCCATAACCATCATATCCTCCAAATAAATCCATTTAGAGACATTATAAACCGAAAATTATTTTAAAATGAAATAATATTTCAGGCTTTTCCTAATGTGACCCACAACTCTCTTATAAAAGGGTACTTCACATTATCTTAATTTCACTCCTCCAAGTAAATTTGGATCAGCCAAACCCTACAAAAATATCATAAAAACTACCCTCACATAATCCTAGATTCCATACATTGATCATACATTTATCCCAAACATCCCTTTTGATCAAATCAAAAGGATGCACCCGAAGAAGAGGTAATAATTTCATCATCTCTTTCATAGTTATTTTCTTCTTCCACATCTTCTTTATTTGTTATTTCCGTAACAAAATAATAAATACAGTAACTTCTGTATAATTTGATGTTATTTTAAATATGTTACAACCATATTCATTATTCTATCTATCCTATGAACAACAAAGTCACCATACATGTGTATGTACAGCTTACCGTCTCAATGTCGTGATGTAGATTGTTATTAAACACTTCATTATTTGGATGGTTATAACAATGAGTATAATTGATGTAAATAATAAATATAACATGTTAATGATTCTGTATATATGATATAAAATCCAATTACATACGATTTCATCATCAATAGAATAATATTGTCACTCGTGCGTATGTACAGATTACCGTCTCCACAAAGACGTTGAGATTCATTACTCGTTGAAATCATTCAAGAATAATTTTAATTTTATGATTATAAATTATTTTTATGAACTTAATATAATTTTTTATATGAATAAAATACATCATATCCATAACAAACATGACTTTCATAACAAAACATATAAATAAAAAAGAATCATTTAACACAGGAAACAATGATACTACTAAAATATTAATAGAAATCATATATTATAAGATCATATATTATATCACATATAGGTATATGGTTCTTTTATAATTTAAAAAAAAATTATTTAACTATTATATAGGATGCTAAAATACCATCTACTAAGAAAACTTACTAGGTAAAGGGTTTTCATATCACTTGTTATTCTCGTGAGATTCATGATATATTTGCCACTATTTCCTTTTGTGTGGTGTGTGTACTACACATGATTGTATTATTTGTAATATAATATAATTTATGGATATTTACATCTTCATTTTACAATACTTATTTCACGAGTTGTATGTTTTGTATGTTACCAAATCGTTAAGGGAATTTCTAATTTCAATTTCTACTCATTGGACTTTACACAAACATCATTGATTATTTTACTCCAATATTAGGTGTGAAATCAATATTTCTTTTTTTATGTTCTAATTTCCACTCCCATTTGTGTTTATATACTTTTGGTACACATAATCACCCTATTGATAAATTATGATTTCATTGATATGAACTTGATAAGAGTAACCTTAACTCAATTTCCATTCATTGAGTTAAACATCAAATTCTTTGATGTGGTTTTTATAATAATACCTGTGAATGTACTCTGATTGATTTAAACTAAGTATCCAATCATATTGATTGTATTTATATTTTACGCACATAATTTTGTCATTTATTTATCCATAACCTATGTATACAGTCTTTATAAGGTATTTCATCTCAATTTATATTCCATTGAGACTTCTTTGTTGTTATGGGCCAATTATCTTCAATATAGTGCATATACTGTCCTTTTGGCATGGTATATCATGAATCCCATTATTCTCATGATATTATAATGTTTGATTAATTTTGTTCCTCAATTATTTTTATTCAATCTTATCTCATTTGGTTAGGAACACTTTAACTAAAATAACATTTTAAATGTTTTAATGATTTATTCTTCTAAATCATTCTCATTAATTTCCATGTCTCAAAAATGGTTTTATAGATTTATTTATACGGACATTAATGTTTTGAAATTTATATTCCTTTAAAAATATTCAAACATTTATGGGACACTTTTATTCAAAAATATATTTTTAATGTTTTCTTTGATAAATATTGCGACATTTAAATGTTTTCAATAAAAGGAGGATTTTTTATCAAATATGATTACTATTAATTTTCATCTATGTCAATATCCTTCATTGAATTTTATTTTTATTGAGGTTGATTTATTATTATACAATCATTCATATTGTATTGAATGATTTATATTTGACTATGGATGTGCTATTTTTATATCATTCCCGGATTGTGGTTAAAATATGGCATTTCATATGCTACTTTTAATATGAATTTTTAGATTATGATTCACCATTATCATACGAGGAATAAATTAGACTTAGTTAGTGATGGGTGGAGTCCACTATATCTCCTAGATGCATAGATAGATCTCAAGAGATGATCTAGTGTCTTAGCACAAGGCTTTGACACAATCTTATTTGTAGTCTTGCATGTTACTTTGACTATGTGGTTATGATATCCGACATTATTAATTCTATAATTATGAAATTTAATATTGATATTATATGTGATTATTTGACTAGTAGAATATCCATGTGAATAATTAAAGGGCACTATTTGATTTATCTTTGCAAATTTTTTCTTAATATTATTTTTAAAATGATTTTTTAGTATTATAATTTTTTATAAATGTTTATGCTAATTTATTATGATTTTCTCAATATTGTTATAATTACTAACCATTTGAGCTCACCCCATTCATATGTTTTCTTTTTCCCACGATGTAAAGAAGTATATTATTAATGACCTGTAGCGATAGATTAAGTGATATGAGTGTGTTAAAAGGGGACACAATGTTTTTTTATTTTATTATGTAATGTAAAACTTATGTATGTATCTATTACATCAAAGGCTACTTATCTAATCAGTCTTTCAAGACATGATCTCTTATGATCATGCCAATTTTATTTAATAATGCATCAACTCTGGGTTAATAGGGTCGGGGAGTTACATCCATGGAAAATAATTCATAATTAAATTTTCTTTTTAATATGCTACATTGGTAGTACAATAGTTTTTCGAGTGTCCAATATGTCCATCGAAGAAATAAAAAAGTTATTTTTTCATATTCTCTTGATATTCAGATTTTATTTTGTTATGGATGGTATAAAACCAATAAAATAAGGATTTCAATGTCAACTAGGACCCTTATCATCAAAAGGGTTCCATTGAGAAATGGTTATGATCAATCCAAATCTATGAATGTTCTGATGTGGTCCCCACATTCCTTATTAACGCATTTGGATCTCCTCAAAAAAGGATGTCCATAAGTTAAATCTAAAATAGAGTCCCAAAGAATGATATATCCATGATGTTTCCCTCATTATCAACATAATCCATTAAGATAATAAGGTTACCAAAATACTATGATCTTCTTATAGTAATCTTCTATTAATTATCCTCCTTAAAGAAAACAAAGACAAAAATCCCTGATCTAGTATCTCATATGGCCACTCAATACTATAAGAATTAGAATGTTTATAAAATATTCCTCAATGAAAAAAATTAAAGTGTTATTGTGGATGGATTCCCCCACTATAAATATATGAATTCACTGCATCCAGAATCCATCTTCATCATTCATCACAACAATCAGAACATTCTCATATTTTGAAAGTGAGAGACACCACCATTAGTTCACCAAATCATTCTCCATCACTTCAGTCAATAGGACCATAAGTGGAATTCAATAATAAGAAGAAACCATTTATGAATACCTAATATAAGCTTCTCTATCACAGATCGTCCCTACCAATGAATAACCAAGGAAAACTGAACCCCTAATAAAACCTATGAGAAAGCTTTCAATAGTGGGATAAGGTGAATATTTCAATTTATATTCACATATTTTTATATTTTAAACATATTAACATTAAAATAATTATATATATTTAAATATGATTTATATAACTTTTAATTAAAAATATTATCCATCTTATTTTCAAAACTATATACATATATGTATATTTCCCTCATGTGTGTGTACGCCTTACCATCTCCACAGCATGATGAGATTCATCATCCACATTTGACATTATAGAATTAATATAAAAATGTATATAAGGAATAAATATTAAATAAATTAGAAAATAATTCTAATTTAATAATATATATACATATATTTTATTTACCCTCTTCAATTCAATTTGATAAAAAAATATAAATAGTGTTCATTCATACGTATGACCTAATGTCTCCAGGAATGGTCTATTATATTTCTTATATATAGATATTATATTTGTTTATAATCATAATATATATGATATATAAATAATTTTTGAAATTATTAAAGTAATTAAATATTGATCTATGTAATAGTATCAAGAAAAACATGTTAAAACACTTACGATAAACAAAGGGGTTATTACAGAAAACATTGCATTAACATGGTAATTGTTAATAAAAGAGTTATATAAAGTCATAAATTTATCATATATGACACCATAAATTTTAATATGTTTTTTATTAGTTAATAATATGTTTAAAACCATTATACTTGATTTTTGGAAATGTATGTATGGTATCATACCAAAGGTAATAGGATTTCATCTTACTTTTAATATTTATGAGATAATTTCTATATTTAACACATAATTAAATTATGTTATGTATATACTGACATATGACATGTTATATTATGAATTTTATTTATTTCGAAATATTATATCTTTTAAATTGATTTTATTCATGAATGTATCTCATGATTCAAAAGTTACTCAGGTGGTAAGGGACTTCATCTCAATATCCTTTAATTGAGTCACAGTTTGATATTATAAACACCAACATTATTATATGTGGTGTTTTTAGATACCATCTAACATATCATGTAATTAATTTATTTATTATAATATTTTATTGAATTTTAATTTTTATGGAGATTATGATTTAAATGTTAAAAATGGTATGGTACACCTGGAATTTTTAAAGATTTAATTACCACATCAGTTCTCCATGACAATATTAGTGATATTATATTTTATATTTATATAATTGGATTATAAAGTAAATTTGATGTCTATTTTAATGTTCATTAAAAATTTTCAATAAGGTATCCATTTAAGGTTTTATGTAAGAGACTCTTTAACATAAACATGGTTTTAAAGGATTCTAATATATACACTTCTAAATCATTATCATTCAAGGATATGTTTGGAAAATTGGATTCATGAATTTATTTATAACGAAATAAAGTTTTTAAAATGTTAATTAAAGAATTTATCTCAAATGTTTCAATTCGGCATTGGAAACATGGATTAAAAATTCTCTTTTTTTTGGTTTACTTTTATAAATGTACCGATTTTGAATAAATGATTTCAATGTAAAAAAGTCGTATTCCTCTAAAAATATTTATAAGGATTTTATTTGAGTATTTTCATCAATGTAAACATCATTTGTTGGATATTATTATTTATTGTGGTTTATCACATATTATAACTTCTACTATATTTTATTAAAGGGTTTATGATGACTTTGATTGTGGATGGGCTATTTTGATACTATTAATGTTTTATGTTTGATGTATTTATAGTTTGTATTATAGTATCTGAATATGAATGTTTATAATGATTATGTTTTACCATATTCATATGGGGAATGGATTGGACTTATTATGTGATGGGATGGTCCTACTATAACCCCTCGATGCATCAATAGGTATCATGAGATGAAATAAATTTGTGAAACCCCCTTTGTGTTTGTATAAAATCAAATTTAAATTATCAGGAGGATAGATCTTGACATAAAAATGAAAGGTTTCTACACATAGACATTAATTATCTTAAGGATATATCCTGACAACAACTATATTTTGGATAGATCATGATAGTTCTGACATCCAACATCACACATTACATCATTATGTGATTATGTATTAATATTAAATGTGATTAATAGACTAGTACAATGTATATTTGAATGTTTCTATGGGATTATTTGATCAATTCATTACATATTATGATCAATATTATTTTTAAAAGGATTGTTTTTCTTTTATAAACCTTTCCTTAAATTTTTATGATTATTTTGATAGATTCAGCTGAATTATTTACCCTTTTTGAGTATTAGATATCACCTCATTATTATGTTTTGTTTTTCCTTATATATGAAGATTTGTTTTGAATATTATACATAGGGGTACACTAAGGGGATTAATGTCATAATGGAAGGAAAATATATTACAATTTTATTTTTTATAATCTAATTTGAATTTCAAGTATGTATCTAGTTTACCAAGAAAATTAAATGGATTAGCCCTTTTGGATTTAATTCCTTGTAATCATGATAATGTAATAAAATAATGCATAGACTTCAGGAATCTAGATTTTGGGGGTTTCAGTTGGTATAAAACAAGTTTAGTAATAAACATGGAACTCATATTTAGAAAACATAGATTAGGGAAGATAACCCAAGGATCGAATTTGACGATGAGTATTGAAGAAAATCTAATAAATTTTATAAGTTAGATATTATGTGGTACATCCTATAAATACATCCCTGTCTAGATTTTACAAGTGGATGTGGTTGTGGAATAGATGTATCGTGGAGCAACAACTCTGAAAAAGTGCAATGTGTCTAACACGACATAACCTGGTACATGACAACAGTCCTTACAACACGCCTTAAATGAAACTCCCAGGGGATATGTTTCGGATAATTTAGATTTTCTTCTCAAAATATTATGAGATATTTAAATGTAATTATTCCCCCAAAGAAACCATTTTTATGATAATGATACTAGATACACATAAATATATCAATTTATGTTAATTATGTTTCTATTTTTTAGTTTATACATTATGAAATGATCTACCTGAATGTATTTTGTCAATTAGAAATGGTTCATAGTAGAAGGAATTTGAACCTCACCAATGCATGTGATCTGGAGTGAAGGAATTTTCATATCATTCATGGTCATAATCCAATATTTCTTAAGTAAATTGTCTTTAATAATTCTCATGTTATGAGGATGTTGTATCAAGTGATAATATGATATGTAAAGAGTACCCTAGGTATTATGGATTTGGAGGGAAGCCCGAGAATAAGTGGAAAATGTATGGATAAATTGAACAAGGGAAAAAAGTATTTTCCCACATGTAATAATTGTTAAAATAATAACCTTGTTACATGAATAAAATGAATGATAGTTTTTATAAGCATAGAGATAATTACCACCATGAATAAGATTGCAATGATAAGAAAAAGGTATCTAGGATACAATGATTCAACTGTAATGATAGGAGATAGTACACAAATAAATGTCTCATGCATCAAAGGAATATAACAAAAAGGAGGATGATGGGTAATTGTAAATATTATGGTACTAGAACAGAAAAAGATGAATGATAAATTGGATTAGGTTTGGATTCAATAAATTATGTCATTTGGGTATTTTATAAATGATGTACTGGTTATAAAAATGATGTAACATATAATGACTGTACAATAGTACTTCTTCTTTAAGAATCTTGAAGCATGAATGTATTCAATAAGGTTTTAAGGAGATCACGGTATTCATATATTTTCTATGTGATATTAAGAGTTGGTTTGGGAATATAATTTTGGAAATTCAGTTATCCTTTTACAAAATGTTTGGACATTGAATTTGGACAGAAGTATTTCGAATGAGTCTTATGGTAACCATTTATGGAATAGATTATGTTGAACATTGGATATTTTTGTTTATGGTTAATGTATGATTTATTTGATACTATGTACTAACATTATATTCATTTGTAATCATTTAGTGGATGAAGTAAATGGGTATACACCTTATTCTTCATCATAAGTGCATCAGGAATAAAAATTTATCCTGATTATCCATATCTAAGTGTACGAAATGAAGTGAAAATAGATTGAAGCACAACTAAATGAGGAATATATACATGTCAATAAAGTATGCTTCCTTATGTTCTTATATGTAAAATAATTAATCAACTTTACTGGAAATTTTTTGAAAAAAAATAGCCTAGTATATTCATTTTCAATGATTCAAATGTCCCTTAGATCATCACAAATTTATAGCTTTGTGATTATTAACTTTCTTATTACCGTGTTCTATATATCACACTCCATCACAACATGATGGTTAGTTTTCACTTCCATGTACTTATTTTACAAAATTTAACCCTATAATATGTTATCCTTAATTATAATCTTACTTCCCTTTATTTCATTTATAGTTGAAGTTTGTTTTACCATATTTCCAATGAGAGATTTTAATAAATGTATTTTTAATATTAAAACTTTAGTTACCAAACTAGAATTAAAAACTTTTAACAACATAATTTATTAAATGAGTGGATAATGTAACACCCTAATATTTTATGATATATTACATTTTAATGTTATTCTCTTTGATAGCATGTGTTGCACGCAACACTGAGTTTAAGCTTACCATGTTCCACTAAACTAGTCTTTTAAATACAAGTTATCAAGAATGTTATCGACATTATAAAATTTATTTATTTTCCATATAATTTTATCATTTATCTTATGTGTTTCCTAGACAATTATATAAGAAAAAATTAGATGTTATGCATAAAAAACTATATATACTTTTTAAATGGAATTTTACTACTTTTTAATGACAATCCCATTTTAAATATTATTTTGACACATAGAATTTTTTTATGAAAAAACAAATTCCATTTACAAATTTCTAATATCTAAATTATCATAGGGTGAATTTTTGGTAATTTTAGGAGAATTGTGATTTTTTAATGAATAGTGATATACATCATTTTAGTTAGAAACTGCATTTTCATAATTATTAAAGTTAAATTATATATCAAAAGAAATTTAAAGTCAGAAATAAAAATATTACAAATATTAATAAATTTAATTCATTGGAATAATTTTTATATTAAAATTATATATAATAACTTATTGAACTTTTGAAAGTCACTTTTACCCACCTTCTCACCACATTTAATAGATTCGTGTTTGTCACGAACCATCCCGGGTACCTTGGTAACCCGATAAATGAGCTGGACCTAACATAGCCCGAAGGGCATTCCCGATCCCCACGGGTCGGTGACTAGCACCTGGAATCACACAACATGCAAGTGGGAATGATTTTTCCACCAACAATACGGAAAAAAAGAAACGTGAAAGTATGCATTACAAAAAGAAACTCCACTGGAAGTAATGCTCCAAAAAACAAAGAGGCATAAAAAGCCCAAAGTACTACAACCCAAGTACTAAAGATTGGATAAAATCCCCAACCACCCTATGGACATAAATCCCCAAGACAAAAGTTCAACAGCAGGATCCACCTCCAAGAGGTCCCTTCCATTTGTTCAAACTTGGAAGAAGAAGGACTACAAACACCCGAAGGAAAAAGTAGGGTGTGAGCCTAAGCCCAGTAGGATACCACCAGAGAATCTGTAATTGATGCCAAATATAGATTATCTAAAGAAAAGCTTTCAATTTTCAAATAAATAGGTTTGGCAACTCAAAATCATATTTTAGAACAACATTCTATACATTTTCAAATGATGGAAGAATTACTTTAAGCAAAGGCCTTAAAATGATGGAATATTTATAAAACAATGGCTTAAGTAAAACATTTATATAAAATAGTTTGTATAAATTCAGTAGGCATGTAATGTAGTTCAAAATAATTGGTATACATTTATATCTCAAATATAAATAAACAAGCGAGCAACATGGTCATCTTCCAAAAGGTACGGTAGTATTAACCAGTTAAAGGATTCTGCTCTCTCTATGTGAACTCAGCAAAATGTGTACACACACATCCCCGTGACACTGGCCAAATGAGACTTGTCACCAAATTATTGGGGATGTGACCTTCCGAATGTATGTTTTAGAACGTTGTCATAGCATAAAGTGTATCCAAATAACTCACTAAATACCTAAGGCTTTCATGCGCTCTTCCATAATGGGAAAACAATTTCAAGAATGCTTAAAATATGATCTATCCCATTCTTCCATTTCAAAAGTTCCAATTTCATTCCATTTATCACCAAAACAGGTTTCATTAAAAACATGCCTTTTCACAAGATAAAACCAATGGGTTTCTATAAAATCATTTTAAGCCATTTTCAGCAGTTTGAAATCCAATGAAAAAAAATTCCATCATCACACGATTTATTTAAACAATTAAATTAAACATTATAATTGAAATCATTTCCATAAAATCCACATTTTAAATTAAACAATTTAAATCTTAAAATTTCAGTAAACTCACCCAATTCAATGGAATTGGGGTTTTCCAAATTTCCATGCCAAAACCACTTCAAATATCATGATTCACTGGAATGGAGTTTTTATCAATTTAATTAACAAAAAAATTTGGAAATTGAATTTAAATCATCAATTTAAATAAATCATGCAATTAAAATGATAATCATTTTGGTAGGTAGGGAAGGAACAACCAACCTTTAAAGTTTTGACGAAAACAACAATGGTCGAAGAATGCTCAAGAAACCCAGGTCGAATCTACAAAAATCCACCTCAGATCTCTTCTCCTAGTAAGATCATGAACAAATCTCATAATATTTGGAATCAAAACACATAGATATTCCCATAACAGGAATAGATCTAAGAAACCAAGAGAAGATTAGAAGTAGTTCAATGTATATCAAATAACCCGATCAGAATGAAGAAGAACGATCACATACCTCAAGAATCAGGCTTTGATTCCCCAAGAGAGGCCTTCAGATCTCCTCTGAAATGATGGGAGAACCTTCTCTGGCCTTAGTAGAAGCGAAATCCTGATTAAGGCCTGCTTAGGAGGGAAAACGAGTCACATAGAGGAAAACCGAGTGAGATCCACAATTTAAGGGTCTCATTTAAGTGCCTGCATGGTTAGTTCGCATGGTTTGAAAAATCGTGCACTATCCATGTGATAGCTACTGCCTCGATAGACACTCCATGCATGGTTTGGCAGCACAGTTAGACAAACCATGCAACACCCATGTGGAAGCTACTGGCTCCAAGACCAACTACACACGATTTGGCCGCACAGTTCAGACAACTCGTGTGCCACCCATGCGACTTCCCCTATGCCACAAAACATCATTTAATGTTCTCCCAACTCTCCCATTCGTTACTACTCCAAAATAGAGGTACTTAGAAACAACAAAAGTACCAGAAAACGTAACGTGATGTTACAAACTCCCAACCATATGATCTTTTTGTCCGCAGAAAGCCTATGATGAAACCTCCACATCAAAAAGATGATGCAACTGCTATCTCATTAATGTCTTCCTTTCCCAAAACTCATGAGAATCAAAACAATGATTCCATAGTATATGTACCAGAGGTATCGTTCTCCCATGATTTACCTTGGTATCAGAATCTACAACCCTGACTGTTTGTTCAGACATAGATAAATCTGGTTTAATCTCAAGATCACTCCAGCTCAAGACATGAGATAGATCCGAGAGATATTTTCTAAGCTGCGATACATGGAACACGTTATTTATTGACATCAGCTGTGGTGGTAGAGATTGATGGTATGAAACATTTCCTACAAGACCAACAACCTTGAAAGGTCCCACAAAACAAGGATCAAGGATCCATTGACTCCCAATCCATCGATGACCTAATCAGGGTGAAACATTTAAGAACCCCTGGTCAAAAGCTGAGAACTCTAAAGGTTTACTGTGACAATCAGTATAAGACTTGTACCGACTCTATGCATTCAACAATCTCTGACGAATCAACCGGATCTTAGTTATCGTCTCTTGGACCAAACTTGGTCCTTCCAAGGAACATTCACCAATCCCTGACCAACATAAAGAATATTTACAAGGACAACCATACAAAGCCTAAAAAAGAGCCATTTTGATCGTAGACTAGTAAATGTTGTTATAAGATAACTCAACTAGCCCCAGATGATCATCCCAAAACCCAAAAAAGTCGAAAACACATGCACGGAGAATATCCTCAAGGATCATATTATCTCTTTATATCTAGCCATTTGACTATGGATAGTAGTCTGTGATTAAATCGACCTAAGATCCTAGGGCCTTCTGAAGGCATCTCCAAAATCGATAAGTGAACTGAGGATCCCTATAAGAGACTATAGCAGATGGAACTTCATGAAAATGAACAATTTCTTTCACATAGATAATTCCCAACTACTCAACTATGGTAATGTGCTGAATAGCAATAAAGTTAGAGGACTTCGTTAGCCTATCGATCAAAACCCATATCACGTTCTACTTCCACTAGGTTTGAGGTAACCCAACCAAAAGTCCATAGAGATTTCATCCCACTTCCATGTAGGGACTAGAAGTGGTTGAAGAAAACATGAAGGTTTTTGGTGCTCGACCTTCACCTGCTGTCAAGTATAGGAATGAGATACAAATTCAGAAATGTCATGTCTCATACCTGGCCACCAAAACTATCGCTGCATTTCATAGAACTTCTTCGTGGTTCCAAGGTGTACAACCCACTGAGAGTTATAGAAATCCCCCATCACATTCATCCATGCTGATAATGGAACAACGTAACAGTTTCAATAACACAGAACACCCTCTTTGGAGAATGACCAATGGGTGTTGGTCTCCACACAATAAAGAGAGTCCCTAATGCTATAGAATTCATCATATAGTTGTTGTTCTTAAAGAATTAACTCATGGAGAGAAGAAGTTTACTAAACACTGGCTAAAGAAACTTCATTCCCCTTCCACAAAACTCCAATATGCAACTGAGCAAAAAGATCCATAAAACACCACTATTCTTAATATTCTTTCACATCATGTGATTGAATTTTCCTTCTTCACTTATCTGCAACTACAATACCTTTCCCTGAGGTATAAGCAATGTCAATGTTGAAATATTGCAGGTACTCCACCCATCTCCTTTTGCGGAGATTCAAATATTTTTTATATTAGATATAACTCAAGATCTTGTAATATGAATACACTGTAAACATTTCTCCATTAAGGTAATGTCTCCAACACATAAGTACATCCATTACAGCTGCAAGTTTAAGGTGAGGGGTAGAATAGTTATTCTCATGAGGCTTAAGCTGACGAGACCCATAGGAAAGAATATGATTACCCTGCATGAGGACACATCCCAAACCTAAACCCGATGCATCACAGAAGACCATGTAACCTATCCCAGCTTCAGGAAGAGTTAACACTGGTGTAGTAGTCAAAAGATAATTTAGCATAATAGAAGGACTCTTACATTTATCATTCGAGGAAAACTTCACTCCCTTTTGAGTCAGAGCAGTCATTGGAGAAGATAAATTTGAGAAGTCTTTAACAAATAGGTGATAATATCCTCCTAATCCCAAGAAGCTCTAAATCTCAAAAACATGTCATTATTATTTCCAAATAATAACAGCCTTCACCTTCTCAGGAACAACTGATATTCCTTGTTCTAACATGACATATCAAAATAATTTCACTTCCCAAATCCCGAAATCGCACTTTGAAAGATTGGCATAAAGTTAGTGATTCCATAGAAGACTCTGAACTGTTCTCAAATGATGCACATGATCCTCCACAGAGTTGGAGTAGACAAGAATTTCATCTACAAAGACTACCATGAATGTATCTATATACTCACAAAAAACCATGTTCATTAAAGCCATGAAAACTGAAGGATCATTTGTTAGGCAGGAGGGGATAACAAGGTACTCATAATGGCCATACCTACTTCAAAAAAGCAGTCTTATGAATGTCATATTCTTTTATCCTCAAATAATGGTAACCAGATCAAAGATCAATTTTTGAAAACCACTTCGCCCCTTTTAATTAATCAAACAATTCATCAATTCGTGGTAACATATATTTGTTATTTATCATAACTTGATTGAGCTTTCGATAATCAACACATTAGCGAAGAGAACCATCGGCCTTCATGGCGAAGAGAACTGGTGTTGTCCAAGGTGACACACTCGAGCCTATAAAACCTTTCTCATGATGATCATGTAAATGAGATATCAGTTCTTTTAGTTCAGTTAGAGCCATTTGTAAGACAGAATAGAAACAGGTTGAGTTCAAGGCATTAATTTAATATAAAAATCAACCTCCCTTACTGGTGGAAGACCAGAGAAGTCAGAAGGAAACACGTCGGGAAACTCAACGATGACAGGAGGAAGATCACCACATATTCAATCTCTCTTTAGATAAAAAAGAAAACCCCGATATAATTTTCCCCACCTCTGAATAAGAGGGTACATATCTGCTTGACCTTGGGTCCCATTATCCGTGAAAAGCAAGAGGCACACCATTGGGTGTAGTAAGGTAGACCGGTCAAAGATTACAATTGATCCATGATTTATTGTAAATGATCCAATCCATCCCAAAAATGACGTCAAAATATTTCATGTCAAGAAACAAAAATACTCCAAGCATGATCAATACCTGATAGAGATAAGACACAAGAAGGACTACGGAGACCCTTATCTCTCATTGTACCAAGGGGTGAAGGATATCCATCACACAAGATGAAACCTCCATAGGTATATTAATCAGATTAACAATATTGATTGAAATAAAAGAGTGAGAAGCACCGGTATCAAAAAAAGATGTCACTAAATATGAATCAATAGTAATGGTACCTCTCACAGTTGCGGGACCTATATCAACTACCTCTGGTGACTCTTCATCTGTGTAAAGAAGCTTCACTCTGGATGCTAGAGGCTAGAACCCTTTTGTATATGAATAATTTGATTACCCTGATGTTTTTGGAGGTGCTGATGATCCTGTTCTACTACGTGGAGTAGATAAGTGATGGAAGAATCTCTGTAAGTGCCCTAAACATCTGCAGGAGCTACAGTTCATGGGTTCATCAATGCAAACCTCTTAGAATGTCCTATATTTCCACATTGATAGAAACTCACAGAAGCCTCCTATTGCTACCGGTGGTCTGGAATGACTCTGTTGTAGAGAGCTACCATGAGAAATGTCACGCTCTTGTTTTCCTCTAAAGGAACCAACACTTCCACTAGGAGGGAAAAGAACCTCCTTCAACCCTACCATTCCTGCCAAGTCCATCTCAACCATCATCGCCCTATCCAGCACATCAGTATATGTAGGTAACTTCACTAAGAAAACCTGATAACAGATATCTGATTGAAGTCGCAACTCGAATCGTTCAGCCATTATATTCTCATTAGATACAATCGTAGGGAAAAACTGTTTCGACTCAGAAAAGTGGATTGAGTACTCAGTCACAGTTTTGTTGGCCTCTTGAAGCTTGAAAAACTCCACATCCTTGGACAACACAATTGATTCTTGGATAGAACTGGTTAGTGAAAAGAACCCTAATGTCATTCCACTCCAAACCCTCATGTTTCCTAGCTATTGCCATCATGTCCCACCGTCTCCTACTTGGTCCCTCTAGCACGATGGTGGCACACTTCACCTTTATCACATCAGGTGTCTCAAGAACCCAAACAGACATTCAATCTTACTCAACCATTCCTTATCTTTTTGAGGGTCAATGGAGCCTTTGAAAACTGGTGTCTTCTGGAATAGGAACTCTTGAGAATGACTTCGGAGAATATCACTATGAGGATCTATAGCTTTAGTCTGAATAGGAACTGGAGGTGGTGCATGTCCTAGATCTTGGATTGTGTGAACAATCACCTCAACCAGACATAGATCCACAATATGACACGCTTACTGAGATTCGACAACAGCCTCTTTTTGGATCCTATTATCACATCTTCTCGGAGGAATGTTGTTACCCAACCTAAAAAGAATTTTATTAACACTCAAAAAGAGTAACAAGGAAAACTATTCTTAATAGAAGGGATTAACAGGATTAAGATTCCACTCTATCCAAATCAAAATAGGGGAAAATACTAGTATTAATCCACAAGTCATATTTCCCTAGCCAACCATGGTGACTTATGCTTCATTGTGGTGAGAACTGGCCAAACACTCAACAATAAGTACCTCCTATGTCTCAACAAGAATACTCAAATGCATACTGTCATCAAGGCATGATGCTTAACCTGCCCTCTAATACCATTTTGTCATGAACCAGCCCAGGTACCCTGCTAACCCAATAACTGAGTGAGCCCTGACATAGCCCAAAGGTCATTCTCAGTCCCCATGGGTAGGCAACTAGTACCTGGAATCACACAACATGCAAGTGGGAATGATTTTCCACCCATAATGTAGATGAAAAGAAACAAGACAATATGCATAACAAGAAGAAACTACACTAGAAGTAATGTACCATAAAAGAGAGGCATAAAAATCCCAATGTACTACAATCTATGTACTTCAAATGGAAAAATAGCCCCAAGGTCCCTAATGACACATCTCACCAAGTCCAAAGTTCAACTACTGGATCCACCTCCAAGAGGTCCCTTCCCATTTTTCGAACTTGAAAGAAGAAGGTCTACAAACACTCGAAGAAAAATGTAGGGTGTGAGACTAATCCCAGTAGGATACCAACAATGATTCTGTAACATATGACAAATATAGATTATCCAAGGAAAATTTTTCAATTTTCAAATAAACAGGTTTGGAAACTCAAAATAATATTTTAACAAAACATTATATACAGTTTCAAATGATAGAAAAATTACTTTAAGGAAAGGCGTTACAATGATTGAATATTTCTAAAACAATGGCTTAAGTAAAACATTTATATAAAATAGTTTATATAAATTCCACAGGCATGTAAAGCTGTTCAAATGCATTGGCATATATTTATATCTCAAATACTAATAAACAAGTGAGCAACATGGTCATCTGACAAAAGGTACAATAGTATTAACCATTTATAGGATTCCACACTCCCTATGTGAACTCAGAAAAAGGTGTATACACACACGTCCCTATGACACTGGCCAAAGGAGAATCGTCACCAACCCGTCGGGGATTTCACGCGACGCAAGTATGTTTTAGAATGTTGTCATAGCATAGAGTGTATCCAAATAACTCACTAACTACCTAAGTCCTGCATGCGATCGTACATGATGGGAGAACTATTTTAAAAATTCTTAAAATATGATCAATCCCATTCTTCCATTTAAAAAGTGCCAATTTCATTCCATTTAACACCAAAATAGGTTTTATTCAAAACATTCCATTTTTCACAAGATAAAACCAATGGGTTTCTATATAATCATTTTAATCTATTTTCACCAGTTTGAAATCCATTCAAAACCAATTACATCATCTCATAATTTATTTCCATAATTAAATTCATCAATTTAATTGAAATAATTTCCATAAAATCCAAATTTTAAATTAAACAAGCAAATTTCCATAAACACACCCAATTAAATGGAATTAGAGTTTTCCAAATATCCATGCCAACCATTTCAAATATCTCAATTCACTGGAATTTAGTTTTTATCAATTCAATTGAAAGAAATTTTGATCAATTGAATTTAAATCAACAATTTAAATAATCCAATAAAATACAATGATAATCGATTTGGTAGGTCGGGATGGAACCACCTACCTCAAAGGTTTTGACGAAAACCACAACAGTTGAAGAATGCACAAGAAACCTAACTAGATTCTCAAAAAAACCACCTAATATCTCTTCTCCTAGTAATTAAAAGACAAAATCTCATCATATTTTTCATCCACACACTTTGAACTATCCATAACGGTCATAGATCTATGAAACCAAGAGAAGAGGGGATGTATATCTAAGTAGATCTATGAAACCGATCAAGAACGATGAAGAACAATCACATACCTCAATAATATGGCTTCGATTCACGAAGAGAGGCCTTTGGATTGCCTCCAGAATGTTGGGAGAACCTTCTCTGACATTAGGATAAGATAAATACTGAGTTAGGGCCGCTTAGGAGGAAAAACAAGTCACCTTGAGGAAAAAAAGTGACATACACAATTTAATATTCTCATTTAAGTGCATACATGGTTAGTTCCCACGGGTTGACAAACCGTGCGCTATCCGTGCAGTAGATAATGCCTCGGCAAACACTCCATGCATAGTTTGGTCACATGGTTAGATATACCATGCACCACCAGTGCGGAAGCTAATTCCTCCAAGACAAACTACGCACGGTTTGGCCGCAGAGTTCAAACAACTCGTGCACCGCCCGTGCGACTTCTCCTTTGCCACAAAACATCATTTAATGTTCTCCTGACTCTCTCATTCGTTACTAATCCAAAACAGAGGTACATATAAACATCAAAAGTACCTAAAAACGTATCGTGATGTTATAGTGTTAAACATAATTTATCCACATCTATGATTTAAATTTGGGAAAATATTCATAGAACATTGTAATCATTATTATATTTATAATCTAATTGAATAAAATTATTTATTATTTTTGGATTTTTTGAATAATAACTTCAGTAAATATTTATTTACCATGGTTAAGGGTAAATCTTGTCATTAAAAGTAAAAATAATAAAATTTTCTTAATTTGATTAAATGGATGGGTTTATAAAAAAATATATATTATGTATAAATGATAACTTTTTTATTCATATTACGTGAGAATATAACATTCATTATATTTTATATAAAATAAGTTAATATTGTTAATGCACATACTTTTAATTCATAAATCATTTTTAATATAAGGTAATATATATGATAAATTCAAATATAAGTAGTCATTATAAAGATAATAAATTTATTATCATAATACTAAATTTTTTAATCATTAGGGATGGATTAATTTAATTAATGGATTTTATAATAATAATGTCATAATAGCTTAATAAGTGGAAATATCAAATAAATGATATTAAAAATATTAAAATAATATAATTTTATTTAATTAGTCACATATAAGAATTTTATAGATACCTTATACATTATATTAATATATTATAAGTGTTGGTTCGATGTTATCTTGTTGTTAGGATATTTTGAAAAAGACAAGGAATGAATAGTATCAAAATTGACATAAATGATACTTTAAGATAAATAAATTTTTTAAATGATAAAAATTTCATAAATAATTTAAAATTAAGAAAAATAACTGTAATAAGTTTAAATATTCCATAAATTATCCATTTTTTGTTTTTGTGTCTTTTTATTATAAGTATATTTACCATAAATTGTAAAAGGACAAGTTTTATCGATAAGATCCAAATTGTTTACCTGATGGTTAATGCCAAATTATATTGTTACTAATATGGCCTCTACATTACTAAAAAACAGTGGTTATGTTATTTTAGACCCATCCTCATCATATTTTCAAAATAACTCACATTAAATTCATTTTTAATATAGAATTAATTTATACAAATTTAATATTTCTGAGGATTCCAAAAAAACACCCCTCACCAATATTATAAAAAGGCACCTCCTCCATCACTTCCATAAAAAAATTTGAAACTTATAGATTAAAAAAAACCTACCCATTTTCCTTCAAAAATTCTTATCTATGATGGTATTTTAAAAATATTTCTCCTGGTGTTCCTAAGAGGAGATCCAAATGAAATCCCCCGAAGAATATGTAATTATTTTACCATCTTATTCATGTTTTTTCTTCTTCTACTTTATATCCCTAGTTTATTTCCATACGAACATAATAAATTCATTATAATATATATTCTTAGATATTACTATGATTATTGTAAAACAATATTACACATTCTATCCATCCTACGAAAAATAATATCCCCAAGTGTGCGTGCCTGCAACTTACCCTCTCCACGCCACGAGGTAATCTATGTTTCAAAACTACTTTATTTGGATGGGTATAATGATGGATGTAATTGATATAAATAATACTTATAATTTATCCTATATACTTAATTTACCATCTAACTCTTTACCACTTTACCATTAAGGTAATGATATCGTCACTCATGTGTAAGCATGTCTTACCATCTCCACGATGCGAGGAGATTCATCTTCCACGCTAAACATTCATGACATATTATAAAAATTTACATAATTAGTAGACATTAAATATATTAAATAATTATTATACAGTAATTATATATATATATATGTAAATATATTTCATTTACCTTGTTCTATTCAATCTGATAAGAATACAGAAACAATGTTTATGCGTACGTATAGCCTACCGTCCCCATGAAAATTGTATTCCCTTTCATATATTTATATTTTATTAAAGGTTATATACTGAATATTTATAATATATAAATAATGTTTAAACTTATTTAAATAATTAAATCATTATCTATATTATATGATCTTGAATGAAACATACATACATGTATGGTAACTAAAGCAGTTATTACCAGAAATGTTTCTTTAACATGGAAATTGTCATCAACATGGTAATAAATAATCATAAATGTATCGTATGTGATATAAAAAATATTTTTATTATTCTTTTATAAGTTAATAATATGTTTAAAACTAATATACATTTGTTTCTTACATATATGGATGTTATCAGGCCTATTTAAGGGGATTTCATCACACTTTTTATAATTGTGAGATAATTTCCATATTGACCACTCGTTTATATTATGTGGTGTACATACTAACCACTAAAAATTTATATCATGAATTTAAATTATTTGAGGATATTCTATGTTTCGTTTTTATTTTATCTTTCAGTGATATCATAATTCAAAAGTTACTCAATTACTAAGGAACATCATCTCAATCTCCTTTCATTAAGGAATAGTTCGTTGTTATAAACACCAATCTTATTTTATGATGTATTTTTACCACCCCTTAGTATTATAATGTATTTAATATATTTGTTATAATATTTTGTTAAATTTTAATCTTCATAGACCACATGATTTAAATGATCAAAGTTTTATGGGACACCATGAATGTTTAAAATTTTATTTATCAAATCTTTTTTATATGCCCATATTCTTAATATTATTTTATATATTTACATAATTGTATTATGAATGATATTCTATGTCCATTATTAATTTAATTCAAATGTATAAAAGAGTTAAATTTTACGGTTTTATTTATGTAACTATTTAACTAAAATATAATTTTAAATGTTTTTAATATTTAATCTTCTAAATCATTCGCATTCATGTATATGTTTCCAAAATGGGTTTTATGGTTTTACTTATGAGGATAGATTTGTTTTAATATTTCAATAATAAAATTTATATCATAATTTTCAATGTTTTATGGGACACTTAGATTCAAAAATCTCTTTTAAAATTGATTTCTTTTATAAATAAACATCCTTTGAATAAATTATTTCAACGTAACAAGGGTTATTACTCTGAAGAAATTTCAAAGGATTTTATTAGAGTATTTTCATCTATGTCAACATACATTGTTGAATATTATGATTCATCAACATTGATCTCTTATGATACCTTATACCATATTTTATTGCAGTATTTATGATTATTTTGACTGTGGATATTCTATTTTGATACCATTCATGGTTTATGGTTGAAGTGTTCACATTTTTTATGATAGTTTCTCTATACAAAAGTTTATGATATTCATTATTCACCTTTTTCATATAAGTAATGCATTGGATTTATTAATTTATGGGTGGATCCCTCTATATAATTTTGATGCATCGGTAAGCCTGATGAGATGAAATCAGTTAGTAAAAAACCCTTCGCATTTTTTTAAAGTATTTTTTAATTTTCAGGAGGATAGAGCATGAAAAAATTAGAAGAGTTTCTACCCACATTGATAAAATTTCTTCAGGATAGATCATGATACTAACAATCTTTATAATAGAGCTTTAGAGTGAAGACAATTAGCTTCATGCATTCCATCATTATGAAATTAGTTATTGATATTAAATGTGATTATTTGACTGATACAATATTCTTGTGAATGTTTATATATAATCATTTGATTTATTATTTCATTATTATGCTCTAGATTATGATTAAAAGAAAATCCTTTCAGTTATATAACAATCCTTAAAAGAATAAGCTTATTTATGATAGGTTACACTGAATTGATTACCCTTACTAAGCAGTAGATCTCAGCACAATTATATATTTTTTCCCTGGGATACTATGATCATTTCTGAGTTTGATATGCTGGGTTAAACTAAGTGGAATACTAAAATTGTCAAATAAAATTAATTGTATATTTTATTTTTTAAAATGTAATGTAAATTTCATGCATATATCTAGATTACCAAGAATAAAAAATTTAGCCGCCTTTCTGGATTTGATTCCATTTAATCATGACAATGTAATAAGATAATGCATAGGATCTGCCCATATATTATTGATGAGTTACATATGTGGATGTATGGGTATATTTATAATTGAGTGTGTATGTATGTGTTGTATGTGTAAGCAGGTGTTGTATTGTGTTGTGTATTTTTGTGTGTCTATTTTGTGTATGTGTATGTTTATGTGTGTAAATGTATGTTTTTTTGTTTTTTTATATGTTCATATATGTGTATATATGTATATGTGTGTGAATGTGCATGTACATTCATGTGTATGTATGTATAGGTGTTTGTGTTTGTGTATATATATGTGTATTTGAATATGTTTAGGTATGTATATATATAAAATGTGCATATGTATTTCTATGTGTACATATATTTAGGTTCCATATGTGAATTTACATAGATTGTGTATGTAAAAATATATTTTTGTATGTATGAACACATTTTTGTAATTATATGTATGTATATGTGTATACATGTCTGAATGTGTATGTGTATATATTTTTATCCTCATGAATACATGTGTATGTATGTTTCTATTTATGTTTGTGTATATTTATGTATATTTATGGGTATGGGTATGTGTATGTATCTGTATATGCATGTGTATGTGTATGTTTTTCTACGTATGTATGTTTGTGCGTATTTGTGTGTGTGTGTGTGTGCAAGTTTATGTGTATGTATATATGTTTATATATACCTGTATGTATATCTATTACCTTTTCAATTCATATATATGTGTCTATATGTATGTTTATTTATTGATATAATATTATTTTTGCATTTTTGATATTTCTCAATTATTATTATTTTCTACAGTTTATTCACATCCAATATTACTCAGAATGGGCAGGTGATAGGCAAACCCACTCCTAAAAGAATTATTAGAAAAATATTGATGTCAAAGAGGAAATTTTTTGAAGGATAAGGTTAAACAATGACGCATTCCCTTATACATAAAGGTAAACCAAAAATCTAGAACAAGATCATTTCTATAATCATGGTCATAGTCATCATCATCCTCCATAGTTTCCCACTCTAACTGTGATTTCCATTGAATAAAGATCACATAGTACTTCTCCTTGATCGTTTCCTTCTCCCGAGTGAGATAGAAATTAGATTACATGAAAGAAGACCTAGTAGACACATTTCAAGCACATCGTCATGTTGTAGCCCAATCATCTTTGCCATATCCTAAGCCATGGCATTTTGATATATATATTTTTTAATTTGTTAAAATTTTATAATTTTTAATAAATTTTAAAATAATTTTATATATAATTAAATAATAATTTTTTTAATTATAATAAAAAATTATAAATGTAAATAAATAATTTCAATATTTATATGTATTCGATTCAATGCATATATCAAAATTAGCAATGTTATTAGTATTTATTTGTTAATTTTTATACATTTTTATGTGTTTTTAATTCACATAATAAATGTTATTTAATGAATTTAAAAAAAATGTTGTAATTTATTTAATTTTTTTTGTAATTTTTATATTTCTATATTTTTATCATTTTTGAATTTATTTATTGTTATAATTTATAGATATTTATTTATTATGTTTAAATAATTTCTATATTTTTTTATTTTATATAATTAATATTAAAATGTTTTTATTTATAATGTTTTAATATTTGTAATATAGTTCAAATTTATACAATCGATTCTTATAAACCCATCTCAAATCATGGTCATTTGGGCAAGAAAATCCATTTTGGACTGAAATTGAACTCCAACGTATGTTATCCCCAACATCATTTTTGTGTTTCTATAGTGAAACTACAGATTTAGTATTACAATGTAGTAGCAAAAAAACATTTTTAATTATGTTATTATTTGTAGATATGTTTTTATATATTTTTGTTTTTATTTATTTGATATGTTTAACAACAAATTTAATTGTGTTAATACTAATATTTAGCAAATAGAAATCATTTATCTTATTATTTTTAAAAATCTAATGAAATACATAAACTGTATATTCATAATAATATTATGATGTTTGATTACAATATACATAATGATCATTAAAAATTAATAACAAACAATTAATTATTAGAAAAAATACTTACCATAAATTTTAATAATATTAATAGTTTATTAATTTTTAGTGATACATGGTAAAAATTAAATTAAAAGGTAAAATATATTAAATCAATGATTTATAAATAAAATTTAGGAATAAAAATTTAACTATTAATTCTTAATATATACATATATTTATATAAAATTCATTATAAAAAATAAATTTTAATGAAAATAATAGAAAAAAAAACATATGTTCTCACAGAAAGATGCACTAGTCATAACCTAAACTCTCTACACTGGTAGAGAATATGCTCTAATGGTTATTTAGGATTTATAGTTTCATTATGGATCCTAGTAATGGTAGTGAATAGTTGGAATCCCTTCCTTTCTCTCTCTCTATAGATATTAATACACCAACTATATATGATACCCTACATCCTTTCCTGGGGTGTTGTCTCGATAGTCCTGCATCTCTCATCTACGCCATCTACATCCCCATTGGTTGGAATAGTTCCCTCTCTCTAGTGTTTAGATGGATATAAAATTAATAATTCATTAGTGGAACCAAACTCTATCGTAAATGGGGAAAATAACTATTATTGCTAACATTGACAATGTCCCCTTCTTGGTGCACATGATAACTCTTTAAATTTTAGGTAAATTCATCATAAAATTCCATTTCAACATGAATGCACTAATAAACATGTTCAAATCTTTTTGGAACCTAGATAATGTCCGGGAAATAAGTGATGTATGATTGGGGCACCTGATCATTAAATCTATCAGTGATAAGGATAACAAAACGCTGATCCTTAGAAGGCCACAGTCATTTGGTAATCACCTTATTGTCATGGATGATCTTAAATATGAAGATGATGAAATGAGTATGGCCTTTAATAATAAAAACATGGGTTTCTTCTTAAAAAAACATCCCTTTCAGCTGGATATCTGAAAAAATGATCCCGAATATTGGTATCCACATCTGATGTTTTGTCGATTGTGTTTGTTGAGACTCGTTCCATTGGGGACATTACTTGTGTATTTGGGTTCACATTTATGTGACACAACCACTCATGAGGGGAATAATTTATTCAATGTAGGATCATCTAATATGGATCATGATTCCATATGATAAACATATCATCATCTTTTTTAATAAGGAAGGATCAAACATGCTAAAAAAGAGTGTTCCTCTACAGAATAGGATGTTGAAGGTTCCATCATCCACTAGTATGTCTTTTGGATCCAACTGAAAAAAGAAAAAATAATTCATTCATCCTAGATGCAGTAAGAAATATTGATAGAGAAAATATTTCCATGGTCTTTAAAATGCAAGCACCCTTTGGCCACTTGAATGATATAATGCTCATCCCCTCATCTCCTTTTGAATACAATAGTCACCTTGTTCACCCCTGTTGTGGGGAGAGCCCCAGCATGAGAGGAAACCCCCATGAAATATCCCAATATCTAATGGGTATTTTAGTTTATTAAAATAAAAATGCTAAAACGGGGTTTATTTACAATTTATTAATAAAAAACTATTAAACAGAAATGACGATTGAGATTCAATTTAATAATAATGAATAAGTCAAATGAATAAATAATTATTCAATAAGATAACATATTGGCAGTGGCATTTAAAAATATTGAAGACTTGAAATAATTGCCATTAAAATAAAAAACATAATATTTAAACACTGATTCAATAAAACAGATTCAAGTAATGAGAAAATGAATTTCTAGAATAACTTATACCTTTCCAAAATTACAGGGAAGCATCACGAAGGATAAACAGCTAGGAAACAAAATGCCTTAAATTTCATCCACATAAAATGATAAATTCAAACCCATAAAAATAAAAAGAATGAAAATATTAATTAAAATAATAAGCATTGACATTCAATAATATACATTGAGAAAATGTAGAGAAGAAAATATTAAATGGGAGACCAGTGATTTACATGATTCAGCCAATGACCTATGTTCATGAGGCAGTATCATCAAGGGTTTTCAAATTTCAAAATAAAGAAAAGTATAATGATATAAGGATTGATGAAATGGTAACTATGAATTGTACAACATCAAAAAACCATCACGTACAAGAATAAAAACTGACAATCAATACCAATAATACTAGACTGAAGACCCGTATCCTGGTCCCGATCATACCAAAAGAAGATCATTCATGTTATACACAGTTCAGAGTTCCCATTGATGAGTTTTAGGAACACCACCCTCTTGGTATCCCACTGTTTTCATTGATCATCCACTATGGACCATCCCTATGAGTCGATGTGGTCCAAGAACCATTGTTGTTATCAAAATATTGTGTGTACTAGAAGCATCATACGAAAAATACCGTTTTCTACCAAGATAAGAATGCGTGGTGGCAGAGAGTGATATCCAATGGAGAGATGTCAATCCACCAGTGGTGAGACAAGACTCTTCATTCCATGGCCCCTCTAACTGATCCTAAATCCACTATTTATGAACTGGCCACATCAAGCTACTACTTGACTTCTCCATCTAAGAGGCCCTAAATCAAATCTAGAAGGGTAGCATGCCAGAATCCTCTCTACTCTCATCTCTCTCTATGAAATATTAAACCTTATATTTTATGGAGATCCCTCTTGAGGGATTTTTTCACTAATGTGGTGCACATACATATCGAATAATTCAATAGAGAAATTGTGGAATGAAGGGGAAGTTCCTGTGGGACATGTGGTCGAACGAGCTGAAAAGGGTGGATCAATTCCTAAAAAAAGTCAAGAAGAATAATAAAATACAATTTAATTTTACTTATAAAATAAAAGTGAATATAAATTTCACAAATCTCTACCATGGAAATTAAAATTCATAATAATTTAATATACAACATAACTCTACCTTGCAAATTCAAAACTAACCACATGATGATTTTTCCCCACCTACCATCTTTAATTTTCACATAACATCCTAAATAGGAAACACCTATAGGGTAAAAATCAAAAGGTCCCTCTAAAATGTTTCAATGTGACAAATGTCGAAAAACATCGTGATATTTTAAACAAAGGTTAAACATGCTTAGAATTAAACAATTCTAAACAACTGCATGATAATGTATATAAATTCACATACCTGAATCACAATCTAAGAAGATTCAATTGAGGAAAATAGGAATATCAAATCATATTCTAATACATGTCCTTGAAATATCTCACCAGTTCCTGCATAACACCAACAAAATAGCCCAATATCCTTCATCACATAAAAAATGGAAAAACAATACTCAGATAATTCATATAGAATGTTACTCATTAAAAAATAATGAAATCATGAAAAGAGATACCTAAAAAAATAGAATATATAGTTTAATAGAAAGAACACATGAATATTAAAGGAAATAACTAAAATATGTCTCCACTAGAAGCCATAAAAACATAAGAGGACCAAAGAACCATGAATTGATGGCTTTAAGACCAAGACGCACAACCTAAAAACTCTAATAAAAATAATCCTGACACAAGTAACCATAAGATCCATAAATGATGGATTCTGATTCTTCACCCAAGGCTACAAGAACCTAAAAAAATCCATAAATAGTTATCCTCAAACAAAAGAGAAACATCAAGGACGCATTCATGTCATCCCAAAATCATATGATGGCTCTAAGGCATGAGAACGATGGCTAAGAGCCTGATACAATCCTACAGGGGAAATTCAACTAAATGGTTATAAATCCAATTCTATAATTACTAAAAACAGAATTTCCCTAACACTATGAGACCAAAACAAAGATTCTATGAAAGTTTGAATATAAAACAAATAAATTTTGTTCTATAAAAGTGACAATGATGATAATTTCCCCCATAAGCAACCCAAACCGAAACACTGAACCCACTACAGGACCATACCTCATGAAAAAAAACCAATAGGATTCAGAGGATCACAATAGAGTTAACAAAAGCACATATGTTAGGAAAAAGGAAGTCACTAGATACACAAGATCCTTCCAATACCTTACTTCTAACCAGCTCTCAAACGTAGTAAGACCTCACACAAAACCCATTCCAACCTCTAAACCATTGACACAAATAGGTACATACTATCAAGAGGCAACTTGGAGGATTAGGTAGGAAATAAAAACTAGGAATTAACAAGGAAAAAAATATCATCAATAGAAGGAAATTACTACCCAAGTGATCACACAACCAATCTAAATAAAATAACCAAACATGCTATAACTAGTAAAATCCACTAAAAATATATTTGAAATAAAATATCAATCAATTTTAAAATTTAATGAAGAAAACATTAATCATATTTAGATATGATAAAAAAAATTTAGGGGATTTCCTTATCCTGAGAGGCACTCCCCATACAATAGCATAGAATCTATTGGGTGTTTGGTTCATTAAAATCTAAAATTATGAAATGGTTTTTATTTACAGTTTAAATAAAAAACCTGATAAATAGAAATAAGGTTCATGTATCAATTCCATAATCAATAATAAATAAAATGAATAAAATTGTAGTCAATATGATCATATATTGGTAGTTTCCATTACAACTATTAAAGCCTTGTAATAATTCACATTACAACAAAGAACTTATTATATAAACACTGATTTAATAAAATATAATCATGCAATAAGAAAATAAATTTCTATAATCACATATATATTTTTAGTGTCATAATCTATAGCAAGAGTTATGAATAATTGTGATCCACAACACCTCAAACTAATTTTATTTATCAAGATAAATTGAAGGCCAAAAATATAACAGGTTGGTAAATAAGAATTAAACCATGAAGCACCAACATTCATTAATAAAACTCGAGAAATGTGGATGGAATAATAGTAAAAAGGACACTGAGGATTTATGTGGTTTGGAAAATGACCTAGGTACATGAGGTAGGATCATCATGAGTTTTCACAATGCTGTATAAAGTGGTGTAAAAGGAGATAAATACTACAAAAATGGTCATCTATGCACACTACAACATCAAAAAATTAAACTACCAACTATAAGTATCAAAACAGACCATTAATTCCATGAATACCAGACCATATACCTCTTACCATGGATCTACCTTGCCTGTTGATTATCCTACATACTAGACAATTACTGAAGTTTCTATTAATGATTCTGAGATTCACCATCCCCCAGGTAGCTCATAGTTATCTCGGATCTTCCACCGGGGCCCATCCATATGAGTTTACATGGACTATGAACCATTATTACTATCTAAAATTTGTGTGTACCAAAACAGAACACCCTAGAGACTGTCCACTATCGAGATGAGAATGGATGGTGGGATAGAGTGATATCAAATAGTGAGAGGGAGAACCACCAATGTTGATTGATGAATCTTCCTACCATGGCCCCACTAATGGATCCTTTATTTGTTGTTTGAGAACTGGCCCCATCAAGTAGGTGCTTGACTTCTCCCTCTGAGAGACCCCAAATCGCACCCAGAAGGGCGGCACACTGTAATCATCTCCAGTTATATCTCTATATAGAAAAAATTGAATCCCTCAATTTAGAGGATCTCTCACCTAAGGGATTATTTCACTAAACCGGCACATATATGTATCATACAATACAACTGAGAAATTGGGGAATGAAGGGGTGGTTCTACTAGGATAGATGGATAGGCAATATGAAAAGGGAGGTTCAATGCCTAACTAAAGTCAAATATCATATTAAAATAAAATTACATTTTAATTAAAAAAATAAAAGTGAATATAAAACTTAAAACCCCAAAATACACAATAGCCATGAGACCAAACCTATGTCAGGAAATTAGGATATCCCTAATGATCACATGGGGAAACATCCATCAATGTCTACCACCCAATATTTTTACTCTCCCTAACCAGCAAATAACACCCCCCCCCCCGAATTCCACCACCTAGCCTGATGTTTATACATTGTGTATGATCAGACCCCAACCACTTCACCTCCCCCATGTTTCCAACTCCCATGGTCTTGAAAATCCTAATCAAAATGTTTCATCATGGGATTTAAAAGATAAATTCTTGAATGACGTTTCATTGAGTAGAACATGATTTCAACCTTCTAGAATATGGTTATTTTGTTGAACACATAGATTTGGTGGCATATATGAACCAAAACATCCTATCCTAATGAAAATATTATTTTGGAATTGTGGTGGGATTGGAAATCAATGAATGGAATTAATGCTCTAGCACAGAAGCGCCAAAAGTATCCCTAGAATAGATTTTTTTTCTGAAACCATGATTGAAAATATGGACATATGTGGAATTAGGTCCAGGAATTTTTTTTCACATTTTTTTCCTTGTCACATATCATGGACAGGAACGAGGTCTCAAAATATTATGGAATGAATATGAGGACATCGTAATTAAATTCTTCTCTCCAATCTATATTGTGGCCTCTCTTAAACAATAAATTGTACATGTCTAGGTTTCTTAGGGCTTCTATTAATGGACCTCACAAAAATAAATGTGAATATATAGGGATCTCATAGTTTATTTTAGAATTATTATGTTGTGAATTTTTCACATTGGTAGAGTATTCAAAAAAAATTGATCCTAGAGAAAAAAGTGGGGTGACTAAAAATTATATACCCACATGGGAGACTTATTTAATGTAATTAAAATCATGTGACAGTCCAACCTAGGACATTATTGTATTATATTCATGTGGTTCCATGGATTCATATAGAACACCCACATTTCAAAGTGCTTTGATATATTCTTAGAATCCCCTTCATAACTCAAAATTTTTAATATCTTCCACATTTCTCACCTAACCCAAGCCATGTTGGACAACATACCCATTCAAATTAATACCAATATAGACCACAAGAACCCAAGATAAAAAATGAACTTCAGGGTTAAATTTTTATGGATGATGGAATGAAAATTCAAAGAGGTTATTAAATCGTGATGTAATCTGGAAGGTGTTAATATTCACAAAATAATCAACCATTTCATATATAACCTCAACCAATGTTGTTTTAAAAGGTTCATCTAATCAGTGAATAAATTTGATTCCATTGAGAAATGTCTTGAAAATATCCACTCCCTCCCACCCTACATCACAATACATTCAAGAATTGTAGCATTATAATATGATCAAAATAAATCCCTCAGAATGGAAGAATGAAAATTTTTAATGTCTTATCATGACATCCACATTAAAGAGGGTGACTAAAATACACACTAAATCTATCAATAATAATATGTAAGGTGATATAAGAACTTTATATCAGATCTTGCCTTGGCAAAAGGAACTATCATCTTGAAAGAAGATGAGATCTATGGCATTATCTTCAACTTCTTCTTCAATCTATGCATGGTCAGTGATTCTTCATTCCCCAATGAGATTGACTTTTATATTAAGAAAATTGTGATTATGAATATTAACTACATTATCACCGATGATATAACATATTCCAAAATCTAGATTTCACTTAGGAGAATCAATTCCATAAAATCCATGGGCCTTGATGGCTGCAATTTGGTCTTCTTTAAAAATTACTGGCATATCATAGGGATAAATTTTTCATCATTGATAAGTGACCTATAGCATGGGAAATCCAAACTCTCCTCTAAATCATAAACCCTCATCACTCTCATATCAAAAATTATGATACCTTCTCTTGTGTTATATTTTAATCCAATTAGTCATTCCAACATCACCTATAAAATATTCATAATATTTATAGCTAACTGCTTGCACACTTGGTTACCTTCCATTGTATTAGAAAAATATTTCACCTTCTTCCCCAAAAGGATTATCTCAAGAAATGTTATTATTTCTAAAGAAAACTCCACTCTAGGAACACTCACACCAAGTCCAAAAGGGGTATCATTGCCTGGAAAATGGACATCGAAAATTCATTCAACATAATGAAATGTATGCTCCTCTAGTTCGTAATATGAAAGTTGGTATTCTTCTCAAAATGGGTTGAAATTTTTATATAATGTTTCTCTTATATATTATTTAACATATGTATTAATGGTTGAAACATATAGATTTTCACTCCTACTATATAGGGTGTGAGATAAATCTCATTAGGCCACCACTAGTGGTGTTTATCACATCATGTCCTTGTAATATAAACTGAAAAAATTTACACACGTGCATATATATAGTATAATAATATAGTAACACAAATACAAAAGTACCTGATTCATCCCTCACCTAGTGTGTGAACATGTTACTAGATCATTAATTAATTAAGTTCCAGTTTATATTATAATTCATGGGAGGTAACAACCAACACTAACATCACCTTGTGATAATAATATTGAAGGTTCCAATATGTCACAAGCCATCCGTTAATTTTATTTAATAATAATATGTTATAATATAATAAAGAAGGAAACCTAGACCTCAAGGGTATCTAAATCAGAAGTAATTGAATCCTGGCTTTGGGGTAAAAGTGTAATCAATGGAGAATCATGAAAGGAATTCAATAATAATGGCGTCTGATGAGTCTAAGGTATCCATCCAACAGAAATTGATCTTTATTTAAAAACTGGGCATGATGGGTATATCCATGGAACCTGTATGCCATGATAAATCCAAGGAGTTTATCTAAGGCATCCTTTAATAATTATTTCTTCAGAGTCTGATGAATCTATCCATGATAAAATGGGACTAAGAGATGACTGGACATGATAGGTATAACCATGGAACATACAATCCATGACGAATCCAAGGAGTGTATCCATGAAAACCTATATTAATATATTAGAGATCATATAATTTCATACAAGGAATCCCATGATAGACAAGGATCGGGTTCCAACGTTGGACTCAACCAAAGGAAACTAACATCGTTGAATTGAAATGGGGTCTTTAAGTGCTCAAGGTGTTCCATTAGGAATCCAAGTTGAGATCATGTCAATTCATTACTATAATTATAATTATGTCAAGGTCCATTAGTATAATCAGGCTCCTTTAATTTAATTTATTTGTTAATTGATGGAATAATTTAAATATTCCATTGTATATGTCTTAAGGTTCATGCCATCTCATTTCATAATTGTGACAAGGCCAATTGAGGAAGTAACCAATATATCAATTCATTTAAGACATAATCAATCAATATAGTCATTATGTTCAATAATTTCATTTCATTAATTTGATAATCCCATGTAGCATGAAAACATATCATTTAATCCATTTAAGGAATATTAAACAAATAAGGTTTACCTCGCTACCTTCCATTAACATGGAAAGGGGTGCTATAGACATGAAACCAAGTATTTTTTTTACAATTCCACTGTATAAGTCATATATACTGTATATTACCCAATTTCATTTACAATTTTTTAATCTTGTTTATATAAATACCTTAGGTGGGCCAAGTTTCATTTAAGGCTAACCCATAAAAATCAATAGTAATTTGATTAAAGATGGGATTACCCTTAATGGTTTTAATACATTGAATACATGTGATTTTCATTATAATTGAACTCTATATACATTTAATATTGGATGTATTACCATTATGAGGGTCATGGAAAGGCACAACCAAATGTTGACTCAATCGATTGAAGACACTGAAAACTCAATTTTGATGAAAAATACTATATGGGATGGATGGTGTTGTAGACGTTACCACCAAAAATGAATTGGATAACTAACACGAGTCTTAGAATATGGTTCCAGTGCCTATAATCAGTACATATAATTTCAAAAAATTATGGATGATGAAATCAGTGTGACGACATGGAAATTTATAAAATGAATAAACATTATATATGGATTATAGACCACCTACCGTAGGCTCATACTACTCTCCTCATCCATTATTATCCTCTATTTTAACCTTTATTAGAGTAGATCTAAAGAACAGATCAACACCTTGAAAGTAGGGAATATGAGACTCAACCTTGATAACATAATCGAGAGAAAGAAACATGAATAATGGATAATAAGGAGTACAGATATTACCTATACACATTAAATGCAACTGAAAGAAATCAAATCAGTGTCTAGATAGATGATATATCTCAATTATTAATTTAGATGAGATGATTCAAAAGGGTGGATAATGGTGTTCTTTCCACTGGAAATAACATAGGAGAAGGTGGGTTTGTTTAATTATAATATTCAGGGAGGAAAAGTAAAATTACACATAAAATTACATGTTCATGGTTTGGCCGCATGATTTTCCAAACCATGTACCATCCATGCATGGTAACCAATAGGAATAGGTTCACTCACATGGATGGGCCACAAAGTTTGGGATGAAATGGATCTACCTGAAACTACAGACCATCTGCTTGGTTAACTCCAAATGTGTTCTCTTCCTGCACAAATTACTCTAATTGTGTGACATGACAATTTCACCCAAAAGCTTGGTTCCGTGCCCCAAACAAGACCTGGATAACCTTTAGACCTTTTCTAACTCATTATAAATACAAAATAGGCCCAAAATAAAGTATCATACAAAAATTTAAAGTATCCATTTCTGAGTGAAAAATTGGGTTCTTACATTATGTTAGGCTATTGATTTTTCATGGCTTATTTGTAACATGTGTTTTATCATGGGAGACAAAAAGGAATAAGCTGTAGTGGAAGGTAATTTATATTATACTTTTCTAGAACATTAATTTTGATGTTTAGTGTTATTTTATTAAAATTGAAATGATTTATGGCGTTCATTATAAATTACCATTGATGTTAATTAGTGTCTGGATATTTTTAATTATTTTAATGGCGTCAAATATTTTTCTTGGGGTCCTAGAATATTTAACTATGTTATGAAATTTTTTCAATGTCAATACTTTGATTTAATAATTGTTTTGATTATGTTAAATTTTGGACTCTCTTTTCTCTTTTGTGTTTTGATAGTAGGTTTTAGAGTTTTACATGTATAAATTAATTATGGTTTTGGAGATATAGGTTATCGATTAGTTAATTAATATTTAAGGTTGATTTAATTCATTTTTGGTCTAATAGAGTGCAGATTGTTCCGTAATATAATTCATTGCGAGGAGATACAAGTTAGGGATATTTTCATCGCTATTTTCTCGTGCACTAGGTTGATTTAATTAATTATATATTCCTACATGATAACATGTTCATACCATGACATTTTAGATACCATATTGATGCATGAATCTAAACTAATAATTATTATAAATATTTAAAAAAGAGTAGTATTCATTACACCGGTATTCATATTGTATTCATACAATGAAATTATTTAAATAAAACTTGTATGCATACTCATATATACTTATTGTATGAAAGCTATCAGAGATTGTAAAACCACCATAAATTGAGAAACTATGTGATTCATTGTGAAAATGATTCATAGATTTTATGTATATAACTATTGTAATTAAATAAATCTATATCCATATTATTTGTGTCAATTTTTTGAAATTATATAATCTTGATCACATATGGTAAACAGTATATATATACATGATCATACAAGAGCACCTCATATTAATGTCCCAAAATGATTTCATCAGCAATTAATGTATGTATACTATTTATACTCTTTGTTAATTTATATACACTGAACTCATAAAACACATATAGTGTAAACTCAATTTTTCAAAGTAATTATAACTGTATGCATAATGTATGCATATGATAATTCAAATTTAAGAAAATTAAACACACTACTATATTCCTATTTTACATATATACTATATGAAAATAAATAATTCATAGATAAATATTATACCATTTTCTACTAATAGTTTATATATATATATATAAGGCATTAATTCTACAATGTCATTCAAATTTCAATATACATAATTATTTAGAGAGTGCATATACACATACATATATATTTATATAGTTACATTTATATAGTTACATGATTACATTTTATGTAATAAATCTTCGTCTATATAGAAAATTGTGTAGTTACATGGATACTATTAAGTGAATTTGATTAAACCTATATTCATTTTTTATGGTAGGCATTTACACTTAGCATGAATCTATGAAAGATTTAAATTTATTTTTCTCTCTTAAGAGTCTTCTATATTAATCACTTTATTCATAAGACTTCCCTTATAGGAATTATTTATTTCAATATACTTGTGTTTCAATATTCTATAATTTATAAATTATGAAATCAACCATAAATTTACAATACAATGAGGTTTGATTCATAAAAAACTTATAAATTCTCATTAACTAATATTAAACTATGATTACCAATTTATTTATGAACATAAAAAAAATTGGTTGGTATTATTTTAGTAAATTTAGTTGACATATCATACTAGTTAATATTTTATTTTTCATCATTGTTATTCGATTTGAAATTAATTAAATTGTTATGTTTTTTTTAATTCCAAAACTCTATTCTAAAATATATTTAACAAATATTATTTTATATTTTTCTTCTAAAATTCTTACGAGTATTCAACTTTTTTTGATGTTGATTTCGTTAAAATCTAGGCCCCCATTCTAATTAATCTATTTCATAGAATCTTTACTATTTGTCAAGAGAAAAACTAGTTCAATCGATTATGTATTCCATTTTTTCTATAATTCATTTTAGTCACAAGAATATCATTCTATTTATGTTTCACATAAATCCTTTGATGAAATGTTTTTCAGGTTCTAAATTATCAATTCCATTAAAATATGAACTATATTTTTCTTGTTGTGATTGTTACATGCAAATTAAAAATAATAATTAGTGTGTCTATAAATTTCATATACTTCCTCCTCCATCTATCATAACAAAGGATCTTCTAGTTAGCTATATTAAATGTCTGTCACATTCTCATCCTTCAAGAAATAAATCATTTTTCAATCACTGATTTCCATCATAGTTTACTCTGTTACAATTACTCATTAATCAATTTTCAATCATCTTTTATGGGTTTTGTTAGTCCTATTTCATTTTGTAATCATTTTATGTTATTTAGTTTATGCATATAATTGTTTTTTAATTTGATGTATATAATACCAAAATGATGTTCCTTTTAATGATTAATGTATTATTCAATTTCTTTGTGATGTATAAATTAATTATATTCATTTTATTATATCAATTGTTTAATAGGATTGATAATTTTATATCTTCAGTCCATACTATTTTGATTTTTTTCAACGCATGCCTTATAGATTTAATAAGTTAAAATACACATAATATTTTCTTATCTATATTGAATTGAATTTATATTTTGAATATCATAATGATATGTTTTCATAATTATATATATTATTGATTCACAGTATGTCATGGTATTAGAATCATATTTTTGTTTTATTCTATAGTTCGTTTTAATGTAATGGATATGTTGGGGTTCTATGACTTTACTCGAGGTCAATCCTTGGAATCTGGTCTTCAATTTTGGGTATTTTCATTGTGATTCATGTTAATTGTGGTTCTTATATACAATTTATAAATTGTTTGAAGTGTTCATGTTGTGAATAATTTAATTAGAAAGCTTGAGAAGAACAATTGAAGGTGATCATGGTGAGTGTAGAATTCCATGTTTCTAGATTCTTTTCCTTTAATAATATGGTTTTATTCTCTATTTTATCTCTTGTTTTTTCTTATTGATATTATTATATAAAATATTAATGATGATTTTTTTGGCTTAAATATGTGATAATATAGAGTAGTAATAATTATTTTTTATTAAGATACTTTTATAATGTTATCAAATGGAGCCTAACTGTGATTCTCATGTTGTGGTAGTGGCCTCATATTTTTGGGTTGTTCCCTGGTTCATGTTGATGTAATGGTCATGTCGGGGATCCATAGTTTTACAAGAGGTTGATCCTTGGAATCTGTTCTAGATGTTTGGTTTGATTTTATTGTGATTCATGTTAATTGAGTTTCTTATAGTCTGTGAATGTATTTCTATAGGTTATTACATTATTTTTTTGATCTATAATTGAATATTATATTTAAAGTCTATACTCTCAAATGTTTTTAAAATTCATTCCTTATAGATTTAATTAGTTGAAATACATGTTGAAGTTGATTCCTATATTGACTTGCATTTATATTGGGAACGTCACAATTCTATATTCATGTGATTAAAAACCAATGATTCACATAACTAAATCATAGTTTAATTTAGTAAAATTATTATTTTTATAAGTTATATACTTTTTGTACATTTTTCATTGAAGATAGAATAAATTTAAGACTTCTCTAAAGAGGATAAGGCTCTTTTAGCACATTAATTTCAAAAGAAATTAGCTTATAAATGTTACAATATAAATAAGTGCATGTTAATTATTAAAAATAAATATTTTAAAGCTTATGTTCTTATCACAATGATGGTCATGGTGGTGATTTCTAGAGTTATAATGTAATTATGAGTCCATAGAGATATGACATAAATTATTGAAGGGAATAGCTTGTCATAAAGAGACTTCTCTCTTGGAGTTTGCAGATTGAAAGGAGTTCAAAAGTAGGGATTCATTATGTCTTATTTTCATCATTGGATATAACCTCATGGGTCATTAGTGCATCTATTCCATGGTGTTAAATTTTTGTGTCTCCCGATTGAATTTGGTCTACTATTTCTATGCATATAGCTTTTGTGTGTAATTTGTTGTTCAAGAAAAGAGAACTGGAGACACTAATTTTAAAACTCCTGGTTGTTCGAGTCTAGATAAAGGTCATATAATTAAGTGACATGGATTTATTTTTTCCATAGGTTGAAGCATTGAAGACCTATTGTTTATATTTTTCACATATTGTTATTGTTGAAATACTGATACATCATTAAATCAAATAGATACCATAAAAAGAGGTTGTGTCATGTTCTGATTGCATTTATGTGAAAATATAGATGAATCTGATATGAGAGATTGGTGACTGAAGTATTAAATGAGTTTGTTGCTACTACTACTATATGGAGAATGTTTTTTTGATATTCTTGTTCTTATATGAGTGTGCAGTTTTATGGTGGAGAATTTATATTTCTATTTGGTAAGATCACTGCACATATAGATCTGAGTTATTTTAGAGATATTATTGGAATTTGAAAACTCTCCATGTGATATTACTTGTAAATTATTGATTTAATGTTCAAGATAGTTATAGTGAATTGGAGACTGAAGAGAGGTCGAATTCATAGAAAGATGGAGTCTGTGTATTGTTCCCTAAAACTAATTTACCATGTGGTAGGTAGTCTGAATGACATTATACATACATAGTGTACCATGGGAGTGCTCACTCAAGGATGTTTGTGACTGGTCAATTCCAGATCTAGTTGAGTTCAATTAAGAAGTTAGATAGAAAGAAAATCTATAATTTAATCACATGATAAGTAATCTGAGCATTTGAGATGCTTTTGAACAAAATTAATTGAGTTATATAAATTGTAGCAGTGTGAACATAGATACCAAGCCAGCTAGTGAATTATCCAAATTAAATGAGATTATTCATTCAAGACCACACCATATAGGGAGGTCTATACTCTGAGAGGAGCTCCAAAACTATCTTTGATAGGGTGTTGTATATGTCAATATAAATTCAATATTCACCATGGGGAATTCAAGACATCAGCCAGGGATATTGGTAAGAGTTAAAAGATGGGATTTTTTATTTATTCAATCCAACTTTCTCACATGTTCTTAATATTTATTTATATCTCTTTGAACTCTAATGTTGTGATTAATATTTTCTGTTATCTTTTATGAATAGGTAGTTTAATGATTGATACCTATTTTTATATTTTGATTCGAAAGAGGATGAAATTTTTTATTCCATTATTGGAATGATAGTTGTCATCATGCGATATTTGATAATTTCCTATTGGTTTTTATGTGATTTTATTATGAATGAATTTGTGTATATTGTTAAAACACATTTTGAACCTAACGAATTGTAATTGAAAATGAAAATAAAACTAGTTGACAGATCATATGTTATGTAAATAGAATTATTTTCACCAAAATCATTTTGATAATTATCTTGATTTGGATTATTTACACATTATACATGTATCTATAGAGGCACTTATAGGCCATGCATGGATTATTGTTTTTGTTCATGTTGTGAAGATATAAACTGACTATCTTGAGAAAAACATTTGAAGAGTATTTAAGCGAGTTATTGTTCCATGTTTACATTCTACTATAAGGTTTTATATTCATTCTTTTTTCTCTTGTTCTTCTTGTTTCAATTTGTATTTGTGTATACTGATTTTTGTTCTTATTTGTTACACCCATTTGAGAAAACAATATTAATTAGTTACTCCTATTTATATCTTTCATTATTTTATTTGTTATTTTTCTTATTGTTCATAATGAGATTCTTGTAGAAAATATTTAATATTATGATTCCTTATTTTTATTGTAAAACTTCTATGAAAAAATGTGGGTGGAATGTTGGTATATTCATTTATGTTAATAACATATAATGATTAAAACATATTCTCCTCCTTATACTTGTCTAACATATACACCCATTCCTTATTTATATCGATTTTTATTCTCATATTGAATAGTTTAATGTTTTTCATGGTACTGACACTAAAATCATGTTAAAATGATATATTTTGGAGATTTTAAAAACAATAATCCCTGAAAAATGATTAGCGAAAAATAGTATTAGACCTTATTTCCTTGGGTTAATACTATATGAAATCATTTTTCTTTTTCAGTTTTAATTTTGAAAAACATTAAAATAGTCCCTCACCACACACATTGAAACTATACAAACTCAACAGATACCCCATTCATAATCTCCCCAATCATTCAATAACAAAAACATTTCTACAAAAAAGAAAGTGGTTTTATATTTACCTTCAACTATAAGGTTTTTTATTCTTCATTTTTAATATTTTTTCTCATTTTAATTAGTATTTGTGTCACCCACATATTTATATTACCATTTCTTATAACTGTTAGGGAAGACAACATCAATTACTTATGTTTATTTCATATTTTGATTTTGTTATATGTTATTTTTCCTATTTTTTACATTGAGATGCTTGTAGAAATGGTTTATCATTTATGATGATTAAATATTATATGTTAGTGAATCATATGGTGTAGAAAAACTTATTTTGTAGCCTTAGATTTTCTACTATATGAGTAGTAACACTTTTAGGAATGATTTTTTCTCACTTAAGTGGGAATACCATGTAATTTGGTTTGAAATTATTCAATTTTTGATATTCTTATATAATGAATGTAATGAAATTAATCATCATTTTGAAGTTATGCCAAAAAATCTTAGATGGATCCTTTGTTCTCAATCTCTATTCTGACATATTTCAGTCCACTTACCTATTTCATTACTGAGGATTCTCACCCAATATTTGAATTCCAAAGTCTGTAAGGCCACCAAAACAATTCAGAGTTGGGGCAGAGGTAGGAGCAGCATCATATGGAACAGTTTTGTGATGGATGGTAAGAGGTCCCATCAAAGAATCCACCAAATTTGTACTACTCTACTTATAGTATGAAAATTCATTTCCTGAGCTATGTTGGTACCAATTCCTCCTAACATGGATCCAACCTATTGGCCAAAACTGTTGTGGGAGAATGATTCATATGGTGGGGTGTATTGCGCATGGGTGTGTAGGTAGGTTCCCAGGAATCTCTACTACCCGAGCTTCGGTAAGGCATGGATATTTCAAAAAGAGGCTAAAGGTGTTGGAAAACAAGGGGTAGATGTACATCGTCATCGACACCTGATGCATGAGTGAAAAATTATAAATAATATTTCATGGGTATTATGTAAAGTTTATTATGTTTGAACCTATTAAAACAATATTGTAACAATTATTTGAATGTTTTTACAAATAAACCACTATAGTTTTTCATATGATAATTTTATAATTTTTATATAATAAATTTTTATATATACAATTAGTTTAATAAATATATTATAAAATTTTAGCATTAAATATTTGTAATATCCTCATATAATATTTTACATAACATATAATTTATGAATAGATATTAACTGATGGATTACATATAGTAAATTAAAATATATATATTAATAATATTATAAAAATATAAATATATAATATTAATCTATTTCTAAAAATTTAACCAATATATGTTATCTTTTGGTATTATTAAAATTCCAATGTATCTATTTTATTTGTCATAATAACATTTAGCGATAGAGTTTTTTCATATAATTTAGTGACATGTCAATTTTTTTTTGGTAAAATTATTTACCAATAGAAAATGTATTTTTACTAATAGATATACCATTATTGTAAAGGGATAATTATTATATAGTGACTCCTTTTCTAGTATTTCAATATTTATATTTCAGTATAGACAATTTTTTATTCTTTCATTCCCACATTCACCAATTTTAAAAAAATATATTCATAAGTTATATATTGCATGAAACTATAGTATGTAATCCTTATCCATGGATTTTAATATTCTTCACATGCCTCTTCTACATTAATAAAATCCATATAGTATTGTGAATACAATAACCATACATTCTTTAAAATTACATGCACATGTATTCATTCATTATTCATACATTAATTTAATTTCTACACTTGTGAAAATAAATGCACATATGTGGTTTTATATAATTCTTCCATCTATTCATGTCAATACTATCCTTTCACTCCATGTCCATGTGTCATGAGCTCCCCACTCAATTCAATTTTTTCATCCAATATTCTCCAACTCCCTCAAAAAATGACATAGATTCCATAGATCATCACCATAATCACTACTACATGTATGGCCATTCAAAACCCACAAAATTGTCATTAATAGTGCTAAAAAGAGCTATTAATTGGTGAGATGACAAGGGGGTCACCATTATCATAACTGAGAAAGGTGGTTGTTTATATTTTATAAAAAACACTGATAAAGACCACCTTTATGAGTTCTAATTTTAGCATTGATAAATTCCTAGCTACCTGCATGTTCTATTTATATAACAGCACACCTAGAAGCAAAAAACCTGCAATTTCCCTGAAATTTAAAACAATTATATATATATATATAATTGAAATCCTTATTAAAAAAATTTCCACCATGGTATATTCAAAAAAACACACCAATTTACATGTAATATAAAATATTTTTTATAATTACATTTAAAATTATCCAATAAGCTCTCAAAAAAATTAATATTCCATCATTCGATGCTTGTGATCCCCTCTCTAAAATATCCTCTCATATTATCATTTTTTCAAAAAAATCATCTCAACTTGAGAAAAATAGTACACATATATAAGAACAAAAATATTTTTATGGTAATAATATAATGAAAAAAATTAAGCATTAACATGAAAGAAAACATTATCAAAATGTCTATATTTAATAAAAATAATAGATTTGGAGTTATATCAATCACATCGTGCATCCTATAGTGGTGGTATTGATCCATACACATTACAAATGAGTTATAGATCATTAAAATAAAATATCCAAACAATCCGAATGGATTTGCTCAATTTTGAGAATGTCACTTTTTTCTTTTACTAAAATTAATTCCAATTCTAAATAATGTCATGTTTGGAGTTATACCATCAACATTGTGCATCGTATTGAGGTGTGGTTGATACTTTCCTATTAAAAATTACTTATGGTTCGTTTTCTTAAAGAATCAAAATAGTCCAAATGAATTTACATTGATTTCAGTATGTCAGTTGTGGTTTTTTACTGAAATGTCATTTCAAACTAGAAACATTAATTTTGAGTCATACCAACCACATCATGAATTAGTTTTATTTGATAAGACATTATACACATCAAAAATTAATTATTAATTTCTTTCCTAAATTATTAAGACAATCAAAGTTCTTTTTCTTAGTTTTTAGTGAGTGGAATGTTTTGAACGAAAAAAGACAATTCTAAACTGATGAAAAATAATTTTAGTCATATTGGTCACACCATGCATCAAATTAAGGTGTGTTTGACTCTTACAAATCCCAAATGACTCATAGATCATTTTCATAAAGTATCAAAACAATCTGAATACATTTCATTGGTTTTTAGTATGTCACATTATTTACTTAAATTAATGTAAATTTTAAATAAATAGTGACACATTGAGTTATAATGACTACGTCATAAGTCATATATTGGTTTGGATAATTATTTAACATCAAAAATGAGTAAAAGATCATTTTCATAAAATATAAAAATAATCATAATTCCATGAATTTCACTTGTAGCTTTTACTTAAATTAATGTCAATTTTAAATAAAAAGAGACACTTTGAGTTTTATTGGCCACACCATGCACTATTTTATGATGAGGATGATTCCTACAGATAAAAAATGTCTAATAGAATGTTTTCCTAAATTATAAAAACAATCTGAAATCATTTTCTCTATCTTCAATAGGTCACATGTTGTTTTTACTTAAATTAATATCAATTTTAAATAAAAAAGAGACACTTTATGTTATATCGGCCACATCAAGCATCGTATTGATGATAGGCTAATTCCTACATGTCATAATTGAATAATAAATAATTTCCAAAAATATAAAAACAATTTTAATGATTCATTTTGGTTTCCAGTATGTCACTTCTTGCTTTTACTTAAATAAATGTTAATTGTTAATAAAAAAATACACATTGAGTTATACCAGACACATTATGCATCGTATTGAGTTTTGGATAATTCCTACTTATCAAAAATGACTAATAGTTAATTTTCATAAAATTTTAGAACAATTTGAATGATTTTTATAGGTTTTCAAAATGTCAGTTTTTCATTTACTAAAATGTCATTTCAAACAAGAAACATGGATTTTGAGTCATACCAGTCACATAATATGTTAGTATGATGTGAGACTTCTTCATACACAAAACAAATTATTAATAACTATCCTAAATTATCGAGAAAATTAGATCGTTTTTCTTGATTTTTAGTGAGTGACACATTTTGATCAAAAAAGATGATTTTATAATGATAATGGACACTTTTAGTAATACAGCTCACACTTTGTTCTGTTTTTAGGTTTGGTTGACTCTTACACATAAAAAATGACTAGTGTATTGTTTTCCTAAATTATGAAAACAATATTAATTCCATTGTTTAGTTTTCAGTATGTCACCTGTTGTTATTAGTTAAATTAATGTCAATTTCAAATAAATAGATACACTTTAAGTTATACCCGCCATACCGTGTGTTGAATTAAGGTGAGGCTAATTCCAAAATGACAAAAATTGCTAATATATCGTTTTCCTAATATATAAAACAAAAATGAATTAATTTTATTTGTTTTCAGTATATCAGTGGTCTTTTTTTACTAAAATTTCATTTCAAACTGGAAACACGCATTTTTGAGTCATGTTGGTCACGTTGTTCATAAATATTATAGGACAACACTTCATACATTTCAAAAATGAATTATGAATTTATTTACTAAATTACTAATAAAATCAGAGTGTGTTTTCTTGGTTTTCAGTGAGTGACACAATTTGAACTAAAATATCAATTTTAAACTAATGACGGACAATTTTAGTCCTATCGGTCACTTTGTGTGTCAGAATGAGGAGATGTTTACTCATACACTTCAAAATAACTCATTTATTATTTTCATAATGTATCAAAAAAATCCAAATAATTTTTCTTAGTTTTCAATAGGTCGCTTATTGTTTTTACTTAAATTAATGTCAATTTTAAATAAAAATTTACACTTTGAGTTATAACATCCATACCAAGTGTCGTATTGAGGTGTGGATGATTCCAATACATCAAAAATGACTAATAGTTCATTTTAATAAAATATAAAAATAATCTGAATTCATTTTCACAATTTTTAGTCTGTCACTTATTATTTTTACTTAAATTAATTTCATGTTTAAAAAATAAACTTTAAACTATTCCAGCCACACTGTGCATTATATTGAGGATTCAATAATTCCTACACATCAAGAATGAAAAATAAATCTTTATCCTAAATTATTAAAACAATTTTAATGTGTTTATTAGGTTTTGAATATTTCATTATTGTATTTAATTAAATTAATGTCAATTTTAAATAAATAAAATAGACACATTGAGTTATACCGGTCACATACAATGTTACTGTGCATTATATTTGATATATTTGTCGAAATGGGAAAATTGTATTGTCGATATTTATCTCTTACCTTCATGTTCCCTCCACTACCTTTGAAGGAAAGTGATAAATGTCCATAGTGGATGGGTGACAAGGTTTTGACGGTGAATATGTATGTGAAAGACATTTTCTACAAAAGTAGTCAAACATTTAATTAATATTTTGTTATAACTATAGATAATAGATAATATTATGAAGAAAAACAAATTATATTAAAAAAACATTACTTTCTTATTGAATTATGTGTTGTATCCTTGATGTCCAATCTTTCACAAGTATGAGCATCTTCGAACGAACCACCCTAAATCAAATAATGCTATCCTTCTATATAAGAAAAAAAATTATTATGTGAGTAATACTAAAAACTAGTAAATTTAATAGAAGTATGAAATATTCCACTACTTATTTGGATGTGACATATTCGTGTTATTTTTGTAAATTCTTCTATCACGTATGTTCCCATTCATTTTTGATCACATCTATATCATCTTGGGAATATGAGTCTTTTCAATAGTCATAGTAGTGCTAAAAAATATAAATACACAAGGAATTAATAAATATTTTAAATTAAATAGTAATCATCTTCAAAAAAATCTATTTATGGATTCCAGTTTGTTCACGGAATATGATCTCTCTCATAAACTTAAAAACAAAATAACTATTATTGTTTCCATTGGTCTGGTTCATACACTGCAGAAACATTAAGTAGAATAACTAATTTGTTTTTATATGTGTCTGGATTGTGAAATATTATTATATACAACCTAGTTCTTATCTATTCATATTATTTATCTTCATTCTCATCCTTATCCCATGGACCCATTACTTTTTTTCATGATATTGATTCACCTCCCTATTATAGCATAATCCTCATTAAAAGACAATATAAATGATATAACTTGATTTTTAGTTATAAAATGTTTGATGAAGTGTAATAAAATTTTAAAAATTCCATCATTTGTTTTTGGTTTGTTAGATATCCATGTATGGAATCCATAAAATAAATCTTTACAGTATCCAAATTTACCACAATGATCTTCTAATGCTACCTAAAGAGAAATAAAAGGAATAAGGAATGAATGAAATGAAAATTAATTTGATATGATTAAATTGTATAGTCCTACCCCTTAAACGTTTGTATTAAATTGAATTTTTCATCCAAAATATTTCTTTCAAAGGATTTGATTTGACCTATCGCTATTTTAACCTTTTTTATCCTTCTTTGTTCTATAGAGGTAATTTGAGGACTAAAGAGTCCAAGAAACGTTTCATGGAAAAATCCATTCAAATGTTTTTCATATATACATCTTCAAATAATATGAAAAGTATTTAGTCATAATTAACATAGCATATCTTCTTTTGGAAAATCAATTCATGAAAGAATAACTCATGTATACATTTATAACTCAGCTACTTATCCATTCACAGTCAAGCATTTTAGTTGCACTCTCAACAATTATGATGTCTTGAACATTATCTTCATACATATTTTCCTCAAAATATACTATATTATTGAGACTATATTTTAACTATGTATCCACATGAACCTTCAATGATAGTAAATGTGGATATCGAATATGTGGGGTAATAGTGATTTATATAAATCATTCTAATGAATTGGTTGATCCTATAGATGGTTTTTAGATGGTCTTTCGCTTCATCACCTTATCTCTATCCGTCTGTAATAACATTCATCGGTTTATAATATCATTCATTATTTTTTAATTTTCTATTTTGAAAAGTAAATTTGAAATTAATACCTCTTTATCAACATGTTTTATTATTAAATATGGTGTACATGTGATGAATGTCCCAATAGCTTTTTTTAATGTATAAATATGTTATTCATGAATTGGAACAACTAGATTTGTGCTCCTCTCATGGGATATGATAATTTAAACTCAAAATTGATCTGTTGTAAGTGGTTTACTATATAGCAAGTCATTTAGAATATTGAACACCATAACCCTCCAAAAAAGGGGATGGGTGGTTGTTTCTTGATATAAATGACTATCATTGTCATACTATAGAATATCAGTATTGGAAAGGTATTAGTCTCTATCTAATTGACCTTTCATAGAAACATTTATCATAACATTGATTACCTTTTCTAAGACATATTTTTTTTAGAATGTCTTGCCTCATAGCTGGTGGGGGTGGGGGTGGGATCTTTATGCGGTGTCTGTTCTTGAGTTTCTTCTTATCTTTTCCTCCCCCAATTAAAATTTTCATAATATATTTCATCCATTGGAATTTTAATTAAAGGGTAGATATTCTTTATCTAATCTATTTAATTAATTCACATTGATCGTACACTTGTTTTTATTCTCAAAATATTTTCTGGGTGTTGATCGCGGAGTCGAGCGTGTCAGATTAGAGGGTAATTTTTTTCTAGAATTTCTACTGTATAGCAGGAACCCTAGGTCATCTCCTGATGGAGACTTAGATCACTAATTTCAGAAGAAGGTATGATTATGTTAACAAAATTGAAATTATATTAAGGGTTTGGGGATCCTATGATTTTAAAATAGCAATTGAAACTATACTACTAAGTGAGAGAAACTGGTTGGAGAAATCGTGATCAACCTGGGAAAGTGTCCCTTGATGCTCAATCCATCATCGCTCTCAAGGGAATGGGAAGGATCATTGATTCCTTGATTTTATACACACTGAAACCAGTAGTATGTGAGTTCTTAATATGTTACCACCTATTATTTGATCGATCGACGATATTTATTATCGGTGACCGCTCATAATCAATAAAACTATGTTGATGTAAGACCCGAACTCAATCAAGGAATCACATCAACAACGTGATGAGATGTCCAGATTTTGATCTTTATCAAAATTTATCTCAACAAAAAACATGCATATTCAGGGGTTATAACTTCAAGATATCGTCAAACAAGTCAATCCAAAAGCAAACTCTTGAAAGAGAATAGGTGAGAAAAGAGGAAAATGCACTCAAATCGTCACAATATCCTGGTTATGCATGGAAGTGTGAGGATTATTATTCTTTTAATTTGTAATTGATCATAAAGGAATAAAAAAATTCATAAGGTAGAAATTAATAACAATATACTACAAATGTGATTTTGGGTTTGTTTGGATTACTATTCAATGCATTAATGGACCCCTCAAGAATTATTAAACACCTTGTCTTTTTAAATTAATTTCCATGGGAGTGTGACTCACCTCCACATAATCAACCCTAATATTTTAAGAATTTCGGAGCATGGACTTCAAAAATATTATTTTCCTCTTCCCTTTTCCAATAACCATGGGATAAAACCATGGGATGGTTTGTGGTTTGGATTAATTTAATACAAGGGGTCCCAAACCTAAATAATAAAGAATTCCCTCACCTTTCCTATATATACCCACCAAGCTCCCACATCCTCCTCACTCAAAGCATTTTAATATCACCAAACCTCTTCCCTACTATCTCTAGAATCCTCCCAATGTGCCCCAAACTCCCATGAATCCTCTCACAAGCCTCTCTCTATACTTTGGATGCACACATCCAAGTTAGGGTTTTTCTTCCTTTATCATTTTTGTCCAATTTACATTAAGTTGTTTTGCCCTTTAATTTTCAATTATAAATGTTGGGGTATGGTTTCAAACCTACCTCATACATCCCTCTATATGTTTGAATGATGGGATACCCTTTATCTCTCATTAAATTCCTCCCATATACACCCATTACTATGCCAAAATTCCGAAAGGAACTTCTCTCTCTTCTTTTACATTCAAGCAATACTTTTGTATCATGAATCTAAATTCCATTACAATTGTTGGTACATATACCTATATGACCTCCTTAATTTCCATTACATGTAAATATGATTAGGAACCCCTTTCTATCTCATCAACCATTTTTATGAAATCTTATGTCACACAGTTACGCTGTCGAAATCGCACCGATTTTCTAAGCCAATGTCATTGTGTAGTGAATACCATGCCCATTTCTCCATCAAGGGTATTCTCCTTTATGCTCATTTACTTATTGATTGTAAAGTTTCATGTTTTAATTCCACATTCCTTTATCTTGGAATAAATTATTATGTTTTATAAATACATGTTTTATGATCAATGTGGCACACTTATGCATGAAATGAAATTTTTAAGAAGGGTGCACCGTTATAGCGCTCCAATGTATTGTGTAAATTATTGTATCATGATATGTCATGTGAAATGAGTTTTTTCTCATGATAATTCATGTGAAATTAGGGTATACTCATAATTTATTGGAAATGACTTTTTACTCATGCTTCACGTGCAATGAGCCTTCGCTCATGCTAATTCAATGTTAAGTGTTGTTGCCACATTTCCATGTTATGATTAGCATACTTTATCATGCCTTTATGATCATGTTTTTATTATGATCTATTGATATGCCTATTGTCTAACACATATTGTCTTCCTCATGTTATTACATGTGTACTCCCTTACTGGGCTTTATAGCTCACCCTTTTCTTCTGCATCTCCTCAGGTTATCCCATTCAATGCTTAGTACGAAGGAATGTAGTGGTCATGTAAAGGATGTTTTCAATAAAGATGTTGTATTTCATGTTTTAAGTTTTTATGTAATTTTAATAAGCACCAAATACACTAAACCTCTCGATATTCTTTGTTGTATCAAGTGAATATTTATGTAATCAATAATGTTTATGTTGTAATAAAAAGCAGGGTTGTCATAGTTGGTATCAGAGGATAGGTTTGGTTATATTTGGGATTAGGATTAGAAAAACCTATTAAAGCCTTAGATATAAGAATAAGTAAAATAAAAACTTCCCTAAGTTTTGGTGAGTATTTAGTAAGTGGGTTATCAAGCAAATATAACCATGTCTGGATACGAGCAAGTAGAGGCAGCTCTGAAACAGATGTATCGTAGGGGTAAAACCTAAAAACACCGCTTTGAGCTAGACTCGAATGGGAACTGGTGCACGACAACAGGTCTTATTGCACTCTTCGTTACGACACTCCCGGGGGATATGGTTTGGTAAATTCACAAGCTTAGTATGAACCCATATTAAGAGAATTAAAATAATTCCCCTAAGAATATATGTTAGAAAGTATATCATGAAAAGCCTAGATTGAATCCTATAGACTCATGAGTTAAGTTTATGAAATTTTATTTATAAGTCATCAACATTTGTCACTGTATTACCCTTTGTGCGTTACCCATAACATTCCTTTTATTACATCCAATGTCTGGTAATAGGAGGACTCAGGCTAACAATCGTTGTGAGGATCAGTGTGATGACTGTACTAATGAGATGCCCAATCCGATGGGAGCGGGAATCAAAAACTTTGTTATGCTTATCTCTTAGCTAACTCAATTTTTGAATAGAAACACAGGTCAAGAGGAACGTTCAACCCCCCCTAATAAAGAACAAGATGCTATCAAGAGATTCATGATACAAAGGCCTCCTACTTTTAGTGGATCATCTGATCCCAAATTGTTGAACAATGAATCAACTCCATTGAAAATATCTTCTCCATCATTCAATGTTCTGAATAAGAGTTGGTTCTCCTGGAGGCTTATCGTATGGAGGGTGAAGCTGATCAATGGTGGACGCTGATAAAAATTACGAAGCATGAGGAGGAGATCGAGGTGTTGGAATGGAAGGATTTCCGGTAGATGATTCTCGATAAATATTTTCCACGCACCCTCCGGCTTAAGATGGAAAGGGACTTCCTTTCCCTAAAGCAATAAGATGAAGAATATGTTGGATTGTACGGGGAAAACTTCACAAGGATTGCACCATATGCTTCCGTCTTTTTCATTACCCATGAATGCAAGGTTTCCCGCTTATTTGGTGGGATGAAGCCTAGCCTACGGAAAGCATTAGCGATCCGTGACTTTGACAGCTGTGAGGAAATTGTCTGATGTGCCCTCAAGGTCGAAATGGAGATTAGAGAATCATAGGGGTATCATGGGGATAAGAAGCATAAGGTGGACATCAATGCTGGTGGGCCGATGGATAAATCCAACGGTGCTAAGAAGATCCAGCACTCCACTTGAAAAAAGTATGGAAAGAAGCACCCAGGAAATTGCCTTAAGGGGATGAGGAAATTCTTCACGTGTGGAAGAGAAGGGCACCCATCTATTAACTATCGGTATGAAAGACCCATGACTACGACAGGGGAGAGTATCGCTCCGTTCGAACCTCAACCCATTGTTCAATGCTAAAAATGCAAAGAAGCGGGTCATTTTTCAAATTAGTGCCCTAATCCAAGGGTTTTCAGAGACAACCAACAACCTCCATGGCAGCAAGGAAGAGCTTTTGCCATCATTTCTACCGAATTGAACCCCGACAACGAAGTGGTGACAGGTACGCCAGATATTCATTCAAGAATAGAAAACATGCTTTTTGATTCAGGTTCTTCGCATTCTTTTATATCTCAAAAGTCTAGTATAACAATCCCAGCACCACCACAAATCATGGAAGTGAAGATGTGGGTGAGTATGGAAAATGGGGAAATCATTGCATCCCATGAATATAAGTCCTCTCCTATTATAATATGTGGATTGAATTTCATGGCGAACCTCGTCATACTTTCACTGGTGGAATTTGATGCAATTCTTGGCATGGATTGGATTTCCTTATATAGATCCAACATAAATTGTCAGGAGAGGGAAATCACACTCCATATGGAGAATCGACCCTTGATTCTTTACAAGTGTAAGGAGGAAAATGAATCTCCTTTAGCTCCATCATCTCCAGTGTGGATATTACTAACTTATGAGCACGCGTATCTGGCTCAGATGATTGAGTCCAAGGAAGAAACCATCCTTGAAGAAATTTCTACTGTGAGGGAATTCACTGAAGTTTTTCCCGAGGAATTGCCTGGTCTTCCTCCTAGAAGACATGTTGAGTTCTCAATTGAACTTATACCCGATGCTTTACCAATATTCAAAACTCCATATAGAATGGCAGTTGTAGAGCTTGAAGAGCTGAAGAAACAACTATAGGAGAATCTGGATAAAGGGTTTATATGCCCAAATACTTCACCATGGGGTGCACCAGTCCACTTCGTGAATATGAAGGATGAGTCAATGCGGCTTTGCATCGATTATTGTGAACATAACAAAATCATGATGAAGAACAAGTATCCTCTCCCAAGAATTGATGACTTGTTCAATCAAATGCGTGGTGAACAATACGTATCCAAGGTATATTTGTGGTTGGGATATTAACAAGTAAGGGTGAAGAAAGAAGATGTCCCCATGACTGCTTTTCGTACACGATACAGGCACTATGAATTCATAGTAATGCCTTTCGGACTCACCAATGGTCCAAAAATCTTCAAGGACTTGATGAATAGAGTCTTTAGAGATTACCTAGAATAATTTTGTGGTATTCTTTATATATGATATTCTAATATATCCAAAACCAAGGAGGAACATGAGGTGCATTTATGAATTTTACTAGAGACTTTGCACAAGGATAAGCTCTATGAAAGGTACATCAAGTGTGAGTTCTGGTCGAAGGAGGTATCATTCTTGGGCCATATCATCAAAATCAATGGGATATATTTGGATCCCTAAAAAACAGATGCAATTGAGGGATCGCTGAGGCCAACATCGGTAATATATATCCATAGCTTCTTGGGGTTATCTAGATATTATCGACGATTTGTGAGAAATTTCTCACGATTGTCCAACCCTCTTACCAAGATAACTCGAAAGGGAGTAAAGTTTGCTTGGAGTGATGAATGCAAAGAAAGATTCAAGGAGTTGAAATGGAGGTTTATCACTGCTCCCATGCTCAAGTTACCCACAAGTGGGGAGATTTTTGTGGTATTTAGTGATGCTTCGAAGAAGGGTGTAGGATGTGTGCTGATGAAGAATGACAAAGTGATATCCAATGCCTCAAGGTAGTTGAATATCCATGAGCGAAGCTATAAAACACATGATCTGGTGTTGGCGGCGGTGATCTTTGCCATGAAAATCTAGAGGCATTATCTCTATGGAACGAAATGTGAGATATATACTGACCACAAGAGTCTTAAATATATATTCACATAGAAAGAGATTAATATGTTTCAGAGAATATGGATATAGCTCATCAAGGATTATGACTATTCAATCCATTACCACCCTGGGAAAGCGAACATGGTGGTATATGCCCTAAGTAGAAAGGATCCAGCGATTCTATCAATGATTAGAATTGAGAAGGATCCAATCTTCTTAGACTTGATGAAGATGTACATGGGAATCATAGAGAAGGGAACATCATCAATCCTTTCAAAAATGATTTCTCAGCAGTCTCTTTTGGAATGGTTAATGGATGATCAAAATGAAGATGTGGGAATTCAAGAAAAAGTGGGAGCTATCAAAAAAGGGAAATCCTTAGAGTTTAATGTTAATGAAGAAGGAATTGTGCCTTTTGGGAAAATACTATGTGTTCCATCAAGTCTGGAGCTAAAGAAGAAACTTTTGGATGATGCACATAGTTTAAATTTCTCTATTCACCTAAGGGGCACAAAGATGTATCGAGATCCCCGAGAAAACTTTTGGAGGGATAATATGAAGAAGGAGATTGCTGAATATACATCAAAGTGCCTGGTGTGTCATCAAGTGAAGGCAGAGGGGAAGAAGTCTAAGGGGATGATGCAACCATTTCCCATACCAGAATGGAAATGGGAAAACATCACCATGGACTTTGTCACTGGACTTCCGAGGACATCCAAAGGAAACAATGCAATATGGGTTGTTGTGGATCAACATACAATGATTGCACACTTCATTTCAATTCAGGGGGATTTCTCATTGGATCCACTGGCACTGATATATATTAGGTAAGTGGTAAGGTTGCATGGAGTACCACTATATATTGTGTCTGACTGAGATCCAAGATTCACCTCTATGTTTTTTAAGAGTTTTCAACATGCTCTGAATAGTGAACAGAACTTCAGTATGGCCTATTATCCTCAAACTGATGGCCAATCCGAGTGGACTATCCAAAAACTTGAGGATATGTTGAGAGAATTCTAAATGGAATTTAAAGGAGGATGGGATCAACATCTTCCTCTGGTTGAGTTCTCTTATAATAACAGTTTCCAATCGAGGCTGCCTAGAGTCGACAGAAGAGTTATGTAGATATTCCTCGAAGAGACCTTGAGTATAATGTTGGAGACATTTTTTTCTACGCATATCTCTGTGGAATAAGGTCATGATGTTTGGAAAGAAAGGGAAGTTAAGTCCATGGATCATCGGAACCTTCGAGATTCTTGATCGTGTTGAGGCTGTGGCCAATCGACTAGCATTTCCGCCTACTATGGCCAACGTACATGACGTCTTTCATGTTTCTCTCTTAAGGAAGTACATACCGGACCCTTCACATGTACTCTCTTCTAAAGTGGTACAATTGGAAGATGATATTTCTTATAAGGATAAACAAGTGAATATCTTAGATCATAGAGAAATATATCTATGAAATAAGACAATTCCTCTTGTCAAGGTGTTGTGGAGAAACCAAAAGTTTGAAGAAGAAACTTGGGAATTGGAGGACATTATGAATTTGAGTTACCCAAATCTGTTTCAGTGTGGGAAAAAGAAATTTTGAAGGGCGAAATTTCTTAAGGGGGGAATATTGTAATGACCCAAAGCTTCATTAATGGAAAATATTTCTTGATCATAATAAATGTCTCATTATATAAACTGTTTTTAAAAAATTTCAACTTCATTGGTTTTTTGATAAGAATTGTGACCGTTAATTTTATAGTCGTTGAACAGTGATCACATGATTAGTATAAATATAGGGCTTTAACACATCCAATTTTACTTAGAAAAAGGATGTGATGGCCTCATCTAGTAGAATTGCCCCATACGTCGCCCATTTATCGGAGCTCAAAAATTAGGTGGCATCCATGGGGTTCCCTCTTGACAAATCCCAAGCTGAGATTCACCATGTCATGCTCGAACGAGACCATCTACGGGAGAAGTGGAAGTTGATAGAAATTACCACTCGAGCGATGTTATCCGAGCCACCCCAAGAGTCTGTCAACATCGCACACCGTACCCTTCGGTCTTAAGCAGCTATTTTAAGGGGTTATGTAACTAATCAATAGTACTATGTTCATGTGCATTATTTTTGTATATAATAATGAATATAATTTCTTGTCATAATTGATACATTGTAAATAGTTTTGAATGTACAAATGGTGTTTTTAATTATTATTTAATTAAGAAATCTATTTTGTTAAATTAAGGGATTTTTTAATTAAATATTATTTTAATAAAATATTATTATTATTATGAGAATAATTTTATTATATATAAATGATCACATAATTGTATGAATTCAATTATAATTTTTTAGTAAGGTTTGAAAACCATTTTTCTCAAAACACGTTAATTTTTTATAAATGTCAGTTTCTATTTTAAAAGTGAAAATTAACATATTTTAAAAATTATTTATATAAAATAAATGTTATTTTTGTAATCATGATGTCAAAATTATCCAACAGTGAATTTTTCATAATTTTCTTAGGCAGTCAAATTTTTGATTAAAAATTAAATACCGTTTAAATATATAATGTGTTTTATGACATCATAATGACCAAATAGTGATGTAATAAAATACTATAATCTTTATTTTCGGACATTATATGTTTTACGATTAAAATAATGTGATTTTCGGTTTTTTTGCTTACTTTTCAAAGCATTAATAGACCCCTCAATATTTATTAAACACCTTGTCTTTTTAAATTAATTTCCATGGGAGTGTGACTCAACTCCACATAAGTAACCATAATATTTTCAGAGGTTCGGACCTTGTCCTTATAAAATATTATTTTTATCTTCCCTTTTCTAAAATTCATGGGAAAAAAACATGGGATGGTTTGTGGTTTGGATTAATTTAATATAAGGGGTCCCAAACCTAAATAATAAAGAATTCCCTCACCTTTCATATATAATCCCACCAAAGCTCCCACTTCCTCCTCACTCAAATCCTTTGGAGTTCATCCAACCTCTGCCATACTATATCTAGAATCCTCCCAATGTCCCCCAAGCTCCCAATAATCCTCTCAGAATCCTCTCTCTAGCCTTTGGAAGCACACTTCCAAGTAAGGGATTTTCTTCCTTTCTCATTTTTGTCCAGTTTTCATTAAGTTATTTTTCCTTTTTATTTTCAATTATAAATGTTGGGGTATGGTTTAACACCTCCCAAATACTTCCCTCTTTATGTTTGAATGATGGAATACCCTTTTTCTCTCATTAAATTCCTCCCATGTACGCTCGTTACTATGCCAAAATTTTGAAAGGAACATTTCTCTCCCCTTTTACATTCAAGAAATACATTTGTATCGTGAATATAAATTCCATTAAAATAGTAGGGACATGTATCTATATTCCATAAATACTGTCCATTACATGTAAATATGATAAGTAACCATTTTCCCTCTCATCAACCATTTTTATGAATTCTTATGTCATGTCGTTACGCTGCCGAAATCGCACTGATTTTCTAAGCCAATGCCATTTTGTAGTGAATACCATGCCCATTTATCCATAAAGGGTATTCACCTTTATGCACATTTACTTATTGATTGTAATGTTTCATGTATGAATTCCACATTCCTTTATCATGGAATAAATGATTATGTTTTATGAATCCATGTTTTATGATCCATGTGGCACACTTATGCATGAAATGAAAATTTTAAGAAGGGTGCTCCCTTATAGCGCTCCAATGCATTAGGTAAAGTATAATATCATGATACGTTGGGTGCAATGAGTGTTGAATCATGCTAATTCAAGTGAAACGTGGGTTTACTCGTGCTTTATGTGCAGTGAGGATTTACCCATGCTCCATGTGCAATGAGCCTTGGCTCATGCTAATTCTATGTTAAGTGTTGTTTCCACATTTCCATGATATGATTATCATGCTTTATCATGCCTTTATGTTCATGTTTTTCTTATGCTCTATTGATATTCCTATTGTCTAACATGTATTGTACTCCTCATGTTATTACATGTGTACTCCCTTACTGGGCTTTATAGCTCACCTATCTCATATGCATGTCCTCAGGTTATCCCATGCAATGCTATGTACAAAGTAATGTTGTGGTCATGTAAAGGAAGTTTTCAATAAAGATGTTGTATTTCATGTTTTATGTTTTTATTTAATGATCCTAAGCCCTAAATACACAAAACCTCTCGATCTTCATTGTTCTATCAAGTGATGTTTTATGTAATAAATCATGTTTAAGTTGTAATAAAAAGAAGGGTTGTCATAAGACCTGAACCAGGTCAGATCGACCTAATTCAGGATAGGTAGGCCCAGGTTGGTTCAGGTCAGGTCGGTCTGATTGGGTCAGGTCGGGTAGGGCCGGTCCCTGACACTCTTCGGCCCAGATATGCTTAAAAGATCATATCTCACAAACCAGACATATCTAGATGAACCGTCTGCAACGATGGAATCTTTGGAATGAGATAGTCCTTTTGAGATACTCCACCTGAGTTTTGGGTAATGTTGAAGTACGACCAGGTAGGATTGAAACTGAATCCAATTGGGCCCTCGGTACTAAAACACTTATAACTCATAGACCGGGAATCTGATTGACGTGTTGTCTGTAATGTTAGGATCCTTACGACATGGTAGGCCTTTGAGTTACTCCATTGTGGAACAACATGGCAGTTGAGGCTCAATTGATATCTTGAAGATCATATTCTATGGAACTTAAGCACACTAAGTGTGGATAATCTTATAGTTGGATGTCAATTGAAAAGAAACCATATGTGGATCAGCATCATAGCGAACATGTGTGGATCAACCACATAGAGACCATGTATGAATCAGAATCATAGCAAACCTATGTGGATCAGCATAATAGTGAACCAGTTCAGATCAGCATCATAGCAACCCTATGTAGATCAGCATTATAGTGACCCTATGTGTATCAACATCATAGAAACCCTATGTGGATCAGCAGTGTGTGAAGCAATGAGGACCATCCATAGAGTGGAATGTCGTTGATCAGTGACATAAAACCTCGTGTGAATTGATAATGGAACATCATGTTTGTGGTTTAGTTGTGGAACATCATAATGGAATAAAATGATATAGCTTAAGACTAATCGTATTTATTCATGATCTCTGAGTGGTATATCTGGTGTGAGATGTCTCTTATTTATTATTTGTGATTGAGGTAATTCATTGTGGTTTTTCCATGTTGAATTGTGGGATACCTTTGGGGGTCTTGAGGTCCCCACTGAGTATTATTATACTCGCCCCTACATGGGCTTTTCCCTCACCTTGTAGTGTCTTGTGAAGACAATGAGAATCTTGGATTAGACTTTAGGGAGCCAGGACTAGAAGGTACATGAAGGTGTCTAGTTAATGTGGAGAGTTACAGAGACGAGTTGTACCTACCCTTCAGGTAGGATCCTTGGTGGATGATCTCAGGAGATGTTTTCTATTATAGTTGTATCTTTTAGTTGTGTGTGTCATCCAGTCACCCTTACATTCTATAAAAACTTTTACTACTACAAATTTACTTTGTTATTGCATCTTACTGTGTTCATTGACTCTATGTTTTTATAGGTTTTGAGGCAATTCCTTCCTATTTTAGGGAAATTACATTTGGTGACAGTCACCAACACTTGGCCTATTGGAGGAGGGCATGGGGTTGTAATAGCACGAACCCTGGGGGATTGATTGTGAAAATGTGGTATCAAAGGAGTCTGTTATACTGATAAACTAGGACTCTGATATTTCCAATGGAGAAATAGTGTTAAGCGTTTTGAGTGAGGATTTTAGTTTGGGGAGTCTAGTGTTGGTGCAGCAGCCAATGTATCCATACACTAGGACCCTAAATTATGATTTTCAACTAGGTGCACAAAAACACTGATTGTGTGTGTTTTTAAAATGATTTACTTTTTATATCTTTTGAGTCTACTCACCAGTCATAACTTATTGATGGTGGAATGCCTGTTTCTTTTTAGGATTCCTACACATAGACACATAGTGAAGATTCCAAAGAGAGTTCATTATGACAACCCATCGAGTGATGTGGCTTCATTGCAGGGCCCTCTTACAATAATAGAACCTTTTGGTGGTGTACCAGCAACACCACTACCTATTGGGCATCAGTTTCCACATGCACCAATAGCGGATAGTGAATGCCTACTGGGCGCATTGCATGAGTTCTAGTGGAAGTGGCCTTTGAAATTTCGAGGTGAGATAGATCCACAGGTAGCTGAGGACAAGTTGGAGGTTGTGTCTAGAGTTTTCCACCTAGTTGTGACACCATCAAAGAACATGGTGATCCTAGAGTTTAGTCATTTCTTGGGAAAAACAGGGAGATGGTGGAGCCTGACACTCCAGTTACAAGACGATACAACCCTCACCTAGACAGACATTAAGATTATCTTCAGGGCAGAGTTCATTCTAGAAACACTACACCCGGTGCGTATTCAGGAGATCCTACACTAACAACAAGGTAGCATAATAGTAGCCCAGTACTCTGCGAGATTCACTGGCCTCTCATACTACTCCACCAACATGGTACATGACCCTTTATTTTGGTCCTAGACCATTGAGTAGGGTCTCCGGTGGGAGATAATAGCATCGATGATATCTCTCAATATTCCTACATAGGATGGAGTATAGAAGAGACCACACTATATGGATAGATTCCTAGCTGAGCAGACACTGAAAACGAGACCCACCACCGGACACCATGCTGCTATGTCATCTGATGTAGGTAGTAGGCAGATGACATAAAGGTCCAAGCAGGCCATACCTTCTGGTAGGTGACCCCATGATGTAAGGATGGATTTGTTGAGATCACCAGGGAGAGCAGGCCAATAAAGGGGAATAATGTGCTCCACGTGCAGTAGGCAGCGCCACACGGCTCGCGACTACCTGACCATCTATATAGACAATCAGCAGATGGCCAGGGGACCTCTGACCCTGATGTAGATATTCATGCGAGGAGGTTCGTTGGGAGGTAGACATGGCAGAGGAGAATGTCGTGCAACAGGTGGTGGGAGACGATTTGAGGTTCTACCACCACATCTTCCTGGTGGTCCACCCCGACCACAAGGAGTAGTTGGACAAGGAAGAGCTCAAATTCAGGTATCTAAGACCTATGATCATGGTGCTTCATAGATGATATGAGGTATGATTTGTGTCTATTACACCCTAACTACAGTTCTTATAGACATATGTTCTAGTCACTCTTTCAATTAAATGGCTCTAGTTCCGATATCAAAGATTCAGGTAGAGTTGTTGGCTTGATCCTTATGATTAGATACTCCTAAAAGAGAGTATTCGATGATTACACACTAGTGTCGCCAGTTTGAGCTTAATCTAGGAGGTGAGATAATTGGCTGGGATCTCCTAGTAGCAACATTGAGGCCTTATGATGTCATCTTGGGTATAGACTGGTTATCTCTGGTTCACGCTAAGATTGGCTATTTTAGGCTCAAAGTGTGGTGTGTCTACGAGGATGGAACTAGGTTTTCATTCACAGGTGAGAAGGGAACCTTTGAAGCCTCTAATCAAATTTCCTGGAGGTGGGTTCATCCAACCATAGATCAGTTGGCTAGCCTTACCCTCATAGTAGTTGATGATAAGATTCATAGTTATTCTGTAGTGGTGGACCAATATGTTGAAGTCTTTCATGGGGATGTTTCGGGAACACCTCTTCACAGATTGGAAGAAATCTACTTCAACCTATACCATGGGATGACACTAATATCAACTCCAGCGTATCAGATGGCTCTCGTGGAGCTTTTTTCGTTCTATATACAGTTGGAGGACTTACATGGGAAGGGGTTCATAAGGCCTAGTGTTTCACCAAGGGAAGCCCCAATTTTGTTTTCAAATAAGGCAAGCGGGAGTTTGAGACTTTGTGTGGATTATCGGCACCTGAACCAGGTGACCATGAAGAACAAGTATCCACTCCCAAGGATTGTTGTTCTCTTCAACCAGTTGACGGGAGCTCGATGGTTTTCGAAGATAGATCTCAGATCAAGTTATCATCATCATAGGGTATGAGATTATGATGTACCAATGATGGCCTTTAGATTCTGTTATTGCCACTATGAGTTATTGGTTATGCCTTTTGGCATGACCAACACCACAGTAGTGTTCATGGGACTCATGAATAGGATCTTATAGCCTTACGTTGATTTCTTCATGGTGGTCTTCATTGATGACATCTTGATATACTCGACAATGGAAGATGATCACACCACTCATATATAGATAGATCTAGACACATTGCAAGAGTACCTACTTTATGGTAAGCTCTCGATGTGCTAGTTTTGGATAAGGGAGGTCAAATTTTTGGGATACATTATCTAAGACGATGGAATCGAAATGGATCCAAATAAAATTGAAGAAGTACCTTCTTGGGACCCACCTCGTAGTGTGACAGTGGTGCAGAGTTTCTTGGGATTGGCAGGGTTCTACCAGATATTTGTACCTGAGCATTCCAGAGTTGTGACACTATTGTTAGCTTTGGAAATGAAGGCACAACCCTTCCTGTGTATGTAGAGATGACATAATAGTTTCTAGGAGTTGTGGCAGAGACTAAAAAGTGCACCATATTGAGGATACCAGAAGAGGGGGTTGGGTATATAGTCTATTGCAACATGTCAGGGACCGGGCTAGGTTGTGTCCTAATTCTAGAGTTATTGGTTATCGCCTATGGATCATGGTAGTTGGGACATAATGAGAAGAACTGTGATACCCATGACCTAGAGTTAGCAGCAGAGGTCATTTCCTTATATATGTGGCGACACTACTTGATGAGAGAATGTTTTACAATCTACTCTAATCACAATGGTCGCAGGTATATCATCTCAGAGAATGAATTGATCATAAGATAATGAAGATGGATATTTTTCTACCAAGACTATTAATTTTATATAGTCTAAACTCCTAGGAAGGGGAATGTGGTGGTAGACACACTTAGTAGGTGGATTGGTCTATAGTTTCTTATTGACGCGACAGAGCAACTAGCCACATTTTAGTAATCTTTCATGGATAGTGATAGAGCAGCTTACCTCCAGTCTATGATAGTTACTCCCCCACTCCATCAGCGAGTCAGTGAGGCACAGCTTGGGGATGTTGACTACGAGGCCCAACATGCTCAGATATCCTCAAGGCAGGATCCTGATTGATTTTCTAAAGGTGGGGATCACATCATCCTCTTTAGAGGATGCACTATTGTACTAGGGACTCTACGAGAGGAGGTGTTGAGGGTGTTACACACATCCCCTTTGGCAGCGCATCCTGGAGAGAAAAAGCTGTACTAGGATCTCCATCGTCAGTACTGGTGTCTAGGGATGAAGAAAGTAGTGGTGGAGTTTTTATCGCAATGTCTAACTTCGTAGCAAGTGAAGTTTGAGCATCACGTTCCTGCAGGCTAAGCGTAGACATTTGAATTACTGAAGTAGAAGTGGGATGGTATCTCCAAGAACATCATGACAGGTCTACCACATACGTCCAGGGCCCATGATTCCATCTGGGTTATCATTGACTTACTCTTCAAGTTGACCCACTTCCTACCCATCCATGAGTAGGGATCAGTAGAGGGCTTGTGACGTCTCTACGTAAAAGAGATTGCATGGGTTTAAAGGGTTCCTTCGACAATATTCTCAGATCGCGATGCTCGTTTTACATCCATCGTGTGGAAGGGATTATATGAGGTGTTCGGGACTTTTCTACATTTGAGCACTGCCTTCCATCCTCAGATAGATGGTCAGACAGAGCAGAACATACAAACACTCGAGGACATGCTCCGCACTTGGGTTCTTTATTTTTGCCATAGTTGGGAGGAGCACCTTCCACTTGTGGAGTTCACATACAACAACAACATTCACTCCACCATCGTTGTGTCACTGTTTGAATCCTTTTATAGGCAGCCATGAAGCTCACCTCTATGATGGACAAACCCAGGGTTGTTAGAAATTATGGGTCCACTGTTGGTATGGGCTACCACTGAGAAGGTGTAGATCATCTAGGAGCGAATTAAGGTTACATAGAGTTGGTATAAATCTTATTTCGAAAGGAGATGTATACCCTTGGAGTTCGAGGAGGGAGATCATGTCTTCATGCGGGTCTCACCTCGACGAAGTTTGTGGCGATTTGTCTATGGCGGAAAGCAATCCCCAAGGTTCATCAGACCATTCAAGATTATCTAAAAAGTGGGTGAAGTAACATACCCCCTAGCTCTTCCCACATAGATACATCAGGTGCATAATGTTTTCCACTTGTTGCAGTTGAGGAGATACGTGCATGTCCCATCATTCATCATCAACTGGGTAGAGCTGGACATTGACGATGGGGTGATGTTTGCAAAGTTCCCATTGGAGATAGAGGATCGACAGGAGTGGGCCCTTCGTGGGTGGTTGGTTCTTCTAGTGCGATTTTGTTGGCAGCATGGGAACATCCAAGAGAGAACATGGGAGAAGGAAGCTCAGATTCGTGCTCAATACCCCCAATTATTATCTTAGCCTTATTTAGGGCAGTTTGGGACCAAAATACCTAAGGTGGGGTGAATGTAATGTCCCATATTTTCCATGTAATTTTTTTTAAATTAAAAGGAACTAATTTGATGTTAGGAAAACTGAAAGAACTTGATTATGAGGCATGGTGTTCCCAGAATGGATTTTTGAACATTTTAAGGTATGATCAGTAAATGTGAGTGCGAGAATTTATATCTTTTGAACCAGTTCTCAGAATTGAAATTTGAGGGCACCATTGAGCTCGCAGCTCTAGGGTTCACTAAATGCAGGATTAACATCGACCGTAGTAGGTTAGGTGAAAAATATTGTTTTTTCATACTACTGAATGAATAATAAAATACCATTATTTGATATTTTCTTTTTATACCACCTCTTGATTGACGGTGGTGGGGTCCAAAAAGGTGGTCGGGTATTTAATGAGGGACATTAAATGACCGGTTAAACCTTGATTGTGTAACTATCTCCCATTTAATTAATGTGGTTCATTAATTACACAAATTAATAAAACATTAATTGAGAAGAGGGTGAAAAACATAACTCAACCTTTATTTTATTGAAATCATTGGGAATATGGAGATGGTGGATAGATATTGGGGGATAACTCCGACGAAGCGCCAATTTTCAACCCTTCCAATGAAGAACGGAGGCTTAAATGACAATGTTTGAGAAATCGATCGAGGAAAGGTGAATGCTGACAGATTCAATGAATGTGGATTATTCTCCCACAACCATGAAATCTCCTATGAAACCGATTTTGGGGTTTTCGTTTAAATTCATGTGAATTTGTTTCAAATTATCATTCCTGAAAAATCACGAAGAATGCAGATTAACAAAAAATGAGTTAATCTGCATTTTGTACAAAACTACAAGTGGATAATTCAGAAATATTTAATGGGTCTTTAATTTATCATTAGATGATTTGATTAACACACCCCTATTAAATTTGCTAACGCAGAGGGTGCGGGTGAAACGAACAAGGCCCATAGCCTCCTTTGTATTCGAATTTATCACATTCTTCATGGATAAAGATTGACTCCACAAAAACATGAATCCAGGAGCCATGTAGTGACAAAAATATCATGGGAGGTCCATAGGTGCAATCAGATGGGGAAATGTACCTTCAAAGATCATCTGTTGGCCCGCACAAGCCCCAGTGGCAGGGGACAGCGGCCGGTGCCGATGGGAAATGACGATGGTCCCTAACGGGTATCGGCGACGGTCGGCTTCCAGATGTTGTAGAGGAAGGCGGCACCTAAAGGCGTCGTGGGGGGAAAAAGGGGTGGATGACCCTTTGTCAGTAGCTTTGGCAGTATTGTGTCACACCGGTGTGCGTCGTGGAGGGAGGTCGAGGAATCAAGCTGAAGTGGAGAGGGACTTGTTCCCCACGAGTCCCACTGACTCGAGGGTGGTTCCACGTTGTGCCTTCATTACTAGTCGAATGGAAAAAATGTCTGTTCAAGAAGGGGAGCTAACCCCCACGCTTGTCATGCCCAGCTGCTCATCCCGACCAAACTGGTTTGGGCGCGGCCAGTTTGGACCTGAATCGGGTTAGATCGGCCTAGTCCGTTCGGGTCAGGTCGGACCGGACCCGAACCCTCTTCGGCACAGATACTCTTAAAAGGACGTATCTCACAAACTAAACGTCCATTTGACAAACCATCTATGGTGCTAGAATCCTTGAAATGGGTTGTCCCTTTTGAGATATTTCACCTACTTTTTGGTGAAATTTGGAGTATGGCTGGGTAGGATCGAACCACAATCGAACAGGGTACCCCTTAATAAACACTAATAACTCAGAGATCGGGCGTCTGATTAATGCACCATCTATCACGTAGGGACCCTTAAAACAATGATGTACTTTGATTTACTATATTTTGGAACTTCATGATAGTTGAGGCATGACCGATATCTTGAGGAGAAGTTTCTACAGAACTCAAGCACACCATGTGAGAGGAATCCTGTGGATGGTTGTTAATTGAAAAGTGACCATATATGGATCAACATCATATGTACCCTGTGTGGATCAGCATCATAGAAACCCTGTGTGGATCAGCATAATAACAGCCCTATATGAATCGGTAGTGTGTGACCTAACGAGAACCAGCATTAGATCAGTCCATCGTGAATTAGTGAGATACAAACCCATGTAGATCGACCATGAATCTACTTCTTTGTGGATTAGTTGTCGAACTTATTAATGGGATAAAATTATATTGCATAATACTAATCATTATTATTCCTGATCTCAGAGTTTTATACCTGGTTTGAGCTTTCTCAACTTCATGATTTGTGATTGAGTTCATTCTATGTGGTTTTTCCTTTTTAGAATTCTCAGAGACCTTCAAGGGTCTCAAGGTCCCTACCGGGTATTATTATACTCACACCTACATGGGCTTTACCCGCACCTTATTATGTCTTGTGCAGAAGATGATCATCTTGGATGAGACTTTAGGTAACCAGGACCAGGTGGTACACAGAGGTGACTCGTTGACGTGGAAAGTTGCAGAGATGAGTTGTACCTACCCTTCTGGTAGGATCCTTGGTGGATGAACTCATGAGTTGTTTTTTTGTTGTTGTTGTATCTTTCATTTGGGCTTGTATTCCGACTCCCCTTAATTTCTTAACACACTTTTACTGCTGTAGTTTTATTTTGTGATAGAAACTTGTTGTGTGCTTGGACTGTGTGTTTGTACAGGTTTTGAGGCAATTTCTTCCCATTTTTTGGAAATGTCTTCCAATGAAAGTTTTCAACCCCTAGCCTATGGAAGGTGAGCTTGGGGTAGTCACGATAAGGATCTCGGGGGAAGGGTTGTGACAGTAAGTTATACATGGCCATCATACTGTTAATCATAATGTCACATTTCTTCAAAGGGGGCAACCATCATCTACTTGATGCTTGAATCATGTACTACCTATGCTTGATCCTACCAATATAGTACAATAGAAAAAAATTTATCCCCTTCATGAGGATATAAATTATGTCAATGTCAATGGACTCTAGATACTCAAACCTTCTATGTTATCAATGGTTCATTTCACTTTTTGTTTAAATATATTTCAAATACATTTTCGTGTACTCCATAAATATATCACCCTAAAGATAATACTAAAACACCACATGGAAAGAACCACCATATCCAAATATACAAAAGGATCTGGGAAGTTTCTCTTATGTGGAATTAACTGTCTAGACCCTTATGCAAGTGCATGACCATCATGGACTGTAATTCTTCATATCCTGACTCCCGATACATCCCAATATATGGCATAATCATTACCCAACTCATTTATGGTTAAGATTGGTGTTTTCATCAATCTACCATTAATATCTTAAAATTATCTCTCATGAACATCTAAGTGAAGGAACAATACCACATTCTTGGATAAGGCCATATTAATGCCTCCAGTCAAGAAGAATCCTGGTTAACCCTATAGTAATAAATGGAAATTCCAAACCAATTCCAAAGTGTCTTAATGAGTCATTTAATACCATCAAATCTCATTAGGATGGTTCTACAATGCTACCTTCTATCAAAGAGGATTCTAATATATAGATTTTGGTTTTAAGGTAATGGGTTGATTGCAACACCATAACTAGGAAATCAACTGGTGAGCTGGATTAATCATCACTGTGAACTAGCCTATGAAAAAATCTTGGTTATATGAATCTTCATCATGGAGGTGAACCATATTGATTGTCATATAATCAATTATTACCTTATAAACCTATAATAAGGAAGACTTATTTAAAACATTGGTGCCCATAGTTATGACTCTATACTAAAAGTTACTTTGTTGAGAAATGATTGGGTTGGGCTTCGAGTTGGGATCTAGTTCTGGAGGTTTTCCAAACATGGGCTGGGGTTATCCCTTTATGGTGCACAAAAACGTACATATTTTGATAGGATCTCATGTTACTTGAGTTATATGAATTGTTCTCGGTATCATAGAATTTCATTCTCTTCAATAGGAAATTCATCTCAGACCTAATCAATAAGTAAATCAAGTACATGTACATGTTCCACCTTGGGCATGAAGTGGTCAGGATAAGCCTCCAAAAATAGTTTCATCATTACTTCATTAATTTTTCAAAATATTTTTTTCGATATCCATTCCTCATCTTCTAACATAGTATTTTTCTCCACATACTTCAATTTTCACAGTTTTGTAGTGTCATGTTTTCCACTATTTTACTACTTCAAATCTAATAGAGAAAATATTTCATGGGTAGGGGTTGGTGGAATAATGGAGGTAAGTATATTACTAGGTGGGGTAATTCCATTGGATGATAACTAATTTTGTTTATTATTCATTGATATAATGATATCTACAATATACCCCTCCAACATGAACATGAAGGTTGATGATTGAGGGTGACAGTATGAATAGATGTGGGTGAAAGTATAATGAACCAATCTCAAAATAGATGAATTAGTTCACTACTACCCCAAGAGTGTACATCGATTCACTAGGGTTGGAGCCAATCACTTACTGTATTGGTTTAATATGTGGGGCACAATTTTTCCACATTGAGTAAATTGATAAGCTATAATCGAAATATCCTAAGAACATACATTAAATATTCATATTCCATAAATTCTCTATAAAAATAAATAATAATTTCCTCAATAATTGAATAAAAATATAAAAGAAACACCAATATCAATATATAAATGTAGTTAGAAAAATAAACCATATCCATATGTAAACAAATGATGAAAAACATGTGACACTACAATGAAAAAACACAACTAAAATGGATGGGTTATATTCTACCACAATATTTCCTGACAAACATGGCCTTCATTCTCAAAATCACCCAACAAACAAACCAATTCTTATGCCACTAAAAAAAATTGGGCCACAAGAATCCAATAGGAAATTATATACTTATTGAAAAAAACTGTTTTTGGAGGTATTGCACATCCACCACGGTGTCCATACCAGGTGTGAACATAAATGAAAAGAGAGGAACCACTAATGGGTTTTCAATAAAACATTTAATAAACATATTCTTGCCCTAGAAGCACAACAATAACCTAATCGGAAATTGAAAATTTACAAATATGGAATTGAGAATAGAGGATGTATAATGGTAAAATACAATGGAAATACTAATAGCAATACAAGAATACACACAGTGGTAGCAACTAAGGAGCTCGGTACGCGGAAGAGGTGTGTTTTTAGAGGAGGAGGGCTTCACATAAGAGGTGGGGTATGCGAAGGAGGTGGGTTCCTGGAAAAGGAAGGGTTATGGGAAGAGGTGGGTTTCGGTACATAGTAGAGGTGATGTTCCTTGCGGAGGTGATGTTTGCAGCAGATGGGGTTTGGTGGTGGAGGTGAGGTCGACGCTGGAGGAGAGCTTCATAGTGATAGAGGAGGTCTTCACAGTGGAAGGAGTCGGCTACAGAGGAGGAGGAGGAGGGATTCACGGGGGCGTCAAAGGAGGAGGAGTCGGCAGTAGGGGGATGCAACGGCAGGATTCGGTGTCCGCGAGAGTTTGTGTTGTGCGACAGAAGGAGAAGACTGTTAGGGTTTATTTACAAATCCGGGTAATCCGTTTATCTCTGTTATTTAATAAGCGCATATAAAGTTATGTTTTAAAATCACTAATATAGAATGTGCTGATAAAACATTTCTTTATCAACAATTTTTTATCATTTATAAAGGTCAAACTTTATTAGCACTAAAAAAGTGCTGATAAAACTATAATGATAATAAATTATTTTTTATTTTATATATATTTATAAAATTAGATGTATAATATATATATATAATAACTATAAATAAATAAATATTTATTTATATTTACACGTTTAATAAATAAATAATTATTTTTACTTATAAAATTATAATAAATATATTTATTATATTTATAATTATATATAATTAATATATTTATTATAATTTCATAGTTATTTGAATATATCTATATATATTTAGAATTATATATGTATATATTTAATATAATTTTGTAATTATTTAATAACTATTTATTTATATATATATTTTATAAATATTTATTTATTACATATATATTTTAATTATAGTCGTAAATATATATATATATATAATTAAATTGTTATGAAATTTTAATAAATATATTAATTATATATAGTCATAAATATATATATATATATACATACTTATGAAATTAAAATAAATATATTAATTATATATATATAATAATTTCAAAATTATTTAAATAAATAAATATATAAATATATATATTTAAATCATTATGAAATTTTAACAAATATATATATTTTTTAAAATTAAAATCATAAATAAAAATATTTATTTAAATACATATGAAACTAAGATAAATATATTAATTTTATATTATTTATAATTTCATAATAACCAATCAAACCATAACATTATTAAATCGGTGTCAATAAATATAAAATGACCATTTTCGTTGTGAAAAATATTTACAACAAATTTTATGATATTACATTTTTCATGGACATTATCATTAACTATAAATAAATATTAATAATTTTTAAATAATAGTAGGGATTGAATGGCATAATTATGAAAGTCAGTATTTTCTAAAATTAATAATTGTACATAAATAATTTGAATAAAATTTAATTAATTTCTATGCCTAAAACATTGCATTTAAAGAGATAAAAATGAGGTCATCGAAACAAATCCCTAAATCAAAACATAACAAAAAATTGGGACATTGCACGTGGAGTCAGAAAAATAGTGATCCATATTTATTATACATTGAAAAATTTTAAAAATGTAAACATTAAACCAGAAACATATAAATATAAATTATAAGAATCTGCTTCGGATGTGCATTGTGTTGTGTCCGTCGAACCCTCAACCCCCGTGCACTTTCCTTACGCTCTGAGATTTCCTTTCCTTCCCAGTCGTTTCCATGGCTCCCACATCGTGGTTGTGCTGCTTTGGTGGAAAAGTTGAGCAACAAAAACCAAAACCTGAGAAGGTTGTCGTGAATCATTCAACTTTCCTGAAATTTCTCAACTGCTTTATCCCTTCTTGTCATTTGATATCAACACCCACGGAGCAATCAGAGAAGGTCGAGGGTGCCCGTCCTGGTGACGCAATAAGCAGACCCTGCCACGTAGAATCTTCGGGGTCCCAAACCCCACGTCCCCCGTCAAGGCCGGCCTGCCGCCGCCACGCGCCGTCAAGGCCTGCCGGCATCCATCACGGACCGTCAAGGCCAGCCTGCCTCCATCCCACACGGGAACCTCCTACCCATGCACTCCCAATCCCACGGAGACCCAACCCCCAATCCCCCCATCCCCCATCACAGCTTGGGAGCTTCCATCGCACGGAGGCTTCGGTATCACCTCAACCAGCCGAGGTTGCGGTCCCACAGACTCCCAACCATGAAGCATCTTCAGCAGCCCCAACTCCGGAATCCGGGCTTGGGTGGTTCCATGGTGGCAGTTCTACCTACACTAATGAATATAGACCAAGGAGAAAACTTCTCCAACTAATGATGGAGGACGACTTGGAGTACATCATTTCCATCAAAGTGGGTGGTCGTTTTCTTTCTATATACGGATTTTTTTTCTTGATGATTAATTATTTTAAGGCTTATCTTATTTTACACTTTCAATATTTTATTTTGGAAATATTCTTGTTGATTATACGAACAACTAGAAAATTGTATATATCATTAAATATGATAAATTATTATATTACTTTTATTCAGCATTTTTGACCAAAATCTTAAAAAAAACTCATCCAAAAAATATATTTTATTATGTAAAAATTAATAATTAATCTTATACATGTAAATTTATGATGCTATTACAAATATAAAATTAAATTATATAAAAACATAGTATGTTTTCTCAAATGATATTGACTAGAAAATGAATAGAAATGTATTTTACGGGCCATATCCCTTCACTTATGAACCTCTATGCAAGCGGGTCAATCCAATTACATATTTTCTTTTTTATTTTTCTTTTCATCAAAATAATAATTATTTAATGTTATAATACTGAATTTATTTTGTTATATTCTTTTATCCGTATATTTATTCATGTAATAACATATACTTATATTAACATATATATTTATATAAGCACATATATATTTATATTAAAATATATACTTAGTTATATTAATATATATTTATACATGTATAGTTATATTTATATATTTATAAATCTATATAATTATTTGTATATTGATATATATTTATATCTATCCCTTTTTATATATTTAGTTATATTATTTTATTTGAATATTTATTCATATATTGGTATATATTTATATTAACATATATATATTTATATTAAAATATATATTTAGTTATATTTATATATATATATATACATGTATAGTTATATTTATATATTTATAAATCTATATATTTATTTGTATATTGATATATATTTATATCCATCCCTTTATATATATTTAGTTATATTATTTTATTTGTATATTTATTAGTTTATTAAAATATATTTATATTAACTTATATATATTTATATTAAAATATAAATTTAGTTATATATATATATTTATTTATTTATTCGTATATTAATATATATATACATATATAGTTATATTTATATAATTATATATGTATATATTTATTCATATATTCAAATATATTTTTATATATCTTTTTATATCTATTTTGTTATATACTTTTTATCCGTATGTTTATTTATTTATTATTATATATTTATTTTAACATACATATATTTATATTAAAATATATATTTAATTATACTAACATATATATATATTCGTCTATTAATATATATATATTTACATGTATAATTATATTTATATATTTATATACCTCTATATTTAATCATATATTGATATATATATTTATATCTATCTATTTATATATATTTAGTTATATATTTTATAATTAAATTTATTCTTATATTAATATATATCAATTTCTTAATACACACACACACACATTGTAGGTATACAAATATTCATATATTTGTATTTTAAATAAAATGGATATTAGTTTTTTATTTAGATAAAGCTTATATATTGATAAATATATTTTATATGAATTATTAGAAAATAATATATATCATTAAATGTAAATTTATGATGGTATTACAAATACAAAATTAAATTATAGAAAAATATAGTATGTTTTCTCAAATGATATTGACTAGAAAATGAATATAAATGTATTTCATGGGCCCTATCCCTGCACCTATGAACCTCTTTGAATGCGGGCCAATCCAATTACATATTTTCTTTCTTATTTTTATATTAAGGAAAATAATAATTATTTCATTTTATAATACTGAATTTAATTTGTTATATTCTTTTTATCCGTATATTTATTCATATATTAATATATATTTATATTAACATATATATATATTTTTATATTAACATATATATATATATATTTCTATTATTATATATATATATATATATATATATTAAAAAATATACTTAGTTATATTTATATATATATATACATGTATAATTATATTTATATATTTATAAATCTATATATTTATTTGTATATTGATATATATTTATATCTACTCGTTTATATATATTTAGTTATATTATTTTATTTGGGTATTTATACATATATTAGTATATATTTTCATTAACATATATATATTTATATTAACATATATATATTTATATTAAAATATATACATAGTTATATTAATATATATATATAATTATTTACATACATACATGTATAGTTATATTTATATATATATAAATATATATATTTATTTTTATATTGATATATATTTATATATATCCCTTTATATATATATTTAGTTATATTATTTTATTTGTATATTTATTCATATATTAATATATATTTTTGTTAACACACACACATATATATATATTAAAATATATATTTAGTTACATTAATATATATATATATAGATTTATTCGTATATTAATATATATGTATTAATATATATATATATATACATATATAGTTATATTTATATATTTATATATTTATATATTTATTCGTATATTAAAATTTATTTTCATATATCTATTTATATATATTTAGTTATATATTTTTTATCTATATATTTATTTCTTTATTATTATATATTTATATTAACATATATATATTTATATTAAAATATATATTTAATTATACGAATATATATATATATTCGTATATTAATATATAAAAATTGTTACATATATATATATTAATATATATATATAAATGTATATTTATATTTATATATTTATATACCTATATATTTATTCTTTTATTAAAATAAATTTATACTTATCTATTTAAATATATTACGTTATATTTTTTATCAGTATATTTATTCATATATTAATATATATCAATTTCTTAGTACAGACACACACACACACACTATGTAGGTATATAAATATTCATATATTAGTATTTTAAATAAAATTGATATTGGATTTTATTTAGATAAAGATTATATATTGATAAATATATTTTATATGTAAATAATTTTAATTATTTATATATAAAATTAAATTTTCTATGTGTGAATATTAAAAACATATGTATATATTGTTATATATTATATTACAAATAATAGTACATTGTGAAGAATGTTAAAATTTCAAAGCGATAATATCAATATGAATGTAATCCCTCGGAATAAATTCATTCGCCACTAAAAAAGAGGAAAAAACCCCATGAAATGAGCTTGAAATTAAATTAAATGATAAAAAATTTGGGTATCCTGACAAAAAACTATGTTTTGGAAGCCTAAAATTTGATAGAAGGTTCCATTTTGTTATTAGTACGTAGAGATCATCGCTGGAATTGATTTGATATGTTGTAGAGCTCAAATGAACACTGGGATCAAAAGTTATTGTCGTTTGAAGTTTGAGTTATTTTTTTAACTTATTTTAGATCTTTTGTAAATTTTTTGATTTCTTATGACTTCAAATTGTTATTAAATGACTAGTAAACAATGATTATTAGTAAATTATTAATTAAAACTGTTTTAAAAAAAAGTAGTTTATAAGCTATTTTCACTACATATCTTATATATTAAGTGTCCATGTATATTTATTCCAATCTAAAACATATTTAAAAAGTATATATTATATTTTTATCAATATAAATATAAATATATTTTATTTTTAATGACTTTTTTTAAATATAACCTATATCATTGCTAGTAAAAAATGCAATGATAAAGGCCACCCTTTATCAGAGCTACTAAAAAAGCACCGGTAAAACAAGTCGCTTCCCTTACCCTATTTTGTGGAAGTGATATATATATTTACTATTATAAATATAAATATATATATATATACTATAATAATATATTAATAAATATATTTAAATAAATTTTGAGTCTGACACCCCAAATGACTAATGTTGTGAAGCATTGTACCAAAATGCAATTATTATTTCATAATGTGGGGGGAAATATATGATTTTTTTTTACGTAATATGCATGGAAACGAATCTGGGTTTCAGATATCATAGTTGGATGAATTATTCATTCATATGGAAGAATATACTATAATGTGATGATTTTAGGAGGATCATGTGAAGGAATGTGATTATCTTGATAAGCTTGTTAACTAATTTCATATATTTTTGATGAACAATTTCTTAACATGATATTATCATGAGGAAAGGATTATTGCACATGGATTATCATTAGCAAAGCCCCATTTCACATGAATTAACACGAGTAAACCCTCATTTCACATGACATATCATGATAATAAACATTACATAATTCATTGGATCGCTATTAGGGTGCACCCTTCAAAGTCATTTTTTCATGTATAAGTGTGCCACATTGATCATACAACATGGATTCAATAAACATCATAATTTATTCCATGAAAAAGAAATATATAATAAATACAATTATGTCCCAAATCAATATGTATATGAACAGAAATGAGAATACCATTGATAGAGAAATGGGTATGGAATTCACTACACGATGATTTTGGAATGGAAAATCGTGGTGTATTTTTGGCAGAATAACGACGTCAAACATAAATTTATAAAATTGGATTATGAGAGAGAAATGGGTATCTTATAATTTGTACATGAAATGGCTAGTAAGGGGATCATGTAACATCATACCCCATCTTCTGAAATATAATTTAATATTCATAATATAAAAGAGATCCTTGAATGGCAATGAGAAGAGGGAAATCTCTTACAGAATTTCTGCATGTTAACGAGTGTATACATGATGGATTAAGGAGAGAGAAAGGGGTCACTAATCATTAAAAAATAATAATGGATGTATGGGGTAGGTTTTAAAAAATACCTCATCATTTTTAATTTCGAATAAACTTATGTAACATCATAAGGAAACTGGGACAAAAAAGTGAGAAATGAAGGAACCCTTATAGAATTTCAGTATAGTAACGACTTAGTTAAGGGTCCAAATAGAGGAGGATAAATTCTCCCTAATTGAAATAAAATAAAATGGAATATATGTAATTAATTATAAATGTATTAAAATATAACCAATTAATATTAAAAAGACAAATTTCAAACATGGTTCTTCAATTGAAAGGAGGAGATGAAGGTGAGAATCCCTTATGAAATTTCAGTATGGTTATGAGTGTATATAAAGGATCATGGAGGGATTAATGATAGTGTAAAGGAATATATATTTATTTATAAATAAAATGGAAATTAATTTATGTATGTATGGACATATACCAATATATGAAAAATGAAATTAAATGACATTTCATAAAATAAGTGCTTGATAAAAAAGGAGGGTGGAAGATCCCTTAGATGGATGTGTGACCCCAAAAGCTTGGGAGAGGTTTATTTAGAGTTTGGGGTGACATGGGAGGACTCTATGGTGAAATATGTATAGGTTATTCGAGCTTCAAAGTTCTTAAGTGAAGGGAAATGGGAGCTTGGGTGGATTTATATAGCAATGGTGGGAGAATCCTTTATTATTTTGGTTTTGGACACTACACACGAAAATATTCAATACCAAGAATAATCCAATGGTTTTTTCTTATGGTTTCTAAAAAATGGGAGTTGTATAAATTATTTTATAATTCTATGGTATAATGATATTAAAATATTTACCATTCTTATGTGGTGGTGAGTCATAATTTGAAAAAAATTATTTTAAAATCTGAAAATATTTAATAAATCTTGGAGGACTCACTGAATCTTTTTGATATAAAAAAATATAAAATTAAATTAATTTAAAAGTAAAAGATATAATTTTTCAAATATCCCTTTTATTTTATTTTATTACATCACTATTTTGTCATTATGATGTCATAAAACACATTATATATTTATACTGTAATTAATTTTTACCCAAAAATTCAACTGTCTCAGAAAATTATGAAAAATTAACCATTGGATAATTTCAATGTCCAAATTCCAAAAATAATATCCATTTTATCTATGTAATTTTACAAATATGTAAACATTCACTTTTAAAATAAAAATTAAATTTATTGAAAATTCACGGGATTTGGAAAAAATAGTTTTAAAACCATAATAAAAATTACAATTGAATTCATTAAAATCATATCATCAGTAATATTTCATAAAATTAATTTAATGATAATAATTTATTAAAATATTATTTTTTCCAAAAATCCATTAATTAACAAAAATATATTTCTTAATTCAATTTGAATATTATCAAAAAAATACTATTTGTGTGTTAAGAATAATATAGATATTATCAATAATAGGATGAATATATATTCATTATTATATAAAAAACTAATGTACATAATCATATTGCTAGGTTATTGTTGCATATCCCTTTATTACAACAGAAGATTCCCTATGCGTAAGGTGTGTGATGGTGGGGATTTCAAGGGGCTGTTTGGGGAACATGGTATGTGCCATGATCTCAATGATCTTGAACTTTTCCCATAAACATTTTCACTCATGATTAAGTTGATGGATATCTTTTTAGGATTGGTCTAGGGAAAATCCCAAAAATTCTATCTCCCACAAAAGCTCAGAAAAATGTGCTTCATATGGAACTATTCTTCTAGTAGAGGACATCAAATCTTCATTGTTGATTAATTTTCCATTGTCATTTATATTATAAAAAATAAATATAACATTAAATTTATTATTGTTTCCAACGGTCCAACAGTCACATAAGGGTAAAAAACTACTAGTTGCATTTCAATTCATAATTATATTTTTTCAATGAATGTGACATAGTAAAACATACATTCTCAGCAAACACAATATTATTCAAATGTTTGGGTCATTACATTCTTCCCCCATAGTAAATTTCTCCCTTGAAATTTCATTTGACATACTGAGGTGAAAACAGGTGATGGTTCAACTCCTTCATCATTTCAATGAAGTCTTAAATCATTCCTATTTGCATTTTCGTTATGTATAAAGGGTTCAGGCATCACAATGGTGCCTTAGGATATTTTAAAAATCATACCTTTACCCCAAAAAACCTCAACCATCTTGGACTATATCAATGGAGGCACTGAAAGTCATTAAAAATGTATTTTCTATATATAATTTTTAAATATCTTATTGAACATGTTGTTTATCAAAAAAGTTTTACTAATTAAACATCATTTATTTAAAAATAGGGTTTTTGTATATTAGTTTTGGTATTTCCCCCAAGATAGAAATTTATTATTTGTTACATATAGGATGATAAGTGGTCTCTATATTTTATAACATCTATAAAATCATTTAGTTCTTTATTATTTTAGAATAAAGAGAATAATTCAAAAAGTATGTGATGTTACTTCCCACTCTTGTCAGGGTAAGAAAGTTGAGATCATGATATATTCTAATAGACGGTATATGATCCTTGAATTAATCATGAAATGTTAGAGTTATTGGATTCCCCATAATGTTTTTTTCATGTAACTTGGATATTTGAAAATGTTTTAAAGTCATCTGAGCAAGACTTCAAGATAATATTTTCATGTAGTTCATTATAAAGATACATAAGCGTTGTTCATGATATTCATCCTTCCATATTTTAACTAAGAAAAAGAAAACACAATTAGGGGTTTTAATACTTAGATATTAAGAATGTAAAAAAGAAAACATATAAGGATAAACATTCATATGTATAGTATATCCTAACTTTGGATACCCTAAGTTTCAATTTAGGATATCCATGACCTATTTCGTAACATATATTCATATTGGATTTTTTCCCTTATTGATGGTTTGTAATATAAATTTACCAAATCATATCCACTTAGAGTGTCAAACCAAGCGTGCAATAAAAACCATTTTCGTGCACCTGTTCCCATTCCTGTCACGCTCAATGTGGTGTTTTCGGGGTTTACTCTAAGATACATATGTGCCATAGCCACCTTTACATGGTTAATATCTAGATATGGATGTATTTTCTTTATAAAACACTTACTCTATACTAAAAAAAATTACAGATTATTTTCTTATTCATAGAATTATACTTATGTCTTTCACTAGAGTTTTCTACTCCTAATCCCAAAAATAACAGAACCTACCCTCTGATACCAACTATTACAATCCATCTCTTTATTTCATATTTAAAAATGTTTTATTACATAAAATTTCACTAAATACAACTCATACGATCAAGAGATATAGTATATTATGTGATTTGGAAAATTACATAACTACTTAAAACATGAAATACACATCTTTACTGAAAACATCTTTTACATTACCACAACATTTATTCTTACTTAGATTATTATTGGATGACCTGAGGACATACCTAAAAAGGGTGAACATCAATCAGATGTGTCGTTTGACCGCGGTGACCAGAAACGCGTTTTCGGATTCACAAAAGACCAAAAAGGCGTGTCACAGACGAATTTAGAGAAAACATGATCCAAATGACCTAAAACCACATGAGAGATATAGGAATATTATTTTTGACATGTAGGAGGAGACGGAACGTCCATCAGATGTGTGGTGCATGCGGTACAACTGAATGTGTCGTTTTCAGCAGTTTGGCGTGCTCTAAAAGGGGGTATTGGGGGGTCAAAACCACCTGAACGACCTCAGAATGTCATAAAATCATACGAAAACAACCGCGGTATGAATTGTGAAATGTTAGAGTAGACGGCACGTTATTCAGAGGTGTCGTTTGACCACGGTGATCGGAACTGCGTTTTGGGAGTCACAAAAGACCAAAACGGCGTGTCACTGCCAAATTCAGAGAAAACATGATCCGAATGACCTGAAACCATAGGAAAATGATAGGAATATTATTCATGACATGTAAGAGGAGACGACATGTCCATCAGACGAGTGGTGCATGCGGTACAACTAAAGGTGTTGTTATCAGCAGTTTGGCGCGCTCTAAAAGGGCGGGTTGGGTGGTCAAAAAATCCAAAATCCTCGGAATTCCATGAAATCATACGAAAACTACTGCGGTATGAATTGTGAAATGCTTGGGTAGGCAACATGTCATTCGGAGGTTCTATTTTACCGCGGTGACCGGAAACGCGTTTTCGGAGACAAAGAAGACCAAAATGTCGTGTCACGATCGAAATCAGATAAAACGTGCTCCGAATGACCTGAAACAACACGAAACTAATAGGAATATTATTCATGACATGTAGGAGGAGACAACACATCCATTGGACGTGTGGTGCGCACAGTATGACCGAATGTGTCGATTTCAGCTGTTCGTCGTGCTCTAAAAGGGCGCGTTGGGTGGTCAAAATCACTTCAGCGACCTCGGAATGCCATGAATTCATACTAAAACAACCGCGGTGTGAATTGTGAAATGGTCGAGTAGAAGACACATCAATCATAGGTGCCTTTTTACCGCGGTGACCGGATCTGCGTTCCTGGAGTCATAAAAGACCAAAACGGCATGTCACGGTCGAATTCAGAGAGAACGTGCTCCGAATGACCTGAAACCACACGAAAACTATATGAATATTATTCATGACATGTACTAGGAGACGGAATTTCCATCGGATGTGTGTTGCATGCCATACAACCAAATGTGTCATTATCAGCAGTTTGGCGCGCTCTAAAAGGGTGCGTTGGGTGGTCAAAACAACCTGAACGACCTCAGAATGCCATTAAAATCATACGACAACTACTGCGGTGTGAATTGTGAAATTCTCGGGTAGACAACATGTCATTTGGAGGATTCATTTTACCACGGTGACCGAAAACGCTTTTTCAGAGTCAAAATAGACCAAAACAGCATGTCACGGTCGAAATCAGAGAAAACATACTCTGAATGACCTGAAATAACATGAAAATGATAGAAATATTATTCATGACATGTAGAAGGATAAAATACGTCCATAAGACGTGCGATGCGCGCGGTACGACCGAATGTGTCGTTTTCAGCAGTTCAACGCGCTCTAACAGGGTGTGTTCGGTGGTCAAAACCACCCAAACGACCTCAGAATTCCATGAAATCATACGAAAACAACCGTGGTGTGAATTTTGAAATGGTCGGGCAGGTGGCATGTCATTCGGAGGTGTCGTTTGACTGTGGTGACTAGAAACGCGTTTCCAGAGTCATAAAAGTCCAAAACGGTGTGTCACGATTGAATTGAAGGAAAACATGCTCTGAGTGACCTAATCACAAACTAAAATTATAGGAATATTATTCATGATATGTAGGAGGAGACGGAACATCCATCGGACGTGCAGTGCGTGCGGTACGACCGAATGTGTTGTTTTCAGCAGTTCGGTGCGCTCTAAAGGGGCACGTTGGGTGGTCAAAACTACTTGAACGACCTCCGAATGCCATGAAATCATACGAAAACAACCTCAGTGTGAATTTTGAAATGTTTGGGTAGACGGAAAGTCAATAGGAGGTTTCGTTTGACAGCGGTGACTGGAAACGCGTTTCCAGAGTCAAAAATAACCAAAACGGCGAGTCACGGTCGAATTTAGAGAATACGTGCTCTGAATGACCTAAAACTACACGAAAACGATAGGAATATTATTCGTGACATGTAGGTGAAGACGACACATCCATCGGACATGTGGTGTGCCTGGTACGACTGAATGTTTCAATTTCAGCAGTTCTGCACGCTCTAAAATGGCGCGTTGGGTGGTCAAAACCACCCGAACGGCCTCAGAATGTCATTAAATTATACGAAAAGAACATCGGTGTGAATTGTAAAATGGTCAGGTAGATAGAACATTATTCGGAGGTGCCATTTGACCGTGGTGATCAGAAACGCGTTTCCAGAGTAATAAAAGACCAAAACGACATCTCACGTTTGAATTCAGAGTAAGCATGCTCTGAATGACCTGAAACGACACAGAAACAATAGAAATATTATTCGTGACATGTATGAGGAGACGGAACGTCTATCAGACGTGGGGTGCGCGTGGTACGACCGAATTTTTCATTTTCAGCAGTTCCACGCGCTCTAAAAGGGCATGTTGGGTATTCAAAACCACCCGAACGACCTCAGAGTGCCATGAAATCATACGAAAACAACCTCAGTGTGAATTGTGAAATGGTCGGGTAGACGGCACGTCATTCGGTGGTTCATTTTGACCGTGGTGACCTGAAACGCCTTTCGGAGTCATAAAAGACTAAAGCGGCGTGTCACGGTCGAATTCAGAGCAAACATGCTCCGAATGACCTGAAACCACATGAAATTGATAGGAATATTTTTCATGACATGTAGAAGAAGACGAAATGTCCATAGGGTGGGCGCTGCGTGCGGTATGACCGAATGTGTTGTTTTTAGCAGTTCGGCGCACTCTAAATGGGCGCCTTGGGTGGTCAAAACTACCTTAATGACCTCAGAATGCCATGAAATCGTACGAAAACAACGGTGGTGTGAATTATGAAGTGATAGAGAAGACATCATGTCATTCAAAGGTTCCATTTTACCGTGGTGACTGGAAATGCATTTCTGGAGTCATAAAACTCCAAAACGGCGTGTCAGGATCGAGTTCAAGGAAAACATTCTCCAAATGACCAAAAACCACACGAAAACAGTTGGAATATTATTTTTGACATGTAGGAGGAGACGACATGTCCATATGACGTGCTTTGCGTGAAAAAAACATTCCTTTTTAGATAATAAAATACTTTCAGAAACTAAAGTAAAGACTCCAAATTAAGCATAAAAAATATTCTAAAATGATATCATTTCTTAAATTTGGGGTTTTAAATTATTATATCACCCATGAGATGTCAGATTTCATTTTATTATATGTATAAAATAACTGAATAAATATTTTAAATTTACATTTGTTTTGTTTGGTTGTTTTCATTATTTCTTATTGTAGGTTTCTAAAGCAGATGGTTGTGGATCGTTGAAGCACGTTTAGCATTTATTGTTTATGATGATCTTGATTTTTATGGTGTTTGGATTTGTTTTCCATTTTTTATGATTTATATGTGGATTTTTTGTGATTCTTTACCATGAAATTTTTTTCTAAAAAAATATTTCCAGTTTAGCGACCGCTAATGGCAGTAACTATAGACTGACATTTCGACAGCTTTAGCGACCGCCATTGGCGGTCTCTATAGGCTGACATTTTGGCCCAGTTCAGTTACAACAAATGGCGGTCTCTGTAGGCCATCATTTTCACCATGCTTAAGTGATCTCCAATTGCTATCGTTTTAGTCCAACAACGTCGGGCTGAAAGCGACCACCAATGGCGGTAGGTCTAGGCCGAATTATTAGTACATCACCCCTACATGGGATTCACTACACATTATTATATCTTGTACATATGATGAGTAGATTGTATTAGACATTAGGGAACAAGGACCAGGCGTTACACAGAGGTGACTCATTGATGTGGAAAGTTGTGGAGACAAGTTATACCTACCCTTCTGGTAGGATCCATGGTGGATGAACTCAGGAGTTGTTTTCTGTTGTAGTTGTATCTTTCAGTTGGGCTTGTATTCCAGCTCCCCTTACATTCAGAACACACTTTTACTACTGCAGTTTTATTTTTTGGTAGCATCTTGTTGTGTGCATGGACTGGGTGATAGTACAGGTTTTGAGGCAATTCCTTCCAATTTTAGGGAAATGTATTCTGTTTCTAGTTACCGACCCCTAGACTATGGAAGACGGGATTGGGGTAGTCACGACAAGGACCCCAGGGGAAGGGCTGTAAAAATAAGTGCACATGGTCATCATACTATTAAACATAATATCACATCTCTTCAAGGTGGGCTATCAACTTCCACTTGATGCCTTGTTCATGTACTACCTAAACATGATCCTACCAATACAGTGCAATAAAAAAATGTTCCCATTCTTGAGGATATACATTAGGTCAATGTTAAAGGACTATTGATGAAATGAATGGAACCACGAATGGTATTGCACATTCACCACAGTATCCATACCAGGTGTGAACATAAATGAAAAGAATGAAACTGTGAATGTTTTCTTAATAAAACAAATAATAAGAATATTCTAGCCCAAGATGCTCATCAATATCCTTAATTGTATATTGAAAAGTTACAAATATTGAATTGATCATAGTGGATTGTATAATGATAAAATAAAAAGGAAATACAAATAGCCTTACAAGAATACTCACTGTGGTAGCACCTGAGGAGCTGGGAACGCGGCAGATGTCTATTTCAAGAGGAGGAGGGCTTCGTAGCAGAGGTGGTTACACGGAGGAGGTGGGTTCATGGAAATGGGTTCTGGGCTGAGGTGGGGTTCGGTGCACAGCAGAGGTGGCGTTCCCAATGAAGGTGATGTTTGCAGTAGATGGGGTTCGGCGGCGGAGGTGAGGTGGACGGTGGAGGAGAGATTCACAGTGACAGAGGAGGTCTTCACAGTGGAAGGAGTCAGCTACCGAGGAGGAGGAGGAGGGCTTCACGGTGGCAGAAGAGGAGGAGGAGTCGACATTAGGGGGGATGCAGCGGCAGGGTTTGGCTTCCATGAGAGTTTGAGTTGTGCGATAGGAGGAGAAGACTGTTAGGGTTTATTTATAAAACCAGGTAAACCTTTTATCGGTGTTATTTAAAAAGAGATGATATTTATATAAACATATTTAATAAATAATTATTTATTAATACTTATAAAATGATAATAAATATATTTATTATATTTATAATTATATATAATTAATATATTTATTATAATTTTATAGTTATTTGAATATATCTGTATTTATATAGAATTATATATGTATATATCTATTATAATTTTATAATTATTTAATAACTAAAAATTTTTATATATTTATTATAAATATATATTTATTACATATATATTTTAATTATAGTCATAAATATAAATATATATATATATATTTAAATTCTAATAACATTATAATAAATATATTAATTATATATAGTCGTAAATATAAATATATATATATATACATATGAAATTAAAATAAATTTATTAATTATATATATATATATATTAAAAATTCATAATTATTTAAATAAATATATTTATTTATTTATGTAAATCATTATGAAATTATAACAAATATATATTGTATTTATAATTAAAATCATAAATATATTTATTTATTTAAATACTTATGAAACTAAAACAAATATATTAATTATATATTTTTTAATAATTTCATAAGAACCAGTCAAACCATAACATTATTAAATGTGTTTCAATAAATATAAAATGACCATTTTTTTTGTGAAAAATATTTATTGAAAAATTTTATGATATTACCTTTTTCATGGACATTATCATTTACTAAAAATAAATATTAATAATTTTTAAATAATAGTAGTGATTGAATGGATTAATTAAGTAAGTCAATCATTTCTCTATGTAATAATTGTACATAAATAATTTGAATAAAATTTAATTAATTTCCATTCATAAAACATTGCATTTAAAGAGATAAAAAAGGAGGTCTTGGAAACAAATCCCTAACTCAAAACATAACTATAAATCTGGCCTTTGCACGTGGAGTCCGAAAAATAATGATCCATATTTATTATAAATTTAAAATTTTAAAAAATAAAAATAGTAAACCCGAAACATTATATCGAAATTTGTAGAATCTAGTTCGGATGTGCATTGTGTTGTTTCCGTCGAACCCGCAGCCCCCGTGCACTTTCTATACGCTCTGAGATTATCGTTCCTTCCCAGTCGTTTCCATGGATCTCACATCGTGGTTGTGCTGCTTTGGTGGCAAAGTTGAGAAACAAAAACCGAATCCTGAGAAGGTTTCTGTGAATCATTCAACTTTCCTAAAATTTCTCAACTGCTTTATCCCTTCTTTTCATTTTAGGTCAACACCCACGGAGCAATCAGAGAAGGTCGAGGGTGCCCGTCCTAGTGAATGGAGACCCTTCCACGTAGAATCTTTGGGGTCCCAAACCCCACGTCCCCGGTCAAGGCCTGCCTACCGCCGCCACGCGCCGTCAAGGCCTGCCGGCCTCCATCACGCACCGTCAAGGCCTGCCTGCCTCTATCCCACGCGACAACCTCCTGCGGCTGCACTCCCAGTCCCACAGAGACCCAACCCCCAAACCCCACATCCCACATCACGGCTTGGGTTCTTCCATCGTGCAGAGGCTTTGGTATCGCAGAAACCAGCCGAGGCTGCGGTCCCACAGACACCCAACTGTGAACTATCTTCAGCAGCCCCACCTCCGGAATCCGGGCTTGGGTGGTTCCATGGTGGCAGTTCTACCAACGCCAATGAATATAGACGAAGGGGAACACTGCTCCAACTGATGATGGAGGAAAACTTGATGTACTGCATTTCCATCAATGTGGGTGACCGTTTTCTTTCTATATAATGATTTGTTTTCCTGATGATTAATTTTTTTGAGGTTTATCTTATTTTACACTTTCAATATTTTATTTTGGAAATCTTCTTGTTGATTATACAAACAATTTGAAAATAGTATATATCATTAAATATGATTCATTTTTAATATTACCTTTATTCTGCATGTTTGACAAAAATCATTAAAAAACACATCTAAAAAAATAAATATTATTATGCAAAAAATTAATAATTAAACTTATAAATGTAAAATTATAATGCTATTACAAATAGAAAATTAATTTATATAAAAACATAGTCTGTTTTCTCAAATGATATTAACTAGAAAATGAATAGAATAGTATTTTACGGGCCATAACCCTGCACTTATGAACCACCATGCAAGTGGGTCAATCCAATTACATATTTTCTTTCTTATTTTTCTTTTCAGGAAAATAATAATTATTTCATGTTATAATGGTGAATTTATTTTGTTATATTTTTTTTCCCGTATATTTATTCATATATTAATATTTATTTATATTAACATATATATATATATATATATATTAATATATATACTTAGTTATATTAATATATATATATATACATGTATAGTTATATTTATATATTTATAAATCAATATATTTATTTGTATATTGATATATATATTTATATCTATCCCTTTATATATATTTAGTTATATTATTTTATCTCTATATTTATTCATATATTAGTATATATTTATTTTAGCATATATATATATATATATATATATTTCTATTAACATATATATATATATATATATTCGTATATTAATATATATGTATTAATATATATATATATACACATATATAGTTATATTTATATATGTATATATTTATTTGTATATTAAAATATATTTTTATATATCTATTTATATATATATATATATATTTATAATTTTTTTATCTGTATATTTATTTAATATTATTATATATTTATATTAACATATATATATTTATATTAAAATGTATATTTAATTATACTAATATATATATATATATATATTCATATTTTAATATATATAAATTGATATACATATATATATACATGTATAGTTATATTTATATACCTACATATTTATTCGTATATTAATATATATTTATATCTATCTATTTATGTATATTTAGTTATATATTTCATCATTATATTTATTCTTATATTAATATATATCAATTTATTAATACAGACACACACACACACAAACTATTTAGGTATATAAATATTCCAATATTTGAATTTTAAATAAAATGGATACTAGTTTTTTATTTAGATATGCTATATATTGATAAATATATTTTATATGTAAATTAGTTTAATTATTTATTTATAAAATATAATTTTTTATTTGTGAATATAATAATATATATATATATTGTTATATATCTTATTACAAATAACAGTACATTGTGAATAATGATAAATGTTCAAAGCGACAATATCAATGTCAATGTAATCCCTTAGAACAAATTCATTCGCCACTAAAAAAGGGAAAAAGTCCCCCTGAAATGAGGATGAAATCCAATTGAATGATAAAAAATTTTTATATACGACTGAAAAATCTGTTTGGAGACCTTCTGGGCCTTTTTAAACACGAAAAATTTGATAGATGGTTCCATTTTTTTATTAGTATGTTGAGATCATCACCGGCTTTGATTTGATATGTTGTAGAGCTCAAAAAAAACACCTAGATCAAAAGTTATGGTCGTTTTATGTTTGAGTTATATTTTTTACATATCATAGATCTTTTATTAATTTTTTGATTTCTTATGTCTTCAAATTTTTATTAAATGACTATTAGTCAATGATAATTAGAAAATTATTAATTAATACTATTTTTTGTAATACTTTATAAGTCATTTTCACTACATATCTTATATATGAAGTGGAAATGTCAATTTATACTTGTCTAAAACATAATTAAAAAGTATATATTATATTTATTTCAATATAAATATAAATATATTTTATTTTCAATGACTTTTTTTAAATATAACCTATATCAGTGCTAGTAAAAAAAAGCACTGATAATGAGCACCCTTTATTAGAGCGAATTAAAAAAGTGCTGATAAAACAAGGCGCTTCCCTTGCGATTTTTTTGGTAGTGATATATATATTTACTATTATATATATATATATAATAATATATTAATAAATATATTTACATTAAAAACTGTCATTTATTGAAAATTGATGAGTTTTGGAAAAGATAGTTTTAAAACCTTAATAAAAATTAAATTTTAATTCATAAAAATTATATGATCATTAGCATTTCATAAAATTAATTTAATGATAATAATTTATTAAAATATTTATTTTTCAAAAATCCATTGATTCACCAAAATATATTTCTTAATTGAATTTGAATATTAACAAAAAATACAATTTGGGCGTTAAGAATAATTTAGATAGTTACAATAATAGGATTAATGTATATTCATTAGTATATACAAAAAATAATTTACATAATAATAACACTAGGGTATTGTTACATATCACTTTATTACCATGGAAAATGCCCTAACTATAAGGTGTGTGACGGTGGGGATTTCATGGGGCTGTTAGTGGACCATGGAATGAGCCCTGATATCAATGATCTTGAACTTCTCCTGTAAATGGTTTCACTCATTCTTATGTTATTGGATATCATCTTGGGCTTGGCCTAGAAAAATACCTAGAAATTATATCTCTCTTGAAATCTCCAAAAAATGTGATTCATATGGCACTGTTCTACAATTAGAGGTCATCAAATATTATTTATGGATTAATTTTTCTTTTTCATTTATATTATAGAAAATAATTATAACATTAAATTTTTTATGGTTTCCAACGGTCCAATGGTCACATATCGATCGAAAACTAATAGTTAAATTTCAATTCATAATTATATTGTTTAATGAATGTGACATAGTAAAACATACATTTTCAGGAAAAAAAATATTATTCAAATGTTTGAGACATTACATACTTCCCGCATAGGAAATTTCTCCACTGAAATTTCAGTTGACATACTAAGGTGAAAACAGGTGAGGGTACATTCCTTCATCTTTTCAATGAAGTCTTATGTCTTTTGTATTAGATTGTCCTTTATGTATAAAGGGTTCATGCCTCACAATGGTACCTTAAGATATTTTCAAATTCATACCATTACCCCAAAACACCTCAACGGTCTTGGACTATATTTATGGAAGAACCGATAAGTCATTAAAAAGGAATTTCTTATATATAATTTTTAAATATCTTCATGAACTTGTTTTATTAAAAAGAGTTTTACTAATTCATCTTAAATTATTTCAAAATAGGGTTTTGGTATATCAGTTTTAGTATTTCCTAAAAAATAGAAATATATAATTTGATAAATATATAAGGATCAATGTTCTCTCTCTTTTATAGCATCTATAAAATCATTTAGTTCTTTATTATTTTGGAATAAAGAGAATAATTTGAAAAGTCCCGAATGGTACTTCCTACTCATAGCATTGTAAGAAAGTTGAGATAACATGATTTTCTAATAGAAGGCACATGATCCTTGAAATAATCATGAAATGCTAGAGGTATTGGATGCCTCATAATGTTTTTTTCATGTAACATAGATATTTGAAAATGTTTCAAAGTCATCTGAGCAAGACTTCAAGATAATATTTCTATGTAGTCCTTTAGGAAGATACATAAGTGTTGTTCATGATACTCCTCCTTCAATATTTTAACTGAGAAAAAGAAAATAAAATTAGGGGATTGAATACATAGATAATAAAAATATAAAAAAGAAAACATAGAAGGATAAACTTTAATACGAATAGTATATCCTAACATTTGATACCTTAAGTTTCAATTTAGGTTATCCATGATCTATTTCATAACATATATTCTTATTGGATTTTTTGGTCCCTTGTTGATGGTTTTTATTATAAATTTACCAAAACATGTCCTCTGAGAGTGTGAAACCAAAAGTGCAGCAAGTACCATTGTTGTGCACCACATTCCATTTGTGTCAATCTCAAAGTGGGGTTTTCGGGTTTTACGCCAAGATACATCTATTCCATAGCCACCGTTACTTGTTTATTTCTAGATAGGGATGTATTTTCCTGATAATCCACTTACTCTATCTTCAAAAATATTTACTAATTCATTTCATATACATATAATTATACCTATGTATTTCACTACTGTTTTCTAATCCTAATCCCAAAAATAACAAAAACAACCCCTCTGATACCCACTATAACAAATCATCTCTTTATTTCATATTAAACATTTCATTTACATAAATTTCACTAAATACAACTCAGAAGATCAAGAGATATAGTGTATTAGGGGCTTTGGAAAACAAAATAACTACTTAAAACATGAAATACACATCTTTATTGAAAACTTCTTTTACATGACCACAACATTCCTTCTTACTTAGCATTTCATGGGATTACATGAGATCATACCTCTAAAAATGGTGATCTATAAAGCCCAGTAAGGGAATAAACATTGAATAACATGATGATGAATATACATGTTAGTCAATAAGAATATAAATCGATCAAAAAAATGAACAATAAGGCATGATTTAGTATGATATTCATAACAATGAAATGAGGAAACAACATACAACATGATATTAACATGAGGCTAGGTTCATTGCACATGAATTAGCATGATTAAACCCTCATTGCACATGAATTAGCCTGAGTAAAAACTCATTTCACATAAATTAGGATGCGTAAACCATCATTTCACATGACATATTACGATAATAAACATGACCCAAAGCATTCGAGCACTATCAGGGTGCACCCTTCATAATCATTTCTTTTTCATGTATAAGTGTTCCACATAGATCATACAACATGTATTCATTAAACATAATAATTTATTCCATGAAAAAAATGCAAAATAAATACATGTAAGACATAAATAAATAAGTAAATGAGCATAATGTTGAATAAAATTTATATATAAATGGGTATGATATTCACTATATGATGATTTTGGCATTGAACATCTTGGAATAATTTCAATATCATGATGACGTCAAATAGAAATTTAAAAGATGGTTTTATGAGATAGAAAGGGGTATATCATAATTTATAAATGAAATAGATATTGTAGGGATCATGTAATATAATATCCCAACATATGAAATGTAATTTAAGATTCATAATATCAAATAAATTCTTTAATGGAAATGAGAAGAGAGAAATACCTTTCAGAATATCGACACTGTAACAGGTGTACACATGAGGGATTAATGAGAGAGAAATGAGTTTCATGTATTTAAAACATAATAATGGATGTATAGGGGATATAGAAAAATATAACCAATCATTTTTAAATAAAAATAAAATTATATAACAATATAAGAAATCTTGGAAAAAATTTGAGAAAGGAAGGAACCCGTATAGAATTTCAGCATAGTAACATCTTAGCATAGGGTCCAAATGGGGGAGAAAAAATGACCCATCATTGAAATAACATAAAAAGGAAAATAGTTAACTTATTATAAAATAATTACAATATAAACAATTTAAATTAAAAAGGAAAATTTTAAATGTGGTTCATGAATTGAAAGGAGGAGAGTAAGGAGTGAATCCCTCTAGAAATTTCTGCATAGGAGCAGGTGTTATTAAAGATAATGGATGGATTAATGATAGTGGAAATGAATATATAATTATTTTTAAATAAAAACATATTTAGGGGATTATTTATTAATTTATCCCAACATTTGCAAATTTAAATTTAAAGACATATCCTAAAAGATGTGCTTGATAAGGGAGGAGAGTGAAAGATCTCTTACTTGGATGTCTAATCACAATGGGAAGGGAGAGGATTCATTGGTGTATAGTGTCACACTGGGAGGAATATAGGTAGTATTAGAAAGAGGTTGGAAAATATTAAATGATATTTAGTGAATTTAAATGGGATCTTGGGTGGGTCTATATACGAAAGGTTGGGGAAATTTTTTTCTTTTGAACACTAGACACTAAAATATTTAAAACCACAAACTGTATCATGGTTTTTCCCATGGTTTCTTGGAAAAGGGAATGATATAAATTATTTTATAAGTATAAGAGTGAGATATATTAAAATATTTCCCTGGATTATGTTGGTTTTACTCATTCATTTAAGGAAATTGTTTTAAAATCATAAAATATTTTATAGGTCTTGGAGGATTCACCAAATATTTAAAAAATAAAACAATAAATATAAAATCAAATTATTTTAAAATTAAAACAAGTTTTAATCCAAAAATACCTTTTATAGTATTTTATTAAATCACTATTGGGTCATTATGATGTCATAAACCACAGTATATATTATTACGGTATTTAGTTTTTACCCAACAATTCGACTGTCTTAGAAAATAATGAAAAATTCATCATTGAATAATTACGACGTCCATATTCCAAAAATAATATCAATTTTATCAAAATAATTTTATAAATATTCTAATTATTACTTTTAAAATAAAAATGGACATTTATTGAAAATTTTTTGATTTTAACAAAAATAGTTTTTAACCCTTAATAAATAATACATTTGACTTCATAAAATTTTAATTTTAATTTATATTTAATAAAATTAATATAATAATAATATTTTATTAAAATATTATTTATTTCAAAAATCCTTTAATTCAAAAAAAAAGATTTCATAATTGATTTAGAATAATAAAAAAATACTATTTGTGTGTTAAGAATAATTTAACAGAAAAATAATAAGATAAATGTATATTCATTATTCTATAAAATAATAATGTACAAAATCATAATACTTGGGTATTGTTACATATCCCATTATTAAACGATCGCACACCCTAAGAGTAAGGTGTGTGATGGCGGGGCTTTCATGGGGTCGTTATGTGAACATGGATTAGGCCATGACATCAATAAGCTTGAACTTCTCCAGTAAACAGTTTTGGCCATGCTTGATTTGTTGGATATCAGCTTGGAATTGGTCTAGGAAAAACCCCAAAAATTCTATCTCCCTTGGAAGCTCTGATAAATTGGCTTCATATGTCACAATTCTACTAGATCCGGCCTTATAATCTTCTTTCGAAATTAATTTTCCAATATCATTTCTATTTATAATGAATAATTATAATTATTATTATTATTATTTCCAAAAATCATATTGATTAACAGTCAGATGGTCACATAATTTTCAAAAATTGATAGTTACATTTCAATATATATTTATATATTTTTTATGAATGCGACAGAATAAAACATACATTTTTAGGAAAACAACTATTATTCAAAACTTTGGGGTGTTACACTCTTTGTACCTCGATTGAATGCATGATGGACAACTAAATAAAAACTCATTTTAACCTTAATATAAGATTCAATCATTCTTATAACATCATTTATTTCTAATGTATTATTTTTTTATATTATATATATTATCTTCAAGACAATGAAATGAGAAGGCATGTGATTCTGAGCCCCAATATTCCAAGAATAATTTTTTTGAAATATATTAAATATATTAAATTGAACATCCATGCAATTTTCCAGATGATGTGGAATAACTCATCTATGGCTGTTCAGATTAGAAATCAGAGGGCACTGTTGATTTTCAAATAGTGGGTTTACCCTATGCACAACACAACCTTGGTCAGTTCGGGTCAGTACTGAAAATATGTCACGTGAGTGAAATAATTAAAATAAAATAACTTAAGAATAATATTATTTTGTTCAACATTGTGACATGGTTTATTTTAAATATACCTTTCTGGATATCATCTTGTGTTTGTTCACTAAACCCTAGAGACCTAGTTGTTGTTGGAGGAGAAAATTATTGGAAGACGAAAATAGATCAAGAAAATATCATTGATCATCATTCCTTTGGAGTTGGAGGATCCTATTAACGATGAAAATGTACCCGTTCCTCATCAAAAATTTACCCAAACTCCATGTAAGATATTTTTTATTGTAATTTTATTCTCATTATTAATCACAGATGAATTTGGATCAATTAAACGATAATGAATTTATGCGTGTATTGTTGGTAGATTCCAAGTTGATGGATTTTTTTGGTTTGATGATTTATCCTGCTTCATTCAACCTTTCTGTGATAACGAATTGAGGACAAATGACCAAAGAGTGAGGTTCATTATTCAATTTTATGTTTTAACTATTTCTCCATTTGTTCTTCACACATTCATCGTGGGCACTTTCTTTTTCACCAACAATTCGATGAATACTCAGTATTATATCTTTGTGTGACTGTTGTTATATGAAACTTATCGACACCATAGTTATGTTTTGTGATCACGGATGTGATCAAGGTGTGATGATGGAATCCAAATATATTTGTGATACTCTCTCAACCTAGTTTTGATGCACAACAATGTATAGATTGATGTTCATGATTTATGAGACGATTTGAACCTAAAATATATAAATCTGGCCACTAGAGGCCTGGAAGAACCCTGGTTTGCAGGTTCTGACCAGATCAGAGGTTAGGATGGTGCAAAGATAAACACTAAAGAGATCCCTGATGGATCTACAAAATCATGAGAAACACACCATGTATATTAGGATTTTACATTCTGTGGGACCCCTGAACACAGTGCTATAATTTCATCCAATGTTAAGGATCATACACTATGTGTCCCCTAGAAAAGGAGGTGTAAACCTTCCCATTTTATTCGTTGATTACTTTGGAAGTACATGGAAAAAATTTGGAGTACAAAGGAACAGACATGCCATGTATTCTGACACAATCATGTCCAGGCTACACAGACATGGAATCATGTGTCTCTATTGAATATGTTTCATATTCTTCATTCTGTTTTTTGGAGACTCCATGTTGTGTGGGGATCAACCACACAGTCACGACATATGATAGCCTGACACACCGTGTACCCCATGGTACACACCAGGTACTTCCTTCAAGAGTAGTTGATTCTCACTTTTTTTGTTGGGTACATTATAGGTTCAATGTGTTCCCTTGGACCTTTTCTCTAGGGTAAAATGTAACATTACATCCACATCACTAGATTTTGATCCACTCTAGAGGATAAGTCTCATATAGAGTTAGGTTTTCCCTCTATGAGACTTGAGTGTGATCCTTTATCACCCCTAGTTGTTGTTTTTTGAATAAAATATCTTTCATAAGCAGGGCATTGAACCTCCACATAGAATTTCGTATCAGTAGGGTTTGGGGAATCATTAGCATATGGCCCCCTATCTAGCTGGTCGACTTGGATTGGTCTTGTGGTGTCCCCCCAAAAATTTTAGTCATGAAACCCTCTCCATATATCAAATTCATCTCAAACCAGTACATTATCTTTGGGCGGGTCCCGATGAGCTAAACCTCTTTGTTGAGTGTCTCTAATAATAGAATGGATTGTGGAGAATGATCTCCCAGAATGATAATTTCATTGAGAAGAATTTGGTGGATGAGTGTTGGTTATTACCTCCTGACATCGTTGTTTATCTCCTATGTATATCTGAGTTTTGATCCAATTCAACATCGAATTTTATATCTTGTATTGAGGTGACTATACATGGGGCTTTGTGTTTAGTTTTAGGTGTTTCATAATGATTATTGTTGTACTCACCCCTACACAGACATTTCTCTCACGTGTTGTGTCTTGTTATGATAATGACCATTTTGATGGTGTCCATGAAGGATAAGGAGTTGGTGGATCATATCTAGAGCATAAAAACTACTGTGTTTACCAGGATGATACTATTTAATCATTCCTCACACTTGGAGTAGGTTAGACTCATTATAGTTTTAGTTGGTTATTTCTTTGGACCATTTTCGGTTTATAGTACTTTATTATTTTATTATCTTGTGGAATCGTAGATGTATGCATTCATTTTCTATGTTTTTTTTACATTTCATAATTTAGGGAATTATGATGAGTGTGTGTGTATAGGTACATCTGTAAAATGCCTCCAATTTGTGGAATACACCCACTCAACACCAGTCACTAGCCCCCAACCTATTTGAGTCGAGCTAGGGGTATTCAGAGATCAATACCCTTCAGAACATGTCATGGTAGTGTTATATCAGAGCGGTATAATCAACTTTAGGACTAGGGGGTCTTTGACATTGTTTTGGGGCAACAATGTTAAGTGTTTTGAGTTCGGCTTTCAGGCCATAGATTTCAGGATTGTTGAGCTGACCAATGTATTCATACAATGAATCATACATAATGTGACACCACAAGACATTATAATATTTTCTATTAAGAATAAATATAATTTCTCCATGATTTATAAAGAATGTTAAACATACGCTACACACAATATTAAATTAGCTGGCGTTACACCCAAGAATGAGTTATATGACATTTTATTGGAGAACCTATTTTAATAGATATTTTTGAAACATTTATGAATTATATTTTTAAAAATAGACAAAATTATTGAATTAATAATAAAAAAATCTGCTTAGGGTGAATTTTTTGGATTTTTCTGAGAAACGACCTTTTTTACGAATAGGGAAAATTACTACAATTTTGTTTAAAACTAAATTTTTGTTTAAATTACTATTAATGATAAATTAAATTTTACATTTTTAAGAGAGTCACGTTAGATAAATTATACATCGATTTATAAAATTTATTTCAGTAGAAATAATTTCACTTTGAAATTGATTATAAAAACAGAACAATATTTTGAATGTATTTTTCTAATATAAAAACCCGTTATTTCACCTCATCTAAGGGATTAGTGTTAATCATACCTTTCCCACTATTGTGATTTGAATTTTGAAAATAAAACATACACAGATTTAGTTAGTATGATATTTGTGGTCTATAAAGATCAACATAATTTTTAAACAAAAAGAATAGTGGAAGTGATTAAAATTAATTATGGTGCTTAAGAAAACATTAAGCTTGATAAGGGACTAAACCTCAATATTAAGGATCAAAATGACATGGAAACCTGTACAATATCCACTGGCTACCAATAATTAAACCATATACCAACTTGGTTTGATATTTATGTGTTATTAAGAAATTATTAAATGGAAGGGGCCTATATAAATATTCAAGTAATGAAAAATACAAAAAGATAACTTTCCTTACCTTTAACATTTATAAAACATTGAGATATGTACAAAACATCATATTTTTTGATATACACATCCTTTTTTAATATAGATGGGTTATTTTTATCATAATAATTTATCAATTATTTTTTAATATGTATTAGTGACTTAAAATTATTAAAAACTCCAATGTAGTGATTATTTTATTATTAATTAACTAAAATAAATGATACTATAAATATTAAATGACAAGTTAATTGATTTAATTATTATATTTATTTATTTTTTAGATGAGTATATCATTTTATACACCTGTAATCCTAATATATTTTAATTCAAATATTATATTGATATTTTAAAATTAACATTTAATAAATAACATCAAAATTTACATTATTGTTATTTTATAATAAATAAATTTATATTAAATTATTTAAAATTAAAAAAATATAATATTATTCCAAGTGATCTGTAGGTGTTAATAAATATTAAATATGACATATTAATGGACAAATTAATCTTTTATAATTAACATATTGATACATATATTGTAAAAACGTTGTTAACTCAGTTTGGGTTTAAGCGGCGTTTTAGCACGTCAAGCACGCTTGTTTTAAATTTAATTTCTAAAACACATGGAAATTTTATTTTATAAATTAGATTTAATATTAATAATTCAGTGGATCTATACACTCTAATAAATCTCACATTAGTTTAGTCGTAATAGATAAATTAATTAGATTATAAAACTATATGCATTAATAAAAAATCAATATGATAAAATTGGGGAATATTAGAAGTTAAAGAACCAAATTATTAAAATGAAAATATTTTTTTTCAGTGTATGTTTGAATCCACCATGATTCACATTTAATTCATTATTTTTCCATTTTGGAGGTACATTAGGTATGGTAGACCACCAATTAATGAATACCTTTTGGCATTTACAAGAGTGACACTCCCCCTCAACTATAAAAGGAAATCACTCGGCCCCATCCTTGGAAGACGACAATAGATCTTGGGTTTCTTCACTAAACCCTAGAGACCACCAGTATCTTGGGTATGTTCACTAAACCCTAGAGACCTAGATGTTTTTGGAGGAGACTACCAGTATCTTCGGTTTGTTCACTAAACCCTAGAGACCTAGATGTTGTTAGAGGAGAACATTATTGGAAGACGACAATGGATCAAGAAAATATCATGGATCATCATTCCATTGGAGTTGGAGGATCCCATTAATGATGAAAATGTATCTGCTCCCCATCAATAATTTACCCAAACTCCAATTATGATATTTTTTTCGTGTAATTATTTTCACATTATTAATCCTAGATGAATTTGGATTAATTCAACGATAATGAATTTATGTGTGTATTTCTGGTAGATTCCATGTTGATGGATTTTTTTTGGTATGATGATTTATCTTGCTTCATTCAACCTTTCTGCGATAACAAATTGACGACAAATGAACAAATAGTGAGGTTCATTATTCACTTTTATGTTTTAAGGATTTCCCCATTTGTTCATTACACATTCATCATGGGAACTTCCTTTTCAACAACAATTCGATGAGTACTCAGTATTAGATCATTGTGTGACTGTTTTTATATGAAGCTTATCGATACCATAGGTATGGTTCATGATCACGGATGTGATCAAGGTGTGATGATGGAATCCAAATATATTTTTGATACTCTCTCAACCCAGTTTTTATGCACAACAATGTATAGATTTATGGTCATGATTTATGAGCTGATTTGAACCTAAAATATATAAATTTGGACACTAGAGGCTTTGATGAACCCTGATTTGTAGGTTCTGGCCAGATCAGAGGTTAGGATGGTGAAATGATCGACACTGAATAGATCCCTGATGGATCTACACAATCATGAGCAACAGAACATGTATTTAAGGGTTATACATTGTGTGGGACCCCGGACCATAGTGCTATGGTTACATCCAATGTTAAGAATCTTACACTATGTGTCCCCTATCACAGGAGGTGTAACCTTCCCTAGTTGACTCTGTGATTACTTTGGAAGTACATGGAAAAAATTTGGAGTACAAGGGAACAAACATGCCATGTATTTTGACACAAACATGGCCAGGATACAAAGACATGGAATCGTGTGTCTCTATTGACTATGTGTCATATTCTTCATTCCGTTTTTTGGAGACTTCATATTGTGTGAGGCTCTTCCACACGGTCACGACATAGGATAGCCTGACAAACCGTGTACCCCATGGTACACACCATGTACTTCCTTCAAGAGTAGTTGAGTCTCTCTTTTTTTTTGTTGGGTACATTATATTTTGAATTTGTTCCCTTTGTCTTTTACTCTTGGGTAAAATGTAACAATAAATCCACATCACTAGATTGTGATCCACTCCAGAGGATAATTCTCATATAGAGTTATGTTTTCACTCTATGATACATGAGTGCGATCCTTTATCACCCCTAGTTGTTGTTTTTGGAATCAGTTTATCTTTCATATACAGGGAATTGAACCTCCATCTAGAATTTCATATCAGTAGGGTTTGTGGAATCATTAGCATATGGCCCCCTATCTAGCTGGTTGACCTAGATTGGTCTTGTGGTGTCTCCCCAAAATTTTTTGGCCTGACTCCCTATCCATGTATCAAATTACCCTCAAACTAGTAAATTATATTTGGGCGGGTCCCATTGATCTAGACTTCTTTGTTGAGTGTCTCTAATGATAGAATGGATTGTGGAGAATGTTCTCCCAGAATGAGCATTTCATTGAGCATAATTTGGTGGATGAATGTTGGCTATGTCCTCCTCACAGCGTGGTGTATCAGCTATGTATATCCGGATTTTGATCCAGTTCTACATCGAATGTTAAATCTTGTATTCAGCTGACTATACATGTTGCTTCATGTTTAGTTTTATGGGTTTCTTAATGAGTATTGTTGTACTCACCCCTACATAGACTTTGCTCGCACGTGTTGTGCCTTGTGCAGATAAAGACCCTTTTGACAGTGTCCTTGAAGGATAGGGAGTTGGTGTAGCATATCTAGAGCATAAAAAACTGAGGTGTTTACTAGGATCATACTATTGAATCATTCCTCACCCATGGAGTAGGTTAGACTCCTTATAGTTTTAGTTGGTCTTGTCTTTGGACCATTTTCTAGTTATAGTACTTTATTATTGTATTATATTGAGGAATCTTAGATGTATGCATTCATTTTCAATGTTGTTTACATTTCATAATTTAGGGAATTACGATGAGTGTGTGTGTATAGGTACATTTGGAAAATGCCTCCAATTTGTAGAATACACCTACTCAACACCAGTCGCCAGCCCCCGACCTATTTGAGTCGAGCTAGGGGTAGTCATAGATCAGTACCCTTCAGAACATGTCATGTTAGTGTTGTATCAGATAATTATAATCTACTTTAGGACTAGGGGGTCTTTGAAATTGTTTTGGGGAGACAATGTTCAGTGTTTTGAGTTCGGCTATCAGGCCAAGGATTTCAAGTTTTGTTGAGGTGACAGATGTATTCATACAATGAAACATGCATCAGGTGACACCACAAGACATTATAATATTTTCCATTAAGAATAAATATAATTTTTCCTTGATTTATATAGAATGTTAATCATATGCTACACACAATATTGAATTAGCTGGCATTACACCCAAGAATGAGTTTTATGAAATTTTATTGGAGAAACTATTTTAATTTATTTTTTTGACACTTTTATGAATTCTATTTTTAAAAATAAACAAAATTATTGAGATAATAATATATAGTTTTTCTTTGGGTGAATTTTTTGGATTTTTCTGAGAAACGACATTTTTTACGAATAGTGAAAATCACTGCAATTTCAATTAAAACCAACATTTCGTTTAAATTACTATTAATGATAAATTATATTATAGATTTTTAAGAGTACCACATAGATAAATTATTCATCTATTTATAAAATTAAATTCATTGGAAATAATTTCTCTTTGAAATAGATTATAAAAACTTAACAGTATTTTGAATGTTTTTTTGTAATTTAAAAACCTGTTATTTCACCTCATCTATGGGATTAGTGTTAATCATACATTTCCCACTTGTGTGATTTGAATTGTGAAAATACAACATACACTGATTTAATTAGTATGATATTTGTGGTCTAATAAGATCAACATAATTTTTGACCAAAAATAATAGTGAATGTGAGTAAAATTAATTATGGTGATTAAGAATAAATTAAGCTTGATAAGGAACTAAACCTCAATATTAAGGATCAAAATGACATGGATACTTGTACAAAATCCACTGGCTACCAATAATAAAACCATATAATAACTTGGTTTGAAATTAATGGGTAATTAGGATATTATTAAATGGAAGGGGCCTATATAAAATGTCAAGTAAGGAAAAATAAAAAAAGAAAACTTTACTTATCTTTAACATTCATAAAACATTGAGATATGTACACAACATCATATTTTTTTAAATAAACATCCTTTTTTAATATAGATGGGTTATTTTTATCGTAATAATTTATCAATAATTTTTAAATATGTTTTAGTGACTTAAAATTATGAAAAACGCTAATATAGTGATCATTTAGTTAATAATTAACTAAAATAAATGATACTATAAATATTAAATGACAAGTTAATTGATTTAATTATTATATTTATTTATTTTTAGATGAGTATATAATTCTACACACCTGTAAACCTAATATATTTTAATTCCTATATAATATTTATATTTTAAAATTAACATTTTATAAATAATTTCAAAATTGACATTATTTTTATTTTATAATAAATAAATTTATATTAAATTATTTAAAACCAAAAAAATAAAATATTATTCCAAGTGATTTGTAGGTGTTAGTAAATATTAAATATGATATATTAGTGAACCAATTAATCTTTTATAATTAACATATTGATACATATATTGTAAAAATGTTGTTAACTCAGTTTGGGTTTAAGCGGCATTTTTGCACGTCAACCACTCTTCTTTTAAAATTAATTTCCAAAACACATGGAAATTTTATTTTATAAATTATATATAGTATTTACAATTCAGTGGCTTGATACACTCTAATAAATCTCACATTAGTTTTGTCGTAACAGATAAATTAATTAGATTATAATACTATATGCTTTAATATGAAACCAAAATGATCAAATTGGGGAATCTTATAAGTTAAAGAACCAAATTATTAAAATGCACAAATTTTTGTTCATTGTTTGTTTGAATCCATCATGATTCACCTTTAATCCCTTATTTTTCCATTTTGGAGGTACTTTAGGTATGATAGACCTCCAATAAAAGAATAACTTCTGGTATATACATGAGTGCCACTCCCTCTCCACTATAAAAGGAAATCACTCTACCCCATCCCCACAACTCTCATTCCGCATTGGCTCATCCAACCTCTGTCCATGAAGTCTCCCAACATCCCTCAACTAAACCTAGAATCCTACCCTTAGGAAAAATAAAATCCAAGGATTATTTTGGTATAAACTAAACGAAGTTACCTGATTAAGAGGTAACACCAACTCTCATGGTTTTTAGTTTCATTTCCTTTCTCCACTCCATATACCCTTCTTATTCTATGACTACATAATAACACCAGTATCACCAATATACTAGTATGATGATATGATAAGGGCTAAACCTACACACATACACACCTCCATCTATCAGAGATATGCAACTAGAATTACAAAATAAACATGTATCATTTAGTTTTCATTCATTTAATACAACAAAGAATTGAATGTAGCATTCATACATATGTAAGACCTACCATCTCCATTAAAGGTTGACATCATTAATAATATCCAAATATTAGGGACTATTATAAATACATATGTACTGAATATATAAGATAATTTAATTTTGGTTTAAATTTTGTAGATGATGAAATCATGGTCTAATAAATAGGAAAACTAAGTTACAAGTCCAAATATAATTAAGAAAACTAGGCAATTAACACATAAAATAGTTAAAATAATTAAATAGTGTTAAAAAAGGGTATTAAATTATTGTATGAACTTAATATATGTTATAATAAACAAGTTTATAGTTCTATTATAGGTTAGTAAAAAAATTTAACCCACTATACAATAGGATAAATACCACACAACAAAATGAAGGTTAAGGTAAGGGATTCTTGTCTCATTTTAATTCCATTGGAAATAAATTATTATTTTTCACCTAATTTCTTATATATTGAAGAAATACCACCATGTTGAAATATAATATCTTGAATACTATTATCTTTAGTGTATTTAAATTTTTAATTTTAGATTTACTACCTTTTGGTTTTCCAATTCATTAGTTACTATATTATTAAGGAATTTTCCTCTCACATTTAAATATACAAGATTAATGTCATATTCACTGCTTACATATTTTTTGTGCTATATCTACAGCACATTTTGATATATTATATAATAATTTCCCTTTATTTCATGATATTAAATGTCTCAATTGATGTTACACTTTCATGGAATCCCTGACTCAAAATCTACTCAAGTAGTAAGAGAATTTCATCTCAATTTACATTCCATTGAGACATAATTTTAATTATGTGACAATTCACTTTTATTTTGTGTATATACTGACTTTTTCATGTTATATCATGAATCCTATTATTCTCATGTTATTCTATGTTTCATTCCATAACTTTCTAGTTATTATGATTGAAATGTTTCAAAGTGGTATGAGACACTTTGGAATGTTTAATGATTATTCTCGACAAGAATTTTCTTGATGGATATATTTCCAATCTGACTTCCTATTATGGTTGTTATAATTATCTTGAAAAAATAAATTTATTTTAATATGTTTTAAATATAATTTTACATTGAAATCCCTATAATTTTTCATGGATATGATTATTTCCAAAACCTCATACCATTTTTCATATGATTCTCACTTTAAAAATTTTCGATTCTTTTCATAAAGCCTTGAATGTATTATATTCATGGAATAATGCCTTTAAGGTATTAAATTCTAAAAATGAATCCCTGATATTATTAGATGTAAAGGATTTGAAATTTCAAGGAAATTTTTTTTCTAAAATTATTTGGAATTTTACGAGTCCGTAGTTTCTAACGGCGCCTGATTCCGAGGCCCAGAGTGCCTGGAATGATCCGTCGAATTTTTGTTAAGCTTAAATTAATGCTCCTAAGCAGTTTTCCTAATAAAGTAGAATAACTCTTGAATGGTTACTCTGATCAGAAATCCGAGGGCACCATTACTCTCAGGATGGAGGGTTTACCCTAGGTGCAACTTAAGTTTAGTCGGCGTTGACCTCCTATGAGAAATCCCAAAAATGGATTAATTGTAAATAAAATAATAAAATAAATTATTTTATTTTTCAAATGTTTATAACTCACAAATGGTAGCTAGGATTAATAATACGAGACCACCGATGAACTCGTGAGGGCATGATTTATTTAATCATATACTAACTTTGGCCGACGCAGTCAACCAGAAAAAACTAGTTTTTGGCCGCAAATAAAATAAATAAAAGAAATTTATTTTATTGTAAAATTCATAACTTATAAACAGTGAGTCAGATTAAAAAACCGAGAGTACTGTTGGGTTCTTTGGGGTGTGTTTCACCTTGGGAGAGCCTAACCTCGACCGGCGTGATTCGAGGGTGACTGATAATAATATTCCAAACATTTTTTAGGTATGTTCAGTAAATGTACGTTCGTGATTTTATAACCTTTGAACTGATGCTTAGAATTGAAATCTGGGGGCACTGCTGAACTCGTAGTGTCAGTGATTGCATAGTGATACCTTCAACGTAGTTGTGTTTTATCAAGAGAGGAGGATAGTTTTGGGGGTTTTTTCAAAAATGGTAAACAAAAATATGTTTGTGGCTTATTTATTTATTTGAGGTGGTTAAAATATCCAAGGGGAGGTTGCAGGTTGAGGCCACCACACCATAAACCCTGAGAGGATATGGTAGTGGGGCCCACCCACACATAACCTCCCTTTGGAGGATTTTATTTTGGTGGGTACCACCCGATCTCCTTAACTTCTCTAACCCCTTCAACCCCATGTAACAACCAATTAAATAGAGAGCCTCATCACCTTCCCTCACTCCATTTATATTTCCAACTCTCCACTATTAATTTGGTGAATTAATTCTTTTAATTCAAATTCTTTTGAATGCATTTCAAACCATTAAAATAATTGTTAGTCTATTATTTTATTTTGGGTTGGCACTTTCTTCTATGTGGAGCTTGAAAGAACTTGGAGAAAAATATCTCCAACAAAGAATGGTTCTTCCTCCCAATGAAGAACACGAAGTACACTGCGACGCTTCTTCCTCGGTCTTCTACCTTGGATGCTTTCCGATGCACAAGCATAAGTTGGGAGGATGTGACGAACGTGGCGGACGAAGAATCGACGCCAGCCTTTTCCCCGTGATTTCGTCTACGAAAGCCAAACAAGGTAGGGGATGTTGCATGATGATGTATCTCTTTTCTTCTTCTCAGCATTGAATGAAGATTGATACAAAGTGATGTATTTTAATTGGTGAGCTTCGTTCATGTGAATCGAATTCTACCACTCTAAACGCGGAGGGTGCGGGAAGAACCAACATGGAATGACCCCTCCGTTACTCTTTTTGTGATGATTCTACGACGACATGGCACTGAGGTGACGACGTCGAAGACGAGGAACGAAGATCGCGCTACCCGCGACCCCCACGCACCGCCTCGCTGCCCGCCCGCCTGTGCGCCGCCTCACACTGCATCATCTGCCTGCGCCCCGCCGTGCTCCCTGCCTACCTGAACCCCGCTGTGCTCCCCGCCTGCCTACGCCCCGCCGCGCCCCGCATCGCCTGCCCGCGCGCCGCCGTGCTCCGCCCCGCTGCCCCCCGCCCTTGCGCGCTAGCCGGTGCGCCCTTGCATGCTCCACGACACCCTCGGGCCCTGCCGACACGCTCCTTGTTCCCCTCTCCCATTCCGGTGCACTCTTGTCGTCTCGTGATCCTGCCCGTACCGCTGGCCGATGCCTCGCGCCGCTGCCCGGCGTCTGCACTGTTGCCTGGCGCCCCCACGCGCTCATCCTGGCGCACCAGCGCCCTGCCTGGTACCCACATGGCCTGTCCGGAGCCCAGCCGACCCACCCGTGCCCTGCGCGGCCTATCCGATAGCCTCCCATCCACCGACCTAGTGAACCGACCCGTTTCTCCCCCGCGATGTCTTTGGTCGAACTGGCCCGATCCTCCCGAGACAAGTTATCGAGCCGCCTACGTGGAGACAATCGGGTCGAACTGCCCTCGCGGTCCACTGGGTCGGGCCTAGAAGACTGGGTCAAAACATAGTGGGGTGACCCACCCAATGGGATGTGTTAGATCTAACATGTCTAACCGAGTCGACCCAGACCGGGTCGGCCTAGACTGGGTTGGGCAGAGTCAGTCCGACCGGGTCGGAACGGACCCGGGCCTATTACTGACCCTTTACCACCTTGGGCCATAACTTTGGCAGTGGACGTCCATTTGACGAATCGTCAGTGGTGTCGATATCCTTGGACATAGTCGTCCCTTTGAGTATACCCCATGGGGGTTCAAGATTTAGTTGATATATGATCGGGTTGGTTCTTACACGAAACCAACTGGGCCCCAGGGTCAGAAAGCCTAATAACTCATAGACCAGGCATCCGATTGACGCGTCGTCTGTTGCATTGAGACCCCTATGACGTGGTGGAACTTTGATATACTTCTTAGTGGGACGTAGTGACACATGGAGTATCAGATTTTTGCTCATGGAACAGACCCTCCCGGAGACGAGCAAGGAAAGTACGGAGACCTAGAAGCTGGCTGTGACCTGCTGACACCTTCTCTGATTAGTTTCCGACTAACATGACTATCCAAGTAGGGAGCGCTACTGTGTGAGGCGGCAGAACCATTGAGGAATAGCGCTATTGTGTTAGGTGGTAGACCCATGGTACTCGACAAGAGTAGAACCTCTGTAAGATATTAGGGGGAGCGCTACTATGTGAGGTGGCATACCCATGGTGGAGGAGCGCTACTGTGTGAGGCGGTAGACCTGTGGTACTTGATAGGAGGAGTACCTCACCCGTATAAGGTTAATGAGTAGCACCTCAGAGTCGTGATAGGACCAGTGTACTCAATAGAGGAGGAGTACTCCAACAAATTTGGTTTCATTAATGAAAAATCATGGTTTGAGCGAGTCAATGACCGGTGTGTTTTTCCCCATGATTGGGATTGGTTACTTGATAACATAGGAATATGTATGGACATATACCTATGTAATGGATATTCATTGAATTTGTGTTTTTTGGTTTATCCTTGTTAGATTTTGTGATACCTTGAGGGTTTTGGGGCCCCTGCTGAGTATCATTATACTCCCCCCCTGCATGGGTTGTGCCCACACCACGTTGTCTTGGATGCAGACAATGGACAATGTTGACGTAGGTCGAGAGGGAGCTTGGACTGGACGATACCCAGAGGTGGAATACTCTACGAGATGGTACATGGAGCGGACCGATAGATGTGGAGTGATGAGGTGGACATCTATACCTACCCTTCAGGTAGGAATCCTGGACGATAATCCTGGAGCTTCTTTTACGTTCAGATGTTTTCCCCATTCATTTCTATTGTCCTTTTTTTAGTAGTACTTTCTCGTTCGACATGTATTCTGGCCTCCTTTACTTTCCGTACCCTTGTTATACAGTTTCTACTTAATTTTTTCTTCAGTTTTTACTCTGGTTGTGTGTTCAAATTTTATAAAGGCAATGGCTTCCCAATTTTAGGGAAATATTCCTTTCGTGCTAGTCGCCAGCCCCTTGCCTATGGAAGGCGCTCTTGGGGTAGTCACGATACAGGCCCCAGGGGGACGGTTCATAAGAAATTGGTATCAGAGGACGTCAGTTCTACCGCATAACTTAGGTCTTTGATATTTCTTTTATGTGAAGCCATAATGTTAATGGTACTAAGTGTGGTTTTCAGTCCAGGGAGTCCAGTGTTGGTACGGGCGGCCGATGTATCCATACACCAGGACCCTAATATCTGATTTATGAATCAGTGCATGAAAACACTGATTGCATGTGTGTTTTTAAAATTTTTCCTTAAGTCAGCTTAAACCAGGTTAGCTCACCAGGTATAGTCTTTTGACCGTGTTACATCTGTTTCATTCAGGATGCCTCCCCATGGACGACCAACTAGAGCCTCGAGAGATGTACGTACTGACATCTCACCGAGAGACGAGGCCTCAGTACAGGGCCCTCTTCGAGTTGAGGTATAAGCAGAGGCACCATTTGTACCGATTCCTGTTGGGCCACCAATGCCACCAGCCCCAGCAGTAGAGAGTGCACGCCACTTGAGTTTACTGCATGACTTCCAGTGCTAGAAGCCAGCCAGGTTCAGGTGAGAGATGGACACACAGGTGGCTGAGGATTGGTAGGAGGCTGTGTTGAGAGTCTTCAGACTGGTAGGGACACAAAGCTGACTTCATGGTGACCCTTGCAGCCAACCTACTTCAGCCAGAAGCAGGCAGATGGTGGAGCATGATTATCCAGATGAATGATGATGCATCACTTCTATGGATATATTTCAAGAGCCTGTTCTGGGTAGAGTTTATGCCAGCCACCCTTCGAGCGGTGCGTAAGGTGAAGATATTGCATCTACAGTAGGGTTTAATGATGGTGGCACAGTACTCAGCGAGGTTCACCAAACTCCTGTTCTACTCCACTAATATGGTACGGGACCCATTCTTTAGGGCCCAAACCTTTGAGCAGGGTCACATGCAATAGATCAAATCATAAACTATCTCTCACAGCATCCCGACGCAGATGGGGGTGTTGGAGTGAGCCCTCTTAGTGGAGAGTTTCCTTGCTGGTCAGTCTCCAGTAGGGAGACCCACCACTAGACAACATGCAGCGGAGTCTACTGCCACTGGCAGTAGACTGGTGACGCATAGGTGTAGGAGGAAAAGACCTACAGGTGGTCGACCACACAACTCAGGATCAGTTGTCCGTGCCACCCAGGGTGGAGACAGATCTAGACCTGTCCGGTAGTGTTACTCAGGCAGCGGCCAGGGTCAGATCACTCGTGACTGTCCGACCTACCGCACGGACGATCAAAAGTCATATGAGGGACCTCCCAGGCAGAGGTAGAGGTTTGATCGAGATGTTCTGTAGGGTGAAGGCCAACGTGGCAGAGGAGATGGTCGTGCAACTGGTGGTGGATGATGCTTTGAGGTGTTGCCACCACCACCACCAGGAGGTCCACCCGGACCATAGGGAATAGGTTGACAGGGGAGAGGACAGCTTCTGGCAGCTGAATCATACAACCATGGATCTTTGGAAGAAGATAGACAAGAGCAGGACTAGTTCTAGGCATAGAGGCTTCCGTTCATGATACTTCTAGCTTATTTGATGTCATTGTTTGTGGTTGCATTGTGTATTTGAACTTTGAGTTGCAGTAATTAAAGCCTCGTATCCTTATGACATTTATTTCCTATATTTTTTCCATGGTTAATACTAATATGTTCTAGTTAAAACTGTTGAATTGACCCTCATTTTAAAGTTTTCTACTGGAGGAGACCCAGTAACCATACACTAATGCTGACAGTGTGACTCCACCCTTGGAGGAGAGAGTAACGGTTAGATCTATTGGTAGTAGTGTTGAGTCTTTACAATGACTTCTATGGCCTGAATTAGTACCATTCATGTCTGGATTGACTGTATTAGGAAAAGGACATTGTTCATCCAAGGGATGAGACCAGATTTCCATTTTCAGCAAAGGATAAATCTTAGAAACTCTTGTAGAATGTATACGAAGAAGGGTGAAGTTGAGTTCTTACAATTGGATAGTCTCACCCATAGTTCGTTGAGCGAATGGTTTACGGTTTACTCTAATATCAATAGACTCTTGTCTGTCTTCTTTCAAAAGGATCTGAACCTAATACAGCGGCGATGGCTTGAGTTCCTATGAGACTACGACCTCAAGATAGTCTATAATCTTGGGAATGGGAACAATGTTGTGGATGCACTCAGAAGGAGGACTGGTATTCAACTGCTAGGAGAGGCGACAGAGCAGCTGGCTACCTTAGATATATCCTTTATGGATAGATATGGTGCATCCTGTATACAGTCTCTTAGATTCACTCTTCCACGTCTTCAGCAGAGTAAGTGAGGGGACATACCGCCTAGCCCTTCCACCTCAATTGCACCGGGTTCACGACGTCTTCCACGTATCTCAGCTGAGGAGATTTGTGCATGACCCATCCCACATCATCGACCATGGGGAGCGGGACATCGACGTAGGGGGTGAAATTCACGGATGTTCCAGTAGATATTTAGGATCAACAGGATTCGGTCCTGCATGTACAGTCAATTCCTCTAGTGCGCATTCGCTGACAGCATGAGATCCTCTAGGAGAGCACATGGGAGCAGGAGGCTCATTTGCGTTCTCAGTACCCCCCTTTTGTTTCCCCACTGTGTGTTGTAGCTTTACAGAGATATAAAACCCTGAGGTGGGGGTAATTTAATGACCTGTAAATTTAAAGCAATTTTTTTTCATAAATTCTTTGTAATTATATGAGTATAATGTTTCTGACGGCGCCTTATTCTAAGGCCCGGAGTGCCTGGAATGATCCGTCAATGTTTTGTTAAGCTTAAATTAACGCGAGTAAGCAGTTTTCCTGAAAAAGTGGAATAACTCTTGAACGGTTACTTGGATCAGAAATCTGAGAGCACTTTTGTGCTTAGGATTGTGGTTTTACCCTAGGAATGACTTATGTTTAGTCAGCACGGCCTCCTGTGAGAATCCCAAAATTGGATTAATTGTAAATTAAATAATTAAATAAAGTATTTTATTTTTCAAATGAATATATAAATCACAAAAGGTAGCTCAGATTAAAAATCTGAGACCACTGATGAAATCATGAGGACATGATTTATTTAAGTAGATACTAACTTTGGTCGGCACGAGCCACCAGAAAAAGTTAGTTTTTAGAAGGAAATAAAATAATTAGGTGACAATTATTTTATTGTAAAATTCATAACTTCTTAACGGTGAGTCAGATTAAAAATACAAGAGTTCCATTGGGTTCGTAGGGGTATTTTTTACTTAGGTAGAGCCTAAACTCAATCGTCATGATTTGAGGTTGGCTGATAATAATTTTCCGAACTTTTTTTCAGGTACGTTCAGTAAAAGTACATTCGAGATTTTATAACCTTTGAACTGATGCTCGGAATTGAATTCTGAGGGCACTGTTGAACTCGCAGCATCAGTGATTGATTAGTGAGACCTTCACCATAGTTGTGTTTTATCAAGAGTGGATGATGGTGGTTGGGGTTCTTCAATAAAGTTAAATACCAATAAGTTTGGGGCTTATTTTTTATTTGAGGTGGGTAAAATCTCCATGGGGAGGTTGCGGTGGGGGACACAACAACATACCCTCCCCTGAGTGGTTATGGTAGTGGGGCCCACCCGCACATAACCTCCCTTGGGAGGATTTTATTTAGGTGGGGCCCACCTAACCTCCTTAACTTCTCTAACCCCCTTCAAACCCATGGAACTCCCAATTAATTAGGGAGCCTCTTCACCTTCCCTCTCTCCATTTATTTTTCCAACTGTCCACCATTAATTCTGTGAATTAATTGTTTTAATTCAAATTCTTTTGAATTCATGTCAAACCAATAAAATAATAGATAGTCTATTATTTTATTTTGGTTTGTCATTTTCTTCATGGTGTAGCTTGGAAGAACTTGGAGAAATATATCTCCAACGAAGAATGCTTCTTCCTCCCAACAACGAATGTGAAGAACACTCTGATGCTTCTTCCTCGGTCTTCTACCCTAGACACTTTCCGACAAACAAACTTAAGTTGGGAGGACGTGACGAATGCAGTAGATGACGAATCGACACCCTCTTTTTCCCCGCGACGTCATCTATGAATGCCAAACGAGGTAGGGGTTGTTTCATTATGATTCTTCTCTTTTATTCTTCTCATCATCGAAGGAATATTGATACAAAGTGATGTATTTTAATTGTTGAGATTCGTTCATGAGAACCAAAAGCTACCACTCTAAACGCGGAGGGTGCAGGCAAAACCAACAATGCATGACCCCTCTGTTGTTCTTTTTGTAATGATTCTACGACAACATGGGCACTATGGTGATGATGATGAAGATGGCGACCGAAGACCGTGCTACCCTCGACCCCCATACACCATCGGGCTACTCGCCTGCCCGTGCGCCGCCACGCCCCACATCGCTGGCATGCACGCTGCAGGGCCCCGCGCCGCTGCTCGGTGCACCCTTGCGTGCTTCCGGCACCCTGGGCCCTGCCAACGCACTCCCGGAGCCCCGCACCCCCACCGACGCACTCCCGACGCCCCACACTTCTACTCGCGCCACTGCCCGGTGCCCCGCGCCGCTGCCTGACGCCCCCACACTCTTTGCCCGGCGCACTGGCGCACTGCTAGGTGCTCCCGCGGCCTGCCCATGCCCCGCGCGGCCTGCCCGATAGCCTCCCAGCCACCGCCCTACTGAACCAACCTGCGACACCCCCAGTGTGTCGCTAGTAGAACTGGCCCGATCCTCCTGAGCCAAGTTACCGAGTCCCATACGTGGTGACAATCGGGCCGAACTGCCCTTGCGGTCCACTAGGCCAGGCCCAGAGGACCGGGTCAAAACTGAGTGGGCTGACCCAACCAATGGGTTGGGACAGACCCAGCGAGTCAGACCAGGTCGACCCAGACCGGGTCGGCCCAGACCGGGTTGGGCCGAGTCGGTCTGACCAGGTCAGACCAGACCTGGGCCCATTACTGACCCTTTACCTCCTTGGGCCATATCATTGGCAGAAGATGTCCGTTTGACAAATTTCAGTGGTGTCAGTATCCTTGGAACATAGTCGTCCATTTGAGTATACCCCATGGGAGTTCGGGGTTTAGTTGAGATACGGTCAGGTTGGTTCGTACACGAAACCAACCGGGCCCCAGGACTAAAAGGCTAATAACTCACAGACCGTGCGTATGATTGACGCACTGTCTATTACGTTGAGACCCCTATGTCATGGAATACCTTTGAGATACTTCTTATTGGGACTTCATGACACTTGGAGTATTCGTTTGTAGCACATGGAGCGGACCCTCATGGATACGAGCAAGCAAAGTACGAAGATATAGAATTTGGCTGAGACTTGATGACTGGTTGTCTGATTTATTTCACAGTGACTTGACTAGCCCAGTGGGGAGCTTTACTATGTGAGGAGGCAGAACGATGGAGGAGGAGAAATACTATGTGAGGTGGTAGAATCGCGGTACTCGACAGGAGGAGTACCTATATAGGCTATTAGGGGGAGCTCTACTGTGTGAGGTGGCAGACCCATGGAGGAGGAGCGCTAATGTGTGAGGTGGAAGACCCGCGATAATCGATAGGAGGAGTACCTCAGCAGTCTAAGGTTAGTGTGAAGCACCTCGAAGTCATGATAGGAACACTGTGCTCGACAGAGGAGAAGTACTCCATCAGCCGTGGTTTCGTTAATGAAAAATCCTAGTTTGAGCTGAGTCAATGACCTTTATGTTTTTCCTCATGATTGAGAAGGGTTACTTGATAACGTAGGTATAAGTATGATAATATTCCTAAGTATTGGATATTCATTGAATTTATTCTTTGTGGTTTATCCTTGTTTGATTTTGTGGGGCGTTGAGGGTTTCGGGGTCCCTACTGAGTATCGTTATACTCACCCCTACACGGGCTATGACCACACCATGTTGTGTTGGATGCCGATGACGGAAAACATTGACAGAGGCTGAGAGCGAGCCAGGACTGAACAATACCCAGAGATGAACTACTCAGAAAGATGTTATGCAGAGCCGACCGATAGATGTGGAGTGCTGAGGTGGATATCTATACCTACCCTTCAGGTAGGAATCCCGGATGATGATCATGGAGCTCCTTCTACATTCAGCTGTTTCCCCTTTCTTTTATGTTGTAATTTCTTTTTAGTTGTACTTTTCTATTGGGACTGTATTCTGTCCCCCTTGACTTTTAGTACACCTGTTATACAGTTTATACGTAGTGTTTTCTTCCACTTGTAATCTGGTTGTGTTTTAACGTTTTATAAAGGCAATGCCTTCCCAGTTTTAGGGAAATACGTCTTTGGTGCTATTCTCCATCCCCTAGCCTATGGAAGGCGGGCTTGGGGTAGTCATAATACGGGCCCCGGGGGATGGTTCGTCATATTAGATTCATGTAACAAGGCCTTTATAGTATTATATTCATGGCATGTATCATTGAACGTTTTAGATTATTGGATTGCATCCATGGTAATATTAGAATCAAAGAAAGAAGCCTTGAAATTATTAGATTCTTTTAATGAATCATTTAAATTATTAGTTTTATGGAACAAATCCTTGATAGTATAATATTCTTATCATGAATCCTTGAAAGTATTTGATTCTTGGAATAAATCGTTGAATGTATTTTATCATTGTAATAACTCCTATGTGTTATATTATAGATATCAATAAAAAATAATTTCCCCCATTTAGATTAAATTATTATTCATCCTTGAGATTTTTCATTGACATATCTATGGATTCTTTTCATTCTTAGACTATTGATTTAGATGGTTGGAGTTTCAGTTTCTTACCTTGCCATATTGATATTGACATATCTATTTATTTGAATGGAATGTGTTATTAGATATTTAACTTTCCATATTAATTTATTAATATTGATTAATTATTTATTTTTTTTACTTACACTTAATGATTATTTGAGATCAGGCTTATTATTTTTCCATTCACCAGATCATAAAGAAGATATATTTGAATATGAATTCAATGACATAATTTATTTCATTTTATTATGTCTTCTATTTGTATTTCCTATTCCCGATCATATTATTGGTATCATGTATGTAATATGGATTTCCAAGACAGCTAAACTGAACATTCTTTTTAGATTTTATTCTTGGTAATCATGTCAATGTAATGTAATATTGAACCTGCTCCAAGCTTCTAGGATTGGGGTGTTACACATTATATAGGAATATTTATGTTTTTCATGTCCTTCTTGAGATTTCTCTCTAGATATAATCAATAACCATGGCACATATTGTTTTATTTCAGGATGAATCCACATAAATCGCATGATTGGATTATACTATATCATCACGGGTATTCTATGCACAAGAATGATACATCAATACAAGGCCTTTTACCAGAGATTTCGTCTTAGTGTGGTTCACTAGCTATACCACCACCTGTTGAGATACAAATATCACCAAAACTACTAGATGAGGATGCTAATAGGTTAAGTTCATTGCATGAGTTTCATTGAAAGTGATATCCTAGGTTTTAGGGTGATCCAGACCCCCTGGATGATGAGGATTGGAAAGAGGCAGTCACTCACGTTTTCCAACTTGTGAGGACGCAAACTGATTAGATGGAAATTATTATTGCAAGTCATCTTCAAGACACTAAGGTTTGATGGAAGAGCTTGGATATTCATTCACAAATTGAGAATACTATCTCCTAAATAGAATTCATGTTTCATTTTAGAGAGGGGTTCTATACAGCTGCATTATGATCAGTTCGTATATAAGAGAGTCTATATTTTCAACAGGGAAATATAACCATGGTAGAGTATTTAGTGAAGTTTACTAATCTCTTACATTACTCCATTGATATGGTTTGAGACCAGTTCTTCAAGGATTGATCTTTTGAGTGGGGTTTGAGCCAGGAAATTAGGGCATCCGTTGTATCTCTTAGAATTTCAACTCATACTTTAGTTCCTGAGTGAGCCTTGTTGGTATAATGTTTTCTGGAAGAGTGGACACTAGAAGTGGGACATAGAAGTGGTTACCTAGTATCATATACCTCATAATAATGTAGTTGGTGGTAGTCACAGAGATCCAAGTGCATCCCACGCTTTAGGATCCAATCCCAGGACTTAGGGTCAGCTGTGTAAGGCACATAGGATGGCTCGAATCATCCTAGGGACTTGAAGTGTTTCTCTTGTTATGGTCGAGGTCATGAGATTACTCAACCCATCATACAACTGATCAAGTGATGATTGAAGGAATGATAATATAATGATAGATGCAGGAGTTGGGTTGTCTATTGGGTGACATACATGTTAGAGGGATATGCAAGGTAGCAAGACGTGGTTGGTTATTTGAATTATTACCACCACCACCCTAGGTGGTCCACACATTGCATATGGGATCAGGTGGGTAGGGATGAGGATAGCTAAAATAAAAGTATGCCTATAACCCTGAGTATCTAGGGGATATACGAGGTTCAATCTTTGTATTTTCTACCATTTCTTATGTTTTTATAGAGAAAGGATCTAGTCATTTCATTCTTACTACAAATCATTATTGAGACTTGGAGATTCTGGTTGATCCATTGACTCAACCCTTACACTTGGAGAATCATAATATAGGAGCATCAATGATCATGCACTGATGTTAATAGTGTGACCTGACTCATAGAGGTGATTTTTTGGTTGAGATCTCTTGGTAGTGGTGTCGAGGACTTACAACATCATTCATCATATGGACTAGTTATCCACAGTTAATTCTCATAATTATTGTTTTTGGAGAGGAGTCTAGTTTTTCCATACGGATATAACAATTTTTTTCTTTATAGGTGAAAAATAATTCCCAAAATTTTAGGATGGACTCATGAATAAGAGGGTGTATCTGATTACACATCAGTTGGATGGCCCGAACCATGGTATTGTGATTGTTTTGAGTCCTCAGTTTCCTATAGTTATGGTGGAGTATGAGGAAAATTTCCCCAAGGATGTTATAGGTTTACTTCAACACTGGGACATAGACATATCCATTGATCTACAACCTGAGATGGCATTAATATTTGATCCAACATATCATATGGATCCTACAAATCTTCTATAGTTCAGGGTGTAATTGGAGGATTTATAGAGGAAGGGCTTTGTTAGACCCGATGTTTCACCCTGGGTAGCCACGATCATATTTTCCGTGAAAGAAGTTAGGGGATTGTGGTTATATATGGACTATCAGTGCTTAAACTAAGTCACCACAATGAATAAGTATCCACAATAGATAATCGATAACCTCTCTGATCAGTTGAGAGAGACTTGATGGTTATTAATGGTTGACCTCATATTAGGATATCACCAACTGTGAGTACAGGATGAGGATATACAAAATACAACATTTAGATGTCCCTATAGTCACGTTGAGTACTTGGTGATGAACATTAGCATGATGAACTCCCCATTAGTGTTAATGGTATTCATGAAAAATATCTTTTATCTATTATTAGATAGGTTCATGGTAGTATTCATCAATGATATCCTCAAGTACTTTACATCTGAGGAGGAGAATGCAAGACACTAGAGGATGATTATGTACATAGTCTAAGAGCACCAACATTACAATATTATCTCGAAGTGTCAGTTATGGTTTTAGTTGAACGAATTTTTGGGGAACCATATCATAGTAGTTTGTGTTGAAGTGGAATTGCCCATGATTAAGGCTATGTTATATGGGGTTCCAACCAAGATAATGATAGTGGTATGGTGTTTTCTTGGGTTGGTAGTTGTTGAATAATGTTTGGAAACAGTTTTCCTCATTGTAGTTATCCTTTATAGATGGATATAGAGCAGTTAACCTCTAATCGATGGATGTTACCCATCCAATATCACAGTGAGTGTGGGAGACATAGCTTGACGATGTTGATTATGAGACCCTATATTCTCAGATATCTATAGGACATGATCCAAATGGATTTTTTAAAGCTTTTGAGCATGATGTTATTTTCAAAGGATGCATGGTGGTACCACTGAATTTATGAAATGATGTTCTGATATAGTTTAATATATCTCTTTTGGTAGAACATCCAAGTGTGGAAATGATTTACTAGGACCTCTTTAGTGAATTTTGGTGTCTAGGCATGAATAAAGGAGTTGCAATGTTTTTCTCTTGATTCCTTTCATGTCATTAGGATAAAGATAAGAACCAAGATCACGAGAGTTTAACCCAATACATTGAGGTGACAAAGTGGAAGTGGGATAGAATATCCATGGAAATAATTATGGGATTTACACATTCATCCAACATACATGATTTCATCAGGGTTATTGTAGATCATCTCACCATGTTTTCCCTCTTCTTAATAACATGTGAGAAGAGTTCAGTAGAGATCTTGGGATATCTCTATGCGCAGAAGATACTGAGACTTCATGGAGTTCCCTCAATGATTCTTTCCGACTATGATACTCTCTTTACAAACCTATTGTGGAAGGGATTACATGAGGCCTTTTGGACTCATCTACGCTTGAGCCTTTAGTTTCACCCAAATATCGATGGCCAGACTGAGCGGACAATTCATGTTCCAGAGGAAATAGTGAAAGCGTTCATGTTGGATTATTTACGTAGTAGTTTGGATGTCCTAACCTTGGAGGAGTTCACATAAAACAATAGATACTATTACAACATTTTTATGTAACCATTCGAGGCTTTATATGGGTGAACCTATAGTTTACCACTTTGATGGAATGATACTGGTGAGTCGACACTCATGATCCTAGAGTTGGTGCGAGCTACAACAGAGAAGGTATAGTTCATGTAGGAGTAGATAAAGACTACACTGAGCCATCAAAAGTCTAATTATAATTGGAAAACAATGCATTTGGTGTTCAAGGAAGGAGACCATGTGTTTCTGGGGGTTTCAACTCACTATTGATTGATGAGATTTACATGTTTTGTTATGTTATTTCTGAGATTCATCGTTTCTTTCCGGATAATGCATAGAGTTGGTGATAAGGCCAAACCCTTTTCTCTTTCTTCATAGTTAGATTGGGTACATTATGTCTTCCACATGTTAAAGCTAATATGTTTTTTGCATGAATCATCTCACGTTATCAACTGGGACGAGTTGGACATTGAGGATGGAGTGACCATTGATGGGTTCTTGGAAGAGATTAGGGATGAAGAGGAGAGTTTCCTTTTTGGGTCATCAATTCCCTTTTTTCATGTTTGGTGGTAGCACATGAATGTTTATGATAGATCATGGGAGAGGGATAATGAGATATGAGGCAAATACCCCTATCTATTTGAGTAGTTTTTCATTTTTAGGAGGAAAATCCCTAAAGCAGAGAGAATGTTATATCTTATTTGTTTCATGTATAATTTTTTCATATTAGATGGAATATTTTTTAGACTAGTCTCTAAGATTAAATTTGATTCTAAAGACCCGTGTGTCTAGAACAAATGATTGGAATATATTAAATAATTAAATATCATGCATTCACAGTTTACTTAGAAAAGAGAAATTACTCCTAAATGGGTGTCCAAATTGAAAATTCAACAGAACCACTAAATCCAAAATGGTATTGTTAACCTAGGAAAAACATAACCTTGGATAGCATGGGTTGTTAGTGAAATAGTTATCACATACATAAAATTATAAAAAATATATGAACTTATTTTATTTTGTTCAGTAAGACAATCTGCATCGTCCTTAATTATACAGATATTGAAATCATCTGCGGGTTGGACTCTAAATATTGGTGAACTAGAAGTTGTTGGAGGAGATAATTCATGGATGATAAAAATGGTTCATGAATTGATTATGGATCATTACATAATCAGAGTTGGTTGATCACATCAACAATGAAAACCGAATAATTATTTGTCAACGATTAATCCAAACTGTCTGTATGATGTTTTTTCTTTTTATTTCCATCCAATTATTAATCCCTATGGAATTAAGATCAATTAAATTATGACGAATTAATACACTCATCATTTTTATATTTCATATTGATGGAAGTTTTTTTGTTCATTGACTTATCCTTCTTCATACAACTTTTCTACAATAACGAATCAAGGCCAAATTAATAATAGATGAGGATTGTTCCTCACTTTTATGTTTTTTGGATTTCACCTTCCATTCTTCTCATGTTCAATATGAGTGATTACTTTTGGCCAATGATTCATTTAATACATGATATTTGATAATTTAATAACCATTATTTATCGAAATAGATAGATAACACATGAGAGGTTCGTGATCAGTGATGTGATCAAGTTGTGGTGACAGTAGTGGATGACCAAAGGTGGGTCAGAATGGATTTTCAATATCCGTTATACCTAGTTTTGAGACACAATAATGTATGTCTCGACTATGGTGATTTCCTAAGGGATCTGAAACTGAAACTCATAGATCTAGCTACTAGAGTCCTCGAAGAACCTAAATATGTATGTTCCAGCCAGATCATAGTTGTTGGTGGTGCACATATCAAAAAAAATTTGATCCCAATAAAATGTAGATATTCCAAGAAACAGATCATGTATTTCAAGATTACATATTTGTGGGCCCCCAACCTATAGAATTGGGGTTTTAGATGACTTTAAGGATCACATGGTGTGATAACCATATCACAGAACATGTGACACTCCCTGGTTGAATCATCATGTACATAGGATGTACACAGACATGGGTTGGAGTACACATGAAAAGACACAATGAGTACTCCCACATGAACATGGATAGGTTACCAAGACAGAGTATCATGTGTCTCTACACGATTTGTATCCTCTTATGCAATCCATGCGTTTTGAGACTACATATCATGTGAGAAACTTCCACAAGATCATGACATGGGATAACTGGACATGTTGTGTACAATTATGTACTTGCTGAGAACTCCCATAAAGAGTACATGAGGCTATTTGTTTTCTTAGTTTGGACTCGTATAGGTTGTGTTTTCTAACTTGTTCTTTTCCTTGAGGATACATTGTGACATTACAGCCACGTCATTGAATTTTGATCCCATAATAAGGATAAACCTCAAATAGAGTTGTGGTGTCTCCCTGTGACACTAGAGTGTAATCCTATACCATCCCTAGTGGGATTATGTGGAATCAGAATGAACTCACTTTATAGGGAATTGATACTCCATCTAGTAGGTCATATCAAATGAGTTTGTGGAATCATTGGCATATGATCCCCTAAATAGAAGGTTGACCGGAATTGGGTTTGTATTGTCCCCCAGTAGTTCTGGTTGTAACCCCTTATATGTGAATCAAGGTCTTTATAGAACAACATGTTCTCTTTTGGAAGGGACAAATGAGAAAGAACTCTTTGTTGAGTGTCTTAAATGATATCATGGATTATGGAGGATGTTCTCCTAAAATGAGCATTACTTTGAGTAGAATCCTAAGGCTGATAGTTGGTTATGACTACCTAATGGTGTGGCATCTCTCTTGAGTATATCTAGGTTTTTGTATTCTAAATTGTTTTTTATATCATTTATTGAGATGAATATACTTACTGAATTGTGTTTTTTGTTTTTGAGGTATCTTATTGAGTATTATTGTACTGAATCACCATAATAGACATTGTCGCACATATTATATCTCTTGAAAATGATGACCATTTTGACGGTGTCTTGGGAGGATAGGGAGCGATTGGAGCATAGACGTATCTTGATAGACCAAGGTGTTTTCCGGGAGTGTACTTTTGACATTGTCTCTGCCCTTGTAGTAGGATGTACTCTTTGTATTTTTGGTTGGGATTGAGTTTATCCCCATTTCAGTTTTCAGTTATTTAATGTCGTTCTCTATTGTGGGGTCTCAGATGTATTACTGAATTGATTCATTGGTTATACATTTTAGAATTAGGGGCTTGGAGATATGTCTATGTGTACAGGTACTTTGGGATAATTCCTCCTATTTATGGAATATACCTAATTTGAACTAGTCACTTCCACATTGCCTATTAATGCTGGGCATGGGGTAGTCACAGGTTAGGACCCTCTGGGATGGGTCATGATAGTTTGTGTCTACATGAATTTTCTGATAACCATGACCCAAAATATGAACAAACCTTCTCCTTTCAAATAAATTTATAGGAAAAATAGTTCATTTAGGTAATAGTGATTCAACCAATGAGAATATCTGATCAATCAAGACAACTAAAATTCCATTATCTCATTTAATAGCCTTGATTTTTCAGCAACCACAAATTTTATTATCTTACAACCAGGATATAAAACATCTATAGTAAATTTTATTAATTCAAAAACACATTATGGTTTTAACTAAGGGGATAAATCAATATCATCATGAGTTTCTTTTTGTTTAAAATAAGGATAAGCAACATCATATACAAAAGTTTGAAAATGTGATAGATATGAAACCAAATTATAATTATCTTCCCAAGAACATTGTTCACCATGATAATTTCAAAAAAAAAACATATTCATTTCTGAAAATAAAAACAATAAATGATCACCCAGCATTGTTAAATGTGAAAAAACACATCATATAACATTTATTTTAAGTACACATATTTTCTCATTCAGAAATAAATAATAGTTTTGAAGATGAAAATAAAAAAAAAGATACAACACCCTCAATATATTCAGGTTTCACACTAAAACTATTTGAATTACAATGATGATTTATCAATTCATGATCATGTAAAAAGTTCTGTGGGTTACTTCTACTATATTTAATTTAAATATTAAAAATAAAAATATTAACAATTACTTATATATATATTATGAATTTTTTCTATTTACCCCTAATTTTTAATAATTAGTGTTTATTTTTTTCTAATTATAATTAATCACCACTAATTACATTTAATTTTTACTAATTAAGGGCAATTTTAACTAATAAGAAACAAACTTTACTAACTACCCGTACTTTTAAGTAATTAACATTAATTATATACAATTTAATTCATTATTTTATAATTATCAATACATGTTACTAATTACCGCAATTATTTAGTAATTACCTCAAATTTTTAGTAATAATCGATATTTTTTAAAATTACTGCTAAATATCAAAATTTACTACTAATTTTTAATAAATACTATTAATTTTTATTTATTTAATTTATATTTTACTAATTATAATTATTTATCATTAATGCTTACAAATTACCTTTATTGTTTACTAATTACCACTATTATATACAATTTATCAATATTTTTGTCTAATTATAAATATGTTTTGGTAATTACCACTTATTTATACTAATTATAGCTATTTTTTATAATTACATCTATTTGTTACTAATTACGAATAATTAACATGATTTTTTACTAATTATCACTAATTACCAATTATTTTAGCAAATTATTGCTAATGTTTACTATTTACCACTAACATTTACTCAGTATCACTAATATTTTCTAATTACACCTAATGTTGAATAATTAACCACAATTTTTACTACTTACCACTAATTACCATTATTTTTTACTAATTACCTATAATTACCATTTATTTTTAGTAATCACCACTAATTATCAATATTTAGCGCTATATATTTCAAATTTTTTCGGATTGTCACTAATATTTTCTATGAACTACTAATTACCACCATCTCTTAAAAATTACCCCTAACTATAACTATTTTCACCAATTAATAGTAATTACTATGGTTTTCACTAATTATTGCTAATAATAGATATTTTTTTTCTATTTACATATAATTACAGCCAATATTTACTAATTATCACTATTTTTATTAATTTTAATTGATTACTTTTAATATTTACTGATCACCACTAATGTATACTAAATACCACAAATTACGATTATTATTTAATAATTTATCTTAATTAATATTAATTACTGCTATTTATTACAAATATTTTTTAATTATCATTAATTTTCACAATGTTCCGCAAATTACTACAATTTTTTAACAATTATTTATAATTTCCATGAATTTTTACTAATTACTGATATTTTTTATAATTATCACTAGTTAATACTACTTTCCAATAATAATGCAAACTATTGGTATTTTATACTAATTACAGTCAATTACTACTAATTATTAATAATTATTGGTAATTTTTTTTTATTTTTTCCGGTTACTACTAATTGATTCTAATTTCCAATAATTTATAGTAATTACCACAATTTTTACTAGCTAAGGATATTTTTTTATTTACATATAATTAAGGCTATTTTTAACTCATTATTGATATTTACTCGGGGGTTTTTACTAATTAACGCTAATTATTATTAATAAAAGTTAATTACAATTCATTTTTTACTAATTTCTGCTATTTTTGGCTAAGTATCAAGAATTATTTCTATTTTTTACAATGTATTTATAAATAACACTAATTTTTACTAATTAATGTTTATCACCTCAATTTTTTTAATTATTATCAATAATTAAATCTATTTTTACTAACAATCACGGATTACCATTAATTTTTACATAGTATCTCTAATTATTTCACCTCTATGTTAATTACAGTTAATTACTGCTAATTTTTACTATTTTATGCTGTGCAATGCCCATTATTACCAATTATCGATAATTACCTATAGTTTATATTAATCACAGTCAATTACAGCTGATTTTTAATAATTATATTTGATTACCTCTTTTTTACTAATTCTGACTATTTTTAATAATTTCAACTAATTCTTAATACGTATCACTATTTTTTAGAAATCGATACTCATTTTTTGTAATTATGACTATTTTTAAGTAATTATCATGATTTTTTAGTATTAATTTTTTTTATTAATTATAATTAATAATAATTATTTTTTTTAATTAGCACAAATCAATGAAAATTTTTACTAATTAATGTTGGTTTTTACTAATTACCATTATTTTTTAGTAATTACTATTAATAAATAGTAAATCATACTTATTCTTTCCAATTTAATTAAAATTATTATATTAAAATGTTAATAAATAAAAATTCAAGCTACTACTAATTATTGATAATTTAAACTAATTACTTATCATTAAAAAAATTATTGATAATTAGAACTATATATTTAATTTAAAATCAAAACAACTAATTATAAAGAATTATTTCTAATTAAATATAAATACTACTAAAAAATTATACTAAATTCTAATATGAAATAAAATAATTTAATCTAAAATTAAAAACATTAAATGAATACCTCAAAATAGAAGCTTTTATAGGATGAAAAATTAAAAATTTTCTTTCCTGTAAAAAATTAAACTTTTAAACAATGAAATACAGAGTATAGGAGAGTATAGCTCAAATAAAAATTGAATTCCAAAAAATTAGGTGGGGGTATATTCACATAAGATTAGTAGTGATGAAACTATTTTCAATGCGACCTGTCTCAAATACTACCAAAAGTATATAATTATGAAGGAGTCAAAAAGATATATGTGATGGGTCCCATTGAAAATAGTCATCTACAGACATATTATTAGTCATTTGTTATTAATTTCATTCCCAAATAACAAATATGTCGAAAGGTATTTGTGACGAGGGTAAATACCAGTTGCAAATACCTTTTTCGTGATTTGGCGTGCACATGCGCCAATGATATTTGCGACCTGAATGTTATCCAGTTGCAAATAATTGATTATTTTGGATTATTAGCAATGGGAAACGAATATCATCAGAAATAGAGGTTTTCAAGAGATTATTCGGGATGGGTGAAGAACAAGTGCAAACCCCCATTTCCCATTGGAGGGAAAACATTTTAATTTTCTATATATTTTTTTTATTTTGACTTCGTCTATGATCCTAATTACCATAATTATTGTTATCAGTGTGACTTTTGGATACTACTCCAATGGAGAGTGGAGGGATTGACAATGATAGATTTCGTCATCTATTTATTTAGTTATTCACATATTAGTTATTCACATATTAGTTATTCAATTTAATTAGATATTGAAATCATACTCATATAGACTTTTGTATATGTAGTGGGTCTATGAATATAGTGTTAAAATTAAAAATTGAATATCACGTAATTATCGAGCATCTGCTAACATTGTTGAGACAACATAGACAAAACATTCACACTATTATTCAAATGTAAATGGGCTTTGGGACAACCCTCCTATTTTAAATATATTCACATGCCATCTAATGAAATGTTTTACATTTTTCAATTTTTTTTGTAATTTTCCCAACCAGTTATTAGAATACATTGGTGGAAAATAATTTTATATACTCTTCTTTAAATGGTAAGTATTTCACACATGCTAGTTTAACTAAAAAAATTTTCTACTATAATTAGCAATTATCAATTATGTATAAATAGTTTTCCTTCTACACTTTGGCACCCACTTCAATAAACATGTATTATTTCATTAAAATAAATTTATCCCTACACACATTTGTGTGATTATAATTTATGATAGCTTGGAAAATTTATAAACAACTATTTAATTTTTTGTGAGGTGGGGTTTGATTAATTTTGTATATTATATATATATTATTTGTTTAGACTCATATTACATGAATATATGATATATACCATAACCTATACTCTATTTTTCATATTTCAATGTTTCAATTTATAAGAAAATAATCATTATTTTTTCTAATATTTATTTCTTCTAAATAAAAATAAAATGGTCTCCAACATCTTAATTTATTATAACTAATTTTTTAATTAGATAGGAATTTTCAATTCAAAATTATATAAAACTCAATTTTTTGTGCCTTCATATTCACTCTTAATATTTAACGATATGTCGCTTTTGTAATCAATTCTCAATGCCTCAAAGCATGTATGTTAGGATGTTGATGTTTTGCGCCTTATTTGTAACATGTGTTTTGTCATGGACGATAAAAAGTAATAAGAAATATTGGAAGTTCATTTCTATAATTCTTGTCTACCAATTAAATTTTAATGTTTAGTGCTTCATGATTCAAATTGGAATAATTTATGGTGTTAATTAGAAGTTACCATTGTGGGTGATTGGCGTCAGGTCTATTTATCGTTGTCTTGATGGCAGAAAATATTATTCTTGTAGTGCTAGCATGATGAAATTTATTATGTAATATTTCATCATCCATACATTTCTAGAACAATTTATTAAATTCTTTAAAAATTATAAATCTCTTTTAACTTATGCGGTCTTATATGCGGGTTTTAGATTATTTCATTGTTAATTGATTTCTGCTTGTGGAGATATTGGATATGGATAATTTTACACAAATATTAGGATGATGTAATTCATTTTTTGAATAATTGAATGAATATTGGTCAAAAATGTAATTCATTTTGTGGATATACTCATTTTGGAGGTTTTTCTTACTTGTTTATGGTGAACTAGGATAATTTAATTCACTGTGTATTCATACATGCTAATTTGTATTTGGGGTAATTGGATAGGTTATAGTTTATTAATTACTGGATTGAAGGTATTTTTTTATTCATGATACATTTTTTATTTTATTGTGAATGAGGAATCCCATTGAATATTTTCAAATGTGGATTTCATTTCTAAATTGTGTAGTAGATGTACATTTTTTTATTTCGTCCTTGGAGTGTGTTTTGATTAAAAATGATTTTTGGTTCATAATATCCAATGGTGAAACATAATTCAAAAAATATAAAAATTTTCAGTATTACATAGCAGAGAATATCAATGTTTCTTAATTTACACTAAGGAAATGTTCACAAAAAAATAATATATCACCCTATCTCACTTTTTACCCTTTATTTCAATGTGAGTATTTTCTTTTGATGAAACTTCTCAGATAATTGACTTCATCCATATATCATCACCACCATTTGCTAAACAATTCAAAAACAAATTATATAATTGTCTTAAAATAAAAATTTGTGTTCTTAAATCATTCCAATTATATTAACACAACCACTACATGTTTTTTTGTAATAGTGAAAACATTCATTGGCGAATGATTTTTTGTGAAATAAGAGATAACTAGTAAACTAATGTTTTAAAACTAAAAAACATCCCTCTAAATATTAGATACAAACTTGATCTTGTATATTACATTATGTTTCATTATGTTTAATTATTTTTATTTCATTCACGAGTTTTTATATGTAGTAACTAGCCCATTATAACACAGAAATGCCAAAACAAAATATTCCTATATTATTTTCAAACTAAAAATATTCAGTTTTTTGGATGTTTTGAATTAGTGAAACATCAATTTAACATATTCAGAAAATAACTATTTAAAACCATCTTGGATAGAATACTTAATGGTACATACCACTTTACACTACACAATATTCATTTTTTCTAAGAGAATAAAAATGGTGTAACTTCATGAAATTTCATGTTTTGTTACGAGATTTTAATAGATTAATTTGGCCTCATATCATTATTTGGATACATTCTATCTTTTCATAATCTCAATTTCATTCAATTAAAATTTAGTTTTTTTTAAATTTTGTTGAAAAAATTGTCTAATTTTATTTATTTGAATTTAAAAAATATGAGAATCATATTCATACCATGAACTTTTAGATAATGTAATGATGAATGAAGCTACACTAGTAATCATTATAATTGTTTTAAAAAGTGTTTTATTAATTACAATTGTATTCCTATTGTAGTCATACCATAAATTGTTTTAAATAACACTATTATTCATACCCCAATATGCATACTGTATGAAAACTATCTGATTTTGGAAAACCACCATAAAATAGGAAACTATATGCTTTATTGTGAAAACAATTCATATATTCTATATATATAAATATTTTTATTATATGTATCTGTATAAATATAATTTTCATTTATTGTTTGAAATTACATAATACTGATCACATATGGTTAATTGAATAAAATATACAATTGCATACTTTCACACCTCACATTATTGTGTAATAATCACCTTATCTATAATTTCAATATGTATACAATTCCAACATTGTGTTAAGGTATATCCACTATACACAAATAAAAAATATAGTATAGGAACAATTTTTCAATATACTTATAGTTGTATGTATAAAGTATTCATATATTAAGTCAAAATACAAAATATTTTAAACACAATATTGTAGGCCTATTTCACATTGAATCTATGTGAAAATAAACAATGCATAAATAAAAATTATTACATTTTTATTTATTAATATATATATATATATTAGGAATTCATTCTATCAAATGATGCAATTTCAGAATGTATAATGCTTCAATTAGTGCATCTACTCATGTATGGATATTTATATTGGTACATTTATATAGTTACATGATAAAATTTTAGGTAATAAATCTCTATCTCTATGGAAAATTGAGTAGTTACGTGAATAAACTACAGTGACATTGAAAGAACCTATATGTTTTTTTTAATGTACGCATTGACATTTAGCATGAAACTCTGAGAGGATACAATTTAGGTTTTTCTCTTAGGACTCTCCAATATTAATCAATTTCTTCATAATCCTTATCTTAGAGGAAGTATAAAATTCAATATGCATGTGTTTCAATATTCTATAATTTATATATTATGAAATCAATCATCACATTATAATACTATGAAGGTTCATTCATACAACACCTATAAATTCTCTTTAATAAATATAAAACTATGATCACTAATTTATTTATAAACATGAAAAAATTGTTTGGGTATCATATTTGTAAATTTATTTGAGTTGTTTAACAATTTTATTTTATTTTCATCCCAATTATTGAATTTAAATTTAATTAAATCATCATGTTTTTATTTTGTTTTTTAAATTCCACAACCCTATTCTAAAATCTATGTTAAACTGATTGTAAAATATTTTGTTTCTAGACTCCTGATTATTCATCATCTAATGATGTTTTTGTCTTCAAATTCAATAACTCAGTTATAATTCATAGATTTCATAGAATCATTAGTGATTATTTTTCTAAAAAACCAGTTCCACCAATTATGTATTACTTGATTTCTATGATTAAATTGATTCAAATGAATATCATTATTTTGGTGATTCATGGAAAACCTATGAGAAATTATTTGGGGTTATAAACTATCAATTCCATGACAATATGAAATATATTGTTCTTTTCATGGTTGTTACTAGAAAAGTGAAAATAATTAACTGTGTGCCTATCAATTTCCTGGGATTCATCATACAAAAATATTCACTAAGGATCTTCTAGTTAGCCACTACAAATGTATCTCACATTCTCATCCTTCTATAAATAAGTCATTTTCAATCATTGGTTACCATAGTTTTTTACTCTGTCATAATTAGATATTACTCATTATTTAATCATTTTTTTTGGAATTTTAGTCCTATTTAAATTTGTAAGAATTTTATGTTGTCTATATTATAGTACACTATATTGAAATTGTATCGTTTTTAAAATTCATAGTATGGAGAACATTGGGATGATAAGATGGAAATAATTGGTTAGATTTCACCTGAATAGGTGCACATACAGTTTCAAGAATACATGTGTTTGAACAATAGATAGAGGTTGGATGGTAGTCTAGTAGGCTTTAGTAGTTTCATACACACTGCATGTGGATACACAGAAGGGTTTTTTTTGGAAAATAGACGATTGATCACTATAGGCGGTCCTGCAATAAATATGGATTCTCTTATAATGGATCATGTGGTATCTCCCAATCCTCTTTAAATCATGATTATAGTATTTCAATAAACTAATATAACACTAAGATTACATGTTTATACAAATTCCATTAATTCAAATGTTTTAGTTCCATATGCATTGGTAAAATTTAAAATATACATTAATAATAATTAAACATATCAAAAAATTATATACACCTTTTCATGTTTTTCAATCTTTATATTTCAATATAGACTATTATATACTGTTTAAATCCTACACTCACCACATTTTCAACAATATAATCATTCGTTATATAATGATTGCAATTATAGTATGCATTCCTTCTCAAAGCTGTTCAATATTCATACGATGACTATTCTACATTAATAAATTCTATCTAATGCTATGCATACAGCAAAGATATATTGTTTCAAATCTCATAAGCATGTATTCATTCTTTATCTATACATTGATTTATTTTATATACACATGTGCACATAAATGGACTTCTATAATTATATAAAATCCTTATACCTACACGTCTCACCACCATCCTTTCACTCCATATCCTTGTGTCAAAAGCACCCCACTCACTTCATTTTGTAATCAAACTTCCTCCCACTCCTTCAACAAGGGACAAAAATTCCATAGATCATCACCACAATTTTTTAGCGTATGTTTGAAAATTTGTAATTAAATAATCTGGTCATGAAAATTCATGGGTTAAGTATTTTTTTTAATATAAGCAATGATTGATGGGATTAATTAAGTAATTCAATAGTACTTTTTTTTAAATCAATTTTTAGAATTGATTTATCATTTAACAATAAATATTTTCTATAAAAAAATGTTACATAAAGAATTTTAACAAACCATTAGAAACATCAATATATAATACATTTTTTTAATATCATTTAACTATAAAAAAATTTCTCACATTGTTGAATCAATTTAAACAACCCATCATCACCATTATTCAAATGTAAATGGCCTTTGGGACCACCCTCCTATGTTAAATCATTACTCAAACCGTCCAACTTGATGTTTTCAGACCACCATCGATACTGAAAGATATTTGGACCCCCCCCCCTATGTCTTTGGGTCCAATGATTATATATATATATATACATGTGTGTGTGTACAATAACACAATAACATTTTTAAATAGGAGTCAATAAATAAGAAATGCAAATATTCTGTTTAAAAAATATTTAAATTAAAATTTTATGTTATTATATTTGTCAATGACATCATCATTAATTAAAAATAAATATTAATAATTTTTTAATAATATTAATAATTAAATGACATAATTAAGTAAGGAAATAGTTTGTTTTATCATATCCATTTATAGCATTGATTTATCCATTAACAATTAATTTTTTCCCTAAATAATAATTATATAAAAATAAATTTATTAAATTTTTTAGTAATTTACATATATAATAAAGTGCATTTAAAGTGATAAAAAAGGTGGTATTTTTCATTCCTGTATAATAAATAAATCTATAAGTCAAAGATCATAAAATCCATATAATATTAATTAAAATATTCATATGTGAGGTCAAAAAGACTTGTCCATATTTCGTATACATTGAAAGAATATTAAAAAAACATAAAATAATAAATTCGAATGATTTAGTAAATTATATATATATATATATATATATATATATATATTATGAAGAATTTTGTTTGTATAGGAATTTTTTTTCATGCTCGATGTTGTAGTTTCAGATCCCCCATGCACCAACTCTGCACTTTTCTTACCCACTGAGATTTCCTCTTATTCTGCATAGTTTCCTTGGATCTTCCATCAGGGTTACGAGGCTTTATTATCAAATATCACAAAAAAATACATACCCCAAAATGTTTCTTTCAATCAATCACTTATTCTGAAATTTCTAAATGAAAATATGATCACTTTTAATTTCGTATGTAAACCAGAAGATGCTTATATAACACCATAAGCTATCGAGGGAGGTCATCCTAATATACTAGGGAGACCCAACCATGAAGAATCTATGTGGTCCCAAACCAAAGCATCCATAGCCCCACGTCCACCATCATGGTCAGGGGGATGCCTCTGGCATATTTATTCCTGATGAACATCATTCCAACATCAACGAAGGTGGACATTAAGCACCCCACATACACACCCCATGTTTACCCGCACAATATGACATTCCCAAACAATGTTAATGGTGTTAGTTCTGCCCCCACCAATGGATATAGAAGAAGAATAACACTATTGAAACTAATAGTCATGAAGGATTCTAACATTTCTCATTCTTATTTAACATCACCTAAACATCAAGAATCCCTTCATAATCAAATTACAATCACTTGATCAAAGAACAAGACTAAAGTTTAGTCTATATAGATGATGGAGGTTTCATGCCTTTTTTTAATAAAACCATCTCTTTGAGAGTCAATAATTTTCCTCGAGACGTAACATGTGGAAAGAAGTGGAAATCATTCAGGGAATCCGTAGTCATCAATTCAGATCATGATTCTTAATCCCCATAAACCTATTCCTAATTATGGGAGCATGAAGATGGATACGATTTCCAACCAGATGTAGAAGAACACTATAATCATCACAATTCATTTTTATTTTAAAATCCCCCCATTCTCTATCACCATCATTGACATGTTGGATCAGATCGGCATGATGAGACATGATTTTCCTGATTCACATTGTTATTGTATGTGTTTTTAAAGAAAATTGTCCAAAATTTCATTTAAAAATTATATACAAGATTCAATAAATGATTTTGTTAGATAATTGTAAATATTCTTTGTATTTATGTATTTTTTTCATCATGATTAATTATCTTATTAGTTTCAATGTATAGTGGCTTGTCTCATGTCAGACATTTATTTTTTGATTTTATGCTAAGGCATTGGAAATATTAATGTTGATTTTATGAGAAACTATATAATCAAGGATGGGATCATTATTTTGACATCTTGTAATTTATTATAAGTTTATCACATGTTCATGTTGAGATTCAGAACACATTTGACCCAAAATAAAAAAATGTATTATGGCATACATAAAAAATCAAAAACAAATTTTAAATGAACTCTAAGAAAATAATATATTATTAAATATCTTTCATTTTTTTATTACATTTATTTAGCATGTTTAAAAAAATATATTTAAAAAAATAATCCCCAAAAATATATTTTATCATGTAAAATAAATTATAGTAAAACTAATTGGAATTTTATGATGCAATTACCAATATAAAATTAAATTATATATAAAAATTATTTGTTTTTATAAAATTATATTTAGTAATAAATGAATACTTTAATAATTCCCAAGCCATGGATCTGCTCTTATGATCCCGCATGAAGGAAAGACGATCAAATTACATATTCTTTTTGTTGTATTTATTCTTCTAAAAAGTGATTTTTATTTCATTTTATATGGATGAATATTTTTTCAATAAAAAATAAAGATCAATTATTGTAAAAACAATAGTTCATATTTTATAGAAAAAATCATCAATGTAGAAATTGCTATGAAATTCAAAATAAAATGTATAAAAATATATAAATAATCAAATATTGATTATGTTCCTGTATTAATGACCCATAATATTACTTGAATTTCAAATAAAAAAACTATGGTATAATGAAATAATATACCAAACCCCTAATGAGTATGGTAGTAGTTGTACCACATTATGTTTTCTCCAAATCCATTTTCTCATTTGAAAATTCCTGGCTGCACCATCCTTAGGATTTCCCAAACTATGCAACCGAACCTTCCATTTCCTCTCACTATTCCATAACCACTTCACTAGGGATAAAGGTTATCCATCTTATTGTCAAGATGGATTTGCATCAACTACTGTTGTTTTTTAAGAAATCCAACACATGTTTAATAGTATTCTATTTTCAAAAGTTGGATGCGAGATATCAATGAGAAATATCTATATGCTCAGAAAACATTTCATCACAAATAAACATATATATAAATTAACTTATATACAAATTGAGAATTTTATTACCAATATTGAAATTAATTCAAATAAATGAATTGAAATCAATATGGTAAATAATTAATTCTAATAAATTTTAATCAACATAATTATCAACATTTTACATTAAATTGAATGACATATTAGGCATAAACATACCTCAAGGGACCTTCCTTTTATACCATTATCATCTTATGACATGCATACCTCGAATAATGGTCAAAAAGGGGTAAAAAAGATCAAAAAATTGACGTTTTCATTAAAATCATTTAGGGGGTCCCCTTTATCACTACTAAAAAATATCTCATAAAGGTGTACCTTTTTCAATACTATAAAATCATTGATAATTTCCTCGCTTAATCATCTCTATTTTAGCTCTAATATAGGTGGTCCTTTATCAATTCACTAAATGGTTGTAATAATGGTTAATTTTATTCGATGTTCTGGATGTATAACAGAACATGGAAAAACACACACTTGTAACCCATATAAAAATATTCCAATATGAAAACAAATAAATTAATTGAAATAAATTTTATATCATAAATACAAAAAAAACTACTATATGAATCTCAATAAATGTATTGTATAATTACATTTATAATTTCTATCAACAAAAAATTAAATTTATTAATTTTTAATCATCATTTTCATCCACAATTCCCCATTATTAATGATTGACCACGATATCAGTTGTTGAACAAACAACCCAAACCCATGTAAATAAATCCACTTATATAAGAAAATAAATCATATGTTAGTAATAATATAAATAAATAAATAAATAAATATCAATGAATACATAAATAAAATGTCATTGGTAAATAAAAAGGCACACTTGAAGTCAAACCACCCACACCATTTGTCGTAATGAGTTGTGGGTGATTTTATATACAACACAAATGAACTATAGATCATTATCCCAATGTATAAAAATAATATGAATGTGTTTAATTGGCTCTAATTATGTCACTTTTTATTTTTACTAAAATTAATAGGCAGGTCCATACCGAAGTGGGTTGGGTCAGGTTATGTGAAAAAATATTCTGGTTGGGTTTATGTTGGGTTGACCTATGCATGGGTTGGGTCAGGTCTCAGTTTGGTTACATATAGGAGCAACCTGACCTAATGAACTATCATGTTTATGAAAATCTCTCACCCTAGATGGCCGCCTCCTCTTCATTCATTCCCTCCCTCATGCTTTCCACCACCTCCTCCTCCTCCTACACCCAACCATTACCTTCCCATTAATGGAAAACCCTACTTCCACCTTCGTCTTCTTCTTCTCATGATCAACTAGTGAAACCCTACTCCCTCCATCATCTTCTCCTCCTCCTCAACCCATCCATGACCTTCCCAGTAATAAAAAAAACCTTAATTCAACCTACATTATCTTTTCCTTATGAGGAAACGGTGAAACCATACTCCCTCCCTCCTCTCCTCCTTCTTACTCATTCCCCAAGATTCCATCACGAGAAAACCTAGACACACCTTCTCTCTTATCATCCCCTTATGAGAAAACCCTACTCCTCCTTCCATCCTCCCCTCTCAAATCCTTTAAAAAAACTGATAAAGCACCCACCTAGCTAAGAAATCCCTCCTTGCTGACCTCCTCCTCTGACATTTTCACACATGCGATCAAGAGAATGTCTTCTCGCCTGATTTGACTCCTCCTACTTGTGTTGTGAGTGCGGTCTCATGTAACATAGTTTATTTTATTATCATGTTTTTTTATTATCTTCCCCATTAATTTTAGTTTCGGTGATGATGATAACACTAAAAACATTGAAAAACTATGTATTCTTCTTCTTCTTTTGGTGGTCCATATCAAAATCTTATTAGTCGGTCAGGGGGGGGGGTATTTTGATGACATCATCTATCCATTCCTGAAAGGTGGTTCAAAAATTTGTTCCAATCCTCCAATGTCTACATGAACTCCAATTCAGAAGTGGTCGTCTCCAATGACATATTAAATTACATAAATAATATAGGGGAGTATTATAAAAATAGTGGATGAATCTTTGGGTATGTGATCACATAAAAAGGTAACAAATCCAAATGTTCTTGCTATTTCTCGAGTTTCTCATTCTTGGGATCATTTTACTATGAAAAATATAAGGTCTATCTGTTATTATTGTGGAATAGATTATTCGTACACGTCGGTCCATCATGGAACTAGTAATTTGAAAAGGAATTTGACAAGGTGAAAATAAATCCTAAAAAACCCCGAGAAAATTCAAACCAATATTGGTCTTAAAAAGAATTTTGTAGATGAGGATGATGGGATAGTTAAAATTTAAGTATCTCATTTTATCTAAGAGGATTAAAAAATAGATCTGGATAAAATGATAATCGTTGATATGTTATCATTTATATATTTTGATTATCAAGGTCTTAGAGAATTTATTGATGTTGTTCGACCTCAATTTCAAGTTTCATCTAGGAAAACGATTCTTAAAATTGCATAAAGTTATATTTTATTGATATAAAAATTTAATTCTTTGTCTGATATGTTCTCTAATATGGTATATCTTACCATCTACACATTGACATCAATTAATAATAAGAATTATTTTTTTGTGACATTACATTTTATTGATTATAATTGGATCTTAAAGAAAACAATAATCAAGTTTTTCATTTTTGTAGACCATAAATGGGAAAATTTGGCTGAGTATTAGAACATAATTTGAAATAATGAGGGATTGAAATGATTAATACTATTACAATAGAAAATTCTAGTTCCAATAATACAATGATAAATTATTGGGTTATAAGGGTTAATGATTGAAATTGGTCTATTCTAAAAGGAGTATATATTAATATAAGATGGTGTGCCCTTATTTTAAACCATATTTTTAGTGATGGGATAAATGAAATATCAAAATCCTTTCTTGATATATATTTTCATGATTTTTTTGAGAAGTTAACATTTTATATTGTCTCTTTTCGTTAGCATTACGGAGGATTTAGAAACTCCTAGTAAACCGACCATAATTCTTGATGTTATTACTAGGAGGAAAACATGTTAGATTATGTTGGATATTTCAACAAATCATGAAATAATATTATTTCCATTGAGAAGGAATCTTGTTTTTTGAGTGATCTCTTTTGTTAAGGTGGGGCTCCTATATCATATTATTAGGACAAATCTAATATATTTTTGACGTTTTTAAGAATATATTATTATAGAAATGATGTTTTTTATTCAATGCATGTTTCTTTTCACACATTCATTCATATTCATTATGATATATGTTGGAAAGTCATGAAATATTTGAACTGTAATGTTATTAATGTGAGTGAACTGACTATTTCAATGAAGGTGATGTTATACTAGTATTATGGTATTGGTTCAACTTTTAATTAACTCTTAATAGTGGATGTTGTTCTTAATCCATGATAAAAATTATAATATGTTTGGGATAGTTATAAAATTATTTTTGATTATTATAACTAGAATGATTTGATTATTAAATTAATAAAGATTATGAATAATATCTTTTAGTTGGACAAATGAAAATATCACATTCTTGATGGTCAATTTGAGTCATGTTCGTATCAATATTCAGATATTCATGTTGCAATTAGAGGTTGCAAGAATTTTGGGAAATGGAATGATGCATATAGATCAAATAAACGTAAAATAAAATTGACAAAATAATGGAATGAACAAGAAATATATAATGATATTAATGACTATGAGGATTATTTCAATTGATTTGATATTTTAAGTTTTTGGAATGGAACAAAAAGAAAGTATCAGGATATGTCATGAATTTCTAGTGATATTCAGGAAATTACATGTATAGTATCATCAGAGTCCACATTTAGTATAAGGGGATGAGTCTTTGATCCATTTCATAGTTGTTTGAATAATAATATATTGATTCATGAAATTTTTCCAACAATTGTTTTAGAAATCATAAACCAATGGATATTCAAAAGGATGTAGAAGAAGTGGAATTGATTGAATTAGGTACCGTTAAAAATATAATGATTTTTTAATCATTTGATATTTATCAATTACCAAACTCTATTTTAGGAAGAAAAATATTGACTTTCTCTTTCTTTTGGTGTGTTTCTAAGATATTCCATCATCCACAATCCATTATCAAAGTATCACTATCTAAAATTTAAGATGTAAGGATGATTGAGGAATGAATTTCAATATTTTTAAAAATTCTATACATTTATTTATTTTATATACTCCACATACATATGGAGAACACAGTGAATTTATCTTGGGTAGTTCAATGATCTTCTCTTTTCCCAGTATGTTACTATATTTTCAATGATATTTTCCAGGTATCACATGATTATATTTTTACATAAGATACAGTAATATAAATTAATGTTCTGAATGTGTTAAATCAATCATGTAAAATAATTCAATTCAATATTTCTTAATACTATGATTGATGTTATTTTGGAGTGATACACCATCAATATCCTCTTTAGATAAATATTTTAGTGAAAATCATCAATAATATATACTCACCATAGATTTTAAATATATGACCATTACATTATAAATATTATAGTTCATATGTTCATGAATCCATTGAAAAAATTTACCTTTTATTTTATTCTTCATAAATATTTTAAGTATCATTATTTTAGAAATTGGATCAACTGAAGCATTTCTACATTATTAAAGGTAATTTTTTTTGGTTTTCTCTTGTAACCTAATAACATAAAACCATTATTTTTTTACTTTATAAGTTTAACACCACTCATCTATTCTATTTTATACCCACACAATGTGTGCTTCTATGTTCTGAGTTAAAATTAAAGGGCTTGACATCCTTATTCATCAGGATTTGATCCAATATTTGTCTTCAGATTCAAAACATAAAATTCAAACATGTGATACCCCCACTAGTTTCACACTTATGTGAATTACATGATATCTAAATAGAAACTATCCTCAAAAGAAGTGTATGAAAGTTAATACTTTATAATTTCTTATATTATGTTATAACTTTATGTAAGGAAAAAAACCACATATGGTGTAAATAGATATCCATGATTATTTAATTAATCACATATATTGGATATAAAACTACACATTTTCTTGTCAGTTATAAAAAATAATTTGATGAACTACATCTAATTTTGTTCCCAAATCTATAGAAAAATCTATATATGAAGTGAAATCAATATCAGTGTTTCCTGAATTATTTAATATAATGTTTGTAATGTCATAAATAGGGACACTCCACATACACGTGATTGGTTGAGGTAAATATGATGGGGATTTTGATGAAGGTCACCACCTTCCAAATTATAATTCAACTATAATATTATTATGTTTGAATACTATGTTATATTTATTGTTTCATGGTGTTAGGATGATAATGTTATGGGAACACCATGTGAACATGGAACACACACATACTTATTGGGAAGATTTACATGCTAAATTTAGTCAAATATCGAATACTAATTTTAACTATAATTCAATGAATTTCATATGCACTATGAGTTTTTATTATAAGTTATTTGATAAATCTTTCATGATATGTTAATAAGATGATTATGTCCCAACTCCGCATACCTGTTACAATAACCCTATTGCATGAGTTAATGCATTTTGTAGCACTCATATTATTTCATTGTCTAATTTTTTTAAATAATTCTCACTAATCAAAATAAGTTTTCTCTTTTTCCTTTTTCGATGTTTTTATTACTGAATAATGTTTACATGTGTGCAGTGTAATGGTACCAATAGTATAAAATGATTTTCATTATTTATGATATACTTTCATTTCAATGTATATTAATGACCTCTCTTACTTTATTATGTGAATTTATTTTAATTTAATATTTTTATATCTTGTAGTTTTTTAATATATTATTCTTTCACTGGAAAAAATGAAAAATATCATGTTTGGTAGTGTTTCATTCATTCATTTACTAAATTTATATAGTATTTTGTATGTTTTTGAGTTCCTGTTACGATAGAGTGAACTACATTATTAGGACCTAAGAATCTATCTGGTTTACATGGAATAAATGAAATAAAATGAAATAAAAGATAATGATGTATGGGTTCATGTATTATTTTTCCAATTTTCAGAAGAAACATATGGTTTACCAGGTTTAAATGCACCAATTACTTGAAGAGGAATAAAATACCAATATTGTTCCTTATGGTGTCAAAACAAATATATTGGGGTCATATTTCTGAATGTTTATTCTTTGTTAACAGGTCGGCTACCCACCCTTAATTATTATGAATTTTACTAGTTTGTTATCCCTATTATGTTGTGTTTATAGTATCATAATAGTGTTTTTGGATTGGTTATTGAATAGTTTTATGATTTTATGCTCAAACATATGGAGTTGTGACCTTAATTATTATTTATATTTTTCTGCCACCTCATTGTTTCATTTTTTTTCTACATCACTATTACACTTTTCAGCATTATTTATGCCAACAATCCCTATTGGACACTACGACAATTTTGAACACACATTGTTGAATGTCACTGTTTGATTTTGGAATTGGATGCTGCTAAATTTTTTATGCCACTGGATTTTTGGTTTGGATAGGGGTCTATATTTTACGGTTTTATTTTTCTGCGTTTTTTGGATTGGATTCTGTTGGAACCCACTATGCTTAGTTGGCCTAGGTTTGGGTATAAGTTTGGATCCATAGGTTAGGGTCATGTATCAGACTAGATCCATCAGTGTAGGTCATGTCTGATGCATAAAACCCTCTTAAACCAAACCGATCTGACCAAATCCACAATAGTTCAAGGTGGGTCAAGTCCATTGGCGATGAACCACCAAAATAGACCCTCATATGTTGGGTTGAGTCTGGTCAAATGATTATGAAGCATTTGATCCCACTTGACCCGACCCATTTTTTTAGTTGGGTTAGGAGCAGAAACAACCTTGACCTGACCTAACCCGACCCAACCCATGGAAAACCCAAAAAAAAAATAATTTCAATTTTAAATAAAAACACAATGTTTTTGTTATACCAATCACATTGTACATGAGATTATGCTAAATCTCTTTCATATAAAACACAAATTACATATGGATCGTTTTCTTGATGTATGAAAATAGTTTGAATGAGTTTTTCTAGTTATGAATATATCACAAATATATTTTAATTAAAATTTCATATCAAACTGCAAAAGAATCACGTATACAGGACTCACCATTCATCACATTGAGATGCGACTGATTTCAACACATACAAAATGATTTCTAGATTTTTTTTCAAATGCATCAAAACAATATGAATGTGTTTACTCAGTTCTCATTAGGTCACTTATCACTACCCGTCCCCTGAGGCCCATGTCATGACCACCCCATGTCCACCATCCATAGGCCAGGGGATGGTGACTAGAACTGAAAACAAGAAACCCAAAAATGGAAGGCATTCCCTTTTAACCTGTACACACATCGACTAGGTATACAATGAAAGGAAACACCAAATAGAACTTCTGATAGTAAATGTAAGTAATGGAATTAAAGGGGATATATTACAAGCAAAAATGAAATGGAAATACAACAAAAAGGGAAAAAATTTCCCCAAAGGTCATCCACCAAAAATCCTACTTGAAGGGTAGGTACAACTCATCATCTACCGTCACTACCACTCACCACATCCTTCTATCACCTTTGAGCACAATTTAGTCCCCACTACCAAATCTCAGTCATGTTTTTGGTCACCTTCACAATACACAACATGATGTGGGTGAAGCCCGTATAGGGGTGAGTATGAAAATACTCAGTATGGGCCCCGAGATCCCAAAAGGACTCTCAGAATTCCACAAAGGAAAACCAAAATGCATGATCTCATTCAAAAAAGAAAATTTAAAAGACAACTCAAACTTTTTATAACATAATTACAGATGTACAAATTATTATATGTTTGTTAGATCTTCTTATTTTGTCGAGAGGTTATACTGCTAACCCACACTGTATAGATAGATACAGTCCCATGTAGGATCACTACGCGTTGAACCACATAGGATCGCTAAGTATTGACCCACACAAAATCGATATGTGTTGACCCACAAAGGATCATTTAGCACTAACCCACACCTGATCGATAGGTACTGACCCACACAGCATCACTGAGTGATGACCCACAGAGGATCACTATTCATTCTTCATGTCACATCAAACAATTGGATTCCCACACTTATCATGCGTGATTCAGGTAGGATCCACATCTCAAACCATTATTCGTACAACAACCTCCATTATTACCCATGAAGATGTAACCCAAATAACCTCCATGTCATAATGGTTCCAACTCAACAGACGACGTGCCCATCGGACGCCTGGTCTGTATGTTATAGGAATTTGAGTACCGAGGTCCCAGTTGGATTCGAGTTCAATCCAACACAGCTATAATCCAACATTCACTAAAACCCATGTTGAGTATCAAAAACGGAATGCCTCATCCTAAGGTTTCTAGCGCTGCAAATGATTCATCAAACATAGTTCTGGTTTAGGAGATATTCCCCTTTTATAGAAACTGGGCCTAAATGGGTCCGGTTCTGGTCCGACACGATTCAGGTTGACCCAACCTGACCTGACTGGGCCCGGCCTAGTCTGGACTACTGGGATGGGGGATCATCCCACTTTCCATTGGATTGGACCACTATCCATGGGCTCGACATGCTAGTCCACGGGATTGGCCCGGCCCGACCCACGTGGTTGGGTGAGGCTCGCTGGACCACTGGACCAACCCAGCCCGCTGGCTGGGTGCGGCCTGCCAACTGGCCGCGGGTGTCAGATCTCTTCCAAAACAGAATATCCATTCAGTCTCCATTAACAATAACCCCAGTTGGCGCCACCCCACCTGACTAGTCTGTGTGGACCGATCTACAGCAGGACAGAAGACCCTCCTCCATGGTGTGCCGCCTGCCGTCAACGCGGTCAGCAAAGGTCGACCGCCCCTATCTACCACGATGCCTTTGGGTGCCACTGTCCCCTCACAGCCGGTGAGATCTGGGTACCACCACACTGACAGATGTTTGTTGTACCTCTAGTGAAGCTTCAATGGTCCATTTTTTTCAACTGTTCCTGCGAGCGTCCAGAGATTCTTCCATCACTGATAGAGCCTCGGTTTTTCCTTTCAACCATGTTGCTCGGTCACCCATGAAGAATGCAACCATGGGATGTTCGGCGGAGGGTTTGGTCTAGTTCTATTCAGACCACAATCTCCGTTTTAGCATTATTACATGGTATGAATTTAACATCATCAACGGTAGATGTATCATGAATCTCTTAAACAAAACCCCTACCAGGAATATGGTGAATTCTTTGAAAATGAAGGTGGAGAATCCGTTATTCCAAGGTGTGCGTCAACATTCGTCTTATCTCATTGATTTATGGTTCGAAAACCTAATGGTGTCCTCAAATCTCTATTCATTGTTTGAGGAAGACGTCATAATCATTTTGTCAGAGGTTCCTATCGTGGGTCTCCAAAACCCATTACCGTGATTTGTTTAAATAAGATAATAATCTCCAATGTTGAGTTTAATTTTATGACTCATTAATTAACTGTAATTAATGAGTTAATTAAACACACAAGAATATTCATTACGAAACCTATGAAATGAGAGGTTGAAGACATTAAAAGTCTCTTAATAAATGTATGATGTTGCACTGCATTCCAACCATCATTGCTCAACGGTTGAAAAAAGTAAATAAAATATCCTTTAGTTATTTTTTTGTAAAGTCCAAAAATTAACATTTTTTTCCCATACTGATGGAAGTTGAGCTTTACCTAAGTGAATCCTGGTGCTATGAATTTAATAGTGCCCTCATATTTTTAATCTGAGCCCTGGTTCAAAAGATATAAATCGTTTCTTGCACATTTATTGAACATAAAAAAAAGTTCAAAATTCCATTCCAGGCTCTCTAGGCCTCGGAATCATGTGCCTCCAGTTATCGAAGACTCATAATAATCCCAAATAATTTAAAAAATATTTATGGAAATTTTGGGTATTTACATTCTCCCCACCTTTGGGTATTACATCTCCGAAAGCCACAAAAAAACTAGGGAAACAAATGGGGTTACTGAGAATGTATATGAACCTTCCACTCCCATGTACACACCTGGAGGATCCCATACTAGTACCGAAAACGCACCAGATGAATCAACTTCACATGAAGGACCCACTCCCATCGATCCTCTATCTCCACTAGGAACTCTGTGAATGTGGCCCCATCATCAATTTCCAGCTCCACCCAGTCGATTACATTCAATGAATCATGCGCGTACCTACGCATCTGCGACACAAGGAAAACATTATGCTCCCAATATATATGTGAGGGAAAATCATGGTGGTGTTCCAACTCACCTACTCTAATAAGAATCTAGAAAGGTCTGATGAACCTTTGATCTTGCTTTCCACCCCACCTAAATCTTTGAAATCCTCATCGGGGTGGGACCCTTATGAAGACATTTCCTCCCTCCACGAACTCCAAGGGTCTTCATCTCCTATTGAAAAAAAACTTTTTCAGATCTATGCAGTCTTTATAGACATCTGTATTTTCCGAAACTTCTCAATGGTATCCCGTAAAAAATTTGGACACATAAGTGCTGATACCCCTAGGTCATTCGAACATATAGGTGATCTGTAAGGTCACTCAGACAGGGCCTCAAATGGAACAATGTTGACAGTGGAGTGATAGCTGTTTTTGTATGCGAACTCCTCCAGTGGTAGGTGGTCCCCTCCAACTATGGACAAAATCAAGGACAGAAGCACAATGCATGTCCTCAAGTATTTGTATGGTCCACTATATCGGACCATTTGTTTGATGATGAAAGGCGATGCTCAAGCAAAACTGTGTCCCGAATTCCTCCTACAATCCCTTCCACAACCATGATGTAAAAAAGGAATCAAAATATAAGAATATATTCAATGATACCCCATGAAGTCATACAATATCTTGTACATAGAGGCTTCCCAAACCTCTAATGATCCCTGCTATCGAATGGATAGTAAGTGGGCTGACTAGGTCAGTTTGGTCAACAATCACCCAGATGGAATTGTGGCACCTAGACATACGTGGTAGCCCTGTCATGAAGTATATAGAGATACCATCGCATGTCATTTCTGGAACATCGGGTTGCTACTATAAGGCTATAGTAAACTGTGGCTCGAACATCACATGGTGAATGGTGAGGCACTGTGATACAAACTCTTCCAATGCATTCTTCATCCCTGGCCACAAATACTAGCACTGGTGTTCTTGGTACATCTTCACCACACCTAGGTGTACAGCTAAAGTGGATGTGTGGAACTCATTTAACACCTCCTCTCTTATCATCTTTGATACCATGGTGTATCCAATGAAAAGGATTAAGTGCTCCCCACCTTCATAGAATCCTTCATGAGCCCTTCCTGGTGATATATTAGCACATCGGGCCTCACAGTCAACGTCCCAAAATTGTGCCTCCAAAACATTATGAAGGAGTGGGGGAGTCCATATCATATACTAGTGGTAAGCTACTCTATCACTATCAATGAAGGATATTTTCAACACGACTAGTTGCTTTTTCACCACAGTCATTAATTATAGTCCAAACCTCATGCTGAGTGTGCCTGCCACCACGTTCCCCTACCTAAGAGTAGAGACCATTTCAAAGTAATAGTCTTTGAGTAACTACTACCATTTCCTCTATCTTAGGATTAGGTCCTTCTTTGTGAAGATATACCTGAGAGTCTTGTGATCTAAGTAGACAGTAAACCATTCACCCATCAAGTAGTGTTGCCACATCATTATGGAAAACACCACTGTTAATAACTCAATCTCATGGGTAGCATAGTTCTGCTCATGTTGTCCCAACATTCATGAGATGTAGGAGATCAACACTCTCTCTTGCACCAGGACACATCATAGTCCAGTCTTGAGGAAATACAGAAATTTACAAACCTAACACCCTCTTCTGGTAGCCTCAATTTGGGGGCAGTCACCTATCATCACCTTAGCTCATGGAAACTCTATTGGTAACTCTATATCCACAAGAAAGGCATTCCCTTCTTTGTCTAATCTTGAAAGGGTGATTCTCCTCTGGAAAATTTAGTGTTGTTCAGAGTGGAATCTCATGAGGGGGGTGAATTGAGTTCCTACTTAAATATCTGTAAAAAAAATTATGGTAAAGATCCCCCAATATTAAAACAGCATAGTTAATTATGTCAGTAGAGATATAGATGTTCAGTTGGCCAACATGTTACGCAAAGGGTTATTAGTCCCCAATTGAATCAGTGTAAAACTCTTATTTAACATTTGGAAAATGTTTACTAAATTAAACAACTACAAACACTAACCAGAACTAACTATCAATGTAAGTATAAAAATAGTTTCGTATTTTTGAACAAATGTGCAATGAAATATATAAAAATAGAGTATAATAAATGATAGAACACAAAAAATTTCAACAAGAGGTTCAGTCTCAAGTCGATACTTAATCGTCTCTACATGGTGATCACCAGCCTCCATGAAGTTTATATTATCAATAAACATGATACACAACATGTATTGGTCATTAAAACAGTTTTCACAAAGTGTCTAGGGTTGACACCCTCTACCATAGTTCATCACGGGAAATACAAACAATACAGACCACACACATTCTCTTCCACCATTAGGCATGGTAAATCAAGGTGTAAGTGAAGATTGATGTGATGATTATTAATATCCTCTGTTTAAGCATAGGAGATAGTGTGTATAACCCAAACACACACTTCACATAAGTTTAAAATAAAAGAACACAGTACATAAAATAGTATAAGATTTACTTTAGAAATCTCTATGTGTTATCAGTTCATCTCTCGACTCCCTAGAGTGAATAAATTGTAGTTCGAGTCTTTCTAAGAACATTTCCCTTGATATAGAGTGCCACAACTCCAGGTTCTAGGTGTTATGATTCTTTATTGGATAGAAAATTGAAGAAGGATAAAAGATGTAAATTTGATCTCCCAAATGATTTTCGAGATGATTCAACGTTCACAGTGTGAATGTCGAATGGTTCTTTTTTGATCTAGGAAGTATGTTCCGTTTTTTATATTTTTATTATTCGCACATCTATGCATCCACACCACCACACCACATTTCTTAGCCTTGGTCTTCTATTTTATATTTGAGGTATGATAATAGGAATGAGTAAATCACATATGTCCCTCCTCGTACCTCGTACTGTCCCTATATACGGTCTCTTGATATGTCTATAATCAGCATTAATTAATGTCAGAATAATTAAAGTTACCAAATTTTCCAATTGAATAATCTAAACTAATTGACAGATAATGGAAGGGTAGACATCAGTAGACTAGTAACGATAGCCTTCACAATGGTACTCCTCAATATTAGGAGTGCATCGGTAGCCTTCATCGGTGACATTCTCAATAGTAATATTTAGCGATAGCCTTTAGTGGTGTCCTTGCATCAGGGACCTTGCATCGGTGACCTTGTATCATGACCTTGCATCACTGACCTTGCATTGGTGACCTTGCATCGAGGACCATGCATCCGTGTCCTTTTATACATTAGAGAAATTTTTCATTGTAAGCTTAAATAAGAGAGCAGTGAGATTAAAATTACATAGTTACTACTTTGATAAAAACATGATTTTCACATGAATGATTATCCTATAATAGAAAAATAATTTTCGCATAAATGAAACATGATTTGTGATTATAAAAACATGATTTGGGATTATGAAAATAGGATTTGGTATTATCAAAACAGGGGAGTCCAATAATCTCCCCCTTTTTGATAATCATAAATTATATCATCATTTTCGAATCTGGGTTAAGCATATTTGCAAAATATCTTCAGAGGTGTGGATAAGTAAAATTGAACCATATTTATTATAGACAGTATATATATGCAATGATTCTAGTTAACAAAAAAACATAGTTAAACGAAAAACTTATTCCCCTTTCATGTAACTTATAAATGAATTCTCCCCCTTTGTGATTTACATAAATACAAGAAGACCAAAGAGATTGAAAAATAATTTTATTAATAATGAAGCAAGAGTACAATAGAAAAAACTGGAAAAAAGATCTCTATCAACTAATAAACACCATATTTAATCAACATAATAAATTTCCAAGGGACATTTTTCTTTGGAAGTTGAGGAGTCAGGTTCTGAAGAAGGAAAGATAGGCCGAGGGATAGAAGTGAGCAGGGTTGGAGGAGTTACAACAGTGGCAAAAATTGACCTATAGTGAGTAGATCTCTGAGGAATTGTGGGGGTAATGGTTCTAATGGACTTTATAGGAGTCATCAATGGGGAAACACTAGCTGATCCTTAGGCAGTAGTGGATGAAGGTAAAGCTGGAGGAATAATGATAGGAGTATAGTCCACGCAGAGGAAGGGGAAAATATCAATTCTTAAATCCATAATAATACTTCCTCCTTTCTCCATTGATGAGATAAAATCATCCTCATTATCCATAAATCTCTCTAAGGTATGATTCAACTCTCTAATCCTCCTAACCAGATCCTTAAAGGATTGAGTTATAGAAGGAATCCTCATGTTTTCTAATAGTAGCGTAAAGTGGCCATCCATCTAATGTTTAGTATATACCATTTTATAACAGAAATCATTGTGTTTTTTGATGGCCTTATGATCTTGAGAAGATTATTTTAGATATTCCCACAATCTTATGAACTTCCAAATTAGTGGAAATAACCTAAGCCATAGACTAATGTTCTGAGGTACATGCACTAGAGATCTTCTCCACTTCTTCTCTGACAACCAATTTGAAACATTCTAGATCAACAGGAGGTGCAGGGGAAGAGGATGTAGATGAACTTAGAGGTGACCTTGTGAAAGACACTGTATCCTTGAATGATTTGGTCATCCCACTGATCAACCTCCTCACATCATTATCCTAGTCACTCACTTGTGTCTCCATAGACATCTTAAAGTCCTCCAATATGATAACCATTTTCTGAACAACACTTTTAACATATCTAAGATCTCTATCTACATTCACCCTTGGATCCATATAGGATTATAAACTGGAAATATCTTATTTCACAGATTCTATAGACTCTTCCAATGCTTTGACTTGATTATGACATTCCATGACTTCATGTAACATGATTGAGTGAGAGGTATAATCTAGAATTTCCACCGTAGATGTCATGAGGCTTGGATTATGAGCTACATTTCTCTCTATCTCAGTAGTTTTCTCGTCAATGTTTCTCTTCAGATCTGACTTCAATGATTCCAAATCATCCTTTTTTACATAGTCTCTTGGTAAAAGCACTAAAGGATATACAATAGTAGTCTTCGTGACTGAAAATATTGTAGGACTTCAAATTGGTTGGTAATCATCAAAATCTCCATAGTCTAAGCCCAAAAACAAAACTCTAGGGTCTTCTGAACAATCTTTTATTGCAAGAGATACAGAAACTGAACCTGTGGAAACAGGTTATTCCCACTTAGAGGATTGTCCTGATCAATCGCATTCACCTTTAGTATACCCCTTGAGCAACTTCATCAACCGGAGGGTCCACTGCATCTTCTTCTATATAATATTCAACTATGGCCAAGGCATTTCTAGCTTCAATAGAATCAGAAACCTCTTCATATACACTTTCTACATTTTATGTATGCCCTATCAAGGGACTAAGACTTAGACATTCCTCTCTACTTGTATCAGCAGCTGTCTCAATGTTATCATGACTATATTCAATGTATTTATGCTCATCTAAGGTCTCTTTAATGTATCTTATGAAATTTTATGCCCCTTATTATTCACTAGTTTCTTCATCATCATTATCCATTAGGATATTCTCACTTCTAGGAAATATTTTTGGTGGGATAGGCTCCCCTAAGGATACCGTATTAGAATTTGTATTTGAGGGAAGGTCAGGATCACTCCATTTCAACTATAGATTAATCCTCTCTTTATTGAACTACAGAAACCTCTTCCTCTTCATATGAATAAGCAGGATCCACTTCACCATTCTTTAATCCAGGGTCCCTCTTATCCTTAGGCCTGGTGGGATGGGTAACAAGGTTGAATAACTCATATAGTATAGCCACATCATCCACCCATTTTCTTTTCCAAGGGTTCCAGTTTATCTTCATCTACTTGAAAATATTCTTAGTAATACAGAAAGTATCCCTTACTTTAACTATTTCCTCCTTATTCCCAAAAAATCCTTTCAGCATCAACATCATGGATATCAATCTGGAATGAAACAATGCATTGGACATGGAAGTTGGATTTTTCATTTCCTCTAATTGAGTAATAAATAGCCTACACAAATTTATCTTATGTCCATGCTTCAACAGATACAAAAGAAATACATCTGGAAATTTCAAGGCAGCAAAGTCCCCTCTACTGTGACTAAGGACATGCTGAAGAAACATAAACAACATCTTATCTTATCCCTCCATTTCAGCATAAATGACTTTCATAGGGATCTCATTCCCTCTCATATTGGCTAAGGCTTCTTCATAATAGAAGAAATCACTAGTGGGAGGGAGCACTCTTGAATAGTAATTATAAATACCTTCATGTGTTACTCTCAAACACTAATCCCATTAAACAAATGAAAAGATCATAATTACATCATTTACACTAGAAGACATTCTGTTTTCATTGTCAGCCTATTCGAATATCAAAAACTCATACAACTACGTCACTAACATTAGGTAATAGGGTCCATTGTTGTTTTCAAAGCATCAGACCCAACCTTGATTTTCCTGTTCCTTCAGCACTAAAGACCTGCTCAACATCAGCCATTCTAATCTCAGTTCCTTCACAACCACTATTTCTCTCATCGATAAATGTGGGTTGTTTTCCTTTGACATTTCCTGGCATCAAATAGTAGACTCATGTTGATGTTTCTTTGGGTTTAGCGCATCTCCTTCTTCATTGATAAATGTTTGCTTCAAACTTTTCATTTCAATCTGGATTTGTTCAAGGGTATTGGAAAAAGGTTAGGTTTTTGAGGATATGTAGCACGAGATTACAGAGAGAGTAGAAGTAGGTCAAAATGTGGTTTTTAAATTAATTTCATCATTTAGAGATCATAAAAACTAAAAAAATAATAATTAATACTAAAATCGTTTCAGATTTCATCATAAAAAATGTGAAGTCTCTGAAAAGACTAGTATTAGTAAGGTGCCAATAGTGAAGTCACAACAGTGAGGTATATTAGTGAGGTTTATAACAGTGAGGTTTCTAACGGTGAGGTTATTATAGTGAGGTATAACGGTGAGGTCTATCGTTGAGGTTACTAATGATGAGGTTCCAAACAGTGAGTTTCCAACGGTGAGGACCCAATGGTGAGGTCCAATTGTGAAGTCTAGTAGTGTGGTTCCTAACGGTGAGGTTCATAACAGTGAGGTTCCAATGGTGAGGTCCCAATGTTGAGGTCATAATGGTGAGTTCCCAATGGCGTGGTCCAACTGTGAGGACTATCAGTGAGGTTCCTAAGGGTGAGGTTCTTAAAAGTGAGGTTCTGACGGTGAGGTCCCATTAATGAGGTTCCAATAACCTAAAAAATTTATCATACCTAACTCATGATTGATGTAATTTAACCTCTCATAATTCAAAGTATTTGTGAATATATCGGCCATTTGGTGTTCAGTACCAATGAATTCAAGAGTGATATCACCTCATTGATAATGATCTCTCAAGAATTGATGTCTTACATTTGTCCTAGAATGAGATACTAGAATTTTAGAGATGTTAGTAGAACTTTTATTATCAATCATTATAGAGAAAATTTTTAATTGATATCCATAGTCTAGTAAAGTTTGTTTCATCTATAGAATTTGAGCACAACGACTATCATTAGCTATATATTAAACATAGGTTTTACATAATGCAACCGAATTCTGTTTCTTACTACAGCATGATACTAGTGACTTGCCCAAAATGTGACATGTTCCAGAGGTTCTCTATCTATCTAACATGCATCAAATAAATTTATCATTTGAAGAACTTATAAAATCAAATGATTTTCCTCTTATATAATATATTCATATTTTGTAGTATATTTATGATATTTAAAAATATTTTTAAACAGAGTTAAATTATACTCTTTGGAATTGGATTAAAAATGAGCACACATTAATACACTGAACATAATATCTTGTCTTCTAGTAGTAAGATATAATAGACTACCAGTTATACCTCTATAATTGGTTTGATCCACTGGTTTACAAGTTTTATCAGCATCAATCTTACAAGTTGTACTTTTAGGTGTATCACTACCAATATTTTTGTCCAAACTATAATTTTTCAAAAATATCCTTAGTATATTTACTTTGATTTAAAACATTTCAATTTTTATTTTTAAAAATTCAAAATCCAAGGAAATATTTATGTTCCCCCATTAAACTCATTTAAAATTCATCTTGCATCATTTTTTAGAAATTAGTACATAATGATTTTTTAGATGATTCAAAAATAATATCATCTACAATGATTTTTACAATTAATACATATTTTAAAATCCATTTAATAAAAAGAGTTGGATCAGTTATTCCTTTAGTAGAACCTTTTGAAATATGAAAAGAACTACATCTGTCATACCAATCTCTTGGAGATTGTTTTAGACCATATAAATATTTATACTGTTTGAAGACATGGTTTTAAAAATACAGATTTGTAAAACTCGGTAGTTGTTCAAAAAATACATCTTCAACTATGTACCCCTATAGAAATGCACGTTTGACATCAATTTGATAATTATTGAAATTCAGATGATATTCATAAGTAAGTAGTATACAAATGGATTCTTGTATGGTAAAAGGTGAAAATGTTTCGTCATAGTCTATTTCTTCCTCTTGACTATCTCCTTGTGCAACTAGTCTAGCCTTATTTCTAACTATGTTTCCAGATTCATCCACATTATTACTAAATATCCTTTTAGTGTATATGTTCAATGTGTCTTCAGGACATTATATTAATTCCCATACTTTGTTTCTTTCAAACTGATTTAATTATTCCTGAATAGCTACCACGCAAAATTCATCATTGATAGCATCATCAATATTTTTATGTACAAGCTGTGAAGGAAAAGCTTGATGTTCAACCTAGTTTCTTAGATAAGCTCTGGTTTGTGTTCCTCTATTTAGAACCCCTACTATAACATCTATAAGATGATTCATGAGAGTTCTAAAACCTCAAGAAAGATTTGAACTAGATCTTCAAGGTTTTCTCTAGGTTCAGATTCACTATTCCCAGATTCTAGAACATTTCCAGAACTGGATGTTTTCACTAAGGGTTCACAGTCTTTATCATTAAGGTCCAAAATTGAAATATATTCCTCAATTTTTCCAATGGGGTTTTTGGGTTTACGTGAATTATTATCATCAAATTTGACATGAACTGATTCTTACACACATTTGGGTCTCTTATTGAATACTCTATAATGTTTAATTGAGATTGAATAACCTAGTAAAATTCCATCATCACTCTTGGAAGTAATCTTGTCAAGGATATTCTTAGTGTTAAGGATAAAGAAATTGAAACCAAAATTTCTAAACTAATTTACATTAGGCTTCCTATTATTCCACATCTCAGAAGGGGTTTTCTTATGAACTGGCCTAATTATGAATCTATTGATAGTATAACAAGATATATTGATTTTTTTGGACCAAAAAATAGATAGGCAGATTGTACTCATTTATCATAGTCCAAGAAAACTCTTTATGTGTCCTATTTCTTCTTTCTATAATTCCATTTTGTTGGGGTGTTCTAGGAGCATGGAAATTATGATTATATCCATTATGTGACCAAAATGATTCAAATTCCATATTTTCAAACTCATGACCATCATCACTTCTCAAGGTTTTAATTCTAAATCAACTAATATTTCCTACAAACATGAAATATTTAATGATGTATGAACATGATTCACTTTTATTATCTAGAAAGTATACCCATGTATATCTTGAAAAATAACCCACAAGAACATAAAATTAGTTCTTCTATGTAAATTTGGTACTAATATTTTCTTGGGTCTAGAGAGGATAAAAAGTAAAATTTTGGGAACCCATACTTGTCTCATAGGTTTCCTAAATCAACAGATATGTTTTAAGACATGAACAATTTGTTAGGTCCTTAAGATTTTTTTTTCAACAGATGGTCCAGAACATGAACTAGTAGAGAACTGTCCTGATTTTGGAACAAATTTATTTTTAACAGTCCGTCTTTTTCCTTGTAGATATCGTATAATAGTTGTATATTTTGGATTGATTTGTTTCCCCAAAAACTGAGTCAAGGTATATCTATGTGAAGTAAATTTTTCAAGGTATCTTTTTAATTATTCATTCGATAATTAGAGTTTAGTATTTTTTAAACAGTTGAGCACATTTTTCTTTATAAATTTCTAAATTAGACATATAATTATCATTTTAATAATATTGTTGTTTTACTAATTTATATTTATCCTTAAGTTCATAAAAGGTATCCTAAAGCATTCCACAATATCCAAATAGTTCATCCTTATTCATATTCTCATTATTATTTGATTCAATTTAATTCCCAGAATAGTAAGAATTATGTATAGGAGAATTGAGTGTTACTTCAAATGTTTCTATCATGAAACACATATTTTCACGTTTTTTCTTCTCAATATCATAAGAGTCATATCCACAGGAGCTATCTTCTGAAACACTACAAGTATCATTCATATCCTTTTTATATCTTATTCCCTTGTCTTCATATTTATTCTTTAATTTTATCTTGGGTGAATTTGCTTTCTCATGACCTTTTCATTTACAATAATAGTAGACTATCTCATTTGTATTGTAATTCCATTTTATATCCTTATTCCACATTATATATAATCATAATTTCCTTTATAGATTGACTTTTTAAAAAATTGTTCTTCAAGTAGAACTTATTGAATCTTCTAGTATGTTGATCCATCTCATCATAACTATCATAGTTTGAGTTTTCACTAGTGGAAGTGTCTACAGGACCTTGATCTTTTTCATTGTACTTGTTATTTGATTGAGCAGTCTTGAATGCTATAGATATCTTTATTGGTTCTTCATCTACTTCATGATTTACCTTAATATCTTCTTTATACATCATAATATCTCCAATTAGATTCTTCACTGGAAACTTTCCTATGTCACATGATTCTATGATAGAAATAGAAGTTTCTCTCTAACTTTCGGGTAGGCATCGAAGCAACCTCATAATCTAGTCCTTACTGTCCATTGGTTTCCCAAACAGACTAATGGTATTTAATATATCACTGAACCAACGATACATTTCAGATAAATTTTCAACAAGATTCATTTTCAAATTATCATATTTAATAGTATAAGTATTTAATCTAATTTCATTAACATTGGTTTTTCCCTTCAAGTAAATAACCAAAGTATCCCATATTCCAAAGATGTTTTAAATGTAGATATTCTATTGAATTATTCATCACATAGAGAATTGTACAAAGTAGTAACTGCTTTATAGTTATTTTTATATGTAGATTTAGTCAACTAAGACCATGTGTCCCTAGAAATAACAATAAATACATGTTGTTCTTCAATTGTGTCCAAGATTTCAGGACCCATGCTCTCTAGATAAATTTTCATTTTTAATTTCCATTTTGCATAGTTTTTCCATTAAAGAATGGTGTCATGTTAGTAGTATCACCCTCAACTCTATTATCCATATTTAATTTGGCATTAATGAACTAAAAATTTAGATATTACATAAATTTTATGATCATTAAGACACAACTAAAATCATAGTTGAAGAGAGTTTGAAAACATACATAATAGTTCCAACAGTAGCAATAAAAAACCCTCTAATACCAAATGTTAGTTGAAGTGGAATCTCAAGAGGTGGGTTAATTCATTTCAAACTTAATTTATTTAAATATATTAGGATAAAGATCCCCCAATATTGAAATAGCTTGGTTAATTTAGTAAGTAGATATATAAATGTTAAGTTGGTCAACAGGATTCTCAAAAGGTGATTAGTCCTTATTTGAATTAGTGTAAAACACATCTTCAACATTTAAAACAATTTTACAGAATAAAACACCTACACACACTAACTAGAACTAACTATCAAAGTATGTATAAAAGCAGTTTTTTTGAACTAATAAGCTGTGAAATATAGAAAAACAGAGTATAACAAAATATAGTACATAGAAAAGTTAAACAAGAGGTTCAACCTCAGGTCAAGACATAATCTTCTCTATTTGGTGATCACCTGCCGCCAAGCAGTTTATATTAACAATAAATTGGATACATTGCCAGTATTGGGATTTACAACATTTTTTAAAAACTATCTAGGGTTCTCACCCACTACCATAGTTCTTCATGGGAAATATAAACAATATCGAACAGACATAGTATCTTCCATAGTTATTCATGGGAAAAAAAGGTATAAGAGAAGTTTGATGTGAGGATATTCATTATCCTGTATTTAAGGACAAGAGATAGTGTGTATAACACAAACACTCACTTTTAATAAGTGTAAAATAAAAGAACAAATTGGAGAAATAGTATAAGATTTATTTTATATGGCTCTATGTGTTTGTAGTTTAGTTCTTGACTCCATAGATTGGAGAAATTATAGTTCGAGTCTTTCTCTAAAAGTTTTTCTCAAAATAGAGTGTCGCAACCCCAGGTTCTAGGTGTTCTAATTCTTGATTGGAAAAATAGTTGATGTATGAAAAAATATGTAAAATTGGTCTCCGAAATGATATTCAAGATGCTCCAGAGTTCACAGTATGAACATCAAATGTTTCTTTATTGGACTATTGAGTAAGTTACTTCTTGTATATTTTTCTTGGTCTCAAATGTATGCATCCACACCACCACACCACTTTTCTCTTCCTCGGTCTTCTATTAGGTATTTTAGGTCCAACAATAGGAATGAGTAAATCAGGTGTGGTCCTCCTTGTACCTCATACTATCCCTAGATACAGTCTCTTGATATGTATACAATCAGTATTAATGAATTTTAGAATAATTAATGTTACCAAATATGACAGTTAGAATAATCTTAAGAATTTGACAAAGTATGGTAGGGAAGGCATCAGAAGACTGGTAATGGTAGCCTTCGCAATGGTAGGCATCAATAGTAGGTGTGCATCAGTAGCCTTCATCAATGACATTCTCAACAGAAACCTTCAGATGCGGGCTAGCATCAGTGATGTTGCATCAGTGACCTTGCATCAGTGACCTTGCATCAGTTACCTTTCATCAATGGCCTTGTATTGGTAACCTTTCATCAGTGACCTCTTATACTTTAGGGAAAATTTTTCACTTTAACATTAAATAAGAGGGAAATGAGATTAAAGGTATATAGTTATTTCTTTGATATAAACATTATTTTCAGATAAATAATTATCCTATAATAGAAACATATTTATCACATAAATGAAACATGATCTGGGATTATCAAAACATGATTTGGGATTAAAAAAACATGATTTGGTATTAACAAAACAAGTGACTCAAATAGTTAGGTATGAATCTTTGGTAGTACCCATCCAACCTTAGGAAAATCTGTGCCTTGGTCAGACTCTTGGGTGACTCACAAGAAATAACTACCTCTATATTTGTTGGATCCACAACAACTTCATCCTCTTAGACAACAATCACCATAATGTGGAATTCCCATATCAAAAACTAGCACTTTGAGAGATTTTAATTAAGTTAGTTATCTTAGATTGTATCTAGAACGATTTGAAGATGTGTGGTGTGCCCCCCCTCCATTGCCGAGAATTCCAAGATATCATCAGTAAAGACCACCATGAAGTGTTTGAGGTATGGTTGGAAGATCCTATTCATGAGTCCCATGATCACTGCTAGAGAATTGGTTACGCCGAAAGGCATCACCAAGAACTCGAAGTGGCCATAACGAAATCTGAAGGCAGTCATAGGTACATCACCATCCCATACCCTGAGATGATGATAGTCCGATCTGAGGTCTATCAATGAAAACCACTGTTCCACCGTCAGCAAGTCGAAGAGATCATCAATCCTCATCTGAGGATAACTTTTCTTCATAGTCATGTGGTTCAGGTGCTGATATTCCACCTAAAGCCTCAAACTCTAATATGCCTTTTTGAAGAACAAAATTGGGGATCCCCATGGAGAAACATTGAGCCTTATGAACCACATTCTCTACAAGTCTCCCAAGTATACCCACAACTCATGAAGTTCCATGGGAGCCATCTAATATGTTTGTGTTTATATCTGTGTCGTCTCAAGGTATAGATAGATGTAAATGTCTACCTCTCTATGTGGAGGTAGTCATAAAACATAATAAAGAAATACATCATCATACTGGTCCACCAAAACGTGATTGCTCAGACTCCTCTCATAAACTACGTCAAGGGTGAGTCTAGCGGACTGATGAGTGATCGGCTGCATCCTCCTCTGATAAATTCCATCATGTGATGCAATGGTTTCCTACTCACCAGTGAAGAAAAACCTAATCCCATACTCCTAGACACACCACACATTGAGCCTAATACAGTCGATCTAAACATGGAATGTCGATAACCAGTCCATAAAAAAGATGTCATCATAATGCCTCGACACTAATACTATGAGATCCCATACAGAGATCTCACCTTCTAGAGTATGCTTACACTACCTGAACCAGTGTTTAATCATCTAATCCTCTCTTTTAGGAGTCTCTAAATGCAAGGATCATGAAAAAAGCTCAATACAAATATATGAGCTCCAAACCAAAGCTGCGACAATGAAAGAGTGATTGGAACCAATTTCTATAAGTACTGCAACAAGGGTAGAGTAGACACAGATCATACCTCGAATCATATCTGGAGAACCATGATCAAAGGAATCTACTTCTTGAAATATATCACACATGTTCCCTCTTACTCCCTATGATCAGGGTGGACCACTTGGGGGTGGATAAGGTAGAACCTCATATCACTGCCCGCCACCTACTGTATGACCAGCTCCTCAGCCATGTTTGTTGCCCTTCCAAACTCCCTGCATGAATCTCAACCTATGCCTTGGTGGTCGCTTGACCATCTGTTTATCATCATTATGGTGGTTCAGGTAGTCACGATCCATGTGACCCTACCTGCCACACGTGTAGAATAGTATTCTTCTCTGCTGACCTTCTCTCTCCTATGAGCTTAGAAATTCTTACCCTATATCTTAGGGTCACCCTTTTGATGGTATGGACCACTTGAAGCTCAGCATCATCTGCCTACTACATGCTATAGATGACGCAACTGCCTGTCGTTCGATGGTGGCTCTCACCATCAGGGACTACTCAGCTAGGAAGCTCTTCAAAAATAGATCTCTCTCTAGAAATCTTTCTTGCATCCAGATATAGAGTGATATCATCGATGCCTTGATATCCCATCAAAGACCCTTCTCAAAGGTCTGAACCTTCATGAAAGGGTCTCACACCATGTTAGTGGAGTAGCAAGATTGGATAGTGAATCTTGCAGAGTATTGGGCTACTGTCAGGCTGCCCTGTTAAAAGTGCATGAGCTATTAAATATGCATTGAGCGTAGAGTAACTGGAACGAACTCCTCCTAGAAGAGGACCCTGAAGTCCAACAAGAAAAGTTTCACTTCGTTACGTGTCTAGAGAATAAGGATCCACCATCTCTATGATGTTCCCTTGAAGATGCTAGCATCTAGGATCACCATCTGGTCTGTTGGTGTCTTGACCAAACAAAAAGCCCATGCCACAACCTTCAACAAGTCCTCAGCTACCTACAGGTTTGTATTTTGTTGAAACCACATAGGCCTCTGTCTTTGGATCTTGTGAAATGCGCAATGTCGGTGTGAAGGTTCTGATGGTGGGGAAGGTGTCATCTAATTCCATATGGGTAGTGGTGCTGTTGGTACACCACCCGAAGGTTCTATCACCAAATGAGGGCCGTGCACCGATGCCTCATCACTCAGTGAACCATTATCATGATCTATCACTGGAATCCTAGCTGGATGTCTATGAGACAACATCCTATAAAGAAACAGGTGCACCACAGTTAATAAGTTATACCTGGTGAGATGACTCAAAGAGATGAAAATAAAAACAACATTTTTAAGACACATGCAAATAGTGGTTTCATGTAGTAAGTCAGAAATCAGAATTCAGGGATTTGGTGTAGGGATACGTCGGATGTCGCACTAAAACTGGACACCCCAAAATTAAATCCAAACTAAAGACATGTAACACTGTTGCTATATTGAAAAACATAGACTCTCAGTTCTTCTGGTAGAACCGACCACCTTTAATAATACTTTTTCGTAACCCGTCTTCGAAGGCATGTTCCATGACTACTCCAAACCATGCTTCAATAGGCTAGGGGCTGGTGACTAGCACCATAAACTATAAATCAAATAGGGAAGGAATATCATTTTTTAACATTATGACACACACACAAGGTAAAAAACAATTGAAACCCATAGATTGAACTACCTATAGTAAAAGTATGTACTTGAAACAAAGGGACATAATACAAGCCCAACTAAAAAGAAAATACATCAAAAAGGAAAAAACGTTCTCCAGAGGTCATCCACCAATAATCATACTTGAAGGGTAAGTACAACTCATTGTCTACTATCACTACCACTCACTTTGTCCACCTATCACCTTCGAGCAGTATCTAGTCCTGGTTCCAAAATCTCAGTCAAGCTTCCCGTCATCTGCATAAGACACAACAAGGTGCAGGTGAAACACATGTAGGGGTGAGCATGAAAATACTCAATAGGGACCCCGAGTCCCCCAACGGTATCTCAGATTTCCAAAAAGGAAAACCACAAAGCATGATCTAATTCACAAAACACAAATTAAAAGACAGGTCACCCCAAGTATAAATTTTGTACAAAAGTAAAGATGATTAGATGTATGATAGATAATCTTATTCTGTCGAGAGGCTCTGCTGAGGATCCACACAAGATTGGTAGATTCTTACCCACACACGATTACTATGTGATGACGCACAAAGGATCACTGGGCATTGACCCACATAGGATCGATAGGCACTGAACCACACAGGATCGATGATCGCTGACCCACATTGGATCCATATCTATTGACCCACACATGATTTCGTAGTGTTATCCCAAACAGGATTGATAGTTACTGACCCAAAAATGATCACTATTCATTCTTAACGTCACATCCAACCATTTGATTTCATCACTTATCATGGTTGAATCCGAGAGGATCCGATACTCAAGCCATTGGTCGTACCTCAATAGCCACGAAGTCCCATGAATAAGTTACCTATGGAACTAACATATCATAAGGGTTCTAACATAATAGATGTCACATCAATAAGACGCTCGGTCTGTATGTTATATGCATTTTAGTACCGAGGTCCTGGTTGGATTTGAGATTGATCATACCCCACCATACTCCAACATTCTTGAAATCCCATGTGTAGTATCTCAAAATGTCCACCTCATCCACAAGGTTCTTGTGCCATAGATGATTCGTCAAGTAGACTTCTAGTTTAGATGATATTACCCTTTAAGCAAAACTGGGCCTAATGACCCACTCGGAATGACCCAACCCGGTACGCTGGTCCAGGGGCTCCGATCGATGGCCTACATGACCAGCCTATCCCAGCTGGAAGGGTGAGGCCCACCGGGCCGCTCGACTAACCCCGTCTGCTGGCTGGATGCAGCCTGCCAGCAGGGTGTGGGGATCAGCTCCTCTCTCGAACGGACTAGTCATTCGATCTACTCCATCAGCAACACTAGTTGGCACCACTCCACCAGAATAGTGTACGTGGACCAGTTAATAGAGGGACATGTAGTTTTGGGTCCTCCCTCCATCGTGGCTCCAAGCCACGACCCTCCTCCATGACATGGTGCTGTAGCCATCCTCTGTGGCGCGCCACCCTCCGTCAATGCGGCCTGCAAAGGCCGACCGAAATTTTCCACCATGGTGCCTTCGGGCACTAATATCCCCTCATGGCTAGAGGGATCCGGAAGCCGTCTCCTCCAGTCATTGGTGACGCTGCACCGGACGAGTTTCCATGTTCCTCCGGTTAAACTCCAGATGTCAGTTTTCTTTTCTGTTTGCATTTACGGGCCTCCCGGGACGCTGCCCTCAATTTTTTCATGACGTCGTGTTTCTTGGTCACCCATAAAGAATGAATCCAAGGGAAGTTCCATAGAGGGTCTGGGCCTTGTTTGGTTTGGCCCGCTCCCTCTGCATTAGAGTTATTACATGGTAAGAATTTGACATCATCAATGGTAGATGAATCATAAAATATTTAAACAAAACCACAACCTCAAATATGATGTATTTTCTAAAGATGTAGGAGGATAATCCATTGATCTAAGGTGTGCATTGATGATCATCACTTCCCATCAATGTATGATTCAAAAGATTAATGACATCGTCAAATATCAGTTCGTTGTTAGAGGAAGGCATCGCCGGAATTTCATGAGAGGATCCTCTCATGGATCTCCAAAACCCATGCCCATGCTTTTTTTAAATAAGAGAATAATCTCTCATGTTATGTTTAATATTATGATTCATTAATTAACCAAAATTAATGATTCAATTAAACACACAATCATTTTCATTAAAAAACGAATTAAACGAGAGGTTCAAGATAACAAAAGTCTCTTATTTAATGTTTGTTGTTGCACTGATGCCCCACCACTATTTCTCAATGGTTTCCAATAGAAAATAAAATAACATTTATTTATTTTATGATTTTATTTGTAAATTCCAAAATTTTAATTTTTTTTCCGACCCTTGGAGGTCGAATATATGATTTGTCTAATTGAATCTCACCATTTCGAATTCAGTAGTGCCCTCAAATTTTTAGTCCAATCACCGATAAAAAAATAGAAATCACCAATCACACATATACTGAATGTACCTTAAAAAGGTAAAAAATCCATTCGTAGATATCTTAGCCTCAGAATCATGTGACATCATTTTGCGATGATTCATAATAATCCCAAATAATTTTAAAAAAATATATATTGAAATTCCAATTGTTTACATGAACTAATCCTTTTACTAAAATTATGTCAGTTATAGAAAATCTACACTTTGAGTCATATTGGTAACACTATGCATCATATTAAGAGTAATTTTATTCCTACACATCAAAATGACTTATAAATCCTTTTCCTAACGTTTCAAGACAACTACAACATGTTTCTAGGATTTTATTATGCAACATGTTTTATTGACTAAATTTAATGTCAAATTAAAATAAAAAGACATATTTGGAGTTATACCAGTAACATTGTGCATTTGATTGAGGTTTTATTAATCCATACACATCAAAAATTATGTATGGACCCTATTCCAAAAGTAAAAAAATGTTTTAAGGCTTACCTAAAAATATAGTATGAAATTTGAATTGAACTCCAAGAAAATAATATATTATTATATTTTTTTAATTTGTTTATTACACTTATTTAGCATGTTCCTCCAAAAACATATTTTAAAAAAATAAACAAAAAAATATATTTCATTATGTAATAAATTAATAACTATACTAATATGAATTTTAGAATGCAATTAAAAATATAAAATTAAATTACAAAAAACTTATATTTTTTTCTCAAATTATATTGAATAAAAAATGAATAAATTTATATCTAATAGGAATTAGGCCTACACTTTTGATCCTACATCAATGTTGGCTGACCTAATAAGATTTTATTTTTGTTATTTTTCATTTCAAGAAAATAATATTTATAGAATTTTATTAGGGTGAATTTGATTTTAAAAAAGAGGTCATTACTAAATGTTAAAAAAATAAGTATTATTTTGAAAATAATTCCAACAATGTAGAAATTGAAATATAATTCACAACACCACACACACACACTCAAATATATATAAAAATTTCAATTATACATTATGTAGGTAAAATTTTTCCCCATAAAATTACTTGAGTATTGATTATCTAAAAAACATTCCACTCATAGTAATTATCCAAATCCCAAAATAGTATGGCAACAGGTGTACCAAATTAATTATTCACAAAATCTAGTTTCACATTAAAAAAAATTTGGCCTCACCTTAGTCATGTTTTCCTAAGCTATGCGATGTGTCCTTCTATTTTCCCTCACCACTGTGTAGCTCCTTCATTATGGATAAAGGTGATCCCTCTTATTATCTCAATGGATGATCATCAATGAATGACCATGTTATTGAAATACCAATAAATTTTTAATGGTGCTATAAATATATTATATATATATGAGATATATCTATTGGAAATATTTATTCACCCAAAATATTATTCATCCTAGACAAACATTGTTGGGAATTAATTTATCCACATAGTGATTTTATTTAAAAATATTGAAATTAATAATAACTATTGAATTGAAATCAATATAATAAATAATTGATTCTTATATGTTTTAATAAACATAATTAAAAACATTTTACAAGAAATTGAATGAGATATTTAGGGTAAACCTACCTAAAGGGAGCTGCATTTCTCCTTCTATCATCTTATAATATATGTACCTCAAATCTTTTGCCAAAATGGGATATGTTGAGGCTCTTTGTCAATTCATTAATAGACACATAAAATTTTCTAGGGTTAGGCTAAGGGACTAAAATAAACTAAAATTAGTGTTCAATAGAACATGATATCTTGATAATCCTGTCACAAATGTTATTTAAAACATATCAATGTTTTGTAGGATACAAAAGATAAAAAAAATTCATATGAATTTATTAATTAAATATATATTTAAATTAATTAAATAAAATAATTAAAATCTCAATGCCAAAAAATCAAAAAAATTGGACACTAGTTTTGAAGTTTTTTCAAAATCAACTCTCTAGATAATTACACATTTTATTTAAAATCTGAAATTAACATGCATGAACATTTCAAAGTATTTAATTATTTAAAATTATGATTGTTCCAAAATTCAAAACACTCAAAATACAAACAAAATGTCGTACATAGGTAACCATCCCACAATAAGATCATCCAAATCAGTAGTTTTTTAGAACATATACTATGTTAAATTACATTTCTAATAATAACTTTTAACATTTTGGAGGGTGTTCCAATGTTATTCTAGGTTTTGGTTATTCCCAAGTTTACAATTATTTTGGAGTATCATGGGGGTGCAACCATAGTTGTTGTTGTATCTAATTATTCATTATAGATATTATTGGTTGATTCTCTTCTAGATGATTGGAATGATTGAATACGATCTGATTAATATTTAATGGATCTTCATACTACATTTCTAAAATAATTGTTCATCCATTTATTCATGAGATTATCAAGGTGGACCATAATGATGAATATGTGCTATATAAAAATGTAGTGAATAATCTGGTGTTCAACTTTTCCTAATATGGAGTTATAAGGTTTGGAACCCATATATGTGTCCCATCAACATCAGAGTTGAAGCGGGATATTCTGAATGATGTGTCTAACTCATCATTCTCTATTAATATTGGAAGCACTATGATGTATAATTATCTAAAGAAGAAATTATAGTGGGAGAAATGAAGAGGGTGATTGTGGAATTTGTGTCTCAATGGTTGGTTTACTAGAATATAGGATGAAGGATATATGTATAATGGTATAATTCATCATTTTCCCATTCTATAACGGGAATAAGAAAACATAATCATGGATTTCAATATAAGATACCCTATGATAACTAATAATAATAATTTCATCTCTGTGGTAGTTTATCACTTTACAAAATTGACACTTTTAATTTATATCAAGGAATATTACCCTCTGGACCAACTCGCTATGATATACATTTTGGATGTGTTAAAATTTCCAGGAGTTCCACTATATATGATCAAATTTTCGTCTAAGGTTTAATTAATGGTTCTGGAGAAGCCATTAGAAATAATTTTGTATACAACACTGTTTCAATATTTCTTATCACCCTTTAGAATATTGTCAGTTTAGGAGAATCATGAAAACTGTAGAAGAAATTCTAAAATCCCACTTAATTGATTTACATGTATGTTATAATCAGAACGTTTACTTCATAAAATTATCATATAATAACAGATTCCATTATAGCATGCATATGGAGTCATATTAGGATTTGTATGTGATGTAGTGTGAAACTTGGACATTAGAAGATGACGTTGGAGTGTGGATTATGATAGAACATGATATTTTACATGAAATGATAGAGATGTTTCAAACCATTAAGAATCACATGAAATCCTTTAGAATTTTATAGAAGTTCCATGTTGATAATCATTTGTGAGAACTTTATTTTAATGTTAGAGATATGATGTTCCTATAAATGTCCCCATATAATATATTCATGGGGTTTTGGAAAATTTTAATCCTTAATCCTAGATACATATGCCCCAATGAGATCCTTGATTTCATCAAAGAGTTGTCCTATAGATTATTACTCCCGCCTAACCAACATGCAGTACATGATGTGTTCCATGTATCCATATTATGAAAGTATATACAAGAACCCCCACATGTACTAAATTTAATGGGGATAACATTGGGAAAATACCTTTCATATGCGTATGAGACAATAAATATATTCGATAATAGAGACAATGTTCTATGTAATAAGACAAATCACCTGTTAAAAGTGTTGTAGAGAAACCAAATGTTTATTGAAGAAACACGGAAAATAGAAGTAGAGATAAAGAAGAAATACCCCCAACTATTTTCACCATAGCATTTAATATAAATTTTGAATTGTGATATTCTTTATGGGGGGAATAATGGAATGCCCTTTGTTTTTAATATAGAAAACTATTCTTAATAGCTTGTGTGACATGCAACACCAGTCTGAAATGAACCTTTATTGTTTAAATAAGAACAATATAAACTAGTTATTAAAGTGGAAAGTATGAATATGATTAACTAATTTATGAAATATATATATAATTATAATACCCAATATAAATATATTTATAAATATAGAAGAATAAGTTCTTATAGAAAAAAATTTATTCTAAAAATGATTTTTAATTTTATTAATTATAAAATACTATTATAATTTTTAAAAGATTTATAAATTTTATTGATAAAATAAAAATAATTTCAGAAATAAGTATTTAAATATTAAATTACTATAATATTTTATGTTTTTTGGAAAAATTTAATTTTTCTATGAATAGTGGAAATATTATTTTTATAAATGTATGATATTTAAAAAAATAATGCATACATATTTTTAAATTTAATTTCATATTATACTATTTTTACTTATTTTTATTTAACCCAATTAATTTCATTTAAATCATCTTTATACTAAATTTTACTAAATGTTTTTTGGATTAAAACACTTTTATTCTAAAAACTAAGTTAAAGTACATAATGTTTCTCCATATTAAAATAATGAAATAACACCTACCGGGGAAATGATTTAAATTAAACTCATAGATCATATATATATATATATACTAATATATGTCCATTTAATTATGTTTACTTGTGATATATATAATATTCGATTATATTTTCTTGAAAAAATTTATTTCTTGAAAATCCATTTTTTGTCACGTATGTAGGTTTATTTTTAAATTACATTCTACATCAAATGTAAGATGAAAATCAAAACATCGATTAAATATTTGTTATCATCATAATTTTTATTATCTAAAAATATTACCTTAAATTTTAACCATAATTAATAGTGAAAAAATAAAAAATATTTACCATATTTGAGGTAAAAACGGGTTTGTTGGGGATTTAAAATTACAATATGTGAATTAAAAATGATCCTAAACATATATAATTAATAGTTTATACTGTTATGATGAAATTATTTCTTATAAGGTTCAATAAATTTCCATTTAGGTTCCTTTTGTCATGATAAAATCATTAATTTATTTCATTATTTTCAAAAATTACAGATGTGTCCTCTCCTCCACATATAAAAGGAAACTCACTCTCCTATTAAGTACACACTTAAAAAACATATTGGATTTTCCAATACCTATCCAAATCACTTCCATAATTATTTCCCCTAATCTAATATGACTATAATATGATCAGAAATCTAATATAGTATGTATTATGTTGAAAATTCAAATAAGTTGTTTGATGAAGAGGCAACATCCTTAAATATCTTTTTTGTTATATTTATTATTTCAAATACTTTACATCCTAATAAATAATGAAGATATAACATTGAATGTAATATATAATTCTATGTTATTATGTTAAGGGAATGAATTACATCTATTTCCTCCTCCCTCAAATGGAAAATATAATCATTTATCTTTCGTATTAAGGACCACATCCTCACAAATCAATGTAATTCGTTATGCATATCCACTTATAATGGATTTAAATAATGATGTTTTTCATTTTTAAGTATTATATTTATTCTCTAATTATATATCATTAATTATAATATAAACTACACCTTCTTACTTTACATTTTTAAGGGAATATGATAATATCACTCATGTGTAATGTCAATTATCGCATTTTGAAGCGATGTGATTCATTTTTCACTTATGACTTATATGGGTGGTTATAAAGAATACTTTTATTTTGATAAATTCTATTAATGACATAATAATAAATATGTAAAATAAATATATCATATAATTTCTTACCTTACCTTAAATTTAATCAATGAAAATGTAATTTGGGTGAACAGAGGACTATCGCCTTGTGAAGGGATGTGATTCATTTTTATTACTGAATCACATAGAGGGTATATAATAGTTTATTTAAAAGAAATAATTATATATATATATTTCATAATTATAATACTATAATTATAAAATAATACTTTTCTTCTTTCCACCATGATCATAAATAATTGGAATTATTACTCATGTGTACATAAGACATACTATTTTGATGATTTTAATGTAGATCATTTTTCATAAACATAAATAATTGTTAGATTAAATCATAAAATTTAAGTATAAAATTATAATTTATTCATTATTACTATTCTTGGTATTATTAAATTATAATCCCATTGATGATAGTCAATTACCGATGTGATTTGGGACATATAAACCATTTATTTTTAAAATGTGTGAAATAAAATTAATTGGTTATGTATTTCAATAAGGACTAGTAAAATGTAAAATAATAGTAAAAATAAAAATTATATTTGTTCTTATGTTATTAAATAATTAACATAATTTTATTATTTAGGAAGACCAATAATGTATAAAAAAATTATGCTCGAGGTAAGGGATCTCTCTAAACCACCCTTTCCATTCAGTTATAAAATATTTCTCTATAACACTCATTAACTATCCTTTTAATGTTACATAATAATTTTAAATTATATATATATGTATCTCACGTATATACCTAGATTATTATCCATTACATTGATGGTGAAATAATTTCTTTATGATCATTTTTGAACTTCTTTAATTCTAAAATTTCCATTGATTATGATTTGTAACAAGATTATTCAACCAATTTTATTTTCATGGGTAATTATTATATTATTCATCAAGATTAAATTCTTGTAGTGGAACGCATACATCATGAACATGTTATTATGGGGGTACCCAAATATTACTCAATTGCATTGGGTAATTGTTAGATCTCATGAGAAGTCATGTATGGGATTAGGGAGTAATCCTAATCCATTTTAGAACTTCATCCACAGTGTGATATTGTATAGGAAATTATCAATGTCCCATTTTTTTACCAGGTTATATGTTTCTTGCACATTTCCTTTGATTCTATAATCTTATTATTCTGTGTTCATTATATTAATCATCCATGTAATTCCTCATGATCCCTATATTTTATGATATAATGTGACACCTTTGATTGACATGTTATGTTTCGTAGTAATTTTTTTCCCTTAATGGGTTTTTTAGCTGAAAAATTTATATATGTATCATCAAGGATTTCTCATGTTATTTTAAGAACACATTATGAAGAATAAAATACAGATTCCATGATTCATGTTCTTTTTGACATAATACGAACCTAACCATCCAATGACACTATACCTCATGGTATTTGGGATAACAATTACGGGATATTCATGTTTAAACTCATGTAATAATATGTGTAAAAGACATGGGTCACTAGAAATATCCACTAACAATTTCATCACCAATGATAGCGTCAATAATTTTTTTTAGAAAATAAGATAAAATATGTGTAGCATCTATTGGATAACTTTTCAATAAGGAAATTTAGATAGGGTCATATTATCATTGGATCCATCAATGAAAATGATATATTAAAAGGGATTATTTGGAAACAATGAATGTTTTTACAATTATCTCATTCTAATGGCGGATCTATGAGATGGTGGGTATGATAATAATATCAATTTATCCAAATCAATATTTTATGTTTAAATTTTAGGTATCCAATTTTATAAAAGATTGATATGAATTATGAAGGGTATTGAAGTATGTATTAGGGAATGTGTGGAGTCGGATCACAGAGATCATATTATTTGGTTGTCATTTGTGTAGATTAAGGTTCTGGTTAACATCCTGCAACCAATTCTGATGGAAAATTTCATTTTCATAGAATTTTGAAATTCATTGATCTCATTTTTATATTACAAACTACCAATTTTTGTTTTTCTATGGATGCATTATTCATATAGAGAAATATTGTAAGGACCAAACCCTAGTTTCCCAGAGTTGGTGGCCTATTTTAATACATTGGATTATAAACAAAGAATATGCATACCAAAGTACCATGAAATTTAGTAGCTTTTGCAAACAAGAAACCCATATAAGTTCAAAATTAAATCATGAAAGGAAAATAACAATAATTTATTCCCTTATAAACATCCATGCCTCCTAGATTATGCTCATAAGTCATTTATAAATTATGTATTCATACCCTGTGAAAATGAATCATAAGAAATGGGTGAGACCAAATTACCGGTAAGAGTATGTAATACAATAGAAGATAAAATAAACATAAATTAGGCATGGTGAATAAATGAAAACACATTCCTTTACAAATAATAAACTTGAACACATTATGGCATGAATATGAGCTGAGAGAATTAATTCTATAATAAAACATAATCATGGGTATTAAACTTGTCAGATAAACACACGAGATTTCATTTAATAGATTCATAATGATATAAGTGAATATTCCAGAAATTAGGAAACATTTTGTCAAGGCCTCTACCAAGACGTCGAAAAATGATTAAGGCCTCATCCAAAACCATATATCAAATTCGAAAAGGTCTGAGCCAATTTTACATCTATTTGTCTCATGAGACCTACTAATGCATCGAGGGGATATAGTGGGCCCCACCTATCTCATAATAAGTACAATGAAATCTTCATACAAGTGGGTATTATCATAAAAAACATATACAATAATATTGAAACTAACATATGAAACATAAATAACTTTTCTCGAACTATAATCATAAACCCTAATCATTTTGTGTAAATTTTTGAATGGTTTTATGATAACACAACCATAGTCAAACTATTCATACACCCTTCAAATAAATATATTAGATGATATGATAGTATATAAATATTAATTAAGAAAATGATTCATCAAATGACGTTGACATAGATGAAGATAATTTTAAATGAGACCATTGAAAAATCATTGAGGAAATAATCCTTAAATATTCCAAAGTGTCCCATACCACCATGAAACATTCAAATCATAATCACCTAGAATATCATGAGAATAAATAGAATCATGAAATGACATAACAAAGGTCAGTACATACACCACTATTATGATGTAAGTGGTGAACACAGAATATATCTAATTAAATATAATGTGAGATGAGAAAAATCCTTTTTTACTTGGGAAAGAAGATTTATTTTGGAAAATACTTTTTATTTTCCATGAAATCAGTTTTTAAACATATATATCCTAGAAAATAAAATACTAGGACCTGAAAATTATATTTTAGGCATAATTGATGTCCCAAAGATTTGAAATCATGTAAAAAGAGAACTTCAGATTCTTTAAAACTAAATCATTTTAGAGCATTTTAAGGAAAGTATTAAAGAGAATTTTAAAGTGGAAATAAATGTTCATTATATCAAATCCAGAAATAATCAAATATAAATATTCATGATTAAATGAGTGTTTTTATAAAAATAATGGTGGATTAAAATAGATTATTTTGTAAACTTGAAATCTAGTAAAAATCCGAAAATATCCCTTGAATCGGGTTTGTATTTCAGAAATATTTTTGAAAGTTACTTTTAAAAAGTGTAACTCCCCATAAAATAAGGAAGTATTATATCTGGTAAAAATATATAAAACACTCATAGAGAATTTATGAGGATTAAATAATAATACATAATAATTTCATTGAGTTAATTAGATAATAAATTTAACCCGAATGAAAATCGAAGTTCGGGTGGAAAAACCTTACTACTTTGTAATCAAATGATTTGTATAAGAAAAATTTAATAATATTAAAATTATACAATAAATACTTTAAAAATAAATATATTCCTGATATGTTACATCAATGTTCAGTATAAATACACCATACTCAAGTATTAGTAGTGAATATGAAAAATATCACAAAAATTGAAATAAGATGACGAAACCCGAACCTTAAGTCAAGATGTTTTCGACTCTTGAACATAAGATCTTGGAATTTAATATTTGACATATTCATAATTTTTTTCAGAACCTATTTTTCATGTATTTAGTTTATCATAATTCTTTTTAGTTCATTTAATTTTTTATTAATTAGTTATCATATTGAATTTCATCTTTCTAGAGTGTTTGTTATCTTTATTTTCATAACCAGTTCACTTATTCTTAAGTAATGGAGTTCATGTGGAATGGATGTAAATATCCATAATTGAAATTAAATATTATTTATGAATATATTTATGTGTTAATGGTAATTTCTATCATTTTGTTACCTATAAATAGGATGAATCATTAGAGGTAATATTTATGACCTTCACATAGATAATTTTAGCTGTATCTTGATTATTAGGAACTAGTTTGGTCATACGATTTTAAAATATGTATGAATACTTGTTACTAAAAATTAAATAGGTCATAATAAATATATTAATGTTGGGTTGATCCATAAAAATTGTATCATGACCAGTAATTAAGGGGAAACTGAGAAACGGAACTTTGTCGTCCATGAAGATTATAAATTGGAACATCCTGGACGTTGGTTTAGTTTATAAAATTAAAGAGAGAGAGAGAGAGTAAGGGTATTGATGATGGTTCTTACACTAAAATGATATAAATCCAATATATATATATATGAAATTATTTCTATCAAGGTCATTTGGATAGAGGAGGTGAGGATAGGATAACAAAAGAAGATAAATTTAAATGAAACTAATTGGAAAAGACATATGATTTACCTTTTGTAATAACCTCCCTGAGAACCTCATTAAGGGAATGTTTTTTGGTCTTCTGTAATGACCAAGAGATTCATTGACCTGGGTAGTGAATAGGGAACGTTAATTGGGAAAAAATTGAGGATCTTCAAGGCATAAATGAGTGAAGAGAAGAGAAAGTGTGTGTGTGTGGGGGGGGGGGGGGGGTTATAGTGGAGGAGATGAGGGTTTTTATATTTTTTTAATCATTAGTTTATTAATTTCACTGAAAACCTGACATTTTGATGATTCCATGAAAAATAATATTAACAAATGCATGTGAGTTCGAAACAAGTGGGATTACATCACTTATGATGTCATAAAAAGTGTATTTAACTGATAATTTCTATATATAGTATATTACCATATTTCACTATTCATAAAAGATTTATGTATTTTAGAAAAATACCAAAAATTCACCCTAACCATTTTTCGACATTTTGAATAAAAAAAATCCAATTTTTAAAAATAATTTTCTAAATATGATTAATTTATTATTTAATTAAAATCGTAATTTAATCTAAAAATAGTTTTAAAACATTTATTTACTTATTCCAAAGCATAGGTATGTCATACTTCCACTTGAATATTATTTATATACTATCATAGGAAATTTTACTATTCATTAGGTTATATCACCATTCATAAGGGTATGTTACAATTAATATGTGTAGGTTACGATTCACAAAAAATTATGTTTTTCTTATCAGCCATCACTACTAATTGCAACCGTGTATGTCAGTTGTTCGAAATTCAAAACACATAGGTGGAAAAATTATATTTACACGGCTAGGTTATAAAGATGTGGAGTTTTTTAGAGACTTAGTGTTTCATGAATTCTATAATTAATTTATTTATAAATTCTCCGGGTGTTAAATTATCCCCTCTTTACAATAACTTCATCCTCGAAATTTGAAATTGAACTTCAGAAGTTAATGACTGATACATGAAAAATCTCTTTTGGGAAAATAACATCAAGAATATGGTTAAAATATCATATTAATAATAGGAAAGGGAAATTCATCTGTTAATACAAAAAAACACATTACAATTGGACATCAATTTCATCGAAGGATAATCAAACCATCATGTAGTGACATTAAACTCGAAATCCCCACACAATGATCATCGTAAACCATTTCTTAAATGGTTAAAAATTACAAAATATAAAGATTCATCACATTATAATGAAGGTATATGAATTTAAAAGATGAACATATCATTAACCTTTAATCTAAAAGAAGAAACTCTAAAATTCACATTCCAAACATGTGAATAAATATATCATGTATCATCCTGAAATATGGTAATAAGATGAATTAAAATAAAAACCATATTGAAAAAATGAATTATTATATATTCTTTCAGTAAGATACATGTTATTGGATATATTCCTTAAATCCAAAAGAAACGTGAACTCCATCGCTGATACCATATGACACATCTTGAAAAGTTAATAATTAGTTCCAAGGTAGTAAGTATGTATCCAAAAAAATAATTTCTACATCAGTATCTCAACATAAGATATATATTATGGATTTTCAGTTCTTCAATCATGTTTTTTCCTAAAGAGTTAAAATTTCAACTGAATCACTTTTCATTTGTATTGTTCATCATACAACCTTATATACATAATGAAATTGTACTAAATTAGAATCCTTACATATCTCATAATTATTAAAACCAGTACATTACTGATTTTTTTCAAATGTCATGATACATTACTAGGAATATTAATAATTCTACTTCATCTGCGGTAACATCATAACTTTATTATTATCGAAAATCATTATTTTGGGTATATTCCTTTGAGGCTTTGGATATTGATTCTCATAGTATCTCATCTCCATTAAGTTGAAGCATTGAATATAGTAAAATTATTTCTTTGTCTGGCAATTATTAGCATGGTAGCCTTTTCCACCACACTTCAAGTATTCTACAATCCCCATCAATCATATACTAAGGTGTTTCCTTCCACAATTATCACATGTTTGAAAATACATCTTTACATTCTTTCAATTATCCATGTTTTTTTTTCTACCATCCTCTTATTCATTTGCTTCCCTTCAAATCCCTCGGACTCTTAGAATTCATTACACAACTTCTCAACACATGATACTATTTTCTCATATGATGAGGATACATGGGAGACAATATTACTTTGAAATTATGGCTTAATACCATTAGAGATATGATCCTTCATACTCTTCTCACCATGTTCATTGCTGATGTTATCATTCCTTCCAATATGATCCATTTGTAATCAAATCCATATTATATATCTTTTCAAAAAATTATGAACTCTCTATATCTCTAAACATGGTATAACACAGATCACAAATGCTAGAACCATATACTTTGGTTACTTTAGGGGAATAAATCCTTCACAATGGATGGTAAAGAAAATGTGAATTATCCTGAACAAATCCCAATGAGTTTCAATCCAAGAGTACATCAAGGCCCGTTGTGATGTACCAGGATACCCCAAGCCAATCACAGAACTCCTTGTAGATGTTTTGACTCCTAGGGACATCTATTCCAGAGACACCTTTACTTATTTGTATCAAGACAGGGATGTATTTTATAAAAATATCCACATAATATACTCCTTACCAAAATTACTGGATATTCATGTTTTTTATCCACAAATATCATCTTAGGTATTTGTTCCATAACCTAGGATTTCTAAAACTAGTTCCCAAATTTTATACCATACTTCCTCTGATACCAACTATAAGGAACCGACCCCAGTTTCCTAGAGCCGATGTCTAATTCTAATACATTGGAATATTAACAAGGAATATTCATCCCAAAGTACAAAGTAGTTTAGTAGAGTTTGGAAACAATATATATATATAATTTTAACATTACATCATGAAATCAAAACAACACTCATTTGTTCCATTAAAAATATCCATGCCTCCTAGATTATACTTGCACAAAATTTAAATATTTATATCCTGGGAAAATGAAACATAAAAAAATGGGAGAGGTAAAACGATCAGTAAGAGTAAGTAATTCAGGGGAAGATAACATAAATATACAATAGTCATGGTGAATAAATGAAAACACAAACCTTCACAAATAATAAACATGAACACATTATAGAATGAATATGAACTGATTAAAATAATTCCATAATAAAATATAATCATATGTATTCTACTAGTCGAATAAACACATGAAATTTCATTTACAAGATTCATAATGAGGGAAGTGAATATGTCAGAAATTCTTAAACATTTGGTCAAGGCCTTGGATATGATGTGTAAAAATGAATAAGGTCTTGTCCAAAACCATATATCAAATTTGGAAAGTCCTCGTCCAATTCCATATCTATTCACATCATAAGAACAATCGATGCATATAGGGGATATACCGGGACTCACCCATCATATAATATGCCCAATAAATTCTTAATATGAGTGGGGATAAACATAAACAACATATAAATTCATGTTGAAACTAACATATGAAATGTAAATAACATTCTCCGAACATTAAGCCTAAACAAAAACCATTCCATGTAAATCAGTGAATGGTTTTAATATAGCACATCCGTAGTCAAAATAATCCTAAAATATTCAATTAAATATGGTATATGATATTATATAAGATAATCCTAGATAATGTTCAAGATTTAACAATGGACGTTGACATAGATGAAGATACTTTTAAATGATACCATTGAAAAATCATCGAGGAAATAATCATTCAACATTCCAATGTGGCCCATACCACCTTGAATAATTAAAATCACAATCCCTTATAATTTCATGAGAATAAGGAGACTTTTTATTTGATATAACAAAGGTATGAACATACACAACAAGTAATAATTATGTAGTGAAAAAGGAATATATATCATAAAAGATAAAGTGACTTGATAAAAATCATTTTTACTTTGGAAAGAAGAGTTTTTTTGGAAAATCATTTGTATATTCCATGAAATAATTTTTTTAACATGAATATACTAGAAAATAAAATAAAAGGACATTGAAATTATATTTTATGCATAAATTATGCCTTATTTAAGTGAAATCATGTAAATATAATTTTTATGATTCTTTAGAAAAAATCATTTTAGAGAATTTAAAGGAAAGTATTGATGATAATTTTAAAGTGGAAAGACATGTTTGTTCTCTTAAAACTAGAAATGATCCAAGATCATTTTTAATGATAAAATTAATGTTTTTATAATAATAATTTTTGATTAAAATAGATTCTAGAGTACACATGAAAACGGGTAACAATTCCAAAAGCTCCCTTGAACCGGGTTGGTATTTCTGAAATAATATTGAAAGTTACTTTTAAAATGTGCAACTACTCATAAAATAAGGAATTATTATGATTGGTAAACATATATAAAACATTCACATAGAGTTTATGAGGATTACAAAAAAATATATAAGAATTTAATTGAGGTAATTAGAAAATAAAAGTAACCCAAATGAAAATGGATATTTGGGTGGAAAACCCTTACCACAAAGTAATCAAACGATTCTTATTACCCAAAATTAATAATAGTAAAATTATTTATTTAATAACATTAAAATAAATATATTAATTATATGGTAAAAAATGGTAATTATACATAGAACATAAACAAGTATTATTAGCAAATATAAAAAATCTCACAAAAATGGAAGTGAGATGAAGAATCTCTTACCTTAAGTCCAGATGTGTTATGATCTTGAAATTAAGGTCATGGAATATAAAATTATACTTATTAATAATTTATTTCTGAAACTATTTTACCAATATTTATTTAATCATAATTATGTTTAGTTCATTTATGACTTTATTGATTAGTTATTTTATTGAATTTTGTCATTCCAGAGTGTTCGTTTTAATTATTTTCATAATCAGTTCAGTTGTTCTTAAGTAATGGAGTTCATGTGGAATGGATGTAATCCTCGATAATGGATATTAAATATTATTTATGAACATAATTATGTTTTAATGATCATTAATATCATTTGTTTACATGTAATGAGGTTGAATCAACATAGGAAATATTTATGACATTCCCTCCGATTATTCTAGGAGTATCTTTATTTTTATGAACTAGTTTTTTCATATGATTTAATATTATGTACGTATACTGGTTCATGAATATTAAATAAGGTATAATAAATATATTAAAGTCTGGTTCAACCATAAAAATGGTTTCATGACCAGTTATGAAGGATAAATTGAAGAATAAAACTTCGTCATCCATGAAGGTTATAAATTGGAACCTCGTGGAAGTTGATTTTATTTATAAAATAAGAGAGAGAGAGAGAGATTAAGGATATTGATGATGGATCTTGCACCCACATAATATAATTACAATAAATATATGAAAATGGATATATCATGTTCATTTTGATAGAGTAGTTGAGGAGATGATAACAAAAGAAGATAAATTGAAATGAAACTAAATGAAAAAGAAAGATGATTTATCTTTTCTAATAACCTCCTTGAGAACCATTTTAAAGGAAGGTGTTTTGGTCTTTTGGCAATAAAAAGAGATTTTGGACGTGGTGAGTGACTAGGGATGGGTAATTGGGCATAGAGTTGATGAGATTCAATGATTAGAGGAGTGAAGAGAAGTGGAAGTGAGAGGGGGTAATATAGTTGAGATGATGAGGATTTTCATAATTTTTATTCATTAGTTTATTAATTTCCCTCAAGACTAGAAATAATGATGATTCCTTGACCAATAATAGTAATAAATTCACGTGAGTTCAATCCAAGTGTTCTTAAATCACTTGTGATTACATTAATAATGAATTTAACAGATAATTTGTATATTTGGTATTTTACAATTTTCACTATTCATAAAAAATTCATGTATTTCAAAAAAATCCAAAAACCATAACCTAACCATTTTTAGATGTGTAGAATCCCAAAATGAATTCCTTTTTTCAAAAATAATTTTATAAATATGATTAATATAATATTTAATTAAAACCATTATTTATTCTCAAAAAATAGTTTTAAAACATTTATTTACTAATTCCAAAACATAGGTATATTGTACATCCATTGAATATTATTTATAAACTATTACAGGTAAGGTTACTATTCATTCAGGTATATAACTATTCATAAGGGTGTGCTATTATTCATAATGGTAGGTTACTATTCAACAAAAATTCTATTCTTCTTATCAGACTCCAAATAACATACTAATCGCAACCGTGTATATTATATTTTTGAAATTCAAAACACATTGGTGGAAAACTTACATTTACTTGGCTTGGTTATAAAGATGTTTTTTTATTAAATACTCATAGTTTCATGAATTCAATATTAAATTTATTTAAAAATTCTCATGGTGTTAGAAATATTATTTCCCTAATTTGGTGGAATGAGAGATTAATATATTGATGTAGTATGGTCCATGGATTTGGGAAAAACCCTGGGTGATGTTTTTTAAAGGTGGAAAAGAGGAAAAGGGATATAGATAAACTCGCTAAGGTTTTATGCATGATATAAGTTCCTGATCAAAATAAATTCATTAGGACGAGACTGTCGATTTTTATTATAGACCAAAAATACATATGTTTCTAAAGGATTTACTGATTTTAGATTCCCAAATTGTTTATAGTGGTTTCAAGAAGAAATTTTGATGGCCATGTTAAATTTCCCAGGGTGAACACCAAAACTACAGAACACATTCCTACAACTATTAAGGGAAAAACAATAATTCATTTTAATATAAAAAAGATATTGTTTGATGCTTCTGACTTGGTGGTCACTATGATTTTTGATCCTATTTTCTCTCCTCCAAGTTAGGTGTGATTCAGAATGAGACTATGAAAAATAGCCTAAAAGGAATCAAATATGAAGGATGATAGGTCGAGGGGAACTCAGTACTGGTATTTCTATAGTGGAACCCATATACTCTAAAATAATCATATAGGATCCAAATGATATTGATATATACTCTATAAGGTGTAAAATATATGGGATGGATCCATTATTGATTATATAGAAGAAGACACCATGGTGATCTTGAACCTACAATCCCAATGAAAATATTATTCTTGAAATTTAATGGGCATGGAGTTCCACTATAGTATAGAAACTTCGACATCAAAATATGAATGTTTCCCTAATATGATTTTATGTCTTAAAACATATTTTATATTAATTAAATGTCCAGTTTATGAAAAATTGTTTTTTCCATGGGTGAATTAGTTTCCTGAAATGGTCACTCTAGTGGTTTCTGACTTGTTTGGATGGATTATATATATTTTAGGGTCAATAGTTTCCCTTTGAATCACAATTAATCCTATATTAAACATCATGATTCCCTTACATGCGAGTTTGTGGGTTTATATGAGTGCCCTTCATAGAAAGATATATGACATTCTTAATATATTCTCAAGTAATTGTAGTAAAATCTACATGAGATATTCTAATAGGTGGAGACATTAAAGATATCATGTACCCGAATGAAAAGTGAGGGGGTCAGAGAATTCCATGTTATTTTATGCTCAATTTACTACAAGTTGTCTTTACTATATCTATTTCATGTCTATTACATACAATCAACACTTTTACCTATTTTCAAGGGAAGAATGTATTCTCCTAATAGATCATTTTTACTGTTTTTTATGTTAGTTAAAATGGATCAACATATTAATGTATAGATTGGTGTCCTATATTTCTCTCATTGTACCAGATCATTTCCACATCCCCAATAATTTTTTTTCATGGTCCAAAAACCCTAGATATATTACTATCATTAGGATTGAATGTTTTTAAAATACTAAGGTTGATTTTGGGGGGTTGATCAATTCACTTAGGACATTGTGGGATTTTGATCTCAATAATAAAATCTTTCCTCTTGCTTATATGGTTAAAAAAATGTGATAACACAATAAACCACTCTAACATCCAATGTGATTCCATTGAATGTGGGATAAATGAGCACTACTCTCAGCCACCATAGATGTAGTGATATCCAGAATTTCAACCCAATAAGAATATTTGGATGTGACCCTAAAATTAAGAAATACTTACGGTCAATGCATTCACATGTTTCCAATGTTAAAGAAAATGATTCCAATATAATTTACTTCCTCTAAAAATATTTTGTGATATTTCATAAGAATAATATCCTCATATCCCTTTAATCATGATAGTAGAGTTTCTTGGAAGGATAAGGTGAATCATGCTCTTATCCTCAATTTTTTAATGATATTAATTGAGCTAGGGTATCTTACATCTCTTTGGATGACACATATTGTATTAGATAGTGTTCCATACAAGGACATGTGGCTCCACCACTACCATTAACACATCTATTTCCACCTCTCAGGATTCCCTAATCCTCCAATCCTTCATCCTTTTTTTACACTTCCAATAAATAATTTTAAACGTTTGATTTTATTAACACACAAACTACAATGAAGTCATCATGACTCCAACTCATTACCGACACCCCATACCCCCATCCACCCCAGATTACCATTCATATTTGTACTACTAAAATTATGATTTAAATTCCTATTTAATTTCCTCCCCAATTTCTTATTCTCCTCCCCAAATTCCCTCAAAACCATCCAATAGCTTCATCACATTCATCCTCTAATCTTTCTTCCTCTCAAATACCCACATACTATTTATAATTTACATCGGAAAATACACATTATTCACCCAATTTCTTTTTTATGATAAATACATATTCATCCTCAACAAATCTCCACTTACCCTACCTAATTCGTCAAAAAATACATAATTCATACCTAGGTAATTAAAACATCCCATTATATTTTCATCATAGTATTACAAATACAATGTTTTCATAGTGAATAACAAAACAAAAAAATAAAAAAACAAAAACACATATAAAATATAAAAAACTAATGACCAAATAATGAAAAATTTATTATTTATATTCCATCAAATGAAAAATCATGATATCATAACATAAAAATCTCAATATGAAATCTAGTGGTCAAATGACTGTCATGTGTCCATAGGTAGTTGCTAGGAAAAATTATAGCATTCTCATCAACCTGGAAATGCAGGACAGATCTCCATTAACGGAGGTTCAATATCACAAAATTAATAATGAAAAATTAAACACAAATACATAATTGGAAAGTATAGTTTCTAACATAATTTTAAACTCTACCTGGTGGTATTGTATTTTTTTAAAATATATGATTATATCTATCCAAAATATATTTTATAATTAATGGAATCTATTAAATAATGTGGTGTGGTGATTTGAAAATATGTTTAAGGTCACCCCAGGTTCTTTATTAACTATAAATGTTTTATATGGTCAATGTGGTGTTATAAATATGTTGTGTTAGAGTTTTTCTAAACCAAAAATTGGGTTTTATTGATTGGAGATGTTGGAACCAAACAAAATAATTTTATAATTCATCAATAAGTAGAGATAATGAAATGAGGATGGTGGAGTCCAACCAAATCATAATGCCTTTGTGACAGGACTATCGTGATGCTGAAATTCACATTGGTATTAGACCATCTCATAGAGAAGATTATGTTATGGTAAAGGTTTACTTTCATAAGGGCCATCTTATAGTAAGGGGCTGGAAAAAATAGGTAATGAAAAACCAAATTTATGACTTCTGTAATGGTCAAATGTGAAATCCATATATATTATAAAGGTAACCGTGTAATATAGAAGTAATGTAAGGGTATTTTAATGGTTCCTTGAGATGTGTAAATGGAATTGATGAAATTTTTAAATATATTCTATGGAATGTACTATACATTCATAAATGATAGAGGATTAGAACTTACTAAAGAAGGTGTTTTCATCAATCATTGAAAGCTACATTGGGAGTAGAGTTAATTATATCCACAGACAAAATATTGTGCATTATCTCAAGAAAAAATCATCCGTAATAGACCACCACACTATTTTACATGGTATTTTGGTTTGTGAGATTTACCAAGAAAAATGATGAGCCCTAATTCAGGAGGGGATCTTATCATGGCGAGTTTAATGCATTGAAGTTTTAGCTGAAATAATTGATTCGGATCGACCACACTATGGGGCATGGTGTCTTGGTGTTGTTTGTATGCTTGTATAAAATGGGAATTTAATAATGGAATATAGATGGTAATGATGGAATTTCATGAGATAAGTTGAAATGCATGCTAGAGGACCCCTACACCATGGTGCCCTCACTGAAGGCATTTTTATAGTCATGGTAAGCTTCAAATTTTTACTAGAATAATATTGAAAATTTCTAGAATCTGTTGTTCTAATAATTTAAAATTTTGTTTCTCTTAATGGGGAGCCTCAGCATGGTGTGATATCTTGTTAAATGAAATTTTTTTGGAATTTCTCCTAGATATAAGTAGAATTTTTTTTCCAATGGTGGTTATGTCATGGTGACTGTGAGTGGGTAAATGGAGGAGTCTTAGACAATATAGATATTTCTTGAACCAATATTAAATGATCCGAAGATCATGTTATTTAAATTTCTAACACAATTCATGCTAATTTAAATGGATTTATAATGGATTTAATGTTTTTAAATGATAAATCAACACCAATCTGCAATGAGAAATAAAGATAGACCAAAAATAAGTTATATTCATGTAGATCGACAAGAATTTTAGAAATCAAGGATTTGATGGGAGCTTATTTAGGAAGTTATTCTCAGGTATTATATATATTTAACTATAGAGGGTGATTCATATATTAATATTTTTCTAATTTACCAATAAAAGTGAAATATTTAGGGACAGAAAATTATGAGAATTTAAAATTCAAAATTATATGGAAAAAGAAATATCATATAGAGTATTTTGTCTCCAATAAAAGGAAAATAGAAGGAATAGAAGGAGGATGACAATATTATTCATTAATGATTCTTGTACATCAAATAAAGTTATAACCAAAAACTATCTTTAAGACATGTATTCCAAGATTTAGAGGAGGGTAGTTATGCTACGAGGATATTTTTGGGAATATAGAAAAGGTATTAAAGTAATTACAAATGGAATAGAGTTTTAAATTTTTTTTAAGAGAAAGAAGTTCTTTTATAAAAAAATTCACAATATATATTTTTGAATGAGAATAAATGAGGATTAAATATTCGTCTACTTAGAATAATATGATTCAAGTGTTACTAAACATATTTTACCTACAAGTTTTTAAAGTGTGGTAGACGTTAACATCTATAAATCATGATTTATCTTCCCTAAAGCAGCATGTAAAGAAGACAAAGGTTTAAGATAGAAGTTAACGTGACATAATTAGGGTTACTAACACCTATGAAATAAATAATTTTAATAAGATTTAAAAAAAAGGTAGAATGAACAATAGTAAACAAAATAATCACATAACACGCTATCCAAATTCCTAGGTATATAGAATAAATTTCCAACCTCTAATCTTCAACTACCTTACCACTATACATCATCCTACTAGGAGACAACTAACCAATTATTTTAGAAACAAAAAAATTCTAAAAACCTTAAATAACAAAAATTTATTCATTATTAACTTTAATTTAAGGTTAAAAGATCACCCCTTTTCTAATATTTTCTATTTACTTCATCAAATTATTTATATCCAAGTAGCATAATATAAGAATTAAAAAAGTGTATTTCATGAAAATAAATAAGGATATTCAACATTTTCTCATACCATAACAGTTTTACAACCCTTTCTAGGACATGTAAAATTTATTTTCCATAAAAAACAATTATATTTAATAATATTCCAATGTATAAAATTAAAAAAAGTAAAAATATAGATTGATAAACAAGGAAACGGAGGTTTCATGAAAAAAAAACATTCATAAATAATTCATCTACCAACAAAAAAACCACTAAAAACTATATTAAAAAATATAACCAAAGAAATCACCTCATCCCACACATTCGAGTCACAAGAATGTTGATAAATCAATATTTCCAGATTTCATGGTCTCTAAACTACTCATAAAGTTAATGAATCGTGCCAAAAAATTCATGAACGTTCTTATTAATGAAAAAAATAAGATTGTATATATAAAACCATAATTCAAAAAAGAAACAGAGGTTCCATGAAAATAAATTTCACAACTAGTGGTGAAAAATAATGGATAACTATATAAGTTTACACTAAATGAGTAAGAAATAGATACATTTAGAGATATATGATGTGTTGAAAGAATTTATATCATTTCACAACAAAGATTTTAAATTCATAATCGGTCAAATCAAGATGTCATTTCAAAGTCAACATCAACCAATTGTCAGTATGAGATAATAATTTTTTTTCAAACAAATTCTATATAATATACTCTATAAATCAGAAATTACATGATTTGTGTGGCCAATAAAACCACATATCATCAATATTGATCTATATCTGATTAGAGATGCAACAATCCAACTAAAATCAGTCATAATTTTTATATATCAAGTTTTATGTGTGAAAATATCCATTTCAGGTGTCAAAGTAGATATAAATCACATATTCATTAAAAAAGAATTTAAAAAATTGTATACATTTTTGATATGTATAACCCATCAAAGTGTAAGAGAATAAGAAAAATCCAGAGTTACAGGAAGTGATAAGTACAATATCTTCATAGTTTTAGTAAAGAATAATATTAAAAAACTTGATGTAATAATGGAAAATATGAGTGACCTAAAGGAAAAATAATATGTATAAATAAACATGTTATTAGTATTCATATTGTCAACTCACATATTTAGAAAAGAGTAAAAATTATTATTGTTTTTGGATTCTATCAAATCCTTGTATTCCCTTTCATTACAACATTTTCAAGACTAGCCGTGCCTAAAAATTATTAAAAAAAATATAAATATAAATTATATAATTTATATAAAAATTAAATAATCCAAAAAAATGGTTCAAAAACCATATTTATAATCTCATAGGAAAAAATTATTGGAAAAATACCTTGGAGAAGCAATGAGATATCATATTTTTTTTATTCAAAACCATCAAGATATTGTCACCTATTGATAACAATATTAATAAAAAACCATTTGAAATAATTAAAGGACAAAAAAAATAGAGCCCAAAATAATAAAATATTCCTTATTCAAAAAAACAATCATATATATTAATCAGAGATTCTAACGTTACATAATACAGGTTTCAAAAGTTTAAAACTACATAATAAAATTTGATAATTAAATTTCTAACCTTACAAAAATAGATGAAAGAATATATATTTAATAAATATTTTATTCAAAATTTATATAGAATGGTGGAAATTTTTCCTGAGTTTTTGAAACATGTTATAATGTGGGTTCCTAAAACAAGAACCTAAGAAAAAATAACAAGACATACTATAAGGAAGAATAAATCCTTTGTAGTGCTTACAATTCTCTACATAATGATGTTAGGGAAATATTGAATGTTATTTTGTTATTCTAGATATATAATCATGGTATTGTTGAGGTTGGGAATGATTTCATCATAATCACCAACATCCATATGGGGGGACTGACTTCAAACTGGTCTATGATTTATCACATTAGAAAATGCATGTCTCTTGAGAGAAAGAATGAATTAGATGACATGGTTTCCAATGGTATCTTGTCGGAAACTCGGTGGGTTTTCACTAATATTGAATCCCTATGTCTTGTTGTAATGATGTGGTTTCTGGTGATTACTATAGGGTTCACAATTTTAGAAAACCTTGAACCTTTTCTCACATGCGCTATAAATATATAATTTGATAATGTGAGTATGTTTATGGAAAATCCAGGAAAAAACTTTGGAATGATTTGAAGTGAATTAATAGAAATGTATTTATGACTTCCATAATAGTTTGGAAATTTGGAAAATGTTTAAATGATAATATTCAGTAGTTTACATATGTTGATTATAACAAATATAAACATTAAGATATTGGCGATATGTTTTTTATGGTATTTGGAGGATTAAAAAATAATAAATATAAAATGAAATTTAGAGTTCAGTTATCTAAAATAAAATTAAAACATAGAGAGTTAACTAAATATTTTATGTATTGCTTTATACCTTAATGATGTAGTGTGAGAACAAGAGTTTTCATATTTCCATATTTATTGTGATGACCAAAGTTCTCTTCACTTATCTAAAAATAACATTTTCCATAACCACATTTAGTATTTTGTTATTATGTTATATTTAATTAGTGTAATAATAATGAAATGGATGGATTAAATGGATAAAATTGGTAATTAAAAACTAATATATTAATTATCTTAACAAATATGTAAACATATCAACTAGTGATACGAATAATTAGACTAATGTGTATGTATTAAAAAACAGAAAGTAGGAAAAAGGATATATAACATCAAAAAATACTGACAAAATAATGTAGTTCCCATTTCCAATATTCCTTAAAATGAAACATCATGATATCACCCCATCAAAATCACAATAACCAAGTTAGTTATAAAATGACTGTCACATTTTTATCAGCAGTCAATATGAAAATTTCTAGCATGATTCATCATCCTAGAAAAGTAGATAATATATACATTAATTGTGGCTCATGATCAGAGAATGGATATATAAAAATAAAATACAAATACATTAATGGAAAACCAAACAACGAGGGAGTTATTGAAGGGAAGGAATAATGTTATAGGAACCCTTCCCCTGGGGAATATTTTCATTACACCAAGCATGGGGAAATTATTTTGAACATAACATCATGGATTGAATCACCATATGAGTGGTTTATCAATGGTTGAATATGTTTAATGAATTTCTTCATGGTACAATATCATGGGATACAATCAGGATAATTTTGGAAACACCAAGTATTCAGGAAAATGGGTTTACAATTGAGGAAAAATAATGATAGTTTTTGTTATTTAATTCATGGGGTAATAAATAAAGTATTTATAGCTCAATTTGGGAACATATATAAATCCCAACACATAAAAAAATTAATTTCATAATTATAAATACTAGAAATACCCTACCTTAACAAAGTCGATCAACATTGAGCCATGATAATTATGCATCGAGTGATCCAATGTTAAACCCCAAAGAAATCCATAAGAAATATCCTAGATTCTGCAACATCATATAAACCAACACAAAATTATTCACAAATGGATATATACACGATTACACACGTCTCCCACTATCCTAGATAATGAACATAAAAATTTCAAGAAAGAAAAAGATAAAATAACCGCCAATTATGACACGCTACACAATAGAAACCGAATACGGTGATCTTGGCCAGAAATATATACTAATTGAGTAACAATATAGTAAAGGATAAAATAAACAGTGTTTTGTTTTAACACATAGTAGTTGAACACTTGTTAAAATGAATTAGATAGCATAAAACATAGAAAAAGTATAAAAATCAGTTAAGAAAAAATATAAAATATGGAGTTATATTTACAAAATAGAGTGCAACAATGAGAAGAAGAATCCCCCTTTAAGGGGAGCTAAGGTAGATGAAGAGTAAGGATCGTAGGATGGGAGGTGGCGGACAGAATATGGGGAGTCAAGGAAGGGACGGGATGATCAGTAAATGTGGAGGTGGGGGGAGTCATGAATGGGAAGCTGGATCTGCAAATTGGCGATGACAGTGACCAGTGGTGCAAGAGATCTACAGATTAGTGGTGATAACAAGGGAAGAGGGTGAGGATGAAAGTGAAAAATTAAGGGAGTTTGGGGGGGTGCTAGCATGGTTGGAGGATTGGGAGTGGGTTGGGGGTAGGAATCTATGCTACAATGATGGCAACACCTAGCTTATAGCGAGAGAGCCACAATGATGATATGATTAGGGTGAGTGGGCCATGAGGCAGTGTATGGCTTATGGCTAGCTTGGAAAGGATTATACAAAGAGAAAATAAATTATATTGAGAGAATAAATTGGTTTCTCATTTTTGGCGATATAATTTTAAGGGGAGAGAAATGATAATGGGAGAAATGGAGAGAAACATATTTCTCTCCAGCTATTGTATTTAAATCACCCCAAAATTTAGAATATTTGGAACGAAATGATGGTGGAATCTTGTTAATATTTTAAAATTCCAATCTTATCCCTATTTTTTATATGTATAAAAAAACTTCATTTTCTTTTCTTTTAAAAATATTTACCAAACAAGATGGAGTGAAATCCAAATCATATATTTTTTTTACTATGTTGTTGATCCGCACACAATGAGAGAAATCACAATAATTTATTATATTTTCATTTCATATATTAAATATATAATCATTTATTATATTTTACTAAAATCTCACCAAACACAATATTATGGTGAGGAAATAACAATGTATTTTTGGTTGGGTTCGAATGATTTTTTTGAGAACAAAAATCGCATTAAGAGGACTCTATTACTGGATTCCATTGGCGGTCTCCCATGCCTACAGAAAGTGTTGGGAAATGATTGATGTTTTTATGGAATATTCATGGAGAAGAGATCAGGATTCAGATATTATAGTTGGATGAACAATGCATTCATATTTACGAACATACTATAATGAGATTATTCAAGAATGAGGGTCATGTGGAGTAATGGGATTATATTGATAATCATGTGAAGTAATTTCATATATTTATGTTGAACTATTTCTAGAATAATGTGTGCACTTAATCATTATTATAATAAGAGTGGGTAGGGAAAAAAAATTGAGAATTATGTATTTTTTATGGGATATTTACAACTGGGACTCATAACAAATTGACCATCAATGAAAAATGCATCCCAAATGGTAGCTTTTACGATGGGTCATATCAAAAACTATATTTTGTGATGGGAGGAAGGCCCATCGAAAATAGTTTTTTGGGATTATATAATGAAATATTTCTGATCATCCATTATACTTGTTACAAATAGGTATTTCTGATGGGCCACAAAACACATCACAAAAATGTAATTGTGATGGGTTGTAGTCTTGTCGTAAATAAGTTTAAAAATAAAAAAAATGAAAAATACAAATAAAAATGAAAAAAATTAAAAACATAAATATAATATTAAAATTTATATATATATATAAATTTTAACATCTGAAATAGTAAAAATATTATACCAAACATTTTCATTTAAATTTATTCATAATAAATGTAGGCATAATGTCTTAATCAATGTGGTGGTGGATGGTATTCTAGAGGGGGAGGGGAGGGTCATATTGAAGAGGAGGGGGAAGGAACTTTATATCTACCCCATGAGCCAACCATTGCATATAATCTATCATTTGATCATGTTTTTGCTACTTCCATAATCACATCTCATCCTCTTGTGGATGCTGTTTTTGCTTGAGCTCTTCCTTCTCACTTTACATTGTATCTATAACCTCAATCTGAGCTCACAACTACATCTCATATTCTGCAATTGATAATGTTGACACTACATAAGATCCTCGTGAGATATATGCCATCCACTAAGTAGTGCCATAAATAATTTCACACATCAATTAATAACTAATATGAAGAACACTTTATAGGCTCCCGAAGAAAAATAATGATGTACCAAATCAAAAAATATCAATGAATCAAAATCAAATTAATTATTTAATCTTCTACTGAATGAAAAATTGTTTTTGTTCCAAGAAATCAAAGATGCTATATTTTTTTAAATAATCACTATAATATGAGTGGAAGTTGGAGACACCTTAATAGTTTAATAGGAAACACTCTAGATATACCATTATGGGATTCTTTGTACCTAGAATAACCACATTATGGACAACTAAATAACCACTGATTTCACTATAATATATGATGCAATGATTTTTTCTAACATATCATGTTTTTGACTTTTTATTTTTAAATATTATATGAATTATTATCGAGAAATGGCGCTGAGATAGAATGTTATTCTAAGCCCTAATGCTCCCAAAATAAATGTTTTTAAATATATTAAATATATTATATAGAACGCACGTGTGGATTTATAAAAAAGGTGGAATAACTCCTAGACGTGTGTCCATATTGGAAATCAAATGGCACCATTGAGTTTAGAATGGTGGTTTTATACTATTCCTAAATTATCTATGTTTAGAATAGGTCTATTAGGAAAAAGTTGTCATGGGGGTGAAATTAGTAAAATATATTAACATAATAATTTAGTTTATTTTGTTCAGTCTGATGACAAGATTCTTTTTAAATATATAACTATGGAAATTGTCTCATGTTAGGATACTAAACACCTTGGAGACATAGACAATACTGTAGTAGAGTAATCTTGACAGATGATAATAGATCAAAAATAGATTGTGTATTGTCACACCAGTGGAATTAAAGGTCCTGTTCAATGACAACAACGTATTTTATCCTCATCATTGATTAACCCAAACTCCATTTATCATGTTTTCTATTGTAATTTTCATCCCAATCATAAACTATGTCGAATGTAGATCAATTAAAAGAAAATTAATTGGTAGCTTCATCATAGTTTTATTCTAAATTTATTTATTTTTTTGGATTATTGATTTATCCCTCTTCATTCATCCTTTCTGTAATAATGAATTGAGGCCAAATGAACAATGTGAAAGGTTTGTTATTCACTTTTATTTTTTGTGGATTTCTACCTCTTTTCTATAGATGTTCGTCATGGGTACTTCTTCTTGGCCCATGGATTGATGAATATAAAATATTATATCATTGTGTGACCATTATTTTCCATAATAGATCGATACCACAGGTGAGATTAATGATCAATGATGTGATCAATGTAGGATGATGCTTTTAGAGTAGATTTGCAGTCTCTGTTCATCCCAGTTTTGATGAACTACAAAATATTGCTCAAAGGTGGATATTTATGAGTGGATATGAACATAAAATCTATAAATTATAAAACTATAGGTTTGGGAGAAGCCCAATTTGTATGTTTTGGCTATATCAGAGGTTTTGGAAGTGCATAGATCGATACAGAAGAGATACCTGAAGGATATGGAAAATCCTTAGCAAACCAACATGTATTTTGGGATTACATGCCATGTGGGATCCCTTGTATACAGGTCTACGGTTCCAAATGATTTTAAGGATCACACAATGTGTGTCCCCTATCACATGAGGTGTGACCATCCTTGGATGACTCAGTGTGTACTTTGGAATTACACAAACACAAGTTGAAGTAAAATGGCATAGACATGTCGTGTACTCTGACAGAGACAAGACCAGACTACACAAACTGGGTACCATGTGTCTCTACATTTCATGTATACTCTTCTAGATACCATGTATATAAGTCCCCAGCCTTAAACCTTACTTAATCTTGAGTTGTTACAAGATTACACATTGAGGATCTTTTCAGGTTTAGAGTTTTAGAGAATTAGATCATGAAACGTGCATTACATTCCACATATAAACAAAGTGGTTACATAAAAGATAGTATTCATTCTTCCCATCAACGGAAACATATTTAAAATATAACACGGATTCTTTCTTGACACATCCTTGACACTATCATCACATCATGTACCTTTCCCTTGACCTGTGAAAAACATTTCAAAAACATGGAATGAGCATAAAAAGCTCAGTAAGAGATATAAAAATATGGAAAGGAAACATGAGTTCATATATACATTAGAATGAAATCACACTTTACCCATAAAACATAGGCATATCAAATCATGAATAAATCATAGAAAACATAAGACATAAAGGTAACTTGAGGCATTCATAACATTCTTACGTAGGGAGTAACCCTCTTGGTTATGTTTGGAATACCCATCACAGTATATTCCCTAAATCTCTTCGGAGAAACCGTAACGTTTCACTGCTTCGCGTTACCCAATGCATTGGAGAGCTATATCTGGCTCACCCGCCCATAGTTTATCATGGAACCACACGTTTTCATAATAATGCCCAAGAACCTCAACATAATCATATCACATAAAACATGCATAAAGGAAAGATAACATTCCCACCTTTCAATCACAAGATATAAATACGACACATTGATATATAAAACATTTTAAAAACCATTTTTGATACCAAAATAAAAGAAAAGTAAAACATGGTATTTATTTTTCTTTTAAAAAGAAGGTATGGATTGTAAAGGAAGCCGAAACTCAAATAACGGTCACGACGGCAGAGAAGTCGTTGTCGCCACATACGTACGACAAAAACATTCCCTTTTGTTTTTTAGTAAACGCTTCGTATAAAAAAGATTCCCTTTGAATAAACGTAAAAGTCAAAGGGGTTTATACACCGTATAAATGAAGGTTGTGTATAAAACAAAATATGCCTCAATGAAAGGAGATTGAGACGAAGTCCCATACCACCTTGAATCTTATATCATTTTAAACCATTAATATCCATATAAATAAATCCTTAAAAACATTTTGAAAAAAACATGGATATTAATAAGAATAAATCATTAAATCATTTAAAGTGATATTTTGGTTAAAGGGTTTTTACAAAAATTAGAGACACTTGAATACAATAATTGAGGAATAACATTTAATCAGAACATTATAATATCATGAGAATAAATGGATTCATGATATAATATTTCAAAGGACAGTATATACACCATATAAGAGTGAATTGGTGCATAACAACAATGAAGTCTCAATAGGGATGTAAAATGTGATGAAATCCCTTATAAAGATGGTATCCTTAAATTAAGGATAAATCAATCTCAAAATTATGTGTGACAAATATAAATACACCCAATATAATTGGATATTAAGTTTAAAACAATTAAAGGACATTCACACATATTCAAAAGATGACATATTCAATAACTACATGTTGAACCCAAAGAAATCGAAATTGGGCTAAAACGTTCCCTTGGTAAAATTAGACAGCCTAACAGCGTCACTTAAAAAATTCAGAAAATGAGTTGATGAGAGATAAAAAGGGAATATCATCACTTGGACATAAAATTTACATAAATAAGGATATAGAAGAACATATCCCAACATAATAGAATGTGAAATAAAAGTCATCACAAAAGAAGTCTTTTAAAAAAAGGAGGGTGAAAGGTTCCCTTACAGACATGGGTATCTTTCGAAACATATACCTCGTGAAAGAAGGACAATACAATATTTATGTAAATACTCATAAAATAAATTATATTACACAATGAGTAATATAATGGGCAGTACATACAACACTCAAAGGAAATTGTTGCTAATGTAGCATAAATCTCACAGGAATAAAAGTGAGATGAAAAATCCCTTACGAAAACTCGGCAGCCTAACAGCGCCACTTAAAAACTTCAAAAAATGGATTGATGAGAGAGAATAGGGTCTCTCATCACATGAACATAGAAATTACTGTAGTATTAATATAAAATATCATCCCAATAACAAGAATGATGATCTTTAAAAGGAATGACATAAAAGTGTGTACTTAAAAATAAAGAGAGGAGTAGGATCCCTTACCTCGGGTCCGACGTGACTCGATCGTTATTTAATCTCCTGAATAATAAACTTGAGTTAATTTATACTTCCTTAAGATCATTTTTCACGTTCATTATTTCTTTTATATCACTTATTTCCATGTCATAAACATTATGTAATCATATAAGTTAATAATATTTGTTTTGCCGATATTTGCTTCATAAGTCGAAAGTGGACTTCTTACAATTACATGTTGTTCATGTGGTAAAATGTTTATTATGTATAGAATTGTATTCATGATGTAGATATAATATATTTCATATATACCCAGTAAATTCATGCATTTATAACATTACATAATCATTTAGAGGTAAGAAATGAAATGCACCGTTCATGGAGATGGTAAGCCGTACGTACGCATGAATTCTACTTTCATTTCTATTTCGTATTTTATAGAATGGAATCATAATGATATAAAGGTATATTATAATTCCAGTATAATATCATATATTATATCATAGTTCCATCTTTTATACGTCCCACATATGGTATTTAACGAATAAAATCACTTTGAGGGGGAGGTAGTCCGCACTTCCTTAAATAAAGATATCGCATTTACCCATAATGGAATCCATAAAGGTATGCCCAAAATGAAAAAAAACAGAAGCTTAAGGAAAACATAAACATATTATATATCATATATAAAATTAGTGACATCATAATGGCCACCTTTGAAGGTGTTAAATGAGTATGGAACAATCATCGTTTCGGGAGGCATATTTTCGCCATCCACGGAAACCGTATGTTCATTAACCATTTGATGTAGTTGTGTGAGAGTTTAGCTCGAATAAATCTTATAACAACATCCTAGTATATTTTAGATACTTGTTTCGTTACAAAAGAAGTAAATAAAAAGAGTTTAGGGGGTTGGAGAAGCAAAATAAAACAAATGAACATGAGAGAATGAATTACCTTTAAAAGTGTAACTCCTTTTGATTTGTGCCTAAAGGCTTCCTTTGAAAGGATTATGCCCAAAGGGAATCCTCTAGGATGAGGAGAGGGATGTGGAGAGACTAAATGGGCAGGGGTTGGCCTAGCCAAAGGCTTGAGGAGTGTGTGAAATGAGGTAGAGGTGGGGGCCTTTTATAAGAGGAGAGGAGGGGCACTTTTGGAAAAAAAGAAATATTACATTATTTGAAAATGTTTTTAGGTTTTAAAAGGTTCCACATTGATATAATTCGTGGATAAGGCGATAAGGGTTCTAAATACACCCATCCAATATGTTTTGGACATGAGTAGGTCATAGAGTTTACATTATCTTCTCATTTTATTTAAATCGTCAGATAATGATGTCATCGCTACATCATTATGATGTCATAAATAATTTAATTTATTCAATGTCTAAAAATTATAGAACAATTACTATAATGTATGAAATTTTTTAGCTTTCCAATTACTATTTATAATAAAAAATATGACTTGTATAACCCCACTTAAAAATTGTTTTAGTAAAACATATCATGTGTGTGTCATTTTTACTTTTACAATAAATAAAATGTTATTTATGTCATTTCCAATCCAAAGTGGCTCCATGGGGTCCCCAAGTTGGCCCATGGCTTGTCTTGGTAGGCCATTACACATCCAATGAGGTTAGGGAATGTTTCAAGTTCATTTTATATTATTAAAACATTATTTTTACCTTAAACTACACTAATTACCTCTAATCGCGATTAAAAACCTAATAAGTTACTATTCACTAAAAAAATTATTTTTATCCCATTGAACCACATTTTACTTCTTAGTGAAAACCATGTATGTCGGATTTTTGAAATTAAAAACAAAAAGATGGAAAATTTTCTTTTAAACGGAAAAATCAGTTCTTATAAGTACCACTTAGTGGTGTCACTATTTATCAAAAATTGATGTTTTTCAGAAAAATCCCAAAAATTCACCCTGAGCTATATTTGATATTATGAATTCAAAAATGAAGTCTATTTTACAAAATTCAAAACATATAAGTCACATTAATTAATTTAATAATTAATTCCCACTGTCAGAGCAAATAACGTGTTTTTATGAAACAATATGTATCAAAAGATTGACACTAGTTTAAGTCTGATTTCAAAGTGAAATTAATTCCAAAGACCACTATTGGATTTAATGGTAAAAATATATTCTAATTTCACTTTCTAACCAATTCAAAAGATAATCTAATCATAAAAATAAATTTGATTAAAAAGAGGTTTTGAATTAAAATACAACATTTTACACTATTCATTTTAAAAAAATGAACTTTATCGGAAAGATACCAAAAATTTACACAAAGTAAATTTTGATGTCCCGATTTTTAATAAGTTTTAAATTTGGTCCAAAAAATGTTTAAGAGTGATCAAAACTATATTTAATGATGGTTCATCATCAAAAGGTGATAAGTGAACCTTTAGTGAAAACTAGGGCATATACGCCTAAAATTGAATTCTTTCCGTATTTTAAGCCTCTATCCTCTATTGGATAAATGTAAAAACATTTAAAAACATATATAATCATATTTTAGTTATTTCTTTCCATTCCCGCCAATACAAAGGCTACATGTTAAATACCATTTAAAATAATATTATTTTATTATTAGAGTGCAACGTAAGATTCCCAAGAAACTCGTTGTTGCGTGTTGGGTATGCCATCGAGCATAGCATCTCCTTTAAATTCATATTAATATTTTATTCACAAATATGGATAAATATGAAAATGTCATATTATTTATTTACCTGGGGTGTTACATCCTTCCCCCCTTATGGGAATTGTGTCCTCCCAATTTTTAAAATTGATCTTAGAAACATCCTTGAAAGTCCCACATCGGAACAAGAGTCGGTAAAACAATCACTTTAAAATAAAGAAATATAAGCACAGAGGTCACCCGAGATAACTCATACTAGGATTCCAAGTAGGAAAACATGGACATGGAGGATAAAACATAGGGTCATGTTCGATGGAGAGTGATAGAAGACATGTTTAGGAGAATGTTAACCACAAGAAAATCACAAACTTGTGATGGGTTAAACGCTATTTGATTCCCCAGTAGGAAAAGTTTATAGAAAAAATTTTTGTTTTAAGTTACTTTTTCATGAGGAATTTATTCATAAGGAAACATAATCACTTATCATGTTGACTTTCAACTTTTACTAGATTCCTTAATCAAACTCATATTTTTTCCAAAAGACGGGTATTTAGGGAGACTTGTTCGCATTAAGAGTACTATAATCAACTTCTAGATAATCACCTAATCCACAAAAGAGAACTATATACATCCCATTTATTTAGACTTTAACCAAAACCAAAACCAAAAAGGTTAGTACAAGGTTAGATAATCCAGAAAAGGATAACCCATTTAAAAGAAAATCCATGCTTAATCTCCAAAATTTGTCTGACAAAACCCAAAGTTCAACGAGGACCATCCGATAAACAATTTTTCCATAAAATTATTCAAAGTAAACCAATATAAGATTGAAACCCCTGTATTTTAAGGATTTAGTCACATAGTCTTCCCAGTTAAATCGTAACATTTATCTCCAAACAACATCAGTTGCTCCTAAAGTCTCGTATGGAAAAGTAATTAACCTAATCACATATCCTCTATGATAGGTTAATAATATTCAAAAATAACCCAAAATCAACTTACTCATAATTCATAAAATCATATAACTAAAAATAATTAGTCAAACTAACCAGGGACTTCACATAGTCCAGTGGTAGGTGATAAATACCAGTTGCACTTTGAATGTGGGTTCAATTCCCGCAGCTTTATCCGACGCGACAGGTAGTCACACGGTCTACGTGTTGTCCTTTTTCCGAAACTATATAATTCTCAAATCATTCCCCAAAAGGGATAAAATCCTCAAAAATAACAATAAAATAATTTAACCTCAATTTTATCTCATTCCTTTCACTTCAATCATAACATATAGTAACCCATAATTACCTCAAAAGTAAGGATCATATAAACCCAAATGGTTCTTTATAACTATGTCCACAAAATAAAAGATTACTATTACTTAAATAAAAATTGCCTATATTAAACATCAGGGTTAAACATAATATAAAAAGTCTTCTAATGTAACCCCATCATCAACAGAGACTTAATACTCTTAAGAATTTCACCATAACTCTTGAAGCCCTTATATGTTGACATCTTACTCATTCAACATTATTCATGATCCATTATCCATTTCTTTCCAACTTATACCTATTTCCTACAAACAAAATCATGAATCATATCCTAAGATCCCAAAATATGAAAACAATAGTCATGAAATATTACATACCTTTGATTGTTCATTGTTAGTTTCTTCATCATCAATCGGAATGGCATTAGGTATTGGTAAACGAATATTGATACTCTCTTGGTGACCCCAATCAGGAAACTTCTTCATAGGACATGTGTTTGCATAATGACCATGCACACCACATTTAAAACATTCAATTGATCCCATAGAAAGAACTTCTTTCCCTTTCCTCGAGTCAACTGGATGCTTCCTTTTTCCATGGAAGGTTCTTGTTTTGTGACCTTCATTTCCACATCTATAGCATATTTCTGTCCCTTTGAAACATTTTCCTAGGTGTTTCTTTCCACATCTTTGACACATAGGTTTTTGAACACACTTACCTTTATGATTATTACCTGTACTTCTATAGGGATTTGTTTCTTGAATATATGATGCCATAGAGAAATCTCCAAGGTTTAGGTGGTAAATCATGACTCCAGATAGGTGGTTGAGGATAATCACAAGAGTTCTCATTGCAGCTCCCATATCATTCAGTTGCTTTCTCAAAAAAACTGTCACAGTTTCCTTCACATCCACTGTTACTTAGGTGCCTGCTAGATCCAGCCATTTACTAAAACCAAAAAGGTCAGTGTGAGTATATCAACAAAACCATCATGTACTAATGAGTAAGATAAACACTAAGATATACTTACTCATTCAATTTATCTAAAACTAGGACTCTTTCTGAAATCCTTACCATTATGGTAATGTCATTTATTCTTAAAGAATACTCTAACCTCAAAAGTTATCTAAACCGACCTCTGATACCAACAATAAGGCCCCACCCTTATTCCTTACTTAATCTTGAGTTATTACAAGATTACACATTGAGGATCTTTTCAGGTTTAGAGTTTTAGAGAATTAGATCATGAAACATTCATTACATTCCACATTTAAACAAAGTGGTTACATAAAAGAGTGTATTCATTCTTCCCATCAACGGAAACTTATTTAAAATATAACACAGATTGTTTCTTGACACATCCTTGACACTATCATCACATCATGTACCTTTCCCTTGACCTGTGAAAAACATTTCAAAAACTTGGGATGAGTATAAAAAGCTCAGTAAGAGTTATAAAAATATGGGAAGGAAAGATGAGTTCATATATATATTAGAATGAAATCACACTTTACCCATAAAACATAGGAATATCAAATCATGAATAAATCATAGAAAACATAAGACATAAAGGTAACTTGAGGCATTCATAACATTCTTACATAGGGATTAACCCTCTTGGTTACATTTGGAATACCCATCATAGTATATTCCCTAAATATCTTCGGAGAAACCTTAATGTTTCACTCCTTCACGTTACCCAATGCATTGGAGAGCTATATCGGGCTCACCCGCCTTTAGTTTATCACGGAACCACCCGTTTTCATAATAATGCCCAGGAACCTCAACATAATCATATCTCATAAAACATGCATAAAGGAAACGTAACATTCCCACCTTTCAGTCACAAGATATCGATACAACACATTTATATATATAACATTTTGAAAACCATTTTTGATACCAAAATAAAAGAAAACTAAAACATGGTATTTATTTTTCTTTTAAAAAGAAGGTATGGCTTGTAGAGGATGCCGAAACTAAAATAACGGTCACGACAGCAGAGAAGTCGTTGTCTCCGCATACGTACGAGAAAAACATTCCCTTTTGTCGTTTAGTATACTCTTCATATAAAAAAGATTCCTTTTGAATAAACGTAAAAGTCAAAGGGGTTTATACACCGTATAAAAGAAGGTTGTGTATAAAACAAGATATGCCTCAATGAAAGGAGTTTGAGACGAAGTCCCATACCACCTTGAAGCTTATAACATTTTAAACCATTAATATCCATATAAATAAATCCTTAAAAACATTTTGAAAACATGTATATTAATAAGAATAAATCATTAAAACATTTAAAGTGATATTTTGGTTAAAGGGTTTTTACCAAAATTAGAGACACTTGAATACAATAATTGAGGAATAAAATTTAATCAGAACATTATAATATCATGATAATAAATGGATTCATGATATAATATTCCAAAGGACAGTATATATGCCATATAAGAGTGAATTGGTTCATAACAACAAAGAAGTCTTAATATGGATGTTAAATGTGATGAAATCCCTTATAAAGAAGGTATCCTTAAATTAAGGATAAATCAATCTCAAAATTATGTGTGACAAATATAAATACACCCAATATAATTGGATATTAAGTGTAAAACAATAAAAGGCCATTCACACATATTCAAAGGATTTCATATTCAATAACTACATGTTGAACCCAAAGAAATCGAAATTGGGTTAAAACGTTCCCTTAGTAAATTTCGACAGCCTAACGACGTCACATCAAAAATTCAGAAAATGAGTTGATCAGAGATAAAAAGGGAATCTCACCACATGGACATAAAATTTACATAAATAAGGTTATAGAAGAACATATCCCAACATAATAGTATGTGAAATAAAATACATAACAAAGGAAGTCTTTTAAAAAAAGGAGGGTGAAAGGTTCCCTTACCGACATGGGTATCTTTCGAAACATATACCTCATGAAAGAAGGACAATACAACATTGATGTAAATACTCATAAAAGAAATTATATTACACAATGAGTAATATAATGGGAAGTACATAAAACACTCAAAGGAAATTGTGGCAAATGTAGCATAAATCTCACAGGAAAAAAAGTGAGATGAAAAATCCCTTAAGAAAACTCAGCAGCCTAACAGTGCCACTTAAAAACCTCCAAAAATGAATTTATGAGAGAGAATAAGGTCTCTCAAAACATGAAAATATAAATTACAGTAGTATTAATATAAAATAACATCCCAATAACATGAAATATGATCTTTAAAAGGAATGAAATAAAAGAGTGTACTTAAAAAAGAAAGAGAGGAGTAGGATCCCTTACCTCTGGTCCGACATGACTCGATCATTCTTTAATCTCCTGAATAATAAACTTGAGTTAATTTCTACTTCCTTAAGAACCTTTTTCAAGTTCATTATTCCTTTTATATCACTTATTTCCATGTCATAAACATTATGTAATCATTTAAGTTAATAATATTTGTTTTGCCGATATTTGGTTCTTAAGTCGGAAGTGGACTTCTTACAATTACATGTTGTTCATGTGGCCAAATGTTTATTATATCCAGAATTGAATTTGTGATGTAGATATCATATATGACATATATACCCAGTACATGAATGCATTTATAACATTACATAATCATTTAGAGGTAAGAAATGAAATGCACCGTTCATGGAGACGGTAAGTCGTACGTACGCATGAACGCTACTTTCATTTCTATTTCGTATTTTATAGAATGGAATCATAATGATATACAGGTATATTATAATTTCAGTATAATATAATATATAATATCATTGTTCCATCCTTTATACATCCCACATATATTATTTAATGAATCAAATCACTTTGAGGGGGCGGTAGTCCACACTTCCTTAAATGAAGATATCGCGTTTACCCATAATGGAATCCATAAAGTTATGCCCAAAATGAAAAAAATAAGCTTAAGGAAAACATAAACATATTATATATCATATATAAAAATATTGACATCATAATTGCATCGTTTGAAGGTGTTAAATGAGTATTGAACAATCATCGTTTCGGGAGGCAAAATTTCGCCATCCACGGAAACCGTATGTTCTTTAACCATTTGATGTAGTTTTTTGAGAGTGTAGCTCTAATAAATCTTATAAAAACATCCTAGTATATTTAAGATAATGGTTTTGTTACAAAAGAAGTAAATAAAAAGAGTTTAGGGGGTTGGAGAAGCAAAATAAAACAAATGAACATGAGAGAATGAATTACCTTTAAAAGTGTAACTCCTTTTGATTTGAGCCTAAAGGCTTCCTTTGAAAGGGTTATTCACAAAGGGAATCATCTAGGATTAGGAAAGGGATGTGGATAGAGTAAATGGGTAGGGTTTGGCCGAGCCAAATGCTTGAGGAGTGTGTAAAATGAGGTAGAGGTGGGGGACTTTTATAAGAGGAGAGGAGGGGCACTTTTGAAAAGTAAGAAATATTACTTTATTTGAAAATGTGTTTCGGTTTTAAAAGGTCACACATTGATATAATTCGTGGCTAAGGTGATAAGGGTTCTAAATCCACCCATCCAATAAGTTTTGGACATGTGTAGGTCATAGAGGATTCATTATCTTCTCATTTTATTTAAATCGTCAGATAATGATGTCATCGCTGCATCATTATGATGTCATAAATAATTTAATTTATTTAATGTCTAAAAATTATTAAAAAATTACTATGATGTAGGAAATCGTTTTAGATTTTCAATTAATATTTATAATAAAAAATCTGACTTGTATAACTCCACTTAAACGTTTTTTTAGTAAAACATATCATGTTTGTGTCATTTTTACTTTTACATTAAATAAAACGTTATTTATGTCATTTCCAAACCAAAGTGGCTCCATGGGGTCCCCAAGTTGACCCATGGCTTGTCGTGGTCGTCCTTTACACATCCAATGAGGTTAGGACATGTTTCAAGTTCATTTCATATTATTAAAACATTATTTTTACCTTAAACTACACTAATTACCTCTAATCGCGATTAAAAACCTAATAAGTTACTATTCACCAAAAAAATTATTTTTATCCCATTGAACCACATTTTACTCCTTAATTAAATCCATGTATGTTGGATTTTTTAAATTCAAAACACAGAGATGGAAAATTTTCATTTAAACGGAAAAATCAGTTTTTATAAGTACCACTAAGTGGTGTCACTATTCATAAAAAATTGATGTTTTTCAGAAAAATCCCAAAAATTCACCCTAACCTATATTTGATATTACGAATTCAATAATGTAGTCTATTTTACAAAATTAAAAACATATAAGTCACATCAATTAATTTAATAATTAATTCCCACTGTCAGAGCAAATAGCGTGTTTTTATGAAACAATAAGTATCAAAAGATTGACACTGGTTTAAGTCTGATTTCAAAGTGAAATAAATTCCAAAGACAACTATTGGATTTAATGGTAAAAATATATTCTAATTTCCCTTTAAATCCAATTCCAAAGATAATCTAATAATATAAACAAATTAGATTAAAAAGAGGTTTTGAATTAAAATACAACATTTTATACTATTCATTTAAAAAAATAAACTTTATCGGAAAGATACCAAAAATTTACACAAAGTAAATTTGGATGTCCCGATTATTAATAAGTGTTTTATTTGGTCCAAAAGAATGTTTAAGTGTGAACAAAACTATATTTAATGATGGTTCAACATCAAAAGAAGATAAGTGAACCTTTAGTGAAAACTGGAGCATATACGCCTAAAATTGAATTCTTTCCGTATGTTAAGCCTCTATCCTCTATTGGATAAATGTAAAAACATTTAAAAACATATATAATCATATTTTAGTTATTTATATCCATTCCAACCAATACAAAGGGTACATGTTAACTACCATTTAAAATAATATTATTTTATTATTAGAGTTCAACGTAAGATTCCCAAGAAACTCGTTGTTGCGTGTTGGGTACGCCATCAAGCATAGCGTCCCCTTTAAATTCATATCAATATTTTATTCACAAATATGGATAAATATGAAAATGTCAGATTATTTATTTACCTAGGGTGTTACATCCTTCCCCCCTTTTGGGAATTGCATCCTCCCAATTTTTAAAATTTATCTTAGAAACATCCTTGAAAGTCCCACATCGGAACAAGAGTCGGTAAAACAATCACTTTAAAATAAAGAAATATAAGCACAGAGGTCACCCGAGATAACTCATACTAGGATTCCAAGTAGGAAAACATGGACATGGAGGATAAAACATAGGGTCATGTTCGATGGAGAGTGATAGAAGACATGTTTAGGAGAATGTTAACCACAAGAAAATCACAAACTTGTGATGGGTTAAACGCTATTTGATTCCCCAGTAGGAAAAGTTTATAGAAAAAATTTTTGTTTTAAGTTACTTTTTCATGAGGAATTTATTCATAAGGAAACATAATCACTTATCATGTTGACTTTCAACTTTTACTAGATTCCTTAATCAAACTCATATTTTTTCCAAAAGACGGGTATTTAGGGAGACTTGTTCGCATTAAGAGTACTATAATCAACTTCTAGATAATCACCTAATCCACAAAAGAGAACTATATACATCCCATTTATTTAGACTTTAACCAAAACCAAAACCAAAAAGGTTAGTACAAGGTTAGATAATCCAGAAAAGGATAACCCATTTAAAAGAAAATCCATGCTTAATCTCCAAAATTTGTCTGACAAAACCCAAAGTTCAACGAGGACCATCCGATAAACAATTTTTCCATAAAATTATTCAAAGTAAACCAATATAAGATTGAAACCCCTGTATTTTAAGGATTTAGTCACATAGTCTTCCCAGTTAAATCGTAACATTTATCTCCAAACAACATCAGTTGCTCCTAAAGTCTCGTATGGAAAAGTAATTAACCTAATCACATATCCTCTATGATAGGTTAATAATATTCAAAAATAACCCAAAATCAACTTACTAATAATTCATAAAATCATATAACTAAAAATAATTAGTCAAACTAACCAGGGACTTCACATAGTCCAGTGGTAGGTGATAAATACCAGTTGCACTTTGAATGTGGGTTCAATTCCCGCAGCTTTATCCGACGCGACAGGTAGTCACACGGTCTACGTGTTGTCCTTTTTCCGAAACTATATAATTCTCAAATCATTCCCCAAAAGGGATAAAATCCTCAAAAATAACAATAAAATAATTTAACCTCAATTTTATCTCATTCCTTTCACTTCAATCATAACATATAGTAACCCATAATTACCTCAAAAGTAAGGATCATATAAACCCAAATGGTTCTTTATAACTATGTCCACAAAATAAAAGATTACTATTACTTAAATAAAAATTGCCTATATTAAACATCAGGGTTAAACATAATATAAAAAGTCTTCTAATGTAACCCCATCATCAACAGAGACTTAATACTCTTAAGAATTTCACCATAACTCTTGAAGCCCTTATATGTTGACATCTTACTCATTCAACATTATTCATGATCCATTATCCATTTCTTTCCAACTTATACCTATTTCCTACAAACAAAATCATGAATCATATCCTAAGATCCCAAAATATGAAAACAATAGTCATGAAATATTACATACCTTTGATTGTTCATTGTTAGTTTCTTCATCATCAATCGGAATGGCATTAGGTATTGGTAAACGAATATTGATACTCTCTTGGTGACCCCAATCAGGAAACTTCTTCATAGGACATGTGTTTGCATAATGACCATGCACACCACATTTAAAACATTCAATTGATCCCATAGAAAGAACTTCTTTCCCTTTCCTCGAGTCAACTGGATGCTTCCTTTTTCCATGGAAGGTTCTTGTTTTGTGACCTTCATTTCCACATCTATAGCATATTTCTGTCCCTTTGAAACATTTTCCTAGGTGTTTCTTTCCACATCTTTGACACATAGGTTTTTGAACACACTTACCTTTATGATTATTACCTGTACTTCTATAGGGATTTGTTTCTTGAATATATGATGCCATAGAGAAATCTCCAAGGTTTAGGTGGTAAATCATGACTCCAGATAGGTGGTTGAGGATAATCACAAGAGTTCTCATTGCAGCTCCCATATCATTCAGTTGCTTTCTCAAAAAAACTGTCACAGTTTCCTTCACATCCACTGTTACTTAGGTGCCTGCTAGATCCAGCCATTTACTAAAACCAAAAAGGTCAGTGTGAGTATATCAACAAAACCATCATGTACTAATTAGTAAGATAAACACTAAGATATACTTACTCATTCAATTTATCTAAAACTAGGACTCTTTCTGAAATCCTTACCATTATGGTAATGTCATTTATTCTTAAAGAATACTCTAACCTCAAAAGTTATCTAAACCGACCTCTGATACCAACAATAAGGCCCCACCCTTATTCCTTACTTAATCTTGAGTTATTACAAGATTACACATTGAGGATCTTTTCAGGTTTAGAGTTTTAGAGAATTAGATCATGAAACATTCATTACATTCCACATTTAAACAAAGTGGTTACATAAAAGAGTGTATTCATTCTTCCCATCAACGGAAACTTATTTAAAATATAACACAGATTGTTTCTTGACACATCCTTGACACTATCATCACATCATGTACCTTTCCCTTGACCTGTGAAAAACATTTCAAAAACTTGGGATGAGTATAAAAAGCTCAGTAAGAGTTATAAAAATATGGGAAGGAAACATGATTTCATATATATATTAGAATGAAATCACACTTTACCCATAAAACATAGGAATATCAAATCATGAATAAATCATAGAAAACATAAGACATAAAGGTAACTTGAGGCATTCATAACATTCTTACATAGGGATTAACCCTCTTGGTTACATTTGGAATACCCATCATAGTATATTCCCTAAATATCTTCGGAGAAACCTTAATGTTTCACTCCTTCACGTTACCCAATGCATTGGAGAGCTATATCGGGCTCACCCGCCTTTAGTTTATCACGGAACCACCCGTTTTCATAATAATGCCCAGGAACCTCAACATAATCATATCTCATAAAACATGCATAAAGGAAACGTAACATTCCCACCTTTCAGTCACAAGATATCGATACAACACATTTATATATATAACATTTTGAAAACCATTTTTGATACCAAAATAAAAGAAAACTAAAACATGGTATTTATTTTTCTTTTAAAAAGAAGGTATGGCTTGTAGAGGATGCCGAAACTAAAATAACGGTCACGACAGCAGAGAAGTCGTTGTCGCCGCATACGTACGACAAAAACATTCCCTTTTGTCGTTTAGTATACTCTTCATATAAAAAAGATTCCTTTTGAATAAACGTAAAAGTCAAAGGGGTTTATACACCGTATAAAAGAAGGTTGTGTATAAAACAAGATATGCCTCAATGAAAGGAGTTTGAGACGAAGTCCCATACCACCTTGAAGCTTATAACATTTTAAACCATTAATATCCATATAAATAAATCCTTAAAAACATTTTGAAAACATGTATATTAATAAGAATAAATCATTAAAACATTTAAAGTGATATTTTGGTTAAAGGGTTTTTACCAAAATTAGAGACACTTGAATACAATAATTGAGGAATAAAATTTAATCAGAACATTATAATATCATGATAATAAATGGATTCATGATATAATATTCCAAAGGACAGTATATATGCCATATAAGAGTGAATTGGTTCATAACAACAAAGAAGTCTTAATATGGATGTTAAATGTGATGAAATCCCTTATAAAGAAGGTATCCTTAAATTAAGGATAAATCAATCTCAAAATTATGTGTGACAAATATAAATACACCCAATATAATTGGATATTAAGTGTAAAACAATAAAAGGCCATTCACACATATTCAAAGGATTTCATATTCAATAACTACATGTTGAACCCAAAGAAATCGAAATTGGGTTAAAACGTTCCCTTGGTAAATTTCGACAGCCTAACGGCGTCACATCAAAAATTCAGAAAATGAGTTGATCAGAGATAAAAAGGGAATCTCACCACATGGACATAAAATTTACATAAATAAGGTTATAGAAGAACATATCCCAACATAATAGTATGTGAAATAAAATACATAACAAAGGAAGTCTTTTAAAAAAAGGAGGGTGAAAGGTTCCCTTACCGACATGGGTATCTTTCGAAACATATACCTCGTGAAAGAAGGACAATACAACATTGATGTAAATACTCATAAAAGAAATTATATTACACAATGAGTAATATAATGGGATGTACATAAAACACTCAAAGGAAATTGTGGCAAATGTAGCATAAATCTCACAGGAAAAAAAGTGAGATGAAAAATCCCTTAAGAAAACTCAGCAGCCTAACAGTGCCACTTAAAAACCTCCAAAAATGAATTTATGAGAGAGAATAAGGTCTCTCAAAACATGAAAATATAAATTACAGTAGTATTAATATAAAATAACATCCCAATAACATGAAATATGATCTTTAAAAGGAATGAAATAAAAGAGTGTACTTAAAAAAGAAAGAGAGGAGTAGGATCCCTTACCTCTGGTCCGACATGACTCGATCATTCTTTAATCTCCTGAATAATAAACTTGAGTTAATTTCTACTTCCTTAAGAACCTTTTTCAAGTTCATTATTCCTTTTATATCACTTATTTCCATGTCATAAACATTATGTAATCATTTAAGTTAATAATATTTGTTTTGCCGATATTTGGTTCTTAAGTCGGAAGTGGACTTCTTACAATTACATGTTGTTCATGTGGCCAAATGTTTATTATATCCAGAATTGAATTTGTGATGTAGATATCATATATGACATATATACCCAGTACATGAATGCATTTATAACATTACATAATCATTTAGAGGTAAGAAATGAAATGCACCGTTCATGGAGACGGTAAGTCGTACGTACGCATGAACGCTACTTTCATTTCTATTTCGTATTTTATAGAATGGAATCATAATGATATACAGGTATATTATAATTTCAGTATAATATAATATATAATATCATTGTTCCATCCTTTATACATCCCACATATATTATTTAATGAATCAAATCACTTTGAGGGGGCGGTAGTCCACACTTCCTTAAATGAAGATATCGCGTTTACCCATAATGGAATCCATAAAGTTATGCCCAAAATGAAAAAAATAAGCTTAAGGAAAACATAAACATATTATATATCATATATAAAAATATTGACATCATAATTGCATCGTTTGAAGGTGTTAAATGAGTATTGAACAATCATCGTTTCGGGAGGCAAAATTTCGCCATCCACGGAAACCGTATGTTCTTTAACCATTTGATGTAGTTTTTTGAGAGTGTAGCTCTAATAAATCTTATAAAAACATCCTAGTATATTTAAGATAATGGTTTTGTTACAAAAGAAGTAAATAAAAAGAGTTTAGGGGGTTGGAGAAGCAAAATAAAACAAATGAACATGAGAGAATGAATTACCTTTAAAAGTGTAACTCCTTTTGATTTGAGCCTAAAGGCTTCCTTTGAAAGGGTTATTCACAAAGGGAATCATCTAGGATTAGGAAAGGGATGTGGATAGAGTAAATGGGTAGGGTTTGGCCGAGCCAAATGCTTGAGGAGTGTGTAAAATGAGGTAGAGGTGGGGGACTTTTATAAGAGGAGAGGAGGGGCACTTTTGAAAAGTAAGAAATATTACTTTATTTGAAAATGTGTTTCGGTTTTAAAAGGTCACACATTGATATAATTCGTGGATAAGGTGATAAGGGTTCTAAATCCACCCATCCAATAAGTTTTGGACATGTGTAGGTCATAGAGGATTCATTATCTTCTCATTTTATTTAAATCGTCAGATAATGATGTCATCGCTGCATCATTATGATGTCATAAATAATTTAATTTATTTAATGTCTAAAAATTATTAAAAAATTACTATGATGTAGGAAATCGTTTTAGATTTTCAATTAATATTTATAATAAAAAATCTGACTTGTATAACTCCACTTAAACGTTTTTTTAGTAAAACATATCATGTTTGTGTCATTTTTACTTTTACATTAAATAAAACGTTATTTATGTCATTTCCAAACCAAAGTGGCTCCATGGGGTCCCCAAGTTGACCCATGGCTTGTCGTGGTCGTCCATTACACATCCAATGAGGTTAGGACATGTTTCAAGTTCATTTCATATTATTAAAACATTATTTTTACCTTAAACTACACTAATTACCTCTAATCGCGATTAAAAACCTAATAAGTTACTATTCACAAAAAAAATTATTTTTATCCCATTGAACCACATTTTACTCCTTAATTAAATCCATGTATGTTGGATTTTTTAAATTCAAAACACAGAGATGGAAAATTTTCATTTAAACGGAAAAATCAGTTTTTATAAGTACCACTAAGTGGTGTCACTATTCATAAAAAATTGATGTTTTTCAGAAAAATCCCAAAAATTCACCCTAACCTATATTTGATATTACGAATTCAATAATGTAGTCTATTTTACAAAATTAAAAACATATAAGTCACATCAATTAATTTAATAATTAATTCCCACTGTCAGAGCAAATAGCGTGTTTTTATGAAACAATAAGTATCAAAAGATTGACACTGGTTTAAGTCTGATTTCAAAGTGAAATAAATTCCAAAGACAACTATTGGATTTAATGGTAAAAATATATTCTAATTTCCCTTTAAATCCAATTCCAAAGATAATCTAATAATATAAACAAATTAGATTAAAAAGAGGTTTTGAATTAAAATACAACATTTTATACTATTCATTTAAAAAAATAAACTTTATCGGAAAGATACCAAAAATTTACACAAAGTAAATTTGGATGTCCCGATTATTAATAAGTGTTTTATTTGGTCCAAAAGAATGTTTAAGTGTGAACAAAACTATATTTAATGATGGTTCAACATCAAAAGAAGATAAGTGAACCTTTAGTGAAAACTGGAGCATATACGCCTAAAATTGAATTCTTTCCGTATGTTAAGCCTCTATCCTCTATTGGATAAATGTAAAAACATTTAAAAACATATATAATCATATTTTAGTTATTTATATCCATTCCAACCAATACAAAGGGTACATGTTAACTACCATTTAAAATAATATTATTTTATTATTAGAGTTCAACGTAAGATTCCCAAGAAACTCGTTGTTGCGTGTTGGGTACGCCATCGAGCATAGCGTCCCCTTTAAATTCATATCAATATTTTATTCACAAATATGGATAAATATGAAAATGTCAGATTATTTATTTACCTAGGGTGTTACATCCTTCCCCCCTTTTGGGAATTGCATCCTCCCAATTTTTAAAATTTATCTTAGAAACATCCTTGAAAGTCCCACATCGGAACAAGAGTCGGTAAAACAATCACTTTAAAATAAAGAAAGATAAGTACAGAGGTCACCCGAGTTAACTCATACTAGGATTCCAAGTAGGAAAACATGGACATGGGGGAGAAAACATAGGGTCATGTTTTGATGGAGAGTGATAGAAAACATGTTTAGGAGAAAGTTAACCATAATAAAATCACAAACTTGTGATGGGTTAAACGGTATTTGATTCCCCAGTAGGAAAAGTTAATAGACAACATTTTTGTTTTAAGTTACTTTTTATTGAGGAATTTATTCATAAGGAAGCATAATCACTTATCATGTTGACTTTTAACTTTTACTAGATTCCTTAATCAAACTCATATTTTTTCCCAAATATGAGTTTTTAGGGACACTTGTTCGCATTAAGAGTACTATAATCAACTTCTAAAGAATCACATAATCCACAAAAGAGAACTATATACATCCCATTTCTGTAGGCTTTAACCAAAACCAAAACCAAAAAGGTTAGTACAAGGACAGATAATCTAGAAAAGGATAACCCATTAAAAAGAAAATCCATGCTTAATCTCCAAAATTTGTCCAACAAAACCCAAAGTTCAACGAGGACCATCCGATAAACAATTTGAACATAAAATTATTCAATGTAAACCAATATAAGATTGAAACCCAAGTATTTTAAGGATTTAGTCACATAGTCTTCCCAGTTAAATCGTAACATTTATCTCCAAACAACATCAGTTGCTCCTAAAGTCTCATATGGAAAAGTAATTAACCTAATCACATATCCTCTATGAAAGCTTAATAATTTTCATAAATAACCCAAAATAAAATTACTCTTAATTCATAAAATCATATAACTAAAAAGAATTAGTCAAACTAACCAGGGACTTCACGTAGTCCAGTGGTAGGCGATAAATACCAGTTGCACTTTGATTGTGGGTTCGATTCCCGCAGCTTTGTCTGACGCGACGGGTAGACACACGGTCTAAGTGTCGTCCTTTTTCCAAAACTATATAATTCTAAAATCATTCCCCAAAAAGGGATAAAATCATCAAAAATAACCATAACATAATTTAACCTCAATTTTAACTCATGCCTTTTACTTCAATTATAACATATAGTAACCCATAATTACCTCAAAAGTAAGGATCATATAAACCCAAATGGTTCTTTATAACTATGTCCACAAAATAAAAATTACTATTACTTGAATAAAAATTGCCTATATTAAACATCAGGGTTACACATAATATAAAAAGTCTTCTAATGTAACCCCATCATCAAAAGAGATTTAATACTCTTAAGAATTTCACCATAACTCTTGAAGCCCTTATATGTTGACATCTTACTCATTCAACATTATTCATGATCCATTATCTATTTATTTCCAACTTATACATCTTTCCTACAAACAAAATCATGAATCATATCCTAAGATCCAAAAATAGGAAAACAATAGTCATGAAAGAGTACATACCTTTGATTGGTCATTGTCAGTTTCTTCATCCTCAATCGGAATGGCTTTAGGTATTGGTAAATGAATATTGGTACGCTCTTGGAGACCCCATTCAGGAAATTTCTTCCTAGGAAATGTGTTTGCATAATGACCATGCACACCACATTTAAAACATTCAATTGATCCCTCAGAAATAACTTCTTTCCCTTTCCTCGAGTCAACTGGATGCTTCCCTTTTCCATGGCAGGTTCTTGCTTTATGACCTTCATCTCCACATCTATAGCATATTTCTGTCCCTTTGAAACATTTTCCTAGGTGTTTATTTCCACATCTTTGACACATAGGTTTTTGAACACACTTACCTTTATGATTATTAACTGTACTTCTATAGGGATTTGTTTCTTGCATATATGATGCCATAGAGAAATCTCCAAGGTTTAGGTGGTATGTCATGACTCCAGATGGTTTGTTGAGGATAATCACAAGAGTTCTCATTGCAGCTCCCATATCATTCAATTTCTTGCTCAAAAAAACTATCACAGTTTCCTTCACATCCACTGTTACTTGGGTGCCTGCTAGATCCATCCATTTACTAAATCCAAAAAGGTCAGTGTGATTATATCAACAAAACCATCATGTACTAATGAGTAAGATAAAAACTAAGATATACTTACTCATTCACTTTATCTAAAACTAGGGCTCTTTCTAAAATCCTAACCATTATGGTAATGTCATTTATTCTTAAAGAATACCCTAACCTCTAAAGTTATCTAACCCGACCTCTGATACCAACTATAAGGCCCCACCCTTAATCCTTACTTAATCATTAGTTATTACAAGATTACACATTGTGGATCTTTTCAGGTTTAGAGTTTTAGAGAATTAGATCATGAAACATTCATTACATTCCACATTTAAACAAAGTGGTTACATAAAAGACAGTATTCATTATTCCCATCAACGGAAACATATTTAAAATATAACACAGATTCTTTCTTGACACATCCTTGACACTATAATCACATCATGTACCTTTCCCTTGACCTATGAAAAACATTTCAAAAATATGGGATGAGCATAAAAAGCTCAGTAAGAGTTATAAAAATATGGGAAGGAAACATGAGTTCATATATATATTAGAATGAAATCACACTTTACCCATAAAACATAGGCATATCAAATCATGAATAAATCATAGAAAACATAAGACATAAAGGTAACTTGAGGCATTCATAACATTCTTACGTAGGGAGTAACCCTCTTGGTTATGTTTGGAATACCCATCACAGTATATTCCCTAAATCTCTTCGGAGAAACCTTAACGTTTCACTCCTTCGCATTACCCAATGCATTGGAGAGCTATATCGGGCTCACCCGCCATTAGTTTATCATGGAACCACCCGTTTTCATAATAATGCCCAAGAACCTCAACATAATCATATCTCATAAAACATGCATAAAGGAAACATAACATTCCCACCTTTCAGTCACAAGATATCAATACAACACATTGATATATAAAACATTTTGGAAACCATTTTTGATACCAAAATAAATGAAAAGTAAAACATGGTATTTATTTTTCTTTTAAAAAGAAGGTATGGTTTGTAGAGGAAGCCGAAACTAAAATAACTGTCACGATGGCGGAGAAGTCGTTGTCGCCGCATACCTACGACAAAAACATTCCCTTTTGTCGTTTAGTAAACGCTTCGTATAAAAAATATTCCTTTTAAATAAACGTAAAAGTCAAAGGGGTTTATACACCGTATAACAGAAGGTTGTGTATAAAACAAAATAATCCTCAATGAAAGGAGATTGAGACGAAGTCCCATACCACATTGAAGCTTATAACATTTTAAACCATAAATATCCATATAAATAAATCCATAAAAACATTTTTAAAACATGGATATTAATAAGAATAAATCATTAAAACATTTAATGTGATATTTTGGTTAAAGAGTTTTTACCAAAATTAGAGACACTTGAATACAATAATTGAGAAATAACATTTATTCAGAACATTATAATATCATGAGAATAAATGGATTCATGATATAATATTCCAAAGGACAGTATATACACCACATAAGTGTGAATTGGTTCATAAAAACAACGAAGTCTCAATAGGGATGTAAAATGTGATGAAATCCCTTATAAAGAAGGTATCCTTAAATTAAGGATAAATCAATCTCAAAATTATGTGTGACAAATATAAATACACCCAATATAATTGGATATTAAGTTTAAAACAATAAAAGTCCATTCACACATATTCAAATGATGTCATATTCAATAACTACATGTTGAACCCAAAGAAATCGAAATTCGGTTAAAACGTTCCCTTTGTAAATTTCGACAGCCTAATGGCGTCAATTCAAAAATTCAGAAAATGAGTTGATGAGAGATAAAAAGGGAATCTCATCACTTGGACATAAAATTTACATAAATAAGGATATAGAAGAACATATCCCAACATAATATTATGTGAAATAAAATACATAACAAAAGAAGTCTTTTAAAAAAAGGAGGGTGAAAGGTTCCCTTACCGACATGGGTATCTTTCGAAACATATACCTCGTGAAAGAAGGACAATACAACATTGATGTAAATACTCATAAAAGAATTTATATTACAAAATGAGTAATATAATGGGCAGTAAATACAACACTCAATGGAAATTGTGGCAAATGTAGCATAAATCTCACAAGAATAAAAGTGAGATGAAAAATCCCTTACGAAAACTCAGCAGCCTAACAGCACCACTTAAAAACTTCCAAAAATGGATTGATGAGATATAATAGGGTCTATCATCACATGTACATATAAATTACAGTATTATTAATATAAAATAACATCCCAATAAAAAGAAATATGATCTTAAAAAGGAATGACATAAAAGAGTGTACTTAAAAAGAAAGAGAGGAGTAGGATCCCTTACCTCAGGTCCGATATGACTCGATCATTCTTTAATCTCCGGAATAATAAACATGAGTTAATTTCTAATTCCATAAGAACCTTTATCCAGTTCATTATTCCTTTTATATCACTTATTTCCGTGTCATAAACATTATGTAATCATTTAAGTTAATAATATTTGTTTTGCCGATATTTGGTTCTTAATTCGAAAGTGGACTTCTTACAATTACATGTTGTTCATGTGGCCAAATGTTTATTATATCCAGAATTGTATTCATGATGTAGATATCATATATGTCATATATACCCAGTACTTGCATGCATTTATAACATTACATAATCATTTAGAGGTAAGAAATGAAGTGCACCGTTCATGGAGACGGTAAGTCGTACGTACGCATGAACGCTACTTTCATTTCTATTACGTATTTTATAGAATGGAATCATAATGATGTAAAGGTATATTATAATTACAGTATAATATCATATATAATATCATAGTTACATCCTTTATACGTCCCACATATGGTATTTAACGAATCAAATCACTTTGAGGGGGCGGTAGTCCGCACTTCCTTAAATGAAGATATCACGTTTACCCATAACGGAATCCATAAAGGTATGCCCAAAATTAAAAAAAACTTAAGATTAAGGAAAAACTAATCATATTATATATCATATATAAAAATAGTGACATCATAATGGCCACCTTTGAAGGTGTTAAATGAGTATTGAACAATCATCGTTTCGGGAGGCAAAATTTCGCCATCCACGGAAACCGTATGTTCTTTAACCATTTGATGTAGTTTTGTGAGAGTGTAGCTCAAATAAATCTTATAACAACATCCTAGTGTTTGAATATATTGTTTTTGTTACAAAATAAGTAAATAAAAAGAGTTTAGTGGGTTGGAGAAGCAAAATAAAACAAACGAACATGAGAGAATGAATTACCTTTAAAAGTGTAACTCCTTTTGATTTGAGCATAAAGGCTTCCTTTGAAAGGGTTCTGCACAAAGTTAATCCTCTAGGATGAGGAGAGAGATTTGGAGAGAGTAAATGGGTAGGGTTTGGCCGAGCCAAAGGCTTGAGGAGTGTGTAAAATGTGGTAGAGGTGGGTCCTTTTATAAGAGGAGAGGAGGGGCACTTTTGGAAAGTAAGAAGTATTATTTTATTTGAAAATGTGTTTCGGTTTTAAAAGGTCAAACATTGATATAATTCGTGTATAAGGTGATATGGGTTCGAAATCCACCCATCCAATAAGTTTTGGACATGTGTAGGTCATAGATATTACATTATCTTCTAATTTTATTTAAATCGTCAGATAATGATGTCATTGCCGCGTCATTATGATTTCATAAATAATTTAATTTATTTAATGTCTAAAAATTATTAAAAAATTACTATGATGTAGGAAATCCTTTTATCTTTCCAATGACTACTTATAATAAAAACTCTGACTTGTATAACCCCACTTAAAATTTTTTTTAGTAAAACATATCATGTTTGTGTCATTTTTACTTTTACATTAAATAAAAAGTTATTTATGACATTTCCCAACCAAAGTGGCTCCATGGGGTCCCCAAGTTTACCCATGGCTTTTCTTGGTCGGCCATTACACATCCAATGAGGTTAGGACATGTTTCATGTTCATTTCATATTATTAAAACATTATTTTTACCTTAAACTACACTAATTACCTCTAATCGCGATTAAAAACCTAATAAGTTACTATTCACCAAAAAAAATTATTTTTATCCCATTGAACCACATTTTGCTTCTTAATGAAAACCATGTATGTCGGATTTTTGAAATTCAAAACACAAAGATGGAAAATTTTCATTTAAACGGAAAAATCAGTTTTTATAAGTACCACTTAGTGGTGTCACTATTCATCAAAAAATGATGTTTTTCAGAAAAATCCCAAAAATTCACCCTAAGATATATTTGATATTAAGAATTAAAAAATGAAGTCTATTTTAAAAAATTCAAAACATATATGTCACATTAATTAATTTAATAATTAATTCCCTCTGTCAGAGAAAATTGCGTGTTTTTATGAAACAATAAGTTTCAAAAGATTGACACTGGTTCAAGTCTGATTTCAAAGTGAAATTAATTCCAAAGACCACTATTGGATTTAATGGTAAAAATCTATTCTAATTTCGCTTTAAAACCAATTAAAAACATAATCTAATAATATAAATAAATTAGATTAAAAATAGGTTTTGAATTAAAATACAACATTTTACACTATTCATTTAAAAAAATGAACTTTATCGGAAAGATACCAAAAATTTACACAAAGTAAATTTTGAGGTCCCGGTTCGTAATAAGTGTTTTATTTGGTCCAAAAGAATGTTTAAGAGTGAAAAAAACTATATTTAATGATGTTTCAACATCAAAAGGTGATAAGTGAACCTTTAGTGAAAACTGGGGCATATACGCCTAAAATTAAATTCTTTCCGTATTTTAAGACTCTACATCTATTGGATAAATGTAAAAACATTTAAAAACATATATAATCATATTTTAGTTATTTCTATCCATTCCTGCCAATACAACGACTACATGTTAAATACCATTTAAAATAATATTATTTTATTATTAGAGTGCAACGTAAGATTCCCAAGAAACTCGTTGTTGCATGTTGGGTACGCCATAGAGCATAGCGTCCCCTTTAAATTCATATCAATATTTTATTCACAAATATGGATAAATATGAAAATGTCATATTATTTATTTACCTGGGGTGTTACATCCTTCCCCCCCTTTTTGGAATTGCGTCCTCCCAATTTTTAAAATTGATCATAGAAACATCCTTGAAAGTCCCACATCGGAACAAGAGTCGGTAAAACAATCACTTTAAAATAAAGAGAGATAAGCACAGAGGTCACCCGAGTTAACTCATACTAGGATTCCATGTAGGAAATCATGGACAATGAGGAGAAAACATAGGGTCATGTTCTGATGGAGAGTGATAGAAAACATGTTTAGAAGAAAGTTAACCACAAGAAAATCACAAACTTGTGATGGGTTAAACGGTATTCGATTCCCCAGTAGGAAAAGTTAATAGACAACATTTTTGTTTTAAGTTACTTTTTATTGAGGAATTTATTCATAAGGAAACATAATCACTTATCATGTTGACTTTCAACTTTTACAAGATTCCTTAATCAAACTCATATTTTTTCCAAAATACGAGTATTTAGGGAGACTTGTTCGCATTAAGAGTACTATAATCAACTTCTAGAGAATCACCTAATCCACAAAAGAGAACTATATACATCCCATTTCTTTAGGCTTTAACCAAAACCAAAACCAAAACCAAAAAGGTTATTACAAGGTGAGATAATCCAGAAAAGGATAACCCATTAAAAAGAAAATCCATGCTTAATCTCCAAAACTTGTCCAACAAAACCCAAAGGTCAACGAGGACCATCCGATAAACAATTTTTCCATAAAATTATTCAAAGTAAACCAATATAAGATTGAAACCCAAGTATTTGAAGGATTTAGTCACATAGTCTTCCCAGTTAAATCGTAACATTTATCTCCAAACAACATCAGTTGCTCCTAAAGTCTCGTATGGAAAGGTAATTAACCTAATCACATATCCTCTATGATAGGTTAATAATTTTTATAAATAACCCAAAATCAACTTACTCATAATTAATAAAATAATATAACTAAAAAGAATTAGTCAAACTAACTAGGGACTTCATGTAGTCCAGTGGTAGGCGATAAATACCAGTTGCACTTTGATTGTGGGTTTGATTCCCACAGCTTTGTCCGACGCGACGGGTAGTCACACGGTCTACGTGTCGTCCTTTTTCCAAAAATATATAATTCTCCAATCATTCCCCAAAAAGGGATAAAATCATCAAAAATATCCATAACATAATTTAACCTCAATTTTATCTCATGCCTTTCACTTCAATCATAACATATAGTAACCCATAATTACCTCAAATGTAAGGATCATATAAACCCAAATGGTTCTTTATAACTATGTCCACATAATAAAAGATTACAATTACATGAATAAAAATTTCCTATATTAAACATCAGGGTTACACATAATATAAATAGTCTTCTAATGTAACCCCATCATCAAAAGAGACTTAATACTCTTAAGAATTTCACCATAACTCTTGAAGCCCTTATATGTTGAAATCTTACTCATTCAACATTATTCATGATCCATTATCCATTTCATTCCAAGTTATACCTATTTCCTACAAACAAAATCATGAATCATATCCTATGATCCCAAAATAGGAAAACAATAGTCAAGAAATAGTATATACCTTTGATTGGTCATTGTCAGTTTCTTCATCCTCAATCGGAATGGCATTAGGTATTGGTAAACGAATATTGGTACGCTCTTGGTGACCCCATTCAGGAAACCTCTTCATAGGACATGTGTTTGCATAATGACCATGCACACCACATTTAAAACATTCAATTGATCCCTCAGAAAGAACTTCTTTCCCTTTCCTCGAGTCAACTGTATGCTTCCTTTTTACATGGAATGTTCTTGCATTATGACCTTCATTTCCACATCTATAGCATATTTCTGTCTCTTTGGAACATTTTGCTAGGTGTTTCTTTCCACATCTTTGACACATAGGTTTTTGAACACACTTACCTTTATGATTATTACATGTACTTCTATAGGGATTTTTTTCTTGCATATATGATGCCATAGAGAAATCTCCAAGGTTTAGGTGGTAAATCATGACTCCAGATAGTTGGTTGAGGATAATCACAAGAGTTCTCATTGCAGCTCCCATATCATTCAGTTGTTTGCTCAAAAAAACTGTCACAGTTTCCTTCACATCCACTGTTACATTGGTGACTGCTAGATCCAGCCATTTACTAAAACCAAAAAGGTCAGTGTGAGTATATCAACAAAACCATCATGTACTAATGAGTAAGATAAACACTAAGATATACTTACTCATTCACTTTATCTAAAACTATGAATTTTTCTGAAATACTAACCATTATGTAATGTCATTTATGCTTAAAGAATACCCTAACCTCTAAAGTTATCTAAACCGACCTCTGATACCAACTATAAGGCCCCACCCTTAATCCATAAATAATCTTGAGTTATTACAAGATTACACATTGAGTTTCTTTTCAGGTTTATAGTTTTAGAAAATTAGATCATGAAACTTGCATTACATTCCACATTTAAACAAAGTGGTTACATAAAAGACAGTATTAATTCTTCCCATCAACGGAAACATATTTAAAATATAACACAGATTCTTTCTTGACACATCCTTGACACTATCATCACATCATGTACCTTTCCCTTGACCTGTGAAAAACGTTTCAAAATCATGGGATGAGCATAAAAAGCTCAGTAAGAGTTATAAAAATATGGGAAGGAAACATGAGTTCATATATATATTAGAATGAAATCACACTATACCCATAAAACATAGGCCTATCAAATCATGAATAAATCATAGAAAACATAAGACATAAAGGTAACTTGAGGCATTCATAACATTCTTACGTAGGGAGTAACCCTCTGGGTTACGTTTGGAATACCCATCATAGTATATTCCCTAAATCTCTTCGGAGAATCCTTAACGTTTCACTCCTTCGCGTTACCCAATGCATTGGAGAGCTATATCGGGCTCACCAGCCCTTAGTTTATCACAGAACCACCTGTTTTCATAATAATTCCCAAGAGCCTCAACATAATCATATCTCATAAAACATGCATAATGGAAACATAACATTACCACCTTTCAGTCACAAGATATCAATACAACACATTGATATATAAAACATTTTGAAAACCATTTTTGATACCAAAATAAAAGAAAAGTAAAACATGGTATTTATTTTTCTTTTAAAAAGAAGGTATGGCTTGTAGAGGAATCCGAAACTAAAATAACGGTCATGACGGAGGAGAAGTCGTTGTCGCCACATACGTACGACAAAAACATTCCCTTTTTTTGTTTAGTAAATGCTTCGTATAAAAAATATTCCTTTGGAATAAACGTAAAAGTCAAAGGGATTTATACACCGTATAAAAGAAGGTTGTGTTTAAAACAAAATATGCCTCAATGAAAGGAGATTGAGATAAAGTCCCATACCACCTTGAAGCTTATAACATTTTAAACCATTAATATCCATATAAATAAATCCATAAAAACATTTTGAAAACATGGATATTAATAATAATAAATCATTAAAACATTTAAAGCGATATTTTGGTTATAGGGTTTTTACCAAAATTAGAGACACTTCAATACAATAATCGAGGAATAACATTTAATCAAACATTATAATATCATGAGAATAAATCGATTCATGATATAATATTCCAAAGGACAGTATATACACCATATAAGAGTGAATTGGTTTATAACAACAACGAAGTCTCAATAGGGATGTAAAATGTGATGAAATCCCTTATAAAGAAGGTATCCTTAAATTAAGGATAAATCAATCTCAAAATTATGTGTGACAAATATAAATACACCCAATATAATTGGATATTAAGTGTAAAACAATAAAAGGCCATTCAAACATATTCAAAGGATGTCATATTCAACAACTACATGTTGAACCCATAGAAATCGAAATTGGGTTAAAACGTTCCCTTGGTAAATTTCGACAGCCTAACGACGTCACTTAAAAAATTCAGAAAATGAGTTGATGAGAGTTAAAAAGGGAATCTCATCACATGGACATAAAATTTACATAAATAAGTATATATAAGAACATTTCCCAACATAAAAGTATGTGAAATAAAATACATAACAAAAGAATTCTTTTAAAAAAAGGAGGGTGAAAGGTTCCCTTACAGACATGGGTATCGTTCGAAACATATACCATGTGAAAGAAGGACAATACAACATTGATTTAAATACTCATAAAAGAAATTATATTACACAATGAGTAATATAATTGTCAGTACATACAACACTCAAAGGAAACTGTGGAAAATGTAGCATAAATCTCATAGGAATAAAAGTGAGATGAAAAACCCCTTACGAAAACTCAGCAGCCTAACAACGCCACATAAAAACATCCAAAAATGGATTGATGAGAGAGAATAGGGTTTCTCATCACATGAACATATAAATTACAGTAGTATTAATATATAATAACATCCCAATAACAAGAAATATGATCTTTAAAAGGAATGACATAAAAGAGTGTACTTAAAAAGAAAGAGAGGAGTAGGATCCCTTACCTCAGGTCCGACATGACTCGATCGTTCTTTAATCTCCTGAATAATAAACTTGAGTTAATTTATACTTCCTTAAGAACCTTTTTCAAGTTCATTATTCCTTTTATATCACTTATTTCCATGTCATAAACATTATGTAATCATTTATGTTTATAATATTTGTTTTGCCGATATTTGGTTCTTAAGTCGAAAGTGGACTTCTTACAATTACATGTTTTTCATGTGGCCAAATGTTTATTATATCCAGAATTTTATTCATGATGTAGATATCATATATGTAATATATACCCAGTACATGCATGCATTTATAACATTACATAATCATTTAGAGGTAAAAAATGAAATGCACCGTTCATGGAGACGGTAAGTCGTACGTACGCATGAACGCTACTTTCATTTCTATTTCGTATTTTATAGAATGGAATAATAATGATATAAAGGTATATTATAATTCCATTATAATATCATATATAATATCATAGTTCCATCCTTTATATGTCCCACATATGTTATTTAACGAATCAAATCACTTTGAGGGGGCGGTAGTCCGCACTTCCTTAAATGAAGATATCGCGTTTACCCATAATGGAATCCATAATGGTATGACCAAATTAAAAAAACAGAAGCTTAAGGAAAAAAATAACATATTATATATCATATATAAAAATAGTGACATCATAATGGCCACATTTGAAGGTGTTAAATGAGTACTGATCAATCATCGTTTCGGGAGGCAGAATTTCGTCATCCACGGAAACTGTAAGTTCTTTAACCATTTGATGTAGTTGTGTGAGAGTGTAGCTCGAATAAATCTTATAAAAAAATCCTAGTATATTTAATATACTGGTTTTGTTACAAAATAAGTAAATAAAAAGAGTTTAGGAGATGGAGAAGCAAAATAAAACAAATGAACATGAGAGAATGAATTACCTTTAAAAGTGTAACTCCTTTTGATTTGAGCCTAAAGGCTTCCTTTGAAAGGGTTTTGCCCAATGGGAATCCTCTAGGATGAGGAGAGGGATGTGGATAGAGTAAATGGGTAGGGTTTGGCCGAGCCAAAGGCTTGAGGAGTGTGTAAAATGAGGTAGAGTTGGGGGCCTTTTATAAGAGGAGAGGAGGGGCACTTTTGGAAAGGTAGAAATATTATTTTATTTGAAAATGAGTATCGGTTTTAAAAGGTCTCCAATTTATATAATTCGTGGATAAGGTGATAAGGGTTCTAAATAAACCAATAAAATATGTTTTGGACTTGTGTACATAATAGAGTATACATTATCTTATCATTTTATTTAAATCATCAGATAATAATGTCATTGCTGCATCATTATGATGTCATAAATAATTTAATTTATTTAATGTCTAAAAATTATAAAAAATTACTATGTTGTATTAAATATTTTTAGCTTTCCAATGACTATTTATAATAAAAAATATGACTTGTATAACCCCACTTAAATTTTTTTTAGTAAAACTTATCATGTTTGTGTCATTTTTACTTTTACATTAAATAAAAAGTTATTTATGTCATTTCCCAACCGAAGTGGCTCCATGGGGTCCCCAAGTTGACCCATGGATTTTATTTGTCGTGAATTACACATCCAATGTGGTTAGGACATGTGTCAAGTTCATTTCATATTATTAAAACATTATTTTTACCTTAAACTAAACTAGTTACCTCTAATCACGATTACAAACTTAATAAGTTACTATTCACCAAAAAATTATTTTTATCCCATTGAACCACATTTTACTTCTTAATAAAAACCATGTATGTCTTATTTTTGAAATTCAAAACACAAAGATGGCAAAATTTCATTTAAACGGAAAAATCAGTTTTTATAAGTACCACTTAGTGGTGTCACTATTCATCAAAAATTGATGTTTTTCAGAAAAATCCCAAAAATTCACCCTAAGCAATATTTGATATTACGAATTCAAAAATGAATTCTATTTTACAAAATTCAAAACATATAAGTCACATTAATTAATTTAATAATTAATTCCCGCTGTCAGATCAAATAGCGTGTTTTTATGAAACAATAAGTATTAAAAGATTGACAATGGTTTAAGTCTGATTTCAAAGTGAAATTAATTACAAAGACCACTATTGGATTTAATGGTAAAAATATATTCTAATTTCACTTTAAAACCAATTAAAAAGATAATCTAATCATATAAATAAATTAGATTAAAAAGAGGTTTTGAATTAAAATACAAAATTTTACACTATTCATTTAAAAAAATGAACTTTATCGGAAAGATACCAAAAATTTACACAAAGTAAATTTTTTTGTCCTGATTCTTAATAAGTGTTTTATTTGGTCCAAAATAATGTTTAAGTGTGAACAAAACTATATTTAATTATGGTTCAACATCAAAAGGTGATAAGTGAACCTTTAGTTAAAACTGGGGCATATACACCTAAAATTGAATTCTTTCCATATTTTAAGCCCATATCCTCTATTGGATAAATGTAAAAACATTTAAAAACATATATAATCATATTTTAGTTATTTCTATCCATTCCCAACAATACAACGACTACATGTTAACTACCATTTAAAATAATATTATTTTATTATTAGAATGCAACGTAAGATTCTCAAGAAACTCGTTGTTGCGTGTTGGGTACGCCATCGAGCATAGCGTCCCCTTTAAAGTCATATAAATATTTTATTCACAAATATGGATAAATATGAAAATGTCATATTCTTTATTTACCTGGGGTGTTACAATGTATTTGGAGGTGTTATGTCGTGTGAGGCTCTTCTACACATGCAAGACTTTGGATAACATGAGACACAGTGTACCCCCTAGTACACATGTCGTGTACTCCCTTAAAGAGTGATTTATGCTTTTTTATTCTTAGTTTGGACCATTATAGTAGGAGGTAAATCCCTTGGTCCTTTCCATGACTGTACAATGTAACATTACATCCAATAATTTATATTGTGATCCCTTCTAGATATTGAGTCTCATATTGAGTTGTGTAGTCCCTCTATGATATAGGAGTGTGATACTTTATCAACCCTAGTTAGAGTTTGGGGAATGAGCATAACTTTTATATATAGGGCTTTGATCCTCCATCTAGTAGTCGATATCAATTGGTTTTGTGGAATCATTATTGTATGATCCCCTATATAGTGGTTCAATCGGGATTGGGTTTGTGGTGTCACCCCCAGTGGTTTTGGGTGTGACACCCTATCTATGTATCAAATACTACATAGGCTTTTACATTCTCCTTGGGTGGGGCCCAATGTTCTAGACCTCTTTTTTGAGTGTCTCTGATGATAGCGTAGCTCGTGGAGTGTGTTCTCCTAGAACGACCATTACATAGAGCGGAATCTGGTGGCTGGACGTTATTTATGACTGCTTGATGGCACGGTGTTTCTACGAAGTTTAAATGAGTTTTTTTCCTAATCTAAATTGATTATTAATTCTTCTATTAACCTTACATTAATTGGTGTGTTTTTATTACCATTTTAAGGGTTTATTATTGAGTATTATTATACTCAGCCCTACAACGACTTGGCCTGAAAATGTAGTGTCTTGTGGAGACGACGACCCTTTTGACTATGTCTATGAGGATTGGGAGTGGGTGGATAACAGGCGGATATTGATAGACTAATGTTTTTACATAGAGCATACTATTGACTTAGTACTCACCCATGGGGTAGGTTAGACAATGTTCAGTTTTCATTGGGCTTTTATTTGTCCCCTATTAGGTTTTTAGTACTTTACTATGATACTATGTTGTGGGATCTTAGATGTATGCATGTGTTTTTGTTGTTGTTTTACATTTCACAATTGTGGCTAAGAATATTAGTGTGCATGTACATGTAAATTTGGTTAATGCTTCCCATTTGTGGGACATGTTTACTCGGTTCTAGTCACCAGTCCCTAACATTTTAGAGGCATGATTGTGGTAGTCAAGGGTCAGGACCCTCTAGTACATGTTGAGATGGAGTGGTATTAGAGTAGTTAGTTCTACATTAGGACTGGGGGGCTATGAGATTGTTTTGGGGAAACAATGTTATGTGTTTTGAGTTTGGTTTTAGGACATGGATTCTAGTGTTGGTGCGATGACCGATGTATCCATACAATGTCACATGCATCTTGTGACACCCAATGCATTAAAATGTTTTCATTTTATAAGAAAAATTATTTTTTTTGGCATGATTTATACAAAAAGATAAAATTTTTCTACATAGATCACTGAATAAGCTTGTGTTACATGTAGGAATGATTTTTACAGCCATTTATTGGAGAATCTTTTTTAAAAACAAATTTGAACACTTTTATCAATTTTCTTTTATAAAATAAACTTCATTTTTGAATTTAAAAAGTGAATATTTTATTAGGGAGAATTTATTTTATTTTTCTCACATACATTATTTTTTGATGAATAGTAAAAAATGTTACAATTTAGTAAAAAACAACCTTTTCATTTAAATAATTAGTAATAATAAATTATATAATAGATTTTTTATAGAGTTAAATTAGTTCAATTATACTTTTATTTATATAATAAAGTTCATTAGAATCAATTTCAATTTTAAATTTAATATAAAAATTGAAAACAATGTTTTAACATTTTTTACAACTTTAAAACACGTTCTTTCGCGCTCTCTGCAGGATTAGTGTTAATCATAATTTTCCCACATTGGTGATTTAAATTTTGAAAATATTACATGAAAGTAAATTATTAGCATGATATTTTTGGTATAATAATATCAAAATAATTTTTTTCCAAAAAATTTAGTTAAAGTGATTAAAATTAATTATATTGATTGTGGTAAAATTAATCTTAATAAGGGACTAAACCTTAATATTAAGGACCAAAATGACATAGAAACCTTTCAAAAATAAATTTTATTCCATTGATTAAACCATATAGCCACTTATTTCTAAATTTATGGGTTATTGTGATGTTATTAAATGGAAGTGCCCCACATAAATGTTTATGTAAAGAAAAAGACAAAAAATGTTCTTTCCTTACATTTAACATTTCAAAAAATTTGTGATATGTAAAAAATATCATATTTTTGGATATACATATCCTTTTGTAATATATATGGGTTATTTTCAACATAATAATTTATCAATAATTATTTTGATATGGTTTAGTAACATAAAATTATTAAAAACACCAATGTTGTGCTTATTTAGTTAATAATTTAATAGAACATATGATACTATAAATGTTAAGGAGATGTTAATTGATTGAATTAATGTATTTAATTTGTCGAATATGAATATATAATTTTAATACCCTATAATACTAATATATTTTAATTCCAATATTATATTATTATATTAAAATTAACATTAAATAAATAATTTTAAAATAGACATGATTGTTATTTTACAAAAAATGAAATTTTATTAAATGATTTAAAATTAACAAAAATATTATATATTAAAAATTATTTTTAAGTATTAATAAATATTAATTATTTTATATTAATGGACCTATTATTATTTTAGAATTAACATATAGATCATATATTTTAAAAAAGTTGTTAACACGGTTATAGTTAAAGCTTCGTTTTTACACGTCACATGCACATATTTAAAAATATATTTCCAAAAAATATGGGAATTTTATTTTATAAATTTGATATAATATTATTAATTTATTATGTATATATTATAATAAATATCTCATTATTTTATTCATAATGGTTAAATTAATTAGATTATAAAACTAGATGTTTTAATAAAAAATTAAAAAATGAAAAAATTGGGGAATCTTAGAAGTTAATAAACTAAATTACTAAAATGAACATAGTTTTGTGTGGTGGAGGTTTGAATCTACTATTATTATAATTTAAAAATTTAATTTTTTATTTTTTATTCACTTTCGGTAATGTAAACCACCCAATAACGAATACCTTTTGGTATTTACAAGAGTGTCACTCCCCCTCTACTATAAAAAAGCATGCACGCTACCCCTTCCTCAAACCTATAATGCCACATTGGATCAAAACAAAATCTATAAAAATTGTGTAAAAAAATTCCTACTAACTACAAAGAATCCTATCCCTGATAAAAAATTAATTCAATGAAGCTCTTAGTACAAACCAAAAGAAGTTACCAAATTAAGAGGTAATGCCTTCTCTCAAACATTTTAGTTTCATTTCCATTATCGACTCCATATATTCATTTTATTCTATGATTACATAACATAAAAATGATAAAAAATAGAAAAAGATGTTGTTATGGTATGTTTTATACCTACACATACACACACATTCATTAATGTGTAATGAATATACTGTTTCAATGTACGACGAATTACTGCCACGTGAAATGATGATTGTTCAATTCCCATTTATCACGTCTCATAGTGGCCATTATGATAGAAAATATAAATATATATGATATAAATTATATTTATAATGTCTCTATGCTTATGAAATTTTTTATTTTGAAGATACATATATTCTTTGAAAATTGTGTGAATGTGATAAATTTGTTTGAGGAAGTGTGGACTACCGCCCCTTCAAAGCAACATGAATTGTTCATGCCATACACGGAACATATAATTTATGGTTTTAATAATAAAATATAACATATATAACATATATGTGATACTAGAATTAAAATATACATATTAATCATTTATTTATAATTCTTTTAATACAACAAAGAATTTAATGCAACGTTCATGCGTACGTACGACCTTTCGTCTCCTTGAACAAATCACTTCATTTATAATCTCCAAATATTATTGGAATATTATAAGTACATATGTAATGAATATATTTTATAATTTACTCATGGTTTAATTTCTAGATATGATGAAATCATGATATATTAAATACCAAAAACATGTTTGAAGTCCAAATATACTTAACAAAACTAGGAAATAAAAACAAGAAATAGTTAAAATAATAAAGATTGTTAACAAAATGGTAATAAAATATTGTAAGAAGTATATAAATGACATTATATACATTATTATAGTTCTGGTATGTGTTAGAAACATAGTTTTATCCACTATACATAATGATGCATACCACACATCAAAATAATGGTTAAGGTAAGATATTCATGTCTCATTTTCATTCTGTGAGAAATATATAATTATTGTGCACCTAATTTATTATATATGTTATACATACTACCACTTTCACATATAATATCATAATTATATTATATTTATGGTAGTTAAATTATTTATTTAATATTTTTAACCTATGGGGTTTGCAATTAATTTTTTTGTACATAGGTAGGGGATTTTCATCTAAGTTTATAAAACTGTGTGATTAATGTCATATTCACTAATTTCATATTTTTTGTGCTATACCTACTACCAATTTTGATATATAATATCATGATTTCCTATTATGTAATGATATTAAAAATTTCAATTAATTTTACTCTTTCATGGAACCCTTTACTCAAATACTACTCATGTAGTAAGGGAATTTCGTCTAAATTTACATTATATTGAGACTTATTAGCCATTATTCTCCGAATCACATTTATTTTGGTGTATATACTACATTTTCCATGATATATAATGAATCCTATTATTCTCATGATATTAAAAGTTTCATGTCTTACCTTTTTGTAGATTATGATTCAAATGTTTCAAAGTGATATGAGACACATTGGAGTGTTTTAAGATTATTCTCCTCAATAATGTTCTTAATGGTTATCTTTTCAATATAGCTTACTTTTTGTGACTGTTAACATTCTCTTGAAACAATCAATTTATTTTAATAAGTTTTATTTTTTAATTTACATAAATGTCTATATCATTTATCATGGATATGATTATTTCCTAAACTATATGCCATTTTCATATTGTGTTCATGATTTAAGCCAAATTTCACATGAATTATAAATAGTAAAATCTCATTGCACATGACTTATCATGATACTAAATATTACCCAATACATTGAAGTTCTCTCAGGGCTCACCCTTTATAATCATTTTTTAACGTATAAGTTTCCACTTAGATCATACTACATGGATTCATTAAACATCATTATTTTTTCATAGAATATGTATTGTGGGATAAATAAATTTAATTATACAATAAATATATACTATATCATAATGGTGAATAAAATTTATAGATAAATGGGTATTGAATTCACTAAATGATTATTTTGGCATGGAAAATCATGGTGCAATTTCAGCATAATAATAACGTCAAATAGAAATTAGTAAAATGGTTTGGTGAGAGAAAAAGGGGTCCATAATAATTTATACATGAAATGGATTGTCATGGGATTAGGGAACGTAATACCTCAAAATATTAAATGGAATTTTAGATGCATAATATTAAATAAAATCATGAATCAAAATGACAAGAGAGAAACCCCTTATGGAATTTCGACATGGTAACAGGTGTACACGAGATGGATTAATGAGCGATAAAGCGGTATACAATCATTAAAATATTATAAGGAATTTATGGGGGAGGTAAATAATCATGTCCCATAATTTTTAATTAAAAATAAATTAATGTTTAAATAAATGTATACATGGAAAAAAATTGAGAAGGGAAGGAACCCTTACAATATTTCACCATATTAACGACATAGGTAAGGGTCCAAATGGGGGATCATAAATGACAAAAGATTAAAATAATACAAATTTAAATGAGTTAGTTCATTATAAAATTATGAGAATATATCCAATTTAAATTAAGATAAATAATTTCAAACATGTTTCTTGAATTAAAAGGATTAGAGAAAGGTGAGAATCCCTTATTAAATTTTAACATGGAAACATGTGAATATAAAGAATCATGGATAGATTAATGAGAGTGGAAAGGAAGATATAATTATTTATAATTAAAATCGCATTTCAGGGGTGTATGTATGAATATATCCTAACATATGAAAATCCAAATTAAAAGACATATCATAAAATAATTTTTTTATTTAATAGTAGAGTGGAATATCCCTTGCTTAGATGTGTAATCCCAAAGGGTTGGGAGAGGCTTCATGGAATATTTGGGGAGACTTTTGATGACATTAGGGATTAATAGGAATAGGGTGTTGAATCTTATTAGGGATTTAGTGAAGATAAATGGGATCCTGTGTGGGATTATATAGGAATGGTGGGGGAATTCTTTATTATTTTGTGTATTGGACACTACACACTAAAATATTCAAAACCACAAATCATTGAATTGTTTTTTATAATGATTTATGGAATAGTGGAGTGGAATAAATTATTTTATAATGATAAGGGCCGAATATAATAAAATATTTCCCACTATTATGTGACAATGAGTCATTCATTCCTAAAATTATTTTATAATTATAAAATATTTAATAAGACATGGAGGAATCACTAATGCATTATAAAATAAAACAAAAAAAAAAATAAAATTAATTTATTTTAATGGTAAAAGATATATGTTTCCTAATATCCCTTTTAAATTATTTTACTACATCACTATTGGGTCATGATGCTGTTAAAAAATACATTATATATTTATATTGTTTTTAATTTTTACACAAAAATTCGACTGTCTCAGAAAATTTTGAAAAAACACACCTGAAGATAATTTTGACATCCAAATTCAAAAAATAATATCAATTTCTTATAATTTTTTTTCTAAATATCTGAATTTTCACTTTTAAAATAATAACCGACATTTATTGAAATTTTACAGGTTTAGAAAACAATAGTTTTAAAAATATAATAAAAACTACAATTTTCTTCATAAAAATTATATGATAATTTCTATTTAATAAAATATAATTAATTAAAATATTTTATTAAAATATTATTTATTTAAAAAATCTATTAATTCACCAAATTCGATTTATTAAGTGATTTTTTATTTTATCAAAAATTACTATGTGTGTGATAAGAAAAATTTAAAAAGTTAATATAATAGGATGAATGTATATTCTAAATTTTATAAAAATAATAATATACATAATCATAATTTTAGGGTTTTATTACATATCCCTTTATTACAACAGCATAGGCCCTAAGAGTATTGTGTGGGATGGTGGGTCTTTCATGGGGTCGTTTATTGATAAATGATTGGGATGTTATCTTAATAATCATGAAAATCTACCATAAGTGGTTTTTCTCATTCATAATTTGGTGGATATCAGCTCGGGATTGGTCTGGGGAAATTCCCAGAAATGCAATCTCACTAGGATGTTCAGATTAATGGGCTTCATATGGAACAATTATATTGTTAGATTCCATCGACATTTCCTTCTGAATTATTTTTACATTATCATTTCTATTTATAAGAAACGATTAAAATGTTAAATTTATTATTGTTTCCAATAGTCCAAAAGTCACATAATGGTAAAAACTGAATGTTTTATTTCAATTTCTACATGTATAATTTTTATGAATGTGACACAGTAGAACATAAATTTTCAGAAAAAATATATTATTCAAATAATCAGGTCAATACATTCCTCACCTCCCCCTTAAGAAATATCACCCTGGAAAGTTTGTTGGACATATTTAGGAAAAATAGGCGAGGGTAATTTTTCATTATATTTTCAATGAGTTGTTTAGACATTCATGTTATAATTTTATTCATGTAGAGATAGTTCATGCATTACAAAGGTACCTCAAGATATTTTCTAGATCATCTACTTCCATTACACAAAAACACCTCAGTAATCATGAATTGTAACACCCCAAGATTCCACAGTACCCTTCACTTTGATTAAAATAGTAGTGTGTGTTGTACGCAGCTTCGAGTTCTAACACACCTCGACCAATCAATATTGCCATTATGAATAGTAATACCCCCTTTTTGAAATTTTATAAATTTTATATCTCAAAATGGACTTCATTTTTGGATTTGGAATATGAAAAATAGCCTAGGGTGAAATTTTGGTACTTTTCGGATAAATTTTATTTTTTTGATGAATAGTGAAAATTACTATATTTTTATTAAAAAAACATTTTTAATCGAAATAATTAACAGTGATAAATTATGAATTTGAATGGTTTTAAAGTATATCTAGAATATATTTTAACCATTTAATAAAAAATTTTTCATTGGACATAATTTCACAATTAAACCAGGTATAAACAAGTGACAATCTTTTGATAGTTATTACTATCTCTTAAAAACAGGCTTTTTTGTTTTAACAAAGGGAATTAATTAAAAATTAATTTCTTCTTCTTCTGTGTTTTGAATTTGAAAAAATGGCTTCCATATTTGGAATCAGGATGTCCAAATTTTTTAAATAGGTGACTTTTATTTTTAGACATTTTGAATAATTATTTCGGAAAATATTTTATTTAACATGGTTAAAGGGTAAATCTGGAAAATAAGTGTAAACGAATAATATTATAATAATAATATTTTATTCTAAAATGTGTCCTAACCTTATTGGTTGATACATTCCCGAACATGGTCATATTTGGGTCGATTTTGGGACCCCGGGGATCCACTTGTAAGTGATAATGACACTTTATATTAATTAAGTTAAAATGAATACAAAAATGACAAAAGCATATATCTTTTAGAAAAACAATTTTTACATAGGGTTATATATGTTGGATTTTTGACTATAAATATTAATTATACAGCTAAATATATCTCCTACATAATGGTATGTTATTTATAATTTTTATACATTTAATAATTAATATTATTTATGACACAATAATGATGGAGTATTTTCGTAATTAATGAAAGAATCAAATAATTGGTATTATAAATTTTAAAATTAATATAATTTGATATTTTTGATGACATCCATGAATTTTATTGCTTAATATGACATTATGGGATTTATTAAATTAATTTGGTTCGAATTAATAATGTATTTATGACTTTAACAAAAATCAATTATTGAATAGTGTCCAAATTGACATAAAAGAGTTTTTAAAAACAAATATTATATTATTAATAGATATTAAATTTCTAAAAGAATAAGGTTCGTCAAAGAGACTTATATCATGATTGGAGTATCATTAATGGACCACTTGGGGGTATATTGGATGTATATAGTATGTTTATTAACTATATAATATAGAAATACAAAGTGACATGGTAAATGTTAAACTAATTAACTAAGAGTTAAAACTAAAATATAAGATCAATTTAGTTCCCAAACCTATCTAAAACATTTTTTGAGGGTTTTTTGACATATACCCACATTAAACTTTAAATAATCCACTTTGGAGACATTAGAATCTGAATATTAATTTATTATAAAATAATATTTCTAGCTTCTCCAAAGGTGCCCCTCACCTCTCTTATAAAAAAAACTCCCCCTTCTCATTAATTCACATCTTCAAAACCATTTTTATCGGCAAATATCTGCCCAAATATACTAAAAAATTCCCTCAATTCGACCTAGAGTCTATAGTTTGGTCAGAATGCCAACCTAAGGAGCCATTTTGATCAAATCAAAAGGATGAACCCGAAGAAGAGGTAATGTTTTCACCACCCTCGTTCAAGTTCCTTTCTTCTTCATCTTCTTCTTTCTTTGATATTTCTATTAGAATATAATATATCCAGTATATTCTATATAATATGATGTTATTATAAATATGTAACAAACAAATTCAATATTCTATCCATCCCTTGAATGACATGTCAACATACGTGCGTACGTACGGCCTACCGTCTCCACATTGTGGTGTAATTGTTATTCAATATATTATTATTTAGATTGGTATAATAATGATGTCTAATTCATGTAAATAAAAAATATAACATGATAATGATTCGGTCTATATGACATACCATCCAATTATATATTATTTTAATATCAAAAGAATGATATTGTCGCTCGTGTGTACGTACAGACTACCGTCTACACGAACACGATGAGATTCAATCCCCATCATATCCATTTGAGTATAATTCTCATTTAACAATTAAAAATGATTTATAATTAATTTATATCAATCTTTATATGAATAATATACAAACTATAGATAAAAAACACGACTTACATAACAAATAATATAAAGGAAAACGAGTAAGTTAACACCTGAAAATACTACAATACTAAGATATTATTAACAAATCAATGTTAAAAGATGATATATGATATCATATTAATGTAAATGATTATTTCATAACTCAAAAACAATTATTTAACCATTATATAGGTGGTTAACCTACCGTCGACCAAGGAAAAAGTACAACGTAAGGGGTGTCTTATTTCACACTTAATTTCGTGAGAATTCCATTGTTCACCAGTTATTTATTGCATGTGGTGTATGTGTACTGCCCTTGATTGTATTAATTGTGTAATATAATTTAATTTATGGGTATTTACATCATCATTGTATGATCTTTATTTCATGGGTGTATGATTCATATGTTACCTAATCGATAAGGGAATTTGAAATTTCAATTTGCACTCATTCGAATTTAGGTATACTTCATTGATTATTTTACTACAAGATTATGTGTAGAATCAATATTCTTTTGATTATGTCATAATTTACACTCCCCTTTATGTGGATATACATCTTATAGACATAATCACTTCATCGGTAAATTCTGACGTCATCGATTTGAGCTTGATAAGAGTAATTTTAACTCAATCCTCATTTGTTGAGTTAAATATACAATTCATTTGTGTTGTTTTTACAAGAATAAGTGTGAATGTCATCTGATTGATTTACACTAAATATCCAATCATATTGAGTGTATTTATATTTTTCATAAATAATTATGTCATTGATTTATCCTTAACCTAAGGATATGGTCTTTATAAGAGAATTCATCTCAATTTACATGCTATTGATACTTCGTTGTTGTTATACACCAAATCACTTTTATATGGTGTATATAATGTAATTTGACATAGTATATATTGAATCCATTTATTCTCATGATATTATAAAGTTTTTATTACATCAATTATTTGTATTCAGGTGTCTTTATTTTGGTTAGGATCTCTAACTAAAATATCATTTTAAATCTTTTAAATATTTATTATTATAAATATTTCTCATTAATGTCCATGTTTTAATATTGTTTTTAAGGATTTATATATATGCACGTTAATGTTTTAAAATTAAAATTCCTTTTAAAATTTTCAACTTGGTATGGGACACTTTGATTCTGAAAATCTATTTTTAAATGGATTCTTGACAAATAGTGTGAATTTTAAATGTTTTCAAGAAAAAAGGGGGATATTTCTCTCAACAGTTTGAAGATTATTTTAATCTATGTAAATATCCTTCATTATTTTCAATTGAGGTTTATCTGATACAATAAAATCTTTTATATTGTATAGAATGAGTTATGTTTGACTGTGGATGGGCTATTTTTAAACCATTAATGGTTTGTGGTTAAAAGTATTGACATTCAATATGCTAGAATTAATACGAATGTATATGATATATTTCGAAAATTTTATATGAGGAATTCATTAGACTTAGTAAGTGATTGGTGGAGCCTGCTATAGCTCCTCGATGCATCGGTTGGTCTCATGAGACAAACTAGTGTCTTGGCACGATGCCTTGACAAAATTTTATTTATAGTCTTGGCACGAGGCCTTGGTTACGTGGTTATGATAGTCTGGCATTATGCATTCAGTCAGTATGAAAGTGGTTATTGATATTTTCATGTTTTTTATTCATCTAGTATAATATCCATGTGAATAAGTAAAGGGAATTTTTTCATTTTATCCTTTCCATATTATAATGATATTCAAGTTTAAAAGGCTTTTGTTTTATTTATACATTGCCTTAAATTTTTATGTTTATTTATGAATGTTTTTGCTATATTGTTATCCATACTGTGAATCTGAGCTCACCCCTTTCAATGTTTTATTTTTCCCAGTATGTGAATAAGTATTTTATGAATTACCTACAGGGATAGTATGAGGGGATATAAAGACAATATTTTGTTGTATTTTTTCACTTATTGTTGTAATGTAAACTTTATGAATATATCTAGTTTTTTCAAGGCTACTAAACTAATTGGCCTTTTGAGACTTGATTTTTTGTGATCATGTCAATGTTGTGTAATAATGCACCTACTCTTGGTAACTGAGTTCGGGGTGTTACAGTTGGTATCAGACGATGTTTAGTAATAAAATTGGAAACTAGATTTAGATAAACTCTGATTCGAACACATAGACATAAGATAGACTTTGAGGATTAGTATATAAGAACTTCCATGAATTTTGGTATTGTATAGATTTTTTTAGTTTTATAAGCATTACATCCCTGTCTGGATACGATCAGGTTGGGGAGGGCTCTAGCATAGATGTACGTAGGGGTAAAACCTGAAAACACCACTTTGAGCTAGACTCGAACGAGAACTTGTGTACGACAACGGGCCTTGCTACACTCTTGGTTACGACACTCATATGAGATATGATTTGGTAAATTCACAAGATTAGTATGAACAATTATAATGGGAATAAAAAAATTCCCCTAGGAATATATGTTGGGAAATAGATAGTAGATAACCTAGATTTTAACATAGGGTACCCCAAGTTAGGATATATTCTTCAATTACAAGATTATCCTATTATGTCTAATTTTTTTAACATTATTGTTAGATAAGTATTCAAAACCCTAACTGTATTTTCTTTTAGTTAGTTAAAACATGGAGTGAGCACGATCACATACAACTCTTCTCTCTCTTCTTGAAGAACTAATTATAATTATTATCCAGAAGTCATGCGCAGATGATGTTGAATTTTTTTCAAATATCCAAATTACATGAAAAAAACTTTATGAGACATCCAATACCTCTATAATTTCAATATTAATTGAAGGATCATGTACTAACTATGGGAAAATATTATGCTCTCATCTTTCTTACCATGATAAGCGTGGGAAGTACCATCAGGACCTTTTCAAATTCTTCACTTAATCTCAAAATTTCAATGGACTAAATGATTTTCTAGATGATGCAGAAGAGGGAGACCTTCGAGTAGCCTATATATATCAAATTATATATTTATGTCTTTTGGGACATACGAAAACTGATTTAACAAAGCCTTATTTTGAAATATTTGAAGATGAATCAGTAAGAAGTTTTCTAAATAAACATGTTAAAGACGATGTCTCAAAATTATATATAAGAAATACCTATTTTTTATGATGCATCAATGCTTCTGTCGATATAATCCAAGATGGATGAGGAGTTTTTGGGTAATGGAAGTAGATTCTTTTGAAAAATTCCTATGTTAACATTTTGACACATGAGCACATTCTACCAAAAATAAAATTTCACCAAGTCTCTCCAGAGTTCATGATGTGTTCCAAATATCACTAGTGCGAAAATAAATGCCTCACCCAATGCATGTACTGAACTATGAAGAATTAGAACTAGAAACCAATCTATATTATTGTGAAAATCCTATCAGAATTCATCATACCAAAGATCAAGTGTTGATAAACTGGATGACTCATCTGGTAAAAGTTCTATAGAGAAATCATAATATGGAAGAGGAAATGTGGGAACCCGAGGAACATATGATGAAGAACCTATGTGGAAATAAATTGATGGTGAAATGTTTAAAAGTATTAGTGCTCTTTATTGATGGGATTACTTTGGAGGAATTTTCTCTTGTTTGTGTAACCCTGCAATTTATAATGTGAAAATGATATTTGAGGAAGAATTATATTTTCTCTTGCAGATATAGTTATAAATAACCATTTGGTCTTATATGATCATTGGGTTAGATGCAATTAAAAGTTATTATATTTTGGGATAAAAATGCAAGGTATGAGATAACATTTGTGGTTAAATTATGTTATGGTTATTTTGAGGAATTTATCTCATTTTGATAATATTATAAATATAGTTTTTGAAAAAGGACAACACGTAGACCATGTGACAACCCGTCGCATCGGACAAAGTAGTGGGAATTGAACCCACAACCAATGTGCGATTAGGATGTATCACCTACCACTAGACTACGTGAAGTCCCTGGTTATTGTGACTATTATTTTTAGTTAAATGATTTTATTGATCAATAATAATTTGATTTGGGATATTAAGTCTTATAAAATGAATACCCTTAGTATAGGAAAATGATTAGGTGATTATGTGATAAATGTTATTTTGGAAGATGTTTTCTTTGTTGGGAACACTATATGTCCAAGGAAAATATAATACGATAGGGTTTCATTTTAGGAGTAATGATGGATTTTTATCTACATTTTTATTATGGATTTATAGTGATTTGGGTTATTTATAGAAATGATTAACCTATAATAGAGAATATATGATTTGGTTAATTTCTTTTAAGTATGCAACCTTAAGAGTAGTTGATGTCATTTTTAGATAAAATTTAACATTGACGACTACATAATCGAATTCTTCTATGTTTTTTGATTCAATATTAGTTTGGATTATATTGAAGGATTTTACGGACAATTGTTTATTGAATGATATTTATTTAACTTTGGGGTATTGATTTTAGAAATTATAATTAGTGTTTATTTCTCTAAATGAATATCCTTTTGGGGGATCATCAGATCTTGTACTAACCATTTTTGTTTTGATTAATCTCTAAATAAAATGTAAGTATATAGTTTATCCTTCATGGATCATGTGATTCTATAGATGTTTATTCTAGCTCTTCCAGTGTGACCAAGTCTTCTTGAAAAATCATCGTTTAAAAAAATTAGTTAGTGGTGGAAATTTGTTAAAGAATGAAACTCTACATAAAAAGTATGTATATCTCTATATTTTCGTAGTCAATCTCCAAAATGAATTCCTCATCTTTATGTAATTTATGTTAAAACAAAAAAAAATGTTGTCCGATTACTTTTCCTATTGGGAAACTAATGACCGTTTGTCCCATCACAAGTTTGTGATTTTCTTGTTGTTAAATTTCTCCTAATCATGTTTTTTATCCCTCTACATCAGAACATAACACTTATTTTATCATCCATATCCATGTTTTTCTAATGGAATCCTAGTATAGGTTATCTTGGGTGACCTTTGTACTTCTCTTTCTTTCTTTTAAAGTGATAGTTTAATAGAATCTTTTTCCGATATGGGACATTCCATTATACTCCAAATCCCACTTTTAAAAATTTCAAGGACGCAATTTATTGAAGTAGGGGAGAATGTAACCCCCCATGCTTCCACAGTATGCTTGTCTTTGATTAAAACATTAGCGTGTGTTGTACACAACTTCGAGTTCTAACACACCTCGACCAATCAAAGTAGCCGTTATGAATAGTAATATCCACTTTTTGAAATTTTATAAATTTTATCTCTAAAAATGGACTTCATTTTTGGATTAGGATTATCAAAATTTTCCTAGGCTGAACTTTTGGTACTTTTCGGATAACTTTTATATTTTCATGAATTGTGAAAATTACTAAATTTTAATTAAAAACAAATTTTTTAATCAAAATAATTTACAGCGATAAATTATGAATTTGAGTGGTTTAAAAGTATATATAGAATATATTTTACCATTTAATACAATGTTGGTCATTTGACAAAATTTCACAATTAATGCTGACATAAACATGTGCCAATCTTTTGATAGTTATTATCTCTAAAAAACACGCGTTTTTTAACAACGGGAATTAATTTTAAATTAATTTTTGCCACTTATGTGTTTTGAATTTGTAGAAATGGATTCCATATTTGGAATCAGGATGTCCAAATTTTGTAAATAGGTATCTTTTATTTTTATACATTTTGAATAATTAATTCGATAAATATTTTATATACCATGGTTAAAGGGTAAATCTGGTAAATAAGGGTAGACAAATAATATTATAATAACAATAAATTACACTAAAATGTGTCCTAACCTTATTTTTTGATACATGTCTGAAAATGGTCATATTTGGGTCGATTTTCGGGCCACATGGATCCACTTGTAAGTGATAATGACAATTTATATTAATTAAGTTAAAATAAATACAAAAATGACAGAAGCATATATCTTTTAGAAAAAAAATTTTTTCATAGGGTTATATATGTTGGATTTTAGAATATAAATATTAATTATAAATCTAAAAATATTTCCTACATAATGATATTTATTTATAATTTTTAGACATTTAATTGTTAATATTATTTATGACCCAATAATGATGCAATATTTTCCTTATTAATGAAAGAATCAAATAATTGGTATTATAAATGTTACAATTAATATAATTTGAATGTTTTGATGACATAAATGATTTTTATTTCTTAATATGACATTATGGGATTGATTAAATGAATTTGGATTTAATTAATAATGTTTTAAGACTTTAACAAAAATGAATTATTGAATATTGTCAAAATTGACATAAAAGGGTTTTTTAAAACAAATATTATATTATTAATTGATATTAAATTCCAAAAAATCTAAGGTTCATCCAAGATACTTATATCATGATAGTTGTATCATTAATGGACCACATGGGGGTATATTGGATTTATATAGTATGTGTATTAACTATATAATATAAAAATACAATGTGACATGGTAAATGTTAAACTAATTAACTAAGAGTTAAAACTAAACGATAAGATCCATTTAGTGACCCAAACCTATCTAAAACCTATTTTATGAGTGGTTTTCGACCTATATCCACATTAAACTTTAAATAATCCACTTTTGATCCATTAGAAACTGAATATTAATTTATTGTAAAATAATATTTCTAGCTTTTCCAATGGTGCCCCTCACCCCTCTTACAAAAAGGAACTCCCCCTTCTCATTAATTCACACCATCAATGCCATTTGGTTATACCAAAATCTGAACAAATATCCTCCCAAATTCCCTCAATTCAACCTAGAATCTGTAGTTTGATCATAATGACAACCTACGGAGCCCTTTTGATCAAATCAAAAGGAAGAACCCGAAGAAGAGGTAATGTTTTCACCACCCTCTTTCAAGTTCCTTTTTTTCTTCAAATTCTCATTTCTTTGATATTTCTATTCTAAAATAATAAAACAGTATCTTCTATATAATATGATGTTATTATAAATATGTTTCAAACAAATTCATTATTCCATCCATCCCTTGAATGACATGTCACCATACGTGCGTACGAACGACCTACCGTCTCCACATTGTGGTGTAATTGTTATTCAATATATTATTATTTACATGGGTATAATAATGATGAGTAATTGATTTAAATAATAAATATAACATGATAATGATTCTGTCTATATTACATACAATCCAATTATATATTATTTTAATATCAAAAGAATGATATTGTTTCTCGTGCGTACGTACGGACTACCGTCTCCAAGAACACGATGAGATTAATTCCCCATCATATCCATTTGATTCTAATTATTATTTAATGATTAAATATAATTTTTAAGTAATTGATATAATTCTTGAATATGAATAATATACAACCTATCCAAAAAAACATGGCTTATATAACAACAAATATAAAGAAAAATGAGTAAGTTAACACCCGAAATGACGATAATACAAAGATATTATTAACAAATCAATGTAAAAGAATCATATATGATATCATATTAAGGTAAATTATTCTTGTATACTTCAATAAAATTATTTCACAATTATACAGGAGGTTAACCTACCATCGTCCGAGGAAAAAGTACAAAGTAAGGGGATTCTTATCTCACTCTTAATTTCGTAGGAATTCCATTGTTCACCACTTATTTATTGCATGTGGGGTATGTGTACTGCTCATGATTGTATTAATTGTGTAATATACATTAATTATTTGGTATTTACATCATCATTGTATGATCCTTCTTTCATGGGTGTATATTTCATAAGTTACCTAATCAATAAGAGAATTTAAAATTTCAATTTGCAGTAATTTGAATTTAGGCATACTTAATTGATTATTTTACGCCACGATTATGTGTGGAATCACTATTATTTTGATTATGTCATAATTTCCACTCCCTTTCTGTAGATATACTTTTTATACACATAATCACTCCATTGATAAATTCTCATGTCATTGATTTGAGCTTGATAAGAGTAATTATAACTCAATATCCATTTATTGTGTTAAATATCCAATTCAATGGTGTTGTTTTTACACGAAAATGCGTCAATGTCATCTGATTGATTTACACTAAATATCTAATAATATTGAGTGTATTTATATTTTTCACACATATTTATGTCGTTGATTTATCCTTAACCTAAGGATATGGTCTTTATAATAGAATTCATTACAATCTACATTCCATTGAGACTTCTTTGTTGTTATACACCAAATGACATTTATATGGTGTATATAATGTACTTTGACATAGTATATCATGAATGCCTTTGTTCTCAAGCAACTATAATTTTTTTATTACCTCAATTATTTGTATTCTAGTGTCTTTATTTTGGTTTGGAACTCTAACAAAAATATCATTTTAATTGTTTTAAAGATTTGTTATTCTATTATTTCTCATTAATGTACATGTTTTAAAAATGTTTTTAAGGATTTTTATATATGGAAATTAATGTTTTAAAATAAAAATTCCATTTTAAAGGTTCAATGTGTTATTGGACACTTTGATTCAAAAAATCTATTTTTAAATTGCTTCTTGACAAATAGTGTTAATTTTAAATTTTTTCAAGAAAAAAGGGGGATATTTCTCTCAATAGTATGATGATTATTTTAATCCATGTAAATATCCTTCATTATTCTCAATTGAGGTTAATCTGATACAATAAAATCTTCTATATTTTATTGAATTCATTATGTTTGACTGTGGATGTGATATTTTTATACCATTCATGGTTTGTGGTTAAAAGTATTGACATTCTGTATGCTAGTTTTAATACAAATGTTTTTGTTATGTTTCAAAATTTTCATATGAGGAGTGAATTGGACATATTAAGTGATGGGTGGTGACCGCTATAGCTCATCGATGCATCGGTAGGTCTCAAGTTACAAACCAGTGTCTTGGCATGAGTCCTTGACAAAATCTTATTTGTAGTCTTGGAATTAGGCCTTGGCTACATAGTTATGATAGTCTTGCATTATGCATTCTGTCATTATGAAAGTGGTTGTTGATATTTTAATGTGAGTTATTCTACTAGTAGAATATCCAAGTGAATAAATAAATAACATGATTTCATTTTATCCTTGCCATATTATACTTAAGTTCAACTTTAAAAGGCTTTTATTTTAGTTATACATTACCTCAAATTATTATGTTTATTTATGAAAGTTTCCGCTATATTGTTATACTTACTGAGCATTTGAACTCACCCCTTTCAATGATTTATTTTTTCCAGGATGTGAAGAAGTATTTTATGAATGTCTTACAGGGATAGTATGATTGGATATGAAGACAATATGTTGTCGTAGTTTTTCACTTATTGTTGTAATGTAAACTTTTTGAATATATCTAGTGCTTCCAAGGCTACTAAACTAATCGGTCTTTCGAGACGTGATCTTTTGTGATCATGAAAATGTTATGTAATAATGCACTAAATCTAGGTAACTGGGGTAATGGAGTTACAAGAATTATATTTATGGAAGCACCAATATGTCCTTAAAAATATTTTTGTTATATACAATTTTTAAATATCTTCTGGAACATGTTTTTTATAAAAAATCATACTTGATCATCTTGAAATATTTCAAAATACTATTATGGTATATCAGTTTTTCTATTTACCTTAATGAAAAAAATCTATAATTTTATAAATATAGGCCGCTCAAAGTTCTCCTTATTTTTTTCATCAAGAAAATTATGTAGTGCTTTATTATTTTGTAATAATGAGGTGAATTTGAAAATACCTTGATGGTACATCCCACACATAGCATGGTAATAAATATGAGATCGGATGATTTTCCAATAGATGGTACATTATCTTTGAATGAATCGTTTAATTCTAGAGGTATTCAATGCCTCATAAAGTTGTTTTCATGTAACTTGGATTTTTGAAAAGGATTCAAAGTCATCTGGGCATTACCTCAAGGTAATATTTCCATGTAATTATTTAAGAAGAGATAGAGGCATTGTTTATGATCTTCCTCCTTCCATATTTTATCTAGTAAAAATAAAATACAATCAGGGGTTTAAATACTTATCTAATAATAATGTAAAAAAGAAAACATATAAGGATAATATTTCTAATGAATAGTATATCATAACATGTGGTACCCTAAGTATCAATCTAGGTTATCCATGATCTATTTCATGACATATATTCTAGTGGTATTTTTTTGGTTCCCCAAATAATGGGTTGTATTATGATTATGAATTTACCAAAGCATATATCCTAGGAGTGTTGCACCAAGAGTGCAAAAAGGATCATTGTTGTGAACCAATTCCTATTTGTGTCTAGCTCAAAGCATGGTTTTCCTATTTTACCCCAAGATAAATCTATGCCAGAGCCACCTCTACTTGTTCATATCCATACAAGGATGTATTTTCTTGGTAAACCACTTACTCTATACTACCAAAAAATTTAGGGATTATTTTTTGATACATAGTATTATCATTAAGGATATCACTAGAGTTATCTAATCCCATACAAAAAATAACTAAACATATACTCGAATACCATCTATGAAAACCGTACACATTATTTCATATTTAATCATGATTTATTACATAATCTTTCACTAAATATTACATAGAAGATCGAGAGGCTCATTGCACATGTATTAGCATTAGGCAAGGCTCATAGAACATTGATTAGCATTTGTAAACAATCATTACACATGAATTAGAATGAGTAAATCCTCATTGGACATGAATTATCAAGAGTAAAATCCCATTGAAGATGATTTATCTTGATACTAAACATTACCCAATGCATTGGAGTGCTATCAGGGTGCACCCTTCATAATCATTTCATTTTCATGTATAAGTGTGCCACATAGATCATACAACAAGGATTCCTTAAAAACATATTTTATTACACAAAAAACTACTGAGGAATAAATAAATATGATTAAAAAATAAATAATTACATCATCATATAGGTGGAAACCATTTATAGAGAAGTTGGTATGATATTCACTACACAATGATTTTGGCATGGAAGATTGTGGTGAAATTTCAGCAGCATAACGACATCAAATTGAAAATTTTAAGATGTGTTGATGAGAAATAAAGGGGTCTAACATCATTTATTCATGAAATGGATATTATTGGGATCATGACACATAATATCCCATAATATGAAATGGAATTTACAATACATTATATAAAATAAATTTTGGAATGGAAATGAGAAGAGAGAAACCCCTTATGGGATTTCGAAATTTTAATGGGTGTACACGAGAGAGATTAATGAGAATGAGGGGGGTCTATAATCATTAAAACGTAATAAGGGACTTATTTTAGAGGTTCTAAAATATACTCCATAAATTTTATGTTAAACTATAATGATTTAAATATATAAGGAATCTTGGACAAAAATTGAGAAAGGATGTAATCTTTATAGAATTTCATCATTGTAAGGCCTTAGGATAGGGTCCAAATGAGGGACGATAAATGGTATATCATTGAAATCAAATCAAATATACATTATTAAATTTATTATGAATGGATTTAATTATTACCAATTATAATTCAGATGACAAATCTCAAACGAGGTTCTTGAATTGAAATGAGGAGAGGAAGGTGAGAATCCCTTTAGAAAGTTCAGCATGATAACATGTTTATATAAGGGTTCATGGATGAATTAATGAGTGTAGAGAGAAATATATCATTATGTATAAATAAATTTTACTATAAGGGGATTAGGTTTGATCATATATCAACATATGAAATTGAAATTACAAGACATATCATAAAATAATTGCTCGATAAAAGAGAAGAGTAGAAGATCTCTTACTTGGATGTGTCATCTCAATCGACTGGGAAATGCTTATTCAAAGCATAAGGGTGAATTTGGTAGACTATATGGAGTAATTGGAATAGGATGGTAGAGCTTTATCGGGACTGAGTGAAGATAAATGGATGATTTGGTGGGATTATATAGGATTTGATTGGGGGATATGTTATTATTTTGGTTTTCAACACTACACACTATAATTTTCAAAACCAAAAACCAACCCATGATTTTTAAGATGATTTCTGGAAAATGGGATAGGAATAAATTATTTTATAAGGCAAAATGACGAATTTATTAAAATATTTTCATTTCTTATGTGAAGGTGAGCCATACTTTAATGGAAAATATTTTAAAATATTAAAATTTTTCATTAGTCTTGGAGGATTCTCTAAAGCATTATAATATAAAACAAAAAAAATCTAAAACCAAATAATTATAAAATTAAACAATATATTTGGATTAATATACGTTTTTTAGTGTTTTATTTCATCAATATTGGGTCATTATGGGTCATAAAACGCAATATATATATATATACAGACACACACACAGAGTATTTAGTTTTTACCAAAAAATTAAACTATCATATAAATTATTGAAAAACTCATTATTGGGTAACATATACATCTAGATTAAAAAAATAATATAAATTTTATTTGAATAATTTTCTATATATGTGAATTTTCACTTTTAAAATAAAAAACTAAACTTCTTGAAAATTTACATGTTTTGACAAAAATCATTTTAAACCATAATAGAAATTGCATTTGACATCATAAACATTATATAAACAATTAATTTTAATAAAAATAATTTAATGATAATATTTTATTAAAATATAAATTATTTCAAAAATCCAATCATTCACCTAAATAGATTTCTAAATTGAATTCCAATATTAACCAAAAATACTATTTGTTCATTATTAATAATTTACAATGCTACAATAATAAGATGAATGTTAATTCATTATTATATAAAAAATAATGTACATAATAATTATTATAGGGTCTTGTTATATATCCATTAATTACACCAGAATATACCATAAGTGTAAGGTGTGTAATGGATGGGCTTTCATAGGGCCATTCAGTGAACATGGTTTGGGTCATGATATCTATGAGCTTGAACTTCTACTGTAAATGGTTTTTATTTTTCGTGTATTGTTGGATATCAGCTTGGAATTGGTATAGGAGAAATATATGAAAGGATATATCCCTAAGAATATCTAATAAATGGGATTTATATGGATCAATTCTACTAGAAGAGGCCATTGATTCTTCATTCTGAATTAATTTTTAATTATCATTTCTATTTTTAAACAATAATAATTATGTTATATTTATTATTGTTTTCAATGGTCATTTAGATCAATATTCCAATAGTCACATAATGGTCAAAAATAGATAATTTCATTTCAATTTATTCTTTTATATTTTTAATAAATTTGACATAGTAAAACATACATTTTCAGAAAAAAAAATATTAATCAAATGTTCAGGTTTTTACACTATTTTTACATTGATTGACCACATGTAGGAAAAATAAATAAAAACCCATTTTCACCATAATAAAAGCTAAAATCATTTTTCTATTATCATTGATTTTTTTGTTTTTAAATATTATATGGTTTAATTTCAAGACCGGGTGCTTAGATGACATGTGATTCTGAGACCCGATGTGCTTGGAATAAAAGTTTTGAAATATATTAAATATATCAAATAGAAAACACATGATATTTTGGGAATATGTGGAAAAATTCTTAGATGGGTGTTCACATTGGAAATCAGAGGACACCGTTGAGTTCAAAATGGACGTTTTACTATAGGGACAACATAATTGTGGAATGTGTAGGTAATTTGGAAAAAAGTATTCATTAGCATGAAATCAATAAAAAAAATTATCTTATGAATTTATTTTATGTTTTTGAGCATAGTGATTTGATTATTTTTAAATATACGACTATGGAAATCATCTCAGGTTTCTCTGCTAAAACCTATAGACCTAGATGAAGTTAAAGGAGATCATTCTTGGTGGACGATAATAGATCAAAAATAGATCTAGCATTATCACATCAGTGGAGTTGGAGGATTTCATCGAAAATGGAAACATATCTGTTACTCATTAGTTACTGACCTCTACTCTATGTAGGATGTTATGTTGTGTAATTTTCATCCCGTTCTTAATTCGAGAAAACCAAGGAACAATTCAATGAACGGTAAATGATATTTTCATCGTTAGTAGATTCTAAATTGATTGAATGGATTTTGGTTCACTAATTTATCCCACTTAGTTCATCATTTATATGATAATGAATTGAGTCCAAATGAACAATGAGAAAGGTTATTTCTTCACTTTTATGTTTTGTGGATTTCTACATCTATTATTTGTATTTTCATCATCGGCACTTCATTTTTCCCATGGTTCGATTAATATTTAGTATTATATCATTAAGTTACCATTATTTGGACCAACGGATCGATACCACAAGTGCGGTTCGTGGTCAGTGATGTGATCAAGGTGTGATGATGAAATCAAAATAGATTTCAGTTACTCGTTCAACCCAGATTTGTTGCATGACAATTCATGGAACTACAATGTAAATTTCTGAGAATATTTAAATTGTGAATCTATTAATATAGAAACTAGATGCTTATAAAAACCATGATTTGTAGGTTCTGACAAGATCAGAGGTTTTGGCAGTGCCCATATTTACACAAAAGAGATCCCCAATGGATCTAGAAAATCTCAAGAAACATGAAATGTATTTAATGATTTCATAGAGCGTGGTACCCCTAGCTACATCGCTCGGGTTATGGACAAAGGTAAGGATCACACATCATGTGTCCCCTATCACATGAGGTGTGATAATCCTTTGATGAATCAGTGTGTACTTTGGATGTACACAGATAATAGTTGGATAAAAAGGGTGCACACACACCCTATAATCTAACATAGACATGCCCATGACACACAGATAGGGTATAGTGGGTCCCTACAAGCAATGTATCCTCTTCTGCAGGCCATTTATTTGAAGACTACACATCGTGTGATGTTCTTCCACATGGGTAGGACATTGGAAATATTGACACACCATGTACCCCCTGGAACAATCAATGTACTCCCTTCAAGAGTGTTTAGGGGTCTATTTTTTCATAGTTTTGACTATTATTGGTTGAATGTGTTCCCTCTAGAGGCTGATTGTTAGATAGAGTTGTGTTGTCCCTCTGTCAAAATCGAGTGCTATTCCTTATCACCCCTAGTTGGAGTTTGTGGAATAATAATTACATCCCTATGTGGGGCATAGATCCTCCATCTGGAATGTCGTATCAGTATGATTTTTAGAAACATTATAATTTGATCCCCTATGTAGAGGGTCAATTCATATTACGCTTGGGGTGTCCACCATATAATTTTGGGGAGACCCCTATCTATGTATAAAAGTATTCTTAGACTAATATGTTCTATTTGTTAGGGGCCCAATGAGATATATCTATTTGTTTCGTGTCTCTGATGATAAAATAAATCAAGGAGAATGTTCTACTTGAATGATCATTGATTCAAGTAGAATCTAGTGGATGATAGTTGTTTATGACTACCTAATGTAATGGTTTCTATCCTAAGTATATCTTGTTTTATCCTATTCAACAGTGATTTTCAAATCATATATTGATCTTACTATACTTGATGCTATGTGATTAATGTTTTAGTGGTTTCTTACTGAGTATTATAGTACGTACCCAAGTATAGACTTTTCTCACACATGTTTTGTCTTGCAAAGATGATGAACCTTTTGAATGTGTCTTAGGAGGACAGTGAGTAGCTGGATCACATCTTGATCTTCACATACCTATGTGTTTTTCAGGAACATACTATTGACTCAGTCCTCTCCCTTAGAGTAGGTTATACTATTTGATGTTTCAGTTTGACTTGTCCTTTGAACCTTTTCTAGTTTTATTCTTTATTGTTGTACTATAATGTGGGATATTAGATGTATGCTTTAATTTTATCATTTTTTTACCATTTTAGAATTGTTTCCATTTATATGAGAGCTTGTGTGCATGTATATTAGGCTAATGCATCCAATCGATAGAATAACCCTACTTAGCACTAGTTTCAAACATATGACATATTATAGGTGGGATTGGGGTATTCATAGGTCAGGCCCCACTAGGAAATGTCGTGATAGAGTAGTATCGGAGTTTTTAGTTCTATATTAGGATCGGAGGTCATTGAGATTTTTTTGGGGAAACCGTGTTATGTGTATTGAGATCAGCATTTAGTCTTGGGATTCTAGTGTTTTTGGAATGAATGATGTATACAAAAAATGGATCGTGAATCATGAGAAACTCCAATAATTTATAATATTTTCAATTTAGAGTAACTATAATTTTTTTGGCATTATTTATACACAAATAAAAACTTATTCTACACACAACACCGAATTAGCTTCTGTTACACCAAAGAACTAGTTTTAACGCCTTTTATTGAGAACCCTATTTTAAAACCAAATTTGGACACAATTATGAATATTATTTTTAAAAATAAACATCATTTTTGAATTTATAATTTCAAAAAAAAAATTAGTGTAAATTGTTGGTATATTTTTGTCAAACTTAATTTTTTTTATGAATAGTGAAATTTACTGCAATTATTTAAAAATAGTCTTTTCATTTAAATAATTATTAATAATAAATTTTATTCTATATTTGTTAGAGGTTCAAATTAGATTAGTTAAAAATATATTTATACTCTTAAGTTCATTATAATCAATTTATCATTGAAATTAAATATAAAAACATAACAATCTTTTGAAGGTTTTCTTCTAATTTGAAAACCCATTATTTTACCCCATATGTGGGTTTAGTGTTAATCTTGATTTTATCACTTCCTGGATTTAAATTTTGAAAAACCGATATACACGGATGCAATTTTTATGATACTTTTGGTCGAATAAGTTTTAATTAATTTTTGACATTAATGATTTGTGAGCATGAATAAAATTAATTATGGTTATTAAGGTAATATTAAACTCAACAAGGGACTAAACATTAATATTAAGGACCAAAATGACCTGAAAACTTGTACAAAATCCACTATATTCCTACAATTAGACCATATCCACACTTGGTTTGAAATTTATGTGTAATTGAGATATTATTAAATGGATGTTCCCTATATAAAACATTACAAAATTAATAAGATAAAAAACATTAAGTACCTTTAACATTTATAAAACATTGATTTTTTGTAAAAAAATTATACTTTTTGATATATATATATATCCATTTAAATGTAAATTGTTTATATTTATAATAATATTTTATCGATAATTTTTAGAGATGGTTTAGTTACTTAAAATGCTTTAAAACGCCAATGTTGTGATTATTTAGTTAATTATTTACTAAAATAATTTATACTGCAAATATTAAAATTTAAGTTAATTTATTGAATTATTGACTTTCATTTTGTTTATATGAATATATCACATTAAAAAACATTAAAAATAATATATTTAAATTCCAATTTTATATTGATATTTTAAAATTAACATTATACAAATAATGGAAAAATTGTCATTTTTGATATTTTATAATAAATGAAATTTATTATATGATTTAAAATTAATAAAAATCAAATATTCTTCATAGTTATTTTTTAGTGATAATAAATATTACATATGGTCTATTAATGAACCAATTAATATTTTATAATTATAATATTGGCCCATATATTGTAAAACATTTTTAACACAATACTGGTTTAAGCAATTTTTTAGTGCATAATAAGCGCTTGTTTTAAAATTATTTTCCAAAACACATTGAAATATTATTTTATAAATTAGGTATAATATTAATAATTAATTTTATCTTTATATTATAATAAATCTCACATTATTTATGTCTTAATGGATTAATTAATTAGACATGGATACTAGATGTTTCAATAAAAAACCAAAATGATAAAATTGAGGGATCGTAGATGTTATGGAAGCCAATAACTAAAATGGACATATTTTTGGTTTTTTGGCGGTTATAATCTACAATTATTCCCTTTAAATCCATTATTTTTTCATTTTGGAGGCACTTTTGCTAAGGTCGACCACTCATTAATGAATAACTTTTTGGTATTTACAAGAGTCTCACTCCCCCTCCACTATAAAAAGAAAAGAAACCTACCCCTTCCTCACACATCTCAAGCCACATTGGATCATCAAAAACTGGTACAAATATTCTCCAAAATTTCATCCCCTATTTTTAGAATCCTCAACTTGGGAATAAATCAATCCAAATACTTTTTTGGAATAAACTAAAATAAGTTACCTGATTAAGTGGTAACACCTTCTCTCATGATTTTTAGTTTCATTCCCATTATCCAAACCATTTAATATTCTTATAATATCATTAAATAAAAAAATTATAACCAATATAATAGGGTGATGTTATGAGAAGGGCCCAACCGACACTTACAAACATCTCTGTCCAACGGGTAATGAACATACTATTTCTGTGTACGACAAACTACTACCTCACAAAAAAATGGTTATTCAATTCTCCATCACCACATTTTTTGGGGGCCATTATGATGTAAAATATATTTATATATGATAAAAATTATGTTTATAATGTCTCTATGATTCTGAAAATTTCATTTATAACATACATTTATGCTTATCCATGTTCTGTAAATAAGAAAATTTTGTTTGAAGAAGTGTGGACTACCGCACACTCAAAGCAATATGACTCATTTAGGACATACATGGAACTTATAAAGTATGGTTTAAATAAAAATAAATAAAATATATAATATTGATATGGTACTGGAATAATAATATACATATTTATCTTTTAGTTTTCATTTTTTAAACAACATTGAAATGAATGTAGCATTCATGCATATGTACGACCTACTCTCGCCATGAACGATACACTTCATTTATAATCACTAAATATTATGTACTATTATGAATACATATTTACAAAAAATATAAAATAATTTATTCTTGGTTTAAATTTTGTATATGATGAAATCATGATCTATTAAATTGGGAAAAAAAGTTATAAGTTGAAACATACTTATGAAAATTAGGAAATATACACCCCAAAATAGTTAAAATAATTATTGAGTGGTAAAAAAAGGAAAATGAAATATTATAAGAAATAAATATATGATATAATAAAAATTAGTATAGTTCTAGTATAAGTTATTAACATATTTTAAACTATTATATTAGAGGATAACAACTACCCATCAAAATTAAGGTTAAGGTAATGGATTCTTGCCTCATTTTTATTCTGTGGGATATATGTAGTTGTTGTGCGCCTAATTTCTTATAAATGGTGTACATACATCCAAATTGACATATTAAATAATTCATTATATTATATTCATGGTTTTTTAATTTTTTATTAATGATTTATTAAATTTTTGTTTTCAAATTCATTATTTAATACATTAGTAAGGGATTTCCATTAAACGTTTTAAATATATGAGATTAATGTCATATTCACCACATACTTCTTTTGTGTGCTATAAACAGTTACAATTTTGAAATATTATATAACTATTTAACTTTATTTTATGATTTTAGATGTTTTAATTTGTTTTACTATTTCAGGGAACCTTTGAATCAAAATCTACTCAAGTTTTAAGGGAATTTTATCTCAATTTACATTCAATTGAGAATTTTTTATTATGTGGCAATTAACTTTTATTTGTGGTTTATACTACCTTTTTCATGTTATATAATTAATACCATTAATATCATTATATTATATGTTTTATGTCATTCCCATATTTATATTATGATAAAAATGTATCAATGATGTATGAGACACTTCGGAATGTTTAAAGATTAATATTCTCAAGAATGTTCTTAAATATTATCTTTACAATATCACTTACATTTGTCATTGTTAATATTATACAAAAACAATAACATTATTTTAATAATTTTTATTTTTAAATTTATGTAAATATCCAAATAAATTTTCATTGATATAATTATTCTCTAAACTGTATATAATTTTACATATGGTGTTCATATTAACATTTTAAGATTCATATCATAAATCTGTGATAATATTTTATTTTTTGCATGAACCATTGAAATTATTATATTTTTGCATGAATTTGTGAAAATATTAGATTCATGGAATATATACTTGATAGTTTTAGATTCTTGGAACGGAGCCATGAAAGTATTAGATTCATAGATCGAAGCCGGGAAAATACTAGATTCATTGAATGATTCCTTGACAGTATTAGATTATTGGCATGAAGCCTTGAAAGTATTATATTATTATAATGAAGCATTGAAAATATTAGATGCATCAAAAAAATCCCTGACAAGATTATATTCTAGGAATGAATACTTGAAAGTATTATATTCTTGGCCTGAAGCCTTGAATTTATTAGATCTATAGAATGAAGCCTTAGTGTCATATTATAGATATGAATAATTAATCATTCCGTCATTCAGAATCAATTATTATTCATCCATGAGATTTTTCATCAACATATTTGTGGATACATTTTATTCTCAATTTATTGATTTAGATGGAATGAGGTTTAGTTTCTTACTTTTCCATATTGCTATTTCCTTATCTAGTTATTTGAATGGAATGTCTTAATAGTTATTTACATATCCATGTAAAATTATTCACATTGATTCATTATTGTTAATTAATTATTTACCATTACTGAACATTTTACCCCACCATTATTATGTTTCCTATCCACAGGTTATGAAGAATAGATCTTTGAATAATCATTCAAGGACCTAGTTTATTTTTTTATGTCTTAGGTTTAAATTTCATATTTTCCAATGTATTATGGGTATCATGTATGTAATATGGATTTATAAAACATCTAAAATGAATGATCTTTTTGGATTTGATTCCTTATAATCATGAAAATGTAATGTAATAATGCATTGAATCCAGACATTTGGGATCAAGGCATTGCACATCATATAGGATTGGTTTTTTCCATGTCCTTATTGAGGTTTCTCTCTAGATATACTCAATGACCTTGACACATATTGTTTTTTATCAGGATTCCCCCAAATATATATCTAGCAAGGATTATTATACATGATCATGAGGATGATGCACCTAGGGATGAGACATAAATATAGGGGCTTATACCGGAGATAAAACATTTTAGTGGTTCACTAGCTATTGCAACACCCATTGAGCTATAACTAAAACAAAAAATAATAGTTGAGGTTTGTCGTAGGTTGAGTGTGTTTCAAGAGTTTTATTTATAGTGACCTCCTAGTTTTTGGGGTGATCCAAACCCGCGAGAGGCTAAAGATTTACTAGAGACAGCCACTCGTGTTTTCCTCATTATGATGAAACCTACTTATCATATGAAAATCCTTACTACAAGTCTACTTTATGACTCAGTGGGGAGATGGTTGAGCTTGTTTACCAAGTCACACAATGATAAATATATCTCTTGAATAGAAATTAAGTGTCATTTTAAATAAATGTTTTATCCAGTTACATTGCGATCAATACGCATGCACAAGATTCTGTATTTGCAACATGGTAGTATGATCGTGTATGAGTATTTTTTGGGGATTACTGATCTGTCACATTCCAAAATAGATATGGAATGAGACCTATTATTTAGGGATCAGACATTTTAGTAGGGATTTCTCTATAAAATCTAGGTGGTAGAGATATCTCTCAACATTTCAACCTATGATGGAGTGCCTGAGTGAGCCTTGCTGGTATAATGTTTCTGTGAATAAAAGAAAGGATTAGTGGGAGCTAGATGTGGAAACCCATTATATTAATGCATGACAGTAGGTTGGTTATGGTAGTCATATGAATCCATGTGGGTTGTAGGCTTTCGAAGGAAATCATAGGACACATGATCAGCTGTACAAGGATATCAGAGTAGCTCGAATCACCCTAGGGACATGTAGTGTTTCTCTTGAGGTGGTCAGAGAAATATGATATGTGGTTACACAACCCGTCATACAGCTGATCAGGATAAGGTTGAGTAACTACTGAGATATTTATAGAGGATGATAAGTGTGGTCTATATGGAAACATATGTGTTTTAAGGGTAGGAAAGGTAGTAGGAGGTGGTTTGATATTCTCCCTATTACCACCCCACCCCCAGAGAGTCTATTCCTGGCTCTGAGAGAAGGTGGGTAGGGATTAGGCCATCTAAAATCTATGGATTCATGTGACCCGGAGGCACTGTGGATTATACGAGGAATGATCTATGTCTTTTCTACCTTTTTTGTGTTTTTATAAACAAAGGTGCGATCCATTCCTTTCATACCTCTAATATTGTTCGAGACATAGAGGTTCCAGTTGATATATTGATTCAACCCTTATACATAGAGACTCATATTGGATGAGACTCAATGATCATTCGTTGATGCTTTATGTGTGAACTGACACTTATTGATGAGAGTTTCTATTAGTATCTCATGTTAAAAACATTGAGGCCTTGAGGCATCATTCTTGTAATGAACTAGTTATCCACAATTGATGCTTAGAATTCCTATATTAGTAGAAGGGTGTGGTTTTTCCACAATAGGAGGCCATGGTTTTTTTTCCTAGAAATATGTATAGGGATTTTGGTTATATGTGGACTATCAGTTCTTAAACCTGGTGACAATAATGAATAAGTACACACTATTGAGAATCAATTACCTCTCTCATCAGCTGAGAGGGGATCAATGGTTCTTTATTGTTGACCTCAAATCATGATATCACCCAATAAGAGAACACGATGAGGATATAACAAATATTCCATTTATATGTTTCTATAGTCACTATGTGTACTTGGTGATGACCTTTGGCATGACGAACTCCCTTGAATTGTAGATGGGACTCATGAATGTGATCTTTCAACCCTTCATAGACAGGTTCTTGGTAGTCATCCTCTATGATATCCATAGGTACATAGCATCAAAGAATGAGCATGTTAGACACATGAGGATTATTTGGTACAAACTATTAGAGCACCTGATTTATTAAAATCTCTCTAAGTGATATTAATGGATGTGCGTGGTCAACATTCTGGGCCACATTATCTTAGTAGATGTAGTTGTAGTGAAACCAACCATGGTCGAGGTAGTCTTAGCTTCGGATCCAACCTAGATAACAAAATAGGTGTCGTGATTCCATGATTTGGAAGTTTTTGGTCAAGTTTGTTGATAATTTGTCCTTGGTTCAGTTATCCATTAGAGATTTATATGGAACATTTTAGCTCCAATTAATGGTTGTTACCATTTCGATCTTATAGTGAGTTCGAGTTGTACACCTTGGATGTAACACCTCGAGATTTTATGAAAAATATTCTTTTAATTTCATTAATGTATTGTGTTTTATGTTACACCAAGAATACCTTGCGCTATACGTAACACTGTATTAGCTTGCAGTATACGCAACACTATTCTTGGATCGTGTTCCACACAATTTTGATAATAGCTATTCTATGCAACATTGAGTATATATATATATATATTCAATTTATAAATGAAATATGGTTGGATTCTGTTATACGAAAAAATGAAGGATTCTTTCACAACACACAACCCTAACTTGGCTTGCATTACACGCAATCGCGACCCTCCTCGATAGTGTGTGTTGTACGCAATACCGGGTTTTACTAAACAACGATATTATTATTATAATATTATTTTGAACTAGCCGTTATGAATAGTATTAACTAAATTTTGATTTTTATAACATTATTATTCATCTTATACATTTTCTAGAACATGGTATAAGAACAAAATAAATTTTTCACGTAAAATAAGTATTTTTAAAAAAATGCAGTTTTGCCGCCTTTTGATGGAGCACCCACCTTAAATATAGTTTTTGACATGTTTATAAGTTAAATGTGTCAAAATAAAATTCTTATTTGGAATCATGAAATAAAAATTTACTTTGGATAAATATTTCGTATTATTCTGGTAACTTTCATATTTTGATGAATAGTAAAAACACGCTATATTTTAATGAAAAACAACTTTTTTCATCGTAATAATTTATCTTGTTAAATTATAATATTGAATGGTTTTAAAGTATAACTAGAATATATTTTTACCATTTAATATAATTTATGTCATTATCATTGATTTTACATTGAATTCGTAGGTTAAATCAATTCAATCTTTTGTAATGTTTTAAAGAAAAACCTGTTTTCTTTCGACAACGGGATTAATTTTAATTTAATTTCTGAAACTTTTGAATATTGAATTTGGAAAAATGGATTCCATATTTGGAATCAGTAGGTCCAAATTATGTTAATAAGATACTTTTTATTTTTTGGAATTATGAATAGTAACTACGGTAAATTTTATTTACCATAGTTAGAGGTTAATCCTGTAATTAAGGGTAAATATAATATTATAAAATTACCCTAACACATGTCAAAAATCTATTGGATGGATAAAAGTAAACCCATATCAAATAAGGGTCGGATTACATTCATTTTATGGAATTTTGACCTTGAAAATAATTTAATTATTATTATAACCAAAGAATGTGACAACATGTCACTCTCTTAAATATTATAAGTATAATATTTGTAATTTAGTGATAAACAACATAAAAATTCGAACATGAATAGTATCCAGAAAGATAATAAAATTATCCACATCATGATAATTTATTTATAATTTTTAGGGATTAAATAATTGTCATTAATGGTGATACATTAATGATAAAAAATTATTTATTAAGTGGAAAATAAGCAATATAGTTTTAATTGAAATAATAATACTCATTAAAAGGCCCACAAACCAGACCAAAACTTATTTTTAGTGTATATATATAGATTAAACATCCAATTACATAATATATAACCGTTTGGATCCTTATAAAAGTGATTATGACACTTATATTATTTTATTTTAAATGATGCCAAAGTTGTCACCTTCATAATTTAATAAACATAACAATTTAAATATTGTGATTTTAAGATGATAAATTCGAGTAAAAGTATTATTGTGAAAGGTAATATATTTATCTTCATCATATAATTTTATTTTAAATTTTTATGCAACAAATCAGTATATTAAATAATTATACAAAAATGTTGCAGTAATTATTATATTCAGAGATAAACCAAATAAATGGTTTTAAAAATAATAAAATAAATATTATATGATATATTTAATGTGCTCCAATAATTTTCTAGATACATATTACCTTTTATGAATCTATTAATGCTTTTAGTTCGAACATATCTTCTGTATATATTTTATTTAAATTCAAATACATGAATAGTGTCAAAATTAACATTATTGTTATTTTATTAAAATAACATATTATAAAATTGTTTAAAAATCAAAAAAAAAATTAAAAACTATAAATTTATATTTATATGGTATATAATGTTATAAAGTAACCAATTATGGAAAATTCACAACAAATAAGTAATTATTTGTTATAATTTAAAATTTAGAATTTTATTACAACAAATAAACTTAAATAGATTAAATAAGGATAAATCAAAATGATAAGGTGTAAAATAAGATCAAAACATGTCTAAATTTGATTGGTTGATGATATTACAACCCTATATCATCTAATATTCGAATATGTGTCATTTTTTGATGTTTTTATATGGGGTTAGATTTATTATAAATCAATTGTTTTAATAATATCAAAGGTGCCCCTCTCCTCCCTTATAAAAGGGAACCTCCTCCCTCTCTTCCTCACACCACATTGAGCCTTAAATCTCGACCAAACCCTACCAAAGTGTCTTCTCCACTTCCCTAGAAACATCCTAGAGGTCCTGGTCTACTTCAAAGACCAATCTTAGTGCCCTAAGAGCAGGTCTCAAAGAGGCCCTTCAAAGAAGAGGTAATGTCTGTTACCAATTCTTTCAACTTTATTTCTTCTTCAACTACTTATTCATAGGTTGTTTCATTATGAAGTAATAAAATCAGTATCACTCATATACTAATATGTTATTATATGTATGAAACAACCCTATTTCACCATCTATCAATCTTTCAGAAAACGAAATCACCGCACATGCGTACGTACGGAATACCGTCTCCACGTCGTGGTGTAATCTATTTTCCACCACCCACCTAAAATGGAGGGGTATATGGTTCACATAATAACTATATATGATTATTTTAAAGTGATATTGATTCTGAAATAGTATACATACACGCTAATACAATTCCACGATCATGAGAACGATATAATCGCTCGTGCGTACGTACGGACTACCGTCTCCACGACGCGATGAGATTCATTATCCATGTCAACCATTCATGAATGATTATAAAGTATGTATAATAAGTAATCATGAAATATATGACATAATAATTTTGTATATATATATTGATGTCATCTACTTAATTCCACTCAATTCAATAAGGAACCGGAAACAACATTCATGCGTATGTATGGCCTACCGTGTCCAAGAACGGTGTATTTCTTTCCATTTATCAATCCATTATATATATGTATATTATGAATATATATTATATATAAATCATGTTTTATATTCTATAATTAGGTAATCGTGATCTAAGAAATAATATGAATAATTACAAGTCAAAACACGGATAACAAATGAAACGAGTTTACCCAAAACACTCTTTAACATGGAATTTACAAAAGAACATGTAATATAAAGTCAAAAGTGAACCATATATGATATCATAACAATTAATATGATTCTGTAATAAGACAATGAAATTATTAAAATCATTATAAAGGAGGTTCGGATACATATGAAGCATATCAGACATATGGTAAGGGAAATATCACAATCTCATTTTTATCCGAGATTGTTTATACTTTAGTATTTATTAGGGTGTATTTTATCATCCACATCCATGTTTCCTCAATATGTAATAGTATTTCCATCCACCTACAATTTCTTAAATCCAATTTTACCCTTTTTTGAGTTTTTAGTAAAGGATACGAAAGAAATCTTTTGTCTTTTTTCGTACGAGGTACTTTTTGACTTTATCGACAAAAGTACGAAGAATGGTTTTTTAACTTATACGACATGAATGGATTTTTAAAACATTATTTCCAAGAAGTTTCATTTACAAGTTTTCAAGTTTATTTTTAATCAAATTCTTTTATTTTAGAATTGTACGTCATGTTAAGAAAGGAAAAGATCTTTTTTTGAAGCAGAAAGGATATTTTCCTCAAGAATGGAGTTCAAGTGTTTTATCAAAATTATTTTCCATCTAAGAAAATATAGGGTTTTGTTTCTATCCCTATTATTACATTGATTTGATTATGTTGTGATGGAATTATTTTTATGTATTTCTTTATCTTATATGAATTTTTTTATGATGTCATGATGTTTAACAATCCCATTTTTAATACACGGGTTATGCAATGATGTATGATTTATGATTTTGTGGCACACATATGAATGGTATAATTATGAGATGGTTAGGACCAATCTCTCCCTCCAATGCATTGGGTAAAGATTTTATATCTAATGAGATAGACATGGCGGGAACGACAGGTTAAACCAGTTCAGTGAAACAGGACTGAAACGAGGAGTGAACTCGGTTTAGAAATGGAATTTTTCCACTAAGATAGACCTGGCAATGAGTCCTGACTAACAAGAAATGATTCTCTATGATTATGTGTGTATGCCACAACGTCTCATGTTTTTTGTTATGATTATTGGGATTACATTTCACTTCAATGATTTATCCCATGTTATGAAATTATGATCTCTTTTGAAGGTTAAGATTTACAAAAGATATGTTCTTATGTATAAGATGTGATTGATATTTCTCTTGTTTACCCTTTCTGAGAATTTGAGCTCACCCGTTTGTATGTTTTATTTCCCCAGGTCAGGAATAAGGTTATTAAGTAGGATATGCCAAAAGGGACTCTAGATATGATGAAATGAATGGGAGACAAAGTAGATTCTTTATGAACAAGATGTTTATGTTTCCTAGTTTCTATAGACACTATACTTATATGGTCCTTTCATGGTTTTGTTATATTTTGTAATAAGTGTGATTCAATTTTTATGTATTTATAATTTACGTCAATCTTAGGGTCTCTACAGTTGGTATGAGAGGAAAGGTTTAGTCAACCTTTGGAAACTAGGATACGAAAACGTTAGTGTGATCCATAGAGATATTTCTAAGGTATGTCTATGGATATACCTAAGGATAAGAATACATATAGGATATAGTCCTAGAACTACGATAACGATCATAGAATTTAACCTAAGAAGTTCGATATTCAGGGTGCTCCCCCTTTTACTATGTTGTTTTCCTAGCATGATTTTTTCCTCTCACACTGTTATTATTGGGTTTTAGAAAATGGCTGGAAATAGGAAGATTCATGATAATGGAGGGTATGACGGACAATGGAATGATTTTATTCTTGAGAAACCAAATGAAACGGGATCTGGAAGTCCAAACATCGTTATTATTCCTAATCAACAATCTCATAATATGATCAATAATCACAACTTTGGTATGTTTCCAGACTCAGATAATAAGAGAAAGATGGAGTTTCATGATGATCATAGAAGAATGAATGTTCAATTTCCCTCATGTAAATCATGTGGGAAGAGGCATCATGGAGATTGTTTCAAAGGAACTGGAAGATGCTTTGGGTGTGGAAAAGAAGGACACAAAGCCAGTAAGTGAAAAGTAAAAGGTTCAGTTAACAACATAGACAAGGATAATGGTATTGCTACAACATCAACAATGATTAGATGATTTAAATGTGGAATGTACGGGCATTATGAAAACCAATGCCCTAATGGAAAATCTCATGAAGAGAATCAGCATGGTCATATGGGTAGTATTTATGTGGATGATGATGAGGAGACTACAAATGATATATGAGCTGAAAGAAGTGTTGAAGCTCAGTAGGTTGTTTTAGAAGGTAGTGGAATGATTGTATGTTTATCGAGAGTTATATTGTATAGTTAATGGTACTATGGAATAAAGAATCATCTAAGGATTGTTAAACTACTGTTTTTCCTAAATATATTTGAAATTATATGTTGAATGGTACTAGTAACTATGGAATGTTATTTAGATATTTTTATAAAGTAGATGATATGTGCATAATGATGGAATAAGAGGATAATGAGATGTTTGATTGTATTCCTGAGCTCATGATTGATATAAGGACTAAGTGATATCATGGTATGAGTATATAGAATTTTTAGGATTTTGGTATGTGGAAAGTGTTAACTTTTAACTGTATTCAAGTTTTCACTAAAGTTCAATGGGTATTAAATTTTCAAGAGAATACATTATTAAGGCCTTCGAATGTTTGTAATGTGACCAACAAGACATATCTTATGATATATGGGGATCAACGATGGTATTAACATTCTTCTTATATGAAATCTCTAGTAATCTTTTTCACTATAATATTACAATGGACTACAATATTATGGATAAGCCTAAGGATTGGAATGGATTATGATGGACATAATTTAGTATTGTTTAAGGATAGAACCTTTTTTCGATGTTATTCATGGGATGATATAGTAATGTAGTTTTAGAAAAAGGACAACCTGTAGGACGGGCGACATCCCATCGCGTCGGACAAGGCTGTGGGAATTGAACCCACAACCGAAGTGCGACTGGACTTTATCGCCTACCACTGGCCTACATGAAGTCCCTGGTTAGTAGAAACTAGTTTTATTTTATTAAAAAGTATTATATATGAATTATAAGTTCATTTTTGGAACCATATACGATTAATCTAGCCATATGATGGACTTATAACATTTTCTAACATTTTGTATGAAAGAAATGGAATGACTCATCATTCTATCACATGATCTGCTAACACATCACGAATAACAAATTCAAATTCATTTTTTTAAGGGATGAAGTGGAAATTGTTCAATTCACGAACAACAGTGAGATTGTACCAAAATCATGCAAGTATTTCTTTTAATTCATCAACTTTAGGGAAATGATCTTGAAAACCAAAAATTATGTCCTAGCTCCCTTATATCCGATGAATCAGATGGTACCTTAGATCATCACAAATCAATAGCTTTGTGATTATTGGCTTTTTCATAGCCATGTTCTCTACCACTCTCCATCAGAACTTGATGGTTAGATTTTTCTTCCATATCCATATTTTCACCTATGTTCTCTTACGTTGAAACCCAGTGATGAGTTAATTTGGGTAACCGTTACATTTCATACTTTAGTTTTTAATGCCATGTTTTGGTATTCCTTTTTACGATGTGGGTTTCTATTAAACAAACTTTCGAGTAGTAAACCATTTATAACCCTGATGAATTTCTAGGGAGAAATTCATTTTAAGGGGGGTAGAATGTAACACCCCGAGATTTTATGAAAAATATTATTTTAATTTCATTAATGTCTTGTGTTGTATGCTACACCACGATTACCTTGCGTTTTACGCAACACCGTATTAGTTTTCAATATACACAACACTATTCTTGGATCGTGTTACACACAATTTTGATAATAGTTATTCTACGCAACATTGAATATATATATATATATATATTTTCAATGTATAAATGAAATATGGTTGGATTCTGTTATACAGAACAATGAAGGATTCTTTCACAACTTGCAACCCTAACATGGCTTGCATTACACACAATCGCGACCTTCCTCAATAGCGTGTGTTGTACGCAATACCGGGTTTTACTAAACAATGATATATTATTATAATATTATTATGAACTAGCTGTTATGAATAGTATTGACTGATTTTTGAATTTTATAACATTATTATTCATCTTACACATTTTCTAGAACATGTTATAAGAACAAAAAAAATTCGGGTAAAATTAGTATTTTTCAAAAAAATGCAGTTTTGGCACCTTTTGATGGCGCACCAACTTTAAATCTAGTTTTTTACATGTTTATATGTTCAATTTTACAAAATAAAATTCTTCATTGGAATCAAGAAATAAAAATTTACTATGGATAAATTTTTCGTATTATTCTGGTAACATTCATATTTTGATGAATAGTAAAAACACGCTATATTTTAATGAAAAACAATGTTTTTCATCGTAATAATTTATATGTTTAAATTATAATATTGGTTGGTTTTAAAGTATAAATAGAATATATTTTTACCATTTAATATAATTTATTCCATTAGCATTGATTTTACACTGAATTCGTAGGTTAAATCAATTCAATCTTTTGCAATGTTTTAAAGAAAAACCTATTTTCTTTCGACAACAGGATTAAATTTAATTTAATTTATGCAACTTTTTTGTATTGAATTTGGAAAAATGGATTCCATATTTGGAATCAGTAGGTCCAAATTAAGTTAATAAGTTACTTTTTATTTTTGAGAATTATGAATAGTGACTACGGTAAATTTTATTTACCATAGTTAAAGATAAATCGTGTAATTAAGGGTAAATATAATATTATAAAATTACCCTAACACATGCCAAAATTCTATTGGATGGATAAAAGTAAACCAATATCAACTAAGGGTCATATTATATTCATTTTATCGACTTTTGATCGTGAAAATAATTTAATTATTATTAATACTAAAGAAAGTGACAACATGTCACTCTCTTAAATCTTATAAGTATAATAATTTTAATTTAATGATAAACATCATAAAACTTAGAAAATGAATAGTCATGAGAAATATAATAAAATTATCTAGATCATGATAATTTATTTATAATTTTTAGGGATTAAACAATTGTCATTAGTGGTGATACATTAATGATACAGAAATTATTTATTTAGTGGAAAATAAGTAATATAATTTTAATTGAAAAACTAATACCCATTAAAAGGCCCACAAACCAGACCAAAAATTATTTTTAGTGTATATATACAGCTTAATAATCCAATGACCTTATATATAACCGTTTGAATCCTTATAAAAGTGATTATGATACTTATATTATTTTATTTTAAATGATGCCAAAGTTGTGACCTTCATAATTTAATAAATATAACAATTTAAATATTGTAATTTTAAGATGATAAATTCTAGTAAACGTATTATTGTAAAAGGTAATCGATGTATATTCGTCATAGGATTTTATGTTAAATTTTTATGCAATAAATCAGTATTTTAAATAATAATACAAAAATGTTGTAGTAATTATTTTATTAAGAGATAAACCAAATAAATGGTTTTAAAAGTAATAAAATAAATATTATATGAACGATTTAATGTGCTCCACTAATTTTCCAGATACATATGACCTTTTATAAATCTATTAATGCTTTTATTTCGAGCATATCATCTGTATATATTTTATTTAAATTCAAATAAATGAATAGTGTCAAAATTGACACTATTGTTATTTTATAAAAATAAAATATTATAAAATTGTTTAAAAATAACAAAAATATTTAAAAATTATAAATTTAAATTAATATGGTCTATAATTTTATAAAGTAACCAATTATGGAAAATTAACAACAAATAAGTAAATAGTTGTTATAATTTAACATTTAGAATTTTATTACCACAAATAAACATAAATAGATTAAATAAGGATAAATCAAAATGATAAGGATTAAAATTAGATCCAAACATGTATAAATTTGATTGTTTGATAATACTACAACCCTATCTCATCTAATCTTTGAATATGTGTCATTTTTTGTTGTTTTTATGTTGGGTTAGATTTATTATAAATTAATATTTTTAAGAATTCTAAAGGAGCCCCTCTCTTCCCTTATAAAAGGGAACATCCTACCTCTCTTCCTCACATGACATTGAGCCTTAAATCTCAGCCAACCCCTGCCAAATTATCTTCTCCACTGCCATATAAACATCCTAGTGTTCTTTTTCTACTTCAAAGACCAATCATAGTGCCCTAAGAGGAGGTCTCAAAGAGGTGCTTCAAAGAAGAGGTAATGTCCGTTACCGATTATTTCAACTTTATTTCTTCTTCCACATCTTCTTCGTAGGTTGTTTCATTATGAAGTAATAAAATCAGTATCACTCATATACTTATATGTTATTATAAGTATGAAACAACCATATTTCACCATCTATACATCCTTCGGAAAAGGAAATCACCGCGGGTGCGTACGTACAGAATACCGTCTCCACGCCGGGGTGTAATCTATTTTCAACCACCACCTTACTTAGATGGGTATAATGGTGTATATAATAACTATATATAATTATTGTAAAGTTATATTGATTCAGAAATAGTATACATACACTCCAATACAATTCTACGATCATGAGAACAATATCCTCGATCGTGCGTACGTACGGACTACCGTCTCCACGACGCGATGAGATTCATTCACCATGTCAACCATTCATGAATGATTATAAAGTATATATAATAAGTAATCATGAAATATATGAAATAATAATTATGTATATATATATTTATGTCATCTACTTAACACCACTCAATTCAATAAGGAACCGAAAACAACGTTCATGCGTACGTACGACCTACTATCTCCATGAACGGTGTATTATTTTCTATTTATTGATCAATTATATATATGTATATTATGAATATATATTATATATAAATCATGTTTTATATTCTGGAATTATGTAATCATGATCTAAGTAATCATATGAATAATTACAAGTCAAAACACGGACGACAAATGAAACGATTTTACCCAAAACACTCTTTAACATGAATTTACAAAAGAATGGGTAATATAAATTAATAAGTGAACCATATATGATATAATAACAATTAATATGATTCTGTAATAAGTCAATGACATTATTTAAATCATTATACAGGAGGTTCGGATACATACGAAGCATATCAGACATAAGGTAAGGGAAATATCACAATCTCATTTTTATCCGAGATTGTTTATACTTTACTATTTACTGGGGTGTATTTTATCATCCACATCCATGTTTCCTCAATATGTAATAGTATTTCCATCCACCTAAAATTTTTTAAATCCAATTTTACCCTTTGGTGAGTTTTTAGTAAAGGATACGAAAGGAATCTTTTGTCGTTTTTCGTACGAGGTACTTTTTGACTTTTTCGACAAAAGTAAGAAGAATGTTTTTTTAACTTATACGACATGAATGGATTTTAAAAACATTATTTCCATGAATCTTCCTTTATAAGTTTTCAATTTTATTTTTAATCAACTTCTTTTATTTTAGAATTGTACGACATGTTAAGAAATGAAAAGTGTTTTTTTGATGCAGAAAGGATATTTTCCTCAAGAATGGAGTTCAAGTGTTTTATCAAAATTATTTTCCATCTAAGATAATAAAGGGTTCTGTTTCTATCCCTATAATTACATTGTTTTGATTATGTTGTGATGGAATTATTTTAATGAATTTTTTTATCTTATATGAATTGTTTTAATGATGTCATGATGTTTAAGAATCCCATTTTTATTACATGGGTTATGCAATGATGTGTGATTTTTATTTTGTGGCACACATAAGAATGGTATCATTATGAGATGGGTGGGACCTATATATCTATCCAATGAATTGGGTAATGATTTTATATCTCATGAGATAGACATGGCTGGAATGGCAGGTTAAACTGGTTCTGTGAAACAGGACTGAAATGAGGAGTTAACTCGGTTCAGAAATGGACTTTGTCCACTAAGATAATCTTGGCAATGAGTCTTGACTAACAAGAAATGATTCTCTATTATTATGTGTGTATTCCACAAAGTTTTGTGTTTTACGTTATGATTATTTGGATTACATTTCACTACTATGATTTATCCCATGTTATGAAATTATGATCTCTTTTGCAGGTTAAGATTTCCAAAAGTTATGTTCTTATATATATGATGTGATTGATATTTCTTTTTTTACCCTTACTGAGCATTTGAGCTCCCCCTTTTGTATGTTTTATTTCCCCAGGTCAGGAAGAAGGTTATTAATTAGGATATGCCAAAAGGGACTCTATATATGATGAAATGAATGGGTGGCAAAGTAGATGTTTTATGAACCAGTTGATTATGTTTCCCACTTTCTAAAGACATGATACCTATAAGTTCCTTTCATGGTTTTGTTATATGTTGTAATAAGTGTGCTTAAATTTTGATGTATTAACAATGTATGTAAAGTATGGGTCGTTATATTGGAGATGTCAACTGTGAGACCCTACATGCTTAGATATCCACAGGAAATTTTCCTGATGGATTTTTAAATTTTTTGAGCAAGAAATTATTTTTATATGATGCTAAATGGTACCAATGACATTACAAAATGAGGTTCAGAAAGTGTTTCATATGTATCCTTTGACAGTACATTCAAGTGTGGAAAATATTAACCATGAGCTCCGAATTCAGTTTTGGTGGCTAGGATTAAATAAAAGAGTTCCAATGTTTTCTCTTGATGCCTTACATGTCAGAAATTGAATGATGGAACCAATATATAGAGGGTTTAACCCCAACACATGAGGTGACAACGTGGAAGTGGGATGAAATATCCATGGACTTCATGATGTGTTTACAACATACATAAAATATATATGATTTCATCTGCATGATCATAGATCAACTCACCTTGTTGGCCTTCTTCTTAGAAATCTGTATGTTGAGTTTAGTAGAGAGATTGGGATATCTCTGTGCACATGATATAGTGAGACTCCATGGAGTTCCCTTGACAATATTTTCTGACGGTGATTCTATCTTTACATCCTAGTAGTGTAAGGAATTGTAGGGGTGATTGGGACTTAGCTACACTTGAGCACAATGTTTCACCATCAAATTGATGGCCAGAGAGAGTGGAAAATTCTAGTTATAGAGGACATAGTGAAATCATTCATGTTGGATTTTGTACAAAGTTGGGAGGAACTCCTACCTGTTGAGGATGTCACATACAACAAAAACTACCATTCCTCCAATGGCATGACACTATTCAAGGCTTTATAGTTGTGAAAATGTGGGTCACCACACAATGTGGGCCCCCTGGATGTGGCATTGGGGTTCCAGATGAAGTTAAGGATCATATAGTTTGTGAACACTTTCACAAAACAAGTGAACCTCCCTTGTTTACTCATCTTGTACATCAAAAGTACACAGTCATTGGTTGGAGTACATGAAAATAGACACACTGTGTACTCCCACACAGACATGAACAGGTTACACAGACATAATATCATGTGTCTCTACATGCTGTGTACCCTCTAATGCATGCTATGCATTTAAAGACAGCATATCATGTGAGGAAATTCCACACGGGCATGACTTGGGATGGATGGACAAAACGTGTAGACTCTGGTACATGCCAATTAGACCATTAAAGACTTCATGAGGCTCTTGGTTTACTTAGTTTCTACTAGTATCGTTTGAGTGTGCTCCCTTGGTCCTTTCCTCGATTGTATAATGTGGTATTACATCCACATCCCTGGATTGTGATCCCATCTAGAGGCTAAGTCTCATATTGAGTTGTGGTTTCCCTCTGTGAGATTTGAGTGTTATCCTTTATCATCCCTATATGGAGTTTGTGGTATTAGCATGACCTCCCTGTATAGGGCCTTGATAGTCCATATAGATGGTTGAATTAGTAGGGTTTTTGGAATCATTATTATAAGATCCTCTATGTACCAGGTAGACCCAGATTTGTTTTGTCGAGTCCCCAACTATTCTGGTTGTGACATCCTATATGTGCATAAATGTCTTCATATACTTGCACATTCTCACTATGTGATGCCCAATGAGATAAACCTACCTGTTGAGTGTCTACGATGATAACACAAATTGTGGAGCATCTTCTCCTATAATGAGAATTACATTGAGTATAATCGTATGGTTGGTAGTTTGTTTTGACCACCCGATGGAGTGGTGTCCCTCCTAAGTATATCTAGGTTTTTTCAGATCTATATTGATTATTATATCTTGTATTAAGACGAATATAATTGTTAATTTATGTTTAGTGTTTTTTAGTTTTCTTACTGAATATTATTATACACAATCCCCACATAAGAATTTCCCTCATGTGTCATATATTGTGCTGATGATTACCCATTTAATGGTTTCATGGGTGGATAGGGAGTTGGTGGGGAATATATGGAGATTGAATGACCTAATTGTTTACTGTGAGTTCACTAATCACATTTTACACTCCCTTGGAGTATGATTTACTCATTTTAGTTTTGTGTGGGCTTGAATTTTTCCACTTTTCTATTTTCATTACATTATAATCGTACAAGTTGTGGGGCCTCAAATGTATCCATTCATTGTTTTAGTTGTTTTACATTTTATAATTAGTGGGCTTGGTGATGTGTGTGTGTGTACACATATAAATTAGGAGAATAACTCCCATTTATGGAATATACCATCTTCTAACTAGTCAATATCCTCTGGCATATTGTAGGGCGTCATGGGTTAGTCATATTTTTGGAGCCTCTTTGATGGGTCCTGACAAATAGAGTCTTCATGAATTTTATGATAACCATTACCCAAATTATGAACCATACAATTTTTCTCGTAGAAATTTATTGGAGACAAATTTCATTTAGGTAATAGTTATTTAACCAAAGAGAACATATAGTAAAAATTAATACATAACATTCCAATATCGCATTTAATATCCATGAATTTTCAGCAAATTCAAATTTTATTGTCTTATATCAAGGAATAATGAAATCCACAATAAATTTTAGTTATTCAAAAAATAATTAAGTTTTAAACAAAGGGGAGAAATCAATATCATCTTGAGTTTATTTTTGCTGAAAATATGGAAATCCAACATAAATAATTTTTTTCGAAATTGTGATGGATATGGATCCAAATAATAAGTATCTTGTCAAGAACTGTGTTCACCATGCTGATTTCAAAAAATAAAAACATAAAAAAACACAATATATTACCACCCAACGTTTTCAAATATGAAAAACCTCATCATATGAAATTTATTACATGGAAACATAATTTATTATTCAGGAAAAATTAATAGTTTTTATGATGAAAATGATAAAAAAAGACACAACACCCTCAATATATTCTGGTTTTAAACTATAACTATTTGTATTCATGTGATGATTTAACTAATCATGATTACGTAACAAGTACTATTTTCTACTACCTTGTTCAATATTTCATCTAAAATTTGAAAATAAAAATATTAAAAATTAATTTTATATATTATGAATTTTACCTATTTAACACTGACTTTTAATAACTGGTATTGGGTTTTTAAATTATCATTAATTACCACTAATTACATATGATTATAACTAATTAAGGGTTATTTTTACAAATTTCAATCAAATTTTACTAATTACCCCTACTTTTAGGTAATTATTAGTAAGTTTTTAGTATATAATTATTTTATTTAATTACAGCAAAATATCAAAATATATGACTAATTTTTACGAAGTAATCTTTGTTTTTAATTATTGTAGTAAAAGTTTACTAATTAACATTATATAGCATTAATTATAATGAATTAACATTATTGTTTACTAATTACCACTATTATTTTCTAATTAGAATCATTTTGACTAATTATCAATAAATTTTAGTAAATGCCTCTAATTGTTACTAATTAAAGATATTTTTTACTAACTACATCTATTATTTTACTAATTACTACTAATTATCATTATTTTTTATTAATTACCTCTATTTACTGTTAAGTTTAACTAATTATTGCTAATGTTTACTAATTTCCACTATTTTTTCTAATTATCAGTAATATTTAGTAGTTACACTAAATTTTTACTAATACCACTATTTTTTACTAATTTCCATTAGTTATTACTAATTATCACTAATTAATATTTATTTCTAATAATCACCACAAATTATCAATAATAACTGATGGGTTTTTATAATTTTTTCTTATTATCTATAAAATTTACTATGTAATTTTAATTACAACTATCACTTTCCAATTACCCCAAGTTATAAATATTTTTACAAAATTATAGTAGTTACTACTATTTTTTCAATAATTAGTGATAATTACTTTTATTTTTTTTGCTAGTTAATTACAATTACAAATAATATTTACTAAATATCCCTATTTTTTTATTAATTTTTGTTGATTATTGCTAATGTTTACTAATTAACACTAATTTTTACTAATCCGAACTCATGTTTACTAATTAACACTAATTACAATTAATATTTAATAATTACTTCTAATTACAATTAATTACTACTAGATATAAAAAATAATTATTAATTATATCTAATTATTACTAACATCATCAAATTACACCCATTTTTTAATAATTATTTTAAATTTTTATAAATGTTTACCTATTTTTTCAATTTACTTCTATGTACCACAAAATACTACTGTATTCAATAATCAATGTTAATTACATGTATTTTTTTACTAATTATAGCCAATTAATGATAATTTATACTAATAATCGATATTTTATATCATTTTTTACTTTTTACCTCTAATTTTCTCTTAATAACACTAATTTATAGTAATTAATGTTTTTACAAATTAAGGAAACTTTTTATATTTACCAGTAGTTAAGGATATTGTTTACTAATTACTATTAATTATCAGGGTTTTTTACAAATTACTACTAATTATTATTATTAAAAGATAATTACAGCCCATTTTTACTAACTAATACTATTCTTATCTATGTACCTCTAATTATCTCAATATTTTACAATATAATTCTAATTACTTCTAATTATTAATAATTATAGATAATTTTCTATAATTTTTACTGATTCTAAATAATTATGTCAATTGTTTACTAAATATATGTGATTACCATTAATTTTTACTATGTACCCCCAATTACTATAACTTTTGGTTAATGAAAAGTAATTACTACTATGCTTTATTACATTAATCTGTTCAATGTTGATTATTACTATTTATTTATAATTACAGTTAGTTTTTATTAATTACATAAAATTACTACTACTTTTTATTATTTTTAATGGATTACCACTATTTTTTATAGAATCCAACTAATTTTAATAATTTGAACTAATATTTAATACATATCAGTATTTTTTACAAATTAATTATATTTTTTTTGTAATTTATACTATTTTTTTAGTAATTATTTGTATTTTTAGTATTACCAATTGTATAGAATGTATAATTAATAATCATTAGTTTATATTAATTATCACCGATTAATGATAATTTTTACTAATTTCCAGAAATTTTTAGTAATTACCATTATTTTTAACTAAAAAATAATAATTATTAGTAAATATTACCATTTTTTCCCATTGTTTTAAAAAATGTAATTATAAATTGTTAATTACTATAGATTAATACTACTACAAGTTATTTGAAATAAAAACTGATTAATAATGATTGAAAATAATTTCTGTAAATTAGAAATATATATTTAATTTAAAATCAATACTGCTAATTATAAATAAATATTTCTAATTAATGATAATTACTACTAAATAATAATAATAAATTCAAATATGAAATAAAATAAATGAAGCTAAAATTAAAAATTTAAATGAATACTTCAAAATCTATAATTAAATGGGATAAGAATTTGAAAATTTTATTTTCGATAAAAAATTAAACTTTAATACAATGAAATGAAGAGTAGAGGATAGTAGAGCCCAAATAAAAAATGAATGAAAAAGATTCAAGTGGGGGTATATATACTTTATATTAGTAGTGAAAAAAAATTGGGATAAGAACTACCTCAAATACTATAGACAAAAAATAAATTTGACAGAGATCAAATAGATATTTGTGATGGGTCTTGTTGTAAATAGTCATCTCCTAACATATTATTTGTTATTTTTTATTAATTCATGTACCAAATAACAAAAATAATGAAATGAATTTGTGATGATAGTAAATACATGTTTCAAATAAGTATTTCATGATTTTTCAATCACATGCGCCAATTATTTTTATGATAGTAATGTTGTCCCATTATAAATAATAGATTATTTTGGATTATTTACGAAGGGAAAAAAAATCATTGCAAATAGTTGTTTTTTAGAGACTATTTTGGGATTGGAGACAAAACCATCCCAAAACTACATTTTCCCATAGTGGGGACATCATCTTCATGTCCCATAATTTTTTATTTTAATTCCATCTATGATCCCAATTACCATAATTGTTTTATTGGTATGTATTTTGGATCCTACTCCATTGGAGAGTGGAGGGATTGACATAGTTAGAGTTCATCATAAAATTATCTAGTTCTTCACTTATCAGTTATTTCATTTATTTATTGATTTAAATCATACTCAAATGTACTGTTGAATATGGAGTGGGTTCATTAATGAAGTGTTAAAATTAAAATTTTTATTTCATGTAATTATCGAGCATGTTCTTATTTTGTTGAGACAACTTGGACAACCCTTTCTTATAATTATTCATATGTAAATGGCCTTTGGAACCACCCTCCCATGTTAAATAGTTTTTCACACCATATAATGATAATTTTAATCTTTTACAAACAATTTCAAAATTTTTCCTACCGTTTATTGGAATACATGTGTGGAAAACAATTTTAGTTACTCTTCATAAAATTGTATGTATTTCACATATTTTGGTTTCGATGAAAATTTTTATACTATAATTTTCAATTTCCAATTAGGCATTAATTTTTTTTCTTCTCTACATAGGTGGAATATTCTATATACATGTATGATTTCATTCATGTAAATATAAACCTGCATATATTTTATGTGATTAAAATTTCTGATAGCTTAGAATAATTAAATACATCTATTTTAGTTTCCTATGTGGTGGGGTTTGATTAATTTTTTATATGCTATACATATTATTTTTTTAGAATCATTTTATAAGATATTATGATATATCCCATATACTTTAATCTATCACTCTATTGGTTATTCATGGAATTATTATGAGATATTCTTTTTGGGTTCTAAATTATCAATTCCATTACAATATGAACTATATTTTTCTTTTCATGGTTGTTACATGAAATGTTAAAATAATTAATAGTGTGTGTATTAATATTAGGGGAATAATACAACAAATATCATCACCACGGATCTTCTGGCTAGATACTTAAAATGTATCTCACTTTCTCATCCTTTGAGAAATAATTCATTATTCAATCATTGTACACCATAGTTTTTTACTCACTCATTATTAGATATTAATCATTGTTCAATCATATTTTTTTGGATTTTTTAATCATATTTCTATTTTTAATCATTTTATATTGTTTATATTATAAGACTCGATTTTAAAATAATATCATTTTTAAAATTTATACAATGGAGAACATTGAGAAAAACAGATGGAAGTACTTGGTTAGATTCCACCGGAGTTGGTGCACAAACAGTTTTGAGCATACAAGTGTTTTCAAAAGAGATAGAAATTTCATGTTAGTCTTGTAGGATTTAGTATTTTCAAACTCACCCCATGTAGTTACACCTTGGTGGTTTTGGGGAAATGGAATATAGATCGCTATGGGTGGTCTTAAAAAATAGGGATTATCTTATAGTGGATCATGTGGTATCTCCTCAATCTCTTCTACTCAAGATTATGGTATTCCTACAAAGTAATTTTATAATAATATAACAAGATTATTCAAATTCCATTAATTCAAATGTTTGAGTTCTATATGAATTTGATAAATTTAAAATATTCATTAAAAATAATAATACATCTATAAAAAATCTATTCACCATTTCTAGATTTCCAATCATTATATTTTAATATAGAACATTTTATATCATTGCAATCCTAAACACACCACATTGTCAACAATACATTCATATGTTATATAATGCAACCAACTGTAGTCTGCATTCCTTCCCATTAATGTTTGGTATTCCTCCCATGCCTCTTCAGCATTAACAAATTTCATATATTGTTATGTATAAAACAAGAATACACTGTTACCAGTCATGCAAATTTGTATTAATACATTATGAATACATTGATTTAATTTATATACATCTGTGCAGATAAATTCACATCTATAACTATATATAATGCTTCTGCCAACACATCTCACTGCCATACATTCACTCCATATACATTTTTCACAAGAACCCCAATCACTTCATTTCATTATCAAATTCCACCCCCACTCCCTCAACAAGGTACATAGTTTCCATAGATCATCACCACAATTTTTTGGGCACGTGTATGAAAATGTTTAATTAAATACCAAAGTCTTGAAAATTCATGGGTTAGGTATACGTTTTTCACAAAAAGAATTATTTAAGGGATTAATTAACTAATTAAATAGTTTATTTATCATCTAAATTTTTAGCATTTATTAAATAATTAACATTAAATAGTTTATATAAATAATAATATTTCATAAATAATTTTGATAAAACAATAGAAAATTTATGATATAATAAATTAAATTTTATATCACGGAATAATCATGAATTTCCTCCCATTATTGAGACATAGTAGACAACCCGTCCTCACCATTAATAAAATATAAATGGCCTTTTGGACCTACCTCCTATGTTAAATCTTCGAACACACCATTGAACATGATGTTTTCTGACCACCCTCGATACTTAATGACATTAAGATCACCTATGACTTTTGGTCCAATGATATTATGTTTATGTATCAGTCACAAAATATCATTTTTAAATGGGAGTAAATAAATAGAAAATGACTTATTTCTTTTTGAAAAATTTTTAAATTTAAATTTAATTTTATTAAATTTTTCACTGACATCATTGCTAATTAAAAGTAAATATTAATAATTTTTAAATAATATTAATGATTGAATTACATAGTTATGTAATGAAGTATTTTGATTTATCATCTCTATTTTTAGCATTGATTTATCCTTTAATAAAAAATATCTTATATAAATATTAATTGTATATAAATAATTTCAATAAAAAATTATGTGATTTATATATATAATACATTTTATTTTAAGTGATAAAAATGAGGTCATTATTCACTCATTTGAAACAAATAAATCCATAACTCAACGATCACAATAGCCATATAATATTAATTTCATTCTCTATACATGGTGCCAAAATTATTATCCATATTTACTATATATTGAATGAAAATTTTAAAAACGATAAATTAATAAATTAGAAAGATTTAGTAAATATGACACAAATTAGAAAGAGTGTAGTTCATATCAGAATTATTAGTCAATATCAGGGTTGTAGTATCTGATCTCCCATGACCCAACTCTACACTCTTCTTTTGTATAGTTTCCATGGATCTACTATCTTAGTTTTAGTTCTTTCTGGTCAAATATCACAAAAAATCCAAACCCCAAATGGTTTTGTTAAATCATCCACTTCTCCTAAAATTTTGGAACCCTAATATCCTCACTTGTCAATTTGTTTATAATCCAGAAAAGGATATCATATTATTGAATCCTGTAGAGGGAGTTCATCCTAGTATCCCATGGAGACACAACCATGAATAATCTGTGTGGTCCCAAACTAAGGTTTCAACATCCCCATATCCACCGTCAAGACTTGGGGGGTTCCCTCAACTATAATTTTACTTGATTAACATCATTCCTATTTCACCAATGGTGGATATAAAGCACCCCACATCCACAAACCATGATAAATCCCACAATATTACTACCCTAGATAATGTTAATGTTGTTGGTTTTCCCCCACCAATGGATAGAGAATAAGAATAACACAACCATAACTGATGAACATGGAGGATTATCATTTTTCTAATTCATTTCACCCATCACCTAAACATTATTAATACCACTACGATCTTATTTCAACAACCATCTCAAAGATCTAGATTGAATTTTATGTTATATGGATGATATATGTAGAATTGCTTGTTTTTTATAACGAACCCTAATCATATAGAGTCAATATTGTTTGTGAAGACCTGATAGGTTGATATAGGTTGAAGGGATTAAGGGAATCCCTAGCCAATTATTAAGATCCAGATTCTTAGTCCCCATAAGCCCATACATAATTAGAGGATCATGAAGATGGAGAAGATGATCTACCAGATGAAGAATTAGAATACGACCATGAAAATTCATTTCTATTTTAACTCCCCCAATTCTACATCACTATCATGGTCGTGTTGGATTAGATATACATGACATGACATGGTTTTCCTGACTTAAATAGTTATTTTTAGGTTTTTTAAATAAATATTTCCAAAATATCTTTTAAAATTACATAGAGTCTTCTAATATTGATTTTTTTCCTAATTGTAATTTTTTCAAATTTTATGTATTTGTTGTCCAGATGATTAATTTTATAGTGTGCTTAAAACTATAGAGTATTGATTTATTTTACACATTTATTATTTTATTTATATTTTAGAGTCCTGAGGGATAACGTACATGGACATTACATTACTGTTTCGGAATAATTAGTACATAATAAAAACACAGACACAAGGACCGTAATAGTTTAGTGACTTTGGAAACTCGGAATATAATCTTCTAATAGTGGTGAAAGATCATTAACATCTCCCATAAAGATCTCCCTTTTAACACGTAAAACCTTTCTTTATATCATGGGGAAAAGAAAACATAAAATGGTGAGCTCAAATGCTCAGTAAGGGTAAACAAAAGAAATATCAATCACATCATATTCATAAGAACATAACATTTTGGAAATCATAACCTTCAAAACAGATCATAATATCATAACATGGGATAAATCATAGTAGTGAAATGTAATCCCAATAATCATAACGTAAAACATGAAACTTTGTGGCATACACACATAATCATTGAGAATCATTTCTTGTTAGTCAAGACTCATTTCCAAGACTATCATAGTGGACAAAGTCCATTTCTGAACCGAGTTCACTCCTCATTTCAGTCTTGTTTCACTGAACCGGTTTAACCTGTCGTTCCAGCCATGTCTATATCATGAGATAGAAAATCTTAACCCAATTAATTGGAGGGATATATAGGTCCCACCCATCTCATAATTATACCATTCTTATGTGTGCCACAAAATCAGAAAACCAAACATCATAGCATAACCCATGTAAAAAAAATGGGAATCATAAACATCGTGACATCATAAAACAATTCATATAAGATAAAAGAATTCATAAAAATATAATTCCATCAAAACATAATCAAATCAATTTAATAATAGGGATTAAAACAGAACCCTTTATTATCTTAGATGAAAAATAATTTTGATAAAACACTTGAACTCCATTCTTGAGGAAAATATCTTTTCTGCTTCAAAAACACTTTTCCATTCTTAAAATGTCGTACAATTATAAACTAAAAGAGGTTGATTAAAAATGAACATGAAAACTTGTAAAGGAATATTCTTGTAAATAATGTTTTAAAAATCCATTCATGCCGTATAAGTTAAAAGAAAACATTCCTCTCGTACTTTTGTTGGAAAAGTCACAAAGTACCTCATAGGAAAAACGACAAAAGATTCCTTTCATATCTTTTACTAAAAACTCACCGAAGGGTAAAATTGTATATAAAATATTTTATAAGGATATAAATATTAAATATTGAGGAAACATGGATGTGCATGATAAAATACACCCTAGTAAATTGAAAAGTATAAACAATGTCGGATAAATATGAGATTGTGATATTTCCCTTACCATAGGTCTGATATGCTTTGTACAAGTCCGAACCTCCTGTATAATGATTTAAATAATGTTATTGACTTATTCCAGAATCATAATCATTGTTATGATATCACATATGTTCATATTCTTAGCTTCTTATTATTAATATTTCATTACAACTTGTTATTTGGGTGTTTGTTACTTTTTGTTCTTATGCATGTTTTGTCGAATAAATTATTATTCTTATCCTTAGGTTATAGATGCCTAATTTCTAGAATTTTATTAGTGTAATATATATCATATTAATTCATTCAATTCATTTATATAATAATTATGCAATGAATATCCTGTAGAACGAGTCGCATCACATCGTGGAGACGGTATTCCGTACGTACGCACGAGTGATGATATTGTTCCCATGATCATGGAATTGTATTGGAGTGTATGTATAATATTTAATAATCAATATAACTTTACAATATTCATATAAATTCATTATTTACACCATTATAACCATCCAAGTAAGGTGGTGCTGGAAGATAGATTACACCATGGCGTGGAGACGGTATTCCGTAAGTACGCACGCGCGGTGATTTCATTTTCTGTAGGATGGATAGATGGTGAAATAGGGTTGTTTAATACTTATAATAACATATAATTATATGATTGATACTTATGTTATTACTTAATAGTGAATCAACTAAAGAAGAAGAAGTGGAAGATGAAATAAAGATGAAAGAATCGGTAACGGACATTACCTCTTCATTGATGTGCTTCTTTGAGACCTCCTTTTAGGGAAATAAAATTGGTCTTTGAAGAAGACCAAGACCTCTAGGATGTATCTAGGGAAGTGTAGAGGAGAAATTTTCAGGGTTTGGACGAGCATGAAGTCTCAATGTGGTGTGAGGAAGAGAGGGAGGAGGTTCCCTTTTATAAGGGAGGAGAGGGGCACCTTTGGAATAACTAAAAATATTATTTTATTATAAAGCCATATTCGGTATTAAATATCTCCAAATTGATTTATTTAGAATCTAAGGTGGGTATGGGTCAATATAATCTCATGAAATAGAATTTAGACAAGTTTAGGTTCCTATTTTGACCTTATCATTTAGATTTAACATTAAGTTAAATAATTTTGCTTTTACTGTGTCTTCTTGTGTTCTTACACTATAAAGTTATTAAACTTACTATAACAATTAAAAGAACCCAAAGTTGTTTATTATTAATATATATAACCTTATCTAAGTTATTTGGCCGAACCTTATATTTTTAGGAATAAAATAACAACTACTAATATAATATTTGTTTTAAAAACTATTTTATGTCAATTTTGACACTATTTAGTAATTGTTTTTTTGGGAAAATCAAAACAGAATGATTAGTTCAAAAAAAGTTAATTAAATAAATACTAACATGGCATATTAAACTATAAAATTATTGGAATGCATAAAAAGTCTCAAATTACATTTATTTTGGTATTTATAACATCAATTATGTCAATATTTCATTAATAAGATAATTAATGCATCATCTCTGTGTCATAAATAAATTAAATTATTTAATGTCTAAAAATTAAAAATAAAATACCATTATGTAGGAAATTATTTTATATTTCTAATTAATATTTATAGATAAATTTATCTTATGTATAACCCTATATTAAAAATGATATAATTATTAAACTTTGATTATAACTATTTTATCCCTTCTTTTAATAAATTAATAATAAATGTCCTAATCGAATCCAAGTGGGCCTAAATGGTCTTATTTTCTTCCTAAGTTTGTTTTTGGTATAATTACACTTATCCAATAGAATTAGGACATGTTTTAGGGTAATAATAATATCATTTTTACCCTTAATTACCCTATTTACTTTTAACCCTGGTAAAAAAAGTAAAAAGTTTCTATTCACCAAAAATTATTATCATCTCATTGAACAACATTTTACTCACTGACATCAACCGTGTCTCTCTTATTTTTAAAATTCCACTCACATAATCGGTAAAATTAAGTTTTATGAAAAATTCATTTTTTTAACTACCACTTAGTGATACCACTTAGTGGTTTGACTATTCAACAAAAAAATGAAAGTTTCCAGAAAAATACCAAAAATTATACCTAAGATGTATTTGATATTATTAATTAAACAATTATGTCTATTTTACCAAATTAAAAACATATCAGTTGTATTAATTAATTTAAAAATTAATTCCCGTCATCAAAACAAATAGCGTGTTCTTAAGAGATAATAACTATCAAAAGATAGACATTTGTTTATGTCTTGTTTAAATGTAAAATTACATATAATTACCAACATTGAATTAAATTGTAAAAATATATTCTAAATATACTTTAAAACCACTCAAATTAAAAATTTATCACAATTAATTATTTCGACTAAAAGGTTGTTTTTAATTAAAATTTAGTTATTTTCACTATTCATCAGAAATTGAAAGTTATCCGAAAAGTAGCAAAATTTCACCCTAAGCTAATTTCGATATTCCAAATCCAAAAATGAAGTCCATTTTGAAAAATAAAATTTACAAAATTTCAAAAAGTGGTTATTACTATTCATAACGGCTAGTTTTAATAATATTTTAATAGCATATCATTGTTTAGAGAAACTCGGTATTGCGTACAACACACACTATCGCGGAAGGTCGCGCTTGCGTGTAATGTAAGGCATGTCAAGGATGCGTGTTGTGCAATATTCTTTTGGTTTAGCTTACAACAAAAGACATTAATGAAATTAAAAATAATATTTTTCATAAAATCTCAAGGTGTTACATTTTACCCCACTTGAAATGAATTTCTCCCTCGAAATTCGTCGGGGTTATAAATGGTTTACTACACAAAAGTTTGTTTAATAAAAACCCACATTGTGAAAAGTAATACCCAAACTTGGCTTTAAAAACTAAATTATGAAACAATTACCCAAATTAACTCATCACTGGGTTTCCATGTAGGATAACATAGGTGAAAATATGGATATGGAAGAAAAATCTAACCATAATGTTCTGATAGAGAGTGGTAGAGAACATGGCTATAAAATAGCCCACAATCAAAAAGCCATAGATTTACGATGATCTAAGGTACCATCTTATTAATCAGATATAAGGGCACAACATTTTTGGTTTTCAAGATCATTTCCCGAAAGTTGGTGAAATAAAAAGAATACATACATGATTTTGGTACAATTTCACTGTTTTTCGTGATTTGAACAATTTACACTTCATATCTTAAAGAAATTAATTTGAATTCTTTATTAATGTAGTGTTAATAGATCATGTGATAGAATGATGGGTCATTCCATCTGTTTCAAACAAAAGGTTATCAAAAGTTATCAAATATACATAAGTTCATCTATGGTGAGGTTAATAGTATATGATTCCAAAAATGAACTTATACTTCAAATATCATACCGCGTAATAAAATAAAACATGTTTCTACTAACCAGGGAATTCCTATAGGCTAGTGGTAGGCGATAAAGGCCAGTCGCACTTCGGTTGTGAGTTCGATTCCCACAGCCTTGTCCGACGGGATGGGTTGTCACCCGTCCTGTAGGTTGTCCGTTTTCTAAAGCTATATTACTATAACATCCTATCAATAATATTGAAAAAAGTTTTATCCTAAATTATGTCCAACATAATCCATTCCAATATTTTAGCTAATCTAAAATACATCGGTCCAAGATCATAGTATAAAGAAAATGATTACTTGAAATGTCACATAACAATCACGTGAATTCCATCATTTATCCCCCATATATCATAATATATATCTTGTTGGTCAAATTACAAACATGTGAATACCTTAATCATGTGTTCTCGTGAAGATTGAATACCCATTAATTGAACCATAGTGAAAACATGAATGCAGTCAAAAGTTAACTCTTTCCATATACCAAAATCCAAAAATTCTATAAACTCAAACAATAACCTTCTCCTTATATCAGTCATGAGCTCATGAATACGGTCAAACATTTAATTTTATCATTTTCCTTTCATTATGCGCATATCATCTTTTTTACAAAAATATCTCAATCAAATTCTATGGTTACCGGTACAATGGAAAACCACAATAGACCAATACATAAATATTCCAATATTCCATGATACTATAATCAACATTATTTTGGAATCCCATTACATAAAAACTTAATCATTCCACCACATCGTTGTCGTATTCAACATCGCCAATAGTGATCACATGTGACTTCCCTTTCTCCTTTTCCTTAAGTGGTTTCTCATGTCGATCATCGCTAACCCTTGGATTATGGAATTTATTAGCATAATTCCCCATTTCCTTGCACTTGAAGCATTGAAGTGTTGGTGGTGCATTCTCTGCAGTCTTTTCTTTATTCACATCATTAGAAACCCTTTTTCCACTACTTCGACACTCAGCTACTCGATGACCTTCGTTTCCACACTTAAAACATTTTCTAGTCATTTTTAGTCAATCTCCACCATGCTTCTTTCCACACTTTGATAATAAGAAAACATTCATCTTTTTTCACCATTATTCTAAGATTTCTCCTTGAACTCCATCTTTCGTTTCTTGTCAAAACTATGATACGGATAAGTAACACCAACTTCCATTTCTACCTTGATAGCACAACGCAAAATTTCTTCATACCTATTGAAGTCTCTTATAGCTAATGCCCTTTGATGATTTGGTTTTAAGCAATTGAAGAATCGATCAACTTTACTTTCAGGTTGGATGACAAATCCAGATGCATACCTTGCAATCCTTTTAAAATTCGCTTCGTATATACCAACAGATTAATCATCCTTTTGCTTTAGTTCAAGAAACTCCTTCTCCATCTTTGTTCGAAGAATACGAGGGCAGTACTTATAGGAAAATAAGTTCTTGAACTCGTCCCATTCCATGGACTCAATTTCATCTCTTGGCCTCGTATTCTTGATAATATTCCACCATTGATCAGCATCACCTTCCAAATGATACACTGCTAAGATGACTTTATCATGTTCAGAACATTGAAGAACTGAAAATAGAATTTCAGTAGTAATGATCCATTGTTCAGTAACAAGTGGATCAGAAGACCCATTGAAAGAAGGTGGACATTACCTCATGAAGGACTCAATAGAATATTGTTCCCTTCTCTGCTCATTTGGATGTCCAGAATGATTCATAGATTGTGTAAGTATAACAATAATATTTTTCACTCCATCTCCCATAACATTTGTTTCTTTAGGAGTACAATCCTTGAATTGTACATTACATTGATCAACACGGTTCCTTCGGGTTCCAGCCATCGTTTAAAACTGAAAAAGAATAGTGTGAGAGGTAAAAATCATAATAAAGGGGGAGTAACTTCGTTATCTAACATAATTGGTTTAATCTAATATCGTAACCATAGTTCTAGGACTATATCCTATAAGTATACTTATCCATAGGGACATCCTTAGACATACCTTAAAAATATCTCAAGAGATCTCACTAATGTTCTCGCATCCTAGTTTCCAAAGGTTGACTAAACCTTTCCTATGATACCAACTGTAGAGACCCGATGCTTAACGTACATGGACATTACATTACTTTTGCGGAATACTTAGTACATAACAGAAACACACGCACAAGGACTGTAATAGTTTAGTGTCTTTGGAATCTCGGAATATAATCTTCTAATCATTGTGAATGATCTTCAACATCTCCCATAAAAATCTCCCTTTTTTAACTAAAACCTTTCTTTATATCCTGGGGAAAAGAAAACATAAAAGGCTGAGCTAAAATGCTCAGTAAGGGTAAACAAAAGAAATATCAATCACATCATATTCATAAGAACATAACATTTTGGAAATCTTAACCTGCAAAAGAGATCATAATATCATAACATGGGATAAATCATAGTAGATAAATTTAATCCCAATAATCATAGCATAAGACATGAAACTTTGTTTAATACATACATAATCATTGAGAACCATTTCTCGTTAGTCAATACTCATTGAAAAGACTATCTTTGTGGACAAAGTCCACTTCTGAAATGAGTTTATTCCTCGTTTCAGTCCTGTTTCACTGAACCGGTTTAACCTGCCGTTCCAACCATGTCTATCTCATGAGATATAAAATCTTTACCCAATGCATTAAAGGGAGATATAGGTCCCACCCATCTCATAATTATACCATTTTTATGTGTGCCACAAAATCATAAAACCTTACATCCCAGCATAACCCATGTAATAAAAATGGGAATCTTAAACATCATGACATCATAAAACAATCCATATAAGATAAAGGAATTCATAAAATTACAATTCCATCACAACATAATCAAATCAATGTAATAATAGGGATAATAACAGAACACTTTATTATCATAGATGTTAAATAATTTTGATAAAACACTCGAACTCCATTCTTGTGGAAAATATCTTTTCTCCATCAAAAACACTTTTCCATTCTTAACATGTTATACAATTATAAACTAAAAGAAGTTGATTAAAAATAAACATGAAAACATGTAAGGGAATATTTTTGGAAATAATGTTTTAAAAATCCATTCATGCCGTATAAGTTAAAAGAAAACATTCTTCTTTTACTTTTATAGGAAAAGTGAAAAAGTACCTCGTATGAAAAACAACAAAAGATTCATTTCATATATTTTACTAAAAACTTACCAATGGGTAAAATTGGATATAAAAAATTGTATAATCATATTAATATTACATATTTAGGAAACATGGATGTGGCTGATAAAATACACCCCAGAAAATTCCAAAGTATAAACATTCTCGAATAAAAATGAGTCTGTGAAATTTCCCTTACCTTAGGTCTGATATGCTTTGTACATATCCGAACCTCTTGTATAATGATATAAATAATGTTATTGACTTATTCCAGAATCATAATCATTGTTATGATATCACATATATGCGTGTTTTGTCGAATAAATTCTTATTGTTCTCTTTAGGTTATAGATACCTGATTTACAGAATGTTTTTAGTGTAATATTTATATCATATTCATTCATTCAATTCATTTATATAATAATTATGAAATGAAGATCATGTAGAATGAGTCGCATCACATCGTGGAGACGGTATTCCGTACGTACGCACGAGCGATGATATCGTTCCCATGATCATGGAATTGAATTGGAGTGTATGTATACTATTTCAGAATCAATATCACTTTACAATAATCATATATAGTCATTATTTACACCATTATACCCATCCAAGTAAGTTGGTGGTGGAAAATAGATTACTCCACGACGTGGAGACGGTATTCCGTATGTACGCACGCGCGGTGATTTCATTTTCCGTAGGATGGATAGATGGTGAAATAGGGTTGTTTCGTAATTATAATAAAATAAATTTATATGAGTGATACTTATGTTATTACTTCATAATTAAACCACTAATGAAGAAGAAGTGGAAGATTAAATAAAGATGAAAGAATCGGTAACGGACATTACCTCTTCTTTGAAGTGCTTCTTTGAGAACTCCTTTTAGGGCACTAAAATTGGTCCTTGAAGAAGACCAGGACCTCTAATATGTCTCTAGGAAATTGGATTGGAGAAGGTGGAGATGGGAAATTGGAAGGGGTTGGGTGATCTTGAAGGCTCAATGTGGTGTGAGGAAGAGAGGGAGGAGGTGCCCTTTTATAAGGGAGGAGAGGGGCACCTTTGGAATAACTAAAAATATTATTTTATTATAAATACAAATTCGGTTTTAAATAGATCCAAATTGATATATTTTGAAGCTAAGGTGGGTATGGGTCAAAATACTCTAATCAAATAGAATTTGGAAAATTTTAGTTTCCTATTTTGACCTTATCATTTAGATGAACATTAAGTTAAATAATTTTACTTTTACCGTGTCTTCTTGTGTTCTTACACTATAAGGTTAATAAACATACAATAACAATCCAAAAGAACCCTATAGGTTTATTATTAATATATATAACCTTATCTATGTCTTTTTTCTTAACCATAGATTTTTCGGAATAAAATAACAATTACTAATGTAATATTTGTTTTAAAAACTATTTTATGTCAATTTTGACACAATTTAGTAATTGATTTTTTTGAAAATCATAACAGAGTGATTAGTACAACAAAAGTAAATTAAATCAATACTAACATGTCATATTAACCTATAAAATTATTGTAATTCATAAAAAGTCTCAAATTACATTTATTTTGGTATTTATAACATCAATTATGTCAATATTTCATTAATAAGATAATTACTGCATAATCTTTGTGTCATAAATAAATTAAATTATTTAATGTCTAAAAATTACAAATAAATTACCATTATGTAGGAAATCCTTTTATATTTCTAATGAATATTTATAGTCGAATTTATCTTATGTATAACCCTATATTAAAAATGATATACTTATTAAACATTGATTTTAATTATTTTAACCATTCATTAAATAATTTAATAATTAATGTCCTAATCTAATCCAAGTGGGTCTAACTGGTAATATTTTATTAATAAGGATTTTTTTGGTCTAATTACACTTATCCAATATATTAGGACATATGTTAAGGTAATAATAATATCATTTTTACCCTTTATTAACCTATTTACTTTTAACTGTGGTAAAAAAATGTAAAAAGTTACTATTCACCAATAATTATTTTTATCTCATTGAACCACATTTTACTTACTGACATCAACCGTGTTTCTTGGATTTTTGAAATTCTACTCACAGAAATGGTAAAATTATGTTTCATGAAAAATTCATTTTTTTTAACTACCACTTAGTGGTTTCACTATTCATCAAAAAATGAAAGTTTCCAGAAAAATACCAAAAATTAGGCCTAATATATATTTGATATTATGAATTCAAAAATGAGGTCTATTTTACCAAATCGAAAACATATCAATTTCATTAATTAATTTAAAAATTAATTCCCGTCGTCAAAACAAATAGCGTGTTCTTAAGAGATAATAACTATCAAAATATTGACATTTGTTTATGTCTGGTTTAAATGTGAAATTACATCCAATGACCAACATTGTATTAAATTGTAAAAATATATTCTAAATATACTTTAAAACCACTCAAATTAATAATTTATCACTATTAACTATTTCGATTAAAAAGGTTGTTTTTAATTAAAATTATTTATTTTCACTATTCATCAGAAAATGAATGTTATCCGAAAAGTACCAAAATTTCACCCTAAGCTAATTTTGATATTCCAAATCCAAAAATGAAGTCCATTTTGAAAAATAAAATTTACAAAATTTCAAAAAGTGGTTATTACTATTCATAACGGCTAGTTTTAATAATATTTTAATAGCATATCATTGTTTTGCGAAACTCGGTATTGCGTACAACACACGCTATCGTGGAATGTCGCACGTGTGTGTAATGCAAGGCAAGTCAAGAATCTGTGTTGTTAAAGCTTCTTTTGATGTAGCGTACAACAAAAGACATTAATGAAATTAAAAAGAATATTTTTCATAAAATCTCAGGGTGTTACATATATTATAAGGCATTGGAATTATTCATGTTGATTTAATAATAAACTAAATAATCAAGGTTGGGTTCATTATTTTGACATATTATTATTTATTAAGAGATTATCACTAAGTTCATGTTGTGATTTAGGATGTCTTGGACTCAATATACCAAAATGGTGTAAGGCGTACATAGAAACTAAAAAAACTGATTTGGAATGAAATCTAAGAAAATAATATATTATTAATTAATTTTCATTTTAGTATTACTTTAATTTAGAATGTTTGACCTAATTTTTTTAAAAAATAATCCCTGATAATATATTTTATTATGTAAAAAATTTATAATTCATCTAATTGGAATTTAATCATGATATTACAAATAAAAAATTATATTCTATAAAAATAATTATTTTCAAATATTCTATTTAATAATAAATTTATAAATTTATAATTCACATGCCGTGGATTATATCTTATGAAACAGCATGCAAGAAAGATGATCAAATGACATATTATTTTTCTTATTTTTATATTCTATAAAATGATTTTTCTTTCTTTTATAAGTATTAATTTATTTATAATAAAAATTAAACATCAAATAATGTCAAAAAAATAATTATTTGATAACAATTTCTTATAATGTAGAAATTGCTATCTAATTCAAAATAAAATTTATAAATATATATAAGTAATAAAAAATATATTATGTTTTTGTACTACTATCTAGTAATATTCCTTGAATTACAATTATCTAAAAATATAACATGTTAAAATAATATACCATACCCTTAACGAGTATGGCAGTAGGTGAACCACATTAAGGATTCACCAAATCCAGTTTCTATTAGGAAAATTTCCCACTACACCTCACTTTGGTTTTCCCTAGACATGAAACCTCACCTTATATTTACCCTCACCACTCTATATCCCCATCACTAGGGATAAATGTTATCCATATTATTATAATAATGGTTTAGCATCAAATACCGACAAAGTTATATAAAAGACAACACAGGTTGAATGGTGTACTAAATTAAAAAGTTGGACGAGGGATATTAGTGAGAAATATGTATATTCCTATAACACTATTCATTATAAATAAACATAGATATAAATTAAAATTTATACAAATTGCTAATTTTGTTAAAAATAATAAAATTTATTCAAATTAATAACTTGAAATCAATAAGCTAACAAATTAAGTATTATAAATTTTAATCCACACAATTAAAAAAATTATAAATGAAATTGAATGAGATATTAGGGGTCATCCTACCTCATTGAAGCTTCCATTTATACCATTATAATCTTATGACATGTGTACCACGAATAATGGTAAAAAAGGGATTTAATAGTGCCAAATAGTGACGTTGTCCTCAAATCCATTATTGTGGGACCACTTTATCACCATTAAAAAGTGATGATTATGGGGGACTAATATTAGTGCTAAAAATCATTAATAAATTACTCGCTTTATCAGCTTCATTTTAGTACTAATAAAGGTGGGCCTTTTTTGGTGCTATAAATGGTTCTAATAATGGATTATTTGTTGTGATGTTCTGATTGAATAACAGAACACAAAAACATATACACTAGTAACCGAAATGAATATATTCCAATATGAAAATAAATAATTTAATTTAAATATGTTTTACCTCATAAATAAAAAACACTACTATATACATCTAAAAAAAAGTTTTGTATACCTACATTTAGAATTACAATCCACAAACATTTAAAATTATAAATGTTTCATCGCCATTTTACCTATAACCTCCCATTAAAAAAGACTAACCATGATATCAGTTTACGAACAATCCAACACAATTCGAATAAATGAGTACACTATTATAAGAAAATAAATATTATGTTAGTAATAATATTAACAAATAAATCAAACATAAATACAACGGAATAAAAAATAAAATCCATTACTAAATTAAATTAATCACATAACATCGTACCGGTCACACCATGTGTCCTATTGAGGTGTGGTAGATTCCTATTCATCGCAAATAAATTATGGATCATTGTCCAAGCATATCCAAAAAACTAACTATGTTTTCATAGTTTTTAGTATTCCACTTTTTTACTGAAATTTATAGTGGTGTCCAGACTTGATCAGTTTGGGTTGGTTTATGTGAAAAAAATAAATAGGTTATGTTTTCGTTGGGTTGAACCATGCATGGGTAAGGTTAGGTCTCGGTTTGGCTAAATATTGACCCGAACTAACCTGAAGACCTGAATAGTTTTTGGATGAAAACCTGCAACCCGACTGGACACCTCCTATTCATTCATTACCTCTAACATGCTTGCCACCACCTCCTCCTCCTCCACCCAATAATGAATATCCAACGCATGAAAAACCATAATCCCTACTTCATCTTCATTGACTTTTGAGTGACTGTTGAAACCCTACTCCCTCCCTCTTCTTCTCCCCCTTCCTCCTCCTTCCTCGAGCATCCATCATGAGAAAACCCAAACTCTTCTTTTTTCTTCCCCTACCCTTATAAAAAAACCCTACTACTCCTTCCATCCTCCTTCCCACCTCCTTTAAAAACACTGATAAATCACCCACCTAGCCATGAAAGCCATCATTACTCACCTCCTCTCCCAAAATTTTCTCACTAGTGATCAGGAGAAAGTCTAATCTATGGATTCCCCTCCCCCTACATGGGTCACGAGTGCTATCTAGTGTACATAATACATTTTAATTATGATATTTCTCATTATCTTCCCCATTCATTGATGGTGTGGTGATGATAATAACATTACTAACACTTACAAACTAGTTATTCTTCTTCTTCTAGGGGTGTTCCACTGGAGAATCATATCATTGGGTCAGGGGGGATTATTTTGCAGACAACATCAAACCATTCATGGAAGTTGTATGAAAAGTGGTTCATATCCTACAGTTTTTCATTGAAATCAAAATTTTCAGTGGTCTTCTCCAACTACACATTAAATTACCTAAATAAGTGTGAGGTGTAGTAGAAAACTAGTTGATTAATCTACGTTTCTGTGGCCACGTAAAAAGGTAAAAATCCATAAATCTCCTTTTAGTTATGGAGTTTCTATATCATGTGATGATTTTCATAAGAAAAACAGAAGGTATATTTGTTATTATTTCAGAAATGATTATTCATACCCATCTATCCATCATTGAAATAGTAATTGGTATAGTAATTTTACAAGGTGTAAAAAATACTCAAACAAAACATTAGAATTGTCAAATAACTATTGGTCATTGTATAAATTGTGATGATTAAGATGATGGGATAGTTCAAATTTATGTATACTATTTTAACCAAGAGGAGTTCATAATTATTATTTATAAAATTACTATCATTTGTATGTTATCAATTAAATAAGATGAGATTCAAGGGCTTAAAGAAATAATTGAGTTTTTTTAACCTCAATTTCAATTTACATCTTGGTAAACTGTTACAATGATTTCATGAAGTTATATTTGATAGAGAAATGAAAATTAAAGTCTTTGATTAATATGTTCTCTAATATGTTGTGTATTACCACTGACATATGGACATCAATTTTGAATATGAATTATATTTATGTGACATTACATTTTTCTGATGATAATTGGATCTTAATGAAAAAACAATCCGGTTATGTATTTTTTAGACCATAAAAAAATTGGATATTAATTATAACATACATTTAAATAATGGGGGATTGAACAAATTAATTCTATCACCATATAAAATGCTAGTTCTAAACATACAATTATATGTTAATTGTTTATGAGGGATAATGATAAAAATTGGCATGTTCTTAAAGGAAATTATTTGCATATAAAATGTTGTGCATATATTTTAAACCTTATTGTATGTGATGGGATAATTGAAAAAATAAAAATAAATTTCTAGATTTAGATTTTCATGAAAATTTATGAGATGTTCAAATTTTAGACTGGCTTTTTTTATTAGCATTGTTGATGAGTTAAAAAACACTTTGTCAACAGACCACAATTTTTGATGTGATTAATGGTAGAATTCTTCTTAGATAATGTTATATGTTTTTAGAGAAGTATGTGAATGTATATTTTTTCATTGAGTAGGATTCATAATTTTATTTTGATCTCGTCTATGATGGTGGGGATCATACATCTTATGATCGAAATAATGATCATGTATTTTTCATGTTTTTATAATATTTTATGATATAACTTACTATTTTTTTGACTCTATGAATGTGTCTTAGCACAAATTATTTCATAATTATTATGATATATATAGAAAAATCCGGAAATGTTTAAGGAGTATTGTCATTACAATGAGAGAAATGTCTATTTCAATGATGGTGATATTAAACAAGTATGAGGTTATTGGTTCAAATTTTAATTCTCTCATACTAGAGGTGGTTGTTCATAATATATAATAAAAAATATAAGATGATTAAGATTGTTTTAAAATGATGTTTTATGAGGATAACAAGAATGATTTGATTAGTAAATTAAAAGAGATTATGAATAATATCGTTGAGTTTCATAAATAATAATATCTCATCCATGATGATCCCTGTGAGTTATGTTCTTATCAAGGTTCACATAGTCATGATGCTAGTATTGATAGTGATAATGATGAGAAATAGAAAGATGCATATAGATCAAAGAAAAGTAAATGAAAATTGACACAATAATGGAATGAACATAAAATAAATATAGATATTGATGACTAAGAGGATTATTTTAATGTATTTCATATTTAATGTTATAAGAAAGGAACAAAAATAATGTATCATGATCACTGACGCATTTCCAGAGATATTCTTTAAATTCCATGTATCATATCACCAGAGTCCACATATAGTATTGGAGGATGTTCGCTTGATCCCTTTTGTAGTTTTATGAAAATCAATATTGTTGAGTCATGATATTGATAAAAAAATTCGTTTATAATTCTTATACCAATTTATTTTTTAGATATTGTAGAAGAATTGGTATTGATTGAATTATATAAAATTAATAATATTAGGTTTTTTATGATTTGATATTTTTCAATTAAAAACCATTGTTTGAAAAAGAAAACAACTTAATCGTTCTTGCTTATGATGTGTAGCTATGATATTCCATCATCCACAATGCATGATCAAAGTTTTACTGTCTAAAATTTAAGAAGCAACGATAATGGAGGAATGAATTTCTGATTTTTTTTAAAAAAAACTCTTTATTTTTATTTTTTTATACTCCACAAAAATTTTTAGGTCACATAGAATTTATATCAAGTTGGTCCAAACAATTCTCTTTTCCCAGTATGATATGATATTTTAGATGAATTTTTTCATGTGTCCCATGGCCATATTTTTACATAAAATAATATAATATCATTAAATTTACTCAATGAGTTGAATCAATCATGTAAACCCTTTTCTAATACATTATTTATTAATATTATGCTTGATGATATTCTAGTGTGATACATCATCATTGTCCCATTAAGATAAATCTTTGGGTGAAAATATTCAATAATATATACTCACCTTATATTTTCAATGTATGACCACCATATTGTGAAATAATATAGTGTGTATGTTTATGTATCCAGGAGAAAATGACTGTTTTATTTTTTTCTTCATATATATTTTATGGATCATCATTTGAAAAATTGGATCAACTGAAATGTTTATAAATTATTAAAATTATATTTTTGTGGTTTTCTAATGTAACCTAATAACATAAAACCATGATTTTTTTACTTTGTAAGTTTATCACCACTCATCTATTGTTTTTTATACCCACAACGATCCTGCTTCTATGTGGTGAGAAGAAATTTATGTTACTGACATCCTTATTCATAATTATTTGATACAACATGTGTGACTAGATACAAAACAATACATTAAAAAACATTAAAGCCCACTGGTTTCAAACCTATGTGCATTACAAGATATCTAAATAGAAACAATGATTAAATGTAGTGTATCACAATTACCTATTTATAATTTTTTATATTATGTTATAACATTATTGAATGCAAAATAAACCATATATGGTGTCAATTTATCTCCATGATTATTTGATTAATCATATATATTTGATACATAACATCCCACTTGTTAATTGGTTATAAAAAATTTATTTATGTACATAAACTAATTTTTTCCCTAATTTTATTAAAAACAATCTTGATATGAAGTGAAATCAATATCATTGTTTCCGGAATGATTTAATAGAATGATTATAATGTGATATATAGGGACACTTCACATTCGTGGGATTGGTTGAGGTAAATATGATGGTGATTTTTCCAAGGCCACTTACTTTAAAATTATACTTCACTTGGAATATTATTTTGTTTGAAGACTATGTTATTTTTATTCGTTCATGGTGTTAGGTTGATAATTCTAAGGTAAGAGGGCATGGACATGGATCACAGAAATATCAATTGGGATGATTTACATGAAAAATTTAGTCAAACATTAAATATTGATTTGAAATATAATTCCTGGTATTTCATGTGCACTCTAAATTAGTTTTTTTGATAAAACATTCCTGACATTTAATAAGAGTATTTTGACCCTACTCCAAACACCTGTTAAAATGACTATGCTGCATGAGTTTATTCATTTTCTACAACTCATAAATTTTATTGTTTAAAATTTCTATACAATTCTCACTAATCAAAATATGTTTTTGGATTTTATTTTATCTCACTTTGTCTGACTGCATAATGTTTATAAGAGTATTGTGTAATGGTATTAACAGTGTAAAATTTTATTCATTATTTAGGATATGTTTTCTTTTTAATATAGAATAATGTACACTCTTGATTTGTTTTTTGAATGTAGTTTAATTTACTTATTTTTTTTCTTGTACATTTTTTCGATATATTATTATTTATCACAGGCTACAATGAAAAAGATCTTGTCTGTTGGTGTTTATTTATGTCCTTCCCTAAATTTATATAGTATTTTTTTATATTTATGAATTCCAGTTAGGTTGAATTTAACTACTTTATTAGGACCTAATACTCAATTTGGTTCAAATAGAATAAATGAAAGAATAAGAAATAAAAGGGAATTATATATGAGTGAATGTATTTTTTTATTTTCAATTGGAAGTGGGGGTTTACAAAGTTTAAATACACCAATTATATTAAGTGAAATAAAAAGAAAATGATTGTTTCTTATGCTGTTAAAACAAAGATACTAGGGTCATATTTTTTTACGTAGTTTCATTTTTAACAGGTTGGCTACCCTCCGTATGTTATTATTCCCTTTTCCTGTTTGTTTACCCTATTTTATTGTGTTAAAAAATCAATTGTAGTGATTTTTGATTGGATTATAAATATGTTTTTGATTTTATTCTCAAACTTATGCAGTTGTGACTGTCCTTCTTATTTATATTTTTTTCTACATCATTGTTTAATTTTTCTACATCTTGAATTCCTATAATGTCTATTGAATGCCATTACAATTTTGAACACACTCTATTGGATGCCAGTATTTCAATTTGGTATTGGATGTTGCTTCATTTTGTGTGACACTATATGTCTGTCTTGGTTTTTGGTCCATATTTTCATTTTATATTTTTCATTGTTTATTGGATTGGATGCTATTGGAAGCAACTATGAAGCATTTGGTTGGGTCTAGGTCTAGGTTTGGATCCATTGAGTAGGTACGAGTCTAGGAATGGATCCATCAGGTTGGGTGATGTCTGTTGCATAATACCACTTAAACCAAAACAATATGATAGAACCCATAATAGTTTGTGTTGGGGAAACCCCTTTGGCCATGTACCCACTAACCCAGCCCCCGTATGTAGGGTTGGGTGAGGTCAAATGATCATGAAACATGTGACCCAATCATACCTGACCCTTTATTTATTTGGGTAAGGACCATAAATAGCGTCAACCCAACCCGACCCAACCTAACCCATGAAAAACCATAAAAATATACTATTTTAAATTAAAAGACACAATTTTAGTTATACTGATGACATTATGCATCAGATTGATGTCAAGATTATTATTACAAAACAAAAATAAAATAGTGATCATTTTACTAATGTATGAAAATAATCTGAATAAGTTTTCTCAATTTTGATTATATCACATATTCATTTTATTAAAAATTAATATCAAACTGAAAACAAGCACTTTGAGTCATACTAGTTACACTATGAATCAAATTGATGAGCTATTTATTCTAATTCATAAAAAATGACATGGGGATCATATTCCTAAAGTATCAAAACAATTTGAATGTGTTTTTGTATTTCTTTGTATTTCACATTATCGTTTTACTAAAATTAAGGTCAATTTTAAAAAAAAAATTACACTTTTAGTAAAATTGGTCACACCAAGCATCAGATTAAGGCACAGTTGATTCCTACACATGAAAATGACTTATATATCATTTTTGCAATGTTTCAAAACAATCCTAAATTTTTTCTTATTATTTATCACATAAATTTTTAAATTTAAAAAATTCAATGTCATGTCAAAATAAAAAGACACATTTAGAGTTAAAATATTCATGTATTGTGATGGATTAATGTTTGATTGGTCCCTACACATCCAAAATTTCATGTGCATCCAAATCCAAATGTACTAAAATGTTGTAAGGATTACTTCAACATATGGAAACTAATTTGAAATGAATTCAATGAAAATAATATATTATAATATATTTTTTAATTTTATTATTATATTTATTTAGTATGTTCTACCAAATATATATATATAGATTTTAAAAAATCAACAAAAAAAAATATATTTAATTATCTAAATAATTTATTACTATATTAAACAGAATTTTATAAAACAATTAAAATTATATAATTAAATTAAAAAATATATATTGTTTTCTCAAATGATATTGAATAAAAAATTAGTAAATTTATATTTAATAGGACTTATCTCTACAAATTATGAACCTTCTTGTAAGCAGATTGACCAAGTATCTCCTTATCGTTCTTATTTGTCTTATCATGAAAATATTATTTATAGAATTTTAGAAGGGTGAATATGATTGTAATAAAAAATTATATTAAATTTTTAAATAAATAATAATTATTTTATAAATAATTTGTAATATGAATAAATTGAACTAAAATTCAAATTAACATATATATATGTGTGTGTGTGTGTGTGTATATATATAATTTTAGAAATATGCATCAAGAAGGTAAAATTTTGACGGATAATATTACTTGAATTATTATTATCTAAAAATATGGCAGCTCGTAATAATTCACTAATCCTAAATAGAGTAGGGAAAAAAGTGTACCAGATAAATTATTCATGAAATCCAGTTTTACTTTCACTACGTCTTGGCCCTACCTCACTCATGTTTTCCTGTGCATTGCGACCTGACCTAATATTTCCTCTCACCTCTATGTATCTCCTTCACTATTGATAAAGGTGATCCCTTTTGTTATCTCAATGTATGAGGATCAATGACAAACCATTTTATAGGAAAACCATGGTATGAAAAATATTATACAGGGAAAAAAGATATTGATTGGAAATATCTATACCCCCAGAACACTTTTCACCATAGATAAACATAGTTTGGAATTAATTTATCCACATATTTATATTTTTTACACATATTGAAAATAATTAAAACAGATGAATTTAAATCAATAGGTTAAGTAATTTATTCTTATATGTTATAATAAACACCATTAACAACATTTTACATGAAATTGTATGAGATATTTGTGGTAAACCAACCTCGAGGGAGCTTCCTTTTCTCCCTCTATTATATTATAATTTGTATACCTCAAATATTGTTCCAAAATAGGATATATTGAATCTATTTATATGTTTACCAATAAACACATGGAATAGGATATGGTAAGGATAATAGCTTAATATAAACTAACATTACTATTCAATAGAACATTACATCATTAGAAGCCTAACACAAATGTTATTCAAATCAGAGCAATGTTTTGTAGAAACCATGTGTAATAATTTTTCATATGAATTTATTAATTAAATATATATAAATTAAATTAATAATATGAATAAAAATTAAAATACCTTAAAAACTGAACAAATTGTGACATGTTGGATAAATAATAAAATTCAGGAAAAATGATTTCTTTTGAAGGATTTTCAAAAATCATCTTTTTAGATTATTACACATTTTATTTAAAATCTGAAAATCAGATGCACAACCATTCTAAAATAATTAATTATTTAAATATATATTTTTTTAAAATTTCAAAACAATCATAATATATACAAATGTCTAACCTAGGGTAACCACCCCATCCCATGATCATTCAATTTGTTAGTTTTTTCACACACCTTCTAGGTTAAACTACATTTCTAATAAAAACTATCACCATGTGAGAGTGTGGGAAAATTCTTTCTTATGGTTTGTTTATTCCTAGTGTTTTACATTGTTTTTATGTACCAAAGGGGGTGACACCAAAGTTGTTATTTTCAATCATTTTTCTTTCTAGATGATGTTGGGTGCTTCTCTTCTAAAAGAGTGGAACGATGGAATACAATCTGATGAATAGTTATATGATCTTATTCCTACCTCTATAAAAAAATTGTTCATACAAAAATTAATTATATGATCACAGAGGACTTGAATAATAATTAGGTGCTACAGAAAAAGGTAGTGAATACTCTGTTGTTTAACCTTGCAGTATTCAGAGTTATAATTTTTGGAATATTTATATTTGTGACATCAACACCAGAAATGAAGTAGGAGATTATGGATTATGTGTATATCTCACCCTTATCTATTAATATGGGAAGCACTATGATGTATAGAGATCTGAAGAGAAACATTTGGTGGGAAAAAGAAGAGGGATATTTTGGAATTTGTGTCTAAATTCTTGGTATACTCAAAATTAGGATGAAAGATATTAGTGAAATGGTATAATTCAATATTCTCCCAATACTGTTATGGAAATAAGAAAACGTAATAATGGATTCCATTCTAACACACCCTATTAAAACTAATGGTAATAATTTAATTTGTTTTTTATTAGATAAATTTACAATTTTGAAAATTTTCATTTCTGTCAAAGAATATTTCCCTCTTGACCAACTCTATATGATATTCATATTGGATGTGTTAAAATTGCATGGAGTTCTACTCTTTATATTGTCTAATTTGGATATGAGGTTTACCTAATGGTTCTAGAGAATCATTTAGAAATCATTTGATATACAACACTATTTCAGCATTACTTATCACCCTCAGGAGGATGGTCAGTATAAAATAACCATCCAAACTGTAGAGGAAATACTATGATCTTGTTTAATTTATTTACATGTATGATATAATTAATAACTTCACTTCATAAAGAACTCATATAATAACATTATCAATTGTATCATTCATATAGATCCATATTAGGGATTTTATGTCAGGTAGTTTTTAACTTGGACATTCTTATATGAAATTTTAGAGTAGATTCTGATCGACCATGATATTTTCAATGACATGATAGAGAAGTTTCATACCATTAAGCATCACATGAAATATGGGATAATTCGATAGATTTTCTATATAGATAATCATTGGTGAGACATTTATTTTGAAGTTAGATATAATTTTTTCCTCTTGATATACCCATTTATGATATCCATGACGTTTGGAAAAAATTTAATGATTATTCCTAGTTATGTGATCACTAATGATATCATTGATTGCATTGAAGTAATGGCATACCAATTAAAACTCCCACCTAACCTACCTGTAATACATGATGTGTTCCATGTATTCCTCTTAGGAAATTACATATCGGAACCCCCAAATGTATTGAATTTTTGGGTGATACCAATCATAAAATACATTTATATGTAGGTCAACCAATAATTATTTGTGATCCTAGTGATAATGTTCTATGAAAGAATACAAATGGACTTATCAATGTGTTGTGGAGAAACATTAAGTTTAAAGAAGAAACATGGGAACTAGAGGTGGATATAATGGATATATACTATAAATTGTTTTCACCTTATCATTTAATAAAAAATTTGAATTGTGAAATTCATTATTTTGGGAATAAGGAAACAACCTCTGTTATTAATAGAAAAAACTATGTTCTATAGCTTGTGTGTCATGTAACCCCAAACCGAAATGAACCATTATTGTTTAAATAATACCGTTATGAACTAGTTATTAAAATGGATTATATTTATACGAATAAATATTATATAGTATATATATAAAGGCAATACCAAATATAAATTCATTTTTAAACATAGAAGAATAATTTCTCATTTTTTTAATAAAAACATTTGCTGTAAAAATGATTTTTATTTTTATTATTGAGAAAATAATGTAATTAATTTTTGAGGGTTTAATAATTTTCCAGAGAAAAATATCATAAATCATTAAATAATTAATTTAGTATAAAAAAACAATTACTTCTTTTCAGAAATATTATTTTTTTTATGAGGAGTGAAAATATTTTTTTGAAATTGTGGTTTATTTTTTAAAAAATAATCCAAAATTATATTTTAATTTTTTTAAAAAAAATTATAATAATTATCATTTCTTTTTTATTTAATCCAATTAGTTTTATTTAAATCATATATGTACTAGATTATAGTAAATGTATTTTTGGGGTTTAAAACACTTTTATTCTAAATAATGCTTTATATTGCATAATGTTCCTCCATATTTAAATAACTAAAAAAACACCTAATAAAAATGATTACAATTAAATTCAAAAATTACACAAACACAAACATATATATATACTAATTAAAAATAATTTAATTATTATAACTTTTGATATAGATAAAATGAGATTATGTTTTCTTAAAAAATGTATTTCTAGAAAACCCATAGTTTTCCATGAATAATGGTTTATTTTTAAATTACATTGTTACATATATGTAAGTTGAGTTCCAAAAAATGGAATAAATATTTGGAATAATGATAACTTTTACTATATAATAAGTTCATCTTAAATTTTAACCATAATGAATAGTGAAAATAAAAAAAATTAATTACCATATTTATGGTAAAAACATGTTTATTGTGGATATAAAATAACTATATAAGCATTAAAAATATTAAAAAACATATCTAATTACTATTTTCAAGAAATAATTTGACATTATAAGTTCTAAGGATAAATTATTGTCGTTTATGGTTAATTTTTACATGAAATAATCCTTACTTTATTTCATTATTTTTAAAAATTAAGGATGGGTCTTGTCCTCCACATATAATAGGAAACCCACTCTCAATTGAGTTACACACCTAAAAAACCCATTTTATTTTCCAATAACTATAAAAATAAATTCCTTAATTATAACCCATCATCCTAGAAGACTGTAATATGAGTATACAGATAAGCAAGTATAGATTTGGATGAAAATATAGAGATGTTGCTCGAAGAAGATGTAACATCCTTATACAAGCATTTTTCTATATTTATTATTTCACCAAATTTAAATCTTATTATATAATGATGATTTAATATCTAAAGTAACATATAATTATATGTTTTTAGGTTAATTTAATGGCTTACATCCATCAACTCCCCCATCAGATGGGATACATAATCATTAATATTATGTGTGAATGACTACTTCCTCACAAATCGATGTAATTTTTTTTCATCAGCGCTAATCATGGACCGAAATAATGATGTTTTTATTATTAAATATTATATTTATTCTATTATTATAACTAATTAATTATAATATAAACTACACATTTGTACCTTCCATTATATAGGGAATATGATAATATCACTCATTGTAAGGTATATTGTCACCTCATTAAACGATGTGATTAATTTGTTACCTATGAATTATATGGATGGAAATAAGGATTAATTTTATTTTGAAAAATGATATTAATGACATAATAATAAATATGGAAAATAAATATATCATATAATTTCAATCATTTCCTTCCATTGAATAAATGATAAAGTTCTTTATGTGAACGGAGGACTATCGTGTTGTGAAGCGATGCGATTCATTATAATCACTGAGTCACATTGATGATTTGTGAAAGAGTGTTTAAGAGAAGTAATATGATATTTATGGTATTATTATTATACTACACTAATAAAATAATAATAATCTTCTTTCCATCATGATCATTAAAAAATGGAAATTTTTCTCATGCATACATACAATATACTATTTTATTGATTGTAACATTGATCATTTATCATAATCATAACTAATGGTTTGTTTAAAATTTAAAAATAAAATATAAAAAAACAATTATTTCATTTATAATATTCTTGGTATGATTAATGAATAATATCTTTGATGATAGTCGACTTACCAATGTGGTTTAGGACGTATAAATCTTTTATTATTTAAATGTTGGACATTAAATTATTTGGTTATGAATTTGAATAAGGAATAGTTAAAAATAAAATAAATCTAATAAAAAAAGAAATAGGTTCTTAAGGGAGTAAATAATTAATATAATTTTATTATTTATGAAGATAAATAACAGACATTACAAATTAGGCTAGAGGAAAGGGGACTCTCCAAACCATTGTTTCCTCAAGGTTATAATCTTTCTATCTCTAACACACAGTATCTCTCCCTTTAATATTATATTATTATTTAAAATAATATATATGTATCTAACATATTTAACTCCATTTTTATAAAATAAATTGATAGGAAATTACTTTCTTTATGAGAATTTTTCCATTTCATTCATTCTGAAATTTCCATTTATTATGATTTGTTACAAAAATATTCAACCATTTTTATTTCCATGGGAAATTATTATGTTATGAATCAAGATTGAATCCTTCACATAAAACACATATATCATGAAAATGGAATTATGGGTGAACTTATATAGTAATACAATGTATTGGGTAAATCATCACTCTCATTAGGTGTCATGTATGGGATTAGGGTGTATTCTTAATATATTTTGGGAAATTGTCCACAATGTTATATTGTATAGGAAATTATCCTTGAATCAAATTTTATCATGTTTTATATTTCTTCCACATTTCATATGACTCTATGATCTTATTATGCCTTGTTGTTTATGTTAATCATCTTTGTGATTCCTCAAGATCCCTCTCTTTTATTATATAATGTGACACCATTGACTGGCATGTTATGTTTCCTAGTCATGTTTATTACCTTAATGGGTTTTTTACCTCACACATTTATTTAGGAATCCCCTAGGTTATATCATGTACTATTAAGATCTCATTATAATGAATAAAATAAAAATTCATTTTAATATAGTACAAACATAATCATCCAAATACACTAAGCCACATAGTCTTCGAGATTGTAAATGTGGGATATTTTTTTAAAACCCATGTAATAATATGTGTAAATGACTTGGGTTACAAAAAATATCCCCTAAAAAGATTATCACCATTGATACAATCAATAAAATTTCTTTCTGAAATAAGATACAATCTATGTAGCACCCAGAGGATAACATTTTAATAAGAAAAAATTTATATGGTCATCTTATCGTTGAATTCATCAATAAAAATGAAAAATAAATAGGGTTTATTTGGAAACTATGATCTTTTGGATAATTTTATAATTCTAATGAAGGATCTATGTGATTATGGGTTTGAATATAATATCAATTTCACTAAATCACAATTTTATGTTTGATTTTTTGGCATCCCATTTTATTAAATATTGAAATGAATTATGTAAGATATTAGAGGCTATATTAAAGAATTTGTGTAGTGGGATCACTTATATTTAATTATTTGGTTGTCCTGTGTGTAGATCAAGGTTATTCTTAAGGAATTGAAACTAGGTATGAGGGCCACATTAATTTATATGGAAGTATCAAATGATTTGACATCATTTGTTTATGAAAAAATTCTATTTTATCTAATATGGATGAATTAGTCATATAGAGAAATATTTTTTCCCTAATGTGGTTTATGGATAGATTATAATTTCCAATTAGTAATTTCCATGGATTTGGGAATAACCATTTGAGTTTTTTACCAATGGTGGTGAAGACACAAAGGTATTATGATAAACCCCTTAAGCCTGCACACATAAAATATGTTCATGGTCAAAATAAATTCATTAGGTCTGGACTATTGGATTACTTTATAGACTGAAATATTCCTATGTGTCAAGAGGAAATTGAGATTTCTGCTTTTCAAATTGTTCTTAATGGTATCAGGAATAAATTTTGATTTCCACGCTAAATATCCCATAGTGATCACCATCACTATTACATGATTTACTAAACTAGTGAGAGTATCCCATTAATTAATTATAATATAAAAATGATATGTTCTTACACTCATAAATTGAAGGCCACTCTGAGTTTGGATCCTCAATTTTCTCCTCCAAGTCAGGTGTGCATAAGAATCAGATTATGACAAACAACCTTCAAAGGCATCTGATATATAGGATGACAGGTCTAGGGGATCATAGTACTGATATTAATATATTGGATCCCAGATACTCTAAAATAATTATAATGTCTCTAAATAATATTTTGTTATACTCTAGAAGGTTTAAAATAGTGGGTGATGGAACCATTATTGATTATATAGTGGAAGAGGCCAAGGTAATCCATACCATCCCATCCCAATGAAAATTTTAATCTTGAACAGTCATGGAATTGGAAGCCCACTATAATATAGATGCACCGACATTAAATAATGAATGTGGAATTGATATGGTTTTATGTGTAAAAACATATTCTATATTAATGACATGTACAGTTTTATGAGAAATGCATTTCCCATGCATGACTTTTGGTTTCCTAAAATGGTTACTCTAGTGGTATGTGCCTTCTATTGAGGGAGGATATAGATATTAAGGTCAAGAGTATCTATTTGAATCACATTTGTTACAATATTCAAAATCATGATCCCATTACATGTGATTTTGTGGGGTTATACGATTATACTCTATAGAAGATAAATGATTATATTGATAGATTTTAATGTCATTTTATTACACACTACTTGGAATAATCTAATAGGATTGGGTAATAATGATATCATGTACCAGAATGAAAAGTGATGGGGTGAAAAAATGCAATTTTATTGAATTATAAATTTACTAAAATAATTATACGATATAGGTATTTCTTATATGGGACAAATAGTCAACACTTAGCTATTTTAAAGGGAATATTGTACTCTAATAATATATAATTTGTATATATTTTTATGTTTGATCGAATGGATTAGTTGATTTAGATTTACATTGGGTTATATTTCTCTCATAATATCATATCTATTCACCATACACATTAACATTTGTTCAGGGTCCATGAACCCTAGATATGAGACTATATTTAGGATTGCATGTTTTTGGAATACTGAGTTGTATTTTGAGGGGATCATCCATTCTCTTCGGACATTGAGATGTCTGATTTATGAATAAAATATTTATTCTAGCTTCTATGATTAAAAGATAAAGGGACAATACAATACACCAAGCTAACATCCAATGTGATGCCATTGAATATGGGCTCAATGAGCACTATTATCACACACATTAGATGTAGTGTTATCTATAATTTCAATCCTTGATAAATATTTGGATGCAACACTAAATTTACGAAATACTAATGGTCAATGTGTGAGCAAGTTGACCATGTTAAATAAGGAGATTAAAAGATTCTTTACATTTACCAAAATAATTTTTTTGTTATTCTATAAGAAAAATATTCCCTCTCTCATTACTTCTGATGGTGTAGTTTCTTCGAAGTATAATGTTACTCGTGGTATTATCATACATTTTTTTCTTTGATCTTTCTTTAGTTGGGGAATATGACATCTCTCTGGATGTTACTTCTTGTATTAAATAGTGTTACTTCCAAGGAAATGTGGCTCAACCATAGAAATTAAGACATATGTTTCCACCTAACCAGATACCCTCATCCCCCAATCCAAAATCCTTCCTTCAATGATCCCCATTTATAATATTACAATGAATAAAGTGATTCATATTCTTATTTAATTTCATCCACAAATGCATGTTATCTCAACCAATTCCCTAAAAACATACAATATCATCATCATATTCATCCTATAATCAATTTCCCTCTCAAATACCCACACCCTATTTATAATTTTCATCGGAAACAACACATTCTTCATCCACTAAAATTTTCGTGGAGAATACATATTCATCCTCAAAAAATCACCGCTACCCTACCCAATTACTCTAAAATAACCTATACATCCCATGTTAATTGCATAGTCCAATTTTATTTCATTCCCAATATTTCTAATTCTAGGGTTCATGGAAAATAAAAATACCCAAAAAAATCAAAACCACATATATAACATCATTAACTATATTCCAATGTATGAAATTTCCATTCATGGTCATCCCTCAAATGTAACATCATTATACAAACCCATAAAAATCACAATAACCCAGAAAGTTGTAGAATGACAATCACATTTCAATAGTTAGTGGCTATGAATATTTATAGAAAGATCCATCAACATAAAAATTTATGTTGTATCTCCATTAATAGGGGATCACGATCACCGAATGAATAATGGAAGATAAAAACAAATATATATAAATTGAAAGAATAATTATTATGAATCTGTTTAAAATCTATAAGTTGGTATTGTATTTTTTTAAAGTATATGTTGATATCTGTCCAAAATGGATGTTATATTTAATGGAATCTCTTAATAATTTGAAGTGGTTATTTGAATATATTTTTAAGGTCTCCCAAGGTTATTTTGTAGCTTTACCCTTTTGAGATGGTCAAAGTGGTGTTTGATGTTGTTATGTTATAGTTTCTCTAAATAAATATGATTTTTATTGATTGGAGGTGTATAAAAAAAAGGAAATAAGTTTGGAAATCATATGGATGTGGATATAAAGGATTGATACTGGTAGAGTCCCAGCACATCGTAGTTCTTATGTGACCTGAAAATCGTGATGATGAAATGAACACATTCCTCAAACTATGTCATGGAGAGGATTATACTAAGGTAAAAGTTAATTTTCAAAATGGACCTATCAATGTAAGGGTAATTATATAAAGAGGTAATGGATAACCAAATGGATGAATTATGTAAGGTTGAAATGTAAAATCCATAAGTTATATAAAGGTAAATCTATAATTTGGAAGCTATGTATGGGTATTATCATGGTTACTTGAGCTGTGTAAATGTTGTAGATTCCATGTGTAAATCTATTATAGGAATTATATTACACTTGAATAATGGATTGTGCATTAGATCTCGCAAATGAAGATTTTTTCACTAATCATTGGAATCATCACTGAGTGTATAGTTAACTGTATCTATATTTAATGGATTGTGGATGATCATGAGAAAAAATAGTCCATAAGGGACCACCACACCATTTTACATGGTGTGGTGGTTTTTGTGATTTACCATTAGAAATGATGTTCCCTAATTTAGGAGTATATCTGGTCATGGTAATTTTCATGCATTGAAGCTAAAGTTAAAATATTCGGGTGGGATTGACCACACGATATAGCTTGGTGTTTTGGTATTGGGTGTTTACTATTATGAAATGGGAATCCCACCACAACATAGAGATGGACATGGTGAACTCGCATTAGATAATTTAAACAATATAATAGAGGACCCCAAAATCATGGTTCCCTCAGTGAAGGAATTTTAATGGGCATGGTAAAAATCATGTTTTTACCAGGAGAATATTTAAAATTACCATCAGCCATGGTTCCAATCATTTAAATGTGTGTTTCTCTTAAAGGGGTGCCTCAACATTTTATGCTAAAAGATAAATGCCTTTAGCTCATATTTTTTCATGATGGTGTAAAAAACACATCATCAAAATGTTGGTTATGTCATGGTTATTGTGAGTAGGTAAATGGAGAATTCCTCAAAAATTCAGATAAAGATTGAATGAATCTAAAATTACCCAAAAATCATGTTCCCTATATATTTATCCTAGTTCAATCTAATTTAAATGCAATTATAATGACTTTTATTTTGTTTTAATGATTAATTTTTACAAGGATACAATGTGAAATAATGATAGAACACAAAAATGTTAAATACATGGAGATCGACAAGAATTTTGGAAATTAAAGAGTTAATGTGAGTTAATGTAGGAAGTTATTTTCGGGCTGTCTCTATATAAAACTATAGAGTGTGCATCATATAGTAATATTTTTACTAGTTGACTAATAAAAAAGGTATATTAATGGCGTAAAAAGTATGGTAAATCCATATAAAAAATTGTATAGAAATAGAAATCACATATCAAGTATTTTATCTACCATAAAAAGATAACAGAAGGAAGAGTATGAGGATGATACTAGTATTATTTAACCAGTCTTGTACATAAAATAATGGTGGAAACTGAAACAATCATTAAGAACTATATTCCAAAGAGTATAAGTAGACATATATGAATTTTGTTTTGTGAATATAGAAATGGTATTCAAGTCAATACAATTGGAAATTTGTTTAATATTTAGTTCGGAATAGAAAAAGGGTGATTTTATATAATAATTCATTTTTGAAGGATATGTAATGAGGATTAACAATAAATCTACATAGAACAAGATGATTCAAGTGTTATTGAACATAGTGGACCAAAATGTACTTAATAAATTGTAGACTTTCACATCTATAAACCATGGGTGATCTTCCCTAAAACAGTGTGTGAGAAGAAGAATGATTAGGGTAGAAGTTATCTTTAAACAACGATGGGTAATAATACCTAAAACATATAAACATGTGATAAAATAAAATATTTTAAAATAAACAATATGAAAAGAAATAGTCACATAACACACCATCAAAATTCATTGGGATATATAATTAATATCAAATCTCCAAATTTTAACTACCTTACCACTAGACATATTTATTCTAAAATAAAATTAATCATTTGATTTAGAAACCAAAAAATTCTACAAAAAAAATAAATAATATTAATTTATTCATGATTAACATTAATTTGAGGTTATAAGATAATCTCTTTTCAAATATTTCATATTTATTCCATTTAATTATTTATAAAAATGTAGCAGTGTAATAAAAGAATTCATCAAGTGTATATGATGAAAATAAATAAATAAATCCTACTTGTTTACCTACCCTGACAGTTCCACAACCCTTTCTAGGACACCTATTATTTTTTTCCACAAAAACAATATATATTTAACATTGTGAAGAAGTATAAAATTAAAACCAGAAACAGGAAAGCATGATAAAAAAGGAATCATTAAGTCCAAGAAAAAAACATTCATAAATAATTCAACTACCAACAAAAAAACAACAACCAAACTATATTAATAAATATAACAAAAAAATAACTTCATCCTTCAATTTCCTGTCACATTAATGCCAATATGTCAAAATTTCCATGTTTATTGTCTCTACACTCATCATATGGTTAATGTTTCGTGCAAAAAAAACATGAACATGAACATTAATGAAATAATGAAGCCTGCATACATAGAACCAAACGCCAAACAAGAAAAAGAGGTTCCATGAAAATAAAAGTCATTACCAGTGGTGAAAAACCATTGATACATATATAAGGTCACACTAAATGAAAATGAAATATCTATATTTGGACCTAAGTGATGTCTTCAATGAATTCATATCATTTTCCAAAAATAAATTCAAATTAATAATTGGTTGAATCAAGAAATAATTTCATACAAACCATGACGAAATTCTCCGTATAAGATAATAATCAAATATTTTAAAATGAATTATAGCTAATATACTCAAAAAAATATTAATTCCATAATTAGTGTTTCCAACAAAAAAACAGATCATCAACATTTATCCATATCATTTTAGAGATGCTACTATCATAGTACAAGAAAACACCAATTTTATATATATCTTGTTCAACTGTTAAAATCTCTATTTCAATTGTGCAACAAGATATAAATCCCATATTCCATAGAAATGTATTTAAGAAGCATTAAACATATTTTTCATGTTTTACCTATCAACGAATTTGAGAATAAAAAATGTCCTAAGGTAAAACAATTTAGAAGTAAAATAGATTCATAGTTTTAGTCAAGAAGAATATTAACCCATTTGGTGTAACAATGGATAATCTAAGAGTGACCTAAAGGAAAAAATATATGATTAAATAAACTTGTTATTGTAATTCAACTTGTTTACTCACATATGGAGAAATGATAGAGAAATATGATTGTTTTTGTATTCTCTCAAATCAACATATTCATGTTCCATAAAACATATTCAAGTCTACTCTAGCCTAAAAAAATTTAAAGAAAATATATAAATAGAAATTCAATCATATATAGAGAAATAAAATAATCCAATTAAAACAGTTCAAAAAAGTAGACGTAAAATATCATATGAGCAATTAAATGGACATCAAACACTGAATATGTAATAATATGTCATATTTCTGGATTCATATCCATAAAGATAGAGAAACCTATTGAAAATGATCTGTACTGAAATTTATAAAACTTTTAGAATTAAAGGTTCAACAATAAAGACCCCTTAATAATAAAATATGTCGTATTCAAAAAAAATAATCATATATATAAATCAATGATTTAGCAGTTACATAATACAGCTTTCACAAATAAAAATTAAATAATAAAATTTAATAATGAATTTCTATCCTAAAAAATTTAAAATAATGTAGATTTAATAAATTTTGTATTTAAAATGTATAAATAATGGTGGAAGAGTTATCGGAGTTTTAGAAACATGTTATATTGTTGGTTCTGGAAACAAGTACCCCTGAAAATCTATCTATACATACTAGAAGGAAGAATAAATCCCCGGTGGTACTTATAATTCTCTACTTAATGATGTGATGACAATATTAAAAGTGATATTTTTATGATAGATATAGAATATTTGTATTATTGAGCATGGGAATGATTTAATCATGCACACCAACTTCCAAATGGGGTGATGAATTCACACAATTATTTGATTTATCAAATCAAAAGTTGGAGTTCTATTAAGAGAAATAATGAAGTGGATATCTTGATTTCCAAATGTTTCACGGAGGAACCTCTGTGTGTTTTCACTAACCTCAAATCCCTACATTTGGTTGTAATGATGTGTTTTGTGGGAATGCTTCTGGGGTTCAAAATTTTTTACCACCGTGAACCATTTATCACATATGCAGTAAATATTAAATTTGATAAGGTGAGTAGGTTTATAGAAAATCCATGAAACCCTATGGGAATTATTTGAAGTGGATATAGAGAAATGTATTTATGGAATCAATAATAGATTTTAATTATTGTAAATTTTCAAATTCTATTATTCAATAGTTTTCATATTTTGACTATAATAAATATAGGCATTACTATATTGATAACATGTTTGGTTTTTATGGGATATAGAGGATTAACCACATAGAAATATAACATTAAATTTATATTTTTAATACCTAAAAGAAAAGTAAAACATATAGTGTTAACAAAAGATTTTAAGCAAGATTTATATCTAAAATATGCAGAGTAAGAACTAGGATTTTCATATTTCACTATTTATTTGGATGACCAAATATTTCTTCACATATATAAATATCAAATTTTATATAACATGTTTAATTATGTTGTTATTAGGTTATATAACATTTGTGTAATATTAATGAATAGGCATTCTTTAATGGATAAAATTTCCAACAAGGAACATATATAAGAAGTTTGAAAACAAATATGTAAATGTGTTGAATGTTAATAAGAAACATCTGGCTAATGTAAGTTTGAAAAAAGAAAAAAAAATCACAAAATATAAAACCGGTTGTAAAAAATAAAAAAGTTAATGACCTTTGAATGTAGTTACCATTTTTGATCTTCTATCAAATGCCACATCATGATATCATCCCATCAAAATCACAATAACCCATCTAGTGATAAAATTACTATGAAATTTCCATTGGTGTTTACTATTAAAATTTCTAGTATGACCCATCAATCTGGAAGCCTAGATTATATATATATTAATGGACGTTCAAGATCAAAAAATGAATAGTGAAAAATGAAACATAGTGGAATAAATGAAAAACCACACAATGAGGGGTACTAACTCCCAAATCATATAAATATATAATAAGATTTAAAAAATTGATGAATAGACAAAAATTTATTAAATTGTCACATAACACAACATAAAAATACATAGGGATATAGAATAGATGTCAAAAATCTAATTTTAATCTACCTTAGCACTACACATCATCCATAAAAAAGATTTCTAAACAATTATTCGAAAAACAATAAAATTCTACAAAAATTAAATAATAGAAATTTTTTCACTCCTAAAATTTATTATAGGTTACAAGATCATACATTTTTCAAATATTTTATATTTATTCCTTCAAATTATCTACAACAAAGCAGTATCAGAATAGTAGAATGCAGAAAAATTATTTTTTTAAAATAAATAAGGTTATCCAACATGTTAACATACCATAATAGATAGACAACACTTTCAAATTCACTGAAAAATATGTTTCCATAGAAAGTATATATCATTAAAAGTATTCCTATATAGAAAATTTGAAAAATCGATTGCTCGATAAAGAAGGAAACTAAATAAAAATGAAACCACACATCCATCCCTTTCCCCTAGGAAAAAATCTCAACCACACTGGGACATAGTGAAGTGTGAATTCATATGATAATAACGTCCAATACCCCATGAAAATAAAATCACAACATCAGGTTTAAGGAGGGAATTATTTAATGTGATGAACAAGGTTAGAGAAACCCTTCCCCTGGGAATTATTTTCATAACACCAAACCTAGAGAAATATATTTGTACATTCTATATTAGAAGGAATCACGGTACAGGTAGGATATAAATGTTTTAATATGTAGAAAGAATTTTTTTAATGTAATAAAAGGGTGGGTTTCATTGAGGATAAAGTTGGAAACACTAGTAATTTAGAAAAGGGGGGTTTAAAATTGAGGAATAATGGGGATAGATATAGTCATCCAATTCAAGGGGCTAACAAATGAAGTATTTAAGGTTCCATTAAGGGATTTATATAAAACCCACAAATTATCAAAAACAATTAATATCAAAATAATTAATGATATATGTCACCTTCCATAACAAAGTTGAACAACACTGAGCTAAGATAATTACACATCAAGTACACCAAAGACGAACCCCCATGAAATCCATAGGAAATATCCTTGATTATGAAACATTATATACACAGACCAATTTTTTTTAAAAAATTTCCATATACAAGAATACATGCTTCTACCACAATCTAAACCAATTAACATAAAGAATTCAATAATGAATACGATGAAATAGTCACCCTTCATGTCACACTAAAAAATAGAAACGAATGATGGTGATCTTAGCCTGAAATATACACTAATTGATTAAATGGTAACAATGGATAAAAAATAACCATTTAATGTTAACACATAGTAGTTTAACACTTATTAAAATGAATTAGAGAGTGAAAAAATAGAAATAAAGAATAAAATTTAGGACGAAACAATTTAAAAAGTGGAGTATTATTTACATAATAGAGTGAAAAAAGACAAATAAGGGTCCACCTCTGAGGGGAGTTGAGGTATAAGAATAGCTATGATCAGAGGATGGGAGGTGGAGGCTATAAGATAGGAAGTCGGGGATGGGGAGGGCCATGTCAGTTGATATGGAGGAGTGGGGAGATGTGAGTGTGAAGATGGATCTACAGATTGGCGGTGGCGATAAATGATGTCTTGTAGGATCAATACATCGGTGGTGACAACGAGGGGAAGAGGTTGAGGAAGAGGGTTCATGATCAGGGGAGTTGTTGGGGTGAAAGCATGGATCGAGGGAATGATGGGGGTGATAATATATGTTTGTGGCAGTAGTGGGCTTAGGGAGAGAGATCCACGAGGCATCAGTGGGATTAGGTAAATAAATCTATGAGGGATTAAGGGTGGGGGATAAGGAATTTTTTTGAGATCAACAACTAACATAAGAAGTTTTTACATATTCCTTTAGTGACTTCCATCGGTGGTCTCCCATTTTTAGTGGTATGAAAATATTTCATAATGTGGTGGGAAATGTAGGATATTTATTATGTATTATTCAAGGAGGAGTGATGGACTTTAAATTATTACTGTGGGATGAAAAATACATTCATATTTTAGAATATACTATAATGAGATAATTCAAGAATGATTATCATGTAAAGGAATGTTATTATCATGATAAGGTTGTTAAGCGATTTAATATAATTTTTTTGATCCATTCCCCAAATAATTTGTGTAGTTTGACATTATTATAAAATGAGGTGTTAGGGAACAACTGTAAATTGTGTATTCATTATGGGATATTTTCAATGGGGCCCTGTCATGAATTTCGCATCACCGGTGAAGGCATCAAAAAAGGTATCTTTTATAATGGGTTGTATCAAAAACTATGTTTTTAGATGGTAGGGAAGCCCATCACAAATATTTTTTTGGGGGTTTATTTAATGAACTATTTGTGACTATCCATGAGAGTAACTTCAAATAAGTATTTTCGATGAGCCACAAGACACATCCCAAATAAGTAATCATGATGTTTTGTAGTCCAGACACAAATAGGTTTAAAAATAATGAAAATTGGAAAAAATAAAAAAATAAGAAATATAGAAACATCAATATAATTTCAAATAAATAATATTTAAAACATCAAACAAGTGAAATAATAAAAATATTATATAAAATATTTTCATTAAAATTTTAATATAATAAATGTATACATAGTGTACCAATCACATTAGTGGTGGTGGGTACACTTGATGGAGAGCGGGGTCATCTAGAATAGGAGGGGGAGGGAACTTCGTCCCTACACCTGAAACCAAATGTCACATATATTCTATCATTTGATCATGTTCTTTCTCCTTCCATCATCTTATCCCATCCCCATATTGATGGTTTTGTTGATAAACCTCATCATTCTCCCTATGAATTGTGTCATAACCCCAATTTGAGATTGTATCGACTCCTTATACAATGTAATTGATGATGTTCACACTACCAAAGCTCCCCTTGAGATGGCTTCCATCATTGTAGTAGTACCATAAAAACATTCACACGTCAATAATGAACTGATACTAAGAACATGTTATTGGATTTTGAGAAAAAATACTAATGTACCTTGTCCAAAAAAATTCCAATGAATAAACATTAAAATCATGATTTAATATTTTACTTGATGAAATATTAGTTTTTTTCAGGTCACCAATGACACAATGTTTTTTGAAATAAATAAACACTACAATGTTAGTGGATGTGTGAAATACCTAAACACTTTAAAAGAAATCACTCAAGCCATCCCTTGTTGAGACACTTTGTAACTCGATTTACCACAATATGGAAAACTAAATAACAACTAATTTTCACCATAATATAAGATTTAATAATTTTTATTATATCTTTTACTTTATGTGTAATATTTTTAAATATTTTATGAATTATTTTCGAGAACAGGTGCTGATACAACCTACAATTCCGTGTCCTAGTCTTTTTAGAATAAATGGCTAGAAATTTTTTAAATATATTAAATAGAATGCATGTGAGATTTTACACGAAAGGTGGAATAACTTCTATATATGTGTTCTAATTGGATATTTTAGGGAACTATTGAGTTTATTATGACCGTTTTATGCTTATTATACATAACCATGGTTGGAAATGGTTGTTTGTGAAAATGTTGTCATGGGTGAAAAATTAATATTATAAATTAGCTTAAGAAATTATTTTATTTTATTCAGAACAGGGACATACATGTATATGTTTATATTAATATTGAAATCAACTAAAGTTTAGATTCTATGCCTTGGTTACATAGATGCTATTGGAGGAGATAATTCATGGAAGAAGAAAATCGATCAAGAACAAATCATGGATCATCACACTAGTGGAGTTGGAGTGTCTTGTAAACGATGTTAATATGTATGTTCCTTACGAGGTATTGACATAAACTCCAGGTAGAATTTTTTTCCAATTAATTTTCATCTTGTTCTTAATCCTGGGTGTTAGTGGATCAATTCAATGAAGATGTATTGATACATGCATCATTGTAAGATTCCAATTTGATAGAATTGTTTTTGGTTTGCTGATTTATCCCTCATTGTTCAAACTATTTTCAATAATGAATCGAGGAAAAATAAAAAATGGGTAAGGTTCATTCTTCACTTTTATGTTTTGTGGATTTCTCCATATGATCATCAGTCATTCAACATGGGAAATAATTTTTAGCCCATAGTTTGATTAATAATTAGTATTAGACCATTGTGTGACTGGTCATGGGCACAAAAGATCAATTCCACTTGTCCGGTTTGTGATCGGTGATGCGACCAAGGGAGATGACGACATCAGAGCAGATTTGGGGTACCTATTCAACATGTTTTGATGCATGAAAACTTATGGATTGATGGTGGAAATTTATGAGTGGATTTGAACCTGAAATATTAGATATTGTAACTAGAGATTTGGATGATCCCTGATTTGTAGGTTCCGTCCAGATTAGTGGTTCTAGTGGTATGATTATCGAGGCAAAATAGATCCACAAAGGAATTGGAAAATCTCAAGAAACACAACATGTATTTTGGGATTACACATTTTTTTTGGACCCCATGGTTGCAACATTAGGGTTCCAACCAATGTTAATTATCACAAAACGTGTGTCCCTACCCGATTGACTTTGCACGTACATAAAAAGTACATAGACACATGTTGGATAACAAGGAAATAAACAAGTTTTGTACTCTGACACAGACACATCCAGATTACACGAGTAGGTTACCATGTGTTTCGATACATCGTGTATCCACCTCTATATGACATGTATTTATAGACTACATGTTGTGTGAGGAACATTCACAAGTACAGGGCTTTGGATTTCTTGAAACAAAATGTACCCCTTGTACATGTCATGTAATAAATTAAAGAGTGATTGATTCTCTTTTTTTTCTTTTTTTTCACCAATATAGGTTGAGCGCATTCCCTTGGTACTTTACTTGAAGGTACAATTTAGTATTACATACACATCACTATAGGTCGGAGTCTTTCACTTCTGTCTGTCCTGGCAAAACCTCCTCGGGTGGAGATCTGAAAGGAAAGGCCGAAGGAAAGACAACAGATCCAAGATCGGAAGCTTCGCCACGTCGTTACGATCCCGTGGCTGCTGACAGATCATAAATCGGAGCTCAGAAAAAGATGTTATGTAAGGAAGATCCTTTGAGTCTCTTAAGAGTGCTCTGCTCAGAGGAGAGGGGTGGAGAGGTGTGTGTTGAAAAGGAGGAGGGGACCCATCCTTTTATAGGCGCGAAAAGCAAAAGTACACGGCGTGTACGTTATGGTACATGACGTGTACTCGGTTCTTTCACACAGTCTCCATGCGGCTTCCAACATGGCTCCACTGCCGTTGACTGGTCAACACACGGTTTGAGGGTGACGCATACGCGGGGAAAGACTACACGGCATGTAGTTTAGACACACGGTGTGTACTCATTCATTGGACACGACAAGGACACGGCTCCAACACGGTACATGGCCGTTGACTGGTATCGCGTACGTGGGGAAGGACTACACGGCGTGTAGAACTGGACACACGACATGCACCCATTATTTCACACAACGAGGACACGGCCTGAAACACGGGGTATACCCGAAATGGGATTACACGACGGGTACTCAAACTACACGGCGTGTAGTTTGAAAATTCTATAAAGTGTGGGAAAAGTCCATTTTACCCTCCAGGACACTTAGTGTCCTTATTTTTGACAAAGGAAAGGGCCGGAGAGGTCCGAGCCATTACATCAGATACCTCTTAAAACATTCTCATCCCCGAGAATTCAAAAACCAACTCAGGGGAACCCAACGAGATACCTCATAGGGTTCTCGTTATAACAGGAACCCAACCAGCAACCCTAATCATATGTGTTATGAATTCCTTCTCCTATGTCGAGATATTATCCACTATAGGCAGCACTAACTCACCTACACGGGTTTAATCACACCCTCATTAATGCGTCTCAATTAAGAATTGGGTCTTCCCACTTTCATATATTACGATTTTGCATCTTACACTGCCCCTAACACCGTACAACCCACACACTGCACTGACACATGGATTGGGGAATTCCTTCTCCCGTGTTGAGATATTATCTGCTTTAGGTGGCACTTACTAGCCTACACTGGTTAATTGCATCCACATTAATACATCTCTATTAGAGATTAGGTCTTCCCCTCCCCACATAATGGGGCTCTGCACGTACATTTAATGAAAATAGGGAAACAACACAGCGTTAAAAAATCACAAAAACAAGGTCCAGGCCCAAAGAATGAGCAATAGAGTTCAAAAAATGGAGTGTAATGCACCCAACTAATCATAAAGGAGATCATTCAAGAAAACCCAAACACATCTCTATCGATCCCTGGTCCTTCTACAGATGCTGCCTCTGATGCATGCATCTATCTGCGCCCATCTCCTCGGCCTCTCTGTTGACGTCCGCCTCCTAGACCACGTCCCAATTGGGATCCTTGAGGAACTCCATGTGGCTGGCCACCACCTGCACCATCTCCTCTCAGAGGGACTGGAGCCTATTACTACTGGTAGGGTCTTCATGGTGGCTACTGCTGCTGAGGTGGGCGCTGAACCTGTCCATCACCACTGTACTGAGCATGGATTGGGAACCGACTCTAAATGTGCCCGAAACCTCCAAAAGAAAAATAATTCGGTCCTAGGCTCGTGAAAAATGGACGGGGACCCGAAGATTTGAACTGGAACTGCTGGGGCCTTCTCCCTACTGGCATTAAACTAGAAGGTCCCATCGTAGGAGATCTGCTGCTGACTGCCTTCCCCTTCGACAAACTCGGCTGGATCCCCTCTCAAGGTTCACCTCCTAGTGAGTGAATCCTCTCAAAAACCTCTGCCTTCTTCTGTACCTCCAAGTACATTGGAAGGGTGCAGGGGGTGACAGCGTACTGGAGCGAAGGACGAAGCTCCTCCTCCAAACGTATCGCCCGAGACTCCTCATCCGGAAAGAGATCTGGAGAAAAGAATAAGAGATCATTGAACTTGATCCCCAACTCTCGTACTGTCATACTCCCCAGATGAAGGGAGAGTAACTCCTGCCACTTCTCTGCCTTGATCATGGAATAAATGAATTCCTCTCAGAATTGCTTCTCAAAGTCAGCCCATGAAACCTCTGCCTTTATCCGCTGTCCAAGGTAGAGAGTCCACCACTATCGCGCCGCACCTCTCACCTGACTGACAGCTACGGGAACCCAGTACTCCCTCGGAGCACAAATCAAGGTAAAACCAATCCCTGTCTTCTCAAGACACCCCTCTGTCTCCGTATCCGAAGTACTACCCTCGTACTTCTTGAGGGTCTGCCGCTGGAAAGAACAGATAGTCTTCTGCCACTAGTTATCTTCCTCCTCTCAGTCAATCCTCAACTGATTGACCACCTGAATATGCTGGGCCTCACACGTCTGAGCCTCCCGGGGACGACGTCCAGGTGCCATAGCTGTACGGTAAACAAGTATTGCCTAATCCCGAGTAGCAAGGAATTTCTCAAGGTTTTATTTTATCATTTTATTTTATTTTTTTCCCAGAACACCCAAATCAAGTACAACACAATCATGATGATACATGTACCTTTTATAGGGTCACTACCATGCAATAAATGTGGTATCACATGGTCATTCGGTAGGCTCAGAGTCCTTGCATCGGATCACGGGGGGCCCTAAAATCCTAGGTCCTAGCTGGTCTTCCCAGGCCTATGTCATGCACCAAGATTAAATAACATTGTTTCCCTACCATCCCATGGAATCCTTAGTGTGCCTAACTCCAGACTCCATCCTATCTCTCAACCCTCCTAGGATACCATTTTGTCACGACCCCCTCCTACCACAGATGCCCCTCCTGAGCTGGAAATTGTGAAAGGGAGATAATGACCCCCCGAGTCCTGCCTCCAGTAGGCCCTGGGGTGGGGACTAACACCAAGGGTATGACTATTCACAAATATGGGAGTCATTACATTTTTTATTTATTTAGGATCGGGAAATATGACATGTCAACCACCAAAAAGGAAAATAACAAGTGTATGTAAATAAACCCAAAAAAATCTCACATGCCTGGTTAATGAAATTTTATAACAAGGTACAGGTACAAGAAAGCTCAAAGTACAATACCAAAAGAAAAAAATATATAAAAACAACAACAACTCCAAATGTCCGACTAGTAGGGCCCCGCACGGCCCTCGTATTACTTCTGGAAACCTGAAAGTAAATGTAGGGTGAGCATACAGTACAATCAGTAGGGAAACCCAATGCTCTCATGCACAAGTATGGAGAAATCATAATGTCCCATGAGAACAACAGAGGAAACCTAGCAAGGAATTATATCTACCAAACCTCACCAGCCACAATCACTAAAAAACAATCAAAACAGGTAGAAGTAGTATAAAAAAAGAGTTTTGGGTACCCCGGACCCTTTCCCTTTAGTTAGCTGCTCTTCCTAATGACGAACATCATGACGCTACCACACTATCCCCACCCGCACAAACCTGGGCCTCACAACCATGTATTCCTCCCGTACACACCTGGGACTCACAACAACGTATCCCTCCCGCACACACCTGGTCCTCAAAACCACGTATCCCACCTGCACCCACATGGGACTCATCCTGAAGATTCATGGGAAAAACTAGAACCTGCTCGAAGAGTCTTGGGCTAAAACCACCCCAATAGAAACCTACCTGAAGATTCATAGGTGTAAGGTCCCATCAAGCCATCACAGAGTAGGGGAGAAGGAGCAGGAACGAGCTAGTAACTAAGGGAAAACACCCTCTCCTAGAAAATGTGAGTGTTATTCACTAAGTGCTCAACATGGGTGGGTGCTATAAGACAAAAAAGATAAAGATGTATATATATACCAACCACATAGCCCAATCTATGGCTTCTAAAAAGAGAAACTGATCACATGCCTCTGCACTGCTACTACAAAGCATGCATACTAAAAACAAACCCAAAACTTTTTTGGTTTGAACGTTTCAGTAGAAATAGTTTATTTAGTTCCTTAACTACTGGGAAACTATCCACAACCAACCACACAAATTGTTTGTAAAACATATACCTGTCATCCACAGAAAAAAAGTAAGGAAAAACATAAGCCGCACAACAATGTCCCTCTTATCAACCAAACAACCCCATTGATTATTATTTCTGTTTCTTTACCATGCCCCACCATTCATTAACTCTTCCACTTTTATTTAATAATCCCAATCCATAACCCATTCACATTTAAACCCAACCCTGCAGCCCGGCTGCCAACCACCATAACCAAAACCGTACCGTACATCATCATCTATTTAATACCATTAATTGCTGCCTCGCTGCCCATCACCATCATAACATTCACACCAACCAAAAACCAAGTCAAACGCAACCCTTTTGTTCACCCGATCCACAAAAACCCAAAAAACACCCCCAACACATGCCTCGTAACCAATCCAACACCCACATGTTCATTATTTCATTTTGTTTTACCGGGGTGATCACACAAGGGATCCAGATTTTAAACATCCAACTTTATGTGATTAACCAATTTCCACATTCCACAAGGTGTCCACCCATAAGAAAATATAGAAGGAGAGGGAAACATTTAATTGCGTATACAAAGGCCCCCAACGACCATGATTTTCCGTAGACAGAAGCTCATTAAATTCACAACATAATATCACAGGATATAAAGTAACAACAATCACAATATCCCATACCTGTTATATAAGCCATTTATTATCTTCATTAGACCAGTTCAAAAGTGTTTCACGTAAACAAGAGAACACCCACCCTGCATGATTAACAATGTAGAGAGACGAAGGTAAGATCCCTACCTCAACAGGTTCCTGATCGCAACTCTCCCCCTGATCAAACTTAGAAGACGTCTGTCGGCGTTCGTCACTTCTGTCGGTCCCGGAAAAACCTCCTTGGGTGGAGGTCGGAACGGAAAGGCTGAAGGAAAGACAACAGATCCAATCTCAAAAGATCTACCTCGTCGTTACGATCCCATGGACACTGACGGATCGTAAATCGGTACTCGGATAAAGAAGTTATGGAAGGAAGAGCCTTCAAGTCTCTTAAGAGAGCTCTTCTCAGAGGAGAGGGTAGGAGAGGTGTGTGTTGAAAAAGAGGAGGGGACCCATCCTTTTATAGGCGTTAAAAGAAAAATTACATGGCATGTACTTTATGGTACATGGAGTGTACTCGGTTCTTTCACACGGTCTCCACGCGGCTTCCAACACGGCTCCACGGCCATTGACTGGTCAATACACGGTTTGAGGGTAACCCATACGCGGGGAAAGACTATACGGCGTGTACTCATTCATTGCACACGGGAAGGACATGGCTCCAACACGGTACACAGTCATTGACTGGTAACACTTACACGGGGAAGGACTACACGGCGTGTAAAACTGGACAGACCACGTGCACCCATTATTTCACATAGCGAGGACATGACATGCAACACGGGGTATACCCAAAAATGTAGTACACAGCGTGTACTCAAACTACACGGCGTGCAGTTTCAAAATTCTGGAAAGTGTGGGAAAAGACCATTTTACCCTCTAGAACACATCATAGCCTTCTTTTTGACAAAGGAAAGGGCCGGAGTGGTCCGGGCCATTACAGATAGGTCTTTACAATTTGAACCTACAAGAATTTTTTGATAACCAGAACCAAAATTATTAACCAACCTATTTATCTCATAGATTTTTTTAAGAAACACATTTCATTCAGTTATTAGTGATTCAACCAAATAGAATATCTGATCAAAACTGATACCTGCCATTCCATTATCTCATTTAATAGCCATGAATTTTCAATAACTTGAAATTTTATTATCTTACAACAAGGATATAAGAATTCCAATGTAAATTTCAGTAATTCATAAAATAATTATAGTTACAACTAAGTGGTGAAATACATATCATGCTGATTTTCTTTTTGTTGAAAATACAGAAAACAACATCACTGAAAAAATTATGAAACTATGATTGATATGGAAACAAATTATAAATATCTTTTCAAGAACTATGTTCACCATGCTGATTTTAAAAAACATAATATTTTTAAAAACAAACAGAATACATTACCTCAAAAAAATTTCAATTATCAAAAACCTCCTCATATCACATTCATTACATTAACACTTAATTTATCTTTCAGAAAAAATAATAGTTTTGATGCTGCAAATGATAAAAAGATACAACACCTTCAATATGTTCAGGAGTTATAGTAAAACTATTTGGATTACTACGATGATTAGTCAAAACATGATCATGTAATAAGTATTTTTGTCTACTTTCTTATTCCATATTTCTATTAAAATTTAAAAATAGAAATATTAATTTTTTTGGTATATATTTTGAATTTTAAATATTTTGTATTTTTTTAATAATTACTGTTGATTGTTTCTAATTATCATTTACTACCACAAATTTAAATTTAATTTTATTAAATTAGTGGTAATTTTTACTAATTACTAAAAAATATTACAAATTACCACTAATTTTAATAAATTATAAGAATATTTTTATAGATTAATGATTTTTTTTCTAATTATCAATAATTATTACTAATTTCCATAATGTTTTAGTAAATATATCAACTTTATAGTAATTATCACTATTTTATAATTACTACTAAATAAATAAATTAACTTTTTAGTTTTATGAAATACTACCAGTTTTTAATTATAGGGGTAAAAATTTACTAATTATCATTATGTAACATTAATGACTGCTAATTACCTATATATTCTACTTACTACCTCTATGATTGACTATTTATCATTATTTATTGATAAATATAGATAATTTTTAGTAATTACTACTAATTGTTACTAATTATATTTTTTTTTACAAATTACATATATTTGTAACTAATTACTACTATTTACTGTTAATTTTTACTAATTACCACAAATTACCATTAATCTGAACTAATTTTAGCTAATGTTTACAAATTACTAATAATTTTTACTAATTATTTCTAATTCTTAATAATCACCTATAATGTCTACTAATTACCACAAATTTTTATTAATTACCACTAATTACTATTATTTTTTTCTAATTATTTCCGGTTACCAATTGTTTTTACTAATCACCACTAATTATCAATAATTACCATTATGTTTTTGTAAATTTTTCTGATTATCTCTAATATTAACTATATACTTTTAATTACCACTATGTCTTACTAATTATCCCTAATCATTCTATTTTCATATATTAATACTAATCACTGATATTTTTTAACTAATTATTGCTAATTATATTTATTTTCATTACAAATTACAGATAATTACATCTAATTTGTATTAATTATCTATATTTTTTATTAATTTTTATTGATTGCCACTAACTTTTACTAATCACCACTAATTTATACTAATTACAACTATTGATTACGAATTAACACTAGAAACAATTAATATTTTCTTAATAACTACTTTTTTTCAGTAATTATTACTGGTAATTATAAATATATATTAATTATCTCCATTTTATCTAATTCCCACCAATTACAATCATCATTTAATGATTATTTCTAATTTACATTATTTATTTCCAATTAACACAAATTATTTTACATGTACAACTAGTTACAACTATTTTTCAATAATCAATGTTAATTACATGTATATTTTACTAATTATTGTCAATTACAACACATTTTAACTAATTATCACTATTTTTATAATTATTTACTAGTTACCACTAATTTTTACCAATTATCTCCATCTTATAGTAACTACCACAATTTTTTACTAATTAAGGACAATTTTTATTAACTACTAATAAATATAGATATTATTTTACTAATTACTAATAACTGCCATGGTTTTTTTACTAATCACTATTAATATTTATTTATAAAAGTTAATTATAGATCATTTTTACTAATTACTGCTATATTTATCCAATGTACTTTTATTTATCACTAATTTTTACAATGTAATTTTAATTAACAATAATTTTTACTAATGATAGTTGATTGACATTATTTTTTACTAATGATCAACAATTGTGCCTATTTTTAATAATTATAACAGATTACCTCTATTTTTTTATTATTTTCCAATAATTACTACTTACTTTTTACGATATACAATTAATTACTTCTATTTATTACTATGTTAAACTATGAAATGATGATTATTACTAATTATTGATAATTACAACTAATTTTTACTAATTATGGTTAATTAAAGATAATATTTATTATTTTTAATTTATTACACCAATTGTTTACTAACTTTGACTAATTTTTAATATATATCACCATTTTTTAGAAATTACTTCTAATTTTTAGTTGTTATCACTATTTTTAGTAATTTTCGGTATTTTTTTGTGTTAACAATTTTTACTGAGTATAATTAATAGTCATTAATTTTTATTAATTATCAGCAATTCATGCAGATTTTTTCTAATTACCGCTAATTTTTACTAATATTCATTATTTTCTATTCATTATAGTTAAATATTAATAATTTTTACAATTCATAAAAATATCATTAAAATTTTTATTTTAATTGTTAATTAATAAAAAATAATTCTAGCACTAATTATTTAAAATTAAAACTAATTACTTTGGATTTGAAATAAATTATTCATATTAGAATTATATATTTAATTTTAAATATATACGACTAATTATAAAAAATTATTTCAAATTAATGCTAATTACTGCTAAATAATAATAATAAACTCTTATATGAAATAAAATAAATGAATATAAAATTAAAAAAATTATATTAATACCTCAAAATAGAAGCTCCAATGGGATAAAAAACTGAAAATTTTCATTACTGTAACAAATCAAACATGTAAACAATGAAATGAAAAGTAGATGAGAGTATTGAATAAATAATAAATGAATGAAAAAAATTAAATGGAGGTATATACAGGATAGATTAGTAGTGACAAATCTATTTTTGAAAAGACCAGTCTAAAATACAACAGAAAGAAAATAAGTATTATGGAGATCAAAATGATATTTGCGATGGGTCCCATTGCAAATAGTCATCTCCTGACATATTATTTGGGACCCATTATTAATTCCATTCCCAAATAAAAATAATGATGAATGGTATTTGAAATGGGGGTAAATACCTATTACAATTACCTTTTTCATTATTTACTGTGCACATGCACCAATGATATTTACGTCTGGAATATTTTCCCATTATAAATAATTATTTATGTTGGATTATTTGTGATGGGAAACAAATTCCATCCCAAATATTTTTATTTGATAGATTATTTTTGATGGGCGGAAAACCCATCTCAAAATATCATTTTCCCATCATGGGGACATAATTTTCATTTCCTAAAAATATTTTTTATTTTGATTCCATCTATGACCCTAACTTCTATTATTTTTTTTATCAGTATGAATTTTGTTTACTATACTATTAGAGAGTAATGGGATTTACATAATTTGATTTCATCATCAAATAATTTAGTTTCTCACTTATTAGTTATTCAATTAATTTGCATATTTAATTAATACTCAAATATACATTTGTATATGTAGTGGGTTTATGAATATATTGTTAAAATTAAATTTTTTATTTCATGTAATTTTTGAGCATCTTCTAAGATTGTTTAGACAACTTGGATAACCCTTTTTCGCCATTATTCAAATTTGAATGGGCTTTGGGATAACCCACCTATGTTATATCATTTAAAAAACCATCCAATGAAATGATTTAACTTTTATAATATTTTTTATTATGTTTCTAACTAGTTATTGGAATACATGAGTGGAAATTAATTTTATATACTCATATTGAAATGTTATATATTTCATATATATTGGTATCACTGACCAAGTGTTCTCTTAAAATTTTCAATTTCCAATTATGTATCAATAGTTTTTCTTTTCCAATTTGGTTCTCTCTGCAATACACATGTATGATTTCGATCTTTTAAATATCTCTGAGTTTACATTTTGAGTGACTATAATTTCTGATATCTTAGATGATTTAAAAATAACTTTTTTTTATTGTAGTGGGGTATGATTAATATTCATATGATCTATATAATATTTGTTTAGACACATTTTATAGGATAACATGATATCCCATTACCATTAATCTATTTTCCATATATCTATTTTTTCAATTTACAAAAAATACTCTGTTTTTTTCATATTTATTTCAACTAAATTCATATTAAATGGTCTCCAAAATAATATTTTATTCATAACTAATAGTTTAATTAGATAGAAATTTTCAAATTTTAATTATATTTATCTCAATTTCTTGTTCCTTCATATATAGTATTATCATTGATCCATATGTCTCTTTGGTAATCTAGTCTCAAATCCTCGATACATGTATGTTAGGATGTTGATGTTTTGTGTCTTATTTGTAACATGTGTTTTGTCTTGGGTGAAAAAAAGGGACAAGAATTAGTGGACGTTCATTTCTATCATGATTATCTAACAATTCAATTTTAATGTTTAGTGTTTCTTCACAAAAATTGTTATGATTTTTGATGTTCAATAGAAGTTACCAATTATGTTAATTGGTGTTAAGTAATTTTTTCATTGTCTATATGGAAAAAATACTTTTCTTATAGCCCTAGAATGTTGAACTATGTTATGGAATATTTTAAACATCCATTAATTGATATAATAATTGATATATTTATTTTAAAATTTGGAATAGCTTTGAAATAATGTAGTGTATGATACATGTAGTATAGTGTTTCATGGATAATTGACTTCTAGTTATAGAGATGTAGGATATAGATTATTTTACTCAAAATTGATGATATTTTAATTAATTTTATTGCTAATTATATTATTATTGTTCACTAATTTAATTTTTTTGGTGTAGATATTTGTTAGAGTGATTTTTTAGCTGGTTTGGTGCACTAGGATAATTTAATTCAGTGCATATTCTAACATGCTAATTTGTATTGGGTGTAATTGAATATGATGTAATGTATGAATTAATGGATTGAAGATAAATTTTATTCATGATAAATTTTTTATTTTTTTATGAACAAATAATCCCAATGATGGTTGTCAAATGTGGACTTCATTTCTTAATCATGTAGTAGATGTCTCATTTTTTTGTTTCTTCCTTGGAGAGTTTTCTGATTAAAAATGATTTTTGGTTCTAAATATCCAATGTTGAAGCATAATTCAAAAAATATAAAAAATTAGTATTAAATAGAATAAACACTCTATGTTTCTTAATTTCCATAGAAACAATGTTACAAAAATATAATATATAACCTTATATCAGTTTTCTCCTTTATTTCAATTCGAGGATTTTCGTTTGATGAAACTTCTTAGGTAATAACACTATCCATATGTCATCATCAACATCAGCTAAAAAATACAATAAATTTATATAAATGTTTTAAAATATGTATTTCTGTTCTTAAATCATTGCAGATATATTAACACAACCACTATTTGTTTTTTTCTAAATAGTGAAAACATTCATCGACTAATGATTGGTTGCGAACTATGAGATAGTTCAGTATAATAATATTTTTTATTAAGGAAATCAGACCTATATATATTTGGTACAAATTTGATCTAGTATATTACTTGATGTTTCATTATTTTCCATCATTTTCATTGCATTTGTGACTTTTTAAATATAGTCACCTTCCCATTCTGACACAACATTGTCAAAAAATATCCTATAATCTCATTCAAACTAATAATATTCAGGATTTTGAGTATTTTTGAAATATTAAAATATCAATGTAACTTATTCAGAAATATAACTAGGTAAAAACATCTTATGTGGATAGAATATTCATTTTCATATGTTGATTGATATTACAAAATCTTAATCACATATGGTAAACTGAATCCAAAATACAATTTTATACAAGCACACGTCACATGATATTGCCTCAATCACTTCATCTATAATTATAATATGTCTAATATGTATAATATTTTTTAATGTATGTCCAATACACACAAATAAAAAATGTAGTTAAAAAAATGTTTCAAACTACTTATAATTGTATTCATAATGAATTTATATATTAATTCAAATTACAAAATATTTCAAACACAATATAATAGGCCAATTTATAGTTTAAACTGTGTTAAAATAAACAATTCATAAATAAATACTAAATTATTTTCCTCTAATTATATTTAAATATATATATATATATTAGGCATTGATTCATTAAAATGATGAAAATTCAGTATGCATAATGCTTCAATGAGTGAATCTACTCAGGTATAGATATTTATATTATTACATTTATACATGTACAAGATTACATTTTTGGTAAAAAATATCTATTAATATGGAAATTTTTATAGATACATAAATAAACATCATTTTCTATGAATGAACATATATTCATTTTTTATAGTATGCATTTACCCTTCGCATGACACTATGAGAGACTGCAATTTTGTTTTTTCTCTTAATAGTATACAATATTAATCACTTTAATATTCACATAGAGGAATAATAGTTTGAAATATGAATTTGTTTCAATATTCTATAATTTATATATTATGTATCAGACATCAAATTCCAATACTATGAATTTTCTTTCATAAATAAAATTAAATTCTTCTCAATATATATTAAACATTGATCACTAATATATTTATGAACATGAACATATTGTTTGCGTATCTTAATAGTTAATCTATTTGAGTTGTTATATAGTTAATTTTTTATTTTCCATCCTAATTATTCAATTTAAATTTATTTAAATCATATTGTTTTTTTGTTTTTTAGATACCATATATCTATTATAAAATCTATGTGAAACTGATTATAAAATCATTTTATTCTAAACTCATTCTAATTATTCTTCTTTTGATGTAGTTGATGTCATTAAATTCTAAAAATCCATTATAACTAATATATTATTTAGAAACAATACTGTTAATTGTGAAAAAACCCCATTCCATCAATTATGTATTACATTATTTCTATGATTCAATTGATTCATATGAATATAATTACATTAGTATTTCATTGAAAGCCTATGAGAAATTTTTTTTGGTTCTAAATTATCAATTCCATTAAAATATAAACTATATTGTTCATTTCATGAATGATACATTCAGTGTAAAAACAATTAATGGTGTGCCTATCAATTTTCTGGGATTGACCGTCAAGAAATCATAAAAAAGGATCTGTTGGTTACCCAATGAAAATGTATCTCGTATTTTTATCATTGTATATATATAAATCAGTGTTCAATCATTGGTTACCATGGTTTTGTTAATCATTCACAATTAGAAATTACTCATTGTTCAATCATCTTTTTTGGGATCTCTTAGTCCTATATTTTATTTGTAATCATTTTTTATTGTTTATAATATAGTTCATAATATTGAAATTTTATCATTTTTAAAATTCATACTATGGAGAACATTGAGATAACTGGGAGAAAACAATTGGTTAGATTTGACAAGAATAAGTGCGCATACAACTTCAATCATACAAGTGTTTTCACAAAAGATAGGTATTGAATGGTAGTCTAGTTGGATATAATAGGTTCACACACACCTTATGTGGTCACACATAAGGGGGTTTGGAGGTAATGGAAGATAGATCACTACATGATGTCCTGCAAAAAATAAGGATCCTTTTATAATGTCTCATATGGTATCTCCTCAATCTCTTTCACCCATGATTAAGGGATTTCCATAAATTAATTTAATACTAAGATAACATGTTTATAAAGATTCCATTAATTAATATTTTTTTAGTTCAATAAGAAATTGTCAAATTTAAAATATTTATTATTAATCATAAACCAACATAAATAAATTTGAACACATTTTCTAGTTTTTCAACAATTATATTTCAATATAGACTATTTTATATAATTCCAATCCTACAATCACCACATTGTCAACAATATATTCCTAAATTATATAATGCAGGAAATTATAGTATGCATTATTTCTCCTTGTAGTTTACTATTCCACCCATGCCACTTCTACAATAACAAATTCTATTTGGTATTATGAATTCAACATGAAGACATTGTTGGAAATCACATAAACATGTGTTTGTACTTTATGAATACATTGATTTAATTTATATAATCATGTGCACCCAAATGAAAATCTATTATTATACACAATTATTCTACATACACATCTCAAAACCATCCTTTCACTCTATATCCATTTTAAAGAAGCATCCCACTCACATCGTTTCATCCACCAATTTCATCCCACTCCATCAACTAGGGAATGAGATTCCACACATCATCCCCACATTATTTAGAGTGTGTGTATGATTTTTTTAATTAAATAATCGTGTCATGAAAATGCATGAGTATGTTATTAGTTTTTTAATAAAGATTTACAATTGAAGGGAATAATTAAGTAATTCAATATATTTTATCATTTTCATTTTTAACATTGATTTATCAATTAACAATATACAATTTCTATAAATAAATATTGTACATAAATAATTTTAATAAAATATAAGAAACGTCAATATATAATATGTTGAATTTAATTTCATGCAATTATCAAGCATTTTATCACATTGTTGACAAAAATTAGATAACCCATATGTACCATTAATCAAATGTCGATGGACTTTGGGACCACTATCCTTTGTTTAATATTTTCACACACATTTGAACTTTATATTTTAAGACCCCCCTTGGTATATAAAGATGTTCATACCCCTTGTATCTTTTGGCCAATGATAATATATATAATTTTATGTGTACTAGTTACAAAATGAAATGTTTACATGGGGGTGAATAAATAGAAAATGATGATTTCCTTTATGAAAAAATTTAAATTAAATTTTTAGTTTATTAAATTTCTCAACTACAACATCATTAACTAAATGAAAATTTTAATAATTTCATAATAATATTAATGACTGAATGAAATAATTTAGTAAAGAAATAATTTCATATATCCCCTCAATTTTAGCATTTATTTATCCATTAAAATTAAATATTTTCCTTAAATAATAATTTTATATAAATACTCTCAATAAAAAATTATGTAATTGCCTTATATAATACATTTAATTTAAAGTGTTAAAAGGGGGTATTTTTCACTCACATTATTAAATGATCATAAAACCCACATAATATTAATTAAAATCATTATATGTGGAGTTAAAAATACTAAACGAAATTTTGTATATATTTAAAATAATTTAAAAAATATACAACAGTAAATTAGAATGATTCAATAAATACTATATAAATTATAGATAATGTAGTTCATATAGGATTTTTTGTTCAATCCTAGGGTAATAGTTTCTGATACACCATGCGCCAGATATGAGCTTTTTTCACCCACTGATCATTCCTTTCCTTTTACATATATTCAATGGTACTTCGATCATTGTTTTGGTGCTTTATTCTAAATTCTCAAAATGAAACCTGACCCCAAATGGAATTTTGGAATCAATATGTTATCCAAAAATTTATGAACACTGATATTCTCAAATGTCATTTCATATGTAAATATGAAGAGTGTTCCACATCACTATAAGATATCGAGGGAGGATGTCCTGTTATTCCATGGAGACCTAACGATGAATAATCTGCATGGTCCCAAACCAATGCACCAGCAGCCCCACATCCACCATAAAGGCATATGGGGTAACCTATTGCATACATGTTCTTCATGAACATCATTAATACATCACCAGAGGTGGATTTCAAGAATCCAACATCCACACACCAAGTTTAATCCCACAACATGCATGTCCCAAATAATATTAATGGTGTTCTCTCTAAAATCGCGAGTTGCCTAGGGTTTACTGCGATCTTTTGATCTGTGCTCGAATGGCAGATTTTCTCTTGCCCGGCCGATTCCAATCTCACCATTATGATGACTCTCGGAAGAGCCAAGGACATCTACCTCTCCCCGTTGCAAAGATCTGCAACGACGATGATCCACGGGATCGTGCTCGTAGCCACGAGTTCTCTGGTCGACCCCAAGCGATCAATTTCCTTGATGCGCTGAAGTCTGCTGATCATAAAGAAACACTAACGAAGACCTCGCTGGTAAAGAAGCTTGACGACGGTGGATTCCTGGTCGAAGCGGACCCAGAAGCGATTCAGCAGCGCACGCACTTATGCAGGTTCTCCATTCTGGCCCGAATCTCCTATCTTAAAGGTAATCGACCTTGGTCATTTTTTGATCTTCATGAACGTATTTCTAAATGCTGGAATTCTGTGAACTGGAAACTTATTCCAATCGGCAAAGGGTACTTTCACATTTTGTTTAAATCTCAAGATGAATATGATCGAGTCTGGAAATTAGGAAATCTAAATCTTAACCCTGGCATGCTACGGCTTTCTAACTGGGACTCCAATTTCAACCCACACACCCACCGAAATACATCGGTGCAGGTTTGGATTAAACTGCATGGCCTTAATTGGTTCTTTTGGCACCCTAAAATTTTGAATGACATTGCTTCATGCATAGGCACCCCTCTCAAAATTGATCAAAGAACCTTGAATGCCGATTTAGGAATCTTTGCTAGACTCATGGTTGAAATTAATCTGGAAACAAAGCCCCCTAATACTATTAACTTCACTGCTAAAGACTACAAAACAGAAATTAACATTGAGTATGAGAGGTTACCCCCTTTTTGTGATCATTGCAAGATCATTGGACACAACATTTATAACTGTAGACTGATTAGAAAACAGCCAATCCAACCGATTGAAAATGACTGGAAAGAAATAAGAAGATTTCGGAAGGAAAAAGCCCCCTTGGTCACTGCTACTGAACCAGTTAAAACGGCAACCTGGGTGAAAAAACCAACCATATCATCTCACTTAGGAGAGACCTCGGGCTCCAAATGGGCTGACCTTGTTGAAGAGGAAGAAAAAAACAAAGAGCACTCCCTAATTTTGGAATCTGCTGCTCTAGACACTCTTAAACAGGACCATGGGCCTAATCCCATTTCCTGTACTGTTGAACAGATTCAAGACTCCCTCATGGCTGTGCAACCTGATCCTCAGGACTCCTTGCCTTTCATTACTCATGAATCTCTCTCTTTGGCAAAGGATCACATTCATATGCAGGATACTCATCATGGAATGCCGCACAAGGAGGTTCCTGCCTTCCAGGATGAAGGCATGCTACTTCCTCCCTTACAACAAGTCCAAGAGACTGATATTCCGGCTGCAGAAGTCTCAGGTAAGCAAAAGTTTATAGATTTTGCTGCTACTCACTCTGTTTTGAAACCCTTACCAGGTACCTACACTGATCAGCCGCAACTGAATGCTCCTCATTCTGTTTCGAACATCGCACCAGGTACCTGTAATCTCTCAGTACAGCAAGATAACTTACATGTTGAATGTGTTAATGCTGACAATCAAAATGCTCTAACTACTCTTCCGACTCCTAATTTTAATAGCATGCAAGCCCCGGCTTTAACGGCACCTATTCCGTTAGATAATTCCTCTATTATCTCTGATCCTGCCAAAGGAAATAAAGCCCCTGCCTTAACCCCCAAATTGTCAAAAATGTCCGAAGATCTAATAGGCATAAGGGCTCGGATGGAAAAAGAAAAGGGAGTTCTAACTCCAAGCGTAGATTTAAATGAAGATCCTCTTCTGGAACTGCCAAGGTATTGCGAACCTTGACACCTTTAATATTTTAAAAAGAATGGTTAACACCCAGAAGCCTTTAATTTTTGCCATTGCTGAACCTAAAATTATGTTTTCCACTAACTTAGTGCGCTTTTGTCGTTTTGGATACAACTTCATTGGTGCTTGTCAAAACAACAATAGCTTTAATACTCTCTGGACCTTTGCCCATCCCTCCCTATCTAAAGTCAATGTTTTTCATATTTCGGATCAAAATTTCACTTGTGACTTTATCATTGATAATACTCATATCTTTTGTTCCTTTATCTATGCCATGAATAAATATCAAGATAGGAGGTCTCTCTGGAGGGACCTCTCCACTCTTAATTCAAAAATTCATTCCCCCTGGATCGTAGCGGGAGATTTCAATGCTATTCTTTCTGCTGATGAAAAAATTGGTCCTCTTCACTCAAATATTTCTATGAGGGATTTTAAAGCTGCTATTGAAAACTCCAATCTCACTGAGATCACTATAAGCGGTGCCAAATACACGTGGTACAGGAAACATTACAATAGAGTGGTTGCGAGCAAATTGGACAGAGCCTTTTCTAATGATCATGCTTTAGATACTTGGGATACCATCTCTAGTACCACCCTTCCAAAGCTTCATTCTGACCATCATCCTATTTTGGTCACCATCTCCCTCAACACTCGCAAACCTTCTTTCCCCTTTAGATTCAACAATGCTTGGTTCTCTGACCCTGACTGTTCTAATCTCATTAATCATTTTTGGTCTTCTCTGAGCCATTCTGATGAGGATTTTTCTTGTCCTCTTAAATTAAAATATCTCAAACGTAAGCTCAAATCTTGGTGCAGCACTAAAGCTATTCAAATTGACAATGATATCCTCTCTCTTGTGAATGAGTTGCATCAAATCCAAAACAACAACACTCACTTAGACTTCGCCTCTGATCACAATCAAGAAACCCAAATTACTATGAATCTAAATATGCTTCTTGCCTTCAAAGACAACATCCGCAAGCATACTTTTAGAATTAAATGGCTAACGGATGGTGATCGTAACACCAAATTCTACAACTCTCTTCAAAGAATTCGGAAAGCCAGTAGGCCTCTTGCCTCCCTTAACGATGGTAATAATCTTTTGGACAATGAAGATGACATTGCTCAGCATGTTGTCTCTTACTTTGACTCTTTATTCAATGGGCCTTGTTTAAACAAGGAACTCATTAATGACGTCATTCCAACTCTTGTCACTGATGTTGATAATAGTTTTCTCTTGGGTATTCCTCTTGATCATGAAATTAGGGACACTGTCTTTGGATTGAATCCTGACAGTGCCCCAGGACCTGATGGTTTCACTAATGGTTTCTTTCAAAAATATTGGGATATCATCCATGCTGATGTTTGCAAGCTCGTTAAATCTTTCTTTGCTACTGGTTTCTTACCTCATGGTTTAAATTCCCAATTCCTTGCCTTGATCCCCAAAGTTGATAATGCTGCTGAGATCCATCTTTTTCGCCCTATAGCTCTGATCAACACTCTCTATAAAATTATCACCAAGCTTATAGCTAACAGACTCAACACTATTACTGATAAAATTATCTCCTGCAACCAATTTGGTTTTATCAAGGGGCGATCAATCCAAGACTGCATTTGTCTTGCTTCGGAATGCATTAACATGCTTAACAATAAAAATAGAGGCGGAAACATTGCCATTCAACTTGACATTCGTAAAGCTTTTGACACGATGGACTGGAATTTCATTTTCAAAGTTCTTCATGGATTTGGCTTCAATGATAACGTCATATCTAGACTTAAAATCCTCTTTCATTCTACTCATGTTTCCATTTTAGTCAATGGATCGCCTAGAGGGTTTTTCAAATGTTCTAAAGGTGTCAGACAAGGAGATCCCTTATCTGCTATTCTCTTTTCCATTGCAGAAGACTATTTTAGTCGTCTGCTCACCCATATGGTTGATCATAACAAGCTCAAACCCATTCAGGCTTACAGAAATGTGAATGCCCCCACCCACCTCCTTTATGCTGATGACATCATTCTTTTCCTAAAGGGTGATCTAAAAAACATCAGAACTCTTAAAGCTGCCATCAACCACTACGAGGAGGTCTCGGGTCAAGTCATTGGTTGGAATAAATCTTTCATTTACTTTGGAAAAAACTTCCCTTCTGCTAGAAAAAATAATATTATCAATGAGCTTAGTATCAAAGAAGGTACTATCCCTTTCAAGTACCTGGGAGTTCCCATCTTCTGGGGTAGTCCCAAAGCCTGCTACTTTTCAAGCATTGTTGACCAGGTTCTTCATCAACTTTCCTCTTGGAAAGGAAAATCCCTCTCCATGGCGGGGAGAGTTTGCCTTGTAAAGTCTGTGATTGTTTCCAAACTTGTTTACTCGATGATGGTTTATAAATGGACTATTAGTCTCATTAAAAAGCTAAATGTTCACATTAAAAACTTTGTCTCGTCTGGCAGCACTTTGGACAGAAAACTGGTGACTATTCCTTGGGTTAAGTGCTGTAAGCCTATAGCTATGGGTGGTCTTGGTATTAAAAACATTAAGTACTTCAATGAAGCTCTTCAAGCCAGACTAACTTGGAACCTGATTCACAATGACACCCCTCCCGTTGCGTTTATCAAAAACAGGTTCATTGATAGATTGAAAAGAGCTAATAGAAGTTTCATGACCTCTTCCATTTGGCCCTCTGTTAGAGACACTTATGATAATATTTTGCACAATGCTAGATGGATGGTTTCGAGAAACTCTTCCATGAGATTCTGGTTAGACAATTGGACTGGTGACCCTCTTATCTCTGTGACTCCCCTCGACCATCACCCTGTTGATATCAACTCTACTGTCAATGATGTGATTAATTCTCACTTTGATTCCCTCCCTGACAGCATCACTCAAATTATTGATTCCTATCAATTTTCTCCCTCGAGTGATTTCTTGATTTGGGAGCCTTCTCATAATGGGATCCTTAATGCCAAAAAATTTTATAATCACTCCTTACACAACACTGAGATTGATATGAATTGGATAAAACTTTTTGACAAACCTTGGATCAAACCTTCTAGATTCACTCTTATTTGGCGTCTCGCCCACAATAGAATTCCCACTGATGTTTGTCTTCAAAGCTTTGGTATCCAACTTTGTTCCAAATGTCGTCTTTGCAATCAGCATAGAGAAGATACTAACCACTTATTTCTATCTTGTGCTACTACCATCGCCCTTTGGAACTATATTTTTGACATTTTTGATTGCAGATGGCTGGCTCAGAACTCTATTGCTGAGCAGCTTAAGAGATGTGTGGCCAAAGATAACTCTCAACAAATCAGAAACTTGCTTCTTGCTGGGATCTCTGAGCTGATACATGTGATTTGGAATGATAGAAACTTGATTCTTCACAATAATTGCTCACACAACATTAATGCAGGTAAAACGCGTATTTTTATTGCTATTCAGGAAGCTGCGCTGATTCAGACTGGTTCCTGCAACAATCTGTTGGATGATTTTATGATCCTTCGGCGGCTTCGAGTTGAGGCCAAATTCTCGAAACCGCTCCGCACTCTAGAGGTTTTTTGGAGACCTCCCTTTCCAGGTTGGATTAAAATTAATGTGGATGGAGCTTCTAAAGGAAATCCAGGTCCTGCGGGTTGTGGTGCTGTTTTCAGAAATCATCATGGTAAGGTTATGGGATGCTTTTTTGGAGGCTGCGGTACTGCAACCTCTCTGGAAGCAGAGATGCTAAGTGTTATTCACGCCACTGCTTTTGCTCTTCAACGTGGGTGGAACAACTTATGGATTGAAAGTGATTCTACCACTGTTGTTCAAGCCATTTGGAAGGGAGAGATTCATCTTGCTTGGTCAATTACTACGCGCTGGATGAATTGTCTTCAATCCCTTCATGACGTCAGTTTCATTGCAACTCATACTTACCGCGAAGCTAACATGGTTGCAGATTCTCTCGCGAACAAAGGGATTGCTCAGAATCTAACTTGGCTGGAGGAGCTCCCAAATAACTTGATGCCTTTGCATCGTAAAGATTGTAATCTGATCCCGTCTTTCAGACTCTTGTAATCTTTGTTTCCCTTTTGCTAATAAATATGCATTGGTCCTTTGACCAAAAAAAAAATATTTCAATAAACTTACTGGAGACCAAGATTAAATTTTAGGCTATCTAGATGATGGATTCCACATGCTTAATTTTTTCGAATAGACCATTCTCAATGAGAATTTAGAACGTCTATCGAGACCTGATTGGTAGATTGAAGTGGAAAGCATTAAGGGAATCCCTATCCATCAATTAAGATCCTGATTCATACTCCCCACCACCCTTTATAGAATTATAGAAACATGATGATTGATAATATAGTAAACCATATACAAAATAATACTATATCCATCATAATTCATTTTCATTTAAATGCCTCCTCAATAATGGTATTAGATCCGTATGATTAGACATTGTTTTTATGATTTACTTAGTTATTGTATGGGGTTTTAAAAGAAAATTTTCCAAAATATCTATTAATAATTATGTAGACGCTTCTATTATTTATTTTCATTCCTAATTGTAAATATTCATTGTATTTAGGTATTTGTTTTCCTGATGATTAATGTTTTGGTTTGTTTTAATGTATAGAATCTGGTCTTATTTCACACATTCATTTAATTATTTTATGCCATGGAATTGTAAATATTCATGTTGATTTTAAGGGAAATTAAATAACAAAGGATATGTTCATTATTTTGTCATATTATTATTCATTAAGAGTTTATCACATGGTTCATGTTGGGATTTAGTATGTCTCTAACCCAAAATATGAAAATGTATTAAAGAGTACATAAAAAATGAAAAATTAATTTGAATTGGACACCATGAGAATAATATATTATTAAATATGTTTCATTTTTACTAGTACTTTTATTTAGAATGTTTGACAAAATCAATTTTAAAAAATATACCCCATAAAAATATTTTATTATGAAAAAATTTGGGATTATACTAAGTGAAATTTTGTCTAATATTACCTATATAATATTAAATTATATAAAAAAATTGTTTTTCTATAAAATTATATTTAATATGAAATGAATATATTTATATTTCACAAGGCAAAACCCTTCTATTATGAACCATCAATGAATTAAGATGATCAAATTACATATTCATTTTCTTATTTTTATTATCTATAAAATGGTTTTTATTTTATTTTATTAGGATGGATATTTTATAATAAAAAATAAAAATCAAATAATGTAAATACAATAATTATTATTTTATTAAGAAATTTATAATGTAGTAATTTCAATGCGATTCAACATAAAATTTATAAATATAAATAAATAATGAACTATATATTAATTATATGTACCAGAGAAACATAATATTACTTGATTTACACTTACCTAAAAATATAGAATCCTGAAATAATATACCAAAACCCTAATGGTTATGGTAGTAGGTGTAACTCATTTAGGACTCGAAAATTCTAGTTTCAATTTGGTAATATCCTGGCTACACCTTCCTCAGTGATTCCTAATCTATGCAACCCAACCTTCCATTTACCCTCACCACTCCATAGCCCCATCACTGGGGATAATGTTTTTCCATATTATTATTATGATGGATTAGAATCATCTAATGACCATGTTATTGGAAAACTAACACATGTTTATGGTGTACTAAATTCAAAAGATGAATGAGATATATCATTGAGAAATATATTTGTGCCCAAAACATTTTTCATCAAAAATAAACATACGTAGAAATAATTTTTAATTTTGTTACAAATATTAAAAATAATTAAAATTAATGAATTTAAATCAATATGGTAACAAATTTATTCGTATTAATATTAATCATCACAATTAACAACATTTTCCATTAAATTGAATGAGATATTAGTCCTTAACCTACCTCAAGTTGGATGACTTTAATTCTAATATAATAATATGATATGATTACCTTGAATAATGGGAAAAAGGATTTAAATTTCCCAAAACATTACATTATCCTCAGTTCTATTATAGGGGGACTACTTTATCACCACTAAAAAAGCACTAATAAAGGAGGACCTTTATGAGTGCCAAAAATGAATTGATAAATTCCACGCACAATTTTCTCAACATTAGCCCTAATAAAGGTGGGTCTTTATTGGTGATATAAATGGTGCTAATAATGGTTAATTATTTATTACATTCTGGTTGAATAATTACATGGGGAAACATATAAACTTTTTACCAATCTGAAAATAAATAATTTTATTGCAATATTGTTTATGTCATAAATACAAATAAACACTTATATATATAATATTTTATTTTATAAATAAATTTATAATTACTATCCAAAAAAAATTTGAAATTATTAAATTTTCATAATTTTTCCACCCACAACCCCCTTATAAAAAAAATGACCATGATATTAGTTCCTGAAAAAACCACCCCAACCCTAGTAAAAGAATACACTAGTATAAGAAAATAAATCATAATTCAGTAATAATATAAAGAAATAAATTATACGTATATAGAAAAGAATACATAAATAAAATTTCATTATTAAATAATATGACACAATTTCATTCTCGCCGGTTACACCTCGTGTGATATTGAGGTGTCTGTGATTCCTATACAACAAAATTGAATTATGGATCACTGTATAAAATTATCAAAATAATTTTGAAGTGTTTTCTTTGTTTTAAGTATTTCACATGATCTATTTACAAATATAAATATGGGTTTCTAGAGATGACTGATTTGGGTCAGGTTATGTGAAAAAAATACTTGGTTTGGGTTTCTGTTTAGTCAACCCTTGCATGGGTTGGGTCTGTTCCTGGTTTGGCTACATATTGACCCACCCTAACCCAAATACCTGACATGTGTTTGAATAAACCACTCATCCTAGTTGGATGCCTCCTATTCATTAATTAATCCCATTTCATTAACTCATGTGAAACTAGTGAAAAACTACTCCCTCCTTTATTTTCTCCTCCCTCTTCCCTCCCCAAGTGTACCTCACCAGAAAAAACTAACCCACCTTCTCTCTTATCATTCCCCTATGAAAAAACCCTACACCTTCTTCCATCCCTCACTCCCATCTCAATTAGAAACATCGATTAATCACTCAACTAGACAATAAATTACTCCATACTCACCTCCTCCGCTGAACATCCATCAGAAGTGATCATGATAAAGTCCACTTGCATGATTTTCTTCAATATACTTTTATTGTGAGTGCGGTATGATGTATCATAGTTAATTTTTATCATGTGTTTCTTATTATCTTCCCCATTCACTGCTTTTATAGTGATAATTAAAACAATACCAACAATCAAACACTATTTGTTCTTATTTTTTCAAGGGTGATTCAAAATAAAGTATTAATAGTGGTTAGGGGGAAAGTATATAGAAGGCATCATCTACAAATTCATGGAATGTTTTACAAAAAGTGGTTCTAATCCTCTAGTTTTCTCATGAAATAAAATTTATAATGGATCTTATCCAACTACACATTCAATTACATAAATATGTGGGCGAGTGGTAACATACTAGTTGATGAAACTGAGGTTATGTGCTCACATAAAAAGGTAATAATTCCTAAATCTCATGTAGGATCAAGAGTTTTTCAATCATGGGTTTTTTTTCATAAGAAAAGTGGAAGGTCTATTTTTCTATTTCGAAAAAGATTATTCTTAAACGTCTGTCCATCATGGAACTAGTAATTTGAATAGTAATTTAAAAAGGTAAAAAATCCTTAGAATATGCATGATAGAATTAAAACAACAATTGGTCATAGTAAAATTTGGGTAGAGGAGGATTATGGGATAGTTAAAGTTTACGTAGATCATGTTAACCAAGAAAAGTGTATACCACTTGTGATAAATTGATAATAATTTTTATTTTATCATTTAAATATTTTGATAATCAAGGAATTATAGAATTTAATGTAGTTGTTAAACCTAAATTAAATGTTACATCTAGAATAATTGTTATATAGATTCCTTTTAGTTGTATTTGACAGAGAATAAAAAATTAATATCTTTTTTTGACACATTCTCTACAATGGTAAGTATTACAACAAAAACATGGAAATAATTTCAGAATATAAATTATATTTTTCTTAATTCACAATATATTTATGATAATTGTATATTAATGAAAAAAATAATCATGTTTTTTCTTTTTTAGACTATAAAAGGTAAAAAATTGGATACATATTAGAACATTCGTTAAAATGATTAGGGATTTAAAAGTTTAATAATATTACTGTAAAAAGTCTAGTTATAATAATTAAATGATCATTTATTTGGATATGAGGGAAAATGATTGAAATTGGTTTATTTATAAATTTGAGTATATACATATAAAATATTTTTCATGTATTTTAAACAATATTTTTAGTGACAGGATAAAGGAAATATCAAAATAAATTTCTATATTTAATGTTACATGAAATTTTTTGAGAAGTTCACATTCTATATTGGGTCGGTTTATTAGTATTTCCATAGAGTTAAAAATTCATAATCAAACGACAATAATTATTGATGTGATTACAAGGTATAATTCTTGTTATATTATGTTGGATGTTGCAGAGAAGTATGAGAAATTATATATTTTCGTTAATGTGGATTCATGTTTTTAGAGTCAACTCATCTATGAATGTAGGGATCCTACATCATATTATTGGGAGAATGATCATGTATTTTTCATGGTTTTAAAACTATTTTATTATATAATTGATTATTTTTTGGATTCTATACATTTTTATTCTCACACATTCATTCATACTGTATTTAATATATATAGAAAAATCATGAAATTATTTAAGAGTAATGATATTTCTGTAAGTGAAATGAATATTTCAATAAAGGAAATATTATACAAGTATTAGGCTATTAGTTCCATTTTTAATTTTCTCTTACTAGTGGAAGTTGTCCTTTATCTATTATAAAATGTAATATATATTTGGGATAGTTTTAAAATTATGTTTGATGATGATAACATGATTGATTTCATCAATAAATTAACATAGGTTATAAATAATATCTTTGAGTTTCTCAAATGAAAATTTCCCATCCATGATGATCAATGTGAGTCATGTTATCATCATGATTCATGTATTCATGATTCTACTAGATGTAGATAGAGTGATGAGAAATGAAAACAAGCATATTGAACAAATAAAAGTAATAGAAAATCGAGACAATAATGTAATGAACTAGAAATATATTAAGATATTGATGACCTTGAGTATTATTTCACTGGATTTGATATTTTATGTTGTTAGAAAGGAAAGGAAAGAATGTATCATGATCTCCCATGAATTTATAGAGATATTCTTTATATTCTTTTAATTATAATATCATCATAGTCCACATTTAGTATATGAGGATGTGTCCTTAATCCCATTCGTATTTTTTTGAAAACCAATATAATTGATTCCTTAAATTGTTCTAAAAATTGATTTAAAAATTGTAAACTAATTTATATTAGAAATAAAGTAGAATAAGTGGAATTTATTATATTATATACCATTAAAAATATAGGTATTTATTATCATTTAATATTTATCAAATACAAACCGCTATTTGAAAATTAAATATACTAACATGATCTTTCTTCTATTGTGTTTTTTAGATATTCCCTCATCCATAATCCCTGATCAAAGTTTCACTAACTATAATTGATGAAGCAAGGATGAGGGAGGAATTAATTTCTTATTTTATTAAAATTTATTTACAATAAAAGAAATTTATACTCCATATGCATATGGAGATCATGGAGTATTCCAATCAGGTATTTAATAACTCTTCTCATTTCCCAGTATGATACCATATTTTTGATGATATTTTCCAAATTCCACATTATCATATTTCTACTTAAATTATAATAATATCATTTAATTTACTCAATGTGTCGAATCAATAATTAAAAAAAATTTCCTATAAAATAATTATTTGTAAATTGATTTATTTTATTCTAGTGTGATACACCATCACTATACCATTATGAAAAATAATTGGGTAACAATATACAATAATGTCTACTAACCATAGATATTTAATGTATGGCCTCCACATTGACAAATAATATAGTGCCTATTTTAATGAATCGATGAACGAAATTTCCATTTTATTTTATTCTTTATATATATTTTATGGATCATAAATTGTTAAAGTCGATTAGTTGACACATTTATAAACCATTAAAGGTATATTTTTTTGGTTTTCTCATATAACCTAAGAAGGTAAAACCATGATTTCTTATATTTAAAAGTTTAACACCACTCCAATATTCAATTTTATACCTGCACTGTTTCTTATCCTAGATGATGAGTGAAAATTCAGGGGATTGACATCCGTATTCATGATGATTTTATCCAACTTGTGTCATTAGATTCAAAACATAACATTCCAACACATGAAACCCCACATGATTCACAGTTATGTGCATTACAAGATATATAAATTATAACTATCCTTAAATGAAGTGTACTATAGATACCTCATTAAAATTTCTTATATTATGTTATCACTTTGTGGAAGGAAAATCATCCACATATGGTGATTATTGTTCTACCTAATTATTTGATTAATCACATATATTGGATACATAACTTCCCAATTATTGGATGGTTATAAAAAACAAGTGGATTTATTTATTATAATTTTGTTCCAAACTATATAAAAACTATATTTATATGAAGTGATATTAATATTAGTGTTCCTTGAATGATTTAATAGAATTATTATAATGTAATAAAAAGTGTCACTTCACATTCATGAGATAGGTTTAGGTAAATATGATGGTGATTTTCCCCAATGCCACCTACTACCAAATTATATTTCACATGAAATATTATTGTGATAAAAGACTATGTTATATCTCATTGTTCATGGTGTTAGATTGATAAATATAGTGGAAGATCACATGGATTGTGTAAGATCACACAGATACTGATTGGGATGATTTACAAGCTAAATTTATTCAATCATTGAATATTGATTTGAACTATAATTCAATTTATTACATATGCACTATGAGTTTTTAATCTACATTTTTTTGATAAAAATTTCATTATATTTTAATGAGATGATTATTGACCTTCTCCACACACCAATTAAAATGACCCAAATACATGAGTTTATTCATTTTATACCACATCATAATATTTTATTGTCTTTAATATTTAAACAATTCTCACTAATCAAAATATGTTTTTTGTTTTTCTTTCTCTATATTATTATGACTTCACATTTCCTACAAGAGTGTAGTTTAATGGTATTAATAGTGTAAAATGGTTTACATTTTATAATATTTGTTTTGTTTAATTTAGATGGATGAACCCCCATACTTTTTAATGTGAATGAAGTTTAATTTACTTATTTTTTCCACATACATTTATTGACATATTCTTTTTTATGAGAGGATAAAATGATAATAGTTTTTTTGGTTGTGTTTATTTATTTATATTGGTAAATTTATATAGTATTTTTTATGTTTTTGAGTTCTTGTTAGGATGGAGTGTTCTAATTTATTAGGACATATGACTATATTTGGCTCACATGAATGAAATGAAAGTAAATGAAATAAAAGAGAATGACGTTTGAGTTCTGATATTTTTTTCCAATTGTTAATAGGAAGTGGTGGGTTACCATGTTTAACTACCCCAAGTAATTGATGTGGAATAAAAAGAATATTATTGTTCCCTATGGTGTTAATACAAATCTATTGGGGTTATATTTCTAAAGGTTATTGCATAGTTAATATGTTAGCTACCCTTCCGCTAATTATTATGAACTTTACCAGTTTGTTTCCCATGTGTTGTTGTGCTTGTAATTGCATGCTATTGTTTTTTGTTTGGTTTTTGAATAATTTTATGTTTTTGTTCCCAGACATATGATGTTTATACATTCAGTATTTTTATATTTTTCTACTACTTCATTGTTACATTTGTCAACATTTTTCGTGACACCAATGCCAGTAGCTCCTTCACTATGGATTAATGTGATCCCTCTTAATATCTCAATAAATGATCATCGATGTCTGACCGTGTTATAGGCCCTCCAATACATGTTGAATGGTGAAAAAAATATAATATATAGATGAGAGATATTGATGGGAAATATCTCTACACCCAGAAAAATTTTCATCATAGTTAAACATAAGTGGGAATAAATATATCCAAATTATAATATTTTTGTAAAAAATATTGAAATTAATAATAATTGATTAATTTAAATCCATATGGTAACTAATTTATTATTAAATGTTTTACTCAACATGATTAGATACATTTTACCTGAAGTTTAATATGATATAAAGGTTAAACCTACGTTGAGGGAGCTTCCTTTGCTCCATATATAATCTTATAATCTATATACCTCAAATCATGTTCCAAAATGGGATCTATTGAGGCTATTTTTCAATTTTCAATAGTCACATGGAATGGTCTAGTGTAAGGCTAAGATTCTAAAACATAGTAACATCAGTATTTAATAGAATATGAAATCCTGAGAAGACTAAAACAAATGTTATTCAAATAAGAGCTATGTTTTGTAAGAACCATGAGTAAACATGTTTTATATGAAATTACGAACTAAATATATATTTAAATTAATATAATAAATTGAATAAAAATTAAATTCCCTCCAAATGTCAAAAAAATTTGACACTGGGGTACGTGATGAAATTCAGGACCAATGATTTTCTTTGAATGATTTTCAAAAATCAATTTTGAAGATAACAACACATTTTATAAAACATTGAAAATAAAAAGCACAAACATTTTAAAATAACTACTTATTTAAATTTATGATTTTTATAAATTTTAAACAATAATAATACATAAAAATTTCCAAACCTTTGGTTACCACATATTTCCATGATCATCCAAATCATATTTTTTTAACATATATACAAGTTTATATAACATTTATAATGAAAAAAATCAACATGTTAGAGCTTGTGCCAATATTTTTCATGGTTTTGTTTTCATAGGGTTTTCATCTTTTTTGAAGTACTGTGGGGGAGAAACCAAAGTTTTTATTATCAATCATGTATGTATATAGATGTTGTTGGATTATTCTCTTCTAGATGAGTGGCATAATGGAATATTATCTGATGAATTGTTCAAGGATCATTATCATAACTTTATAAAATAATTGTTCGTCCATAAATTCATGAGATGATCAAGGAGAACCATAATGATGATAATGTTCTATAGAAAATGTTAGTGAATAATCTGGTGTTCAATTTTGTAGAAGGAATTATTGGTTTCAGAACCCAGATATGTGGCCCATCAAAACCATTGCTGAAGATGTAGATTCTGGATTATGCATATAGCTCATCATTCTATATTAATATGGGAATCACTATGATGTATAAATATATTAATAAAAACTTTTTGTGGAAAAAATGTAGAGGGATATTGTTGAATTTTTGTCTCAATGCTTGGTATCCACGAATGTAAAAGATTAATGATTTATGTGCAATGATATAATTCAATATTTTCCCTTACCATTATGAAAGTAATAAAACATATTCATGGATATCATCCTATGACTCCATAGTATAACTAATGGTAATAATATCATCTTTGTTGTAGTCAATCACTTTACAAAGTTGACACATTTCATTTCTATCATGGAATATTTACCTCTAGAAAAAAACTTTATTATATAAATATTGGATGTTTTAAAATTATATGGAGATCCAATATATATATTATAAACTTTATATCTGAGGTTTACCTAATATTTGTGAAGAATCTTTCAGAATGAATTGGTTATAAAATTTTTTTTTAGCATTACTTATCACGCTCAAGAGGATTGCTTCCCTTGGAGAACCATGAAAACTTCAAATGAAATGCTATGATCTTTAATAATTGACTTACACATATGTTATAATTAAGAACACCACTTAATAATGTTTTCATATAATAATATCTTCCATCGTAACATTAATATGAATCCGTATTAGGATTTTTATGGGATGTAGTGTCGAACATGGACATTCTAAGATGATGTTGGATAATGGATTCTAATGTGACATGATATTTTACGAGACATTATCGGGTTGTTTAAAACCATTAATCCTCACATAAAATATGTGATAATTCGATAGATGTTCCATGTAGATCATCATTGCTGAGACCATTATATATCTATCAGAGATAAGTTATTACTCTACATATCTGCATGTAATATATTCAATAGGTTTTTGAAACATTTAAATCTCAGTCCTAGATACATTATCCATATTGAGATCCTTTGTTGCATCGAATCGGTTGCCTACTGACTAACACTCCCACCTATCATAACTATAGTACATGATGTGTTACATGTATATCTCCTAAGAATGTTCATACCAAAACCCCACATATAGTAAATTTAGTGGTGATGCCATTGGGAAATGAACTTTCATGTACACATCAGAAAATATATATATTATATCAAAGAGACAATCTTCTAGGAAATAAGACAACTCACCTTGTCAAAGTGTTGAAGAGAAACCACAAAATTAAAGAAGATACACGGGAACAAGAAGCAGAGATAAAGAATAAATACAAGAACCTATTTTCACATTATCATGTAATGGAAAATTTCTTGTGTGAAATTATTTATGCGGGGAATAATGGAACAACCATTGTGTTTTTAATATAGTAATGTATGTTAAATAGCATATGAGACATGCAACACCAAACCTTATAAAACCATTATTTTTTAAATAAGACCATCATATACTAGTTATTAAAATTAAAACTATGAATATGAAAAACTTTTTTATGTAATATATAATGGTAATACCCAATTGAAATTTATTTTTAAGCATATAAGAATAAGTTCTCGTTTCCTTAATGAAAATATTTATTCTAAAAATGATTATTAATTTTATTAATGAGAAAATAATGTAATTATATTTTTAAGATTTAGAATATTTACATATAAAATAATCATAATAGATTAAATAATAATTTAAAAATTAATTTACCTAAAACATTTATGCTTTTTGAAAAATATTAATTTTTTAATGAATATTGAAAATAACTTCTTTATAAAATTATGATTTATTTTTTAAAAAATAAGTCAAATTTATTTTTAAAATTTTATTTCAAATTATAATAATTTTTGATTATTTTTCATTAATTCAATTAATTAAATTTATATCATATTTATAATAGATTATGGTAAATTTATTTTTTGGTGTTTAAAACACATTTATTCAAAAAAACTGCTTTAAAGTGCATAATGTTTCTCCATATTTAAAAAGTTGAAATAAAACCTACTAAAAAAATGATATAAATTAAATGTATAGGTTAAAATATATATATAATTATATATATATACATACTAATTTATGTCCATTTGATTATGATTAATTTTCATATGGAAATATGATATTTGTTTTTCATTAAAAAAATGCATTTATTGTAAACATTTTTTTTTCATTGAGAAATATTAATTTTTAATTTAAATTCTAACAAAACTGTAAGATGAGTGTTAAAAAATGGATTCCATATTTGGAATCATCATTAATTTTATTATGTAATGTTTTGAACATGAATTTTAGACATAATTAATAGTGAAAATAATATAAATTATTTACCATATTAATGGTAAAAAAGGTTTACTGGGGATGTAAAATAATAATATAAGAATTAAAAATGATCTAAAACATATATAATTTCAATTTAATAGTAATAATATGACATTATATTTTCTAAGGTTTAATAATGGTCCACTTAGGATCCTTTTGGCATGTTAAAATCATAACTTTATTGCATTATTTTCAAAATATTATGGGTGTGTCCTCTCCTCCACTTATAAAAGACCACCCACTCTCATATTAGTTACATACTTAAAAAATCCATTATATTTTACAATACCAATAAAAAAACATCCTTAATTCTATGCCATCACACTATATTAATATAATCAGGTTATAAATCTAACCTAGTACGGATTTTGTAGATAATATAAAGAAGTAGTTCGAAGAAGAGGCAGTGTCCTTAAACAAGTTTTTTGTTTTTTTCTTATTTCTCTAACATCATATCATTTTAAATAATGATTCTATAATATAAAAAGTACTTTAAATATTATTATATGTCTTTTCATTAAGGTAATTACTATCATCCATCTCCTCCTCCATCAAATGGGATACGTAAGCAATGATCTTCTGTACGGAGGACTACTTCTTCGCAAATTGATGTAATTTGTTTTGGATAACTGATTCCCACTGATGGAAATAATGGTGATCATAATGTTTAAAGATGAGATTTTCAATATAATTATAACCTTTAATTATAAAATAAACTCCACATATTTTAATTTACACTTCATAGGGAATATGATAATATCACTCTGGTCTAAGATGTATTATCTCCTCATGAAACGGTGTGATTAATTTTTCACTTATAAATTATATAGAAGATAAATGGTGTAATTTTATTTTAGTAAATTATAACAATGACAAAATAATAAATAATTAATAAAAATATATCACATAGTTTCTTACATAATCTTCTATGGAATAAATGATAATGTCTTTTGTGTGAACATAGGACTACCTCCTAGCAAACAGATAGGATTCGTTATTATTAAATAATCACATGGATGGTATGTGAAAAGGTATTTAATATAAATAATATATTATTTGTTTTATTATTATAATAATATAATGATAAAATATTACATAACTTATTTCCATCATGATTATAAAAAAATGGAAATGGTACTCATGCGTACATACGATATACTATGTTAATGATTATAACATAGTTATTTTATCATAACCATAATTAAGTGTTATTTTAAAATGTAAAATTTAGTATTAAAAATGATAATTATTTCATTATATCCATTCCTGGTTTGATTAAATTGTAATTTCTTTTTCGATACTGAACTTACTAATGTGATTTTGGATATATAAATCATTTATTTTTAAAATGTATGACATTATATTAATTTGTTATGTATTTGAATAAGTAAATGTTAAAAAATTATACGTAATAATAAAAATGAAATATAATCTTAAGGGAGTAAATAATTATTATAATTTTATTATTTAGGAAGATAAATACTGTACATTACGAATTTGGCTTGAGGTAAGGGATCTATCCAAACCACCCTTTCCTTTTGGTTATTAATTTTATCTCTCTAACACACTATCTCTCCCATTAATATTATAGAATTATTTTAAATTCTATTTATATGTATCTCAAATATATAACTAGATTATTATACATTGCATTTATTTGAAAATAATTTCATTATGATCATTTTCAATTCCCTTCATTCTTAAATTTATGTTAATTATTACATGTTAGAAGAATATTAAACAATTTTTCTTATCTTGGTTAATTATCATGTTATGCCAGAGGATTGAATCATTTATGAGGAACACAAATATCATGAACATGTTATTATGGGTGCACCCATATAGTAATATAATGCATTGGGTAATGCTTTAGTCTCATGAGTTGTCATGTATGGGATTAGGGAGTAATCCTAATCCATTTTGGGACTTTGTCCAAAATGTGATATCCAATAATAATTTATCTATGGCTTATTTTTTATGATGTTATACGTTCCTTCTACATTTCTTATGACTCCATGATTTTATTATACCCTATTTATTATGTTACTCATCTATTTTATTCCTCTTTATCCCTCCCATTTAGGATATAATGTGACACTTTTGACTCACATGTTATGAATCCTAGACATGTTAGTTCCATTAATTGGTTTTTTATCTCACATATTTATTTATGTATCTCATAGGTTATCAAATTTACTTTTATGAGTTCAATATAAAGAATAAAATAATAATTCCATGTGTTATGTTCTTTTCGAAATAATAAGAACCTAATCATCTAAATAAACTATACCTCATAGTCTTTGGGATTGTAATTGGATGATATTTTTTCTAAAAAATAATTTAATAATATGTGTAAAATAGTTGGGTCTGTAGAAATATCCCCTAAAAATTTTATCACCTATGAGACCATTAATAAAATTTCTATGGAAAATAATATAAAATCTGTGTAGTGTATAGAGGATTACTTTTCAATAATGAAAGTTATATGAAGTCAACTGATCTTTGAATTAATAAATGAAAATAATAAATTAAAAGGGATTATTTGGAATATATGATCTTTTTTATAATTATATAATTCTAATTGAGTAACTAAGATATTATGCTTATAATAATAATATCAATTTATGCAAATCATTATTTTTTTGTTTCAATTTTAGGAATCCCATTTTATAAAATATTGAAATGAATTATGCAGGATATTGGAGGCCATATTTGGGAATGTGTGGATGGGGATATCATATAACACAATATTTATTTGATGATTGTGTAAATAATGGTTTGGTTTGACAATTTTCAACAACTAATGAGAGAAACTTTCTTTTTTTATTGAAGTCTCAAATTATTTTATCTCATTTGTATATGCAAAACTGCCTTTTTTTCTTATATATATGAATTAGTCATATAGTGAAAGATTGTTTCCCTAATGTTCTGGATAGAGAGATTACTATTTTCATATAGTATGGTCCCTGGATTTGGAAAAAACAATTGGTGATGTTTTTTAAATTGGGCGAAGAGACAAAAGGATATAAGTAAACCCACTAAGGATATACGCATAAAATATGATCCTGATCAAAATAAATTCACTGGGCCAAGACTATATAATAATATTATTGATCAAAAAACTCATACCTGGACAGAGGATTTAGAGTTTTTAGCTTTCTGAATTTTTTCTATTAGTTTCAGGGAGACCTTTTGATGACCATGTTAAATTTTACAAGGTGATCGACAACAATGTGACATGCATTCCAACAACTATTGGGGGAAACATAATAATTCATTATAATCTAGAATGAATATGTTCCGACCCTCCTGACCAAGTGGTATCTTCATGTTTTTATCCACATTTGTTTCCTCTAAGACAGGTGTGAATTAGAATGAGACTTTGATGGATAGCCTGAAAGGGAATTATATATGGAGGATGATAGGTCTATGGGATCATAGAATTGATATTGCTTTAGTGGAACCCAGCTACTCTAAATGAATTGTAGAGGCTTAAAATGATATTGAGTTATACTCTAGATGGAATAAAATCATGGGGGATGGAATCATTATTGATTATATAGAAGAATTGTCCAAGGTGATCCAGACCCTCCCATCCCAATCAAAATTTCAACGATAAACTGTCATGTTACTGGTAACCCACTATTGTACTGACACTCTGATGTAAAAGTATAAAAGTGGTACTGATATGGTTATATGTCTAAAAAATATTATACATTAATGAAAAGACTTGTTTTGTGAATTTTTTTCCATGGGTCACTTCTGGTTTCCAAAAAATTTTCACTCTAATGGATTATGCCTTCTCTGGGGAGAGGAAATGGATTTTAGGGGAAAGAGATTCTATTTGAATAACATTGCATCCTATATTCAACATCAATATCCATTTACACATTAGTTAATGGGTTTATAAGAGTGTTCTTCTAATGGTAAATGAATCTCTTGATATATTATCATGTTGTTGTAGTACAGTCTACATGGGATCTTCTAATAGGTGGGGACAATAATGATATCATGTATCAAAAGTAAAATTAATGGGGCGACAAAAGTTATTATACCTTGATTCTCAATTTAATACAAGAAATATTGACTGTAATTATTTCATATATGGGACACATAGTCAACACGTTTTCCTATTTTCATGGGAATAATGTACTCTCATTGTCGATCATTTTTATGTATTTTTATGTCCGATCAAAAGGATCATCCTATTTATGTTTAATTTTTTTCCTATATTTCTCACATTGTATCGAATCACTTCCCAATCCACATTATCATTTTGACAAGTTCCATGAACCCTAGATATGATAATATCATTAGTATTGATTTTTTTTTGAATACTGAGGTGGATTTTGAGGGGATGATCCATTCTTTTCGGACATTGATGTAGTTTGATGGCAAGAATAAAATCTTTCTTCTGGATTATATAATAAAAAAGATAATTTAATAATAAAATACACCACCCTAACATCCAATGTGAATCCATCGAATGTGGGTTAAATGATCAGTAATCTCACCCACCTCATAAGTTGTGTAATCCAGAATATCAATCCTAGAAGAATATTTGGATGGGACCCTAAACATAAGAAATGTTTATGGTCTATGTGTTCACATGTTTCCCATGTCAATGAAAGTGATTCTAATATGATTCACTTATAAACATGGACCTTTTGATATTATATAAGAATAATATCTCTTATTTAATTATTCATGATGGCTGAGTTTATTCAAATTTTATGATGACTCATGCTCTAATCATTCATTTTTATATGATCTTTATTCATCTAGGGAATCTTACATCTCTTTGGATATCACTAATTGAATTATATTTTTTTCTATGGACATGTGGCTGCACCAAAACCATTTACACATATGCTTTAACCACTCTTAATTCCATCATCCACCAATCTACCTTCCATCATTATATGCTTCCCATTAATAATTTTACTCTGAAAATAATGATTCATATTCTTGTTCGATTTCCTCCCCAAATGCATGTTCTACACCCTCCAATTCCCTAAAAACCACCCAACAGCTTCATCACAGGAATCGTCTAATCTATCTTCCTCTATAATACCCACATCCCATTTCTAATTTTCATCATAAAATACACATTCTTCATTGACATTGATTTTCATGGTAATTATGTATACATACTCAACAAATTTCAACTTACCCTACTTTATCATTCGAAAATACCAAATCCATCCCATGGTAGTTCCATCATCCAATTTTATTTCTTTCACAATTACAACTTATCATTTAATGAGTTTATTATGGGGAGCACCCCTTACTGGGAGGTCGTCGCTATTCAATAGCCAAGGATCAATTGGGTGTTCAGGTTGGTTAAAATCTAAAATGAAAAATGGGGTTTATTTTCGGTTTATTACATAAATACTGATAATATAAATAATTTTTCAGTTGAAAATTAATAACATCAAAAGAAATATGTATAAATGAATTCAAATGTGAACAATGAATAAAATTATTTAACAAAAACATACATGGAATACATAAACTATATTGAGGTAGTGAAAATTATGTCAATTCCAAATCCTATAATTAACCCTCATAAAATAGAAAACATAATCACTACAACACTAATTTAATAATTCTAGGAACCATGAGAAATAAAATTTTAAAATAAAATATACCATTCAATAAATTATGGAATCAAGCAACAACCATAATAGTAAATCTGAAAAACAAATTCACTAACAACTTCAAATTAATAAATATTTACATTAAAGAAAAATTTTTTATTTATATTCAAATATATATCATTCAACAATTAAATGGTCTAAATAATTTAGAAATGAAAAGTGGTAAAAGAGACAAGTAGATTTATGTGCTTTGAAGATATGACCTATGTGCCCAGGCCATGGTCATCAATGTTTTTTCACTAGGAAAAAGGAATAGGTATTAAAAGGATGACCAAACACTAAGACACATAAAACAATGAGGGACAATAGATAATAATGAAACAAAAGATAAAAAATAGTTAGAATAATTCTTATAAAAAAATTATAATAGGAAAAAACTATAAACAAGACTAAGAACCCGTTACCACGGCTCGATCTCAACATTATCAAGAAAAAAGCCTACAATAAGGTGCAGAAATCATGGATGAGGAATTAAATTCATTAAGATATCATCTAACATCCATATACATAGAAGTTGTCTAGATCCATCGCTATATAGGTTTGATATCCTAAAGGTTCCAAATCAATAACTGACAACCGGTACTACTATAAATCATTGGTGTTACACCTCCAATGAACAAAACTTTGTTGTGAAAACTATGATTTGTGACTCTAATAACCATATTAAACAATAGTGAATTGAAACACATGAGAGGCACTTATATTATTGACATTGAAAATCGAGGTCACTGAATCCCTCGAATAGAGCTGATAAATGAAGGAAAATCTAAGAGGTTTGTTTACCATAAAGAGGAAGATATTATGTGACCTTGGAAAACGCATTCTTGATTTAGATAAAGAAGGTGAACCACCTCTCCTTCAACATTATTCTGAATTGATGCTTTCAATATACTGGTTGAAACCAAATCCACCCATTCATATTCTCTCTCGACCAATCAAGACTCAAATCCATTGTAGATTATGCACTCCGAAGTCAACCATGATGCCGGGGGTCTCTAACCTCCAGATCCAAGATCAACCATAGGTTTCCATAAATGAAATAATCGTTTGCTATTTTGGTTTAACATATACTAAACCAAAACCTCAATCTTCTTTACCAGCACGATCAAGGTTCTTCTGATAATAATAACTCACTCGAATGAACTAGAAAAGCTGAACCAAGAGATTCCCTTATGCCCATGGTGTTTCTGCTCACATCTATCTTTTTTTTTTCTTTCCCTCTCACCTTGAATGAAAAATGGTCATCAACCACTCCCCTCTTTTATATTTTCGAAGAAACTGAGCCCCCCAATTTTTTAGGAGATCTCGCTGATTAGATTGGACAATTGAAGACCGTATACTAGACTTCAAGGAGAGCACCACATTAGAATTGAGAGGAGATGAATGAAATAAAGGGACACATGGATGACAAAGTTAATTTGGGTAGTTCTACAGATCCATCTGTAAATCAAACACTTATAAAAAATGCGTAATAAAAAAAGTATTTTAATGATCAAAAAATGAATAATAAAATTCACAAATCTCTACCCTGGATATTAAAATAAAGAATCATATTTAACATTCAACAACTACACACTCCCCCCCTTGAAAATTACAAATTATATGATATGATCACTGTGCACCATCTAAAATTTTCTGCTTGGGCATATCCTAAATATAAATAACTACGATGTATGACCAAAATATCCATCATCCATTTATCATCATGATATATGCAACACTATGATTAATGATATTTAAAAAGTGTAAAACATGCTTATAATTAAAGATTTCTAAAAAACTTCAATATAGAGGTCATACCTACACTTACCTGAGTCTCACTATGAGATGATTCCAATGAGGAATATATGACAAGAAAATCAAATTTTAATAGTTCAACTAAATGGATAACTAGTTCCAATAGAATCAAATTAAAAAGATAATTATATATCCTTATACAAAACAATTAAAAACTAAAAAAACACAGGGAATTCACAAAGAATTATTATTATATTTTGAAACTATGGAAAAATAAAAAACAATGAAAGAAAGGAAGCATTAGAATGGTCATTCATATAAAGGGAAATAACCAAAATAGTAATGTCCCCACCTGAACCCATAAAACCTAAACAGATCGAAGCTCCATGAAACATCATGTTTAAAATCGATACATGTACTTGGAAACTCTAACAGGAGGAATCTCTATGCAAGGCACCAGAGGATCCTTAAAATAAGGATTTAGAATCGATTACTATAGTGATGAACATCTCAATAAAATCCATGATGTGACATCCTCAAAAAAATGGAAAACTGAATAAAATATATAGGTAGACCCAACATCATAAGACAACTTCAAGACGTGAAAAAAATGCAGTGAGCTAGTTAGTAACTAGGGGAGACAAGCTGTTAAAAGGGAAACACATCCTATTCAAGTTTTACTAATGGAACAATGTTCCTAACACTAGGGGACCAAAAAAAGATGCTAAATATGATAAAAAAGAATCAAATTATCTGAGTGGCCCGCCATACCGTAAACAAGAGAACTACACCCACACACTTCCCAATACAAGACACAAAACACGCTATAGGTCTATACCTAGAGAAAATAGTCCTGAATGATTCCAAAGAAGACAACAGAGATACCACAACCTCATCCCCTAGGGAAATTTCAGACACAAGAAATAGAAGATCCTTCCAAAACCATACTCCTAATCAGCTCTTAGTCATAGGCCAACCTCATAGGTAACACACTCATACCTAGAAACCACAGACACCCATAGATACCAAGTAAGAAGAGGAATATTTAAGGCTCAATCTCGTAAATAAAATATTGAAAAGGAATGAAAACAAACAACCAGCATCTGAATAAAATTATATCCTAAGAGACCAAAAGACCATGCTAAAAAGAACAATCAAATTATACCTCAACAAGTAAAAGCCTCTAGTAAATCATTATAATTAAATGAATAAAATACTTCAAATTTTAAAAAAGGAAAACATAAATAGAATTAGGATATGATACCACGTTGTTTTGGGAATCCTCCCTACCCAAGAATCAATCCCCATTCAACAGACCATGATGAATTTAGTGATTTTTTTTAAAAAATCTGAATTGATAGAATAATGTTTATTTTTAGTTCACTAAAAAAGAGACTGAACACATAAATAATGTTTTAGATTTAATTCCATAACATCAAATCATATATATTCAAATTAATTCCATGGTGAACAAAATATCAAAATATTGAAGAAAAACATACATTTTATATATAAACTACATATGGGTAGTGGAAATTAAAACTATAAAAAAAATCAATTAATTCTTATAAAAAAAATATAATATGTACAAAACCGATTTAATAAAACTGGAAACATTGAGAAATATAATTCAAGAATCCAATATAGAATTCTAGAATTAAAGGAATTAAGAAAAAATTGTAATATTAAATGAGAAACAAAATTTCAAAGAAATATCCAATTATGAAAATTGAGCTGAATACCAAATTTGAATTTAAACTCAAGAAGTGAGTATTAAACACTTTGTAGTATAAAAAGATTTAGGAAAGTGACATAGTAAAACTTATAATCAAATTTATGTGGGAAAAATTTGATAAATGGGTTTTTTTTAATTTTTTATTTAAGGGGTTTACTTTTTTTAATTAGGAAACTTGGTTTGTTGAGTGTCAATTCAATTAGCGCTCTCACAAATAACCAATAGTGCAATTCAATTAGTATTGAAAATTTAATTCTATATACCCACACCACCCCTCCCAAACCCCCCAAATAAATATCTTATATATATATACATTTATATAATAATAATTATAACTACAAAAAATATGTTTATAATATATATAATCACAAAAATAAATATAGTATATTTATAATTATATTTATTATATTTATAACAATTATATAATTTAATAAATATATAACAATAATAAATATAAATATTATAATTATATAAATACAGTAAATATATAATTACAATAACTATTTATTTATAATTATAATAAATATATAATAACATTAATTTTATATTTATAACAAATATATAATTATAAAAAAAATAATAAATATATAATTATAATCAATATATAATTATAAATATAATAATTTTATAATTATAATAAATATAAAATTATAATTAAAGTAATTATAAAATGATAAATATAATAAAAATATAAATTTAAAAATTAAATAGTTATAACAAATATATAAATAAAAAATTATATAATTATAATAAATATATAATTATGAATATAATATTTATATTGTTATAATAAATATACAATTATAATAAATATATTACAATCGAATTATATAATAATAATTATAATAATTAAATAATTATAATAAATATACAATTATAATAAATATATTATGATAATAATTATATAATTATAATAAACAAATAATTATGAATATAATAAATATATAACTATAAACCTAATAAATATATAATTATAAATATGTTAAATATATAATTACAATAATTGTATATTTTTTGTAAATATATAATTATAATAATTGTATATTTTTTGTAAATATATAATTATCAATATAATAATAATAATAACTATACAATTATAATAATTATAAGATTATTAAAGTAATGATTATATAATTATAATAAATAGACAATTATAATTATAATAATTATATTCTTATAATTATAATAAATATATAAATATAACAATTATATAATTATAATAAATATATAATTATATAGTTATAATAATTATAAATATATAATTATATTAAATATACAAATATAATTACAGTAATTAAATAATTATAAATATAAAAAAATATAATTATAACAATTATGTAATTATAATAAATATATAATTATATATATAATAATTATATAATTGTAATAAATATACAATTATAGTAAATACATTTTTATTAACTGTATTATATTAAATTTATTTAATAAATGTAATATTTTTAATAATATATATAATAAATGCATATTTATTAAGTGTATTATAATAAATGTATTTATTATAAATGTATATTTATTAAATATTTTATATTTATAAATATAAAGTTATTAGAAATATTTATAAATATAATACATTTAATTAATATTTATATAATTGCATATTTATTAAGTGTATTATAATAAATGTATTTAATAATTTTATTATATTTATATATGTTTATTATAAATGCATATATATTATGTCTATTTGTAATATATGTATTTAAGAAATATATTATACATTTATTATAATTCTTTTAATAAGTATACAATTATTAATATAATTATAAATATAATTAATTTATTATAAATATAAATTTATTATAATACAGTTAATAAATGTATTCTAATAATGGTATTTAATAAATTTATTATAATAAATGTATTTAAAAAATCTATATTTATTAAATGTTTTATATCTATAAGTATACATTTATAAAATTCCATTATTATAAATAATTATATATATTATTCATTTATTATATATAAACATTTATAATAAATTTATTAATATAAATTTATTAAATATATCTATAAATATAATACATTTATTAAATAAATGTATTTAATAAGAATATTTAATAAATGTATTATAATAAGTGTGCTTAAAAAATTTATATTTATAATAAATGTATATTTATTTAATTTATTATCATACATTTATTATTATATTTATAAATATAATACGATTATTATAAATATACATTTATTAAATAAATTTATATATAGAATATATTTGTTTAAATATCAATTTATTAATGTATATTTATAATAAATTTATTATAGTTATAAATATTTATTTACAAATAAATTTAAAATATATCTATATAATTATATTTATTTAAAATTATAATTATAAATATATTTATTTAAATAAATATTTTTAAAAATAATGAATATATTTATAATTATATAATTATAACTATTAAATAGTCATATAATTATAAATTTATTTCTATTAAAAAATATTTATAATTATATAATTATTAAAATATATTTATATATTCTTTTAAATTTTATTTGTATATAAATTAAAAATATATTTGTAATTATATAATTATAAATGTATATTTTAAAATATATAATTATATAGTTATAAATTTATATTTTTTTATAAATATGTTGAATGTATTGCTAAAAATATAATAAATTCTAATTATATATTTATAAATTTTACTATAAATATTTTAATTATAAATATAAATATATTATAGTATGTTTTTATTATTTTATAATATAATAAATTGTAATGTGGGGAGGGGGTTTGGATTGGGCAGGCCCAAAAAGGCACTTCAACTGGTGTTTTGGAAGTATATCACAAAGTGACAATCCAATTGGTGCTGATGAACCCCATTACTCTAACTAAAATAAACCTACACACATTTAACTAAAAAAGGAAAAAAATCCCAATGGGCTAATTTTTCTGATTTAGGCACTTTAACTACAATGATATGTGAGCATGGTTTGATCATCACTTGTTTTTTACTACGAAAAAAAGAACATAGAGTACCAGGACATCCGAAAACCAAGACACATGAAAAAAGGAAGGACCTAAGGAAATCATGACACAAGAGATAAAAAAATATGGGGAAAGGATTCCAGAAAAAACATCAGAGAAAAAAACTATATACCATAATGAGTCACCCTTACTAGGGCTCCATCTCACCTTTGTCAAGGATCAAGAGTTATATGACCTACTGAGATCGTGTTTAATGATTTATATTATTTAAGATCTTTTCTACTATCCTAATATGTACAATCTAAACAGATATGTGTAAATTTTTGATATCTTCTATGTTTATGAACAAAAACATTAAACCATGACCGATGTAGATCTTTGGTGTTCCGCCTCCAGTGAACAATGAGTCACGGTGGAAACTCCTCTCAGCATCTGTAAGCACCCTCTTCAACAATGGAGCACAGAAACACATGTAAAACACTTCTGTCCGTGATGATGAAAATTTGGTTCACAAAATCCCTCAAATGGAGTCAATTAAAAAGGAAATAGACCATCGATATGTGGAAATCATGTGCCATTGGAAGCCCCAAGCTCACCTATGGTATCTCTCTAATGAGACCATAGTGCCCAATATTGTTGGAGTTCTCACCGATCATACTGGACAACCGAAGATAGCATACTAGATATCAAGGTGACCACTACACTTGAATTAGGAGTTGGTGAACAAAAAAATGAGGTGCGTAGAGAGAGATGATAGTTTGTTCCATTCTATATATCCAAATTTATAACAAGATCTTAGCATTAATACATAATAAAAAAATTATTTTAGTTACCACAAGATGAATAAGAAAATTCATAGGGTCCTCTTTGAATGAGAACATGCTTCCTATAAATCCTCCCTCTATCACTGCAATTCCTTATTCTATAGAATCTCCCCTCCTTTAAAATTCCAAAAACCTATCAAATATCTCAAGTATAGGCAGAAGATGGCCAAATCATAATTTTTTTTCATTCTATCACTAGTTATGTATATCTTATCTTGAAGGCGTAGTAAAAAAGAAGAACCGTCAGCTAATTATAAATCAAAATAGCCTCTTTCTTCCATGAATGTCCATCATCCTTTACTAGTGTAGATTCAAAACTTCTAAAATCTAACCCATAATTTACTTGTAAGAATCCAACAAATTACTATTTGTACAATTTTTCTTCATGCGATTTATATATTTCCATTTGTAAATTTATCTTTATCTTATTATCTTTCAAATAGATCAGTATTTCATTAAATTCATTAACATAGGTCCCACATTCAAAAATCACAGGATTCGACTCTGTTACTAGGTTTCGTTCATATTTTGTTCGGTTTTCCAATACATTTATACCTTGTTTTGTGATTTTTTTTTCAGTTTCAATAAAAAAAATTTATCCTTCTATTTCTTCATCGATTCTTATATGAATTATTACACTTTTATATATTAGATTATTGTATCTAAATACTTTCCATGTTACAATATTACTAAAATGTTCCCAATAAGCTTTTGGAATATATGTGTGGACAAAAATTTTTAGAAACTCTTCATGAAATAACATATATTTTACATATTCTGATTTCACTTACAATGTTTTCTAATCAAATTTACAATTTCTATTTATATATCACAATTTTTTCTTCTACAGTATTGTTCTATATAAAATAGAATTGTATGATTTTCCTCATTTAAATATTTCCCTTCAAACATCATATATGGTTATTATCTCTCAAATCTTAGATTATTTAAATATAACTATCTTATTTTTTTTGAGGTAGGGTTTGATTAATTTTTATATGTTATATATGTAATATTTTTATTCTCATCATACTAGGTAATATGATAAATCCCATAACCATAACCTTATTTTTCATATTTTTATAGTTCAATTTATAAGAAAACCCATTGATTTTTTATAATATCAATTTCAACTAAATACAAATTAAATTTCCTACACGTTATTTTTTTATCACTAATTTTTATATTATATATACATTTCCAATAAAAATTATATTTACCTAAGGATATTGTTCCTTTACATGTACTCTTAACAATGTAGAATATTTATCTATTGGTAACATATTCTCAATGCATTAATTCATATATGTTAAGATATTGATTTTTTCTAGATTATATATAACGTGTATTTCATCATGGGAGAGAAAAAGGAATAAGCATTAGGGGATGTTCGTTTCTAAAATTCTTGTCTAACACTTTCATTTAGTTATTAACTGAAGCTCGATTAAAATTGAAATAATTTGTGGTGTTCTATAAAAATTGCAATTGATGTTGATTGTCCATGGGTCTCTTTTGATTTTGTTTAATGGAAATAAATATTTTTAATGATATTATGACATATTGAACTATGTTACTGAATATTTTCATCCACCATGATTTTCTAGAATAATTGATTTAATTCATTTAAATTCTCTACTCACTATACACTTCAGTAGTTTCTGATATAGGTTGTACAATTTTACTACGCTAATTTAACTCTCATTGTGTATATATAGGTTATAGATCATATTATTAATGTTCTGGATATTTTAATTCAATTTTTGTCTTATTGAATGCAGACTATTCACAAATTTAATACATTGAATTGACATACATGTCATAGAGATGCGCTAATATTATTTCTTGTGCTTTACGAACATTTAATACATTTTATATTACTACATGATAAATATTATTAGTGGTATATTGATATATCTTAGTGCATAAATTGCACTCTTGATGATATTTTTTCTTTAATGTTACCTTTTTTATTTTGTTTTGAACGAGGAATCCAATTGAATATAGTAAAAGGCAAGCTTGATTACGGTTATGTAGTGTAAAATTTTCATTTTTATATCGATTACATGGAGGGTTTCACAATAAACAAATTTGGGATCTCACTCTACAATGGTGGAAAATAATTCAGTAAATAGAAAAATATTTCATATTAGCTCATAGAGACACTCAACCTCTATTAATTTCCACTAAAACAATGTTCATAGAAATTTAATATATCAACATATCTCAATTTTCCCCTTTATGTATATATGTGGGGTTATTTTGTATGCAACATCCATGTTAGTTGAATTAATCCATATGTCACCAAATTAGATACCCTTAATTAATATGAATAGAAATTACATCAATTTTTGAATATATAATACATTAAAAAAATAGATTCCCAAAGACTCTAATATATTAGTGCAATTGGAAACACGGAAACATATAAACTGGTACATAAGTGAGCTAAAATTTATCCCACAAGTTTCTCCATGAACAACACCCATCTTAGAAAAAACATAAATAACGTGTTTATTCATAAAATAGGGAAACAAAACAAAGAAAGGGGTGATCTTAGATGCTATGTAAGGGTAAACAAGGGAGACATGTAAGAATAATAATGAACATAACGACATGAGAACCTAGTGATAACTTTAGAAAACAATTCCCTACAAATCAAATATCATAAGCATGAATCACAGAATAAATATTGGCAGTTAATAAGCCATTAATCATAAGGGAATAAAGATCACAATCCATGAATTAAAAACATAAGAATAAGACGCTGAATTGTGGTAGAAACATAATAATATAAAATTATTTCCATAGTAGACAATTCATTGCATCCAAGGTCAGTATATTGGAATGGGATCACTTTAAAAACCATCTTAGTAGTCATTGTTCACTCCAAAGACCATATTAGATAACATAGTCCATTAAAAAACCATTTTCACTCCCATTATTTCTATTACTATATCATGATATATAAATCATTACATAATGTAATGGAGGGAGATATTGGTCCCACAGAAGACATAAAAAAACCATACATATGTGTTTCACAAGATCAAAATCATTAATCAAATCATAACCCATGAAATAAAATTGTTATATTAAACTAGTGTTCATATAATAAACTGTGGAAATGAGACCAGTTTTTTAATCATCTCATCATGTAATAAACCATGAAAATAAGTGGGATTCATAAGCATATAACCCATGAAATAGAAACATCTTTTATAAATATCTATCCAGTAAAATGTAATCAATTCAGAGAAGGAATATGGAAGAAACCATTGGATCTTTCCATAAAAAGGCATGAATAACACCAAAATATGTTATCTTAGATGGAAAATAATTATTAATATTATATTTAAACCATTTATTACAGAAAAATATCCATTACTTTTGGAAAAAAAATTAATACATAAAAAACTTTTGAAAAACTATTTTTGGAAGTTTATTTGAGAACATATAAATGATTCATTAAAAACAATAAAAAAAAATTATAAACATTTTTCCATGAAAATGATATTAGAAGACAATTTTCAAATGAAATTTTATATTTTTTTTACGAGTTCATTCGAATAAATTATATTTTCACCTAAAGATGGAAATAAGGATATAATTGTTTCAAAACATTTTATTAATTATCTTAAAAACCAAAGAGTGGTGAAATGAGAGTAAAACATGGATATTTATATAATAAATATATGAGAATAAACAAAATATGTTCACTTTCATGATATATCATAAGATTCCATTAAATAAAGAATTATCATAAACAAACCTAATAAATGATGATATTATTGTAAGAAACTCTTACCAGTTCGATAACATTGAATTATAATCCTCATGTAAGAAAGTGAAATTAACGAAGGTTTAAATATCATTAAAATGGATATTAATTTTATATCAAATAAAATGGAAGTATATAAACCTAGTAAAATAACATAGGTTAATAAAAAAACATTTGTCCCAAATAAATTCATTGAAATTATATTTACCACACAAAAAAATGAGTGTAAAATATGGAATATGTCTCATAGGAAAAAAATAATACTAAAAAACTCACTTCCTTTTGTTGTGACTGTCATTGAACTCATTGAGACCTCATATATAATAAATATAATTTTATGATAAATCAAATAAAAAAACATATTAAATTATATCATACCCTATATGGTTTATTTGTGACCTCATATTACCCATTTATTAAAAATTGCATGTTAATGTCATGTTTAGGGAAATAACCACTTAGTTTTTCCCATGTGTTTTGATTTGTTATCTTTATAGTCCTTATACATATTGTAACATCCCAAGTAATTATAGAGAATAATTATTTCATAATAATTAATAGTTTGGAATTAAATAGTAAATTTATATTATATGTAAAACTATGATTGAGAGTGTACCCATCACACAACCATGAGTTCCTCTATACTCTTACGTTTCATGCAGTGCTGAGTGGTAAAAAAAATATTGATAATATTATTATTTTAATTAGTAGTTATCACATATTAGTTGTATTAGTTGGAAAAAATACGAAAAAAAATATTATGTTTATACTTGATTATAAATTATTTATATATTTATCTGAAAAATATAACATGTTTAGAAATAAGAATAAAATCACATTATAAGCATAAAAATCTCAATATTTTTAAAAGGTATTATTATTAAGTTTTAATGGAGAACCATAAAAATTAAATTTCTGGTACTTTTATTTATTTTATATTTCAAAATAATCTTCATTTTCATAATTATTATGTCTATATTATCTTTGGGTGAATTTTTTGAATTTTTCTAAGAAACATTATTTTTGGATGAATAATGCAAAATACTAAATTTTAATTCAAATAATCCTTTTTATAATTAATTTATATAATTTAATAATATTTTAATTTGGTTTTAATGTGAAAATAAATGAATTATATTCCTATTAATCTGATTCAGGTCATTAAAATAATTTTTATGTTGAATTTAGATATAAAATCATAATGAACTTTTGATCATTGTCACCGTAAAATCCCGCTTTCTCACCATGTCGACGGGATTAACATTAAAAATAATTTGTATTATACTATGAATTTATTTTCAGAAATATGAGATACATGGATGTAACAAATATGATATTTAGATTCTAATTATATTAACATAATTATTTACAAAAAATATTAGTGAATGATATTAAAATTAATTACAATGATTGTGTTTAAATTAAGAATAACATGGGACTAAAACATAATCTTAAGGGCCCAAATAACCTAAATACATAACCAACACCCATTTTATGGCAATATTTACGTTAAAAGGCTTCTATTAATCATCATTTTCTAGTTTTAATGTTTTTTTGGGCAACAACATGTCTAAACCTAATTTGTTTTTGAAAAATCCAATTGAATCCCTTCCATTCCCTACAAAATGTCACCACCTCTACATCTTCCTCAGGCCAATAAAATAATTTTTTATCATAAATTATCCAAAAAAAATAGCATCCCAAAATTAATTCACTCGATATTGAACCCAAACTTTGGAAATAAATCCATCAAAGAAATCCCTTTTGGGAAAATCAAATGGAGTTTCCAAGATAAGATGTAACGTTATTCTTCAATCTCCATTATTTTATATTCATTATATAAACCCTAAATTCCTCTTATTATAGGTTCATATAATAGGAAAATTATACAAAATATATTATTATTATTTTCAAAGGGTTCAACCTACACATACACAGACTACCATATAATGGGTAATGAAGTTACTAATTATGTATAGAAATAATTACCACCTCATGAAATTATGTTTTTAGTTATATACTTTATAACCTTTCATAATATGTAATTATTATTTAAGCCATATTTATATTTGTTAAATATTATAATAATTATTTTATTAATATTTTATAACTCTTTTATAATACAAACCTTTATCATTTCAATTTTTTGTAAGTATGATAACTTTATTTGTGGTAGTGTGGAGTACCGACTTTTCAAAGTGACATGATACGTTCACACACCACATGAAATGTACTAAGGATGTTCTTAAGTAAACAAAATTGAAAATGCATAAAATTTATAATGTATTACTTACATAATAAAGCTATTTTAAATATAATATATCATTCTTTTAACACTTTTCTACAAACAAAAAATGTGATAGTGTCGTTCATGGATGTGTGGACTATCTCCTCCATGAAGAGAAATGATCCATTTTAAATAACAAATATTATATATAAAAATATATATGATTAAATAATATGTTATAGATTATATAATTATAATTCTGTATTGATAAATTGTTTCTTACCATCTTTTCATAATGATCATATAAAAATGGGAACATTACTCATGAGAACATTTGGCCTACCATCTCCATTAATGTAATGTTTTCCGATATTTAAAAAAATGTTTAATGATTTGTTTAAAAAAGTGAAATTGATATATAAATAAGATAAATAGGTCATTATAAATATTCTATAAATGTTTATATAATAATCCATTTGAGCATTTTGACCTACCAATGATATTTTGACATATAAAACGAATTTGAACAAAACACATGATGTAAACCTGATTTTTTTATAGTTGAATAAAATAATAAAATATGTGAAATAAAAGTAATAATAATCCTGAAAAGGTTTCTAATCAATTTTTATAATTAATATAATATTATTATTAAGGATCATAGAGACACATGATATGTATCAAACTCAAGGTATGGTATTTTTGTCTCAATATCCTTTTATTGAGGAATTTATAAATGATGTGAACTATAATTATTTTATAAGGTGTATATATATCACCCATGACATTATTTATACCTATTTTATAAATTAAAATTTTAGTTAATGTTTTTTTAAATTTTATAATTTTATGTTTATTATGATTTAAATTTTCAATGTGGCATGGGGTGCATTGAAAATTTAAAGGTGTGGTCCTATCCTCATATCTAATATTCTTTCTATTATTTAACTTATATATTTATATGGATATAAAAGGACTATAATGGAAATTTTATTTTAAATTTTTACTTCATTGAAATGTTTTTTAAAATGAATCTTTTTTTACCTTCTTAATATGGAAAAAATAAAAATAAAAATAAAATAATGTTATATTATTTATATACATGAAGATAGTGAAATATCTCCCATTGTGAGCAATATTTTATTTTTGGATTCGTTGTCAATATTACATTTCTTACTAAATTAAAAACAATATTTTCCATTTTAGGATTTTTTTTATTTATAATAAATGGTTTAAATGTTTTTATTATTTCAATGTATAGAAATGTTTTCTTATCATTGAAAATGAAATTTTATGACTGAAATGTTGAAAATTGAAATATTTTATGTGATATATTTATATAATTTTACTTGGACATTTGATGGGTGGTTCTGTAATAAACTAATTATTGGGGGATCCATGATAATACCAAGACATGTGGCTCTGTGACATCCATCCAATTAATTTGGTATAGATGACAGACATATGGCTATTACATTGTAAGAGTGTCTTTTATTGAAGTCGACCGTGTGGTTATTCAATTTATAAGATTGAAGAGTATAATGATATTCCTAGTTACCTTTATGTATTTTCTAGTTTTATAATGGATTTTTGGTAGAATTTTTATTATAAAAAAGTTATGAAATGATGTCATTATAAAATAAATGTATTCACCACTTCTTAAGGTGAAAAGTAATACTATATATAAAAGTTTTCATATTTTTTTAATTTTTATAACGGATTAAAAATTTTATTCTATTTATATCACTTTTTTAGATTTTTATGCTTATCTCATATTTTTAAATGTTATTTACAAAACATAAGGATGAGTAAGGTATTGGAAAAATTCATGTCCATAATTGTGATGTATTTTCATAAAATTTATCATGTTTTATTTTATTATTGTTTTATATTATGGGAAAATTGATAATAATAAATCTTTTCTAATTTGTATTTCATGGTTTCACTATATATTTGTTATTCCCTAATTTTATAAAACAATAAATCAAAAATGATACTCAGTGTGATATAAAGTAATATTAATGACCTAACTCATGATTAAGAAATATTTAGTGGTTGGGTACCTATTTTTGGCATGAATTTTCAGGTTAGATAACTTTAGAGGCTACGATATCATTAATATCATTACCATGAAATATTTTACATTACAGTTATGTTAAAATGATATATAATTTTAGGAATACTATTTTTATTAATTTAAAATATATTATGTAGAATGCTTTTCCTTGGAGGAAATAAGGAAGATATAGTGGGAAGAAACCATGAGAAAAATATCCTTTGAAGTGTCCCATGTTAATCAAAATTAGAACTGAGCAATTTGTTTCAGTGAAAACTCAATTGTATTAGACTATAAATAATGTTGGTTTCTACACAATTGACAAACAAAATATACCATATCATAGCATGAAAATAATTGGGAATTTTATTTGACAATGTCCCCCATTATTATAAGGATCTTATGACCCAATGATACTTTAAAGGATGGATTAAATCCCTTGAAGAGATATTTAATGTCAGGGGTTATTTATAACACTAAAAGGTAACACTTAAAATTTGTAATTTTAAATATGAAGATGATCATTGGTGGAAAATGGTTAAGAATACCTGGAATAGTTAATGTATTAATTCCTTGTAGTGGGATGAATTTCAGAATATCTTCTTTGAGTATTATTTTCCTAAGGCTATTTGACATGGGATGAAAATAAATTATTTGAATTGATATTGAAGTTGTATGATTTAGTAGCTATATAAAAAATAAAATTCACTGGAATGATAAGTTATGTCCGAAATTTTATCATAGATATTGATAGAAATATAAATCAATTTTACTCCATATTTGTGACAAGATATATAATACTATTGTATTCCCATCAGTTAAAGCGATATGAGAAACTAATTCGATGTGATGATAAGATATAAATTGAATATTACAATGATAATATTCCCTATGGTAACAAGTAAAAGAAACACTATGGAATTCATATATATACCAACACATTGATGCCAATGGTTTGAACAAACCGTTGTCATAGGTGGACTACCCAAATGGTTTGAACTATCCATTGGTAAAATCCCAATTTTACTAGCCTTTCCCAACAGTTTGCCTAAACCATTGGGAAATACCACCTTTTCGCCAGAGGTTTTAAGGAAACTATTGGTTAAAATCCCATTACAAAAATCTATACCAATTGTTTTTAAAAATCATTTGTATAGAATACATTTCCAAAAGGTTTTTAAAAACTATTTGGAAAGGTTTCTCCAAAAATACAGTAGCAACAATTCTCTTCTGTCCGCAAAACTACAGCCCTAAAATTAAAGATCTGCTGAAGCTCTCTAGCTACCCAGGCAGGGAAAATCCTTCAATCCTCTTTAATCGACATAAAATATGTATGTCCTAAATTAATTTTAATGTTCTTAATCTATTTTTTTCTTTTCTGTTTTGATTTGGCCTAAACGAAAGTGATTTCTCTTTACTCAGGCAGGGAAACTGCTTCCACCCGATAGATCTATCTGAAATAAAAAAACTCATACACTCCAAATATGTATGTACTACCTTAGTTTTTATTTTTTTCATCTATTATTTTTATTTTTTATTTTGATTTTTTCTAAACCATGTCATAATGTCCCTAGAATGGCATAAATAATAGGTGAACATTGATTTTTTTATTTTTGTTCAACACTTAAGTGTCATTATTATATGGATCAACATTATTAGATGTCATCATAACCACTCCTTCTATGTAGTTATTGAACCATATGAACTAATTGGAGGTTAGTGATGATATATGACATTTTATGGGTTATTTTGATGAGTTTCATTCCCTTTAATTGATTTGTTCATAAAACATAAGTTGGTGCATCATATATTATGTAAATGGAATTGGTATGGTAAAATGTTGGTCTCAGATTTCCGAGTTGGTTATTTGGATAGTATTATCTATCAAAAGATGGTATATCTCTATTGACTATGGGTGCATTTTCAAAATGAATAATTTATTTATTAAAATGAACATACGGTCCACATTTCCCAAAATACGAATGCACAACCGAAATCATAGATGGACACTACATTCCACAAGACACCCATGGGAGACACCCCTAGACATCTACAGATAGTTAAGGGGCCATTAACATAAAAACTGAAGTCGGTTGGAACTCAAGCCTTGAGAAATTCTTATTTCTGGCAGAAAAGATACAAACACCTTTATTCATAGTACAGTATAATTAAATTTTTTACACCCTCATGACCAAGTAGACCATTTGGTTCATGGAATAGTTCCCAAGTAGGTGCAATAGCAGGATCAACTACTAAACATTTATTGTAGTCCTTATGAGGTTCTTTCCATAGTGAAAGGGGTTATGTGCAAAATATTCAACTCAGCTAATGTAGCATAGGTGCATATTCAATGGATAAGTGTAATAGTATGGTGTTTCCAACAACGTGCTATATAAAGAATATAATGAAAAATGGAACTATTTCCCCCTTGATTTTAGGAACATGATTTGACCCATGGGGCAGTGTGGTTCTTATATATTCGGCATTGACATGTATATTCATAGGAAACATGTATGTTTTTGGTGAGTTTTTATTTTATTTTCTTTATCATATTGTTTAGTTAGGTATTTTACATCTTTCTACAGACGGATGGAAGTGATGCTATCCTGACTGGATGGCGTAGATCACTTGTATACTGTAATACCATGAGGTGTGAGTGTGAGGAAACATTGGACGATAGAGGTGCCTTAGGGTATTCCATGATATGGAATTGTTTTTCTAAAACATTGTGTGGGAACATTTCTGGAGTATGTTGGAGTCATGAAATAACCCCAAGTGTCTCCATGAGATTTCATAAATATCCCCAAGTGTCTCCATGTGTCTCCATACATCGTATCATCCTCGCATGGGTTGGCCACTCACCCAATCCTATCATACCTATCATATTCTATCCTCTCAGTTACATAGTGTAGACTCATCTTTCAAGGATTATCCCATGCCTCGATGCACTTCTCATCATCCAACTAGGCAAAGGGGATTATTCACCTTATGATTGCACTAGTCACAAAAGCACACCATGTTGGACCCATATACATTATATTATCAATAATCTGGTCAAGAAACTCCTCAAAATCATTAATTATAACCTAGAACCACTAACCAGGTTCCATCCTATGCAAAATCACACCATGCATATTGGCTTTATAATTCCAATATGTCTGACAATACCCAATACCCACTATAGAGTCTCATCCTTAATCTCTTTGGATTAATTATTTAATCATTAAATTTTGTATAACCTTTCATAATACATTTTATATACTCTGATGTACCATCCCACTATAAGAATCTACCAAGATTACAATCCATCCTCATAGGTATTTCCTCATAAAACACTAGATGTACAATTGCCACAACTATCAATTCAGGGAAAAATCCTCTTAGGAATATTTTACATGATTTAAATCCTAATCATTAGTGAGATAAATCACATTAATGTGCATAAATGTAATCTGAACCCTACATTCCATGAATTATTTATGTGGACAGGCCCCATGGAAATAAGAAAAAAACTAAAACCATAAATAATAATGCCAAATACATGAATCTTTTATAAATAAATATCTCAAGTGTAAACATAAAAACCAAAAATAATAAGACCCCATCCCTTGTATCGAAAAAATACTAAGTTTGAAATTGATCCAAATTTATTATATACCATTAATAGGAAGAGTAATTTTTAATTAATAGGAATGTATTATTTGATAGTATCATTTTGAAACATTGATATGTTTCCCCTTTTATTGCAGGAACATGATTTGACACCTGGGAAGTTCTGGTACATATATGTTGGGTGGTGAAAGGTATAGTCATAGGAGACTTGTATGTTTTAGTTTAGTTTTTATTTTACATTCTTTATCTCATTTGTCACTTACATAATTGACTGCTTTCTATGGACAGAGGGTAATTATATTCTGCGAAGGGTTCCAGAAAGAGTTCAGATTGATTCAGTCGACTAGCTTTGATCTGAGGTAAAATTCTATTCTTAATACTTGTCTCACACCTCATGTATTTGGGGATTTATTTTTTTACACCATATTAGGTTTTTGGTAGGGTGTTGGATCATTTCGAGTTGGTTCGGGTGGATTTGGTTATCCACTACCAATCTATGTAATGATTTAATGCCATTGGTTGGTTTCTCACTGGTTATGTAGCATCCTTCATGTGTTTTAAGGTTCTTATAACATTTTTGTAGTGTTCTGATCCTTGCTTGTTACTTTCGAGTCGCCATGTCAATGGTTAATCGCCTGCGTGTTCATAGGTAAGTTAGTATATGTATTTGGGTTCGGCTGTTACAAGTATATTTACGCATGGCACTAATTTTGAACATATGGGGATAGGTGTGCCAATGTATACATATTTAAAGGTATACGAAGATAAGTTGAGACTAATATATGCATATAAGCATATGTGGAAGGATCCACTTGCACATGCTCATGGCCACGCAGGTGTGTGCATAGGGGATAGGTGTCCTTGCATGTGTGTGAAGGTGTGTATACCCAGTGGAGGAGTAGCAACTATTAGTTAGAAATATCCAAGAGCTGAAGTGGATGGCTTGGTTCCACCATGAGGTAGATTCCCTCTATTAGCCTCATTAATTTAATAATGATTTAAATTGAATTTTTCTTCTTTCTTAATTCTGCATAATTATATTGCATTTCATATTTTGAATAAGTGTTCTTTATTATAATTGTTTCATTTGATAAATAAAGTCATTTTTTATAAGAAAACCCCTCCAAAGGAGGTGCGCTATCTGCGAAAACTCAAAGTTATAGTTTAGGGTGTATGATTCTTCTCTGTCATTTGGTTTCCCTTTAGACTTTGTGTCATTGTTCCACTCACTAAAACCTTCCAAAGATCCCTTGTTAAAACATATAAAATAGTTTATTAGTTCTATCATGTCTGTTATGAACTTTTAAAATGGTGAAACCCATTTTAGGTGTTTTCCTGGCCTCTTGGACACCCCTTATGGTGTTTACCCAAGCCTATATATCTAAAAACACTAATAGATACATTGTTTAACACCTGTCAGGCCTATGGTTCTCCCCACCATAAGCTTCATCATTACACTGTTTGGGGTGTTTTTGTGGCCTCGATGGACATCTAAATTTTTTACATATATGAATTCTCCACTCTGATTTGTGTTGCATCCTGAAATGTTAAAATATACTCATATTCTATTATTATAAAGGTGACTGAAGTTTTATTATTAGAGTTCAAAGAAATTCATATAACATTGATAAGTAATACACCTACATAATTTGACTCTCAATTAGTAGTTTCAACTACCTAGTACCAGTTTTAAAAACAATGAATTTACAATACATATCTTTATCATAACACAATCCCGAATCAAGAGTCTGTCATTTATTACATATGATCAGTTTCTATAATGTGAATGAAAACTACATATGATTTATTTGTAATCTTAGCCATAAGATGCTACCCCACAGATGTCGTAGGACTAGGCTACCATGTTGTGGTCAAGCCTTGGTCACGCCGATGTCATGTCGTGGTCATGCTGTAGTCACGCTGTGGTAATGCCATGATTTGGCCCTGCTCCCGGATGACACCCCGCTGAGGTTCACAGTGCTGTCAGAATTATATGTATGATACCATGATAGAGTTTTAGATACATTACCCATCCATTGTTAATGGGGAGAGAGGCGACGGCCGGAATGGTGCCCCGCTTCCTCCCGCTCCCTTCTCTCTTGACCAGAATATTCTCCCCTGCAGATGTCTCTAGACTTGGCCAACAAACTGTGGTCATGATGTTGTCACGTCACGGTTACTCAGTAGTCACGCCCTGGTCATTCCGTGGTCATGCCTCGGTCATGCAGTCACACTGTGGTCACTCCAGGGTAATGTCGTGATTTGTCCCTACTCTAAGACGACACCATGCAGCGGTTCACAGTCTTATCAAAATTCGATGTATGATATTTAGATAGAGATTTAGATTCATTACCCACCCATAGTTAATGGGGGTGGGGACTTGACGTCACTCGAAACACCCAAATGACATGTACGTGTCAACCCCGCCTCAAAATGAGGCACGGTGTGGCCGGTACAACTTAAAGTGTCTCGCTTTTATTTGAAATGGACAACATTTTAAATGAAAAAAACAACTGATATACGAAAAACCAACCAAACTGATTTTTATTATCTTGATACTTTAGCAAAACGATCCATGATTCATTTTTGATGTGTAAAAGTCAACCCCACCTCAGTCTTAGGCATGATGTGGCCAATACCACTCAAAGTGTTTCACTTTTATATGAAATGCAGAACATTATAAGTGAAAAAAACAATTGGAATATGTAAATCTGACCAAACACAATCAGATTCTATTGATACTTTAGTACAATGTTCCATGGGTCATTTTTAACATGTATGAGTTAACCCCACATAAATCCGAGGCACAATGTGGCCGACGTCACTTGAAGTGTCTCACTTTTATTTTAAATGGACAACATTTTATGTGAAAACAACAACTAACATACAGAAAATAGACCAAATTCATTCGCATTGTGTTGATAAATCATCACGATGATCTATGGGTCATTTTTGAAGTGTACATGTAAACTTCACCTCAATACGTGGCACTGTGATACCGGTATAACTCAATGTGTCTAATTTTTATTTGAAATGGACAAAATTTTAAGTGAGATCAAAAACTGGCATATAGAAAACTCAACAAACGCATTAATATTGTATTGACAAGTCAACACAATTATTAATGGGTCATTTATGATGTGTAAGAATCAACATGGCCACAATCTGAGGCATGGTGAGGCAAGCACTTCTCAAAGTGTCTTACTTTTCTTTGAAATGGACAACATTTGATGAGAAAAAAAACTGGCATACAAAAAACCAACGAAACACTTTCAGATTCTATTGATAATTTAGTACAAGGATCCATGGGTCATTTTTTATATGTAAGAGTCTACCTAGCCTCTATCTGAGGAATGGTGTGGATGGTACCACTCAAAGTGTCTTTCTTATGTTTAAAATTGATACTATTTTATGTAAAAACAACTGGCATACAAAAAACCAACCAAATGCATTCATATTGTGTTGATACATTATTAAAATGATCCATGGGTCATTTTTGATATGTACGATTCACCCATGTCTCATGCCAGGGAACGGTGTGTCCCACACCACTCAAAGTGTCTCTCTTTTGATTCGAAAGGGCGTTATTTTAAGTTAATTCAACAAATGACAAACAAAAAACTGTCCAAACACATTCGAATTCTATTGAAACTTTTGGTTTAAAATAAACGAGTCATATGTGATGTGGACGACTGTATCCCGCCTCAATTAGAACCACGGTGTGTCCGAAACCACTCAAAGTGTCTCTCTTTTTTTTAAATGAACATCATTCTATGTGGCAATAACTGGCATACCGAAAACCAACCAAACACATTCATATTGTGTTGATACATATCTAATATTATCCATGGGTCATTTTTGATGTGTATGTTTCATCCTCTCATCAATCCGAGACATGGTGTGCCCAGTAACACTCAAAGTGTCTCACATTTATTTGAAATGGACAACATTTTAAGTGAAAACAAAAACTGGCATACGGAAAACTGACCAAATGCATTAGGATTGTGTTGATACTTTAAAAAAAGATATATGGGTTATTATTGACATGAACAAGTCACCCTATCCTCAATCTAAGGCGTGGTATCGCTGGAACCACTCAAAGTGTCTCACTTTTATTTGAAATACATAATATTTTAAGTGAAAATAAAAATTATCATACAGAAAAATAACCATACTCATTAAGATTCGATTGATACTTTAGGAAAAAGATCAATGGATCATTTGTGACATGTGTTATTCAACCCTGACTCAATTTGACGCACGGTGTGGCTGGTACCCCACTATGTGCCTTTATTCTGTTTAAAATGAATACAAATTTAAGTAAATACAACTAACATATGAAAAACAAACGAAACACATTCATATTATGTTGATACATTAGGAAAACTATCCATGGGTCATTTGGGACATGTATGTGACAACCCTTCCTCAATATGAGGTGTGGTGTAGATGACAAAACTCAAAGTGTATCTCTTTTGTTTCTAAATGACATCATTTTAAGTGAATAAACAACTAACATATGTAAAACCCACCAAATGCATTCATATTATATTAAAACATTAGGAAGACGATTCCTAGGTTATATGTGACGTTAATGAGTCAACCCCACCCGAATCCGAAGTGTAGTGTGGCATGCACCACTCAAAGTGTCTCTCTTTTGTTTAAAATGAACATAATTTTACGTGGAAATAACTAGCATAAGGAAAACTGACCAAACCCATTTGGATTGTGTTGATACTTTAATAAAACAATCCATGGGTAATTGTTTACATGAAAGTGTCATCCACACCTCAATCTAAGGTGCGTTGTGGCTGACACCACTCCAAATGTCTCCTTTTTGTTTAAAATTGACATCATTTTAAGGGAAACCAATAACATACATATAGAAAACCGAACAAACACATTTGGATTCTATTGAAACTTTAGGAAAACTATCTATGGGTAATATTTGAAGTTTAGGAGTCAACCTCGCCTCAACTAGTTTTGCGGTGTGGCCAACACCTCTCAAAGTGTCTCTCTTATGTTTAAAATGAACATCATTTAAAGTGAAAACAAAAATTTACATACGGAAAACCCAACAAAGGCATTCAGATTCAATTGAAAATTTACAACTAAGATCCATGGGTTATATGTGGCATGTACAAGTCAAACCCACCTCAATCCAAGGAGCGGTATGTCTGACACCACTCAAAATATCTCTCTTTTGTTTAAAATGGACATCATTTTCAGTGAAAACAACAACTAAAATATTGAAAACTGGCCAAAAAATTCAGAAACTATTTAAACATTAGAAAAACTATTCGTGGTTCATATTTGACATGTAAATGTCAACCTCGCCACAATATGAGGCATGGTGTGGCTGGTATCACTCTAAAAATCTATTTTTTGTTTAAAATAGAGAACATTATATGTAAAAACCATTGGCATACAGAAAAATGACCAAACATATTCATATTGTGTTGATACATTAGAACAACAAACCACGGGTCATATGTGATGTGTAAGAGTCATCCCTGACTCAATCCAAGGTGCGGTGTAGCCGACACCAACCAAAGTTTCTTACCTTTATATTAAATTGAAAAAAAATTAAGTGAAAACAACAACAGGCATATAGAATACCGACCAAACACATTAACATTCTGTTGATACTTTATGATAATGATTAATGAGTCATTTTTGGCATGTAAGAGTCAACATTTATTCAATCTGGGGTATGGTGTGGCCGATATCGCTCAAAGTGTCTCTCTTTTATTTTAAATGGACATGATTTTAAGTGAAAACAACTACTTGCATACAGAAAACTGAACAACGCTTTTATATTGTTTTAATTCATTAAGACAATGATAGATGTGTCATTTCTGACGTGTATAGGTCACACCCGCCACCATCTGAGGCACAGTGCGCCCAATATCACTCTAAGTGACTCACTTTTTTTTAAATGAGCATCATTTTATGTGAAAACTAAAACTGACATAAAGAAAAATGACCAAAGGTTTTTGGGTTGTGTTTATACATTAGGACAATGATAAATTTGTCATTTTTTATGTGTAGGAGTCAACCCCACATCAATTTGAGGCATGAGGTGGTGGAATCCTACTCTGATTAGTAGAATGTACCATACTTGTACCATTTATTGTTAATAGCCTTATGAACATTAATATTATTCTTACTATGGTCAATAAACTCTCAGTTCCATTCTTCTAGACCATCACAAGTTGAACTTATTATCATTTCAGTTTTTCCTGAATTTTAAATCATGTAACTACTTTCATACGTTACTTATTTTGTAACAACCATGGAACCATGTGTTAGTTTCCATACCCCATTTTCAAATTTAGTTTCATAGAATTCATTATCAAACTTTATCTTTAGATTTAATAAGATGTAAACCATCCCCAGGTAAAATCCATTTTCAGACGTATCTCATTTTCTATAAATATTTCTTTTGTTTGAGTATAGATCAAATTTGGGTGTTATTTTTTTCTCAAAATATCTTTTTATGATCCTAAAAATCCTAATAATTTAAAAAATTTAAGGTTTTTCTTTCACAACATCAAGAATGTGTTGCGAGGGAATATGCTGTCACTTTTCCCATTCATATGGTATGATGGTTGGGTTTAAGAGGGTATTTGGGGCATGATTCGGTTGGATCCAATTTTTTTGGGGATATTATGTGTCATCAATTTTATTATCACTATTAAGCTTGATGGGGTCACATCAATTATTTTTATCATGGAATAAAGAAGTGTCACCCTTACATTAACCAGTAGTACACCATGTATGACTATAACCCATCCTAGATGGGGACTTGTTTTTTTCAAGCTCTTATGCATCACTACACACTCTTGATCAGACACATGTTCAACATCCATTTATTCATCAAATTTGGACATGATCACTAAGCGTAAAAAAACCAATACCCAACTATATTATGTTATTACCACTATAGAGTCTACCAACAATGGCATTACCATTCACCCAATATATGACATTAACACCAATACCTCCTTAATATTCTTTCTTAGTGGAACATAATTGACATTTTCTTTACAATGAACATATTTAATTTCAAATTTGATCATCTACATGTATTTTATCCAACACATATGAATATGATATAGTTCACATTATAATAAATTATATTACTATGAAATTAAGTTTGTATGTATAACATATCTCAAATCAAAGAGGTAGTGTGTCTAAAATTTACACTCATCAAAGATAGTCGCAAACTCTTTCTCATGAGTATGGTAGTTTCAATCATGGGGTCATATGTGATGAGACTCCTAAAAAAATACATTTTCACCATATATTATTAAAAAATATAAGTTCAATGCAAAATGCATCACAAATCATTACATACCCAAATCTATGATCAGATAAAATTGTGATTTGATCCAATTTCAAACTCTTATTCAACTCTAATAAGTATTTCTCAGACTACTCTGCCTATTAGAATTTAGTGGGGAGGTGGGGGGTTGTGCTGGTTGGGGGGGTTGGGGGGGTTGTGGAGGGCTGAGGTGAATTACTACTGGAAGAGTGGGAGTCATTTGAAGATTTAAATGGGTGTAAATAATTTCTGAGTGATTGAAACTGTTATTCTGCTCTAATAGAAGATTTTTGTCATATGATGATTGAAATAGGTAATTTTAGTACATGAAATTGTTATAATAGTATGATGGTTTTATTTGTTTTTAAGGATATTTCAGGTGTTTTATACTATTTTATGTCTGTTTGTATGTGTTTTTAGTGTTGTTTTTTATGCAGGTGTATACTAGATGGGCTACTGGAGGGGCTGTTGTGCAATAGTTTTGGACGTACACAATACCAACGGTTTTAAACCATAGGTATACTTTGATAAAAATTTAAAAACCGTCCCAACAGTTTTAAAACCATTTATATAGTGTTTAGTCTTCAATATATACCAAATATTTCATTGAAACCATTGTTAACGATGCTATACAAACATATACAAATGGTTAGCCTACAACATTTGGTAAATAAATACATTATGAGGCCTATACCAATGATTTAGATCGAACTGTTGGTATAGGGATTTCCTCATGGCATACTGCCCTACGGTTTAGAAAACTGTTATTATAAGCTATACCAATAGTTTTCCATCCTATACCAATGGTTTAGAATTATTGGTATAATCTTTATTTCTAGTACTGAAATGGTTCAGTAAAAACTAAATTTAAATAGATTTTTGAATGAATTTTGTAGGTAAGAAAACAAAATTCCCATATTTTCAGAGGTGTGGTGAAAAGTATTATGGAGAATATCTTTAAATGTCTGGGAAGTGCTTCTGATGTGGTCAGATTGGTCATATGGTTCATGATTGCAAATAATATGATCAGAAGTGTAATGAAAATCCAAAAATAATATGTTTTAGTTGCAAAGAGTTTGGACATTATGCCACTGTGTTTCCAAAGTTGATTACCTAGATAGGAAATAAACAAGATCCAAAGAAAAAGAGTTTAATTTTATTTCTAACACTGATGTTGATGTTGGTCCATTAAACAAAATAGTTATAGATACAGGGAGAACATTATTTTTTATGATTGATCTGAGATCAGGATACCATCATATGTAGGTGAAGGAGGAAGACATTCAGATGAGATTTGGGCATTATGAGTTTTTATTTTTTCACTTTGGGTTATCTAATGCACATATTATAATTATGAATCTTATTAAAAGTGTTTTCCATTAGTTTTTTTTATCAGTTTTGGGTTTTGATTATAATTCATATTTTAGATTATTCTGAAATCCAAAAGGAAGAAGAAAACAACTTACGAATTGTTTTGAAAAACTTATATTTAAAGAAACAATATAGAATATTAAGTATGATTGAATTTTCATTACAAATAGTCTCATTACATGGACATATTTTTTCTAAAAATTGTGTAACTATTGATCGTTATAAAAAGATATTTTGAAGAGTTTCCAAGACCTACCAAAGTTAATGAGATACATAGTTTTCATGTAATAGCAGGTAATAACAGAAGGCTTGCTGAAAACTATACTTGGTTATCTAGTCTAATAACTAAGTTTACACAAAAGGGGGTTAGGTTTATCTATATTAATGAATGTAATGATTGATTTCATGAACTAAATAAAAGACTTGTAAAAGACCTTATTTTGGCATTTCCTTCTAAAAATGGGGAAATTTTTATATATGGAGATGATTTTATAAATTTATTTGGATGTGCACTGTTGTAGAATGTCATGGAAAGTGTTTATGCCTCACATCAGTTAAAAACTCATGAAAAAATTACACTATACTTGATTTGGAATATGATTATGTTTTCATCAGTAAATATTTGGAGAAATAATTTGTGTGGAATGAAATGAGAAATATATTCCATTTAAAAATGTTATATATATATATATATTCACATAAAAATAGTTGAACATAAGACAATACTGATGGATAAAACTAATCCAGTATTATTATTTCACGATTCCTTGTCATCCTATAAGACAAAAAATGGTGTCTTATGATTTGAGTTAAAATTGAATTGATATATATATATGGTTACATTTGGAATGTGGCCCTTCTGTTAAGTATTTGATGAATTCGGTCCTAGAAGACTTGTTTGTAGGTAGATTATTTAATTTGTTTCATGTTTTAGTGTAGTTAACATTGTAATAAATAATTCAGATAACTCATATGGTTGATCAATCATTATAAGAAAATGTAGAATATATTAATAATGGTAATTCTCCTTATATTAATATTGTTTAAGGAGGTATTTAATTATTTGTGAAATGATGGTATGTTCCTTGTTTTTAACGTACCGGCCTGAATGCCACTAAATTTGCGCTCTGGTCTAGTTTTTCACATGGCCTAATGTGTGCCATCCAATATGACATAGGCCAGTGACTAGATGTGAAGGTGAAAATGTTGTACAATGGGGTGCTATACACTCATATAATAGTAAGAAGTGGAATCCAACTATGTACAATACCCAGTAGAACGTAAATAGAGTACAATATTAGTAAACAATGAAAATAAATCAAGATGTTATAGTTAAATGTAGTAAAATACTGAATAGATATGAAATACAATACAACATTGGTCACGAATTAGTCCAACCATATAAATACAAGTACAAAAGAAACTAAATAAAATAATTGTTGGAATAGAACTATTGCATGATTTTGCTGCACCCAAAACCTACAATAATTTTATGGATATTCATTATATACAATAAAAAATCAATAGAATAGAGAGTTAATATTGATCTTCAAATCACATTGTTTTTTAAAATAGAAGTGATGTGTGCTATTGATTTCTCTAAAGTGATGATTATTACTCATTTAATTATTTATTTGGTAAATTATTATGATTTGAAAATTTTTAATATAAGAATAATTTAATTTTTAATAGATTATATATAGATAGAAATGTTATAGGTCAATAGTATTTAATTAAATGTTTGTTTTTTCAATTATATATTTTTATATTATTTATTTTGAATTATATTCTAATTTCTACACGCTATAATTTATTTATAAATTAATAATTATTGTTTTGACATGATTTTTAATGTTAATTTTTAATTATAAATAAATTTATGCCTATAAGATGCCATAAATATTATTTTAAAGAGATTTAAAAAAGAAAAGGAATATTTATTTGAGCCTATATGCTTTCCTTTGGTACCCATAGGTGTAGGAAAATATAAATTTATACATTTTTTATTCAATAGAAATTTTAAAAATAATGTTTTTTTATAATTTTATACTTTTAAATATCATGACAATATCCCATTTAGATTAATTTTTAAATTTTTTACATACTAAAAATATATTCTACTTTTTTTTACAATTGAATTTTTCAAGCGTGAAAAATAAAATAAAAAAATAAAAGAGATGTATATATACTAATATACAATTTTCATATAGTTCATTTCAAATCAGTTATTGTGTTTGTAAATAAACCTTATAACCATTGTGTTTTATGTGTCAAAGATGTCCAAAATCTCAAGATGGATTTTGTAAAAAATATATCAAAAATAATAATAATTTATAATATCAAAGCATTGATTTAGTATCTTTTCATAAAATAAACTAAATATCACATATTCTTTATGATTTTTGAAGACATAGTATTAAATAAAATAATGGAAATGTACAATATGAATGATCTCTATATATTGAAATTTAGAATAAAACTAATTAACATGAATTGAAAAACTGAAATGAATATAAAAATAATCATTAGGAAACAAAATCACCATGATAATACTATATATATATATATATTTAAAAGAATTTTTGAATACAAATTTAATGAAATTCAAAAAATACATTCCAAGTCATGACAACAGTGTCTGGTCTGGTGGATTTAAACTATTGCGATCTATGTTGTCCATGGAATTACTTATTTAATAATTATGATTCATTTGGTATAAAATTTGTTCACATAATTACAAAATAATGAAATTAGAAACTATTTTTGATTCTCCAATATTTTTTGAATAATCCTATAAATAGAAATATAATTCATCTAATAATTTTACATGAACGCTAACGAACAAAGGATATAGAACAACATTGGACAACAAAACATGTAAATGGCTAGTAAATTAACAAAGCATTATAGAATTATCATCAACATAACTAGATATGATTCAAATGAAGATTCATATTAAAAAAATCAATAACATTGAGAAATCAATTTTATATTTTTCCAATATGTATTTCTATAAATGAAAAAAATGTTCTGATTCATAAAAAATCACATCAGTAAGCACCAACTATGGAAACAATGAGAAAATTAAAAACCATGAAAACCAATGATTTGATAGATTCATTAATATTAAATAATTTCAAAATAAATTTTACAATAAACCACAAAGCATCGATGTTCATCGGTATAGGTAATAAAAAAATGTAGAATATTGTAAAAGGTACATTTCATAGTCAAATGATTTAGCCAATTAGAATATGTGAATAAGATAGATTCATAATGAGTATTATAATTTTAAATAATAAATTTTTAAAATAATAATGAAATTAATAACACATATAAAAATTGATAATAAATCAAAAAAGAAAAAATATCAGACCAAATCACTTTTTACTAGTTTTTGGCATAACATTTTCTATGCCAACATGATATGGGTAGAAATCATCACAGTAAATTTTGAGTACACATGGTTTGGATACCCAAAAAAAATCCTTAGGACCTCCCCTATTGAACCAAGATGAAAAAATATTAGACTATATTTTTAATTTTTGAGATCCTCTAAGTATACTATTTTTTCCCAAATCATCCACCATAGCCTTCCATCTATGTGTTCATTGTGTGTGTGTGTCCAATGAGGAATTGTATACCTCTCATGACAAGGTCTATAACTATTTCTTATCCATATCCAACCAATCCACTACTATTTCCACTCTAGGGAAGAATAAATCCACCACAATGGTGTCTCTTATCTCATGCCAAAAAATGAAGAAACATTTTCTCTCCACCTCAATCTCTATGTCAGGAAACCTAAAAAAACATTTAAAAGAATGCCTTATCCTCTATTGCAGTGAACCTGGGGGACATGATGACGATTACTTGCCATCATGATCTATTTTGAACAATATCATTACCCTTCTTTTTACCAGTATCCCACATATTGTAATTGAGTGTCCGAGAACTCCTGCTACAACTATCCATGAAATAGAAAAAAAAGCATCATTCCCAAAATTGAATAAGTCAAAAGAAACCATGATGATCATGTTGGTGTTTATAATCATGTACATATATATAGGGGAATGGAACCTAGATAATACATCCAAATAGGTTATTAGAGAAGTAGCGGATAAAGATGAAAAAAAATATTTTGCACATTCCCATATTTTATCAAATAAAAATAAAATATTATATGTCCATTTTATTTTATAAAATGTGAATTTAAATATATGATTCTCAACTTTGTAAATTAATATGAAACCATGTGATGATTCTACACCACCCATAAAAATTAATTTTCACTTCACATTCTAAATTGGAAACAACTATTAGGTATAAACCAAATCATCCCCCATCAGGCATCAATATGAAAATTGATGCAAAAAATTAATGACAACATAGGGATGCAAAAAATTGATCAAAATGACCATTCTAATAAAAATTGCACACATCCTAGAACTTTTATTTGTCTCCCAATGAGGCAATGACAATGAAGAAGTCCCTCACTATAATCTAGTTCTTACAATTGATGGTGGTGTATAATCATACCAATCCTTAAAAATATGAAAAAATAAATCCCAAAAAATAACAAAGGGCCTAAAATTGAAATAAAATTAAATAATGAAAATCAGAACATCAAAAAAATAAATATAATAATAATTATGAAGTGAAAAATGAAAAAGGAAATTATTATTGGAGTTATTATCCTACGACCAACTGTTTGTACATTGATTACATAAATATTTGATGTATTGAATATTATTAAAAAATATTTTTACATAATTTTTATTATTATACATGACTCTAATGTAATAACTTACAAGTGTATAAATTGCATTGATGAGGTCATAGTGGTTCCCCTCTATGATGAGAATATTGATGTTTTGTGATGATATTCACTGATAGTGGTATGCAGTTGGATAATATTCTTTGATGAGACACATAAAACATCAACTGTTAGGTGCAAGGACTCATAAGTAGATGTGTCTTCCCCTCATAATGATCATACATGGTAATTTTCAATATGTGATATTTTGAGTATAAACCCTTAAATAGGAATTCTTCATGTTATGGTGTCATCATGTATTTATATCTACAAGCATGTGTGACGGTCCTTTATCTTTAATAATACTATTAATTCATATAAAAAATTGTTCACTTAGATGTATTTCATAAAACATGATGACAACTGTTCATGGAAAAGTTAAATATGTTTGTTGTGTCATTAGTGACATGAAACTAATGGATAATTCAATTAAGGGTTAGTACCTCTATCTTTATGGAAGTTTATATATCATCACTATGATTGAAATAGAACCATCACATTAAATTATATGGCCATAGTGTAATGACCTGTTATTTCAGATAGTCAATGAAAGACATATCAAGCCTATAGGTTAGTTTCATTGATGTGATTGTTATCTGATGATGTATTGTGAAATAATGATTATATTACACAGTGAGTTTTCAGATGTGGTTTTTGACATTGTGACATTATGTTCTTTCTATTGGGTGACCTGACCCATTTCTAAATAGTAATCTTTGAATTTGTGCAAGCCATCCTAAAGCCAATGATAATGAATCATAGAGGGTCACACACTATGTGTTTTATTGATCTTGATTAAATTTTATTTGTTTTGAATTAATGAAAAATATTATTCTCATGTATGAGGGATAATTTTATTCATGTTATACTAAAGTCATAAATTAAATAAATATTTATTCACTGACATGTGAATAAAATATTTATTTTATTTATTAATTTAATTAAATATTCATTTCCTAGATTGAAAATAAAATTTTTATTTATGAATAAAATAATTATTCGGTTGTTCAATATATGATTTAGGAGTTTGGATCGATGAATACTGATTCGGTTGAAAAGTATTAATTAACAATACTATTATATAATATTATTTATTGTGAAAGTTGTTTCACTTCAAAAGATCATAATTATATAATTATTATTATGAGTTAATAGATTTATTGATGTTAATAATTGTTATTTAATGATTAGTATCAAATTAAATAATATTTTAACATAAATCCCAACTCTACAAATAAGAATATATGTATATTGTGTATAGAATCCAAAAATGAGAATAGTGAATTTTTGTGCATAACTAATTCTCTCTCAACTCTTTCTCTCTCCTTATCATGAAAAAGGATTTTATGAGAAATTTCTCTAATACTGAAGAACAAGTGATCCTAAATGAACAATGAAAGGTGTTTGACTCATCTCTCAAGCACCCAGAGATCCATTGGTGTTTCTTATAGATCAAAGGAGCACATGTGGATCACTACTATATGTATTCTATACATTGATTCTCACATCACAATGAATGTACTCTGAATTTATATTTTCAAATAATCAGAATTCATCAATGTCAAAGGATATAAAGACCAGTTAGTTATTTATTAAAAAATTAAATTAATAATTTATAAATAAAATATAAAATATCCTTTCACTTGGATTTGGGAAACTATTATTAAAAAAATTTACATATCACCCACCTATATATTCTTTTTCTATAACCAGAACAAACTAGTGGTTTCATAGTGATCATGTTGAAATATATAATTATATATTTTGTTTTTTATTTCCACAAATTGTGGATACATTTTCAATTCATATTATTTATTTTTTAAATTAACATTAATTAACATGTTAACAATATATTAATCATGATCGTTCAGTGTTTCATTTTCATAAATTCTTAATAAAAAACTAATAATTATGGGAGATTCTATTAAGATGTTCCAAAATATTGGCTAGTATAACTAGGTTACATGATTTGTGACAAGAAAAAATTAAATATACCCATTGAAATTGTATCTAGATGTGATGTTCTTTTTTAACACACCTCATGTTGAACATGCTAATTTTGAACATGGATTGGGGATATACAGAGTGTTTCTTTCATTTACACACCATGTATATCAGCTGAGTTAAAATGATAAAGCCCTAAGCATGTGATTTTTATATATGGTAACTGAGGTATATGGTAGGTAGCTACATGTTCACTTAATATAGTCTCCCAATAAAAAAATAAAATTACCATAAATTTCAAATTATAGTATTAAATCATTATTTTATTGATTGGCACACTGTTTTGTGTTTGAAAATGTAATAATGGTTTTAAATAATTTTAAATGATTAATTAATTTATAATAATTAAAATGTAAATATTTTTAAAAATGCCTATTTACCAGGAATTCCATTAATGATGGGTATCAAAAAATAATATTGGATTATAATTAAGATGAAAGGGGATTAATTTTTCGTGTTTTTAATTATTTAACTTATGTCTGTTCTTCTTAAAAAATAAAAGAACAAATAATGAAATGAATAATAGTGATTTACTATTTTATATTCATTATATGTATGAAAATTCACGAGGTTCAAAAATTCTTTATAAATGTGTTGTATTTTTCAAATTAATTTATTTCAAAAGTTTTGAAGTATTTAATATTAAATTAAATGATTTCAAGAAATTCACTACTCCCCCTATTATTATGTAGGACCTGTGTGCCAAAAGATATTTATTTAGTCCACTTTAGCCATTCCAATTGTTCCCCTCATCTAAATTTTATTAATAAAAATATGTAATTAATGGTGCATCCCAAGGCATGTGGAGGTGGTTCCTGATGAATCAATAATGAGGCCAAACAAGGTGATACACAGCTGGATAGGTAGAATGTAGTAACTCAGGGAGTGACTGGAAATATACGTTATTTCCCTATGGTCAATGTTTGAAATAATATTTACACATTAAATCAATCATTATCAAAATCTAATGAACATGTCATTTAATTAATTAATTATTTATATATATATAAAATAACAAATTTTAATTATTCAAGAATGTTATCACATTAATAATAGAATTAATGTACAATGAAGGAAAATTATAAAAATGATATTTTTGAAAATGTTTTATACATCATGGTTAATTAATTAAGTAACACCGCCATAATATTAGCATTAATTTTTATAGATAAAAATTTGATAAAATTCATGAATAATAAATTAAATTCGTTCAATGAAATATTATGTGAGACTAATTCTTATGACTTGATATGGAATAAAACCATACAACTTATTGAAGTACATGCACAAAGTATGGACACATAATTTTATTGGGGAGTTCATAAGATATTTTTGTGTAGATATAACTGAAATTGTATTGATTATAATGAACATTGTTTTTTTAATACAAATTTCGAGTCATGTATTGAGGAAATCCATGTTAGGGTTTTAGGATAGGGGATTCCACATAACGGATCATGGAACTGCAAGTCTGTAGTTAGAAGAACTCCCTACCGAATTAAATTATTATGGTTTTTATGAAATATTTCTAGATCATTCATATAATAAATGGGAATCCAATCTAACATAATGTTAATGAAATTACACATTTCTGTTCAATGGTGAGGGTTATTGAGACTTCATAAAATATGGGTATATTTAATAAAACATTTAGATTATTATATGTCACCTATTTTATAATCATGAAAGATATTATTAATTTTCTGTTATTAATTATAGTATAAAATATAAATTTCATTATCAATACTATCAATATAATCAAAATAGAAGAAGGATAACCTCCTAACGGACAATAACTTATAGAAGTGGTTTATATGCCTTTGGGATGAGATATTCTATGAATGAAAATCGTACATGATTGAATCCTCAATGCCTGATCCACCAACAAAAGAGATGATAGATGATGAGTTCCATGTATACGAAATACATTTCATCAAGATAGTCGAAATTCAATGGATGGTGCATTTATCAATGAATAGTTAGCTAATAATGTCTCCTGTAAAGATGGATGCATATATCATTATTTAACACCTCTATAGTCTTTACTAGGAGAGATATAGACAAGAATAGTTTGAGATATCCAATGTCCTCTTTCAGATAAATATCGGATATGATGCCCCAACTGGACCTCATATATCCAGATCATTAGCTAAATTGATTATTTATTAGATTTTGGGTTTAGTCTCACTAAAGAATCAGTCACCAACCTCATTTTGGAATCAATTCCTTAGATCATCAATTGGTTTGCGTTGAATCATAATACGAAAAACATGGAAATATATCTACACAATCTTCTTACATTTCATTTTCATTTTATAAGGATATGAAGCAAGAAAAAATTTATATCCTTATTGTCAAAAACTGGTAATGGAGTGCGATGATATTTAAGACTAATACTTCATAAAACCCTTCTAAGAAGAGTATAAGAAAGGGAAAGAAAGGGAACATGATTCTATCTTCTTTTCATGTGGCTATAAGGACCACTAGAAGTGAAACAACACCCATATAATGATGAAAGGGGAATCTTTGTGTTCATTTTTCATTGAGTGAAATTTATCAATTTCTACAAATTGGGTAATAGATAAATCTTTTGGTTCTCACATATGTATTCAAATATAGGAGTTAGTTATATTGTGAAAGAATTAATGAGGAGAGATAGATCTTCAATTAGCCAATGAAACTAAAATTGATGTTGTAGCTATTAGGAACTACCACCTCATGTTTCCAATTAAAATGATCTTGTTTTAAAAGGGTTTTTATTATGTGACTTCAATTACCAAAAATATTATATATGTATCAAGACTTGACATAGATGGATTTATTTTAAAATTTAGGAATAAATATTTCTTCTTTTAGAAAGAAATCAATTATAAAAGTAAGACACATTTAAATAACTTTCTATAAGTGTTGGATTGAATGAACCAAATAATGGAAATTGATAATGATGTAACATCAGAAGACACATACCACACCAATCATTTTCATCACCATCATGGCCTTGTAAATGAAAACAACATGAATAAAATAATATGAAGATGGATATTTAAATTCTTTTGAACTAAAATAACATGGTGTGTGTCACATATTTTCATAAAGAAAAATTACCAAATCCCTATTTAGTTGTAGATGTGAATGGGGTAATTATCATAATGAATTAGTTTATAATAATGTATATGGACCATTTCCTATATAACAAGTGGTTGATACTCATACTTCGTAACTATTACTAATGATTTTAGTAGAAATGGTTATGTCTACCTAATGAGGTATAAGTTGGATTCTTTTGAAAAATAAAAGAATACGTGAATGAAGTTGAAAATAATCTTGGTATGAATATTAAGTAATATTTCTCAGACCATGGTATAGAATAAATTAATCAAAACATCATTGATTATATAGGAATGTTATGTATTTGATCACAACACACTCCTAATTATATGTTCTAGTGTAATGGTGTAAGGGAAATGATGAATCACCCCTTTATGCACATGGTTAGATCAATGATGAGTCATTAATGTTTTCTATTATCCTTTTGGGGATACATGTTACAAACCACAAAATAGGTACTAAACAGAGTTCTATCTAAAGTAACTGATTGTATACCATACCAATTATGGAATGGAAAGAAATTTATTTTTCATACTTACATGTGATGGGTTGACATGCATTTTCTAAGTCCACTTATAACAAATATATTTCACCATGAGTCAAGAAGTGCGTCATTATAGGATATCACAAAATATAAGTGGATACTACTTATACAATATTTCCGAAAAAATGTTCTATTTGAAAGATGTAACATATTTCATGGGGAGGATATTATCTATAAAAAGGATAGTGGGAGTGAGAATGAATTTTATTAATCTGAGGATCACGATACATATGATTTGGTAAATGAAAATATTCCAAAATGCCCTGTGGAAGAACAAATTTTCTAGATAAACCATTACTGAGTATAATTATTAGAGAAGTTTGTGAACTAGAATGGTATGGTTTTGTATTAACCGAGTATGGTGACTCACCATTATTTGATAATAATGATCCTCTAACATACAAGGAATAAATAAGTGAAAAAATGTTTCTAAGTGGAAAGAATCCATGGATTCTCAAATGGATTCCACATACCAAATGAAATTCGGAATTTTGGTAGACCCTCTTATAGATGTAAATCCCATTGGTTTCAAATGTGTATTCACACAGAAACTGAATATGGATAAAAATGTTAGTAACTATAAGGTGTGAATGGTTGAAAAAAATGATTATATAGCTTCATGTCATTGAATATGGAGAAACCTTTTAACCAATTGAACACTAAAATCAATCATAATTTTACATTCCATTGTAGATTTTTGTGATTATAAGATTTGGAAAATGGTTTTCAAAACAGACTTCATTAATAAGAACCATCAAGAAGACGTCTCTATGACAAAACATGAAGGGTTTTGAATCCAAAGGATGTCATCATGGTATAAACGTTGCAAATAAAATTTTATAGATTAACGAAAGCGTCCTTGTCATGGAATATTCATTATCTAGAGTCCATAACATAATATAGTTTCAAAAAGAATGATTTCAATACACGTGTCTATAAATTTTTTAGTTGGTGTGCTCTAATATTCTTACTATAATATTTTGATTGTATATTACTCATTTGAATAGAAAATCTGGACCTAATTTTTTTAAGACATGGTTGAATAAATTATCCTCCATGAAGGACTTAGTTGATGCATCATTTATTATTGGGATCAAGATCCATTATGATAAAACCAAATGGTTTCATTACCTAAGTCAATGTACATACATTAACATGATACTAAAGAGATTCAGTATGGAAAAATCCTAGAGGGTTTTGTTTCTAGTAGCACATGAAATTCATCTTTCAAGGAAAACGTATCTTCAAACACATGAGGAAACAAAAAATTCCAAGTATTTTATATGAAACAATGATTCAGTTAGTCATGTATGCTATGATATGTACTAGATAAGATGACTCCAACACATTAAGTGTGGTTGGAAGATATCCAGCTAATCCTGGTGACCATCATATGATGGCATTCAAGACTAAATTTATGTGTGTAAAGAATACTATGGATATATTAATCATTTATAGAGGGGATAAGAAAATATTCATTTAAGGATATTAATATGCTAGTTTCCAAAATAATCTAGATGAAATAAAGTCACAATAATGATATATATTCCCCTTGAATGAAAGTGTTGTGAGGTGGAAAAACTCAAATTATGTTGTGGTTGGAAATTCTATAGTAGATTATGATTATATTGTGTATTTTTTGGATGTTAAAGATAAAATATTAATGTGTAACTTCATACAAGATATTAATGTGGTACGTCACAGTAAAGAACCTATCACACTCTATTTTGATAATATTACTGTAGTGGATCTTGAAAATTTTCCATGGTCACATCAATAGACAAAACATTCAATTCATAAGTATCAAATATAGAGGGATTTTTATTAGAGTGGTGAAGTTATAGTGAGATGTACGTCTATGGATGAAAATGTGGTGTACCCATTCAATAAAGAATTTACTCATTAAAAACATGACTGTCATGTGAGGATTAGTAGACTAAAGGTCATATGTAGTTGGCCCTAGTCCATGTGGGCATTTTCTAGAGTTTTTGTCCTAGAACCAACAGTTTATAATTTAATTATATAAATATTATATGTATTAAATATTTATAAAACCTTTTATTATATATTTTTTTGTTATGCATGAGTCTAATTTAATAATTTCATAGATTATACATTTCATTGATGAGGTCATTCTTGTTCTTCGCTATGATGGAAACCATGGTCTGCTATGGAGATTTTCTAAAATAATTTTCTATTGTTCAATAATGAAATATGATGTGACAAATAGTACATAGACTTTCATGTGAGAGTACTCATATGTAGATGAGGCTTCGCCTTATTAAAATATTATATGGTAATCTCCAGAAAAATATATTATGAGAACATTCCCATTAGTAGAAATTACACGTACATTGTGTCATCGAATATTCCTATCTACAAGTTTGTTTGATTTACCATAGACATTAAGAATACTATTAATGTAAATTAGAACTTTCTTAATGAGAAGTATTTCAATATCCCTGAGGATAGCAGTTCTTGGAGAAGATGGACATGTTGGGTGCATCATGAGTGACATGCCAGTAATGAATAATTTGAGGATTTATTTTCCATTCCATATTAATGAAAATTGATATGTCAACCATTATACTGGAATAGAACCATCACATTAATTTACATGGACATGGTGTAATGATGTGCTTATTCCCTATAGTTATTGAAAGACATTTCGAGAATATAGGATGATGTAATATATTTGAAACATGTTTGAAGAGATATTATGACAATGCGGTTATATTACACAATGAGCATTCATATGTGGTTTCCGATATTGTGAAAATATGTTCTTTCTGTTGGGATCCTTGAACATTGTAAATATAGTAATATTGCACTTTAAGCAGGCCCCCTAATTTCAATAGGATAGAATCCTAGGTGGCCACACACTAAGTTTTTCTGTTGATCTCTATTAATGTCTAAATGAGTTTAATTAATTGAATAAATATTATTCTCTATTATGAGGAATGACTTTATGGAATTTATATTGATCACATATATTAAAGTAATATTTTTTCTTCAGTATGGGAATAAAATATTTATTATATTTATTGAATATTTTAATAAATATTTATTTTCATGATTATGAATAAAATATTTATTTATGAATAAAATATTTTATTTTTTATTTAATAAATGATATAGGATTTTGAAAGTTCCAAGACCTATTCTATTGAAAAATATATATTAACAAGAATTTTATATAATATTTGTTATTGTGCAAGTTGGTGTACTCTTAAAAGTAATAATTATATATAATTATTATTATGAGGTAAGCGATTAATTTCAGACAATAAATGTTATTTAATGTTTGCTATTCTGTTTACTAATATTATAACATAAATCCCAACACTAAAAATAGGCGGTTATGTCTATTGTGTAGAGAATCCAAAAAATTGGTAATAGAGTGTTGTTATAGATAAAAAATTCTCCCTCAACTCCTCTTTCTCTCTACCTCTCAAGAACAAGTAGTTTAAGAGGTATTTCATTTAGAACGATAACAATTGATCAAAAAACAATAAAATGAATGATATTTGACCCAATGGACTAGTACCTTGATAATGAGTGGTGTTTCTGAAAGATCATCGGAGAACATATGGATCACTATTAGAGGTATTCTATTCGTGGATCCTCATAGTGCAACAAAGGTATTCCCAAAAAGGTATTTTCAGATGATGAAATTCATCAATAAAGAATGTTTCTAAGACAATATATTTATTTCATCAAATATTAAATAAATTAATTATAAATTTGATGTTCAAGATCACCACTCTTAGTATCAAGATATTATTATTAGATGAAATTTTATTTATCACTAACCTTTTCATGATTTCAATGTGCCTAAAACCAAAAAATATTCTCCACCTAAACCCAAAACACCATGGATGAGACGACAAAACCATCTTATTAAACCAACACACTCCTCAAGATGAGAAACTCTATAAAGATGAACCCCATGAGGAGGTATTTCTATATAGGAATAAATAAATCTTTAAAGTGGTTCTTGAATCTCCACCTTGTGAGATATGTTTTCCTAATCTAGTTGATCAAGGGGGATTCCTCAAAAACTAGGTACCACTATAAATCACGTGCAATGGGAAGAATATATGATGTGAGACACTATATTTATCAAAGAGAAATAATCTACAAAGTAAGAAGCCACATCCTAGTCTAGCTTTCTATAAACAGAAGGCACCAAATTCACATGAAATATATTTCAATCCACTAATGGGTTGAATTAGAAAGGAAAAAAGATATTTAGGAACAAACAAGAATAAAACACTGATGAAAACCCCAATAATACAAAATCTTTATCACCACTGGTAATGAAAATTAATAAATAGGCACCACAACCATCAAGAACATAAAACATAGGAGTTAACCGAAGATACATAAAATCCCAATATCTTAATGCTAAAAGGAATATCAATAAAGACAAAATAACTAGACATATTCTTCCATACAAAACACAGCTAATTAACACACTCTCAGTAATCCCATCTTCGAATAAACCCACTCCTAACCCCCAAAAAAGTTATAGACATAGGTATCAACAACCAAAAGTCATATTTAGCGATGCTACAGGCAAATAGAATAGGAAAATAGAAAGGAAATACTCTCAGTTGAATATTGAAAATTATAACCAATGAGAATAACTGACTGAAATGAATGAAATTAATAAAATCATTATATAATGAAAACCCTCTTACATATTTATTAAATGTTATGAATAATCCATTCTAAATTCTGAAATAAAATAATTATGCTCAACTAGGCTGTAGTACCAATATTTTGGGGATTCAGCTGTGTAAGATCAACCTCATTTTATATCTAGGATATGTTGGGTATGAAATTTATTTTTATTATCCCAAAATATGGAATTGAAAAAATACGTTTGTTGTTGTGATATTATAAACATAATCTAATAAACATTATAATATTTCTTCTAAAAAAGTTCCATGATCCTTAATGAAAAAATGATATACAACACCATTAAACTGAATCACATGTCAATTGTATCATTGTCCACAATGATTGATAGAAATCCTATAAACATAATAAGATATGTTCAAAAAGATGATTAAAATAATAATCATAATCCACCACTACGAGAATATAATTATCGATTCAAACAAAATAAATTTCATAAACTGAAAAACGTATTCCAAATCTTAATGAATAAAATCATCAAGAAGCAATGAAGGAAACAACAAGTAAAGACAAAACCATTGATAAAAATTATTAAATATAATTATTATAATTAAATATCATTAAAAATGATTTACCAATAAATCAAGATGCAGTAATGCTCAGTATTATTTTTTGAAGAATAGATTTTGAAAACATTCAACGAGAAATTGTTATGTAACATTATTTTCAAATTTATCTACATGCAAATGGAAGATACATCATGAGTTTTATACTATAAAAAATTAATGGTGGACATGAAAAATAATGGAACATGACATAAAATTATTGATGAAAAATGGATAATTAAATATGAATGGTTCCCCACAGGGAAATTTTTATCGCGTTTTTCCTAACCTATATTCTATTGACAGACATCGACAAAGTCACGTCTAAGTCCAATAGATTTAAATTTACAAGGAATATCTCTACTACATCCTACATTAAATGAATAAGTTCACACATATACACTCTTATTTCTCATTGATGTCCAACAATTATTCCACTGTAATCCTAGATCATATGCCATTGCCTTCTAATTACACCACTGCTATCTGAGCCCGAACAAACCCAAGGCTTCTTCCTCTGGGGTCATGGTCAAGGAATTTTTGATCTCCAAATCATATATATTCACTATTAAATTCCCTAATGAAAATAGAAAATATACCTTTAGGATCTAGATTATCTCACATCGGTCATCGATAAAATGTTGTTGTACCGCACCAAACTATCCACCAAGAAACTTTCCAAAATGAGGTAAAGTTCTCCATATCCCCCCTTTTGGTGGACTAGAGGGATGCAATCAAATGTAATATCCTACCATATTTGATGTGAACCAATTATTACTACCTCTTCTTGTTGTGTTATTCTTTGTGAAATGACGCCTCCCACCACCAATACCTGAGTGCTATCAAACTGAGCACAAGAAGAACAATAATCGTAATTGAAATTGAAGAGGCTGATAAAAACCATGAATAGTATGTGGGAATGCATAATATGATAAATGTGTAAACTAGAAGGTATACTAGACATAACTTCCTAAACAATAAATAGAGAAGTAGGAGATAAGGATGAGAACACATATGTAAATAATCCCAAAATTTATTAAATAAATAAGAACATATTAATAAATACCTTTAAAATAGAAAACATTTACATAAATTTCACAAACCCCATCATGTAGATGATGGTGAGATAGAATTGGGATAGGGATATTAAATAAAAATTAATTGTGACAATTATAGACATATTATATATCTGGATAACCATATTCTATAATATGTATCACTTATAAATCATAATCTTTGTGATTTCATTTAGGTTTAAAAAAATCTATGGATTATTTTGATAAATTTTTACACTATTTATTCAGGTTGTTGAATCTTAAAGTTCGTTAGCCACCTGACTATAAGAGTTGTGTTGGGAGAAAGTGTCATTATATGAATCAATTGACCGAGATTCCCTTAATGACTTCAAATTAATTCAATGATATATTCCATGAATAGATACCTTCATTTATGGGTGATGTGTTCTTCTATTGCATCCCATCTGTTACAAAAATCATGGCTAACTTCATCAGCTATCCTTCTAAACATTAATATAGTTTTCCAGAATAGGTTTTGATAAAGGAATGTGAGGTATTCCTATTACGTCACATAGAAATGTTAATATAACATGAAGGAGGAACGAGAAAATGTGGAATCCTACATGTGCATAAGTTCTATGAGTTTTATAATCATTCTATTACATCCAATTTTTCTGAAATTAGTAAGAATAAAAAACCAAATTCTAATATATAGATTTCTCAAAAAAATTCTCAATATAACATGCGGCGTTGGTGGTGGGGTTCATTGAAGAATGAGAGTCTTTTGAAATAATGACTTCAATAAATATTCATTATCTATGCCTCTATATATATAAATGCCTTCGGGAGAAATGTACATAAGAAGCCGCTTTCTAATAAAGGGACTTCTTAAGAAAAATATTCAAGATGTCACTTTTTCTGAAAATCGCCGACCGTGAAAAACTATTCAAGAAAAAAAATAAGTTTTGTTATTCTTATTTTTTTGTTTATATATACATGCATGTATATAAAAAATGAATGAAACAATTAAATATGATTTAAATATTTTTAAATAATGTCATACATAATGTAACTAATAATAAAAATATTGTTATTTATAATTTTTAATATTGAATATAAATAATATAAATATATATATATAATTGGTTATTAGAAATCTTAAAAAGTAATAATCTAATGAATATTTGTTATTTTATTATCATATTCGTTAATAATTTTTTTTATTAATTATAAAATATTCAAAAATAAATACAATGAAAGTATTTATATTAAATATAATAGATAATTTTATATTTATTAAAATAATATGAATTTTATTTTTTTAGTATAATAAATTACAATTATATTATTATTAAATATTTTTAATATTAAATAATAATTAACCATATATTCTAATTTTGAAAAAAATTAAATTTTCAGAATAAATAATAATATTAATTATATTATTCATTAGTATAATTAAATACTTAAATAACTAGATTATAAAAAATATTAAAAATTGAATTATATTATATTATTAAAATATTAAATATATTACTATTATGGATATTATAAATGTAAAATATTTATGTTTTAAATATTCAATAATAACATTATTGTGAACAATTTTATTTTCACTTTTGAAAATATAATTATTATTTAATTTATATGAAATTAATAACTAAATTATTATTAAAATTATGAATAATATTATTTACATTATTATTCATAATAAATATAGTTACACATTTAAATATTTCAAAATATAATTATTATTTATATAAATATGCAGTTCATTATATTTTACAATAATATCATAATATTTCTTTAATATTTATTATTTTTTATGTTCCATTTATTTTCAATTAACCATTATTTGAACATTAAATTTTTTAGATTTCAAATTTTTTTTACATACTCTAAAATTCATTCTAATAAATTTTTTGAATTGTAAATTTAATGGTTCTAATCGATAATGTTTGTGTCAAGTAAATTATTTTGTCTTTTTTCTTTATTATATGTTTCAAATTTATTACTATTTCATATAGGCTTCATCTATGTTTTTAGGATTATTTATACTCTCTTTTTAGTTTATATTTTATCGGCTTAAAATTCATCTACTAGGAACATAATAATGTATCAAGTATGAGTCCTTGGAAGCCTATAAAATAGAAACTAAAAAATCAATCAATATAAAACATTAAAATGGATTAAACATATAAGAAGTTTAAAAAACTGAAAAATATCACAAAACATTTTGGTGAAAAATAAATTCAAGGGCACCCAATATTGTGGTTTAAAAACAAAACCTTTATATTTATAAATTTTTTTCACATAGTTTTTTGTGAATATTAAAATTATTTTGTTTATTATTTTTAAAAAATCATTTTATTTTGAAATATTTTATATTTTCATAGTTAAAGGTTAAACGTTCTTATAGATTTTATATATAATATATTTAATGCATATTTTTTCTAAATTTTGAATATTATATTTTTCAACAATAATGTTTTTTGTCATGTAATTTCTTTTTGTTTTTTACATTTGGTGAGTATTTTTTTTCAAATATTTCATACATAATTGAACAATTTATAATGAACCTTTTAAAATTTTATTATCATTTATATTTTATAGGGTTCAAAATTCACATACTTTAAATGAAATAAAGTGTTTTTAGAAAATTATAGAGTTTAAAATTTTGTTTCATAGAAACCAAGCTGGAAAAATAAGGTCATAAAGTTATGAAATTATTACAAAAAGAAGTGTAATTTTATTTATTTTTATTTTATGAACGTGTGGTGAATCAAACAGAGGTATAGTTTTCGCAAGATGATTGAAAAAATAGTTTCAGTAATTTAATATGATAAAAATGTGTTTGATGGTTAAATCAATGAAAAACTATCTAAAATTGACACGAAGTGCTATAAAATCACTTTTATGGCTATTTTTGACATGTGAGATCAATTAATGTGTCAGTATGATATCTGATGTGATCAAACTGAATAAATAAAGATATTTTAGAAATTGATAGTTTTAAAAAATATAAAACATAGAGGGGGAGATGACCAAATGTATTCAGATTTCTTGAAAATCGTAGATTTTTTCTTAACAGTTACTTTTGAATTTTATGAGCCCACTTCACATTATGTTGAGGCTGATTTTTCTCAAGATAATGGAAAATGTACTTTTAATAATATAAAATTCAAAAATATATATTTGAATATTAAATCCATATAAGATTATCTCCAATTTACATTAAAACATATAGAAGAAATGTTATAATTATTGTTGTTGTGTGTGATCATACGACCAATCAATATGATGTGGGATGTGATCCAATGGATTAATGAGTAGTTATTTCAAAATGGATGACTTTAAAAATGTGTTCCACCAAGGATTGTCTATACAAATGATATCAAATTATTTTTGGAAATCAGTTAAACAACAATAGATTTTTTTGAATTATATGAACTCATTATGTGTCAAACTAAGTTATTATTTGACTGAGAAGACAAAAAATAGCTTTAGTGAATTTGATCTATCAAATCTGAATTTCAATATCAAAGACACAAAAAATATACAAATGATGTGAAATCTCATGAAAGATTTAATAGAATTATTTTTATTGTTTTTGAGTATATGATGAAACAATCTGACATGCAATGTGCTTGAACTGACTAAATAAGTTGCCTCTATAAAATAGAAGTCATTAAAAATGGGTGCCAAAGAGGAAGATATGGGAAAATGAGATCATATTTTTATGAAATCATATAAAAATTATTATATTTATTGTTCAATTTTACTAAACAACAATGTATCAATCAATGGTGTACTTTTTTCAAGATGACTTAAAATAGAGTTTCAGTAATTTAAAACCCCAGAAAATGTATTTGACAGTTAAATCCATAGAATACAATCTCCAATGGAAGTAAAATATTATGGGAAATTTTTTAGAATATTTGTGATGTGTGAGAGTAGATGGGGATTCAGGATGACATGAATTGTTCTCGAATATACTTAATTAAGAGTTATATGAAAATAATGATATTTAAAAACATGATCCAAAGAGGGCGAGCTTACCAAATGAGCTTTGATTAATGTGAAATCACACTAAAACAACTATATTTTGATTTTTTACTTATTAGATCGTGGTTATACAGTGAAATAAGATAATATTTATGCTAATATTTTAATATTAATACTAATATTTTAATATTAATGTGTTTCAATGTCCACAAACAACAGTTTTAGTGTGTTTTATAATTTGAACTCAATTTCTCATCACATGTGAAATTAATGTTTAAAGTGAAATTTTTGTCGCAATAAATTATATGCTTTTGATATTAATTTCATTAATTATTTAATATTTATATTTTTGTGTTATAATTGAACACATTAATTGTAAAATTTTGAATTTTAGTATTGATGATTGCATTCCAATTGAAGATAATGTTTTTTGGAAATGAATGCAGAAATTTTCTAGGTAAAGCATAATAGTCCTATGTCACATATAACAAAAGTGGGTTCCCCAATAAAAAAACAATGAAGATACAATTTTAACTGTATATATAGAAAATAATGGGGGTCATTTCATTAAATAGTGGATGGAGTGAATTCAGAAATTTATATGACGGTCCAGGATGTCCAAGAAAAAGAATAAATGTATGGACATATCAGAATGCACATCAAGTCATCCCGCAATTTCAAGAATATCATCCAAATATATGAACCAATTATCATGAAAATTTTTAAATTTGAAATAGGAATCCTAAAATAGTATATTTCTATTATATTAAAATCATTTTTACAACTTTATATAATGACTTATTTTCATTCCTAGATGTGGGAGGATTCCAGACCCATTTTGTTTTCATCTTTGAAAGATCAATTTTTTTATACTCACCCACATTTTGTCTAAACTAATGAATGGGGATGAAATTTATAATGGGTTAGGGGTATAAAAAAGGTTCCTAATATGAATATATAATGATATTATGGTGAAGGTAATTAATATATCTAATGTTTTTATTCAATTGTAATTTCCAATTTTCATTTTGTAATCACTTTGTCAACTTTTCTCAGGTATGTTTTCATTCAATATTATTTATTAATAAAATATCATCTTCATCTAATCTTCTTTTTATTATTTTCAATATAATGTTGATAACTTTAAAACAAGGTGTGAATTTTTTCACTTTAATCCTTGTTAATTTCTACACATAGTTTTGGATTCATCATTTTTTCATTATTTTTCTTCATTAATTACACACACATGATTCTAATAACCTCTTTCATTGATATAATAGAATAAAATTATAGATAATCCTATAATAAGTAGATTAATATTATATTTAAGGGGATGTATTGGATGTTATTTCTCAGTTAATTATTCTTAATCAATTATTTTAATTGAGTTCTTCATATAATTATTTTCTTTCTTCCTCTTCTTTATTGAATTTTTTACCCCACTTTTTGAATGATAATAAGACCCTTTACCTTTTAGTTATCATAAAAACGATCATATAAGATTATAGGTGATTAGAATAAATTTTTTGTTGTATTATACCAATATTTTTTTAGGTTATATTTATTACATTGTATGAATTATTCTCAAGTAAATGAAATTCAAATAATTCAAAAAATAATTCATCCAATCCACCTCATGAAATAACCTATTATATGCTCATTATTTTAAATTAAGATCACTTATTTCATAAATACCATTTAATAATCAAACCAAATTGAACCAAATCTTTCCACTAAATATCAAAATCACATCCCTAGAACGTGTGTTTTATTGGTTACTTCTTTGGTATATGAGGATTCGATAACCCCTGTTGTGCTAAAGCAACGGCTTACATAATAAAACATGAGTAAATTTTGTAAAAAGTAAATTTTGATGACATTTCTAGGGACCCAAGTAAGTACCTTAGACAATGTACTTCTCTTATCACACCAAAGTTTCTATTCTCATCCCAATTTCTCTTATCTTTTCCACTTTCTATTTTTTTTTCATAAAAATATAAAATCATAATTTTTACCTACTCCATTTAATTTTTCTCCAATAGTACCCCAATATCAACACAAGACTAAATTAAATTGGAAATAAATATTTTGAATCACCTTATATGAAGGGGTAATTTGACAAATCCCTGAATGAAACCACTACACCAAAGGAGACATATAATATTTTGGATGATGAATTAATAAAGGATAAATTTGCATCCCTCACATGAATGGTTAATGGGTTGTATCATAGTGAATACATGATTTACAAGGTACTATCCTACACAATCCCTACAAAAATCAGGAAAATTTATGTGAACAAATGGATAAAATTAATTCCAAAGTTTCTTATTTAATATTAAAACTACAAAGCATATAAATAATTACAAAACCCATGCCCAATCACATTGTCCCTTCTTCAAAATTAATAGATTATTTTTTCTACATATAATATTGACCTAAAAAAATCTAATATGATACTATTTCCATATGTGTTAAATCTAATGGGAAAATTTAATCAATAATTAAAAATACATCATAGGATTCAAAATCAATATAAAATACAGAAGGACCAAATTTCAAATATTTGAAATCAAAGCTTGAAAATGAACTAGACTTGTTAAAAAATATAAAAATTCAACATAAGGAATAATAGGGAATTGTTAATGTGTGTCTATATCATGATGAAATTGATTTTCTGAACTCATATGAGGAAAAATTGTATCCATGGCTTGAATCACTTTTATATAGAACTATTGATAATTTTAAAAAACATCAATCACAAAACCATTGGGAGAAAGTAAAAGCATAGAGTTTTTAACCATTTTTAGAACTCATCTAATAAATTTTATGGTAAAAACCTCAATTAAAAAGGAACAAATTTTGTAACGCAAATTTGAAAATAAAAATCATTTCAATTTAAATTACCCTCCACTATTTGAATTCTAATTTAAGGTTGATTCAGCCTATTTTAATCATTTTTTCATGGGGGATAATCAAAAACATTTTTTCAACATTTTGTTTTTCATTATTTATACTAAAGTGAAATTTCTCTATGATGTATCACACAATATTAGGAATAAAATTGGATGGATACATTTAAATATTCTTGGGACTAGCTCATTCCCTATGACCCTTTAGATTTTAAATGTACTATTTTTAAAATATTCTATCCAAAAAAAGGGATAATAAATCTTCATATAGTTGAAGTGGAGAAAATTGGGGTCCTGAAAATGTTGAAAGTTAGTATTATTTAATTTGGGGGTTCAATTAGACCTAAGAACATTAAATTAAGTTCTTTATAATAGTAAAAATATCTTATGCATTTTTCATATTATTTTTTGTGTTTTTTCTTTTTTTTTTGTTAATGGATCTCTATTGGGGTTTCCAATGTGATCTAATGTCTATTCTGCGAGAGTTGTGAGCATCATAATTTTAATGATTCCAAATAAATCATTTCAAATATGATGTTAATACCCAAAAATAAATCATCCCCAATGAGTGTACATGTGACAATTAAGAATAAATATTTAATTCTTATTAAAGGATCCTCAACATAAAACCATGTGATTTTATTCCACGATTTCATGTCAAATCATCTACACCCATTGCCATTCTTCCAAATTCTAATCACTATCTTCTCTTATAACCCAATGCTTCCATTTAAAAAGTTTGAAGAGTTAAATGATCCCCTTGACTTTTGTGATGAAATACACATCATCATGCTAAGTTTAAATTAGATGAAATGTGATGTGGAATTTGATCAAAAGAATGTTTTTAGGATTTGGATATTCTTAAAAACCAGGCTTCTTTGAAATATTTTTATTAGATTCAATATTGTTCCGCATGATGCCTTTTTTTGAGCATTGTATGTTAATATGTTTTTTGGAAATGGGATTCTAATTTCATATTTGTGAGATACTTTTTATTCAGAGTAGAAAAAATCAAGTCAGGGGTGTTATTAGCCACTAATATTTGATAATATTCATTGTTAATATTCTAATATTAATGTGTTTAATTGTCCATAAAAATATTTTTTATTTAATTTATAATTTGAACTCAATTTTTGATCACATGTTAAATTAATTTTTAAAGTGATAATTTGGGCCCACTCAACTATCTACATGTGGAATTAATTTTATTAAAAAAATTTGTTTTATATTCTCGGATATTATTGAACAATTTTATTGTATTATATTTTTAGCATATATTAATGAAACCCAAGGTAAGATATAGATTTTTTGAAATGAATGTCGATAGTTTCTATACAAAGCATAATGGGCCTAAGGCCCATGAAAAAAAAGTGGGGATAATAAACAAATCCAAATTAAGCTAAAATTTTAACCTTATAAATATAAAATTATGGTTCTAATTTCATTAATCTTTGTCCAGAGATGTTTTTTAGGTTTTCATGATGATCCAAGAAGTCGGATATGAAGATTCTATGTATGGAAATATCTAAACACCCATAATGATAGAAAATTATTTCAAGTATAACATCCAAATTTCTAAACCAATATTTATAAATTTTTTGAAATCTAATAGAGGATAACTGTCTATTGATATTTCTATTCTTCTACCATTAATTATTCTCCCATATTTAATGATATATTTTCACACCTTGAGTGTGGATGAATTTTGTCCTATTTTTCAAGAAAATATTGAAACCTCAAATTTCATATACTGTAAAGAAACTTTTTACAATTATAATTAATAGGGAGGTAGTATATTGTTTTTAGTATACCTAATTCTCATAATATTCCTATATTAGGAGCTAGTTCTGATGATAAATAGCATCTAATAAATTTATTTCAATTTTAATTTCCCACTACTATTATGTAATCACATCATTTTAATCCTGAATGTTTTCCATTCACCATCATATATTAATAAAACATTTTCCTGCTATTCTATTATTTTTATTCTTTTCATCATCTCATTGATACCATTGAGTCATGTTCTGAACTTTTTCACACAAACTCTGGTGAATTTTTTAACACAACGTTGGTGTGATCATTATTACATTATTTTTCATTCTTAATTCAACAATCATGAGTCTAATACATTATTATATTGATATAATATAATATTTGGATAGATAATCCTCAAAAGGGATAATTAAATAGTGTATCAAGCAGTTGGATTGGGAGTTATTTTTCATTTAATAATTCTTAATCAATTATTTTATTTGAGTTCTTAATTTAATTAATTCTCTTATTTCTCTACCTTATTGAATTTTATCACCACACTTGTCATGTGATAATATTATACTATAACATCGAGTGAGAATTAATATGATACTAAAAATATATTGTTTATTATAATATGTCTATAATGGTGTTAAACCAATAAATTATTTGGTTATATTCGTATCATAAAATGAATTTTTCTCAAGTTAAAGAAATTAAAATATTTGAAAATGGAATTCATCCAATCCACATCCAGCGATAACCAAGGATAAACACATTATTTTAATTGATTTAAAATAATTCATAAATAACTGTTAATAATAAAATATTTTTGAACTATAATTGGCCACATAATAGCCAAAACACAAGCACAGAATATTTGTTTCATTATGTAACATATTTGTTCTCTGTGGATTCGATAACCTATGTTGTGATAAAAGTGACATCATACAACAAAAAACATTTGTTAATTTGGGTGAAACCTCAACTTATGATCCATAAATCCAAGGTGTTGTTTTTTTAGATGTTTGAAAATGTTTTTTTCATTAATTTAAAATCACAAAATGCATGTTTTATTGTTAAAACCATTGAAAATATTATCCAATTACAGTAAATCATTATGATATTTGTCTTATTTATTTGATATGTGTGGGTGGATGGAACATAAATTTGATATGAAATGTGTTAAATAGGAATAAATTCGTAGTTCATAAAAATATTTGGTCCTTAGAAACAAGATCCATAGTGGGGGATCTGAACAAATGAGCTCATATTACTGTTAAATCAGAAGTCAACATCTATGGATTAAATTTTGAATTATAGGAACTGACATCATGTCAAATCGATTTTTTTTCCAAATACTTATAAAAATTATGTTTCACTATTTTAAAATGATAAAATGTGTTTTTGAATAATAAAAACCCTTAAAATTATCTCTAATTTATTGAAATTATCTGATTTTAGTATTTGAATGATATGTAATGTGTGCGAGAATAAAATGTGTCAATCCAACTTGTGATGTGATCCTAGTAACTAAACAAGGAAATTTTAGAAAATGTAAATCTTGAAAAATGTTTTCACTAGAGGGAGAGCTTGTAAAATGAGATTGCATTGATGTGAAATCAAAAGGAAACAATTTTAGATTTTTTTTAAATTTGGTATATGTTTGTACATCAAAATGATGTGTCATTTCCCGAGATGATAGAAAAAGTAGATCCAATATTTTCAAGCATTAAAATGTGATTTTTATGGTTAAAAAAATATATAACAATCATTAGTTTATGAGAAATTTTATGACAGTTATTTTTGAATTACTTTTGAAATGATGGAGTAAACATCACATCAATCTGATGTGAGATGTACCCAAATGGACTAAATAAGGTGTTTTTAGAAAATGCATGTCATTAAAAATTTGATTTTTCGAGAATTAGTTGGACAAATGAGCACATATTACTATAAAATCACATGAAAACAACCATATAATAATGTTAGAATTATAAGAACCCAAGGTGCATCAATCCAAGTTGTCATTTTCCCATGACAACCAAAAAATAGTTCCATAATCTTAAAATGATTCAATGTGCATTTGAATGTTAAAACAACATAAAAGGATTTACAATTGAGGTAAAATATTGTTATATATTAATTTTAATTATTTTTCATGTTTTTGATTAGACATAATGTTAATATGAAAGGTGATATGATTTAAGAACCAAATTCATAGAAACTGATAGTCAATAGATTCCCTTTTAAAATAATAAACAATGTAAAAAAAAATTAAATAATATAAATTTTTATTCATAATTAAAATTTTGATATTGATGAAATGTAAATATAACACATCATTTTTCGATATTAGTATGTATGTTTCTTCTAGTCCAACACCTCATATCTTTGATTGTATGCTCATATTGAGTATTCCACACAGTAAGATTTTGAGTATGCTCATCTACTTGTCAAGGTGTAATGTAATCCACTATATTTACTAAACCTGTGTACAACTAGGCTTAGGTGTCACTCTGCTAGCATTCCACGTCCCCCATTTCCATTCTCAAATTACCATTTCCCCATCCACGTTTCACTGAAATTCATCTCGTATCCTATAGGATACCGTGATGCCCGACGCGGTTATCCCTGAAAATGTTTCCTCCAGCGAACAGCTTTCTCACGTGGGTCCTCCATTAGGGTTTCATCCTCCCAAATTATTCCTCCCGTGGCTCCTCGATTATGGTGTCCATCTCTGAGCTTCATTGTTTCACAGCGCACCTTCGATCGTTCTCCCAGCTTCTTCCTCCCGCGGCTACACGATTACGGTATCCATCTCTGAGCTTCTTCGTCCTGCGGGTCCCCGATTACTGTATCCACCTCCGAGCTTCTTATTCCCACAGTGCGCCTACGACGATGGCCTTACCAACACCCATCTTCAGGTCAGCGGTTTCCCTCTTCCGGTGACTACGATGGAGAGAATGCGTCTACTGCCCTTACAACAAACGTTTCAACATTGTCTTCCTCCAGCCTTATTATCATTCTACATCTATTTATTCTGATACTAACATCATATTTGCAGTCATTATCTCAGGCAATTATATGTTGACTATGGCTACCAGATTCCGAGTTGTACAACTCCTCGGTATATAAATATTTATTTTGCTTCACAGATCTAACCGATGGTTCGAGATTTTACCTAACTGGAGATTCAACCTGTTACAGATGGATCCATCATACGGTAATATTTCATTCATAAAATCCCTAACATTTTCCTCCATTTCAATGATTCCCATTTCTCTATATTTATACAAAATTATAATGCAGAAATATGATACATCTACATTCATAGATAAGTAATCAGGGAGCCACGATGTTCGGTCTTCCACCATTTTTATAAGATTGAACATCTTCTGAAACCCTACATACCCAGCGCTAAGAAAAGGGTGGGTTCTTCACAATTTCTCAGTTTTGGGATGAATTTATTTAATGTTCTCTGTGATTTACTCTATTATAGAATCTTATTCATGTGACTGATATTTTGTACAATAAATTATCCATTAAAACCACTTCATACAATACTTCCACAATGTAATGCAATATTACTAATTTCACATTTCAGTTATTGGGGCTTATTGGGGCTCCACCTAGTCTATTCTTCCACCATAAGTATTACACTACCTATATTTAGAGACACTACAGATCAAGATATGTGCAAAAGGTGTTCTATCCTCATTTCATGAAAACGGTTTACCTTATATTCCTGAGTTAATATTTCCAGTTTTAGTTGAATAGTTTCAATTGGTTTTCTCACTATCTTTGATAACATAATATGGAATTGGATATAGTTTTTATTACCAAAATTCTAGTAGATTTTATTAAAAATTTCCATAAAATATCACTTAAACCAATTTGTTTGGATGGCTACCAGTCTGTGAAGTTCTTTGAGATTCATATGTAAACTGTTTAAACATACATTCCATCGTACAACTACCATTGTAATTTTCACTGGATATCTGTAAATTGTTAATTTCATTGTACGGATAATGTACATGACATTTGTTTCTAAATAAATCACATCACTAACATTATTTAATTATTAATGATTTTACAGGATCACTCAAATTTTCACCAAGAATTGAAGAGTTTCAGTGGAGACTACCAGTACAACAACTACAAAAAGGTTGTTCCATACGTATTAATCATTACATGATTTTTTTGTTAATTTTATTGTACTGTTATTCCCTAATGTGTATATTAATATTTTCTAAATATAACATTTCACTTTAATATTCTTAACTTCTTTATGATTTTCCAGTACTTTTTTTCTGAAATTTTGTCCATAAATTGATAGGTGTTTCTATAATGACAACTAAGGCAACAACTAAAAACAGGTTTAGAGATATGTATTAATCGTTATGTGATTTTGTTTTTTAAATTATGATTCATTAACCTTATTATTGGGTTTTATTTAATTGAAGAAATATGTACTGTCAGTCACACATCTTGATTATCCCCTTGTCAGCATTGAAACATCAATTCTTAACACAATCATGGGGGCTGCAATATATGGAATTCAGTAGAGAGGTATTGTTTTCATAAAACTGGATTTATCCGTCACTGATAAATTCTTATTTCATTTTGATATTTCATTATTTTCAACAGGGGTATACTCTAATTAATTTTTAAAATTCTTCTATTAATTAATGTCCATGCTTGATCTTTAACGTGATTAATCCACTATGGATCTGTTTATTAATAATCGAATGTGTGTTTGTTTTAATTTACAAACAGAATGAATTTAATATAAAATTTTATGTTTTATAAACAAACTCATACCCATTTTCCTCGTGTCATTGAACATTTAAGAATAGGAGTGAATGTGTATAATTCATGGGTGATGCATTTTTTAATTCATTCTTGGAACTGGCATTTTTTTAGTAGTAACTCATTCCCCTTGCTCACATTTTCATAACATGATGAGGATTCATGTTTGGTTGTTTAATTTTTTCAATATAGGGGTGGAATATCCAGTTTAGATTATGTTTCATATGTGTTTTTTAGTGCTTACAAGATTATATATTGGAAATACTGCTACTATTAATAATACAGTTAAGGGCTCTTTCCTTATTTTCATATTTTCATGCACTTCAACAACATATTATTCCATAAATTATATTTTTGCAGCTGTATCAGTTCGTTTACTATGGTATTCATAAAATTAGTTCTTTCTTTGGGAAGAGTTGTGAACGAAACAATCTTAAATGAGGATGATTATTTATTCTTATCAAATAATCCTCTGCAAATTTCTCATATTTATTATTATAAGCACTCTTAATGTAATTTATCTTTCTCTTTTTATTTCATTTTATGCAGTATTGATTTCCTAAATGTAGTTGATATTGAATAATTCCCCCTGAAAATCTTATTTATCGTCCCATCATCAATAAACACACTATTAATCTTCTTAACAACTTATATACTGCTTCTGTTTCACTAACACTAAACATTTCCTCCCTTGAAGGCACTTCAATAGCAGGGAATCATATCACATAATCACTGAATTTTTTCTGTTGTGGTCTGTTTGAAATTTCAACTAATGTCACATTCTCTTCTCCTTACAGATGGTGCATCTCAATTTGTTAATTTTTTGTCAAAATGATCCATATTTTATTACATACAGGTATGCAGATTCGTTTCATGATTACTCTCCTATTTGCCTTTTTGATGAATTTGTAAGAAGTTACATGATTCACTAGATATTTCTACTTTTCAATGCATACATGTTTCGCATCATTTTCCCTCTTTGAAACTTCCTTTACATGACCTGAATGTAGAATATTAATGCTGTTGGCTGGAAACGGGTTTCAATGAGAGGATGCAACTCCCATGGATTAAGATTTTTCACTTTTTTATGATTTTTTTTATTTTTATTTTAGGAGTGTTAACATGTTCATTTTATTTCTAATCTCTTCATATATTTTTTCAAACAGGTCCAACATTTATTCCATACAGGTGCACAAATTCTATTCATGATTATTATCCTATTTCCCACATGGATTTGTATATAAGGAATTAATAGAGTCAATAAATTTTTTTTTCTTTTCTATAGGTACATGTTTCGCATCATTTTACCTCTTTGACACTTCCTTTCCATGTCTAGAATGGAGAACATTACTTCTACTAGCTGGAAAAGGGAATCAATGAGAGGCCCCATGTATGCCTACTATTTCCCTCAGTGTTGTTCTCCATGAATGGTTTTTAACTCTTCTATAGAACATACATTGTGTTTTTATTCTCTGTGTAATTAAATAAGGAGATCATATAATGTTACCATTTTGAAAGATGTAAAATCCATTTTTTTGATGATTTTAAGTGCTGTTAACTGTCTCCTAAATCCAGAGGTTTTTATTCTTGAAACAGAAACTCTTCTTTTTTAGTTAGATCTATATTTTCCTTTATTTAACTATTGTCTATGCTGTTTAACAGACATTCCTTTTCGCATCTATAAATGCGGAAGCTGGTATGAAGCTCATAGATTTTGACCTTTCTATCTTTATTAAGCCAGGTAATAATTAATTATCTGGTTATTATTGTTGGTTCAAACTGTTTATTTTTTAAAAAAACATTTATTTAGGTACATAACAGCTATTTAGTTTTATGTGTGTAAAAGAAATGACAATATTCATTTTATTATTGATTTAGTGGTCTGATATGTTTAAATTTTTTATTCCATATCAGATTGTGTAAATGTGGATAGTTTGTAGAAAAAAATTTTAATAGGTATTACTTTTTTTAATAAAAAATCAGAAACAATGTTTGTTCTTTCAAAATACATCTCATTACTGTTGTAGATGTGGAAAATATATAGAGAAAGATGCAAAATCCATTGTTGTGAAGATTTTAAGTTCTGTTAACCATCACCTTAATCCAGAGGTTTTTATTCTTGAAACTGAAACTCTTATTTTTTAGTTAGTTTTATCTTTTTCTTTCTGTAACTATTGTCTATGTTGTTTAACAGAAAATCCTTTTCACATCGGTAGAAGGAAAAAATTTTGTTAGATGCTTATTTGTTTCTTCAGGGATGTTATGCAACTAAGGGATAATCTTGGGAACTTTTTGGTATGGTTTTGATTCTGCATGGATGATATAGCATAGAAGTGGTGTCTTCTATACATTGTAAGTGTTCCCCCATAACGATAAAATCACATTTTCTATATTAGTTTTTCAATGTGGGTTTTTCATTAGGTAATAAAATAGCATATTTGACATGGATGTCTCATGATATTGGAAATTCAACTCAAGGCCTCTAGATATGACCATTCATAATTAATTGTGTAGTCTGTCGGAATTGAAAAAGTTGATGCATTTTCATTGTTTGTTGATTCATATAAACCTGTTTCATGAGAAGAAAAATATGAGATGGACTAAAAAAATTATACTATAACAGTTCAATGGTGCATAGTTTTTAATTGTTTTCAATTATACAAAGATGTAGTTTCATCCAAATTGTTTCTAAGTATATATTTCTCTATGACAACACTTATATCAGTATCTATGTTTTAAGTTTTATATCACTAACAATATCTTCATTTAATTACAGTATCCCCCTAATAAAAGGTTCCACTTTAAAATCTGTTTTTTTATAACATTTATTTTTTATAACCACATTCTTAACTATGAAAATTATAATTATTTATTATCTTATCGTATGATTACAATGATAGAGCATGCACATTTCTAAATATATTTTTTCTCTTTCATCTAGGGATCTTAACTATTTGCATATATTGTTTCTGTGTTACCTTTCATGGCATGTGCATCATAATTATCCAAATGTTTAAGCTCATGGACAAGACCTTTCTGGTCACCTAGATTTCAATACTTTTTCAAATACCTACTAGATAAAGGTTCATTGATCATGGATTCGTTTGAACATGCATTGTTTTTGTTGTTTTAATTTGAATCTTCATATATCTGTTGAGAAATTATTATATATTTTACTGCTCATACTTTACCTGGTAACATGGATATATTTCAATCAACTAATCGTTGAATTTACACTAATTATAACTTCATTATTTATAGATATGTCTAGAAATCAAGTGGTTGTATTAGACAAACATATCTTGATTCTACTACTAACAAGACATTTCCTTCAAATGTCAAATTTGCAATGCCCTCCTCTCCTCCAAGAGCTTATTTTCATCTCTTTATCACCACTAACTAATGATTTTTTATATCCCAGAAATGTTCTTGACGGGGTATCATTCCCATCTCATTCTATATCTGATTTTGGAATTTCCACAGTGATAATTATAGATGAAGAGGCCAATCAGTTTCACAGAAGACACCGAGTAGATGACAATGGGCTTCAAATTGATGTGTCTTTGTATAACCATAGCATCCGACATGATTTACAAGGTCCGTGAGCTTTGATAGATTCATATGGAAATGATAATGAAAATAAGTCGGTTATTTTATATCCCCTGGATGCAAACAGTATAGGCTATAAAGTGGCTGTCCATGAGAACATGACAGTGTACTGAAGAAGAAGAGTATGATGGGGAATGACATCAAATATGGAGTTGGACCTATGGAGCAATCAACAGTCTACTCAGTCTTAGCTACCGTTTGATGAAGAACCATTCATGATGCCTGGGGTATGTTGCTTTTAAGGTTTTGATATTGTGATTTATTTTTCAGTTTTTATTGTTTTGGGTTAATAAGGAGTTGAAATTGATACATCCCATTTGTTTACTGCTGTGTAAATCCAACAGGTTAAATTCATTATCTATGCATGTGTTTTTATCGGATAGTTCTATCAAACAATTTCATTATCGCACATAATTGTCTTTGGTATTTTTCTTTTTAGCATGTCTTGATGAATTTATTAGCACTCCTTTCAAATCTTGACACCTGTACGATTGAATCTATTTAATTTATATAAATCTGTGCACATCTATAGTTGTATAGAATAATTTCATTTAGATGTTTCACATCTAAGATCGATTCATATATCTTGACTTTTTTTATTATTTTGATCTCAGTTGATGGATCCAAGAGTGATGTAATTAAAATATGGAGTGGAAATATACCATGCAGTAGCCAACCAAATTGGAGGGGCTACATTTGTTTTTTCAGGAACATCATAACTTCTGGAGGTCATGATTTTGAGATGGTAGGAGGGAAACAAATGCGAGGCCTCTTTACAATTTTGTGGCAAACTCAACAATGATTCCTTATCCTATTAGACATTGAAACATTATGTAAATAAAAATTATTATTTTTAGTGCTTCTTGAGGACTCAACAGGGTGTCCTTGTCCTATTTGACATTGAAACTATATTTAAATAAATAATTTTATATTTTCTATTATTATCTAACTGTTTTCCTCCAATAGTTTATATATTTTAGGCATGTATTTTATAAATTCCTGAAATTACACTATGAAATGTAATTCTTTGGCCGCATATACAATATACATTTCTATATTTATTTTATCAGTTTTATGATTATATTTCCTGTATGTATTTATTTTCCAGAAATTCATATTGGAAAATATCTAAATTATGTGGAAGTGAACGTATAATTAAATGATAATTCTATAAAAATGCATAGCATTGGTACTAAATATAGACATAAAACCCATGACTATAGACATTTAGTGAATAAATAACCTGATTCAATTTGTCGTTATCGATTTTTTTATTCAATTTCATGTTGTCAAGTATAATGAAGTGGTTGTCGACTCTGTCTTCATCAATTTATTTTATTCAATTGCATCTTATGTTTCATATTTGTCTCTGATATCTACGTCCCTCATTACATATTGTTCTATATACATGATGAATAGTTTTACTCCATTTTATTTTTTCCCGAACAACCCACTCATTCAATGTATTATTATTTCTTTTATTTCACATTTACGTTTTTATTATTAAAACCATTGTCTTATCTTTGATTCATCTTTCACTTTATATTTCAGTGCCCACATTAAATTTACAAATGGTGTCTTATTATTATATGAACTCCTATTCAAATATCATATACCATTACGTTATATTAAAATTTATTCAACATTACTGTTTCCTCTAAAATTTTATAAATATTAATCTCTTATTAAAAAAGAAACCCGTAATCGAATACGCCGTGCAATAGCACGGGCGAGTACTAGTTAGATACATTTTCGGGTGAGATTTTATCATATGATGGCCCAATAACAGAACATGAAATGATATCACTTCACCTCAAGTTATTTTTTAGAAATTTGATGGTATCCTGATCTATGAAAGGAAAAAACTGAGTGAAAGCCCCCTACGTTGCCCCATTCCATGAAATGTTGTAACACACGAGACTTTTATGTTATATAAATCATCAAAGGAATCTTTTTCTACACAACACTTGCTTGGCTTGCTTTACACGCAATTGCGACCTTCCTCGATAGCTTGCGTCGTACGCAATACCGAGTTTCACTAAACAACAATATGCTATTAAAACTAGCCGTTATGAATAGTAATAACCACTTTTTAAAATTTTATAAATTTTATTTTTCAAAATGGACTTCATTTTTGGACTCAGAATATCGAAATTAGCCAAGGGTGAAATTTTGGTATTTTTCGGAAAACTTTCAATTTTTGATGAATAGTGAAACCACTAAGTGGTAGGTTAAAAACTGAATTTTGCATAAAACATAATTTTACCTCTTCTGTGAATGGAATTTCGAAAATCCGAGAGACACGGTTAATATCAAGGACTAAAATGTGGTTCAATGAGATAAAAATAATTTTTTGGTGAATAGTAACTTTTTACTATTTTTACCGCGGTTAATAGTAAATAGGGTAACTAAGGGTAAATATGATATCAATATTACCCTAACACATGTCCTAATTCTATTGGACAAGTGTAATTCGACCAAAAACAAACTTAGGAATAAAATATGACCATTTAGGCCCACTTGGATTAGATTAGGACATTTATTATTAATTTATTTAAAGAAGGGTTAAAATAGTTAAAATCAAAGTTTAATAAGTAATTCATTTTTAATATGGGTTTATACATAAGATAAATTCGATTGTAAATATTCATTAGAAAGCTAAAAAAATTTCCTACATGATGGTATTTTATTTGTAATTTTTAGACATCAAATAATTTAATTTATTTATGACACAAAGATGATGCAGTAATTATCTTATTAATGAAATATTGACATAATTGATGTTATAAACACCAAAATAAATGTAATTTGAGACTTTTTATTAATTACACTAATTTTATAGGTTACTATGATATATTAGTGTTGATTTAATCAACTTGGTTCGAACATATAATTCTGTTAAGACTTTCACAAAAATCATATATCAAATAGTGTCAAAATTGACACAAAATAGTTTTTAAATCAAATATTATATTATTAATTATTATTTTATTCCTAAAAATCTAAGGTTCGGCCAAATGACTTAGATAAGGATATATATTTTAATAATAAACAATTTGGGGTTCGTTTGGCATGTTATAGTAAGTGTATTAACCATATAGTGAAAGAAAACAAAAAGACATGGTAAAAGTTAAATTATTTAACTTAGAGTTAAATCTAATTGATAAGGTTAAAATAATACCCTAAACTTGTCTAAATCCTATTGGTTGATAGGCTTTCGACCCTTCCCCACTTTATCTTCGAAATAAGACCCTTTGGAACCATTATAAACCGATTTTGACTTTAATATAAATTAATATTTTGAGATATTCCTAAGGTGCCCCTCTCCTCCCTTATAAAAGGGCACCTCCTCCCCCTCCTCGTCACACCAAATTGAGCACTCAAGCTCGGCCAACCCATGCTATTTTCCCCTCTCCACTTCCCTAGTATAATCCTAGAGGTCCTGGTCTTCTCCAAAGACCAATCTAATATCCTTAAGTGGAGGATTCAAAGAGGTGTTCCAAAGAAGAGGTAATATCCATTACCGATCTTTTCAATTTCTTTCCTCTTCAACTTCTTCTTCTTTAGTTGTTTCATGATATAGTAATAACATAAGTATTACTTACATACTGATATGTTATTATAAATATGAAACAACCCTAATTCACCTTCTATCCATCCTACGGAAAAATGAAATCACCGCGCGTGCGTACGTATAGAATACCGTCTCCACGCCGTGGTGTAATCTATTTTCCACCATCACCTTACAAGGATGGGTATAATGGTGTAATGAGTAACTATATATGATTATTATGAATTAATATTGATACTGAAATAATATATATATACTCCAATACAATTCCATGATCATAGGAACGATATCATCACTCGTGCGTACGTACGAAATACCGTCTCCACGATGTGATGCGACTCGTTCTACATGATCTTCATTTAATAATTATTATATAAATGAATTGAATGAATGAATATGGTATATACTACACTAATACCATTATGTAAATGAATTATCTATAACCTAAATATAAGAATAATAATTTATTCGGAAAAACACGCATAAGAACAAAAGGCAATAAAGACCCGAGTAACAAGTAACAATGAAATATTTCTAACAAGAAGCTAAAAATATGACCATATATGATATCATATAAATATGTATGATTCTGGAATAAGTCAATAACACTATTTAAACCATTATACAGGAGCTTCGGACACGTACAAAGCAAATCGGACCTAAGGTAAGGGAAAATATCACAATCTCACTTTTATTCGAGATTGTTTTTACTTTGGTAATTACTGGGGTGTATTTTATCATCCACATCCATGTTACCTCAATATGTAATATTATTTCCATCCTTCTACAATAGTTTATATCCAATTTTACCCTTCAGTGAGTTTTTAGTAAAAGATACGAAAGGAATCTTTTGTCGTTTTTCGTACGAGGTACTTTTTGACTTTTCCGACAAAAGTACGAAGAATGTTTTTTTTAACTTATACGGCATGAATGGATTTCTAAAACATTATTTTCAAGAAGATTCCTTTACAAGTTTTCAAGTTTATTTTTAATCAACTTCTTTTATTTTAATGTTGTATGACATGTAATGAAAGTAAAAATGTTTTTGAAGAAGAAAGGATATTTTCCTCAAGAATGGAGTTCAAGTGTTTTATCAAAATTATTTTCCATCTAAGATAATAAAGGGTTCTGTTTTTATCCCTATTATTAAATTGATTTGATCATGTTGTGATGGAATTATTTTTATGAATTCCTTTATCTTATATGAATTGTTTTATGATGTCATGTTGTTTAAGAATCCCATTTTTATTACATGGGTTATGTGATGATGTAAGATTTATGATTATGTGGCACACATAAGAAAGGATTCATTATTAGATGGGTGGGACCTATATCTCCCTCCAATGCATTGGGTAATGATTTTATATCTCATGAGATAGACATGGCTGGAACGGAAGGTTATTTCGGTTCAATGATACAGGACTGAAACGAGGAGTGAACTCGGTTCAGAAAGGGACTATGTCCACTAAGATAGTCTTGGCAATGAGTCATTACTAACAAGAAATGATTTTCCATGATTATGTGTGCATGCCACAAAGTTTCAAGTTTTATGTTATGATTATGGGGATCTCATTTTCACTTCTATGATTTATTCCATGATAAGATATTATGATCTCTTTTGCAGGTTTTGATTTTCAAAAAGATATGATATGATTTTTATTTCCTTTATTTGCCGTTGCTGAGCATTTGAGCTCACCCTTTTATGTTTTTTTTCCCAGGTCAGGAAGATGGATATTAAGTAGAATATGCTAAAAGGGACCCTAGATATGATGAAATAAATGGGAGACACTGTAGAAGATTTATGAACCAGTTGTTTATGTTTCCCAGTTTCTAAAGACACTATACCTATACGGTCCTTTTTGGTTTTGTCATATGTTGTAATAAGTGTGCTTCAATTTTGAAGTATTAACAATGTATGTAAAGTATGGGTCGTTATAGTTGGTATCAGAGGAAAGGTATAGTCAACCTTTGGAAACTAGGATGTGAAAGCCTTAGTAAGAACCCTAAGGATAAGTCTAAGCATAGAACACAATCTTAGTGTTTTAGAAATGGCCTTGAATAACCTAGGATAAGACCATAAGCATGAAAATTTTATTCTTGAATTATTTGGTTTCCTATTATAATTAGTGTTGCTCACACTATTCTTCTTGGTTTTAGTCAATGGCTGGAACCCGAAGGAACCGTGTTAATGCGGAATGCGATGGGCAATGGAATGATTGTCCCCCTGAGCAACCAAACGATATGGGAGCTGGAATGAAAAATCTTGTAGCCATGCTCACACAACTTTCTCAAGCTATGAATCATGCAGGACTTCCAAACGAGCAAAGGAGGGAGCAACATTCTGTTGAATCCTTCATGAGACAGCGTCCACCTTCTTTCAGTGGGTCTACTGATCCTTTAGTTGCTGAACAATGGATTAGTACTACTGAAAAGATATTTTCAGTTCTTCAATGTTCTGAACATGATAAAGTCATCCTAGCAGTGTATCGTTTGGAAGGAGATGCTGATCAATGGTGGAATCTTGTTAAGAATACGAGGCAAAGGGGTGAAATTGAGTCTATGGAATGGGACGAGTTCAAGAACTTATTTTTCAATAAGTACTTCCCTCGTATTCTCCGAACAAAGATGGAGAAAGAGTTCCTTGAACTGAAGCAAAGGGATGATGAATCTGTTGGTACCTATGAAGCAAATTTTACAAGACTTGCAAGGTACGCTTCTGGTATTATTATCCAACCTGAGAGTAAGATCGATCGATTCTTTAGTGGCTTAAAACCAAGTCTTCGAAGGGAGTTAGCCATAAGGGACTTCGAAAGCTACGAGGAAATCGTTCGATGTGCTCTCAAAGTCGAGATGGAGATTGGAGTAACCCATCAGTCACATGGGTTTGATAAGAAGAGGAAGATGGAATTCAAAGAAAAATCTAAAGAGCACACGGAAAAGAAGATGAGCTTTTCCTTATGCTCAAAGTGTGGAAAGAAACATGGAGGGAGTTGTCTTAAAGGGACAAGTAAATGTTTTAAATGTGGAAAGGAAGGTCATCGGGCATTTGAATGCCGCGATAATGGGAGAAAGATGTCTAATGACGCAGACAAAGTAAGGGATACACAGAATGAACCTACTACACTTCAATGTTTCAAGTGCAAGGATATGGGGCATTATGCCAATCAATGCCCAAATCCAAGGGTTGATGATGATGGTCGACGTCAACAAACTCTTAAGGCTAAAGACAAAGGAAAGTCACATGCAATTTCTATCAGCGATGTGGAGTACGATAACGATGTGGTGAAAGGTACACTTACCATCCACTCTAAAGTAGCAAATGTTTTATTTGATTCTGGATCCACCCACTCTTTTATTTCTGAAGACTTTTCTAAGGGTATCACCGTATTACCTCAACAATTAGATGTTGAGTTAGCCGTGACAACACCTAATGGCACATCAATCGCATCAAAAGTTTATAATTCTTCTCCGATCGAAGTTTGTGGGAAAGTGCTTCCTGCAAATCTTGTGATCCTTCCTTTAGTGGAATTTGATGTGATTCATGGCATGGATTGGATTTCTCTACATGGAGCTCATATCAATTGCCAAATAAGGGAAGTCACATTTCATATTCCAGATCAATATACGATCGTCTATCAATGCAAGGATGAACATAACCTTCCAGTGGAAATTTCTTCCATCTTATGGGTATTGATTCCACTAAATGAAGGTTATTTATCTCAAATGGTTGGTGAGAAACTCACGATTAAGAATATGCCCATTGTATGGGAGTTTGATGATGTCTTTCCAGAGGAATTACCAGGTCTTCCACCAAATCGTGAAGTTGAGTTTTCAATAGAACTTGTACCTGGTGCTTTGCCTATTTCAAAGACACCTTATAGAATGGCCCCAATTGAGTTGCAGGAATTGAAGAAGCAACTCCAAGAGAATCTTGATAAGGGATTCATACGCCCTAGTGCGTCACCTTGGGGAGCACCTGTTCTATTTGTTAAGAAGAAAGATGGATCAATGAGACTCTGCATTGATTATCGAGAACTTAACAAGATCACTATCAAGAACAAATATCCTCTCCCACGCATAGATGACTTATTTGACCAACTACACGGAGCTCAATACTTTTCCAAGATTGATCTTCGTTCAGGGTATCATCAATTAAAGGTCAAAAGGGAGGATATACCAAAGACGGCTTTCCGTACAAGGTATGGACACTATGAATTTATAGTGATGCCATTTGGTCTTACTAATGCCCCTGCTATCTTCATTGATCTAATGAATAGAGTCTTTAGAGACTATCTTGATCAATTTGTGGTAGTCTTTATAGACGATATTCTTGTCTATTCAAATAGCAAGGAAGAGCATGAAGATCACTTGAGAATTATATTGAAGACCCTGAGAAAGGAGAAGCTTTATGCCAAATTTACCAAGTGTGAATTTTGGCTTCAAAAAGTTGCATTTTTGGGTCACATAATCTCAAAAGAGGGGATATCTGTGGATCCAGCAAAAACAGAGGTTATCGAAAGATGGTCGAGACCAACAACAGTAACTGAGATCCGAAGTTTTCTTGGTTTGGCTGGATATTATCGACGTTTTGCAAAGGATTTTTCACGATTATCCAATCCACTCACTAAGTTGACTCAGAAAGGAGTTAAGTTTGTCTGGACAGAGGAATGTGAAGAGAATTTCAAGGAGTTGAAAAGAAGGTTATCCAGTGCACCTGTGCTCACACTGCCTTGTAGTGGAGAAAGGTTTGTGATCTACAGTGATGCATCCAAGAAGGGATTGGGGTGTGTTCTTATGCAAAATGATATGGTGATATCTTATGCCTCACGACAGTTGAAAATCCATGAGCAAAATTACCCAACTCATGATTTGGAGTTAGCTGCGGTAATCTTTGCATTAAAGATTTGGAGGCATTACCTTTATGGTGAAAGGTGTGATATTTATACTGATCATAAAAGTTTAATGTATATTTTCACACAAAAGGAGTTGAATATGCGTCAAAGAAGATGGTTGGAGCTGATTAAGGATTATGACTGCTCAATCCATTACCACCCTGGGAAAGCAAACAAGGTGGCAGATGCATTAAGTCGACAAGACCATGCTAGTTTATCCATGATGAGGATCACAAAAGATCCAATATTTATGGATTTACAAAGGATGGATCTTGGAATTATAATGGAAGGGGAAAAATCTTATCTTTCTCAAATGAATGTTCAACCATCTATACATGTGAAGATTAAAGAGGCACAGAAAGAAGATGTCGAGTTACAAAAGAAGGTGAGAAATGTTCCTGAATTCAACCTTGATTGTGATGGGATAATAAAGTTCAGGAATCGGGTTTGTGTTCCTTCCATCCCCGAATTAAAGAAGGAGCTGCTGGATGAGGCTCATAGTTCTTCATTCTCTATTCATCCTGGAAGCACGAAGATGTATAGGGACCTGAAAGAGTACTTCTGGTGGGATGTCATGAAAAGAGATGTTGCTGAATATGTCTCTCGATGCTTGGTTTGTCAACAAGTTAAAGCTGAGAGACAGAAGTCTAAGGGGATGTTACAACCATTACCCATACCCGAATGGAAATGGGAAAACATCACTATGGACTTTGTCACAGGACTTCCTAAAACATCCAAAGGCAATAATGCTATCTGGGTCATAGTTGATCGTCTTACAAAGTCTGCACACTTCATTCCTATTAGAGAGGATTTCTCTCTAGATCAGCTTGCCAGGATATATGTAAAGGAAGTGGTAAGATTGCATGGAGTACCACTTTCTATTATATCTGATCGGGATCCGAGATTTACCTCGAAGTTCTGGCGAAGTTTTCAGCATACTCTGGATACAGAGTTGAGTTTCAGCACTGCTTATCATCCCCAGACAGACGGTCAGTCTGAGAGAACAATTCAAACCCTAGAAGATATGTTGAGAACTTGCTCTATGGATTTCAAAGGAGGTTGGGATCAACACCTACCTTTGGTAGAATTTTCTTATAATAATAGCTTTCACTCCAGTATTCAGATGGCTCCTTATGAAGCTCTCTATGGAAAGAAATGCAGGACTCCAACTTGCTGGGATGAAGTTGGGGAAAGAAAGCTATTAGGACCTGATCTCGTTGATGAAATGGCAGAAAAGGTCAGATCTATTCAACAACACATAAGAGCAGCTCAGAGTCAACAGAAAAGTTATGCCGACAACAGAAGAAAAGACCTAGAGTTTGAAGTGGGTGATAAAGTGTTCTTACGAATATCTCCCTGGAAGAGGGTTATGAGATTTGGGAAGAAGGGGAAGTTGTGCCCTAGATATATCGGTCCTTTCGAAATACTGGATCGTGTTGGGAAGGTAGCTTACCGATTGGCGCTTCCACCGAATCTCTCTCAAGTTCACGATGTGTTCCATGTATCTCTCCTGAGAAAGTACATACCTGATCCTTCACATGTACTCAGCTCAGAAGTTGTACCGCTGGAGCAAGATCTTTCTTATAAAGAATAGCCGATAGAGATTCTGGATCGTAGCGAAAAAGTCCTACGAAACAAGACAACTCGCTTGGTGAAAGTTTTATGGAGGAACCACCAACTTGAAGAAGCTACATGGGAGCTTGAGGATATGATGAGGGAGAAGTATCCTCATCTGTTTGTTACAAAGTGACGAATTTCGAGGGCAAAATTCTTTTTAAGGGGGGTAGAATGTAACACCCGAGACTTTTATGTTATATAAATCATCAAAGGAATCTTTTTCTACACAACACTTGCTTGGCTTGCTTTACACGCAATCGCGACCTTCCTCGATAGCTTGCGTCGTACGCAATACCGAGTTTCACTAAACAACAATATGCTATTAAAACTAGCCGTTATGAATAGTAATAACCACTTTTTAAAATTTTATAAATTTTATTTTTCAAAATGGACTTCATTTTTGGACTCAGAATATCGAAATTAGCCAAGGGTGAAATTTTGGTATTTTTCGGAAAACTTTCAATTTTTGATGAATAGTGAAACCACTAAGTGGTAGGTTAAAAACTGAATTTTGCATAAAACATAATTTTACCGCTTCTGTGAATGGAATTTCGAAAATCCGAGAGACATAGTTAATATCAAGGACTAAAATGTGGTTCAATGAGATAAAAATAATTTTTTGGTGAATAATAACTTTTTACTATTTTTACTGCGGTTAATAGTAAATAGGGTAACTAAGGGTAAATATGATATCAATATTACCCTAACACATGTCCTAATTCTATTGGACAAGTGTAATTCGACCAAAAACAAACTTAGGAATAAAATATGACCATTTAGGCCCACTTGGATTAGATTAGGACATTTATTATTAATTTATTTAAAGAAGGGTTAAAATAGTTAAAATCAAAGTTTAATAAGTAATTCATTTTTAATATGGGTTTATACATAAGATAAATTCGATTGTAAATATTCATTAGAAAGCTAAAACGATTTCCTACATGATGGTATTTTATTTGTAATTTTTATACATCAAATAATTTAATTTATTTATGACACAAAGATGATACAGTAATTATATAATTAATGAAATATTGACATAATTGATGTTATAAACACCAAAATAAATGTAATATGAGACTTTTTATGAATTCCACTAATTTTCTATGTTACTATGATATATTAGTGTTGATTTAATCAACTTGGTTCGAACATATAATTCTGTTATGACTTTCACAAAAATCATATATCAAATAGTGTCAAAATTGACACAAAATAGTTTTTAAATCAAATATTATATTATTAATTATTATTTTATTCCTAAAAATCTAAGGTTCGGCCAAATGACTTAGATAAGGATATATATTTTAATAATAAACAATTTGGGGTTCGTTTGGCATGTTATAGTAAGTGTATTAACCATATAGTGAAAGAAAACAAAAAGACATGGTAAAAGTTAAATTATTTAACTTAGAGTTAAATCTAATTGATAAGGTTAAAATAATACCCTAAACTTGTCTAAATCCTATTGGTTGATAGGATTTCGACCCTTCCCCACTTTATCTTCGAAATAAGACCCTTTGGAACCATTATAAACCGATTTTGACTTTAATATAAATTAATATTTTGAGATATTCCTAAGGTGCCCCTCTCCTCCCTTATAAAAGGGCACCTCCTCCCCCTCCTCCTCACACCAAATTGAGCACTCATGCTCGGCCAACCCCTGCTATTTTCTCCTCTCCACTTCCCTAGTATAATCCTATAGGTCCTGGTCTTCTCCAATGACCAATCGTATATCCTTAAGTGGAGGATTCAAAGAGGCGTTCCAAAGAAGAGGTAATATCCATTACCGATCTTTTCAATTTCTTTCCTCTTCAACTTCTTCTTCATTAGTTGTTTCTTGATAAAGTAATAACATCAGTATTACCTACATACTGATATGTTATTATAAATATGAAACAACCCTAATTCACCTTCTATCCATCCTACGGAAAAATGAAATCACCGCGCGTGCGTACGTACGGAATACCGTCTCCACGCCGTGGTGTAATCTATTTTCCACCATCACCTTACAAGGATGGGTATAATGGTGTAATGAGTAACTATATATGATTATTATGAATTAATATTGATAATGAAATAATATATATATACTCCAATACAATTCCACGATCATAGGAACGATATCATCACTCGTGCGTACGTACGGAATACCGTCTCCACGATGTGATGCGACTCGTTCTACATGATCTTCATTTCATAATGATTATATAAATGAATTGAATGAATGAATATGGTATATACTACACTAATACCATTCTGTAAATGAATTATCTATAACCTAAATATAAGAATAAGAATTTATTCGGAAAAACACGCATAAGAACAAAAGGCAATAAAGACCCGAGTAACAAGTAACAATGAAATATTTCTAACAAGAAGCTAAAAATATGACCATATATGATATCATATCAATATGTATGATTCTGGAATAAGTCAATAACACTATTTAAACCATTATACAGGAGCTTCGGACACGTACAAAGCAAATCGGACCTAAGGTAAGGGAAAATATCACAATCTCACTTTTATCCGAGATTGTTTTTACTTTGGTAATTACTAGGGTGTATTTTATCATCCACATCCATGTTACCTCAATATGTAATATTATTTCCATCCTTCTACAATAGTTTATATCCAATTTTACCCTTCGGTGAGTTTTTAGTAAAAGATACGAAAGGAATCTTTTGTCGTTTTTCGTACGAGGTACTTTTTGACTTTTCCGACAAAAGTACGAAGAATGTTTTTTTTAACTTATACGGCATGAATGGATTTCTAAAACATTATTTTCAAGAAGATTCCTTTACAAGTTTTCAAGTTTATTTTTAATCAACTTCTTTTATTTTAAAGTTGTATGACATGTTATGAAAGTTAAAATGTTTTTGAAGAAGAAAGGATATTTTCCTCAAGAATGGAGTTCAATTGTTTTATCAAAATTATTTTCCATATAAGATAATAAAGGGTTCTGTTTTTATCCCTATTATTAAATTGATTTGATCATGTTGTGATGGAATTATTTTTATGAATTCCTTTATCTTATATGAATTGTTTTATGATGTCATGTTGTTTAAGAATCCCATTTTTATTACATGGGTTATGTGATGATGTAAGATTTATGATTATGTGGCACACATAAGAAAGGATTCATTATAAGATGGGTGGGACCTATATCTCTCTCCAATGCATTGGGTAAAGATTTTATATCTCATGAGATAGACATGGCTGGAACGGAAGGTTATTTCGGTTTAGTGATACAGGACTGAAACGAGGAGTGAACTCGGTTCAGAAAGGGACTTTGTCCACTAAGATAGTCTTGGCAATGAGTCATGACTAACAAGAAATGATTTTCCATGATTATGTGTGCATGCCACAAAGTTTCAAGTTTTATGTTATGATTATGGGGATCTCATTTTCAATTCTATGATTTGTTCCATGATAAGATATTATGATCTCTTTTGCAGGTTTTGATTTTCAAAAAGATATGATATGATTTTTATTTCCTTTATTTGCCCTTGCTGAGCATTTGAGCTCACCCTTTTATGTTTTCTTTTCCCCAGGTCAGGAAGATGGATATTAAGTAGAATATGCTAAAAGGGACCCTAGATATGATGAAATAAATGGGAGACACTGTAGAAGATTTATGAACCAGTTGTTTATGTTTCCCAGTTTCTAAAGACACTATACCTATACGGTCCTTTGTGGTTTTGTCATATGTTGTAATAAGTGTGCTTCAATTTTGAAGTATTAACAATGTATGTAAAGTATGGGTCGTTATAAATGTGGTCATACATGAGATATCTATTACATAGCTGTTTCAATATAAAAAATAGTTGTGTATTTAGTGACGCTATCAAAAGAAGGGTATGTGGGGAACTCATTGAATTATTCCATGTATGATGTGTAAGGAAAATCAGTGGGTGTGTATTGTTGACAGACTCTAAAGAACTGTGAATATGTAATTTCTCAGATGAAGCCATGAATGATGAATAAGTTTAAGCGGGTGGGTGTGTAGTTGTATGTGGAGCTGTCAAGGAAATGTAATGACACTAATGAAATTGTAATTTAGGTCGGTTCTAATCGATGAATGATAAACTAAGAAAATAATCATGGGGAATGGTTTGATAGTATGGACGACAATCTAACAATAGAGTGATGCTCGTAGCACTGTGCATTGCACCAATCATCCAATCATGAGATGAACTAAACTCATCAATAATGAATATATCTCATGTATCTAGATTGACCATTCCTTGTAATCGAGTGTTAAATCATTTTTTAACTCATATATATCAGAGAATGTAGACAGTGTGGGTTCCATGATGATAATATACTCCAGATTACCATGTGAGACAATATTGTTCACATGAATCACATAAAATTATGTATTGGTCATGTTTAATATGATAATTCTCATGACCTTGATTCAATAAAAGGAAGGAAGGGTCAGCAGATTGCCATACACTTCCTTCTCTAAGATGAAGGATAGATAATGACCCCCGAAACCCACCTTCAATAGGTCTCGGAGTGGTGGCCAGCGCCAAGGGTATAAAATCACACACTAAATGGAAGGAATTACCCTTTTTCTTTTAATATGATTAAGTGATAAGATAAAAAATACCACAACAACAAAACTGAAGTGCAAGTATGGCTGAAAGTAAACCACTCCAATATTCATGTTCAATGGTAAAAGATACATGTCTCAAATTTTCAAAGGCAAACGAATACCATGAAAAAGGAAAACAACAACAGCAACTGTACCAAAGGTCCAAGCTAGTACAGTCCAACATGATCCCTGAATTCCTCCTGAAAACCTGAAAAGAGTTTTATATACGTAGGGTGAGCATACAAGTATACTCAGTAGGGAAAAATCAAGGACTCTCATGCACAAGTGGGGAGGCATACTAATGACTGGTGAGAAAAGAGATAACCAAGCTCCTAGTAAGGAATCTAACCACCCACTCACCAGCCACACTAACCAAATAACGCAAGTAGTAATGCATAATAAAAGTACATCGATGTTTGAGTAGCCCACGCCACTTTCCCACTGGTTATTGAAGACATCCTATGCATCAGACCAATCTCGCCATCCTCATCGCAGTCCCACTGCCATACCCCGCCCGCACACACCTAGGCCACAACCACACATCCCGCCCAAAAACACCTGGGCCACAACTATCACATGTGACCATGCATGCGAACACCTAGGCCAGAACAACCACTGCCATTCCCAAAGACACCTGGGATAGAAGAACTACTACCGCACCCTAAGACACATGGGCCTCAACCTGAAGATACATGGGAAACAACCTGCCCAGACACACCTGGGCCAACCACCTCACTACCCTGCCTGAAGATTCATGGGGTAATAATGGACTTCAGGCCATCACAGCCTACCCGAAGACACTTCTAATATCTGGGAAAGGGAGAAAAAAGAAGCTAATAACCAGCCACTAATTGAAGTGTGGGTAAAAACACCCTCCTCCATGAAATGGGGTAGTTCGGCACTAAGTGCTCAACTTGGGTGGGGCGCGAACAAGAAACACAAACTACAAGTATATGTATAGATAAAAATCACTCACCCAAATCTAGGTTTTTCTTCAGCCAGCCTAAAGAACACAATCAGCACCCATGACCAAGTCAAAACTCACATCAGACAAAAACCCATTTGTCACATACTTGTTTCATGTTCAATAATAATGTTAAACATGTTTATGCACCTACTTAGGCAACTAGAAAGCATAAGCACAATCCAAGAAAAGAGTACAGTCAAAAATCAACATTAACATTCACACCCTGTTCTCTTGTAAGGTCACAAAAAACAAAAAGGGATATGGGAGATCCCTTAAATACTATAACCAATGAGAACCCCAAGGTACATCCCCATGTCCCCAAAATCCAGAAGCAAATGGTTTCCCAATAACAGAGGATCCCACCCTAATTGTAACACCCCGAGATTTTATGAAAAATAATCTTTTTAATTTCCATGATGTCTTGTGTTGTATGCAACACCAAAATGAGATTGTGCTACACTCATCCCTGACTTGTCTTACATTACACACAGTCACGACCTTCCACGATAGCATATGTTGTACGCAATACCGAGTTTCACTAAACAACGATATGTTATATAAACTAGCCGGTATGAATAGTAATACCCACTTTTTAAAATTATATTTTTCAAAATGGACCAAATTTTAGGATTCGGAATATTGAAATTTTCCTAGGTTGAATTTTTGGTATTTTTCTGAAAACATTCAATTTTTGATGAATAGTAAAAACACTAAGTTAATATTTAAAAACCGACTTTTTATTTAAATAATTATTTATTTTATTTAAATTTATTTAAGGTATAAATTGATACATAATACCTATATATGTTCAATGTAATTCATTGAAGTCATTTTATATTAATTTTATATATATAAAAATTTTATTGATCTTTTCGCCGTCTTTTACCCACCTCCTAAGAAAATTTGGAAATTCACATAATATTTAATTTTGCCCTTTCTATGAGTGGAATTTTTAAAATCCAAGAGACACTGTTAATATCAAGGACAATAATGTGGTTCAATGAGATGAAAATAATTTTTGGTGAATAGTAACTTTTTACTTTTATTTACCACGGTTAAAAGTAAATAGGGTAATTAAGGGTAACAATTATATTATTATTACCCTAACACATGTCCTAATTCTATTGGATAAGTGTAATTCGACCTAAAACTACCTTAGTAATAAAATATGACCTTTTAGGTCCACTTGTATTAGATTTGGACATTTAATATTATTTTATTTAAAGAATAGTTAAAATAGTTAAAATCAATGTTTAAAAACTAAAACATTTTTAATATAGGGTTATACATAAGATAAATTAGACTATAAATATTCATTAGAAAAATAAAATGATTTCCTACATAATGGTATTTTATTTATAATTTTTAGACATTAAATAATTTAATTCATTTATGACACAATGATGATGTAGTAATTATATTATTAAAAGAATATTGACATAATTGATGTCACAAATATCCAAATAAATGTAATTTTAGACTTTTTATGAATTACACTAATTTTGTAGGTTAATATGACATGTTAGTAGTGAGTTAATTAACGTTTTTCTAACTAATAAGTCTGTTATGATTTTCACATAAATAAATTAACAAATATTGTCAAATTTGACATAAAATAGTTTTTAAAAGAAATATTATATTATTAATTGTTATTTTATTCCTAAACATCTAAGGTTCGGCCAAATGACTTAGATATGGTTATGTATATTAATAATAAACAACTTTGGGTTCTTTGGATTGTTATAGTATGTTTATTAACCTTATAGTGTAAGAAAACAAGAAGACCCAGTAAAAGTAAAATTATTTATCTTAAAGTTAAATATTAATGATAAGGTTAAAACTGTAACATAAACATGTCTAAAATCTATTGGTTGAGATTATATCGACCCATACCAACTTTATAATAAAAAAATTAATTTGTAGCTATTATAAATCGAATATGTCTTTATTATAATATAATATTTTGTGTTTTTTCAAAGGTGCCCCTCACCTCCCTTATAAAAAGGGCACCCCATCGCTCTTCTCATCACACTGTTTTGAGCCTTGAAGCTCAGCCAAACCATGAAAATTTCTCTTCTCCACTTCCCTAGAAACATTCTGGAGGTTCTGTTCTTCTGAAAATACCAACTCTACTTCCTTAAGAGAAGGCTTAAAAGAGGTGCGTCGAAGAAGAGGTTATCTCTTCTTTCGATTCTCTCAAGTTTCTTTCTTCTTGTACTTTTTCTTATTTAGTTGTTTGATCATAAAGTAATAACATAAATATCACTAATATACTAATATTTTATAATAAATATGAAACAACCGTATTTCACCTTCTATCCATCCTACGAAAAACGAAATCACCGTGCGTGCGTACGTATGGAATACCGTCTCCACGCTGTGGTGTAATCTGTTTTCAACCACCCCCTTAATTGGATAGGAATAATGGTGTAAATAAATAACTATATATGATTATTTTAAAGTGATATTGATTCTTAAATATTATAAACATGAATACAATTCCACGATCTTGGGAATGATATCATCGCTCGTGCGTACGTACGGACTACCGTCTCCACGACGAGACGAGATTCATTCTACATGTTAACCATTCAAGAATTACTATAAATTATATATAATGAATAATAATGAAATATATGAAATATTTAAGATACTGGATTTATGCATATATATATATATGTCATATACTTACTTCCATTCAAGTCAATAAGGAAAGGAAAATAGCGTTCATGCGTACGTATGACCTACCGTCTCCATGAACAGTGTGTTTCATATCATTTATCTACCTATTATATATATTTATATATATATATACTGAATATATATTATATATAAATCATGTTTTAAATTCTTTATGTATGTAAATCGTGATTTAAGTAATAATAATATCATGAACAATAAGTCCAAACGCATACAATAAATGAAACAATTTTACCCAAAACGCTACTTTAACATGGAATTAGCAAATGAACGGGTAATATAAATACATAATTGAACCATATATGAAATAATACCAATGGATAAGATTCTTTAATAATTAAATGACATTATTTAAATCATTATACAGTAGGTTTGGATACATACGAAGCATATCAGACATAAGGTTATGGGTAACTATTCCATTCTCGTTCTTATCCGAGATTGTTATTCATAAGTATTTACTGGGGTTATTGTTATCATCTATGCCCATAATTTCTAAAAAAAATTCTTGTACTTTTAAATTCTTTTTTACCCATTTTTTAAATTTACCACATGTTATGAAACTAATCTTACGTTTTTTTACCACAAGGGGAACTTTTTGACTTTTCTGACAAAAGTATGAAAAGAATGTAATTTTTAACTTATATGGCGTGAACCGATTTTTACGGTTTCATAACACCTCATTTCAGGATGATTACTTACAATATTTTATGAATATATTCAACAAAATAATTTTCTTCTAATATTGCATGAATTTTTTTGAAAAGAAAAGGATTTTGAAGAAGAAAGAATATTCTCCTCAGGAATTAATTTCAAGTGTTTTATCAAAACCATTTTCATTTAAGATGACATTATTTCAAATGAGTATGTTTCAAGTATAATTTCTCTATTCTTTACATGGTTTCACTTTTCTTATGATGAAATATCTATTTTTTATATGGAATATGTGATGATGGGATGATGTTTATGAAACCCATTTTATTCTTTGGGTTACGATGAATGTTTTATGTTTATTTTGTTGGACAAGTAAGAATGATTTCATTATGAGATGGGTGGGACCTATATCTCCCTCCAATTCATTGGGTAATGATTTATATCTCATAATATATACATGGATGGAATGGGAATTTAATCTGGTTCAGTGTTACTGGATTGGAACGAGGAGTGAACTCAATTTAGAATGAGACTTTTACCACTAAGATGGTCTTGGCAGCAATGACTTGGCTGCTATGGAAATCATAACATGTCATTAATGGATTACACAATTACATGTTTTATTACCATTCCAGTTTATCATGACTAATGTTCATTTATGATATATTCTTATTGTACTTCCATGATATATGTCGTTGCTCATGATTTTGATGTTTAGATTTTATGTTCATGTTTTTGAATTCTAATGTTTATAGATTGTTTTATGTTCTCTATGCTTACCCTTAATGAGAATTTGTGATCACCCTTTACATGTTTTCTTTTCCCCAGGATTTAAAGAATGGTTTTATGTAAGAAAAAAATTTGAAGATCTTTATGGGAGATTTTGAAGATCTTGCGCCATGATAAGAATATTATTTTCCTAGTTTCTAAAGAGACTAAACTATTACGGTCCTTGTGTGTCTGTTTTCGTTATGTATTAAGTATTCTGAAAAAATAATGTAATGTCCATGTACGTCAAGCTTTGGGTCTCTATAGTTGGTATCAGAGGAAATGTTTAGTTAACCATTGGAAACTAGGATGCAAAATCTATAGTGATATCCCTAGTGATATTTCTACGGTCAGTCTAGGGATGTCCCTAAGGATAAGTATAAGTATAGGTTATAGTCCTAGAATTATGGTAACAATATTAGAATTAAACCATAGATGGTTGATATTGAAGGTAATCCCTATTTATTATGTTGTCTTCCTAGAATGATTTTTTCCTCTCACACTGTTCTTTTTGAGTTTTAGACTATGGCTAGAACCCGGAGAAACTGTTTTGATCAATGTAATGGACAATGCAATGATTGTCCTCCCAAGAAACCAAATGTGATTGGAGATGGAGAGAAGATTCTTATTGCTATAATTACACAAGCTATGAATCATTATGGATTTCCAAATGATCAGAGAAGGAGAAAATATTCTATTGAGTCCTTCATAAGGAAATATCCACCGTCTTTCAATGGGTCTTCTAATCCACTTTTTGCTGAACAATGGATCAGTTCCATTGAAAAGATATTTTACATACTTTACTATTCAGAACATGAAAAGGCCATTTTAGATGTTTACCGTTTAGAAGGTGAAGCAGACTGGTGATTGGCTCTATTTAAGAATACAAGGCCCCAAGATGAAATTGAATCCATGGAATGGGATGAGTTCAAGAACTTGTTTTTCAGTAAGTACTTCCCATGTATTCGTCAAACAAAGATGGAAAAGGAGTTTCTTGAGCTTAAGAAGAAGGATGATGAATCTGCTGGTATATAAGAAGCGAATTTTACACGACTTGCAAGGTATGCATCTATATTTATCATCCAACCTGAAAGTAAAGTTGATCGATTTTTCAGTAGTTTAAAAGAAAGTCTTTGAAGGGTATTAGCTATAAGAGACTTCAGTGTCTATGAAGAAATTGTGCGTTGTGATATCAAGGTCGAACTGTATGTTGGTGTAGCATATCCATCTCATGGTTTTAACAATAAATGAAAGATTGAGTTCAAGGAGAAATCTCAGAATAATGGTGAAAATAAGATGAATGTTTCTTCATGCTCAAAGTGTGGAAAGATGCACAGTGGAGATTGTCTTAAAGGGACTAGAAAATTTTCTAATTGTGGAAAATAAGGTCATCGAGCAGCGGAGTATCAATTTAATGGAAAAAGGTTTCTAATGATGTGAATAATGAAAAGACTGCAGAGAATGTACCACCAACACTTCAATGCTTCAAGTGCAAGGAAATGAGGCATTATGCTAATCAATGCCCTAATCCAAGGGTTAATGATGATCAACGTGAGAAACCTATTAAGGAAAAGGATAATGGGAAGTCATATTCAATCACTATTTATGATATTGAGTATGACAATGATGTTGTGTAATGATTATGTTCTTATGAAATGGGATTTCAAAATAGTATCATGGACTCTCATTTATAGTATAGTGGAATTTTGAAATATCTGTGTATTATTCCATTGTGGTTTTCTATAATAATATGGTATTAGTAAACATGAAAAGTGATTCAAATATTTTGGGAAGAAGATGATATGCACATAATGAATGTATAAGGTGAAGATAAATTGTTCGATAGTATTCATGAGCTCATGATTGATATAAGGACTAAGTGATATCGTGGTTTGAGTATATAGAATTTTGAGTATTTCGGTATATGGAAAGTTTTAACTTTTAATTGTATTCATGTTTTCACTAAGGTTAAATGGGTATTCATTTTTCAAGCAAATACATGATTAAGGCCTTCGAGTGTTTGGAATGTGACCAACATGATATATCGTATGATATATGGGGGATAAATAATGGTATTCAAGTACTTGTAATGTGACCTCTCATGTAATCATTTATTTTACACTATGAGATTGGACAGAAGTATTTTCGATAAGTTTAACGGTTGGAATGGATTAATTTGGACATCAGATAGAATTGTTTAAGGGTATAATTTTTTTTTCGATATTATTTATGGAATGTTATAATAATGTAGTTTTAGAAAAAGGGCAACTTGTAGGACGGGCGACAACCCATCGTGTCGAACAAGGCTGTGGGAATCGAACCCACAACTAAAGTGTGACATGCCTTTATCACCAACCCCTGGCCTACAGAAAGTCCTTGTTTAGTAGAAACCAATTTTATTATATTAAGTAGCATGATATATGAAGTATAAGTCCATTTTAGGAACTATATATGATTAATCTCCCTATAGATGGACTTTTGTATTTTTTATAAATTTTTCTATTCTTTTGTTTAAGACAGATGGAATGACCGATCATTATATCACATGATCTTCTAACACTTCACAAATGACAAATTCAACTTCATTTCTTTAAGAGATGTAGTAGAAATTGTCTAATGAACGACCAATGTTGAGACTATACAAATATCAAGAAATTATTTCCTCTATTTCCAATTTCATCAACTTTAGGTAAATGATCATGAAAACCAAAAAAAAATTCCTAGTGCCCTTATATCCGATAAATCAGATGGTACCTTAGATCATCACAAATCTATGGCTTTGTGATTGTTGGATTTTTCATAGCCATGTTCTCTACCTCTCTCCATTAGAACAAGATGGTTAGATTTCTCTTCCATATCCATATTTTCACATATGTTCTTCTATGTGGAAACCCATTGATTAGTTAATTTGGGTAACCATTACATTTCATACTTTAGTTTTTAAAGATTGGTTTTTGTATTCCTTTTTATGATGTGGGTTTCTATTAAATAAACTTTCGAATAGTAAACTATTTATAACCTCAATGAATTTCGAGGGAGAAATTCATTTTAAGGGGGTAGAATGTAACACCCAAGGATTTTATGAAAAATATTCTTTTTAATTTCATTGATGTCTTGTGTTATACGCCACCCCAAAATGAGATCGTTCTACATGCATCCCTAACTTGTCTTACATTACACGCAATCACGACCTTCCATGATACCGTATGTTGTACGCAATACCAAGTTTCACTAAACAACGATATGTTATATAAACTAGCCGTTATGAATAGTAATACCCACTTTTTGAAATTTTATTTTTAAAAATGGACTACATTTTTGGATTCAGAATATCGAAATTAACTTAGGGTGAGTTTTTGGTATTTTTCCAAAAACATTCAATTTTTGATGAATAGTGAAAACATTGGGTTACTATTCAAAATCTGACTATTTATTAAAAAAAATATTTATTTTATTTAATTTTATTTTAGGTCAATAGTTATACATAATACCTATATATGTTAAATTTAATTCATTGGATGCATTTTATAATAATTTTAGATATATAAAAATTTTATTTATATTTTCACCATCTTTTACCCAGATCCTAGGAGAATTTGAAAATTCACATAAAACATAATTTTATCGCTTCTGTGAGTGGAATTTCGAAAATCCGAGAGACACGGTTAATGTCAAGGACTAAAATTTGGTTCAATGAGATGAAAATAATTTTTTGGTAAATAGTAACTTTTTACTTTTATTTACCACGTTTAAAAGTAAATATGGTAATTAAGGATAAAAATTATATTATTATTACCCTAACACATGTACTAAATATATTGGATAAGTGTAATTCGACGAAACATAACCTTAGGAATAAAATATGACCATTTAGGTCAACTTGGATTAGATTTGGACATTTAATATTATTTTATTTAAAGAATAGTTAAAATAGTTAAAATCAATGATTAATAACAAAAAAATTTTTAATATAGGGTTATACAGAAGATAAATTTGACTATAAATATTCATTAGAATGATAAAACTAGTTCCTACATAATGGTATTTTATTTATAATTTTTAGACATTATATAATTTAATTTACTTATGACATAATGATGATGCAGTAATTATATTATTAATGAAATATTGACATAAATGATGTTATAAATACCCATGAAAATGTAATTTGAGACTTTTTATGATTTAAACTAATACTCTAGGTTAATATGACATGTTAGTGTTGATTTAATTTACTTTTTTAGAACTAATCATTATGTTATAAGTTAAAAAACAATTACCAAATAGTGTCAAAGTTAACATAAAATAGTTTTTTTAAAAAAATATTATATTATTAATTGATATTTTATTCCTGAAAAAACAATGGTTCTGCCAAATGACATAGAAAAGGTTATATATATTAATAATAAACAACTTGGTGTTATTTTGTCTTGTTATTGTATGTTTATTAACCTTATAGTGTAAGAAAATAAGAAGACACGGTAAAAGTAAAATTATTTAACTTAAAGTTAAATCTAAATGATAAGGTTAAAATTGTAAACTAAACTTCTCTAAAATATATTGGTTGAGAGTATTTAGACCCATAACCACTTTAGTATCGAAATAAATCAATTTTGTGCTATTATAAACAAAATATGACTTTATTATAAAATAATATTTTGAGTTTTTCCAAAGGTACCCCTCTCCTCCCTAATAAAAAGGGCACCCCTTCCATCTTCACTCATCAACCTTTTGAGTCTTCTAGATATGAAAAACCCTGACCATTTATCTTCTCCACTTCCCTAGAAACATTCTGGATGTTTTGTTCTTCTCAAAATACAAACTCTACTTCTTTAAGAGAAGGCTTAAAGGAGGTGCATCGAAGAAGAGGCAATCTCTTCTATCAATTCTCTCAAGTTTCTATCTTCTTCTACTTATTATTCTTTAGTTGTTTAATCATAAAGTAATAAAATCAGTATCAATCATATTATTATATGTTATTATAAATATTAAACAACCCTATTTCACCTTCTATCCATCCTACCGAAAACGAAATCACCGCGCGTGCGTACGTACAAAATACCGTCTCCACACCATGGTGTAATCTATTTTCGACCACCACCTTACTTGTATGGGTATAATGGTGTAAATAAATAACTATATATGATTAAATTAAATTTATATTTATTCTTAAATATTATACCCTTCAATACAATTCCACAATCATTGGAATGATATAATCGCTCGTGCGTACGTACGGACTACCGTCTCCACAACGTGATGAGATTCATTCTCCATGTTAACCATTAAAGAATGATTATAAAGTATATATAATGAATAATAATGAAATATATGACATAATGAAGCTACTGGAATTATGTTTATATATATATATATATTTCATCTACTTACATCCATTCATGTCAATAAGGAATGAAAACAACGTTCATGCGTACGTACGACCTACTGTATCCATGAACGATGTGTTTCATTAAATTTATATATCTATTATTTATATATATAATTAATATAGATGATATATAAATAATGTGTTACATTTTTGATGTATGTAAATCAGGATATATGTAATAATAATATCATGAACAACAAGTCCAAACACGTACGATAAATGAAACAATTTTTTCCCAAAACGCTACTTTTACATGGAATTGACAAATGAACAGGTAATATAAATACCTATGTCAACCATATATGATATAATAAAAATTAATCTGATTCTGTAATAAGTCAATTACATTATTTAAATCATTATACAGGATGTTCGGATACATACGAATCATATCAGACATAAGGTAAGGGATAACTATTCCAATCTCGTTCTTATCTGAGATTGTTATTCGTAAGTATTTACTGGGGTTATTGTGATCATCCATTTCCATGTTCTAAAAAAATTTCTTTTACTTTTAAAGTCCTTTTTAAACATTTTTTAAATTTACTACATGTTATGAAAGGAATCTTACTTTTTTTACCACAAGGGGAACTTTTTGACATTTCAAACAAAAGTACGAGATAAATGTTATTTTTAACTTATACGGCGTGAAAGGATTTGTACGGTTTCATAACACCTCATTTTCATGAAGCTTAATCTACAATATATTATTAATATTTTCAAAAAAATACTTTTATTTTAATATTTCATGGAATTTTGTGAAAGGAAAATTATTTTGAAGAAGAAAAAATATTTTCCTCAAGAATTAATTTCAAGTGTTTTATCAAAACTATTTTCAATCTAAGATGACATTATTGAATATGTGTATGTTTCAAGTATAATGTATCTATGATTTACATGGTTTAAATTTTCTTATTATGAAATATCCATTTGTTTTATATGGATTATGTGTTGATGGGATGATGTTTATGAAACCCATTTTATTCTTTGGGTTATGATGAATATTTTAAGTTTATTTTGTGGCACAAGTAAGAATTATTTCATTATGATATGGGTGGGACCTATATCTCCCTAGAATAGATGGGGTAAAGATTTATATCTCATGAGATAGTCATGGTTGGAATGGTAAGTTAATCCCGTTCAGTGTTACTAGACTTGAATGAGGAGTGAACTCGATTCAGAGTGGGACATTGTCCACTAAGATGGTCTTGGCGGAAATGCCTTGGATACTATGGAAATAATAACATGTGATTAATGGATTCCACAATTACATGTTTTATTACCATGCTAGTTTATCATGACTATTGCTCCTTTATGATCTATACTTTGTGTACTTCCAAGATTTATGTCATTGCTCATGATTTTGATGTTTAGATTTTATGTTCACGTTTTTTCATTCGAATGTTTATGGATTGTTTTATGTTCTCTATGCTTACACTTACTGAGCATTTGAGCTCACCCTTTATATGTTTTATTTTCCCAAGGATTTAATGAATGGTTTTAGGTAAGAAAAAAAAGGGAAATATCTTTATGGGAGATGTCAAAGATCTTTATCCATGATTAGAAGATTATTTTCGGAGTTTCCAAAGACACTAAACTATTATGGTCCTTGTGTGTCTATTTTCATTTTGTATTATTTATTCCGCAAAAGTAATGTAATGTCCATTTACGCCATGCTTTTGGTCTCTACACAGATTTGTGATATAAGAAGTGAAATCACACAACCACAAATTCACAACCAACGAATGTATAACAACAGGGGATCACATCCCCACCCACATCACCCAATAATCGGTCCGTGAATGACAAAACAACCAAACCACTACCACCAACACAAAGCAGGCCCATACCGACACTTTCAAATTGAAATGTTTTAACACACTCTTTGATTCCAATTCTTCTGGGTACTTTAACCAGGGTGATCATAGAAAAGGTTTGATCCTGGTGCTTTCAAATTATTTAGCCGAATATAAGTAATTAAAAAATTTTCTTTACATAACCAACACATAAAGTAAGCTTTATTAGTTCACAGAGAAAGACCACCAATAGCCAGGATTATCAGTAGGCATAAGCCCGCACAATTCGGAAATCATTAATCATGAAAGAGGGGAAAAACATAGCAGCATCATCGATCACACCCCTCCTCTTCATTCTTTAGAATCCATTTATTATCTTCATTTATGTTTGGTTCACCCAATTCTACAGAAGCAGTAGTGTACCCACCCCACAAGATACACAGGAAGGAGAGGAGAAGGTGAAAACCCTACTTGATTTATCAATGATCGAAGATTCTCTTGACGCGTGAGGAACATGAGGTGCACAAAAAGCAGGGGTGTGACATTGGGAAGGACGAGCAGAAGAATTGATCACAGAGTGATCGAGAAAAAGAAACCTAGGGAGGACCCTTTAGTATATAAAGGCTGGGGATGGTTGATATAATGAGATAAGAATGCGAAACTGCATAAGGAGCAAGGTCGTGTGTTAACCATGTGGCCCCACACGTCATTAAAGGGTCCCCACCGTTAGGGGCGGTTTTAACCGACGCACACCAGGGTACCTCACTTAAACAAACTCCAATAATTGGATTTAATGGGCTTAAAAACAGGCGTAAAAGTGTCAAAATAATATTTAAATCTCAATTTTCCCAAAAAGGAGGCGATACTGGCTAACCCATGGGGGTTAGGCTAGGTCTACCGGTTAGCTGAACAACCGGTAGGTTGATGATACTGGTAGACTGAGCTACTGGTAGACTGAGCTAGGGGTAGGCCAAGATACTGGTAGGCCGAGCTACCGGTAGGCTCTGGCTACCGGTAGGCCGCGGCTACCGGTATGCCGTGGCTACCGGTAGGAGGCGGCTACCGTTAGGTGGCGACAACAGGTAGATTGAGCTATCGGTAGGCCGAGCTACCGGTAGGCTGCGTCTACCGGTAGAACGAGTTACCAGTAGGCTGAGATACGGGTAGGCGGAAGATACTGGTAGACCGAGCTACCGGTAGGCCTGCTACCGGTAGGATGAGGCTACCGGTAGGCCTACCGTGGGTCAAACCTCACCGAGAAGTTGGTATGGCCTCCCAGACCACCTAGAACACCTCAAACATCATATTTTTTCTAAGTAATGGACTTCCGAAATCCCAGGCCATTACATCAAATACCTCTCAAACTATTCTCGCCCTCGAAAATGAAAAGTACCCACAAGGAAAGAGACGGTCCGAACAGCCACCTCTAAAGATACCCCTCAGGAGTGAACCTCATGGATGACTAAAAACGCCTCCCTCTCAAGAACCAAGCAACCTACCATGTCAAAACTGCCCAACCATGTGGTTAGGGGAGTCCCTTCCCCATGTCAAGATATTATTTTCTTTGGGTGGTACCGACTCGCCCGAACAGGTTTAATCGCATCCACCTTAATGAGTATTGAGTAGGGGTTGGGTCCTCCCCTACCCATAGCCAGGACATTCCACACACATCCCAAGGAAAGAAAAACCACATATTTCATAGCCAACAAGGTAAAACTCCCCACCACAACAAGTATAAATAGAACAGTACAAAACTCAAAACAACTCTGGGTACTAGGCACGCATCTATGCTTCCCTCTCCCATGTACTCTCCTCAAGCCCACCATGACTCCATAACACACGAACCATGGGAATGGTTCAACCACGAAGTACCCTCTCCTCATGATCCTCGATCATCACTGCTATTTACAAAATGGCCATGTCGTCCTTGATGTCTAGATCTCCCCACCCGAGGACGTGTGAATTGTCGTGCAGATATCGACGGAGCTGTGATACATGGAAGGCTTCATGTATCCTCAGTAGTGGCGGTGGTAACACTAGCTGATAAGACACTTTTCCAACATGGCACAACACTTCAATGGGTCCGATGGACCTGGGAGAAAGCTTACTCCCCTTACTGAACATCTGTTCTCCACGCCGAGGGGAGACCTTCAAGAACCCGCGGTCTCCATCCTCAAACTCCAAGGGCCTTCTCCTGCTATATGTGTACGACTTTTTCCTGTCCTTGGCCGCCTTCATCCTTTCCCATATAAGCTAAACCATCTCTATCGTGCTCTGCACCACCTTCGGGCCAAGGATGCCCGCTTCTCCAACTTCGGTCTAACACAGAGGTGAGCAGCATGGCCTCTCGTACAAGGCTCAAAAGGAGCCATACCAATGGTAGAGTGATATCCATTATTGTAAGAAAACTCTAGTAGAGGAAAATGTCGCACCCATGATCCTCCTGAGTCTAGAAAACATGGCCTCAACATATCCTCCAAGGTATGGATATTGCACTCTCTCTGTCCATTTGTCTGGGGATGGAAGGAAGTGCTAAGACGTAGTCGGGTGCCAAAAGCATGCTGAAATCCTCTCCAGACATGTGAGATAAACCATGCATCCCAATCCATGAATATGGACCTTGAGACTCCATGCAACCACACCACCTCATCCATGTACCATTGTGCCAAAGCATACACCGCACTCGACTCATTAATCGCCATATAGTGAGCTGATTCCATCAACTGCTCCACTACTACCAAGATGGCATCGTACCCCCCCCCCTGAACCTTTGTTAGTCCCATGCTGAAATCCATCGAGATATCCTCCCACATCAACTAGGGGACATCTAGAGACTATACAGGCCTCCTGGAACTCAGTGTTCAGCCTTTACCTACTGACAAACTAGGCACTTGGCCACAAAATCTGCCATTTCCCGCATTACTCCAAGTCACTAGAACTGTTTCTTCCTACCCTGGTACATCTTGGAAACTCCGAGGTGTACCTATTGGGGTGAGTTGTGTAACTCACTATGAACCTTGCCGCGCATTGCCTCTTGAACAAATAGCCTTTCCCGGAAAAGAATCTGGTTCTGACCATCATCCGTCCATCCCTATGGGGCATTGCTCTGGTCAACTCGGCCTCGCATCACTTCGCACTCTGGGTCTCCCCACAAAGACACCTCCACTTGTTGAAACAAAGAAGACTGCACTGTCATCTGATACAGGAAACCTCTATCGCTATCTATCCTCACATCCATGTGCAAGGCAGCCAACTCCTCCATTGCCTTCCAGGCGTCTGCCGACTCTCGGACCACATCCTGCTACGACCTCATACTCAAGGAATAGGCCACTACATTCCCTTTTCCGGATATGTTGGAAATCTCGAAGTCTTAATCCTGGAGGAACACCATGCTTTTCTGCTGCCGCAAGTTTAGGTCACGTTGGGAGAAGATATCCCTCAAACATTTTTGATCTGTTAAGACCACAAAGAATTCCCCGATGAGGTAATGATGTCAAAACATCAGTGAAAAAACGATCGTTGCAAGCTCCAGGTCATGGGTGGAATAATTACCGTCATGGGGGAATATCATCCTAAACTCATAAGAAATCACCCTTGTCACTGCATCAACACACATCTGAGGCCTTTCCCCGAAGCATCACAAAACACCTCATACACCGCCCCTTATTTTGGTAGTCTCTTCACTGGGGCACTAACCAAATTCTCCTTCATATTTCAGATGGCTATCTCACACTACTCACCCCACACGAAAACCTGCTCCTTTTTGGTCAAGGTTGTCAAAGGGGCTGCATCTCGGGAGAAGTTGAGTACGAACCTCCGATAGTAACCCGCCAGCCTGAGGAAATTGCAAACCTCTACCACATTCTTGGGTGCTTCCATAGAATCAAATGCCTCAGCCTTTGATGGTTCCACCGCTACCCCCCCATTCGGACACTGCGTTCCCAAGGAAGTGCACTTCTCACATCCAAAACGTGCATTTCGACAACTTCCCATAGAGATGGTGTTGTCGAAGGACCTCCAAAACCATCCTCAGGTGCTCTGCATGGTCCTCCAATGACCTTGAATAGATCAAGATGTCGTTGATGAACACAACTGCAAACCGATCATTGTACTCCAGGAAGACGGAGTTTATAAGCCCCATGAACACATTCGGGGCTTTCATAATGCCAAAGGGCATGACCACAAACTCGAAGTGCCCATATTTTCACCTGAATGCTATCTTCGAGATGCCGCCCCTTTTCACCCTCAACTGGTGATATCCAGACCGTAGGTTGATATTTGAGAACCATACTTCCCCTTTCATCTGGTAAAATAGATCCTCTATCCATGGAAGAGGGTAGTGATTTTTGATCATTACCTGATTCGGCTTCCTGTAGTAAATGCACAACCTGAGACTACCATCTGCCCTCTTTGCGAATAAGATTGGAGCACACCACAGTGACACACTTGGTCGAACATAACCCCACTTCATCAGATCATCGATCTGAATCCGCAACTCCCGTAGGTCTGAAGGTGCCATCCGGTAAGGAGATATCGAAATCGGACGAGCATCAGGGTGAATGTCTATCTGAAAATCGATATCACATAGAGGGGGTAGAGTCATTACGTCCTTAGGAAAGGCTTCGATAAAATATTTGACGATTCCTGGCACCTCCACCATCTCAGCATCTACTAGCATTACTAACAGCTCGGCTAACAAAGAGTGGAGGGGTTCTTCTCACCTTCTACCCTTTTGTCAACTCCGATCACCAGTGAAAGTAACACGCCGGCCACCCAAGTCTAAAAACACAACTCTTCCTTGAAAATAGTCAATGAAGACACCCATAGAGAACAGCCAGTCGATTCCTAGAATGACATCGTATGGATGCCTCTCTAGCAGTAGTAAATCCCTGACCGACTGATGTGGCCCTATCATCATTCTTCATCCTCAGAAAACATAAAACATGTCAGTCTGACTTCTGACTAGTGTGCTCAGTAGCAGGGGAACTGGAAGTCTCTCGGAATCTAGGCCCAGAGCATGGGCCATACCGGGTGCAACAATGTAGTGCGAAGCTCCGGTATCGAACAAGGCGCATGAAAGGGTACTGAACTAAATGATCGTACCTCCAAAATTCTCCGGTCCTGCTGGAACTGCTACCTCTGCGATGTGCAACATTCTACGTTGAGCTCCTCTGCCCCTCGGATGTTGGTCGCCTCCCTGACCACACCCTGTTCGGGGTCACTAAGGAGCGCCCTGAGATCGGCCTCCCCCTGCAACGTTTTCCCCCGGAGGAGAGGGAGCTCGCTGCCCTGCTGCTGCTACTGGAAGGGCCTAGCTGGAAGCTGCTGCTGAGGTGAGTGATGGGCCTGTCCACCACAGTCGTAATGAACTCGGTCCGAGCACTGATTACAGAGATGTCCATGGCTCCCACAGGTGAAGCACATCGGTCATAGGCCCGATTGGAAAGGGAGAGGACTGGGGGACCGGAACTAGAACTGTTGTGGCCTGCTCCCTACTAGTCGGAACCGAGAGGGTCCTGATGCTTGTGGATTGGTGATGAAAGCCTTCCCATTCGATGATCCCAGCTGAATCCCCATTTCTGACACACATCCTAGAGCATGCATCCTCTCCACAACTTCGGCCTTCTTCTGGACCTCCAAGTATGTCGGCAAGGTGAAGGGGGTAACTACGTACTGAAGAGAGGGTCAGAGCGCCTCCTCTAAACGTCTTACCTGAGACTCCTCATCTGGAAAGAGGTCTCAGGAAAAGCGGAGGAGGTCCTTGAACTTGATCCCCAGCTCCCTTACCAACACACTCCAATGCTAGAGGGAGAGTATCTCCTGCCTCTTATCTGCCTTCATCGTAGAAGAGAGGAATTCCGCACAGAACTCCTTCTCGAAATCATCCCCTGCCACCTCAGCCTCTCTCCTCTCCCCTAGGTAGATTGTTCACATCTAACGCGCTGCTCCCCACATCTGGCTGACGGACAGAGGAACCCAGCAATCTGTCGGAGCCCGAAACAAGCCGAAGGCTATCACCAGTTCCTCTAAACAACCCTCCGTCTTCATGTCAGAGGTGCTTCACTCATACTTATCGAGGGTTTGTTGCATGAAGGATAAAATATTCCTCTTCCACTGATAATCTTCCTCCTCTCGGTCAACCCTATGTCAATCAACCAGGTCGGGCTCCTGGGCCTCGATTGCTCGTACAACTCAGGGTCATCTCTTGGGTTCCATTGCTGCAAGGTATACAAAGAATGCCTAATCCCATGTAGTGCAGAATATTGTTCTTAAATCTTCTTAAACATCTTATTTATTTAGAGTTCCACAAACACCCATTAAACATGAGAACACAAGTCATTATGATGAATGTACCTTTCCTAGGGTCTCTACCTCAATATCATCATTCCCTCACTTGGTCATTCGGTAGGTCCAGAGTCCTTGCATCAGATAACGGGGGGCCCTAAAATCCCATTACTAGACGGTCTTTCCTATCATAATTCACATACCAAGGTCACCCAACACTATTTCTCTACCATCCCATGCAATCCTCACTGTGACTAACTCAAGACTCCATCCTATCTCTACACCTACTTTGATACCATTCTGTCACAACCCGCCTTCATCAAAAGGAGGGATGGGTCAGCAGATTGCCAGAACCTTCCTTCTTTAAGTTGAAAGAGAGATAATGACCCCTGAAACCTGCCTTCAATAGGTCCCTGAGTGGTGACCAGCACCAATGGTATAAAATCATACACTAAATTGAAGGAATTACCCTCTTTATTTTAATATGATCGATAGATAAGATACAAAATCCGACAACACCAAAACTAAAGTGCAAGTATGGATGAAAGTAAATCATTCCCATATGCATGTTCAAAGGTAAAAGATAAAATTCAGAAATTGTCAAATACAATAGAATAACACGAAAATGGAAAATAACAATAGCAACTATCCCAAAGGTCCAAGCCTGTACAGTCCATCATGATCCCTGAAGTCCTCCTGGAAACCTGAAAACAGTTTTATATACATAGGTTGAGCATAAAAGTATACTCAGTAGGGAAAAACTAAGGACTCTCTTGCATAAGTGGGGAGGCATACTAATGCCCTGTGAGAAAAGATATAACCAAGCACCTAGCAAGGAAACTAACCACCCAATAACTGGCCACACTCACCAAATAAGGCAAGTAGTAATGTATAATAAAATCACATCGATGTTTGGGTACCCCGCGCCACATTCCCACTGGTTATTGAAGACATCCTATGCATCGGACCAATCTCGTCATCCTCATCGCAGTCCCACTACCATACCCCGCCCGCACACACCTGGGCCACAACCACACATCCCTCCCTCAAACACCTGGGCCACAACTGTCACACCTAACCACGCCTGCGAACACCTAGGCCATAACAACCACTGCCATGCCTGAAGACACCTGGGCTAGATGAACTACTACCATGCCCAAAGACAGCAGGGCCTCATACCAAAGATAATTGGTAAACCACCTACCCACACACACCTAGGCCAACCACCACACTACCCTTCCCGAAGATTCTTGGGCTAATAATGGACTTCAAGCTATCAAAGCCTACCCGAAGACACTTGGGCCATCTGGGAAAGGGACCAGAAAGGAGATAATTACTAACCACTAATAGAAGTGTTGGGAAAACACCCTCCCCCATGAAATGTTGGTGATCAAAACTAATTTCTCAACATGGTTGGGGAGCGAACAAGAAACACAAAACTAAAAGTATATGTATAAATAAAATTCAGTCACCCAAATCTAGGTTTTTATTCAGCCAGCCTAAAGAACACAATCATCACCCATGACCAAGTCACAACTCACATCAGACCGAAAACCATTTATCACATCCTTGTTTCATGTTCAGTTATAATGATAAACATGTTTATGCACCTACTTAGGCAACTAGAAAGCATAAGCACAATCCAAGGAATGAGTACAGTCAAACATCAACATAAAAATCCACATCTGGTTCTCTTGTAAGGTAAGAACAACAAAAACGGATAGGGGAGATCCCTCGATGTACTGGAACAAAAGTGAAACCCAAGATACAGCCCCATGTCCCCAAAATCCCGAAGCCAACAGTTTCTCCACAAGAGTGGATCCCCCATAATTCGTGATATAAGCAGAGAAATCACACATCCTCAAATTCAAAACCAATGAGAGTATAACAACAGTGGATCCCATCCCCACCCACATCACCCAGAAATCGGTCCGTGAACGAAAAAAACAACCAAACCACTACCACCAACAAAAACCAGGCCCATTAAAGTATTTTCAGATATAAAAGATTTAACACACTCCATGATTCCAATTCTGTTGTGCACATTAACCAGGGTGATCACAGAAAAGGATTGATCCTGGTGCTTCCAATTTATTTAGCCGAATATAAGTAATTAACCAATTTCCTTTACATGACCATCAAAAGAAGTAAGGGTTTATTAGTGAATAGAGAAAGACCACCAATGGCCCTGAGTTTTAGTAGGAAAAAGCCCGCAAAATTCAGAAATCATTAATCATGAAAGAGGGGAAAAACATAGCAACACCATCGATCACAGACCTCCCCTTCATGATTTAGAATCCGTTTATTATCTTCATTTATGTTTGGTTCATCCAATTATACTGAAGCCGTAGCATACCCACCCCGCAATATATACAGGAAAGAGAGCTGAAGGAGAATCCCCTACTTGATTAATCAATGATTGAAGATTCTCTTTATGTGTGAGGTACATGACGTGCGCAAAAAGTAGGGGTGTGACCTCGGGAAGAATGAGCAGATGGACCAATCATAGGGGGATCGAGAAAAAGAAACCCAGGGAGGACCCTTTGGTTTATAAAGGCCATGGATGGTTGAGATAATGAGATAAAAATGTGAAACCGCGTAAGGAGTGGAGTCATGGGTTGACCACGCAACCCCACACATCATTAAAGGGTCCATGCCGTTAGGGGAAGTTTAAACCGATGCACACCAGGGTACCTAACTTAAACAAGCTCCATTAGTTATAGTTAATGGGATTTAAAATAGGTGTAAAGGGGTCAAAATAGGGTTTAAAACTCAATTTTCTGAAAAAGGAGGAGATACTGGCTAACCCGTCGGGGTTAGGCTAGGTCTACCAGTTTGCTGAGGTACCGATAGGCTACAACTACAGGTAGACTGAGATACCAGTAGACTGAGCTACCAGTAGGCCGAGCTACAGATAGGCGGTGGCTACCGGTAGTCCTAGCTACCTGTAGGCCGAACTATCGGTAGGCTGTGGATACTGGTAGACCCAGCTACCTGTAGGCTGAGCAACTGGTAGGTTGCGGCTACCGGTAGACCGAGATACCGGTAGGCCTGCTACTGGTAGGCTAAGGCTACCAGTAGGTCTACCATGGGGCAAACTTCATTGAGAAGTTGGGATGGCCTCCCAAACCACCCAGAACACCTCTAAAATCAGATTTTTACTAAGTAATTGACATCCAACAACGCGGGCCATTACAATAATCTTGATCATTTTTTTTCTTATAAGTTGAATATAATTCACCACTGCAATCTACCAATGAGGCACCAGAATTTGTTTTTGGTATTAGAACTATCTCATGACCCTGTCATATTGGTTCCACTAAACAATAAGAAAATGGACCAATCAAACCACATTAGTATAATGATTCATCCACATATTACCATAATCTAGAAGATATCCCAAAATATCACCTACACATGGCATCAAATTAATCTACAAAGAGAAATAAATTTGACCACTTATTAAACAAAGTAGATAAATTATAGCAAACAATAGTTTATGAATATCTCATCAATTGAAAATATTCACACATATGATAGTAATATTATGTGGAATATGTAGTTCTATATAAATATGTTTATGAGTAGCTCCACCTATGAATTACATGTAACAAAATTTCTAATATTATATAAATAGTATATGATATTCTATGAAAAGTATGTATTGAAAATTTTATGTACCTATGAGAAAATGGTCCCATACACAATGCATCGAGAGGTAAATTAGTGACAAACCAAGGTAAAAGAGTGGGTAATTATATCCAGGACCACTAAAATAAAAAAAACCACCCATATCTATTTCCTCCATGCATGATTCCCTACAAATCACTATATAAACATGTGGAAGAGACACTCAACCCAAACTACACCATCTACCACAAGTAGATGTTGGTAAATCAGATGAAAATATGATCTAGAATGATCTGAAATAATGTTCCACCGATCAATATAAAAAATTCATTATCTTACATATCTCTGCAATGTCACATTATCCACATATAGATCAATTGGGATGAAATGATTGTCCATCAAGGTCATCCATAACATACCTTCTTTAAGGGTTCATAGTGTGTCTGATAACGGTATGTCCAAATATCAAGTTAAAATGTAATCACGTATAGATATCATCATACCTATAAAAACATCTCCATTCACAGGATGACCCAATAATATAGATACATCAATTAATTTAAAAAACATCTCCCACCGAGTCTTAAGAAATTTATATATCTCTATCATTTATCTCTCAATCAATTTAGAAATGAGTAAACCATTCATGGATATATACCTACACATGAACAAATCCTAGAACATGGAGCAACACAAATAAGGTATTATTGGATAAGGTGGGATATCATGGTTAAATTGATAGGACATGTGGAATTTTAGTGTCGATTATTCTCCATTATCCAATATGAATTGTGATTTTTTCTCACTTTGTGTGGTGAGTAATGATGGATCCTCAGGGCCTGGATGTAGCTATGCAAATTGCATCTATTTAAATAAATAATGAGATGATAAACATATATACATCTATGATTCACCAAATAAATATATAACCATTAGTAATTAAATATTTTTTTGATATTAATTCCTTTTACAAAAATGATATATTAATATAATAAATAAAATAAAATATTATTTTATTTGCACTATAATAATATATTAATATATATACATAAGTTTATTTTACAGAATATATTAATATTTAAATTTAATACAAAGTACTAATATATATTAACTATAATACATTGACATATTAAATATATATATTATTTAAAATTTTCTTTCAATCTGATTGGATGATAAATTAAAATTTATTAATTTATTAATATGTTAATATGTTAAAACATTAATATAAATATAAATACAATTCACCGAAAAAAATAATAATCAAAAAAATTACCCAATAATTTTATAATATATTTTACTCAAATAAATAATAAATATAACAAGAAAATAAAAAACAAAAATTTTCAAATTAAAAAAAAATCATTTTAAAATATTTTAAAATATTATTCGGCACCGAATCAAATTATTTGATCTAATTTTGTTATCTATAGTCATTAATTAAAAAACATTTTTTAAATTACTTTTCATATTGACTTACTAATTAATATATATTTTTCACAATACATATGTAAATTACTTTCAAAATTAATAATTAAATAAATAAATAATATATTTATTATAGTAAAACAATATATATATGTTTGTGTGTGTGTGTGTGTATTAATTCTAAAACATTAATATACTATCTATATATTATTCAATTATTATTTTTAATTTCATGATGATTAAATTACAATGCAACAGATTTTTTTTAGAATAATATAATAAAATATTAATGAATAATATAATAAAATAAAATATATTTCTAGAATAATATCATTAATATTATAATATATTATTATAATAATATAATTAAATGTTAATGAATATATAAATATTACACTGCATAAAAATATTCATTATAAATCACTATTTAATTTATTAATATAATTTATATAATAAAATTATATATATTTGTATATATATTTAACAATATATTGCTATTAAATCAAAATTAAAAAATTATTTTTTCGATACTATTAAAAAACTAATTCAAAATGAATGAAAATATTATTCTAAAAAATCATAAAAAATATTACAAGATAAATTTTGTTTTATAATTTATAATTTAAAAAATTTAGAACACAATATTTTTTAAATATATATATGGAAATTATTGTATAAATTAATTACTATGAATAATGTAATACATGTGTTATGTCAAAAAAATGCACCAAATATGATATATTCAAAAAATTTAAAAACCCATTGTATTATAATAAAAAAAATAATTCAAAACACATGTTATAATAAAAAATAATAAAATACACGTCTTTTTATAAAACAAATACAGGTAAAATGATATATTCCATAATAATAATAGTAATAATGTTTATTTTAAAAAATATTAATAGTTTCAAAAGCCAATATAATGAAATAAATATCACAAAAAATGTTTTCATGTAAAAATACATATGTATTGTGAGTTATTTTACATTAAAAAAAGATGATATTTCCAATACATTTTTTTACATTATAATAAAAAATTAGAACTAAATATAAATATCTGAATGATATAATGTACATATCCAAAAACTATTAAAAATTTTAATTAATATAAATAATAACATCGTACAATAACATGTGACATTATATGATAGAAATTAAAATTTTATAAATCCAATATTTAAATTAAAATTTATTTTAAATGAAATAAAGAAATATAACACTATATTAAAAATAAAATATCATTCTAGAGAAGCCAAATGTTTCGTTCACCAAAATGGGGTGTCAATTTTTAGATTTTGGATCTCGATTCACTAATGTATAAGGTACTTTTTAAATTCCCGGTTGACCTAATCAATGATCGGAGGGGTATCCATCTAAATCGACCACAAAAATGGTACGCAGAAGCGTAAAACGGATTTTTCAGGGAGGGTTTCCTTGGTCTATGATGTTTGGAGGAGGTATGACCTGATCTGTAGGGATGGATGATGTCACTATACTGAGGGAAGTATTGGTCTGTGACATGAGGCACATCAAGATCTATAGAAAATGAGGAGTGCATTGTGTCAAGGCTTTAATATGGCATATTAATTAGGGACTTTATATTAAGGCTTATTATGCAACAATCTTCCCAAAAATGCTCTTTCAATGAAATATCCTTATGTATTTAAGGATATTTGGAAGGAGAATTCATGACTATAAATATCCCAATGGTTCATAACTAACACCATGAACATTATCTGAATGGAGAATGTCATATGATGAAATAAGCATAATTAATGTTAGGGTTTTAACTTCCCTCTTTAGTGATACAAGAATATTATTTATTAGGAAATATCATGTGAGTGGGAACCTGTAAAAATACGACCCCGGTTTCACAGAACTGGAGCCTTAATTTTTTACATTTTCATGTTTATAGGAATGTCATATCATGAAGCAACTAATAGTATATTATTTTTGGAAAACTAGGTATATACAAAAGTTGATCCATAAAACATGAAATAAAATACAATATAGAAATTTCTTTTACAACATTCTTATCTCCAAGGTTATCTATGAATGTCATTCATAATATATCTATTTATGTCTTTGGAAAATGAACCATAATAATTAGGTGAGCTCAAATTCTCCATAAGCGTATTAAATACAATTGATGATATCATAAACATAAACATTCGGCATAGGGAATAAAAAAACACTAATACCTTAAAAATAAACATGAACACATCATGGAAGGAATAAGAGATAAATAAATAATACAATAATAAAGAATAATCCATTGTATTCTACCTATCAAATAACCATAGGAAAATTTAATTAATTTTTTCATAATGAGGTAATTCATAATGTCAGACATCATAACCATACCTTCAAGTCGTCATGCCAAGAACGTAAATAACCATTTTGAGAAGGCCACATCTCAAGACGTTAGTTTGGATCATGAGACCTTCCAATGAATCCATGTGATATGTAGGGCCCCACCTATCACTTCTAAAGTCCAAATCATTCCTCATATTAAAGGGGATAAACAAAAACGACATATACATTCATACATGAACAAACATATGAAATGAAAATAATTTCCCCAAACATTGAGCATAAACACTAACCATTCCGAGTAAATTGGTGAATGGTTTTAGGATAGGACATAAAAATTAAAACTAATAATATAACATTAAATTAACTATTATATATTATATCATAAAATATCAATCCAAATAATATATAATAATAAACAAGAGTGTTGAAATAGATGATGATATTCTTATAAATGTTTGAGTAATTCTTGATACAAATACTCTTTTTCAATAAAAAGAAGAGTTATTTTGGGGAAATATTTGTATATAAATAGAAGGGATGTAAGATATTATTTTCATAATAAAATTTGTGATTTTAGAATGATAATCTATTCAAAAAATAAATTATAGAGTGCCCTTGAAAATAGGTTAGAATTTGAGAAATCCCCTTGAATCAGGCTTGTATTTCGGGATATATTTTTGAATGATCCTTTTTGAAATATTTAAATCCCAATAAATTAAAGTAATAATCTGGTTCGTACACATATATATAAAATTAAAAAATTATTTATGAGTATTAAATTTCAATAAATAAGAGTAACCTGAATGAATATTTTGGTTTAGGTAGAAAATCCTAATCTTAAAAATGATGGTCCTCTTAACTTGATATAGATTCGTGGAAAACAAAATTAAATTCATTAATTAATATTTAAAGAACATATTATTTATTTAATTTATTTTTTATTACCATATTATGTTCTTTCATATCCCTCTTGATGGGCGAAATTGGTATAATTGTTTTTATTGGGAAGTGTTTTCTTCTAGGGAATTCATGACTGGTTTATATATATTCATGTACGGATAAACATGTAAGATGAGAATAGTTTTCTAGAATAGAAGATGTATTTTAATTTTTAAAATCAAAAAGATTACATGGATATTAAATTCATTTTTTTATTTTGTGTGAAGATGAATTATTATATAAAATTTTAACGACAAAGTTTTTGATTAATAGGCAGTTTTTGATCACAACGAACTCATTTTGTTTTAGAAATAAATATCTTGTGTACAAAAAGATTCCTAAACCATAAATAAGATATAATACATATATTAATTTCTATTTCAAACATTATAGTTGTTTCATTACAATAATTTAATATGGTAACAGAAATTAAAACCCATCATCAGTGAATGTTATAAATTTACACATCTCATATGCAAGTTTCATTTCTAGTATAAAAGACGGGTAAATGAGAGATAATGATGAATTATTAAATTATAAAAACCACCACCCAGTACATTTATGTTATTTTAGTTATAATTATATATGGATGGAAGGATTTTTTGAAATAAAAAGAAAAGAAAGGAACTCAAAAAAATGATAAGTTAGGAAATCCCTTATAAAATCCATAGCCCAACGATGCCGGTTAAAAATTCATAAAATATTTTGATGAGAGAAAAAGGGGTATGTGATCATTCATAAATAATATTGATAGTATGGGGGGTTCCATAATGATATATAACAACTTAATAAAATTGAAATTAAATGAGAATAACATTAAATGAGTATTTGAAAAGAAGAAGGGTGGTAGATTCCCTTTCCTTGTATAGTAAATCCTAAAAATTATTATTGGGAGATTAGGGGACTCAAGTAACCATGGGAGGAAATATGTGGAAGTATAAATACATGATAGTTTTGTATTATTTATTTTTAATGAAATAAAATTAAAAAATGAGTTTGTATTAATAATAAAATAGAGGGATTTGGTTATTTATTTAAAAAGACACCTCATTAGTGGTATTTTACAAAACATGGGATTTCCCATTTATTAGGCCATGATATTGGATACATAGGAAACCTCATTTAATTTTATAATTTAAAAAATACTTCCATAATTTGATATTAATTATTATCATTATGATTTCATTAATCATAGTAAAAAGTCAAATATGTGTTTTTACTATTCACGAAAAACGAATGTATTTTATAAAATTCTCATAAATTAAGAGTAACCTAATAGTTAAATTGTAATTTAAAAAGATAATTCCATTATATGAATATAGTTTTCTAAAAATGAAAATAGTAATTTTAAATAAAATCATATTTTATTCAAAAAATAACAATTTCAGTACTATACTTTGATTTATATCAACTAGAAAATTTTTTCCACATATCATTATCTAATAAAAATAGGAGAATAAAATAATAATATGATTTACTACTCATAATGTACATATTTATCTTCCTACATGTATGTTAATATTAATCGAAAAATATGTTTTTCTTCTCACACTCTAAATAACTTAATTAACGCAACCCAGAATTTTAGTTTTTTGAAATTCAAATCACAATGGTGGAAAAATTATGTTTATAAGATAGGTTATAACGAAGTGTTATTTTTAGAGACTCAATGTTTCATGAATTCAATATTAAATTTATTTATAAAACCTTGGGGTGTTACATTATCCCCCCATAAGAAAGCTCATCCACAAAATCAGTACAATGTTACCTCATAATAATATTCGGTTAGTTTTTCATCATATGATCCTAGGGCTCCCATGTTGCTTCATAAATTTTATGATTTTTTAAAATAACCATTACCATTTATGTCATCTGATTCCTCCACACATGTTTCTTATTGTATATAATTCAGATAGGCTTTTCACATTATGGAAAGATAGGTTCCATTCCTATTCCATAAAAAGTGAGTACATTTGTTGGTTATGGAATGTAATTTCTCAATAATGATAGATGGGAGACATTGTGAACAATATAAATTTTAGGAGGTATAGAAAAATTATAAACCACAACTCCAGCACTTTCAAAAATTTGAAAACAACCAATGTACCTAGGGCCCCATTTCCATTTCATCCCAATTCATATAAAACCCTTCCCTAGAGATTAATTTATGAAAAAATGATCTCCCAATTGAAATTAAAAACCTTATATAAATTATCAACAGAGATATTTTGTCTATTTTGAGATTATTTTATATGGTTATGATTAGTCTTTACCGTTTCTATTTTTTCCTCCACAAGCTCTGGACCCAGAAGCTTCCTTTCACAAATTTCATCCCAACATGTCGGTGTACGACATCTCATTCTAGATAATGCTTCATATGATTCTATTTGAATGCGGGAATGGAACTAATATTTTATTAAAACTCCAAAAATTTTAAATACTAATCCCACACACACTGAAAAACATGTGAGAATGATATCAACATATCTTCTAATGATGGTATTGTTCATTCTGATTTCCCATCAGTTTGAGAGTGATAAGTCTTACTCAATCGAAGCTTAGTATCCAAGGCTTCCTAAGGAATTTTATTGAATTTTGATGTAAATCACGGGCCACTATCAAACACTATTGAATTTGGTTCCCTAATAAGTCATACAAATTCATTGCTATAGATTAATGCTGGGTGCTCATGTGAAATCTTCCCTTATTGAGAGAAAATATTTAGATTTTGTAAGTCGATCCATAATTACCCATCTGGGATCATTCTTTCATGGAGTTATGGGAAATCTGGTGAAAAAATACAATGTGATTTCATCCCATTTCCATGAATGAATTGGTATAGGTTTCATGAATCCTCTTGGATGTTTTTTTTCATCCTTCACCTTCTGATAGAATAATCATATTGATACATAGTCATTCGTTTCCCCTTCGTGTTGTCCCACAAGTAATGTTCCTTCGAATCTCAATAAATTTCAGTACTACCATTGTTTAAATAGAAATTAAAACTATGGGAGTCATCCAATAACCCCCTTTTCATCTCGGGTATAGAGGGAACACAAAGCCTCTTGCCAAATTTCATAATTCCATCTTCATATATGATGTCTTTCTACTTCACATTTTTGAAAACATTAATTTTATTTTGAAGGTTCTCATCATCAGGCTGAGAGATTTTAATGCTTTATAATAATGATTCTATGTAACCTATTGATAATTTAGTGATGTTTCACCGTCATTGATACTTACCATATCCATATTTACTAGATAAATGAATAAGGGAGCCCTTACAATCCCCATTTTGTTTAAAAATTTATGATCCTTCCCGCTCAAGGAATCAGATATCTTGTTTTCATTTTCTAGGTGGTAGTTTTTAGGAAAATCATAATCCATGAGTAGATTGAGCCATCACCACTGCATCATATTAATTTATTTCCATGAGAATATATATTTCAAAGACTTGTGATCTGTACATATCACAAATCTTTCACCATGGAGATAGTGTCTCTATATTTTAAAACAAATGATCATAGCAGCTAACTCATGATCATTAGTATGATATTTTGGTTCTTTAATTTTTAACTGCCTTCATGCATAGGCAGTAACACTATAATTCTACATAAGGAAACAACCAAGTACTTTATTTGAAACATCACTCTAGATCTCAAACCCATCATTCCAGAATGGTATAGTTGGGATCAATGAATTCACTAATCTCCCCTTTAATTCATAGATTCATTCCTCACATTATTTTATCCGTACTATGATAACCCCTTTACATGTATTCATGGTCATTGGGTTAGCTAAAACAGAAAATTTATAAACGAAATGCCAAAAATATCATTCTACACCAATAAAAATAAATATATTGGCTAGGTTTGTTGGGGTATCCCATTATTGAACAACTTTTATCTTCATAGGATCAACGAATGTCAGATCCCTATAGAAAATATGTTCATGAAAAAAACTTATTAATCGAAAATTAAACATTTCTAAACTTCTCATATAATTCATTTCTTTTAAGAGTCATAGGAATAATGTGCACCTTACTTTCATGATCTGCATATCTCTTTAGTATAACAAGATATCGTCAATAAATACCACCACAAAGTCATCCAGATAATATATGAAAACATTGTAAATTAGATCCATCAAAATAGTGGGTGCATTAGTTAGTTCAAAAGGCATTAGTGTAAACTTGTAATGCCCATACCATGTTTGAAATGATGTTTTAAGATTATCTTCCTCCCTAAAAAACAACTAATGATATTTAGGTCAATGGTCAATCTTAGAACAAAATTGGAATCCATGATGTTGATCAAATAAATCATCAATGTATGGTTGGGGATACATTTTCTTTATAGTTATAGCATTGATCTCCCTTTAGTCAAAGCACAACATCAAATATACATCATTATTCTTAAGGAAAGGATCATGGGATCCTCATGGAGAGACAATATGGAGAATAAATCCATTTTAACTCAAATCCTCTAGTTTCTTTTTCAGTTATACTAATTCCTCTATGAACACTCTAAAAGGAATATTTAATATATGCCTTCAACCAAGATTTGCATTAATGTAGAACTAAACTTCCCACTCTTGAGGATATCTAGGTAAATACTATGGAAGAACATCAACATATTTTTGCACAGTAGGTACATCCTATATTTGAATATTCCTTTCCTCACTCAAATATATTGATTTTTCATCCTCCATAATAATTAAATTTAGTAGAGCTATTGTGGATGGATATAAATGAGAATCATATGGTTATGTTTCTAAACTAAAGATTTGGAATTAAACATCACCCTCACAAATTGTAATTTCATTGTTATTTAAATATATTCTCACATTAATAATTTAAAATCCAATATTCACCAAGGATTATATCAATGTAAATCATTGGTATGATCATATAATCTAACGATAATGCACATTCATATCCCATAATGATGACTACTTGACACATGTTTGTATGAACAATAAACCATTACGAGTTATTACTGACAACTCCATTATTAAATCAAATTGAAAATATCATATTTTCTTGGAAAACTAGGAAGTCGTAAAATAATTTTCTGATCTAGAATAAAATAGATCATTGGATATGTTTGAGGAAACAATTAATGTTCCTTCCACCACATAATTAAGGACTTAAATATCCAAGGTTGTGATAACATAAGATTATCCTTTCTCCCTTGACCTTATTTGGGGAACATTTCCTTGATGACTAGTATAATAATTTTTATAGTGTCACATCTCCCTGCAATTATAGCATTGAACATTGGTGTCTTATTTATTCCCCTTATAATCGTCGGATATATGGACTTTTTATCTACACTATTAACAAACACCCATACCCTTCAAGTTTTTACCAAGGTATCTCTTCACACAATTATCACAAGGTGGAGGGTTAACTCTCCCCTTATTTCCCATTTTATTATTTCAATTTCAATAGTTTGTAGTAGACCTTTTCTTATCTTGATTTACGATAAACTCATAAAATGTAAAGAATTCATTTACCATATTGATAGAACATGAGAGTATATCTTCGAATGACGAGAAAAATTGTGAGACTAGATTCCTTTATCGGAATGGTTATTATCCAAAAATGAATTGATCCATATTTCTCCCAAGATTACATGTGTAGTCCACAACATGTCTTATTAACCTATTGAATTTAACATCAAACGTTGAAACATTCTCATCCTCTTTCTGCCTCAGATTATGGAACTACCATTCCATATCTTTTCATTATTTAAGAGGGAAGTATTTTTCATATAATATTTACTTATATTCCCTATATTCAATTTCCTCTATTTCATCCTCTACCTTTCTATTTTTAATTAAATACCACAACTAATTCGCATATCCCAATAGACGATAAACAGTCATGCTAACATTCTCTCTTTCATAACATCCCAAAGGCAAGAAATATATTCTCTAATGAACTTATCCACTTCTATGTTAGGAACTGGTTTTTAGTCCCAATAAAGGATGGTGGCTTTTGTATCATAATGTTGTTTATCGTAGCCCTCCATGTTTTGGATATGGATTCTCCATAGAGTTATGGTTATTATTCATAACTAGATTCAGCTCTTCGAGTATAGTTATATGTTTCTCTCCACTAGTAACATCACTAAATCCAAAATCATTATATTTTATTGGAGTTAAATCCATAAATGATACAATCACATTCATGTGGTTTCCATTAATTAGACTAGGTTCCATTTCTAAAAAATGTCATACACAATATTAGGTTATTAATCATAATGTATAATCCTGATGTAGAAAAAAAACATAGTATAAATTGGAATCCTATGACAACTAATATCATATTCATAAACATGGTTTCCATGAGGAAAAATATATATTTATTTCATAAATAATTGTTTTTAAATAAAATGTAAATTATCTTAAGCATATCCCTGAGTAATGTCACACTAGGTGTGAAATAAGGCACATTATCTTGTACTAAGATACCCTGGTTCCATCCTGAAACTCTTTGTTGAATTTATTACTCCTAGGTACATTTTTTGAAAATCCACATCAACTTGTTGAATCCACAAAGTGAAATATTTTCTATAAACATACACATAATATATTCATAAACAAAATCCCTTGATGTTCTTGTATGTTTATCCTCAATGTCTATCTTAGGGTTTTGTTCTCTAATCATCAGTTTCTAAATCTATTTTACAGGTTTTCTACAAAACATCCTCTTATACCAACTATAATAACCTGACCCCAATTCATAGAGTTGGAGCCTTAATTCATTACATTGGCATGATTATATGAAATTCACATCCCAATGTAATGAACAGTTTAATAGTTTTGGAAAACCAGATATTTACACACGTTCAACATTACAACATGGAATGAAATACCAAACATAATTTACAATGAAAACATTAATAATTCCTAGGTTATCTCTGTATGTCATTCATAATATACCCCTTTCTATCATAGTAAAATGAATCCTCATAAAGGGGTATGTATAGATTCCCAGTAAGGGAAACAAATACAGTGTAAGATATAGTAAACATAAACATCAATCATTGAGAATAACTAAAAAAACATATACAATAAAAACTAAACATGAAAACATTATGGTAACAATAATATCATAGTAGATAATTCCATAATAATTCTTAATTATTGGTATTCTACTAGTATAGTAACGACATGAACATTCAATTACATGTTTCATAATAGGGGAATGCATTATTCTGGATATCATAACCATACCATCAATTCTTCGTGCCAAGGCTATGAAAATCCATTCTATCAAGGCCTCGTGGGAATACCATAGTTTTTCTCATGATTCCTACCCATTCATCGAGAGTATATTGTAGATACCACCCATCACATACTAAATAAAATGAAATCCACATATGAATGGGAAAAAACATAAACAACATATAAGTTCATATTGAATAGAGCATTTTAAATATAAATAACTTTCCACAAACATTACGTGTAAACACTTACCATTCAATGTTTTTTGGTTAATGGTTTTAAGATTACACATCCTTAGTCAAACTAATCAAAAAAAATAAATTAAATATGGTATATGATATTCAAAAATCAATTCCCAAAAATAAATATGAATCAACAAGAGTGTTAAAATATATGAAGACACTCTTATAAAATCATCAAGTAATTATTGTGATAAATTCACTTTTTCAATGAAAAGATGAGTTATTTTAGAAAAATATTTATATACATCTAGATGTGAAGTAATGTTTTATTTTCATAATAAAATTAGCTTTTTTAGAAATATAATGGTGTCTAAAAACATATAATAGAGTTCTTTTGAAAATATGTAATAATTTGAGAACTTTCCATGAATCAGGCATCTATTTCAAGAACAATTTATGAATGATCATTTTAAAACATAAAAATACCCATAAAGGAAAGTAATATTATTGATGGTAAATATATATAATAAATTAACATATGATATATTAGGATTAAATATAAGTAAATGAGAATTTAAATGAGCTATGTAAACAATAAGAGTAACCCGAATGAAAACTAAGGTTCGTGTAGAAAACCCTAAGATTTAGTCTGATGGTGATTTTCAATTGATCATAGTCTCATGGATAACAAAATTAAGTTCATTAATTACTATTTTTAGAACAACATATTTATTTAATTTATTTATTATATCCTTATTATGTCCCTTCATGGCCTTCTTTATGGGTTTAAGCAGTTCAATTTTATTGTTTCAGAGCATTTTATTCCTTGGTATTCTTGATCTGTTTACTAATATATATGTATAGATAGAAATGTAAGATAATAGTGGTTTAATAAAATTTATTTTTTTAATTTTTTTTTCATATAGAATATATAATGGTTATAAAATTCATTTGGATATTGGGAGTGAAGATAAATCAATATGTAAAACATTATTGATAACTTTTTAGGATAATTGATGGTTTTTAATCACAATGAACTAATTTGGATTTATAAATTTTGTAAAAAAATGTTACCCAATAATAAATAAGCTATAATACACATATTATAGTCTGTTTCATCCATAAAAATTGTTTCATGACCAGAATTAATGTTGCTAATAGAAATTTAATAACTGTCATCATTAAATGTAATAAATTAACCCATCTTAGATGTAGTTTTCATTTATATTAAATAAGAAAGGGAAAAGTGTGATAATGATGAACTATTCCATTATAAAAACAAAATTCTAGTCCATGATAGGTACTATAGTTATCATATCATTTATATGGAAGGAGGTAAGTAACGAAAAAGAAAAGAAATAAACTCGAAATAAAAGAAAAGTTGAGAAATACCTTAAGAAAATTATGCAACCTCAATGTGTCACTTAAAAATTAATAAAATATTCAGTGGATATGAAACACAATATCTCATAATTATTACATAATATTGATTGTATGGGATATTTGTAATGAAATATTCCAACATAATATAGTTGAATTTAAAAGAGAATTACATAAAAAGAGTGATTGAAAAAAAGGGTGAAATATTCCCTTACCTTGAAGATTAACTCCTAAAACCTGATGGTTGGGACCTTGGGTAATTTAGGACACCATGGGAGGATTTATAGGGACGTAAAAATACTAGGAAATTGTGAATGATGAATTATGAATGAATTAAAATAAAGTAATGAGTGGGTTTTTATAGTAAAACAGAGGGAGTTTCTAATTAATTTCAAAGGACACATCATTAGTGGTATTTGAAAACCCATGGGCATGTATATGGTATTTCCCATGGTATTGGGAAAATGGGACAACACATATCATATTTCATTGTACAAAATTTGAAATGAATTTTATATTAATTATTATATCATTTATATGTTATTAATCATACTGAAAACTCAAAATAGTATTTTTACTATTCATGAAAAAATAATATATTTTATAAAATTCTCATAAATTCAGCATAACCTAATATTAACAATCTGAATTCCAAAATTAAGTCCATTTTTTGAAAATAATTTTCTAAATATGATTAGTTTAATTTATAAATATAATGATAATTAATTCGATAAATAAAAATTTAAAATAATAATTCATTTTATATCATCTTGAAAATTTAATCAAGACCACATTATCTTATAACCATAAGAAAAAAAAATAATCATATGATGTATTATTCATGAGGATTGTATTACAATTAATATTACTATTTATAAGTGTATGTTACTATTCAACAATTATTAAATTTGTCTTGTTAGACTCTAAATATCTTACTGAATGCAACAGTGTATATCTGTTGTTTGAAAATAAAATGATCGTGGGGGAAAATTATGTTTGATGGAAAGGATATAACATTATGGTGATTTGTGGAGACTCAGTGTTTCATGGCATCAATAGTAAATTTATTTATAAAACAATGGGGTGTTACAAAACCACCAAGGCCAGGGAGATGGATGTGGGGTAGCTGATTCTTAGGTTTAGGTATGTATTGTTTCTTCATGAATGGTTCTATATGGGACAATAAGGAGACTATTATTCTATTGAATTTGATGAATTGTAATCCTCATAAGAATTTGATTCCCTACTAATTGGTATGTAGAGGTAGAACCAAATAGAAACATCTTAGTTTGAGAATGATTAAATGTCATGTTTTGGGGATTGGGTTGTTATTAGTGGTATTTATGATTAAATCCTTGCAACCAAGAATGTGGAACAATATGAGTGCAGGAGAAGGGAAGGATGAAAGAAACATACATAGCTATTTCACTTGGATTCAAATAATTATGACATTTCCCCTAATTTATAAGTTATTTAGAGAATTCTTCTAATATCAATCTAAATGTTCTATAAATTTTTTATTTATGTTAACAACATAGTAGATAATAATTTTCTACTGCATGTGTGAGTAGTAAAATTACCATTATGTACATTTTGAGTTCTATGATTTAGTGATTTATTACATTAACATGTGAAGTGATAAAAAGATTTTTTATAAAATAAAATGAAATGTATTATATAAGGAAATTACATACAATTTTAGGGAAGAAATTTATTTTAAAATATTATATATTGAATCCATTTAATTTTATTCAAAACATAAATATTATAAAATATATGATAAAATAATATATACTATATGATTATTACTTCCTCAAATGATTAATAATGTAAAAAATTATTATCATTTAATTTTAATGAATTATGGTAGTAGTAGTTGAAAATTAACATACATTAAATTTTACTATAAATATTTTTATATTGAAATTGTAATTTTATATTTATTGTCACCCATTTAAAGATGCTATATTTTGAAAAGTTGTCAAATTTTTATCATTATCCAAAATTTCATAAGGGGACCTAAATAACATCAAGTTCAAAGGGCTGTATCAAAGCATTATATTGGAAGGTGTGTGGGTTGCATTAACATTAGAGTTTAGACAGAAAGGCCATTAAAAATTGAGTATTGGTATGAAGCGGTTCTCTATGTTTTCTCCAAAATGTTAGATGATTATTTAAAATTATTTGAATTTTTTATTTTTATTTATTATATAGATTACCTTAATTTTAATATAAATTATTCTAATATATATATTCATATAACTTTTAAATTATATAAATATATTGTTTGAACAACAATATTACCGTATGTTTCTGAAGGGTAACTCTAAATTTTCTTATATTACTAATCAACAAAATGAAGCTTTCTTATGTTTCTATGGGTTAACTCAAAATGTTATTATATTATATAGGGATAATATCAAATTATGTTATTTTATAGATTGTTTACATGATTATTTATTATGTTACATATGTTTTACAAAATATTTTCTTATGTAAGGGAAATATAACGTTATGTAATGATAATATAATGTTATATAAGGGTTATGTAAGGAGAAAAAATATTTTTATATGGAAGAAAAAATAATTATACTTAAGATATGGTCTTACAATTATTATTGTATTTTAAATTAAAATTTTTAATTGATATTTCATTTTTATGTTATTAGTCAATTATATAGGAATTATTACTTCATCACATTCAATTATTATTAGTGAAACATTATTGGAAAGTAAAAACATTTATATTAATTTTTGGACTACATAAATAATTTTAACTATTTCCTGACATACATATACATCTATGGAATCAGGTTCAAATGTGACTATCATAGTTGAATAATGTACACAATTGTACATATAGCCATTAATTGGACTATCATTGTCATTTAAAATAGGGTTTGACTATGGCCTCCATAATGGATACATCCAATTCATGTTTCTCAGAATAATGTTATTGTTATCAAATGCCCCGCAATTATTATACTCCCCAACATTAATCCATAGTTAACTATATAAGTAGTAACTACTCTCTGGTCTCCAAACTAGATCAACATACATCTCCCAAGATAAACATACATGATAAAATTATATTAAAAAAAGTGTGTGAGAATATCATAATGCATGAATGTTACTCAAATAATAATAACATTTCCCTTATAGAAGTATAATAAAATGGCCACTGAAACTAATCATATGATCTTGCCACTATGTTAGGTAAAATCCATAATTTTTATGGGAAAATACATGGATAAGAGACAATGTATCCTCATGTATATCTCTATTAACCTGACATTGGAAATGGAGACCATATTACATCACTATATCCATAACCACTTCAACCTAATATCCATAATCCAAAGAATGCATTATAGTGTCATAGAAGAACTATAGTAATAATCCAACAATTTCAATTTGAAACATTATTTTAATATTATATTATTATTCTTTTATTTTAATTATTATATTATCTAATATTCATAATTACATATGAAGTGTAATTTTCAAACACCCTTGAAAAATAATTTCTGTATTCTATGTATTTGGTCATCATATGTTTATATCACCTCTAACCATCACACACTAGAGACAATTTATACTTAAGAATTTTAGTATTATAAAAATAAACTTGTTAATTATCTCTGTGTGTCTATAATTCATTATTTTATTCATTAGTGTTAATGATTTTATACTACAAAATAATAACTAATCCAAAAACATATGGCAATTACTATGAGAACTATTTATCAAACAAAAAAATTACATTTATAACAATTTTTATGCTTTTTTTCATGGACTATTCCTTTAAAGAATTTAAAAAAAAATTAGGTAATGTGTTGATTATCGTATCAATGATGGGACGGTTTTTATAACATCCTGCCTTTTTGTCCCATAAACTTTCATTAAATTTTACAAAACCGAGGATCTTTAAGGTTGAGTGTCTTGGAAACCAGGAACATAAAACATGAAAACATAAAACATTCTTCTTAAACACTTGAAAGGCTTCTACCACTGTTCATCATAGGTTCAATATCGAATCTCATAACCTGGGGACATACATCAAAATAAAGGGTGAGCAGAAGGCCCAGTAAGAGAGACAAGGAAAAACATTTAACATGTGAACTTGGGATACATCAACAATGTCATGAAAAAGAACTTTAAGGCATGAGAAAGAAATCGTGAGGAATATCATAAAAAATACCATTTTCCATAACATGAAGATGTGGCTACATATTTTAACATAGAAAAACATTAACATATCACTAAGGTCCATCCCCAAGGTTTCATTTGAAAATTAGCAAGGATATTCACCAAGATATCGTGAAAATTGTAATCTCTAGTGGTTACATCATTACCCAATGCATTGGAGCGCTATCAGGGCGCACCCTTGAAATGTCTTTATTACCATGTGAGACACATATATCATCATCAATAATTTCATAAACAACCCATATTGAAATAACGAAATCCGTTTCATTTCATAATCATAATGTTTTAAAACTGCTTTAAAGACATGATCATTATGTCACTTTAAACCCACGAAAAGGGAAAGGAGGTTTCAGGTATGTAAATCCCAGAATTTAATAATAGAAAATTTTGATATATATGTGAATAACACTTTAGAAATATGAGCTTTTATTATTCACTTAATAACATGATGTAATTTTGAGAAAAGAGAGAGTCATTTTCAGACTAAAATTCTGCAGCACAAAGGCTACGTTACAGGGTTTTAGAAAACATTGAAAAGAGAGAAGACATGGGTCAAAAATTCATAAATGACCCATAAAACAGTAGAGGGACAGAATATAAGGGATTTAAGTACATGGTAATGAAATTTTAAAATATACCAAATGAAATGAAGAACATGAAAGGAAGACAAAAAAAAAGATTTCGCTTATGAAAATTCGGCAGCTTAACGACGTCACATAAAAATCAACAAAAAATGAATTGATGAGATCAAATAGGGTCTCTCATAATATGAACATTAATTATATGTATTATAGATATAGATATTATACCCCAAAATAATAAAAAGTATCTTTCAATACATGACATGGAATTAGAACATTGAAAGAGGAGAAAGGTGAAAGACCCACTTAAAAATTCGGCAGCCTAATGGCACCAATTAAAACTTCATAATACTGATTGAAGAGATCAAATGGGGACTCTAATAATATGAACATAAAATATAAGTATGATAGTTATAGAGGTCATACCCCAAAATAATAAAAAGGATCTTGAAATACTTGACATGAATGTAGAACACTGAAAAAGGAGAAAGGTGAAAGAACTACTTAAAATTTCGGCAGCCTAATAGCACCAATTAAAACATCAAAATACTGAATTGAAGAGATAAAATGGCTTCTCTCATCATATGATCATAAAATATAAGTATTATTGATATAGACCTCATACCTCAACATAAAGTAACTTGAAATACTTGATAAGAATATAGAACATGAAAATGTGAAGGGTGAAAGAATCCCTTAAAAATTCAACAGCCTAACGACGCCACTTAAACATTCTTAAAATAAAATGATGAGAGAAAGAGGGGGTCACTCATCATATAAACATAAAAAAGGGAAGTAGGATGAAGATAAAATAACATCCTTCAACATAATATCATGGATCATAAAATAAATGACATAAAATAGATTACTTGAAAAGAAAGAGAGAGGCTGAATCCCTTACCTTAAAACGAAACTCTTAAAACTCAATGGTTGGGACCTTGAGGGATTTGGGGAACCTTATGAGGACTCCTTGGGAGGTAATGAGTCCTAAAAATCGTTTTGGGAGAGTGGGGAGTCGAATGGATGAGAGGATTGCTTGGTATTTATAGGGAAAGTGAGGGGACAAGGCATTAATGGCCAAGGGACATCTCATTGGTGGTTTTGGAAAAACCATGGGCTTTCCCATGGTATTTGCCCATGGTATTGGCCACATGGGACACCTCAAAAAATAATTCATCCCCTTTAGTCGACCATTCCTTAAAATATCTCATGGAATCATCATGACACATTTATGATGTCATTAAACATACCGAAACCCTAAAACTGTATTTTTACTATTCATCGAAAATTCTACTTTCACAGAAAAATCCCACAATTTCACCTTAAACAAATATCGATGATCTGATTTCAAAAATGAACTCCATTTTATAAAAATATTTTTCTAAATATTTTTAATTAAATTTTTAAATAAATAAACTGTTCATCGAAAATTCATTTTTTCAGAAAAATCCCCAAAAATTACCTTAACATAATATCAATTCTCTGAGTTAAAAAATGAAATCCATTTTATAAAAGTATTTTTTTAGATATTTTTAATTAAATATTAAATTTAAAAACACTATTCACCCCAAAAAACTAATACTTGATTAATAATTTATGAAACCGTTATTTAACCATTTTATTGAATCACATTACTTAATCAAGGAGCCTAGATTATTTTAATTCTTTCTTTAAGTGAGATTACTAATCCATTTGGACACATTACTAATCCTAATTATAAAATCACTATTCATAATTTACTATTCATCAAAAATCAAGTTGATCTTTATAGACTCTAAATGTCGTGCTGGACATAATTGTAGAAGACCATTTTTGGAAAATCATTACACATTTTTAATTATTTAATGTTTAAATAAATTTTTTTAAAATATATTTTTTTCTAAAATTCATAAAAAATATGCGTACTATATTTATCCGGTCATCATAAGAAAAAATCCCAATTTTTATTTAAATCAAAGGATTACACAAGACAGTTAAGGCCTCCTTACATAGCCCCTTATCACACCAGCATATGACCTAAGTGTATGGTGTGATATGGTGAGAGAATCTGAGTGAGGCTCGGCCAACATCGCACGAGTAATAATTTCTATCATTTTGAACTTCTCATGAAGGTGATTCCGTTCTAGCTTCATATGATGAAGTTCGGCTTGGGTTTAGTCCAGAGTAAAGACCATTGGTGCTACATCCTTCCCAAGTTCTGTTAGATGGTCTTTGATTGGTCCAAGACTATTGGGTGGGCCATCAAATCTTCTTTCTATATTAATTAACCAAGGTCACATGTATTTAGATAAAAATATAGAAATGTTTAGTTTCCAGCGGTCATATTGACCAATGGTCATATAACAGTCAAAACCCAACAGTATCAATTTAATTACACACATGTTATCCAATGAAACAGTTTTTTTGAGTATAAAAAAAATTAAAATAACACACAAAATTAGGAAAGAGGATTTGTTCAAAATTTCGGGTCGTTACAGTCTTCGCCCCTTAGGAAATTGCGCCCTCTCAATTTTTAAAATTGGGTTTTGAAATTTCATTGAATGTCCCACAACAGAAAAGGAGTAAGTAAAAATATTACATTAAAAAAAGAATGGGATGTAAAAATGTCGGCCGAGTTTACCCATACTATGATTCTATGTAGGAAAACATGGACATGGAGGAAAAAAAGGGTCAAGTTCTATAGGAGAGTGATAAAAAACATGATTAGAAGAAATTTAACAACAAGAAAATCACAAACTTATGATGGGTCAAACGGTATTTGATTTCCTAGTAGGAAACGTTAATAGACAACGTTTTTTGTTTTTTGTTCATTTTCATAGTTTTGAGGAATTAATTTACTACATTGAACAAAATCATAATGAAATATTCCTACATCAAGTATAGTTTAATCCTTTAATAAGATTCTACCAAAACTAATCATTTCTCCAAATGATGAGCATTCAAAAAACCTTTGTCTAATCAAAAGCACAAGAATAATCTTCTATAGAATCACGTATTCCCCAAAAGAAAAACTATTTATCTTTAAAAATTAATCCCTAAAATTGAATGGGTATGATAAAACAAATCTTCAAAAAGAAAGAATTCCATAGGAAGGGAAACTAATTTTGAATCTTCAAAGTTCTACGGTTCTACCCAGAGTTCATCATAGACCATTCCATAAATAACGTTCCTTAAAATTTCTCAAAATAAACCAAACTATGATTGAAGCCAAAATACAAGAAGGATTTGATAACATACTCTTCCATAATAAACATCATTGTTAATCTCCAAACAACATCAACCATTCCTATCATCTTATAAAAGAAGTATCTAACCTAAACATATTTTACCCAAGATAGGTTAATCATTCCCAAAAGTAACCTAAATTACTATAACTCCACCTTAAATTAATTTATTCTTCAAAATATAAGTCAACCTTACTCCTCAATGAAAATACCATAGTAATCTATTTACCTCGATCATATAGGGTCCCCAAAATAGTGAACGTCTTTAAAAGTAATAATCATCTTTTAATCCCCTAATCATATATGTCATATTAATACGACAATCATCACATTTCCTATCACATTGTTCGTTGGGACATGCTCTTCCATTTCCCACCATTAAATAATAAAAGAACGTATAATTAGGGGGCTTAAATACTTAGCCAATAATAATTAAAAAGAAACTTTAAGCATGGAATGATAAACTTGTGTATGGAAAGTATACCCTAACTTGTGATCCCCTAGGTTCCCATCTAGGTTATCCTTGAACATATATTCTTATGTGAATCTTTATTTTATTTTATCATTGTTCCTTTAACAATGGTTCATACTAAGCTTATGAGTTTACCAAAGAATATCCCCCGAGAGTGTCATAACCAAGAGTGCAGCAAGGCCCGTTGTCGTGTACCAATTCCCGTTTGAGTCTAGCTGAAAGCGGTGTTTTCGGGTTTTACCCCTATGTTCATCTATGTTAGAGACACCTCTACCTGCTCGTATCCAGACTGGGATGTTTTTTCTTGGCAACCCATTACTTAATACTCACCATAAAACCAGGAATATTTCCTATATATAAACATTTCTATAGGCTTATCCCTAATGTTTTAATATCCTAATTTCAACAAATAACTAAACCATCCTTTGATACCAACTATAACATCCCGCATTTTTATCACATAAACATTCATTACATTTTACAAAACTGAGGATCTTTAAGGTTTAGTGTCTTTGAAACCAGTAACTTAAAACATGAAAACATAAAACATTCTTCTTAAACACTTCAAAGGCTTCTCCTCATGTTCATCCTAGGTTCATTACTACATTTCATAACTTAGGGACATACATCAAAATAATGGGTGAGATGAAGGCCCATTAAGGGAGACAAGGGGAAATATTTAACATGTGAACTTGGGATACATCAACATTGTCATGAAAAAGAATTTTAAGGCATGAGAAAGAAATCGTGAGGCATATCATAATAAAAATAACATTTTTCATAACATGAATATGTGGCTACATCATTTAACATAGAAAATCATGAACATATCACCATGGTCTGTCCCCATGGTGACATTTGAAAATTACCATGGTTATTCACCATGATATCATGAAAATTGTAATCTCTAGTGGTTACATCATTACCCAATGCATTGGAGCGCTATCAGGGCGCAACCTTGACATGTATTTATTATCATGTGATCCACATATATCATCATCAATAATTTAATAAACAACCCATATAGCATAAAAGAAATGGGTTTCATTTCATAATCATAACGTTTTAAAACTACATTAAAAACATGATCTTTCTGTCACTTTAATCCCATGAAAAGGGAAAGCAGGATTCATGTATGTAAATCCAAAAATTTAGAAATAGAAAATTTTGATATATATTTTAATACCCCTGTAGAAATAAGAACTTTGAGTATTCTCTTAATAAAATGAAGTAATTTTTAGAAAAAAGCGAGAGGCATTTTGAAACGAAAATTCTGCAGCACAATGGCTACGTTACAGGGTTTTAGAAAACATTGAAAAGAGAGGGGACAAGGGTAAAACATTCATAAATTACCCATAAAATAGTAGAGGGACAGAATATAAGGAATTTATGAACATTGTAATGAAATTTGAAAATATACCATATGAAATGAAGAAATTGAAAGGAAGACAATAAATAAGATTTCTCTTATGAAAATTCGGCAACCTAACAGCATCGCATAAACTTCCACCAAAAATGAATTGATTAGATAAAATAGTGTATCTCATAATATGAACATTAAAGATCAGTATGATAGATATATATATCATACCCCAACATAATAAAAAGGAACTTTCAAGACTTTACATGGAATTAGAACATTGAAAAAGGAGAAAGGTGAAAGAACCACTAAAAATTCGGCATCCTAACATCGCCAATTAAAACTTCAATATACTGAATTGAAGAGATAAAATGGGGTATCTAATCATATGAACATAAAATATAGGTAAGATAGATATACAGATCATACCCAAACATAATAAAAATGATTTTCAAAGACTTGACATGAAATTAGAACTTTGAAAAAGGAGAAAGCTGAAAGAACCACTTAAAAATTCGGCAGCCTAACGACGCCAATTAAAACATAAAAATAATTAATTGAAGAGATAAAATGGGGTATCTCATAATATGATCATAATACATAGGTATGATAGATATATATATCATACCCCAACATAAAGTAACTTTAAATACTTGAGAAGAAAATATAACTTGAAAATGAGAAGGGTGAAAGAATCCCTTAAAAATTCGGCAGCCTTACGGTGCCACTTAAAAATTCGTAAACTGAAATGATGAGAGAAAGAGGGGGTATCTTAGAATATGAACATCAAAATTAATTTAAGATGAATATAAGAGAACATACTTCAATATAAGATCATGGAGCATAAAATAAATGACATAAAAGAGATTACTTGAAAAGAAAGGGAGAGGTCGGACCCCTTACCTTAAAACACAACTCATAAAACCCAATGTATGGGACCATGAGGGTGTGGGGGAACCATAGGAGGTCTCCTTGGAAAGTAATGAGACCAGAAATTCGTTGGGGGATAGTGGGTAGTAGAATGGATGAGAGAAGTTCTTGGTATTTATAGGGAAAGTGAGGGGACATGGCATTAATGGCCATGGGACACCTCATTGGTGGTTCTGGCAAAACCATGGTCTTGCCAATGGTATTTTCCCATGGTATTGGAAACCTGGGACACCTCATACAATAATTCATCCCCTTTAGTCTACAATCCCTTAAAATATCTCATGGCATCATCATGACATAGTTATGAGGTCCATAAACATACCGAAACCCTAAAACTGTATTATCACTATTTATCGAAAATTCATCTTTCTCGGAAAAATACCAAAATTTCACCTTAACCAAATATCGATGCTCTGATTTCAAAAATGAATTAAATTTTTTAAAAATATTTTTCTAAATATTTTTAATTAAATTTTTATATAAATAAACTATTCACAGAAAATTCATTTTTTTCAAAAAAATTCCCAAAAATTACATTAACATAATTTCAATGCTCTGAGTTCAAAAATGAAATCCATTTTATAAAAACAATTTTCTAAATAATTTTAATTAAATTTTAAATTAAAAAACACTATTCACCCAAAAAAACTAATACTTGAATAATAATTTATGAAATTGTTATTTAACCATTTTATTGCATCACATTTCTTAATCATGGTACCTCTATTATTTTAATAATTTCTTTATGTGAGATTACTAATCCATTGGGACACATTACTAATCCTAATTATAAAATCAGTATTCATAATTTACTATTCATCAAAAATCAAGTTGATCTTATTAAACTCTATATTTCGTACTGGACATAATTGTAGAAGACCATTTTTGGAAAATCATTACACATTTTTAATTATTTAAGGTTTACATAAAGATTTTTAAAATAACCTTTTTTCTAAAATTAATAAAAAATATGCATACTATATGTATCTGGTCATCATAAGAAGAAATCCCAATTTTTTTTAAAACAAAGGATTACACAAGGAAGTTACAGTCTCCTTACATATCCCCTTATCACACCCGCATAAGACCTAAGTGTAAGGTGTTCTAGGGAGAGAGAATATGAGGGAGGCTCGGCCATCATCGTACGTGTAGTAATTTCTATCAGTTTGAACTTCTCAAGATGTTGATTCTGTTTTAGCTTCATATGATGATGTTCGGCTTGGGTTTGGTCCAGAACAAAGCCCATTGGTGCTACCTCCTTTTCATGTTCTGGTAGATGGGCTTCGATCGGTCCAAGGCTAATGGGTGAGGCCATCAAATCTTCTTTCTATATAAATTAACCATGGTCACTTGTATTTAGAGACAAATATCGAATTGTTTAGTTTCCAGTGGTCATATTGACAAATGGTCATATAACAGTCAAAACCCAATAGTCTCATTTTAATTATACAGATGTTATCCAATGAAACAGTTTTATTGAGTATAATAAACTAAAATGACACAAAAAATTAGGAAAGAGGAATTATTAAAAATTTTGGTTTGTTAGAGTTTTTATCTCCAAGAAATACAATAAAACTATATTACATCCTCGATTTCTGAACAATGAACTGAAATGAGGCCAATACATTCTACAAATATCCAAAACTCACTAAGGAATACAAATTACTAGGCCGTAGATTAGATTTTTTCGATCTCAACAATAAAAAAATCAAATGGTATAGGGGATTGATTTATATCTTTTATGTCGGAAAAAATTAAATTCTCATGTCATTTTGATGCATAAATGTTCAAAAAATATTTTTACACATCTTATAATTTACAAAATAATCCGGACATAGTGAAAATATCCAAAGCAATCAATCAAACACTACCTTTAACAAATGAAATATGTGGTGTTGTTTTAAAAATTCCATAGTATGTAAATGATAAATAACACGATTATTGTGGCGTAAGACCTCCATAACTTTTTCTAAAACTAAATAAGAGTCATCATGGTGAATATAAATTTTAAAATTTCTTTTTATCATGTTATCCATGCCTTCTAATGATAGATTTATTACTATATAGTAATATTCATTATCATTTCCTCAAGAATTATAAGAATAAATTTATATGATCTTATCCTATCAAAAATAATATTCTAAATGAATTAATCGTCTAATAAATAGTGATATGATATCCCCATTTGGATTCGTTAATTCCTTATAGGTATATGCAAAATCAAATTTATTAAAACTCAACTATGATACATAATTAAATAAATTTTTGAAATAAAATCAGTAGATATCAATACCTAGGGACAATGAATTAGTTTATTTAGTTTTTCAAAATATATAATTTTATTATATTTAATGAAAGTGGTTATAAATATTTGGTGTGATTTAATTATATAAATAAAATAAATAGAAAACTTTATAAAAGATTGGTTTAGTTTAAAAATATATTTTCTAAAGGGTTCGAGGGTTTTATAATAAAATGGTTCAAGTGAAATAATATTTAACAAAATTGTTTTCTTAATTCATACATGGTTTTGGAGTCAAGACAAGAAATATACAATGGTCATGGAATACCCTCCCTGAATGAAAATTCATTATTTCCATTGGTCTGATAATTTAGTTCATTACTGAATCATGTTTGTCTTGATTCCGCATTTAAACTTGAATACCCATAAATTTGAAAATGATCATTAATTATTTTGGGTTTCCTATTCATCATGTTTATGGTTTATTCTAGTTTCAATTATCAATGGTTATAATAAAAGAAAATGAAATCGATTGGAAGTTGAGGAAAAAAATTATACAAACCTAATAGAAGAATAAATGAAATAAATATAATTGAACATTCCCCCATTATATTACAATACCCTTGCACAAGGTTATTTTACCACCTCATCCCAGCAATGAGAGGATTATGGGGATGTAAGAAATAATTCATAATGAAAATAAAGACAGAACTCGGTGAGGGAAAATGGTATTGCTCCAAGCTTTAGTCTGTAGTAGATTTTGATCTGAATGTCCCTAATTCAAGAGCATAGATTTTCTTTTATAGGAAACAGAAGGGATCAAATAAAATTCATCCTAAAAATTTACATAATGTGTAATGTGATTAAACATTGTTAATCCTGATCCGATATTGCCTTCCCAAATTTTGAATCTATGTGAATCTCACATGAATTTCGTTTTGATATATAGAATTTTGACTCCTTTCACAACATGTATTTATGACTGAGAACGTGTAATGATGAATCACATCATTTTATGTCTTCCAAACATTATATTTCATGAGTTTTATTCACTATGTATGGAATGATATGAAATAAAACTTCAAGTAGTTTAGTAATGTTTCATGACCTGTAATTCAATTTCACCTCTGAATCTCATTTCAACTTGGTTATTTAGTTTTTTCCTTATATGTGATCCATGATCATCATCAAATATCTGGTGTCATATCACATCAATACACTCAAATCACGATGAGTTTTTTTTCCAAAATATTCTTATTTTCATTTATTTTTAATAAAATAATTCTATCCTTACAAAAAATAAAAAACAAGTTAAATTCTCTAACATTTCAAAGAAATATTCCTTTAAAAACACACAAAATTAAATTTAAAATATCACAAAATATATGAATGAAATACACTTATCAAATACACCCACACTTGAATTCATACTTGTCCTTAAGGATTGATACTCTATACATTACAATGGAAATTCACATTAGCATGATACAAATTCAATTTTAACAAAATCAATTGATCAAACATTAAATTAATTTTTTGAGCATCACGTATAGAATATTTATCAATGCTTCACTATTCAATGAGTAAAAACCAACCATGTATTAGACATTATATCTTTTGATATTACCACCCTTATTCAGTCATCCATTTTCATTTTTCAATTCATTATAAATATACATTCCACATTCAATATAACTCACTTTTAGTTTTTCTTCTCATCATCTGAGTATAAATGAAACACGTTCTTCACATACCTCAATAACATTTATCTTACCATAGGATTGCAAGGTATCTATCTTTTCCACCACATAATAAAAAAATCCTAATTATTCATGAGGGATTCACTAACAAAGATCAAATGAATATAAGGGTTCAGGGTAGAAGGTAAATGAAATAAAAAAAGGTATCCAAAGGGAGGATCAAATCTAAAAAACATTTCATGATTATAAAAATAGAACAATAAAAATCTCCCTTCAGTTATGTCATTCCTCTCTCCCAAAAAATTATATTAGTGGAATTTAGTCACATGAAGTCACAATGCATGAATCATTCTCTCTTACTATTTTTTTCATTTTTTATTTTTTCAAAATATATTCTTATAATAAATAACATATCCACCCCCTAACCCCACAAGATCAAAAAAACATTATTATGGAAAATGTTAATTTTTTATCCTCATAAGAAAATAAAAAAAAATTCATCTATTTTTTATGCAAGATATGTGAATAATAATATACTAGGGAAGATAGAATTCCACTCCACCAAATCATAAAAAAAATCCCCTAGAAAAATTTCAATACTTTTATTATATCCATGTACACCATAACATTCCCCCACACATAGTCTTTTAAAAATGATGAAAATAATTTTCTCTATGGTAGAAATTTATTTGTTAGGAAGGTAATATGTTTTATTTACTAACAAGGATATTCATGGATACTATTGGAATAAAAATGGATTACTGGATGGTGAGTATCAAGATAAGGGGATAATAAAAATGAATATCAGTCATTTTAAAATTGATTTTGTTTAGTCATAAATTTAATAACATGAAAATAATGTTCTAGATGATATAATTCCTCAGTTTTTTAAGAATTATATAAAATATTTATTGAAAACATTCTTCTCAATGGATGTATCTAGAAAGATATTATTGGTTGGGACAATTACACCTCGCAATGCATACAAAAAATTAAATCAATTAATAAAAATATCAAATTTTAAATGAATGAAAAAATCATAGAAAAATGTAAATTAAAATGATTAATAGGATCCAAAAACAATGTTTTTACATTCCAAAACTATATGGTTATCTCTAATAATATTACCCCATTTTCTCATTCAAATTTATTAATAGGAAAAGTTAAAATTAATGGAATTATAATTGTCCAAGGCAGTTTGTGTATGCTACTTCAATTTATAAATGAATGAATCAAAGGTGGGGAATCAAATTGGAAATTAGTTCTATAAATAATTAAAATTTTGTGAATATAATAGAAATTTACATAACCGAAATAGATACTCACCTTTCAAACTATTGTTTTGAATTCGGTTGCACATGTACTGCCTAATTCAAATTCATGATGTGTAATGTGTCTTTTCGATGTAAAATGTTATTTTAGTATCTATTCCTTCTACATTTTTCTACTATATTGTTTCATGATGGTCCTAAAATGATAAAAAAACAAGTGAAATAAAATTACATTATCAATGAGTTTTGAAATATTTTTAGTGAGGGTATGCATGTCTCTAAAAGTATAAAATAAATAAATAAAAACAAAAACAACTAGGGTTTCCTCCCTGAATATATTTTTTTCCTTCATTGTATATACCTTAATTCCTTCATTATAATCTCACATGAGACATTATTGATAATTTTTTACCTCTTCTAGGTCTATAAATGTTCTCAGATATTTAATATCAATATATGTCAACCCCTTTCCTTCTTCGTTGAAATATTAATTCATCTAGATAGTAGTGCTATACTGATATCTATTGGTCGGAACCACCATTTCTTCTGCAATACTAATGTATTAAATGGGTTTTCATCTACTACCCATACATATTTTCCTTTCTCAAATGTTTTGGGGTTGATCACTACTCTAGTGTCAGCGATCCTGTTCTTTAAATTCTCTTTTTCTCCTGGTCAACATCCTATTTTACAACCTCATTGAACTAATGTATGTCTTAAATTTTAGAAAAAGTCTCAACTTATAGTTTTTTTATACAATATCATTTTCCTCTTTCACATGGTAGATCAAAATTTCTCAGTTGATGTTTAAACATAATTGATAACTTCCAACTCGTAGAACGTGTTCGTCATTTTGATCATCGATCAGTGGAAGCCATTTGCCTGAAAATGGTCTTCCCACAATGAGTGAATTTCACTCCTCTTCCATATCAAATAGTTGGATGTTGATGGAAAAGTATAAATTTTCATCCTAATCATGATATCTTCTATGAATCCTTTTTGGAATTTGACTATTGAATCTACTAATTAAAGAGGTAATCTGGTTGGCTTCAGTCCATCAAGTCCTAAACTCATGAAAGTTGTGTATGACAATATATTTAAACTTCCACCTATGTCACAAAAATATATTACACATTTTTTATCTCCAATAAATAATTGTATTTAAATGATACATAGACATAATTTTTATAGGTGAGTATGTCCATACTAATGATGAACACTCCCATGTTAGTGGAATGGTTCCAATATCTTCCAGCTTCTTCTCATTAGTGACATGATATTTCAGAAATTTCACATATGTCATAAGGTTTGATAGAGCCTCAATAAAATTTATATCAATATGAATTTTTTTTAAAGTGTTCAAAATATTTAACTCTATGAATGTTATTATTAACTGGACCCATTTATTCAAGAAAATGCATTATTCTCTTTTGCGTAGGTGGTTCTTATTCATATTCTTAAGCACATGTTGTTTGTTGTCTCCCTCTTCTCTTGCTTTTTCAGGTTGTCATAAAAACATCATACCATTTCCTTTTGTTTTCTCCCCATATCTTAGTTGTATAGCTTTCAAATATTCACATTGGTATACTTTAGGGAATCTGGGCAGTATTACTATTGGTCTCTCTATGACGATCAGTAATTTGGCCATCTAGAAGCTTCAGTTTCATTAATGTGGACTTTCTGTTGAATTATTCTCCATTTATTTATTATAATATAATCCCAGAAGCATCCATGATTGTTTATATCATCTCTTCTAGTTCATGGATCTATCTTGTCATTGTAGGACCTTGAGGTTAATGTTGTGGGAAACCATCTAGTGTTTTTTGAAATCCATTCTGTTTTTGTTGTTTTTGTGGTCTCCAAACTTGTAATTGATTACCTTGATTGTAATTAGCATAATTATCATCCACTAAGCACATGCCTTGGGGTTTTTTTTGACATTCAATAATGATGACTATATTCATGATCATCGACTCCATTCGTGATTCCATGTAGTCATTATTGTTGATTACCTGAATGCCTTTTCATTGCATTCCTTCTCCTTTCAACTAGAAACATTTTCTCTGTATTTCATCAAGGTTTTTGTAGCTCACGTCAGGTAACATATTCACCAGTGATACTCCATCATCAACATCATGAATTGATCTGTTTCTTGATGAAAAAACCATATAAAATGTTTTGATAAGTAGCCATTTCATTATTCCAGGATGGGGGAATTTTATGGTCATTTTTTAATACCATTCCCACATAGTGAACAATGAATTATCTTCATATGGAAATAAATTTTTGAATTTATACTGATATATACATTTTCTTAGAAGGTGGAATTATGTGTACGAGGAAGTATCCAACTCTTCCAATCTTGTGATTGAGTGTTCCATCAAGCATTGAATCCAACCTCTAAATCGATCACATAATGAAAATCAGAAAAGGAAGAGTCTTATCGCATCACCTGAAATGTTCTACAGTCAGAATATATAACAAATCTCGAGAAAACATCATAATTATTTGTTTATATCTTCATGGATAAGTCCTATAAATTCCACACTTTTTGTGATCATTGAAATGATTGATGTCTTTATTTTGAAGTGGATCAAAGTGACAGGGGTACTATGATGTTTGTTTATAATACCATGTTTTATGGATGCCCATAGTCTGTGAGAGTCCAATTACTTTGATCTCTTTTAATTTTCGTATCATGTGGGTTTTTTCTGTTCCCTTAATGATTGGAATTACATAAATATTTGGGCTTGGTTTAGAACTGAGGGTGGACTCGATGATGTCTTTTCAACCTACGCGAGTGTTACAATTGTGCATGAAATATTTTTATCTGATAATTGTGGCACAAAAAACCCAGTGTGAAAAGATAAATTGAAAAAAATTAAATCAAAAAATGATATCATAAAAACTAAAAAGAAATTGTCCCTAGGAACGTAGCCAGTTCGATAACCCTATGGGGAGTTGTTAATTCCCTACTTGCCTTTGAAAAAAGAAATTTCTACAAACAAAATTGTTCTACTCAATTAATGAAAATGTAGTAAATACTTATATCAAGATAGATCCAAAGGGATAGTGAATTAGTTTATCTTGTTTTTAAAAATAATTAAAATTATTAGATTTGATGAAAGTGGTGATAAAAAGATGGTTTGATTGAATTTTAGAAAACTAATAAAGAATGAAATTCATAGAAAATTTTTTTGGTTTGAAAATATATTATTTAAGCATGAATGGGTTTTTTAACACCCCTAGTTTCCACGGTACGCCACTCTTTAAACAATTCAATAGTTTTCATTATACGCAACTTTGAGATTCTAACACCCTACAACCAATCAAACTAGCCGTTATGAATGTTAATGCTCAATTTTTGAATTTTTTAAAATTTTATCTTTCAAAATTGAATTCATTTTTTCTTTCTATGTTTCAAAATTATCATAGGGTGAATTTGTGGAATTTTTCTGAAAACATTCAATTTTTGATGAATAGTGAAAAAGACTAAGTTATAGTTTAAAACAAAATTTTTATTTAAATAATTAATTATTTTATTTAATTGTTTTTAGGACAATATAGATACATAATAACTATATATGTTCAATTTAATTCAGTTTATAAAAATTTTAGATGTGTAAAAATTTTATCGATATTTTTACCGTCTTTTTCCCACCACCTAGCAGCATTTGAAAATTTATATAAAACATAATTTTACCACTTCTGTGAGTTGAACATCAAAAATTTGACAGATATGGTTGATATTAGTAACTAAAATGTGGTTCAATAAGATGAAACTAATATTTGGTGAATATTAACTTTTTACTTTTATTTACCACGGTTAAAATTAAATAGGGTAATTAAGGGTAAAAATGACATTATTATTACACTAAAACAATCCTAATTCTATTCGATAAGTTTATTTTGACAAAAAACAATATAAGAAATAAATATGATTCATTAGGTCCACATGGATTATATTAGGACATTTATTATAATTTAACTCAAAGAAGAGTTAAATGTGTAAAATTCAAAGTTTAATAACTAGTCCATTTTAATATAGGGTTATACAAAAGATAAATTCTACTATAAATATTCATTAGAAAGGTAAAATTATTTCCTACATAATGGAATTTTTTTTATATTTTTTAGACACTAAATAATCCAATTTATTTATGACACAATGATGATGTAATAATTACCATATTAATGAATGATTAAAAAATTGATATTATAAATATAAAAATAAATGTAATTTGATATTTTTTATGAATTAAATTATTTTTATAGGTTCATATGACATATTAGAGTTTTTTATATGAATTTATTTCAAATTAATAACAATTTTATGAATTTAGAAAAAAACAAAATACAAAATAGTGTCGAAATTGAAAAAAAAAAGTGTTTTTAAAGAAAATATTATATTATTAATTGATATTATATTCCTAAAAATATATAGTTCTGCCAAAAGACATAGATAATTATATTTATTTCATTCATGAACTACTTCGAGTTCTCTTGGAAGTTTATTGTTTGTTTATTAACCATATAATATAAAAATACAAAGAGGCATGGTAAATGTCAAACTATTTAACTAATAGTTAAATCTAAATGATAAAGTTAAAATAATGACCCAAACATGCTTAAAACCTATTGGATGAGTGTTTTTTGACCCGTAACCTCAATATACTTTAAATAATTCATTTTTAATCCATTTTAACCAATAAATGATTTTAATATAAAATAAAATTTTTAGATGTTTCTATGATGCATGTCACCCTTTTTATAAAAGGTCACTCAAACTTCTCTCTAATTGACACCTTAAAATCCATTTGTATAGAACAAACTCTACCCAAATACCCTATAAATTGTCCTAAATTTATCCTAGAGGCCATCCTTTAGTCATTAATCCAACCTTATTATCCCTTTTGATCAAATCAATATAAAGAACCCGAAGAAGGCGTAAATATTTCATGACCTCTTTCAGGTTCCATTCTTCTTCCACTTCCTTTTTCTTTGATGATTCCATTATAAAATAATAACTCCAGTATCTTTTATATAATGTTATGTTATTATAAGAATGGTAAAAAGATATTCATTATTTTATCCATCTTATGAATGATATGTCACCATACGCGCGTACATACGGATTACCATCTCGACGTCTTGGTGTAGTTCTTATTCAATACATTTTTAGTTGGATGGGTATAATAATGATGTATAATTGAAGTAAATAATAAATATAACAAGATAATTACTCTTTATATATGACATACCATCAAATTATATATTATTTTCATATCAATATTATGATATTGTATCTCATGTGTATGTATGGATTACGGTCTCCACGAACGCGATGAGATTGAGTCCCCATTATATCGATTCAAGACTAACATTCATTGGATGAATAAAAATAATTTTTAAATACTTAATATCATTTTAAATATGAATAATATTCATCATATCAATAACAAACATTACCTACATAACATCAAATATAAAGGAAAACGAATCAGTTAACACCCAAAATGACGATAATACTAAAATATTATTAACAATGCAGTATCAAAAGATAATATATGATATCATATTAATAAATATTATTCTATTATAATTTAATCACAGTTATTTTACCATTATATAGGAGGTTAACCTACTCTCTACCAAGGAAAAGTACAAGATAAGGGTTAATTTCATAATCTCATTATTATTCGAGGTTGTTTTTATATAAGTATCTACTGGGACATATTTTTTTATCAATGTACATGTTTCATGAAATAGTTTTCAATGTTATTATTTTAATGGACTTTTTATATAAAACATCATTTTAATTGTTTTAAAAATTTATTCCTCTATATCAATCTCATTAATGTCCATGTTTTCAAAATGTTTTTAAGGATTTATCTATGAGGATATTAATATTTTAAAAATGTTAATTCCATTTAAATGTTTCAATGTTGTATGTGACACTTTGATTAAAAAATGTCTTTAAATTTCTTCATTTCTAAATTGTGTGACTTTTAAATGTTTTCATGAAAAAGGGATATTTCTCTCAAAGAGTTTTACAATTCATTTTCATCTATGTCAACATCCTTTGATGGATTTTAATCTTGTTTGATGATGATTTATTATGATACAAATATTCTATATTGTATTGAAGGGTTTGTGAAATTTTAGACCATGGATGTGTTATTTTTATACCATTCATGGCTTATGGATAAGGTTTTGACAATTTATATGCTAGTTTTAATACTGATGATTATGTTATGTTTAAACCTTTTCATATAAGGAATGCATTTGACTTAATATGTGATGGGTGGAGACCGATATATCTCCTCGATGAATAGGTAGGTGTCATGATTATAACTTATGGCTTGGAACAAGGCCTTAAAAAACTTCTTTTTAGTATTGGCATAAGGCCTTGACTATGTAGTTATAATGTTTGTCATTCTGCATTCCATCATTATGAAAGTGGCAATTGATATTCCATGTGATTATTAGACTAGTAGAATATCCATGTGAGTAACTAAAAGGAATTATTTTAATTTATATTTTTCATATTATAATGAAGTTTATGTTGAATAGTCTTTTGATTTAGTTTTATACATTGCCTTAAATTTTTGTGATTATTTATGAAAGTTTCCACTATATTTTTATCCTTACTAAGTATCTCTACTGACCCCATTTTATGTTTTATTTTTTCCCATGATGTGAAGAATTATATTATGACAGAACTATAGGGATAGTCTATGAGATCTCAGTGTTGTTTATGGAAACAATTTTGTTGTAGTTTTCCATTGTATGATTTAGTGTAAACCTTATGAATTTATCTAGTACATCCAAGGCTACTAAACTAATCAGTCCTTCAAGACATGATCTTTTGTGATCATGACAATGTTATGTAATAATGTACAAACTATGCATAACTTGGGTCGGGCGTTATAGTTGGTTTCATAGGATGTTAAGTACAAACCATGAAAACACGATTTAGGTAAACTCTGATTAGAGCACATATCCCTAAGATATACCTTGAGGATTAGTTTAGAATAACATCCTAAATTTTTGGTATTTTAGTGATTTTTTGATTTTCCAACAAATAAATCATTTTCTGGATATGAGCAGGTAGAGGAGGCTCTGGAACAGATGTACCTATGGTTAAATCCCAATAACACCACTTTGAGCTAGATTCGAATGAGAATTGGTGCACAGAAATGGGCCTTGTTTCACTCTTCATTACGACACTCCTAGGGGATATGCTTAGGATAATTCTCATATTCTTTTCAAAACATTATGATGGGTTAATGAGTATATAATTATTCAATGAAAATATTTTTTGGATTATGGATTATATCCCTAAACTGTTCATTTTATTTTAATTATTTTTCATATTTGTATTTATGTATTTCGATTCATAAACTAATATAGTTTATGCCACTATTTAGAAATGGAACCTAGGGGAAGGAATGGAAACCATATCAATGCACACATTCCATGTATGGTTTTACCTCATGATAAAGATAATAATAGTGGAACTGATGATACAACTACTGTTAATCAGATTATCACCATACTGGGTCATCTCACTAAGGTTATGATTAAAAACCTTACCTATATGGCGCACCCTAATCCACAACGTGGAGTATAAATGTTAGATCTCATCATGAGGAAAAAATAAGCAACATTCAATGGTCGTACAAATCCATTAGTATATTAGAAATGGATAAATTACTTATAGAAAATATTTCATGCCTTGGGGTGTAGTGAAAGGGATGAAGTTGTCAGGCTTTTTACTGCCTCACTGGAGATTCTGATCAATGGTAGTCATTGATTAAAAACACAAAGTAAGATGATGAAGTTTAAATTATACAATTGAGGTAGTTTAATGTATTTTTCATAGAAAAATACATTTCTCATGACCATCGAGCAAATATGGAAAGGAAATTTATGAATTTGAGGAAAAAGGAGGATGAAAATGTTGCAAAGTATGAGGATAACATTACAAGGTTAGCGAGGCATGAAACAGATTATATACGTAACCCAAGAAGTAAGATTTATTTTTATTTAATGGTTTAAAACAATTTATCCATCTATCATTAGTCTCACAATCCTTCCCATCATACGATGATATTGTCTCATGTGCTATCAAGATAGAAAAGGAATTCTCCAAGTCATGCGACTTTAAAGAAAACCCAGTGAAGGAGATACCTTCTAAAAACCTAGAAATGGAAATAAGGGGGAGAAGGTAAATGTTGAATATCCATCGTGTAGTAAATATGGTAAGAAACAACTCGGTACATGCCTAAAGGGAATGTGAGTCTATAACAAGTGTGATGAAAATGGTCACCATGATCCTAATTGCACGGGGAAGAAATATGTTGTCATGGTTGAATGTTACAATTATAGAGAAAGTGGGAATTATGTGAATGAATGTCCTAAGAATCAGGGGAACTTACATCAGAGAATGCCAAGGGATCAAGGCCATGCTTATGTAATCACTACTACTATTGTAGATTCTCTGAAAGATGTGGTGGATGGTAATTTAATGGTTTCTTCAAGTTTTGAAAATGCATCATTTGATTTTATATCATCACATTGTTTCATATCTTCCCAATTTTCAACGAAAATTAGATAGTTAAAAATTTAGTTAACAAGTGAGTTTTTAGTAAAAATATCCTTTGGGAATAATCATTAAAATAATGTTTTGTGAATCATTTCCCATTAGAGAATATAAAAATTCACTATATGTTGATCTCATCATCATACCCATGATTGAATTTGATATAATCCTCACTATGGATTTGATTTTGGACCATGATGCAATAATTTATTGTAAGAAGAATTTGGTTACTATTTTTGATGATGATGATAGTGAAGACCTTATCTCTAGAGAAGAATCGTCACTACCGGATTCTTATCTAGATCCATCCCCAATAGCTCAACTAAATTCAGTTATTATGGAGGAAGAGAATGAAATAACTGTGGGTGTTGAATGGAATGTTAAAATAGAGGATGTACCTTTTGTAAAAAAATATGTTGATTTGTTACCATAATATTTACTTGGACATCCTCCAGAACATGAAATTTAGTTTCCCATTGATTTAATTCCTTGTTCAGGAGCCGTATCGAAGACCCCTTATTGAATGGCCACCATGGAATTATTGAAACTAAAGAAACAACTAGAGGAATTGAGTAATAAAGGACTTATTATCCCTATTGTTTCTCAATGGGGATCCCATATCCTTTTTGTTAAGAAGAAATTTGGATCTATGAGGTTTTGTATTGACTATAGGGAGATAAATTCAATAAAAACAATGAACAAGAATACCATAACTCACATTGATGATTTATTCGACCAACTTCATGGAGCTCAATACTTCTCAAAGATTGTACTATGATCTGGAAATCCTCAGTTGTGTGTGAAGAAGGAAGACATTCTGAAAACAGTATTTTGAACTATGTATGGGCACTACGTGTTTATAGTAACACCTTTTATATTGACTAATACACCCTATGTTTTCAATGATCTAATGAACTGTGTATTCAAGTAATATCTTGATGACTTTGTAGTGGTATTTATTGATGATATTCTGGTATAATCCAAAATCTACAAAGATCATGAAAATCACTTGCACATTATCCTAAAGACTCTTACAAGACATGAATTATATGGGAAGATTTGCAAGCATGAATTATGGATTCAAGTGATTTCTTTTCTTGTCCATATTGTCTCTAAGGATGGAATCAATGTTGATCTGTCTAAGACCAAGGCAATCCAAGAATGCCCCGCACAGATGAGTATAACCGAGTTACATAGTTTTATTGGTTTAGCAGGTTAATATCAACTTTTCTTCCAGAATTTTTCCTTATTGTCTAACCCATTAACCAAGATCACATGTAAAGGGGTGAAATTTGTTTGGACAAAATAATGTGAAGAATGTTTTGAATAATTGAAGAGAAGATTAGTCAATGCTTATATATTTACTCTACCATCGGGGAATGATGGGTTTGTTATTTATTGTGATGCTTCATAGAATAGTCTTGGTTTTTTCCTTATGCAGAATGATAGGGTTATTGACTATGCATTAAGACAACTAAAAATTCATAAGAAAAACTATCCTACTCATGATCTTAAGCGTGAAGCTATAATCGTTTCATTGAATATTTGGAGTCATTATCTCTATGGTGAAACATGTGAGATATATTCTGATCCCTAGAATTTGATGTATATTTTCTAACATAAAAAACGTAACATGAGGCCAAGGAGATGGCCTGAACAACTCACAGATTATGATTCTATGATACACTACCACATGAGGAAGGAAAATAAGGTGGAAGATTAATTGAGTAGAAAGGATAATGGGGTTTTGAACAATATGAGAATTGAAAAGGATCCTATATATAGGGATCTAGTAAAGATAGATATGGGAATCACCATGGAAAGTGAAAAATCAATACATTTTCAAAGGGTTGAAAAACCATCTTTTCCAGAAAGGATAAAGAGTTCTTAGACCGGTGATGAAGTGTTTCAAAAGAAGATTAAAGCTCTGAATGATGGGAGATTGAGTGACTTTGTGTATGAAGATGAAATTTTGAAATTTGGGAGGTGACTTTGTGTTCCTGATATACCTGATCTAAAAAGGGAATTATTGGATGATTCTCATAGTTCCAATTTTTATATACACCAAGGTAGCCCAAAATTTTATAGAGATTTGAAGAAACATTTTTAGTGGGACAAAATAAATATGGATAATACTGATTTTTTGTCAAGATTTATGGTTTTTAAATAAGTGAATGTGGGAAGGCAAGATCATGAATATGTTACACAACCACTTCCCATACCTGAGTTGAAATGGGATAATATTACTATGGACTTGGTCATGGGACTACCAAAGACTTATAGAAGGAACGACACAATATGGGTCATTGTTGAACGCCTTACCAGGTCAGCACATTTTCATTCTATAAGAGATGATTTACAACTTGAACATCTAGAATGAATATATATTAATGAAGTTGTGAGACTTCATGAAATTACCATATCGATTATTTCTGATCTTGATCCACATTTTACATCAAGATTCTGGAAAAGTCATCAGAAAGCCCTAGATATTGAACTTTTTTTGAGCACATCCTAGCACCCCCAAACTGATGGACAATCAGAACGGACTAATAAAACCTTAGAAGACAAGTTTAGATCATGCTCACTTGAATTACAAGGTACAAGGGATCAATATTTATGTCAGGTAGAATTTTCCTATAATAATAGCTTCTATTAAAGTATTTAGATGGCACCATATGAAGCGTTATATGGAAAGAGATTTCCGACACCAACCTGTTGGGTTGATGTGGGTGAACGAAAAGATGTCGGCACAGAAATAGTGGAGTTTACGATGGAAATGGTTAAGGTAATCCAAACCCACCACAAAACAGCTCAACGTAGGTAGAAGATCTTTGCAGATAATCAAAGGAAGGATTTGGAATTTCAGCTTGGAGATCATGTTTTCATGAAGGTATCTCCATGGAAGGGTGTTATAAGTTTCAGTAAAAAGGGAAAATTGAGTCCTAGGTACATCAGACCTTTTGAAATTATAGAACGATTTGGGGTAGTAGCGTACCATTTGGAAATGTTGCCATGTCTCTCCAAAGTTCATGATGTGTTCCACGTATCACTGTTGAGAAAATACATTCCTGACACAATGCATATACATACCTATAAGAATTTTGAACTGAAACCCGATCTGTCTTATTGCAATGATCCTATCAAGGTTCTTGATACAAGAGAACAAGTGCTGAGAAACTGGACGACTCGTCTGGTAAAAGTTCTATGGAGAAACCATAAGATGGAAGAGGCAACGTGGGAATCCGAGGAACTTATGAGGAAGAACCACACATGTATTTTTATGCGGTAATATTCTAGAAATCTTAAGGACAAAATTATTTTAATGAGGCGATAATGTAACACCCCAAACATCCACACTACGCTTCCCTTTGAATAATGCAATAGTTTGCACCGTATGAAACTTTGAGATTTTAACTCACCGTAACTAATCAAACTAGCCGTTTTGAATAGTAAAACCAATGTTTTTATATTTTATAATTTTATTTCTTTCAATATGGATTTCATTTTTGGATTCAGAGTATCAAAATTAGGTTAGGGTGACTTTTTTGTTTTTTTTATGAAAACATTAAATTTTTGATGAATAGTGAAAAACACTGAGTTTAAATTTAAAACATAATTTTTATTTAAATATTTATTTATTTATTTAATTTTTTAGGTCAATATAGATAAATAATACCCATATAATTTAAATTTATTTCATTTAATAATAATTTTGGAAATAAATTTTTTTTATCGAACTTTTTATCATCTTTTACCCACCTCATAGGAGAATATTCAAATTTAAAATAAAACATAATTTTACCGCTTCTATGAGTTGAATTTTGAAAATCCAAGAGACATAGTGTATATCATTTAGTAAAATTTGGTTCAATAAGATGGAGATAATTTTGGAGAATTGTATCTTTTTACTTTTATTTACCATGGTTAAAAGTTAAAAAGGGTAATTAATGGTAAAAGTGACATTATTTTTACCCTAACACATATCATAATTATATTGGATTTTTTTAATTCAAACAAAAAAACATTAAGAATAAAATTTGATCCTTTAGGTCCACTTGGATTAGATGAGGACATTTATTATTATTTAATTCAATGAAGAGTTAAAAGTCATAAATTAAAAGTTTAATAAATTGTCCATTTTTAATATAGTGTTATACATAAGATAAATTAGACTATAAATTATATTTATAAATATAATAAGATTTTATAAATAATAGTATTTTATTTATATTTTTTAGACACTATATAATAAAATATATTTATGACACAATGATGATGCAGTAATTAACATTATAATGAAATATTAAAATAATTAGTATTATAAATATACAAATAAATGAAATTTGAGGCATTTTATGAATTACACTAGTTTTATTTGTTAATATGACATATTAGGGTTTGTTAGATGAATATTTTCCGATGTAAAAATGCTGTTATGAATATAGAAAATACAAAATACAAAATAGTGTCAAAATTGACATTAAAGAGTTTAAAAAAATATATATTATATTATTAATTGATATTCTATTCCTAAAAATATAAGGATCATCCTAAAGACTTATATAATTATAGGTGTATTATTCATGAACCACTTAGGGTTATCTTGGAATTTTATAGTATGTTTATTAACCATATACTATAAAAATACCAAGAGACATGGTAAATGTCAAACTATATAACTAAGAGTAAAATCTAAATGATAAAGTTAATATAATGATGCAAACCTATCTAAAACCTATTGGTTTAGAGTTGTTTGACCAATATCCACTTCATCCCTTAAATAATTCATTTTTGATCATTTATAAACCAAAAATGTTTTTACTATAAAATAATATTTCTAGCTTTTCCTAAGGTGCCCCTTACCCCTCTTATAAAAGGGAACTCCACTTTCTCTCTAATTCACACCTTCAAAACAATTTGTATCGGCCGAAATATACCCAAATAACCTCTAATGTTTTCTATCATCATTCTAGTGGCCTTACATTAGTCATAAATCCATCTTAAGGAGCCCTTCTGATCAAATCAAAAGGTAGAATCCGAAGAAGAGGTATATATTTCATCACCTCATTCAAGATCCTTTGTTCTTCAACTTCCTCATTCTGTGTTGTTTACATTCTAAAATAATAAATCCAATATATTCTATATATTGTGATGTCATTATAAAAATATTACAACCATATTCATTATTTTATCAATCCTATGAATGTCATGTCACCGTAGGTTAGTACGTAAGGATTACAATCTCCATGTCGTGTAGTATTTGTTATTCAATACATTATTATTTAGATGGGTATAATAATGATGTATAATTTCTTTAAATCATAAATATAAAATTATAATGATTCATTATATATGATATACCATCCAATTATATATTATTTTAATATCAAATGTATGATATTGTTGCTCATGCGTATGTACAGGTTACCGTCTCCACGAAGGCAATGAGATTCATTCCTCGTCGTATCAATTAAATACTAAATTTATTTTGATGAGTAAAAATAATATACTAATACTTAATATCATTTTGAATATGAATAATTTACATCATATTGACAAAAACATTACTTACATAACAAATCATAAAATGGAATACGAATGAGTTAACACCCAAAATGACGATAATACTAAAATTTTATTAACAATCCAATATTAAAAGATCATATATGATATAATATTATTGTATTTTAGTCTTGTATAATTATAAAACAATAATTTCACCATTATACATGAGGTTAACCTACCCCCGACCAAGGAAAAGTACAAGGTAAGGGTTAATTTCGCAATCTCTTTATTATCTGATGTTTTTTTTACATAAGTATCTACTGGTACATATTTATTATCCATGTACATGTATCATGAAAGAGTTTACAAATGGATTCTATTAAGGGAATTTCTTTTACTAAAACATCATTTTAAATGTTTTAAATATTTATTCATCTAAATCATTCTCATTGATGTCTATTTTTTTTTGAATAGTTTTCAAGGATTTATATATATTGAAATGAATGTTTTTAAAATGATTATTCCTTTCAAAAGTTTCAAAGTGGCATTGGAAAATTGGATTCAAAAATTTCTATAAATGTCTTCATTTATAAATTGTGTGACTTTTAAATGTTTTCATGAAAAAGGGAAATTTCTCTTAAAGAGTTTTACAAATCATTTTCTTCTATGACGACATCCTTTGATGGATTCTAAACTTGTTTGAAGATGATTTACTATGATACAAATATTCCATCTTATATTGAAGTTTTTGTGATCTTTTACATTGTTGATGTGTTATTTTTATACCATTAATGGTGTATGGATAAAGTATTGACATTTCGTATGTTACTTTTAATATAAATGTTTATGTTATGATTAAACCTTTTAATATGAGGAATGCATTGGACATAGTAATTCATCGTTGAAGCCCACTATAGCTCGTCAATGCATTGATAGGTCTCATGAGACAAACTACTGTCTTGGAACAAGGATTTGACAAAATATTATTTTTAGTCTTGGATAAGGGCATTTACAATATATTTATGAGGTCTTGCATTATGAATTCCATCATTATGAAAGTGGATACTGATATTTCATGTGATCACTTGACTACTAGAATATCCATGTGAGTAAGTAAATGGCCTTATTTTGATTTATATTTTCCATATTATGATAAAGTTTATGTTGAAAAGTTTTTTGTTATTGTTTTATACATTGCCTTAAATGTTTATGCTTATTTATTAATGTTTCCAGTATATTGATATCTTTTCTGAGCATCTAATCTCACTCCTTTCAATGTTTTATTTTTTCCTAGGAGGCGAAGAAGTATAATATGACTGACCTATAGGGATAGTCTATGGGATCACATTGTTTTCTATGAAATCAATGTTGTTCTAGTTTTCTATTTTATGATGTAATTTAAACCTTACGAATGTATCTTGTACTTCCAAGGCTACTAAAATAATCAGTCTTTCGATACATGATCGTTTTTTACCATTCCAATGTTATGTAATACCTCATCGACTCCGGGGAACTGGGGTCGGAGCATTACAAATTAAAAAATATATGGTTTAGGTGAAATTCGATTAAATAAAATAGTTTGAATAATTTATTCTTGGTATCAAATTCACTAAGATAAAGATCATCGTTCATGGAATCCCACTCCTTAATGTGTAAATTCACAATTACCCTAAGTCTTGTAATTTAGTTAATTACTGTATCATGTTATTGTTTTCCATATTTAAATATGATTTCCCATAAATTTGACAATGTTCATGCCTTCTTTAATATTTTTTGTTGCACAATATTCTGTTTTCTTCTAATTTTAATTGTTAGTTATCATGATAAATGAAAAATAAAGGGATTGGAAGTTGAATGTTGTAATCAATCAAAACAAATACATGAATAAATAAAATAAATACAACATTACATACCCCATTATATGAAATTACCCAAGAACAAGGTGGTTTTAACCCTTTATCATAGAGATGATAGGTTAATAGGAAAGTATAAAATATACCATAATTAAATTAATGAATGATCTGGTGGAGGTAGCATCATCTCACAATAAGATTTGGTCTATCGTGGATTTGGAGTTGAATTCACAATATCATCATGAATATCCTCCACATATAATCATCATATTAAATCTTCCTAAAAATTTTGTTGATGTGTAATGTAATTAATGGTCGTGTAATCCTAATATGATTTTCCTCCATGATTGTTGAAAATGATCAAATCTCGCATGAATCACATTTGAAAATATGGAATTTTGACTCCTTGAAGACATGTAATTGGAAATCACAATGTGTAACTAACATTAATAGTATATAGCCTCGGCATGACATGCCTAGATAGGTCTTCTTCATGTGATTAATTGAACAAATATAATGAAATTACACAAATTGTATTCATTATGCTCCAGCTTTCCCAACATCAATATTCCTCCAAATCCTAGTTTCACACTTCTAGAAATGAAAATCATATTTTAGCTCCATTATTCACCCCTTTGATATATTTTTTATAAATTCATTATTTCCTTCCAAAAATCCTAAAACAAGTCAACTCTCTAAAAAATTGGAAGGAATATTCAATTTAATATATAGATTAATAAAATGTAACACACAAAAATGTATTCATTAAATACACATATCCTGATACTATTATATGATTAGGATCAATCATACATTTGGGGTAAATTTAGTATTACAAGAATAGTGAAAATTGCTATTAGTTATAGCTTGAAAATACATCTGGAAGTCTGTATCATATTTGTGACAATGATCAATATAAAGATAATTATTTGAATCTCCCCCTTTAACAAACTTATCATTCATTTTTATGTTGTTTCATCAAAGTAATCATCACATAATTTCAATGCACGTATCTTCAATTATATAAAACACCTTCAAAAAATACTCGATTCATGACACGATTAATTATTGGAAATGTTATACGAATTATAGTTGACAATTAACATTTTGGAAACCATGTCATTCCATAAATATTCTATTATTCTAATAGTGGATAATTGTGCATATTTCAATGAATCATCATTGGGGTGGGCCTATCATGTTCTTCAATATTCAGTTATTGTTCAACTCCCTCATCATCTTCTCATTATGAATTTTCTTCATCATCAAAAATTTCCACCATATAATATATGTTATGAATATTACTATCCATGATAAAAGGACATTATCTATGATACATGAGGATATGAATGATCAGATTATTTATTTGATGAAACAACTACTATTACAAATGAAACATAATCAAATGTTCCAGCATAAGGAAATGAAATTATATCCTTAATTATTATAGAAAAAATTACATTTCCAATGAAACATATATAGTAACTAAAGAGATATATAAATTAATTATTTAATCATTCAATTTATTCACAATTAATTATATTATGATTAAATAATCATCATTATTAATTACTTGATAGGTATTGTCCCCAAATGTATTTTAATGTAATGTTTTATTATTTTTATGGGTTCATTCTCTAGATTATTCATTGATTTAATCCTTTGAAGATTTTTCCATTGAATGGATTCTAATGATCAACACTCTCCATGTTTCATAACAATTTCTAGAAACATATTACAACTATAACCTGGTTCAGTGTTATGTATCTAACCATTTCAATAAATAGTGGTATAACACTTTTTATTTTATTATAAAACATCCTTATTACTTATATATGTTTATTGAAACATAATATGAATATTACATTTTTCATCAATTTTTTTAATTTTATTATCCCTAGTGTAAAATTTTTATTCATGCATCCAAATTTCCATATTTAATTATTATTAATAAAGTGAATTTCCATTTTCTAAAGAATATCCCCTGGGAGTGTAAAACTAGGTTTGTAGATAGGTCTCTTATTCATAAACTATTACATTATAAAAATAATACCCATCACACAAATTTAATGTTCATTAGCACTGGGTAAAATAATTCCAGAGTCCTTATCCACTTATAGAATCTTGGAAGGGATATTATTTATCGTAAAACCACATTATGTAACTAGTCCAAGATATTTTTAAAATACAACCTTCATTAATTCATTTATAACTCAAAATATGATTAGAGGAATTTAGTATATATCCACTACTTCATCATGGTGTCCATTAGGTATATTTTTTACATTACTTTAGTATCCTCCAACAACCATGATTGTATAACTTCCTCAAAACACCCCTCTCAAACCCATAGTAATTAAAATCTATATTTTACCTCTTTTTGGGTCAACCACGATCAGGGTATAAATCTATGCCGAATGTTACATGATTATATGAAGCATATGAAACTGGAGAAACATGTATGGATTCAAAATGAATATCAAAATTAGTGAAACCAAGATACCTTTCAAGTAATTATTCAATTTGGGACTCACTATAATTCCTATGAAACTGGGTATAAGAGTTTCTTAATTATCCCAAAACTATTAAATCATTATTCTCGTTAACCTAAATAAAATTTTACATCATTGATAACGACCTATTATAAAACCATAAAATCACATAAAAAATATTATTTCATTAAAATACTTACCCATTATAAGGGGCCTAGAAATTATTTACATAGAGTGTGGAGAAACTCCCATGATATTCATTTACCACTCTGAGTGGGAAAGCAATAGAATCCCATGAAACAACCATGTTGGGGAATACCACAAATAGATGAAAACAACAACATGCTTAAGAGAATCATTCATAATTCATATATCTACACTCTCCTTCTTGATAATGAATAGGCCCCAAAATTGACATGAAGGGAAACTAAGAGACACCTTCAAAAGCCAGATATTGTTTCCACAAGTACATGTACTTCCTGACAAAATTTTCTTGGGAAGAAAACTATATGATGAATTCATTATGTCCTCTAATATAAGATCATCCAAATTTTTTGTGGGATTCAAATTCAATGAGATTCCCAAATAACAATATTCATTATAGTATGAGGGGTTTGTTCATTCATTCCTTATCCCCAAAATATTTGAGAATATAACCATTTCCCATAACATTTCACATCACTTAATGAAACTCTACCAGTCTTGATGCTCAAAAATTCATTTGGATCCACATTGATCAGTTGTAGGAGGGTCAATGAGCGGTCCCCCTGATAATCCAAAAACTCATTTGGTGTTTTTAGGGAATATCACCAACCTTTGATTAAAGTATTCAATTTTATTAGATGAATTCATTGGAGGTCCATTATTTAGCGAAATGACTACAGTTGGGGAGGGCGGGTGGTCAAGAAAAATTTGTTACATCTTGGATATAGGTTTAGAAATACCCCCAAACCATGACTGTGTCCATGTAGGCGATATTGACATCACTATAAGAGAATTATCTATTCCAACTAGTGTATTTTAAAAAACAATGGAATAATTTTGTGGGGATGGAAACATAATTTATTTTGGCTACATAAAAGCATTGTGGTATATATGATGATATTATGACCAAAATATTTTAACCTTATTTTATTCTAGATATATATATTTTGTTAGGGAATTTACATATTTCTCCATCCATATGTCATTTTGCCTATGAAAAAAAGGATGCCATGTGATTTTTTTTCATATAACCATGGGAAATATAAATTAATTATATTACATATTTAATATTCTAAATTAGTAGCACAATATTTACCAGAGTGTATAATGTGTCGATATAAAAAATAAAACATAGTTATCTTTTCATATTTTCTTGACATATAGGTCATTTTTTATTGATGCAGTGTACCCATAAATTAGGAAATACAATGTCAAAAAGGACCTGAATCATCAAAAGCGTTCCCCAAGGGAAGGGGTATGATAAATCATATTCCATGATTTTCCAGATGTCGTCCCCACATTCTTCAAGAACAGATTCCTATCTTCCCCAGCATGGATATCCATTAGCTAAATCTAAAAGGTTGATGTATAGAATGATATATTCATGATGTCTCCCTAAATATACTGATCCTCCATAAATATAATAATGTTACTAAAAGATTAATAACTCCTTTTAAGAATATTATATTAATCATTCCATTTAATGTAACCAAAGACCAAAATCCCTGATGTATTATCTCATATCACCACTCAATACCACAAGCACTAGATAATTTATACTGTAGTTGTAACACCCCAAGTAAATAAAGAATATGAAATTTTCATATTTATCCATATTTGTGAATAAAATATTAATATGATTTTAAAGGGGACTCTATGCTCGATGGCATACCCAACACGCAACAACAAGTTTCTTGGGAATCTTATGTTGCACTATAATAATAAAATAATATTATTTTAAATGGTAGTTAACACGCAACCGTTGTATTGGCGGGAATGGATAGAAATAACTAAAATATGATTATATATGTTTTTAAATGTTTTTACATATATCCAATAAAAGATAAAGGCTTAAAATATGGAAAGAATTCAATTTTAGGCGTATATGCCCTAGTTTTCACTAAAGGTTCACTTATCGCCTTTTGATGGATAACCGTCATTAAATATAGTTTTGTTCACTCTTATAAATTCTATTGGACCAAATAAAACACTTCTTTATAATCGGGACATCAAAATTTACTTTGTGTAAATTTTTGGTATCTTTCCGATAAAGTTCATTTTTTAATGAATAGTGGAAAATGTTGTGTTTTAATTCAAAACCTCTTTTTAATCTAATTTATTTATATAATTAGATTAACTTTTGAATTGGTTTTAAAGTGAAATTAGAATATATTCTTACCATTAAATCCAATAGTGGTTGTTGTAATTAATTTCACTTTGAAATCAGACTTAAACTAGTGTCAATCTTTTGATACTTGTTGTTTCATAAAAACACGCTATTTGCTCTGACAGCAGGAATTAATTATTAAATTAATTAATGTGAATTATATGTTTTGAATTTTTTAAAATATACTTCATTTTTTAATTCATAATATCATATATAGCGCCTGGTGAATTTTTGGTATTTTTCTGAAAAACATCAATTTTTTATGAATAGTGAAACCACTAAGTGGTACTTATAAAAACTGATTTTTCCGTTTAAATGAATTTTTTAAATCTTTGTGTTTTTAATTTCAAAAATACAACATTAATTATTGTCATTAAGAAGTAAAATTCAGTTCAATGGGATAAAAATAATTTTTTGTGAATAGTAACTTATTCTGTTTTTAATCGCAATTAGAGGTAATTAGTGTAGTTTAAGGTAAGAATAATGTTTTAATAACATTAAATGACCTAGACATATGTAATACCCTAATTGGATGAGTCATGGCCGACCAATAAAATCCATGGGTCAACTTGGGGACCCCATGGAGCCACTTTGGTTGGAAAATGACATAAACAACTTTTTATTTAATGGTAAAGTAAAAAATGACACAAACATGAGATGTTTTACTAAAACAATTTTTACATGGGGTTATACAAGTCATAATTTTGACAATAAATAGTCATTGGAAATATAGAAATATTTCCTACATCATAGTATTTTTTATAATTTCTAGACATTATATAAATTAAATTATTTATGACATCATGATGATGCAGCGATGACCTCATTATTTAATGATTTAAATAAAATGGAAAGATAATGTAATATATAAGACATACACTTGTCCAAACCCTATTGTATGGGTGGATTTAGAACCCTTACAACCTTATCCACGAATTATATCAATGTGGGGACCTTTAACTCCAAAACTCATTTTCAAATAAAGTAACAGTTGCTTACTTTCCAAGAGTGCCCCTCCTCTCCTCTTATAAAAGGCCCCCACCTCTACCTCCTTACCCACACTCCCAAAGCCTTTGGCTCGGCCAACCTCTACCAATTTTCACTCTCAAATTACCTCTATTACTCATTTAAGACTCACTTTGGGCAGAAGTCTTCCCAAGGAAGCCTTTGAGCTCAAACCAAAGGGAGTTACCCGATTTTAAGGTAATGTCTTTACTTGAGTCCTTTTGTTTTATTTTGCCTCTCCAACCCCCTAAACTATTTTTATTCATTTATTTTGTAACAAATACAGCATCATAAATATACTAAGATTTTTTAATAGGAATTATTCTAGCTACACTTACACACACCTACATCTAATGGTTAAAGAATATACTGTTTCCATGGATGGTGAACTTCTGACTCACGAAACGATGATTGTTCATCACTCATATAACACCTTAAAAGGTGCCCATTAATATGTCACTATATTTATATATGATATATCATATTATTATGTTTTACTTACGCCTCTGTATTTTTCTTTTTTGGCATACCTTTATGGTATCCATTGTCGGTAAACACGATAATTTCATTTTTGGAAGTGCGGACTACCGCCCCATCAAAGTGATGTGATTCGTTAATGTCATATGTGGGAAGTATAAAGGATGGATTTAATGTTATTATATATGATGTTATACTGTAATTATAATATACCTCTATATAAATATTATTTCTTTCCATTAAAGTATGAAATAGAAATGAAAGAAGTGTTAATGCGTATGTACGGCTTACCGTCTCCATGAACGGTGCATTTCATTTATTATCACCAAATGTAATGTACTATTATAAGTACATATTTATAATTGATACATATAATGTATGTTACATATAAATTATGAATATAATTCTGGAATTAAAATATACATACCTCTCATTTAGTTTTAATTCCATTAAAATGACAAAGAAATGAAAGTAGCGTTTATGCGTACGTACGGCTTACCGTCTCCATGAACGGTGCATTTCATTTATTACCTCTAAATGATTATGTAATATTATAAATAAATGTATATTCTGGATATATATATGATATATATGATATCCAATTCATTAATATCATTCTGGATATAATGAACCTTTGACCACACGAACAACATGTAATTGTAAGACGTTCACATTCAACTTAAGAACCAAATATCGACAAAACAAACATTATTAACACAAATTATTACATAATGTTTATAAAATGGAAATAAGTGATATAAAAGGAATAATGAACTTGAAAATGTTCTTATGTAAGTATAAATTAACTCAAGTATATTATTCAGGAGATTAAAGAACGATCGAGTCAAGTCGGACCCGAGTTAAGGGATCCTACTCCTCTATTTCTTTTTAAGTACACTCTTTTATGTCTTTCCTTTTAAAGATCATATTTCTTGTTATTGGGATGTTATTTTATGTTAATATTACTGTAATTTTTATTTTCATGTGATGAGAGACCCTATTCTATCTCATCAATCCATTTTGGATGTTTTGAGTGGCGCCTTTAGGCTGCCGAATTTTCGTAAGAGATATAACATCTCTCTTTATTTTTGAGTACTCTCCTTTATGTCACTTATTTTAAGATCCTATTTGTTATGTTGGGGGATGTTATTTTATATTCCCCTTTATATAAACATTATGTTAATATGATTAGATACCCTATTTGATCTCATCAATCAATTTTTTTAAGTTTTATGTTGCGTCGTTAGGCAGCCATGTTTTTGTAAGGTATTTTTCATCACACTTTTATTCCCGTGAGATTTATGCTACATTTGCCACAATTTCCTTTGAGTGGTGTATGTAATGCACATTATTTTACTCATTGTGTAATATACTTTCTTTTATGATTATTTACATCATTATTGTATTTTCCTTCTTTCACTAGGTGTATGTTTCGAAAGATACCCAAGTCGGTAAGGGAACCTTTCACCCTCCTCTTTTTAAAAGACTTCTTTTCTTGAGTTTCTTAATTTACATATTTTTATGTTGGGATATGTTCTCATATATCCTTATTGGTGTAAATTTTAATTTCCAAGTGATGAGATACCCTTTTTTATTTCTAATAAACTCATTTTGATGTGACGTCGTTAGGCTGTCAAGGGAACTTCTTAACCAAATTCTGATTTCTTTGGGTTCAACATATAGTTATTGAATATGTCATCCTTTGAATATGTGTGAATGACTTTTTATTATTTAACACTTAATATCCACTTATATTTGGTGTATTCGTTTGTCACACATAATTATTTGATTGATTTATCCTTAAACCAAGTATACCGTCTTTGTAAGGGACTTCATCTCAATCTCCGTTCATTGAGGAATATTTTGTTTTATACACAAACTTATTTTATACAGTGTATAAACCCCTTTGACCTTTATGTTTAATCAAAAGGAATCTTTTTTCTACGAAGTGTTTTACTAAACGACAGAAAAATGATTCTTTTACGTACGTGGTGACAATGACCTTTTCCACCGCCGTGATTATTATTTGATCTTAGGCTTCCTCAACAAGCCGTAATGTTTTTAAAATAAAATAAATACCATATACTTTTTTTTTGTATTTTGGTATTGAAAATGGTTTTGATAAAGGATTATATTATGTCAATATATTTAAATGATATATTGTGATTGAAATGTGGAAATGTTATCATTCCTTTATGTTGGTTTTATGTGTTATAATTTTATAATGGTACTTGGACATTTTACGGGTGGTTACGTGATAAACCATATGATGGGTGGTGCCGTGAATACCAGGACGGGTGGTTACGTTATAACCTCCAGTGCATTGGGTATGCAAGTCGGCTGTATGGCTATTCCATTATGTATGTATGGAAGTTAGCGGAATGACTATTCCATTATGTGATATGTTTGGACGTAGACCTTATGGTTATTCCATTTAAGTATGTTTATGTACCAAGTTACCTTTATATGTTGTGTGATATTATATGGGGTTTATGGTTATCCTTTGGTTATAGAAGGGTAAGTAATGAACTTTTATTCAATGAATAGTTTTTACTACATCGAAAAGGTGAAAAGTATTACTTTGATAAAGTATACATGGTTTACTTGTTGTTATGAAAAACTAACAGTTTTCATTCTTTGTGTATCCCTTACTGATCTTTTTATTATAATCCCATGTTTTTTAAATGTTTTTCATAGGACTTAATGTAGAATAGGGTCAAGGATGGGATCAAGGGAAAGTCATGCAACCTAAAACATGGAACTGGACATGTTTCTTTTTAAGAGTTTTATATTTTATGGAAACTTATTAAAAGTTTCTACTTTGTAATCTCTTGAGATGTATTAGTTATGTACTAATTCTCTAAAACTCTAAACCAGAAAAGATCCTTAATGTGAATTATTCATTTAATTCAATATTAAGTAAGGTTTAAGGCCGAGGCCTTATAGTTGGTATCAAAAGTCGGTTTAGATAACTTTATAGGTTAGGGTATTCTTTAAGCATAAGTGACATTACCATATTGGCTAGGATTTTAGAAAGTGTCATTATTTTTAGATAAATTGAATTAGTAAGTATATCTTAGTGTTTATCTCACTCATTAGTACATGATGGTTATGTTGATATACTCACACTGAACTTTCTGTTTTAGTGAATGGATGGATCTAGTAGGAACCAAAGAGACAACATGTTTTAAAGAAACTATGGTGGTTCCCTGTTTAAGATACTAGATAAAATGGGGGATTCAATGAGGAAACTCATGGTTCTTCTAAACCAACTATCAAGGAGTCATGATAAACCACTTGAACCTTGGTATGTTATGTAATGCATCATGTATGAGATGACCAATCGATGTGGAATTTCAGGAAATAACTATAAAGGTAACTATTATATTTTATATGATCCTTAATTTTTGGGTAATTATGGGTTACTATATGTTATGATGGAAGTGAAAGGAATGAGATAAAATTAAGGTTAAATAATGTTATGGTTATTTTTGATGATTTTATATTTTTTTTGGGGGGAATGATTTGAGAATTATATAGTTTTGGGAAAAAGGACAACACGCAGACTGTGTGACTACCAGTCACGTCGAACAAAGTTGTGGGAATCGAACCCACAACCAAAGTTTGATTGGTATTTATCACCTAACACTGGACTACATGAATCCCCTGGTTGGTTTGACTGATTCTTTTTAGTTATATGATTTTATGAATTAAGAGTAAGTTGATTTTGGGTTATTTATGAAAATGATTAACCTATCACGGAGGATATGTGATTAGGTTAATTACTTTTCAATAAGAGACTTTAGGAGCAACTGATGGTGTTTGGAGATAAATGTTACGATTTAACATGGAAGACAATGTGACTAAATCCTTCAAATATTTGGGATTAAATCTTATATTGGTTTACTTTGAATAATTTTATGGACAAATTTATTATCGAATGGTCCTCGTTGAAGTTTGGGTTTTGTTGGACAAATTTTGGAGATTAAGAATAGATTTTCTTTTGATAAGGGGTTATCCTTTTCTGGATTATCTGATTTGTAATAGCCTTTTTGGTTTTGGTTTTGGTCTAAAGACATGGGAAGTATATAGTTCTCTTTTGTGGATTAGGTGATTCTCTAGAAGTTGATTATAGTACTCTTAATTTTAACATGTCTTCCTAAATACTCATCTTTTTGAGAAAATATGAGTTTGTGTAAGGAATCTAATAAAAGTTGAAAGTCAACATGATAATTGATTATGTTTCCTTATGAATAAATTCCTCAGTAAAAAGTAACTTAAAACAAAAATGTTGTCTATCAACGATTCCTACTGGGCAATCAAATACAGTTTAAACCATCACAAGTTTGTGATTTTCTTGTGGTTAACTTTCTCCTAAACATGTTTTCTATCACTCTCCATCAGAACATGACCCTTTTTTTCACCTCCATGTCCATGTTTTCATACATGGAATCCTAGTATGGGTTTACTCGGGTTACCTCTGTTCTTATCTTTCTTTAATTTAAAGTGATTGTTTTTCCGGCTCTTGTTCCGATGTGGGACTTTCTAGGATGCTTCCAAGATCAATTATAAAAATTGCGAGGACGCAATTCCCAAAAGGGGGGAAGGATGTAACACTACAGGTAAATAAAGAATATAAAATTTTCATATTTATCCTTATTTGTGAATAATATATTAATATTACTTTAAAGGGGACGCTCTGCTCGATGACGTACCCAACACGCTACAACGAGTTTCTTGGGAATCTTATGTTGCACTATAATAATAAAATAATATTATTTTAAATGGTAGTTAACGTGTAGAAGTTGTATTGGCGGGAATGGATAGAAATTACTAAAATATTATTATATATGTTTTTAAATGTTTTTACATTTATCCAATAAAAGATAAAGGCTTAAAATATGGAAAGAATTCAATTTTAGGCGTATATGCCCTAGTTTTCACTAAAGGTTCACTTATCGCCTTTTGATGGAGAACCGTCATTAAATATAGTTTTTTTTCACTCTTATAAATTCTATTGGACCAAATAAAACTCTTCTTTAGAATCGGGACATCAAAATTTACTTTGTGTAAATTTTTGGTATCTTTCTGATAATGTTCATTTTTTAATGAATACTGTAAAATGTTGTATTTTAATTCAAAACCTCTTTTCAATCTAATTTATATATATGATTAGATTATCTTTTGAACTTGTTTTAAATTGAAATTAGAATATATTTTTACCATTAAATCCAATTGTGTTTGTTGTAATTAATTTCACTTTGAAATCACACTTAAACTAGTGTCAATCTTTTGATACTTATTGTTTCATAAAAACACGCTATTTGCTCTGAAAGCGGGAATTAATTATTAAATTAATTAATCTGACTTATATGATTTGAATTTTTTAAAATAGACTTCATTTTTGAATTCGGAATATCAAATATATCTTAGGGTGAATTTTTGGGATTTTTCTAAAAAACTTTAATTTTTGATGAATAGTGAAACCACTAACTGGTACTTATAAAAACTGAATTTTCCAATTAAATTTTTTTTTTTCCAACTTTGTGTTTTTAATTTCAAAAATCTGACATACATGGTTGTCATTAAGAAGTAAAATGTGGTTCAATGTGATAAAAATAATTTTTTGGTGAATAGTAACTTATTAAGTTTTTAATCGCGATTAGAGATAATTAATGTAGTTTAAGGTAAGAATAATGTTTTAATAAAATGAAATGACCTAGACACATGTCCTACCATCATTTTATGTGTCATTGACGACCAAGACAATCCATGGTTCAACTTGGGGACCCCATGGGTCCACTTTGGTTGGAAAATGACATAAATACCTTTTTATTTAATGGTAAGGTAAAAATGACTCAAACATGAGATGTTTGACTAAAACAATTTTCACATGGTGTTATACAAGTCAGAATTTTGAATATAAATAGTCATTGGAAAACTAAAAATATTTCCTATATCATAGTATTTTTTTTATTTTTAGACATTAAATAAATTAAATTATTTATGACATCATGATGATGCAGCGATGACCTCATTATTTAACGATTTAAATAAAAAGGAAACATAATGTAATATCTAAGACCTACACATGTCCAAAACATATTGGATGGGTGTATTTAGAACCCTTATCACCTTATCCACGAATTATATCAATGTGGTACCTTTTAAATCCAGAACTCATTTTCAAATAAAGTAACATTTGCTTACATTCCAAGAGTGCCCCTCCTCTCCTCTTATAAAAGGTCCCCACCTATACCTCCTAACCCACACTCCCAAAGCCTTTGGATCGGCCAACCTCTGCCCATTTTTCCTCTCCACTTCCCTCTATTACTCTATGAAGCCTCACTTTGGGCATAAGTATTCCCAAGGAAGCCTTTGAGCTCAAACCAAATGGAGTTACCCGATTTTATGGTAATGTCTTCACTTGAGTCCTTTTGTTTTATTTTGCCTCTCCAACCCCATAAACTCTTTTTATTAATTTATTTTGTAACAACTCCAGTATCGTAAATATACTAGGATGTTTCTATAAGACAGATTAGATCTACATTTACACACACCTACATCTAATGGTTAAAGAACATAACGTTTCCGTGGATGGCGAATTTCGGCCTCACGAAACGATGATTGTTCAACACTCATATAACACCTTAAAAGGTGCCCATTAATATGTCACTCTATTTATATATGATATATAATATGTTTATATTTTACTTAAGCTTCTTTATTTTTCTTTTGTGGCATACCATTATGGTCTCCATTGTGGGTAAACACGATTATTTCATTTTAGGAAGTGCGGACTACCGCCCCCTCAAAGTGATGTGATTCGTTAATGCCATATGTGGGACGTATAAAGGATGGATTTAAAGTTATTATATATGATGTTATACTAGAATTATAATCTACCTCTATATCATTATTATTTCTTTCCATTAAAGTATGAGATAGAAATGAAAGTAGCATTCATGCGTATGTACGGCTTACCGTCTCCATGAACGGTGCATTTCATTTCTTATCCCCAAATGTAATGTACTATTATAAGTACATATTTATAATGGATAAATATAATGTATGTTACATATAAATGATGAATATAATTCTGGAATTAAAATATACATAACTCTCATTTAGTTTTAATTCCATTAATATGATAAAGAAATGAAAGTAGCGTTCATGCGTACGTACGACTTACCGTCTCCATGAACAGTGCATTTCATTTCATACCTCTAATTGATTATGTAATATTATAAATACATATATATAATAGATATATTTGATATATATGATATCCAAATCATGAATATCATTCTGGATATAATGATCCTTTGACCACACGAACAACAGGTAATAGTAAGAAGTTCACTTTCGACTTAAGAACCAAATATCGACAAAAAAAAAATTATTAACATAAATGATTACATAATGTTTATAAAATGGAAATAAGTTATATAAAATGAATAATTAACTTTAAAAATGTTCTTAAGGAAGTATAAATTAACTCAAGTTTATTATTCATGATATTAATGCACGATCGAGTCAAGTCGGACCTGAGGTAAGGGATCCTACTCCTCTCTTTCTTTTTAAGTACACTCTTTTATATCTTTCCTTTTAAAGATCATATTTCTTGATATTGGGATGTTCTTTAATGTTAATCTTATAGTAATTTTTATGTTCATGTGATGAGAGACCCTATTCACTCTCATCAATCCGTTTTGGATGTTTTGAGTGGCGCCGTTAGGCTGCCGAATTTTCGTAATAGATCTAACCTCTCTCTTTATTTTTAAGTACTATCCTTTATGTCACTTATTTTAAGCTCATATTTGTTATGTAGGGGGGTGTTATTTTATATTCATCTTTCTAAAAACTTTATGTTAATATGATGAGATACCCATTTTGATCTCATCAATCTATTTTCGTATGTTTTATGTGGCGCCGTTAGGCTGCCAAGTTTTCTTAAGGGATTTTTCATCTCACTTTTATTCCCATGAGATTTATGCTACATTTACCACAACTTCCTTTGAGTGGTGTATGTACTGCCCATTATTTTACTCATTGTCTAATATACTTTATTTTATGAGTATTTACAGCAATGTTGTATTGTCCTTTCACGAGGTGTACGTTTCGAAAGATACCCATATCGGTAAGGGAACCTTTCACCCTCCTCTTTTTAAAAGACTTCTTTTGATGGGTCTTTTAATTTACATATTGTTATGTTGGTATATGTTCTCATATATCCTTATTGATTTAAATTTTATATTCAAGTGATGAGATACCCTTTTTTTATCTCTCATCAACTCATTTTGATGTGACACTATTAGGCTGTCAAGGGAACTTCTTAACGCAATTTCGATTTCTTTGGGTTTAACATGTAGTTATTGAATTTGTCATCCATTAAATACGTTTGAATGACCTTTGATTATTTTACACTTAATATAAACATATATTTGGTGTATTCTTTTGTCACACATAATTATGAAATTGATTTATTCTTAAACTAAGGATATCATCTTTGTAAGGGACTTCGTCTCAATCTCCTTTCATTGAGGCATATTTTGTTTTATACACAACCTTATTTTACACGGTGTATAAACCCCTTTTACTTTTATGTTTATTCAAAAGGAAACTGTTTTCTATGAAGCATTTTACTAAACGACAAAAAATAATGTTTCTTTTACGTACGCGGCGACAAAGACATTTTTTGCCACCACGAGTATTATTTGATCAATGGCTTCCTCAACAAGCCGTAATGTTTTTAAAATAAAATAAATACCATATAATTTTTCTTGTATTTTGGTATTGAAAATGGTTTTGATAAAGGATTATATTATGTCAATATATTTAAATAATATATTGTGATTGAAATGTGGAAATGTTATCATTCCTTTATGTGAGATTTATGTGTTATAGCTTTATAATGGTACTTGGACATTTTACGGGTGGTTACGTGATATACCATATGACGGGTGGTTCCATGAATACCAAGATGGGTGGTTACGTTATAACCTCCAATGCATTGGGTATGGAAGTCGGCCATATGGCTATTCCATTAAGTATGTATGGAAGTTGGCCAAATAGCAATACCATTAAGTGATATGTGTGGAAGTCGACCTTATGGTTATTCCACATAAGTATGTTTATGTACCAAGTTACCTTTATATGTTATGTGATCTTATATGGGTTTTATGGTAATCATTTGGTTACAGAAGGGTATGTAATGAACTTTTATTCAGTGAAGAGTTTTTACTACTTCGAAAAGGTGAAAAGTATTACTTTGATAAAGTATACATAGTTTATTTTTTGTTTTGAAAAACTAAGAGTTTTCATTCTTTCTGTATCCCTTACTGAGCTTTTTATGCTCATCCCAAGTTTTTGAAATGTTTTTCACATGACATAATGTGGAATAGGGTCAAGGATGGGATCAAGGGAAAGTCATGCAACCTAAAACAAGCAACTTGACAAGTTTCTTTTTAGTAGTTTTTATTTTATGGAAACATAGTAAAAGTTTCTACATTGTAATCTATTGAGATGTAATAGTTATTTCCTAATTCTCTAAAACTCTAAACCTGAAAAGATCCTCAATGTGAATTATTCATTTAATTCAATGTTAAGTAAGGTTTAAGGTCGGGGCCTTATAGTAGTATTCAAGATAAACAAATTAAAAGGGTGATTGGGGATGAATTTCACAACATTTACTATATGCATTCACAACATCAAGAATCCATCTCCATCATTCGGTGCAGTAGTGGGGACCATATCATTTTATAAAAGTGAGAGACACCAACTTTACTTCACCAAATCATTTTCTAATGCTTCAGTCAACTGGACCATAAGTGGCCCTCACCAATGAGAATAAACTATAAATAAATACTTAAGAGAAGCATCTACATCATATATCTTCACATCTTAAGAAGAACCAAGGATATCCCATCCCAAAAGAAAACCAATGATAAAGCTTAAAATAGTAGGAGACGGTGAATAATTTAAATTATATTAACATATTAATATATTTAAATTATATTTACATTAAAATAATTATAAATATTTAAATATGATATATTAAAATGATTTATATAAATTTCTATAAAAAATATTATCAATATTATTTTCATAACAATATAAATATATGTATAATTATTAATAAAAAAGTCTCAAAAAATATTTATTGACATTAAAAAAATTGTGTGTATATAATTAATTTAAATATCATACAATAATATTTTATTTAAACCATTATATAAATATATAATTTATTAAATTAAATGAGTGATTCATTTTTTAATTTATATATTTATATTCTTATTATATAATTTAAAATATATGTATGTATATTTGTTTTTATGTTGAAAGACCCCATTATTGTATGGTATATAACTTTTTTATGTTATTATCTTTGACTGTTTGTGTTACACGTAATACAATGTTTGAGCGCAACATGGTCTACTAAAATTTCCATTTAAATTGATGTTATGAATAGTTTTAACCACATTAGGAAATTTATCTTTCTCCCATATAATTTTAGCATTAATCTTATGTTTTTATAATTGTATATGAAAAATATGATTTTATGCATAAACATTCTATTATTTTAAAAGGAAATTTTATAACATTTAAATGGAAATCCCAATTTAGAAATATTTTTTAACACATTAATAATTTTAATATGACAAGAAAAAAATCATTTTTTAATATGGAACATCGAAATTATCTTATGGTATATTTCTAGTATTTTTTTAGAAGTTTTATTTTTTGTTCAATATTGAAAAATATGGCATTTTAGTTTAAAATCATGTTTTCCTAATCATTATTGTTAAATTAAATTTTAAATTATTTAATGTCACAATAGATTAATAATACATATATTATTCAAATTTATGTTATTATAATTATTTTATTTTAAAATTAGATATAAAAACTGATTGAACTTTTAAATGTCACTTTTACCTAACTTTTTGCCACATCTGCATGATTATTATTAAACATAATTTTACCACATCTATGAGTTTAATTAAAAAATTAAATAAAATGATATGATCAGTATGATTTTTTTATTCTAAAATGAGATTCTTCTTCTTTTTTCCTAAATAGTAACTTTATATAATTTTTATTAACCATGGTTAATGGTAAATAAGTTAATTAAATGTAAAAATAATATTATAATTTTATTACATTGCCATAAATAATTACCTAATGGGATTGGAAGAGTGTGTTTTGGAAAAATTCAACTTTATTTATAAATAATAACATTTCTATGTCACTTTTGTTTGAATATAACATTTATTATATTTTATTTATTAATAATTTCAAAATAATGAATAATGAGCTTCCATATTTGTAGAGGGAGATGGAAGAATAAGGGGAAAATGGTTAACACCAAGATCTGTGAATCCTAGAAGGATGAGAGAGGATTATTGAAATTGAAATCTCGAAGAACACATCTCATGTAGATCGGGATGGACTTGTGGAGATGATTCATCTTGCTTTAATGAAGTAGTGTGTGCTGGACCGAGTATGTGACAAGAATGTTGATTTGAAGAAGAACCTTTCATACATTGTCAAATAATCTAGAAACACATCCTTCAAAGACATTATATTCCACCTCAAGTGAGGGGTTTTCAAAAGAATAATATAGTGCATGTCTATGAAAATCAATAGATAGTCAAGGAACTAATTTACCTGTGAAGGTACTCTTTTGTCGTTATAGTTATAATTAAAATATGTGAGGAAATTTGGATGTTCAATGACCTCAAACATTGGATTACTAAAATATTGGGATTTTCAGATTGGAAGATGACTATATTGGTTGTGGTTATTACAATATCATTTTCCCATATGATTATCATAATAGTAATGTATGGAGCTATTTATATTTTTCATTGAGGCCCATATATTTAAGAATTCAGGAATGGGGTCAAAACATTGCCTCTAATAAGGTATATAAAACTTATGAAAAATTCTATATTCATATCTATAAGTTGAATTGGATATACTGGCACACACACATTTATTGGTACATTTACTCTACCATGATGAATCCAACTAGGATGGACCACCATATTTCTATCCCAAGGTATGGGAATTATGTGCGGGTCCTTGTTGAATTTTTCATGTCACAGACTCTTAGGGAGAAATTTGTTTTAACCAAAATAGGTCACAACATCACAGTAGTGAACTAGTATGAAAAAAAATTAAATTTTTTTTAAAAATTATGTTTTTCAATCCATCTGTCATCTGATCTCAATATAGATAAGGAATTATCTTTTTGAAACATGAAGGGGCATGATGCTCCCAAATTTCATATGTCGAAGGGAAATTATCATATACTACTCCATAAAACTACCAATATTACAATTTATGGTCCCCATAGTGTGGATACGATGATATCCAATCATATAAATGGAAAATAGGAATCCATTAGGTTGGAAACCTTCGCATGTATGATCCTCTTATGGAGCTGTTGGGGGTCCATGTACAACCTCCACAAGATAAGAAAACCACTATTGATGTTTATCCGGATCACTCTAGTGATAACATATGAAATTTTCATCATGAAAAAAACCTTCACTTATGCATCATGGAATGAGTTTCAAAGGCATATCTAATGAACTCATGACCCAGAATAGATTTCATCCTAATAGCCTACAATCCAAACAAACAAATCCAAATAGTTTGGACTGTCTGAAGTACAATATCCAATCAAATGGGCTCTATGACATTCCTACTACAGTGGAAACCATTGGATCTCTTAGGTGCATATAAGGATTTCAATAACCATGTCACACCCCTTATATCAAGCACATACCCATTTGGATTGAACTTTTATATATTCAAAAGAAGATGAAATCAATCATTCCCATTTTCACAGGGTGGGGTCAACAAGGACTAAGCTGTCTGGACAGGAAAATGATTCTTATTATAGTATTATTCTTCTAGAGGAGGGGTCTAAAAACGAGATTATTACTGATGGTTGTAATTTATCAGTTTCTAATAGAGGAAACCATAAATTCTTCGATTTGAAATTACCTTTTCAAAAGCATTTTGTATCTTAAGTAGATAGAATATCCTTATCAATGGTGGATAGTAACAAAGCTACTATTTGAAAACCACCTACATTTGAATCACATTAACAAATTCTATACACAAATATGATTACACCGCCATGTGGTAAACTCTAAAGTGATAAGGATAAGGATCAATCATACATGGATAATGAAAAATGAAACATTAGGGTAAATTAAAAAATAGAAGGACTCTGAATAGAGGAACACTCCTATGACTGTAAAAACAAAGGTAAAAATAAAAAGAAATACATCAATGTTGATATGGTAAAAAATGAGGGCCCTAGGACTAGGGTCCATGAATTAAAACAATGAATCATTTCTATTTGAATTTCAAAGTGTTAGGGAACCCCATAACATCCAAAACCCTAAGTAATTTCATTCTGAAAAAAAAACCAATCATTATTATTATTATATGACACAATATTCATTTTTAAAAACCGATAGCTTTCATGTGGTACTGCATCGGATAACACATTTTCTCTTATAATATTCCCTATAATGGCACCGATCTCTTTTGGATGGTCTGGCATGAATGTATCAGAATTACCAAATGTAACTATAGAATTAAATTTTATAATATAACTGTCACTTATCTAGGAATACCATTCAAGTCTCCTTTTGTATGTCATGAAATACAACACAAGTAGAAGAGATATTTGGAGGGAGATTGAGGATATCACTATGAACACTGTATCAATGTGGGATGTGATTGGTGAATTCAATTCAATTCTTTCACCATATGAAAATAACGACCCCAAATTCAATAGATTATCACTGAGTGAAGTCACATACTATATTGATCAATGAATCTTGAAAAATTTCCAATTGCTGGTACAAATTTTACATGGATCAGGTTCACCAGGAATAAAATGCAAGAAAGAAAACATGATTGTTGATTTGTGAAAAATTATGATAAAAGTGTTTTCTTTGGACTGTTAGGACACAATATTACCAAAAATATTTCTTATTATAATCCAATTGCCATGGAGGTATTCACTATCTCCAGGTCAACCCCTCATCCTTTACATTTTAATAATGGTTGCATTTTCTTTTATGGATGTAGAGAAGTAATTTTGGAGGCATTAAAGCTAGCGACAACTGGAATCCCACTTCAAAGACATGTTTAGAATCTAAAATATACCAAAATTATTCTATGGGAGTAGAGAAAAAACTCATTTTTGAAATTTTATTTTGACATTTAGAGTGATGAAAAGCATCATTAAAGTATACAATAGAAGAATCGAAATCAATACATGTCTTCCATAGAGGATTTTCATGTTCAAAACATGATCTTTTTTATACAAATCATTATTTAAAATCACTATACGGGTCACATGAATGTGGAATGGTTGATTTAATGAGATAAGAAAAAAATTTGTTTCATATGTATCATAAGGAGAAACTTCCCAAGGTTGGGAATCATTCCATTAATATTAATAGGCAACTGTAAACTATTGATAATGATGGTTTTATAGTATTTTTGGATAATTTCAGTAGAATTTACTCATATGATGGTTTATAAAACTCATCAAATAATACTAAAAATATTCCATCATTATTTATGAGTGGAAAAATCAAGATATGTTCATAACACATGAACTGAATGAAATCTAGAAAATCATTTTATCCCTCAACATATAATGTGAAGCTGGTCCCAATGGATTCACCAGTATGTTTTTCATTTCATATAGGGATATCCTACAATATTATTTTATTAATGATATGAGGGATTTTTTGAGAATTTTTTATACCATATGGTATCAACTAAAATTTTATTTCCTTGATCACCAAGTATGAAAATGCTATAAACATCAAGGACATCAGACTACTGGCCAGAATTCATTAGAGAAATTTGTCTATCACAATTAGGGAGAATTATTTATGACGACATCACTCCAAACCAATATGTTTTCATCCCTTTATAATGCATTATAAATATACTATTTACTATCTCATAGAGTGTCAACATTATGGAGATGAAAGTGAATGAGGGGAACTTTTCCCTCGTGATTGATATTAACAAATACATTCAAACTCACAAATGGAACATTTTTCTAAATATCCTTAGTATATGTGGGTTTCTATACACCATTGGGAGATAAATTAGTTTTGTCGTTTCATCTTCTTAGTTGTCGATTTTAAAAAATGGGATCCCAAGTGGTAAATCCCATAATCCAGACGAGTTTGGCATGGAGAACCGCCCTCATGGAATCTTTTTTCAATTACTAAGGAATAAATGATTTGGTGTATTAATTATATTTCATAGGTTCGCCTAATTAAATAAATTAAGTATGAGTGGAATGGATTCACTACCTCCCACTTAATTAATGTAGATGATATTATTCTCTTTGGAATAGAATCAAAGAGAACCATTTTCATTATTCATTCTCTCTTTTCTATCTATGAGGATGTTTTTGGACAAGCCATCATTTGGGGGAAATCCTATATTTTCATCGGTTAAGGAATTCCTCTTTCAAAATAAAACATGGTGGTAATGAAGCTTTTGATGAGGAAGGGTTCCCCACCTTTTATCTATCTGGTTTATCTGCATTTTTTGGGAAATTTCATGATCCAGTTCATCAATGGAATCAATAATAGAATCATCATCCAATTGGACAAATGGAAAGGGAATGAAATCTCTCATGATGTGAAATTTTCTCTCATAAACTCTTTCATTACATCAATGTTTAATCACTATTTTTATATTTACAGGTGGCTAAGAGAAATCATTTGGGAACTACAAGGCCTAATTATGAACATTATCCAGACTGAATCTATACATGAAATTATATTTTTCTCTATTTATTGGAATGATTTTATTAAACCCATTGAAATTTTTGGGATTGGAATCAAAGATAAGAAGGTTTCCAGTGATGTTTTTTTGGAAACCTCACATGAAACATGCTAAAAATATATGACCCATCCATAAATTTCATAAAATGAAGATCATGGATAGGATGAATAATGGATACTACCATAATCATTGTTACTTAGAGTGGTCATATCTTAAGTGATCCTTTAATGAAAAAATATTTAATACCAAATCATTGCATTCAAGGAACTCTGATCTTAACTTTTTTGACACTTGTGTGATCGATCAGCCCCTTAGGAGTTGGCTAGATATCCCTTTGATAGGACAAAAATGAATATCTCTGAATTTTTGACTCTATATAACACATGTGAATATATTACCCTACAGGTGTCCATGGAGATTCAAAATCATACCTTCATGGATGTTGACACTATGGGGTAGAGGTACAGATGTAATAGGATGTTTATTATCAACGAATATTACAGGACCACCATAGATAATTCCACTGGAATACAATATTTTATTTCATCATTCACTCTAAATTTCATTAATCCTACAAAATTCATTTTCATATTGGAAATATAGTGAAACAATTACCAATATAGGACTAGGTTAGGAAATATGTGAATTACATTACCTCATATTAACCATCTTTTCCTGGTAATAAAGATTACATACAACATATTTTCAGTGATTGTTAATATGAAATATCACTTTGGAAATATGTTGTGAAGTGATTTGGTCTGGACATCAATACATGTTGGGCTCTCACTAACTAGTTTTCTTTACTATGCAACAGTAGATAAATCAATCGGTTACAGAACCTGTTTCCAGTAGCTATGAATACTATTATTGACTCCATATAGAGGGCACAAAACATGAATCTTTTTGAAGAGAAGGCCCCCTCCATCGATACTGGAATATTAAAAATGCATAGGTATGTTCATGTTACTCAAAACCTTAAGGTCAGATCTATGTACAATGACATTGGTGAATTGGTAATTTTGAGGACTTCTATTGTTGGATGTAAGCCTAAGCTACCTTTGGTCCTCAAATATTTGATAAGTATACCTCTCATATGATTTTGGATGAATGCTAACGCTGATGGCACTAACTAAGGAATTCCGGGATGATCAGGCTATAGAGGTATATTTAAAACACTTCATGATTTGCTAAAAAGATTATTTTGTCACTATATTAGAATTGGTACATATTATGATGATGAATATGGGGACGTAGTTTTTGTGACTGAACTCTATGTTTATCATAAGTGGAATGCATATTGGATTTTATCTGATTTTGAAAATGCAGTCACAACATTGATGAAAAGAACTAGTAATGTACCATGGAATATCTTCCATCATTGTGTGGCTTGTATGAATTATGCTAATCTGATTAAATTTCTAATTTCTCATGAGTATAGAGAGGCCATCCAGGTGAAAGATAATTTTTCCTAGATGGTGATCTATAACGTGAGAAAAATGTGGTCCTTTAGAGCTCTTGACTATTTCAACTCACTCGTGAGTGATGAAATTGGATGACTTGTTCTCTCTCATATTTGTACACCCCCTTATAATTAATAAACATTATTTTTTGTTTTATTGTTCATAATTTATTTATTAGGAAGGATTTCGCTCGGTTCCTAGATATTTTGTGTAAAATTATCATACTAATACTTTTAATAACATAATAATTTTTAATATACCGTTATAAATAAGATAAAATTGACTATAAATATAAATTTTAAAGATTATATGTTAATCTTCTACAAGATAATTTATTTTTTATTTTTAGTTAATAAACAATTTAAATAAATTTTTCTATAATAATGATGTAGTAACTGCATTATTACTAGAAATATCAAATAAATGTTATTATATATATTAAAATAAATATAATATACATAATTATTGAAATTGAAAAATTTTATATATAACATAAACATATTATAGATATATTATAAGTGTTTCTTGATGTTATCAAGTTTTTAGGATATTTTTAAAAAGACTCTGAATGAATTATATAAAAATTGACAAAATTTATTCTTTAAAATAAATAATATTTTATTAAATGATATAAAATTCATAAAAAACTAAAATTCATAAAAATGAATAGTTTAAGATTAATTATTTCATCATTAATCCAGTGCGGGGTCTTTTGTTATTTTTTATTTATTTTATAGCCCAAAAATAGTTAAAAAGATAAGTTGTCTCACTGAGAGTTAATCTGTTCAACAAATGTTAATGCAATAATATAATATTAATAGTGTGACCTAAACATGTCTAAAAAATTGGATTGGAGTATTAAGACCAATAATAATTCTATATTATATATAACTCACTTTGGATCCATTTTTAATATAAAATTAATTTCTATTAATTTATTATTTTAAAGGATTCTAAAAAATTCCCTCAACAATCTTATAAAAAGGATCATCTTCCCTCACATCCTCACATTACTATGAGCCCCCCAGATCAACCAAAAACCATACCATTATCATCCCTAAATTCTTATCTTTGTTATGGGGGTCAATATATTCAAAACATACCACCCCTAGATCTCCTATGCGGAGATCCAATAAAACTACATTGAAGAAGATGTAATTTTTTTACTAACTCATGCATGCTTTTTTTCATCTTGTACTTCATCTTACTATTTTATTAACATAATAAATTAATAAATATTTTAAAATATATATAATCCTATTTAATTATTATTTTGGGAAAACCAAAATCCCCCTTCAATCCATCCTATAAAAAAAATTTCACAATGTGTGCATACACACAACTTACCGTCTCCAAATTGTGGGGTAATCACTTTTTCTTCACTGTATTTTTTTGATAGGTATAATGATGAATATAATGGTTTTAAATAATAAAAGTTTGATGATATTTATTCTATAAAATTAATCTACCATTGAATAACATTCCATTTAACCATTAAGGAAATGATATTTTTGCTCATGTGTGTGCATGGAAAACTGTCTTCACGGCGTTTTGAGATTCATCTTCCATAGTAACCATTATAGAATAATAATATAAATTTATTTAATGAATAAATATGTAATAAAGTACATAATAATTATATGAAAATATTATATATATATATATACATAAAAATATATCATTTAATTTCTTCCATTAAATATGATAAGAAAACTAAAACTGTGTTTATGCGTATGTACATACTAGAGTCTCCATAAATGGTGTATTCTAATTCATATAATTACATATTTTAGAAATTTTTATATACATAATATATAAGATATATAAATTAGATATTACATTATTAATGTAATTTATTCATTATCTATGCAATAGTATCAAGAATAACATGTCCAAACACATATTTCAAACCATGCGGTTATTACACAAATTTTTTTTAACAAGGAAATTGCATATAAAACGGTATTGTAGAGTTGTAAATGTATCATATATGATATCATAAATATTTCTATGTTCATTTAGAGGATAATAATATACTTAATACCACTATAAAATAGTTTTTTAAATGTACGGTTGGTATCAAACCTAAGTTAAGGTGATTTCCACTCACTTTTTTTATTTATGAGATGATCTCCATATTAAAAAATTGTTTATCATATTTGGTGTACATAATGACTAGTGACAAGTTATATAATGAATATAATTTATTTAACGATATTAATTTTTCATATTTATTTTTATTCTTTCATGGATCTCTGGATTCGAATGTTACTCATGTAGTAAGGGACTTCATCTAAATATAAATTCATTTAGTAATAGTAGGATATTAGAAACACTAACTTTGTTTTATGAGTTTTATTATAGAACATTTGAAATATCATGTCATTATAATAATTATTATAATATTTTATTAAATTTTAATGTTCATTCAGATTAATATTTAAATGTTCAATGTGGTATGGGACAATAATAATGTTTAATGATTTAATTATCACATATTTTCTACATCAAAATATTAATGATATTATTATACATGTATATATAGAAAGATTATAATGAACATTTTATGTATAGTTTAAAGATAATTCAATTTTTTTATTAAGGGATCCATTTATGGTTTTATGTAAGTGACTCTTTTACAAATACACAATTTTAAATGATTCTATGATTTACTCTCCTAAATCATTAACATTCATGTCTATGTTTTCAAAATGGGTTTTAAAAATTTATTTATAAGGACATTGAAGTGCCCAGATCAGTGTGAATCACTGAGAGGGGGAGGGGGTGAATCAGTGATCCCTTAAAACTTTTTACTAATTGATTCTTATCAATTAAACCTCTATGGCTGGTTAAAGCATCGATCCACTCTTCTTGTATCTCTCAACCTTTCCCGAATGATGCAGTAATGAAAAGGCACAGGACACAAGGATTTACAAGGTTCGGCACCAAAGGCCTACATCCTTGCCATGCTCTCCCAGCATGGATTCTCCATTATAACCTGTTAAAATTACAATGGTCGATACAGAGTCCCACTGTATCTCTCCTTAGTCCCACATGAGGGACTTTATACTGCGTCCCACAGTGTTACCAGAGTCCCACTGGCCTGCTCCAGAATCCCACTGAAGACTTCTTCTCCCTGAGTCCCACAGGGTCTTCTCCTGGCTCCTCGAGTCACACGAGTAGCTCTTCTTCACTTTAAGCTCTTCAAGTATCTTCAGCAGCCTGGGATAAAGGCTGCTGGCCTTGCTCGGTACCTCTGATCACTTGTGATGATCAGGTCTTCTCGTCTTGCTCAGGATTTATCTCCTTCTTCTCAGGATGACCTGGCCTCTCTCTTCAAGAATCTTCAACAGCCTCTGATAAGGTCTTCTGGTCTTGCTCAAAGCTTCTGATCACTTCTGTTGATCATGCTCTTCTCAAATACTGAAAACTCAGACAAACAATATCTTTCACTTCAGTCTGGCTCAGTCTCACTTCAAAACAACTTCATGCACTGAGTGCATGGAAACTCTGTCTCTTCATGCAGTGATTGCATGGCCTTCTCAAATTCTTCAAGATCCTCTGGTCTTGGACTCCTCAAATGCACACAACCAAATTTGGATTTGTTCACGTGTGCATGTGCATGCATGCATGCATGCACTCTCCTCTTCCTCCTCTTGGTGCTATAAACCCCCAAAGGGTGTAGTCACTTTAAGCACACACCTTCTCACTAAACTTCACACACTTTATTCTCTTTTGATTACACACATAAAGTGTGTTTTACTTTAGTGTGGGAGTCTTCCACTTCTTCTAAGTGTATACACTTCACTTAGTGCACACACTAGGTTTGGCCATGTTCTCTTTTTGCACACACTTGTTTCACTTTTCACACACAAGGTGCAAGCCTTGCCTTCCACTTCTTGCACACACTTAGCTCCGGCCTCCCACTTTGAATGTTAAGCACACACACAACTTAAGTGTGGTCTTCACTTGGTGCACACACAAGGCATGAAAGCCTCGGGTCCTCTTCTCCACTTGGCACAAACCCACTGTCCGTAGGTGGTCTTCCACTTCTCTTGGCACACAAAGGCACTAAGGCCTCGGCCTTCCTCTTGTTTTGCACACACACAAATGTGGTGGCCTTCCACTCCTTCTTGTACACAACCCGTAGGTGTGGTCTTCTCAATACGAGCCCCTGCCTTAGTGAAGGCGCGCAAGGGGTGCAAGGGTGCAAGGGCCGCGCAAACACCTCCTGCCGCGCAAGTCCGAGGACAGAGAGGGCAAGAGTCTCGAGCGCACAAATATGCGGCTCGGCTCCTTCATGTCGCGCAAGAGGTGCGCACAGGGATCTCTCAATTCTTCTTTCGCGCAAGAGGTGCGCAAAAGGAACCTCGCGGAGCAAGGGATGCTCTGGGCTTCACTGCAGCGCAAGTGTGCGTGCAGGGCTTCGACTTCGTGAGGCATAGAGTGCTTATCACGGGACTTCTTTCTTCAAAAACTCAGCAAGAAATACCGAGAGCATGGGCTCTCCTTTTATAGGCAAAGAGTGCCTCGGCTCATCCGCGTGATATAACTCAAACTCCCGAGATCTTCGGATCTTTAAAAATCGTTTCAAATCTTGATTTTTATTCTCGGTTTGACGCGGGCTCCCTTATTTTTCTTCCTCCTCCACGTTCATGCTTCGCCGAACGTGTGCATGGCTCTCTTAAGTCGATCCATGCACAGCAATAATCCTCATGGCCTTCGGCAGCTTCGCATGCCTCGGCCGAACTCCAATTTCCCATACATCGTGTGCATTCTCCCTTTTTATGCATGGAAATGTTCGGTAGGATTATACGAGCACGATGGTGCCTTCGGCTTCGAAAGAGACAGCCGGGAACTCGAAATCCGGTGGTCGGATGGCCTCTGGTTCAGCGACGTCGCGGGTGGTGCCTCGGCCGAGCTCGAGGTAGAGGATGGTGCGACAGCCGTCAGATCAGGTGATCGAAAGACATCGGACGGCTGGATCAGATCGCGGCGCGCGGCAGATGAATCGTGCGGCGCAGATCAAGCGCGCGATGAGACGGACGGCTCAGATCTGTCCCGGGTGAAATTTCCGCGTCCCACATCGAATCGGCTCGCGGTTTTGCCGCGGTTTATTACCCAAGCGCTCCCTCAACCCAGCAATTGAACTTCTCCCCTCTCGGTGCCGCCCCGCACCGAGTTCTCCCTGCGGGCGCGCTCTGCGCCCACTCTCTTCTCCTCGCGGGCGCGCACCTAGCGCCCACTATGCACCTCGGGCGCGCGGGTTTCACCACCGCGTGTCCTCGGGGGCTTACACACGGCCCCCCTGCCGCCTTGTGCTTGCACCATGGGATCCCCCAGGGGTGTGGCGCCTAGTGCCCATATGAGCCGTGGGGTTGAACTCGTGGGCTGGCCTTGGCTGGCCTATTTTTTTGGCAAAGGACAGAATAAACACTTTGTTGAAAACAAAGTTCTCCCAATGTATAAATGCCAAATACCAAGCCACTTCTCCCTTCTTCATTTCTTCTCCTCTCTTCTTCTTCTTGAGAATTCAAACATTAATTTACTTGATTAGAAACAACTCCTCAATTTATGATTCTTATTCATCATCTCATTTTCTACTTAGGAGAGAATTCTCAAGGATCTTCATCAACCGAACTCCTGAATCACATAACATCTTCAATGGGCTTCGTTGATCAAATCAGAGATCAATTGGATCATCTTCATGTTCACATGCACTAAGTGATAGTGCATGGACTTCATTAAACCACTTCATTCACTTAGAAGTAGTGAATGGATCATCCTGCTTCTTCAACTCCTCATGCAGTGTCACTACAATGCATGGTCTTCTAATCATGTTGTGACTTTGTATCCAATTGATACAAGTTCTTAGAACTTATAGAGGAGCTCAGCAATCGTCAGATGTTCATAGAGAATGATTCAACCACAACATCCTATGTCACTTAGTGAATCTCCTAAGTGACATGAATCTTAGTACCATGGCCATTCTCCTTTCTTCACCAACATCATCACATCCTTTGTCATTCACATATTGACTCTCCTTGACATCCATTCATTCTAAGACAACATCATGCCTCATTGACAACAAATGCAACACTGTGCACTTCAATCTCCCCCTTTGTATTTGTTGTCAATACACAACTTCAGCACATATGAATGGGTCAATATGTGTGCCAATATTTTCTCCCCCTTATTGGAAATCAAATGCAAAGGTGTGGTGTGGTTCTCTTCCACAATATCTCTTCCTCCCTTCGAATAGCATCTTCTTGAAAAACACTAAGAGAGGGATGATGCCACATGTTCTTCTTTAGCAAAGAACCTTTAGTAAATCAACTCTAATTCTACTTGGGCTAACCCGGTGTAGAAAACAAGAGTGATGTAACCAAGGAACTCAATGCTGTCCAACATTCACTGTACATGTGAGATCATGCTTCAGGGGTTTGAAATTTTTCAGATATATCAATGAATTGCTAAATCCTACACATACTTCACAAAACACATTAGAATGTTCAGATGCAAAGATAAAGCTCCCCCTTTTATCTACTTTCTCAAGATGATATTAATTTCAGAACATCATCTTCTCCAGATTGGCTCCCCCTAAAGGGGTGCACTCCATTCTGTCCAAACCATCCTCCAGATGAGAATGATCATCATCTTCAATTCCCTGCAATGTTAGCACATGTATATACCTAGTGTATAAGGGAATAAGATGGAACCTCCTTGGTTCATCAATGTGAACAACAAGGTTGAGAAGATTCTCTCAACCAAGATGTCCTATTTTCACCAGTCTTCACACTTGCACATTCGATCTTCATTGATGATTGTGCTGGTGTGGTTCTCAAAACATCTTCATGTGAAACCTTATTCTTCCCTTTTGCTTTAGCAATTGCCAGAGCTTCATCTTCAACTCTTTGTAGTTCTCTGGCAAGTTGCAACTGATGTGGCCATATGACAAGTAAATCATTTGGAAGAGTGGCCCCAGTTCTGGAAGTTCCACATGCTTCCTTAGATGCTGTCAAGCTACCTTTCTTAGGCAACTTGTTTTCAATCAATCCCTTCTTCTTCTTCTGGATTGATTGTCTTTTTGAGTCCAGTCTGCTTCTATTTAATTTCATGGCTTCTTTACAAAGATCCATGATATGTCCTTTCTTTCCACAGTAGAATCATTTCTTGGTGGTCCTTCTGGATGCATCACCCTTCTTGGACTCAGACTCCAAGGACTTCTCTTCATTCTTCAAACTCTTCTTGGGAGCATCTTCCACTTTCTTCTGCTTGCTTCCCAAGGAATCTCTTTTAGCCAGGTTCAATGATCTTCTCTTCATTCCAGCTTTGGATACAGTTGGAGATTGACATGTATCATTCTTTTGACCACTTTTGCAGCCATCCCAGATGTTGTCAAGCATTCCAAATCTATTAGCAGTAAACAGATGTCTCTGGACCTGTGGATGTTTCTTCTTTTCTTCTGGCTTGCTCCCCCTAGGCATGGGCTTCCTCTGTGCTTTTACATTCATTGGATTGTACCAACAATCCTTTGCACAATGCCCATACTTATTACAACACCAACACTGACCCACAAATCTTGACCTCTTCAGTCCTTCTGATTGTTGGGTACTTCTCTTGACTTGCTGTGTTGTTTTAGGAGAGAATTCTTTCTTCACTGTCTTCATCCATACTTGTTTGGATTCATTCTTCCATCCTACACTTTTAGTAGAAACACTTTTAGAATCATGGGTACAAGATGGTATGGATGGTACCTTCTTTTTAGAAGATGTTGCACTTTCATTAGAGGATGTCTTTCTTTTAGAATCATCATGCTCAATGCATACTTGAGTAGCAACATTTCTCCTTTCAGCTGACTGGGAGGCTTCAGCTTTGGGTGATTGCAGATTTTTCAATATCACCTCTAGTTCTACGCATTTCATATTGAGGGAGTTCTTCTCATCCTCAACAGTTCTTAGCCTTCCTTCCCAATTTTCTTTCAGCTTTTCTAGTTGGTCTTCATGCACCTTCTTCATTTCATGTAATGAATTGTCAATCTCCTTTACCCTGTTTACTTTGTCTTCAAGTTGAGCATCTCTGACAACCATTGATACTTTATGCCTCTTTTCCAGTGCATGGAAAACATCTTTGAATATTACTTTAAAGAATTCTTTCTCAAAAAGACTTCTTTGAAATTCTTCAGTAGTGTCTTTATATCTTTCATTGCAAAGTGAAATTGTTTCATCTTTGGCTTTCACTAGCTTTCTGAGAGTGTTGGTTATGCCAACCCTTTTTGCCAACTGATCTTACATTGCATTGGATTCTTCTTCTAACTATGATTTTTCTTCTTGAAGATCAAGGATGCCTGTAGCTATACACATTGCCACTTCCTTGGGGACTGTCTTATGAAGTTATTCTATTGCACTTTGAAGATCTTTCATTGTTCCAACTTCATCACAGCTAGGACAGGCTTTCTTCATCTTCTTGGCCTGTTTCTTCTTTCTATTTTTCTGAGTCTTGGCAGATATCTCCATTTGAGGCTGGTCACTCATTTCCTCAAATCTGCACTTCATAAAGACTCCCTTGGATCTTTTAGAGGTAACCTTCGCTCTGATACCAATTGAAGTGCCCAGATCAGTGTGAATCACTGAGAGGGGGAGGGGGTGAATCAGTGATCCCTTAAAACTTTTCACTAATTGATTCTTATCAATTAAACCTCTATGGCTGGTTAAAGCCTTGATCCACTCTTCTTGTATCTCTCAACCTTTCCCGAATGATATATTAATGAAAAGGCACAGGACACAAGGATTTACAAGGTTCGGCACCAAAGGCCTACATCCTTGCCATGCTCTCCCAGCATGGATTCTCCATTATAACCTGTTAAAATTACAATGGTCGATACATAGTCCCACTGTATCTCTCCTGAGTCCCACATGAGGGTCTTTATACTACGTCCCACAGTGTTACCAGAGTCCCACTGGCCTGCTCCAGAATCCCACTGAAGACTTCTTCTCCCTGAGTCCCACAGGGTCTTCTCCTAGCTCCTCGAGTCACACGAGTAGCTCTTCTTCACTTTAAGCTCTTCAAGTATCTTCAGCAGCCTGGGATAAAGGCTGCTTGCCTTGCTCGGTACCTCTGATCACTTGTGATGATCAGGTCTTCTCGTCTTGCTCAGGATTTGTCTCCTTCTTCTCAGGATGACCTGGCCTCTCTCTTCAAGAATCTTCAACAGCCTCTGATAAGGTCTGCTGGTCTTGCTCAAAGCTTCTGATCACTTCTGTTGATCAGGCTCTTCTCAAATACTGAAAACTCAGACAAACAATATCTTTCACTTCAGTCTGGCTCAGTCTCACTTCAAAACAACTTCATGCACTGAGTGCATGGCAACTCTGTCTCTTCATGCAGTGATTGCATGGCCTTCTCAAATTCATCAAGATCCTTTGGTCTTGGACTCCTCAAATACACACAACCAAATTTGGCTTTGTTCACGTGTGCATGTGCATGCATGCATGCATGCACTCTCCTCTTCCTCCTCTTGGTGCAATAAACCCCCAAAGGGTGTAGTCACATTAAGCACACACCTTCTCACTAAACTTCACACACTTTATTCTCTTTTGATTACACACATAAAGTGTGTTTTACTTTAGTGTGGGAGTCTTCCACTTCTTCCATGTGTATACACTTCACTTAGTGCACACACTAGGTTTTGCCATGTTGTCTTTTTTCACACACTTGTTTCACTTTGCACACACAAGGTGCAAGCCTTGCCTTCCACTTCTTGCACACACTTAGCTCTGGCCTCCCACTTTGTTTGTTAAGCACACACACAACTTAAGTGTGGTCTTCACTTGGTGCACACACAAGGCATGAAAGCCTCAGGTCCTCTTCTCCACTTGGCACACACCCACTGTCTGTAGGTGGTCTTCCACTTCTCTTGGCACACAAAGGCACTAAGGCCTCGGCCTTCCTCTTGTTTTGCACACACACAAATGTGGTGGCCTTCCACTCCTTCTTGTACACAACCCGTAGGTGTGGTCTTCTCAACACGAGCCCCTGCCTTAGTGAAGGCGCGCAAGGGGTGCAAGGGTGCAAGGGCCGCGCAAACACCTCCTGCCGCGCAAGTCCGCGGACAGAGAGGGCTAGAGTCTCGAGTGCGCAAATATGTGGCTCGGCTCCTTCCTGTCGCGCAAGAGGTGCGTACAGGGATCTCTCAATTCTTCTTTCGCGCAAGAGGTGCACAAAAGGAACCTCGCGGAGCAAGGGATGCTCCGGGCTTCACTGCCGCGCAAGTGTGCGTGCAGGGCTTCGACTTCGTGAGGCACAGAGTGCTTCTCACGGGACTTCTTTCTTCAAAAACTCAGCAAGCAATACCGAGAGCATGAGCTCTCCTTTTATAGGCAAAGAGTGCCTCGGCTCATCCGCGTGATATAACTCTAACTCCCGAGATCTTCGGATCTTTAAAAATCGTTTCAAATCTTGATTTTTATTCTCGGTTTGACGTGGGCTCCCTTATTTTTCTTCCTCCTCCACGTTCATGCTTCGCCGAACATGTGCATGGCTCTCTTAAGTCGATCCATGCACAGCAATAATCCTCATGGCCTTCGGCAGCTTCGCATGCCTTGGCCGAACTCCAATTTCCCATACATCGTGTGCATTCTCCCTTTTTATGCATTGAAATGTTCAGTAGGATCATACGAGCACGATGGTGCCTTCGGCTTCGAAAGAGACAACCGGGAACTCGAAATCCAGTGGTCGGATGGCCTCTGGTTCAGCGACGTCGCGGGTGGTGCCTCGGCCGAGCTCGACGTAGAGGATGGTGCGGCAGCCGTCGGATCAGGTGATCGAAAGACATCGGACGGCTGGATCAGATCGCGGCGCGCGGCAGATGAATCGTGCGGCGCAGATCAAGCGCGCGATGAGACGGACGGCTCAGATCTGTACCGGGTGAAATTTCTGCATCCCACATCGAATCGGCTCGTGGTTTTGCCGCGGTTTATTACCCAAGCGCTCCCTCAACCCCGCAATTGAACTTCTCCCCTCTCGGTGCCGCCCCGCACCGAGTTCTCCCTGCGGGCGCGCTCTGCGCCCACTCTCTGCTCCTCGCGGGCGCGCACCTAGCGCCCACTATGCACCTCGGGCGTGCGGGTTTCACCACCGCGTGTCCTCGGGGGCTTACACACGGCCCCCCTGCCGCCTTGTTCTTGCACCATGGGATCCCCCATGGGTGTGGCGCCTAGTGCCCATATGAGCCGTGGGGTTGAACTCGTGGGCTGGCCTTGGCTGGCCTATTTTTTTGGCAAAGGACAGAATAAACACTTTGTTGAAAACAAAGTTCTCCCAATGTATAAATGCCAAATTCCAAGCCACTTCTCCCTTCTTCATTTCTTCTCCTCTCTTCTTCTTCTTGAGAATTCAAACATTAATTTATTTTATTAAAAACAACTCCTCAATTTATGATTCTTATTCATCATCTCATTTTCTACTTAGGAGAGAATTCTCAAGGATCTTCATCAACCGAACTCCTGAATCACATAACATCTTCAATGGGCTTCGTTGATCAAATCAGAGATCAATTGGATCATCTTCATGTTCACATGCACTAAGTGATATTGCATGGACTTCATTAAACCACTTCATTCACTTAGAAGTAGTGAATGGATCATCTTGCTTCTTCAACTCCTCATGCATTGTCACTACAATGCATGGTCTTCTAATCATGTTGTGACTTTGTATCCAATTGATACAAGTTCTTAGAACTTATAGAGCAGCTCAGCAATCGTCAGATGTTCATAGAGAATGTTTCAACCACAACATCCTATGTCACTTAGTGAATCTCCTACGTGACATGCATCTTAGTACCATGGCCATTCTCCTTTCCTCACCAACATCATCACATCCTTTGTCATTCACATATTGACTCTCCTTGACATCCATTCATTCTAAGACAACATCATGCCTCATTGACAACAAATGCAACACTGTGCACTCAGACATGAATGTTTTAAAATGATAATTATAATATTTTTCTCAAATGTTTGAATGTGGTATGGGACACTTTGATTAAAAAATATCTCTTTTTTTCAATGTTAACTTTTATAAATGTAACAATTTAAATAAAATATTTCAAAGTAAAAAAGGTGTATTCATCTAAATAAATTTATAAATATTTTTTTAGTGTATCTTTTTAGGTAAAAAAACATTTCTGGATATTATTATTGATTGAGGTTGATAACATATGATAACTTATACAATATTTTATTGAAGGTTTTATGATCAGTTTGAGTATAGATGTTCTATTTTGATACCATTCATGATTAATGGTTGATGCTTTTACATTTTTTATGATTATATCTCTATATGAGTGTTTATGATGTTTATGTTTCACCACTTACATATAAAGAATGGATTGGATTTAGTATGTAATCAGTGGGGCTTGCTATATCACCTTTATGAATCAGTAGGTCCCATGAAATGAAATAATTTATTTACAAAACCATTATTTTTGTTTCCATAATGATTTTCAATATCAGGAGGATAGATCTTGACATAAATATAAGGTTATATAACCAAAAATATAAATTATCTCAATGATAAATCCTGACAGAAACTATCACGATGACAGATCATGATTGTACTAATGTCCAACAACATGCACTCCATAATTATGAGTTTGTTTATTTATATTACATATGATTATTAGACTGGTGAAATATCTATGTGAATGTTTATATGGTATTATTTAATATATAACTTCCAAATTATGCTCAATATTATGTTTAAATTTATTATGTTATATTTATATACCTTACATTAATGTTATGATTATTTTTGATAGGTTCAGCTAAATTATTTACTATTATTGAGCATTATATCACACCCCATTATTATGTATTATTTTCCCCAGGATACAGAGATGCGTTTTGAGTTTGATACATAGTAATACAGTAATGGGAATAATGGAATAATGGACAGAAAATATTTTTGTATTTTATTTTTTAATGTCTAATATGAATTTCTAATATATATCTAGTTTACCAAATCAATTAAATGGATCAGTACTTCATGATTTAATTCATTTGTATTCATTACAATGTAATAAAATAATGCACATGGTTTGAGTATATAGTATCAGGGTGTTACAGCTGGAAGAATATAAATTTAATTAATAAACGTTGAAATAAAATTTAGAAAACATATATTAGGGTAGATAAACCAAATATAGAATTATTATATGAGTATAAAAGAAAATCTTTGAATTTTGATAGGGAACATATTTTTTGGGTCTTACTATCAATACATCCTTCTATTGATATTACATGTGGATTTGGTTAAGGAATATACATAACCTGAAGTAATAACTTCGACAATGTGCATTGTTTCAGACTCAATATAACCTGATGAAAGACTACATACCTTACTTTACACCATGTTTGACACTCTCTAGAGATATGTTTAGGATAATTTACTTTTTCATCACAAAAAAATTCTGAGAGATTTAAAAGTAAATATGTCCCCAATGAAACCATGATTATGATTATGAGACAAGATACAAATAATTATTTAAATTTATGTCAAATATTCTGCTATTTTTTAGATTATAAAATATGAATGGATCCACCCTAATGTATTTATTCATTACGAAATGGTTCCTAGTTGAAGGAATATGAACCTCACTGATGAATGTTATATGGAGGGAAATAATTATCATATCATTCATTGTCTAAATCCAGTATTTTTAATTTAAATAGTCTTTAAATTATTTTCATGTTATGAAGACATTGTATCATGTGATAATGGGAAATGTAAGGAGTACCATAAATATGATGGATTTGGAGTGAAGAACAAGATTTAAAGGAAAACGTGGAAAAACATTGATAAGGGAAGAATAGAAAGAAGTATTTTCTCACAAGTAATAACACCTTGTTATATGATTTAAAGGAATAAAAGTTTGTTATACATGTGAAGAGAACAACCACCCGAAACAGGATATCATGGATATGTAAAATAATTATAATGTACAATGATTCAAATATAAATATACGAGATAGTATGAAAATAAATGTCTTGGGAATCAATGGAATATACCTTAAATGAGGATCATGGGACATTGCCAAGATAATGTTACTACCATAAACAATTAGGAACAATTAACGATATTATGTTTAGATTCACGAAATTATGTAATTTGGGTATTTTATCAATGATGTACTAGTTAGAAGAATGATGTAATATCTGAGGAATGTTCTGAAATACATTTTCATTAATAATATTAAAGCAAGAATTTATTATTTTTGGATTTTAGGAGATCAAAATATTCATATTTTTTTATGTTATATTAAGAGATTTTATGGGAATATAATTTTGGAAATTTAGTTATCATTTTACTAAATGTTTGGACATTGAATTTGTATACATGTATTTTGAATTAGACTTAAGAAGACTATTTATAGAATAGATTATGTTAAACATTGGATATTATTGTTTATGGTTAGTTTATGATTTATTGGATACTATGTACGAATGTTATTCTCATTGGAAATCATTTATATGATGAAGTAAATTATTATAGATCATATGCTTCATCATAAGTTTTTCAGGCATAAAAATTCATCTTTATTATTCATATCTAAGTGTAAAAAATGAAGATGAAATATATTTAAGTACAAATAAATGAGTAAACTATACTTGTCAATAATGTATGTTTTCTTTTTTATTATAGTTAAATTAATTATTCATCTTTAAGGAAAAAATCATGAAACACACAAATTGTCCTAGTACATTCTTTTTCGATGAAACAAATGGTCCCTTAGATCATTTCAAATTTATAACATGGTGATTATTAAAATTTTCCTTACCATCTTATCTATCACTCTCCATTACAACAAGGTAGTAGTTTTTTCATTCCAAGTCTGTAGTTTTTAATAGGAACCCTAGAATATGTTATCTTCAATGATCTTCTTAATTCCCTTTCTTTATTTTAAAGTGGAAATTTTATCATCCCATGATCCAAAAAAAACTTTTGATAAATACAATATCAATAGAAAAACCATAGTTTCCAACCATGAATTCAAAAAATTTAAGGATTCAATTTATTGATATTGGGGAGAATGTGATGCCATATTATTTTAAGGTATGTTCATTTTTAATGATATTATCTTCAATAGCTTGTGTTTCCCACCACACCTTGTTCAACAATACCATGTAAAAATACTCTAGTTTTTTTAAATAGTAGTTATGAATAATATTAAAAACATTATAAAAAATTTTAATATTCCATATAATTTTAACATTAAACTTATTTTTTCCTTAGACAATTATGTAAGAACAAATCAGATGTTATGCATTGAAACTATATGTTTTTTCGAAAATAATTTTACAACCTTTTAATTGTGATCCGATTTTAAATATCATTTTTTACAGATATAGTTTTTTTATGAAAAAATAATATTCATTTTTGAAATTGGAGTTTCCAAATTATCTTATGGTGAATTTTTGGAAATTTTTGGGAAGTTTCATATATTAATGAATAGTGAAAAAAACTACATTTTAGTTAAAAACACTATTTTCATAATTATTAATGTTAAATTATATATTAAAATTGTATTAAAGTCGCAATAGATAAATAATAAATATATTAATCCATTTTATATCCTTTTAATAAATTTTTTTAATTTTAATTATATATAATAACATATTGAACTTTTAGAATCCTCTTTTATCGGTCTTCTCACCAAATCTGCAGGATTAGTGTTAAAATTCATTTATCCACATATATTAATTGAATTTGGTAAAATATACATACATTACTATAATAACTATGATATTTAGATTCTAATAGGATCAACTTATTTTTTAATTTGGATTTTTTAAATAATAACTGTAGTAAAGTTTTATTTACCACAACTTAGGGTAAATCAGGTAATTTAATATAAAAATAATAAAATTTTCTTAATTATATTGGATGACATGGTTAATATAAAAATAATTCTTTTGACAAAATTTCAAATTTTTTGTGAAACCGGGGTGAGAATATAACATTAATTATATTTTATTTTAATATATGTGAAAATTTTCATAATCATACTTTTAATTATTAAATCATTTTTAATATAGGGTTATACATAAGATAAATTCAACTATAAATATTAATTATAAATGTAATAAATTTATCATCATCATGTCAATTTTTAAATATTATCTTAGGTAGAAATTAATTAAGGTCTTTTAAAATAATGATGTCATAATTGATTAATTATTGGAAATATCAAATAAATGTTATTAAAATTATATAAATAAATATAACTTTATATAATTAGTAACATCCCAAAAATTTATGAATAACATAGTCATTTTATTAAATATTACAAGTTTTGGTTTGAATTTATCATGTTGTTAGGATATTTTTAAATAGACGATGAATGACTAGTATCAAAATTGAAATAAATGATACATTATGATATATAGAACATTATTAAATAATTAAAAATCATAAAAATATATAATTTTGAAAAATAATTATAAAATTTTTAGATATTTTTTCAATGATCAATTTTTTGTTTTTTTGGCTTTTTATAAAAACTATATTAACCATAAAGGGTAAAAAATACAAGTTTTAATGAAAAGATTCAATTGTATAACTAAGGGTTAATATAAATCAATAAGGTTATTAGTGTGACGTCAACAGGAATAACAATAATGTGTTAGGGTAATTTATACCCATACAAATTATAGTTTCAAAATAACTCAATTTGGATCCATTTTTAATATAAAATTAATTTATAATAATATAATATTTTTGAGTATTACATAAACACCCTTCTCATATTTTATTAAAAGGAACCACCTCCCACACGTACGAAAACCAATGTGATCATTATAGATTGAAATGAAACTACCCATTAAACCTCAAGAAATTCATAGCTATGTCATAGAGGTCCTGGTCTTCTAAAAATATTTTCACTAGGGTTCCTAAGAGGAGATCCAAGGGAAGTCCATCGAAGAAGAGGTAACTATTTTAACAACTCACTCAATTTGTTATCTTATTTTAATTGATATTACGAGGTTAATTCTATACTAATGTAATAACTATATTATATTATATATTATAAAATTTTATTATGAATATGTTAAAACCATATTACTCCTTTTATCCATCATAAGAAAAATAATATCTCCATGTGTGTGTGCGTAATGCTTACCATCTCCACGCCATGGTCTAATCTGTGTTACATCACTATTTTGATGGGTATAATGACATATACAATGAATATAAAAATATCTGAAATTTATTCTATATAATTAATATACCATCCAATTTCATAACAACATATCCTTAAGGTAAGGATATCATCACTGATGCATACGTACAAATTTCCGTCTTTATGATGCGATGCGATTTATCTTCCACGTTAAATATTAAAGTGTTGTTAAAAAATGTATTTCATGTATAAATTTGAAATATATTAAACAATAATTATACTGGAATAATATATATATATTTATATACATATATGTAATTTACCTTATTCAATTCAATATGATAAGAAAATAGATACAACATTTTCTCATATGTAAGGCCTACCATTTCCATGAACATTGTATTCCATTTCATATATTATTTTATATATGAATATATACTAAATAAATATGATATATAAATCATTTTTTTCATTAAATAAAAAATTAAATAATTATCATTGTAAAATTATGAATATTGAAATATCAATACACATACGAAAAAACCAAGCAGTTATTACTAGAAATGGTTCTTTAACATGAAAATTGTTAATAAACTATAAATATATATTCATAAATGTAACATATATGATATCATAAATATTATTATTATTATTTTATAAGTTAATAATATGTCTATTCCCACTATTCATGAGTTTTATACATATATGGAGGGTATCACACCTATGGTATGGGTATTTTATTGCACCATTTATATTTGTGAGATAATTTCCATATTAACCACTAGTTTATCTTATGCGGTGTACATAATGACCACTAATATGTTATTTCATGAATTTAATTTATTTTAGGACATTATAGGATTCCATTTGTTTTTAGCTTCCATGTATCTCATAATTAAAAATATTCTAAACTATTAAGGGACATCATCTCAATCTACTTTAATTAATTTATAGTTTCTTATGATAAAAACAAACATTATTTTATGAGGTGTTTCATATCCCTATAGATATAAAATTTCTTTAATATATTTGATATAATATTTTGTAACATTATTATATTCATGGTTCATATGATTTAATTGTTCAAAGTTGTTTGGGACATCCTGAATGTTAAAAGATTTAGTTATCACATCTTTTTATCTATGAAAATTTTAGTGATATTAGTTTACATATTTGTATATAATGATTACAAAGGGTATTCTATGTTTATTTTTATGTTAACTAAAATGTATTAAAAAGTATCTTTTTAGGGTTTTTTAATGTGACTCTTTAATATAAATATCATTTTAAATGTATTAAATATTTATTTTTCTAAATAATTCTCATTAATGTCAATGTAATAAAATTGGGTTTCATGTTTTTATTTAAGAGGAAAAGAATATTTTAAAATGTTAATTTAAAATTTTCTTTCATAATTTTCAATTTTCTATGGGGATCATTGATTAAAAAATATCATTGATATTTTATTTTATAAATACACATATTTTGAATAAATTATTTCCACATAAAAGGGTTTTTCCTCTAATGAAATTTCAATGGATTTGATTACAGTATTTTCATCTATGTCAAAATTCTTTGTTATATCTTTTGATTGATCTATGTTAATCTCCTATGATACCTTATATGATATTTATTGAAGTATTTACAATCAATTTGACAGTAGATTTTCTATTTCTATACAATCCATTTTTATGGTCTAAATATTCACAGTTTTTTTAGTTTCTTAATGAAAATTTTTATGATGTTGCTGATTCACCCATTTCATATAAGGAACACATTGGTCATAGTAAGTAATGGGTGGTGCCCTCTATAGCCCCTTGATGTATGAGTATGTCTCACGAGACAAAATTAGTTGGTGAAAAACCTTTACCATTTGTATCCATGATGTTCTAAATTGTCAGGATGATAGATCATGAAAAATATATTATGGGTTTCTACTCAAATACAGAATCTATATAGATGTTATATCTTGAGGATAGATCATTATAGTGTATACATATAGAATCATACATTCTATCACTATGAGATCTTTATAGATACTCAATATGATTATTCAACTAGTAAAATATCCATGTTAATGTTTATATGGAATCATTTGATATATTATTTCCTTATTATTCTAAATATTATTTTGAAAAGGATTATGTTTCAGTTATACAGATCTCATTAAAATAATTTTCTTATTTATGATACCTTCCACTAAATTTTTAACCCTTACTAAGAATTAGAGCTCTATGTATTCATATCTTTTATTTTCCTTTGTATACTATGTTGTGTTTTAAATTTGATACATTGGGTTAAACTAAGTGGTCTAATGTCATGGTCAATGTAAATTCAATGAATATTTTCTGTTTTGAAATGTAATTTTAATTTAATGTATGTATCATGTTTACCAAAACTACTAACTGATCAGTCCATAATGATTTGATTCATTATAATAATGAAAATGAAATGAAATAATTCTCCTGATCTCGGATTATGGGTTTGGGGAGTTATAAATGTTGATGTATTTGTATATCTGTAATTGAGTGTGTATGTATGTTTTTATGAGTGTTCATATGATCTATTGTGTATTTGTGTTTCTCTATTTTGTGTGGGTGTTTATTTATGTTTGTAAATGTTAGTTTTTATGTGTGTATGTACATGATCATATATGTGTATATATGTATATGTGTGTTCATGTGAATTTACACGAGTGTGTATGTAATTATATGCGTTTCTATTTTTGTATATGTATGTGTATGTGTATATATATTTTTATGTATATATATGAAATGTGAATATATATATATATATGAATGTGTAGATATATTTATGTTACATGTGTTAATTTTCATATATTTTGTATGTACACACATATATGTGTATGTATGCAAACATTTATGTAATTATATGCATGTGTGTGTGTATACAAGTGTGAATGTGTATGTGTATATATATTTATTTTCATGCATACAGGTGTATGCATGTTTATATGTATGTTTGTGTATAAATATATATATTTATGTGTTTGTGCATGTGAATGTATGTGTATAGAAATGAGTCAATGTATGTATTTGTATATATGTATGTCTATAAATATTTGTTTATATGTTTGTGTGAATGATTATGTGTATGTAAATAAGTTTATTTGTACATGTATGTACCTATATAACCTTATTTATAAATAAATATGTGTCTACATGTATGTCTATATATTGATTTAATATTATGTATTAATTTTTCATATTTCTCAATTATTATTATTTTTTGTAATTTACTATCCTTCAATATTAAACAAAATGTTCAGGAGATTGGAAATTCCACTCCTAAAAATATTATTAGAAAAATAATGTTGTCAAGGAGACAATAATTATATGTATGAGTTCAATAAAAGAGGCAATCCCTAATCCATAAATAAAACTAAAAATCAAGAATATGGTCATTTTCATAATCATTGTCAGAGTCATCATCATCATTAGTATTTTCCCACTCTAACTATGATTTCCTTTGATTGTAGATAACATAGTACTTATACATTAAACTTTATTTCTCCAAAGTTATTTAGATCATATATTACATGAAAGAATACCTAGTATAAAATTATTGACCACACCTTCATTTCGCAGCCGAATAATCTGAGCCACATCCTCAACTAAAACCTTATGATAAATATTTTATTTTTAATATGTTCCGATTCGATAGTTATTAATACATATTAAAATAATTTTATAACTAATTACATAATTGTTTTTTAAATATTATTAAATATTATTAATGTTAATAAACAATTTAAATTTTATTATATAATAGATATAATGCATATATAAACAAGTAGTAAAGGTATTTTTATTTATTTATTCAATTTTATCCATTTGTATGTGTCTGTAATTCATCTAATAAATATTATTTAATGACTTTTTTTAATAAATTATTTTAATTTAATAATTTTTTATTTATTCATTTATAATATTATTAATTTATTTTTTAATTTTGGTATTTAAATTTTTTAAACATTTTTGTAATTAATTTATTGTAAGAATTTATACATGTTAATTTATTATGTATTAATTTTTTCAAAATTTTTGTAATTTATATAAATACTATTTAAATATTTTAATTTATTATGTTTAAATATTTATAAAATTGTTCAAATTAATATAATTATTTCCTATAAACCCATCTCAAATAAAATATATTTGCGCATGAAAATTCTATTTTGATCTGAAATTGAACTCCAAAGTACACCATCACCTAAAGCATTTTGGTGTTTTGCATTGGTAAAACTCCAAATTTGGTGTTGCACTATTGAATAAACATTTTTTTCGTTTTATATTTTTATTATCTATCATAATCATTATTCTATATAATTTTATATTTATTTATTTGATATATTTAACCACACATTTTATAGTGTTAATATTAAAATTTAGAAAATTACAATTATTCATCTAATTTAGAAAATATAATTAAAAAAATATAACCTCTATTCATAATTTTATTATTATTATTGTTTAATATACATATAAATAACATTACAAAATAATAAAAATTAAACAATTATTATAAAAAACACATATCATAACTTTTAATATTAATAATCATATAATAATTTTTAGTGATATCAGGTAAAAAAGTAAATTAAAAGGTAAAATAGATTTTATCAATGATTTATTAATATAATGTAGGAATCAAATTTTAACTATTAATTCATAATATATACATATATTTATTATAATTTAATTTCAAAAAATAAAATTTAGAGAACACAATAGAATATAAAAAACATATGTGTTCACACAAAGATCACTATTTCTAACATATCATTTATACACCGGTAGATATGATGCTAAAACTGTTTCTTAAGGTTTATAGATTCCTTGTGGATCCTAGTTATGATAGTGACCATTTTGTGTCCCTTCCACTCTATCTTTGTAGCAACTAATACCCCCTCTATCTATGCATCCATGCATCCATTCTTGGTGTATTATATTGGTGGTCCTACATCACTCATCACCCCCATCTGCATCCCCATAGGATGGAATATTTCACTCACTCTCTAGTGTTTTGATAGAAATCAAATTGAAAATTCAATTTTGGAACCAATCTTTATTTGAGAATAAAAACCACCCATTATTTCGGTCATTGAGTATGAACCCTTCTTGGTGCATATGATATCTATTTTAATCATGGTTAAATTCATCATCAAATGGAATTTCAACATGAATGCACTAATAAACATGTTACAATCAATTTGGAACCTAGAGGAAGGCCTGGCCATTAGAGAAGATTGATTGGGACATCAGATCATTAAATTAATCATTGACAAGGATACGAAATGGATGATCCTTAGAAGGCCCTAGTCATTTTATAATCACCTTATTGTCAAGTTTGGTAATAAAAATGAATAAGATGACATGGGTATGACCATTACTAATAAAACCATGGGGATATTCATAAAAAACAACCATTTCAGTTGGTGATCTAAAAAAATGATCCAGAATATAGGTTTTCTAAAATAATATTTTATCGATTGGGTTTGTTAAACCCAATCCATTAGGGACATTATATATAGATTAGGGTTTGAATTGATGTAAAAAAACCTCCCATGGGGGGAATACTTCATTTAATTTTTTTTCATTTTATATGGTTCGTGTTTGAATATGAGAAACAAACCATCTCATTTTTTATATGGACGGATCATACATGCTGAAGAGGAGTGAGCCTCGAATGATAAGGATGTTTGAGGTACCATCATCCTCTAGTATGGCATGTGGCTATGATTGAGAAAGAAAAAAATTAATTCATCCTAAATGCAGTAAGAAATAATGATAAAGAATATATTTCCATTTTCCTTAGAATTAAAGCATCCTCTAGACACAAAAATGATATCATCCACAGCCCCTCGTCGCCTTTTTCAGACCATAGACACCTTTCTCACCCCTATTTTGGGGAGCTCCATTGTGTGAAAGGAATTCCCCATGTAATAGATTGGGGTTTTTTGGGTGGTTTCGTTCATTTAAATCCAAATTTCTAAAATAATGTTTATTTATAATTTATTACAAAATAAAATTATAAACATAAATTATTTTCATGTTTCAATTCACTAATAATGAATAAATCAAATGTATAAATCATTAAACAACAATAACACATATTAGAAGAGGAATTTACAACTATTCAAGAATTACAATAATTCTCATCACATTAAAACAAATAATTTGTTAACACTGATTCAATAAAAATGAATCATGAAAAGAGAAAAGGAATTCCCATAATCATATATGTATTAACATAATTGCAAGGAAGCATCACCTTTTTTGAAAAACTGGGCAACACAATGCCTCAAACTTCTTCCATTAAAAATGATAAATTGAAAAAAATAAATATAACATTCATAAAAATTTAAATTAAAAAAACAAGAATCTATATTCAACAATATAGATCGAGGAAATGTGGAAAATAAAATTGTAAACAAAATTCTAGTGACTTACATGATTGAACCAATGACCTATGTTCATGGGGTTGGATCATCATGGATTTTAAATTTTCAAAATAAAATGGTGTACATGGAGTAAAGACTAAATGAATACTAACTAAACATGCTAAAACATCAACAAACTATCACCTATAATAATTAAAACATACCATTTATACTAATAACACAAGAACAATCCCCCCTTACCTGGTCCTAGTCATACCATTTTTATATCCTAAATTCTAAACACAATTCAATGTTCTCAATGATTATTTTGAGCAAAAATACCCTCTAGGTATCCCGTAGTTGTCCAGGATCTTACAATGTGGCCCATCTGTATGAGTCGATGCAGTCCAAGAACCACTGTTTCTGTAAAAATCATTTCTATTCCAGAAGCCACATACCAATGAGACCATCTATTGTTAAGATAATAACATATGACAAGATAGAATGATATGGAATGGTGAGAGGGAAATGGACCATCGGGGAGAGAAGACACTTCCCCCTATGCCCCGACTAACCGATACTAGATCCACAATTCATGAAACGACCACATAAGGAAGATTCTTGACATCTCCTTGAAAGATAACCCAAATACCACCCTGAACATGGGTCATGCCAGAATCCTCTTTACTCCCATCTCTCTCTAGATAAAAAACCCTATTTTTTGATACCTCAATAATATTTTTTTCACGGATGTGTTGCATATACATATCAAATAATTCAAAAGAGTAATCATGAATTAAAGGGGTAGTTCTAGTGGGAAATCTGATCATATGGGATGAGATTTGTGGTTCAATGCCTTACAAAATTCCATCAAAATATTAAAAAAATTTAATTTTAATTTAAAAAATAAAATAAAAAATAAAATTCACATATGCCCACCTTGGAAATAAAAATGCATGACAATTTAATATGGACTAAAACTCTTCTTTACAAATTAAAAACTAGCCACATAATAATTCTGCACCACCTACCATCATTAATTTGGGCATCACATCCTAATAGAGAACACTTATAGGCTACAACCCAAATGGCCCCACTGACTTGTATCTATCATACATATTTTTAAATAATTAATGATATTTTAAGGAACTGTTAAATAATCATAGAATTAAACAATTATAAACAACTGTATGATAAAGGTAAAACCATCACATAACTGAATCACACTCTCTATTGATTCCATTGAAAAAAATTGGGACATAAAATCATATTCTATTACTCCTCCTTGGAAAAGATCCCTATTGCTCACATAACACCAAAATAATATAGCAGTATCCATCATCACACAAAAAAATGAAGAAATATTACACAATGAATTCACATAGAATGTAATTATTTAAAAAAATTGAAATCATGAAAATAGAAACATAAATAAAATAGAACAGAGAGTGAAACAGATATAAAACATGAATATTAACGGAAACACCTCAATGAAGTATCCACCAAACCCTTAAATTTATAAGTGGAACAATTCTTCATTTACTGATGGCATTATAAAAAATACAAACCACCTAAAAACTATAACTTGAAGTCTCTCAATGAAATGAACCATAATATGATTAAATGATGTATTTTGAATTTCCAACCATGGATACATCCACTTAATCAAAATTCAGAAAGGGGCATCCTCAATCAAAATGGAATCATTATGAACACATGAAACTAGTCCCAACATCATAGGATGGATCTAATGCCTGAGAAAAAATTCTAGGATCTATCAAGAAACATAGGGGGAAATTCCAATAAAGGGGAACACATCCCAGATTATATGTACTAATAATACAATGTTCCTAACACTATGATTTCAAAAAAAAGGTGATAAAAAGTTTCGAACAAAAATCAATGAATCTTGGTGCCCATCCATGTTACAAGAAGAGAATTTCCCACATAAGAAACTAAAACCCAAAAACTTAACTCACGAAAAGAGCATACCTGGAGCATACAGTCATGAATTATGCAAAGGAACATAATAGAGCTATCAAAATCCCATATCCTAGGAAAATGGTAGACACTATTGACACAAGAACCTTCCAACATCTTACTGCTATCCATTTCTAATACATACGAAATCCTCACACAAAACCCATTCCTACCTCAAAACTATAGTCACACAAAACCCATTCCTACCTCAATTCAAATTGGTATATGATAAGAAAAAAGATGTCATCAATAGATTGAAATTACATCCTAATTGAGAACATAACCAAGCTATAAAAAAACCAATGAATTCCACAATTGGTAATGGCCACAAATGAGACATTTGAAAGAAAAGACCTATCAATTTAAAATTTTAATGAAGCAACATTTAAGCCCAGTTAGGTTCTGATACCACTATGTTGTGGGGTATTCCCCTATGTGAGAGGATGTCCCCACACAATAAAAAAGAATCTATTGGGTGTTTAGGTTAGTTAAAATACGAAATTATAAAATAGTGTTTATTTATAGTCTACTAAAAACAAACTAAAACATAGAACCAATGTTGAAGTGTCAATTCCATAATAAAGAATAAATCAAATTAATAAATCAGTAGTCCACAACAACACATAGTAGAAGTGGCCTTTACAACTATTCATGCCTTGAAATATTTATCATGACAACAAAAAACATAATCAATAAACCTTGATTCAATAAAATAAAATCTATCAATGAAAAATTGAATTTCCAGAATCACATATATGTATTTTCAAAATAAAAAAGAGGAAGAAGCGGTGATGAATTACAGGGATACACAATGCCTTCAACTAGTTCTATTTAACAAGATAAATAAAAAATATATATATAACAGGCTTTGAAATATGAATTAAATTAAAAAGCATCGATCTTTTCTAATAATGATAGAGAAAATGTGAAATTTAAAATATTAAAAGGGACACCAATGATTTAATTTCATCAACCAATGAACTATTTTCATGAGGAATGGTCATCAAAAAACCCGAAACTATAAGAATAATTAAACCAATAATACCATGAATACTATTCTAGTTACCTCTTACTAGATATCTATCTTGGTAGTTGATGATATTTCATGCTAGCCATAGTTTTATGTTGCTTCTAATGAGTTCGAGCATCACTATCCCCAAGGTAGCCCATAGTAATCCTATAACATCCACCGCATCCCATCCATAAGAGATGACATGGTAAAAATGAACTATAGTTCATTCCAAATATTCTATGTACCAGAATAGGAACATTGGGTAGACCATCAAGTGAAGAGATGTGAATGGAATGTGTGAGAGAGTGATATCCAATGGTGAGTGGGTGAACCACCAATAGTAAGAGATGATTCTCACCACCATAGACACACTAATATAGTCTATATCTGTTGTCCAAGAACCAACCTCATCAAGATGCCTCATGACATGTCCCTCCGAGAGACCCTAAATCGCGCCAGGAAGGGATGTTCACTGGAATGATCTCCACATCCATCTCTCTCTTACAATAATTGAAACCTTAAATTTAAAGGATCTTTCATGTAATTTATTTTCTCACTAAATAGGAACATACATGTTTCAAAAATACTATAGGGAAATTAGGTAATGAATGGGTGGATCCATTGGGACACATAGTTTGACATGATGAGAAGGGTTGTTCAATGCTTAACTAAACTAAATTTGCATAATAAAATAAAAAATCATTTTAATTAACATCATAAAAGATAATAAAAAAGTCCCAACCCCATAATAACCATTATTTATGTTACCAAACTTGTGTTAGGAAATCATGCTATCCCTGACGAACACATGGAGAAACATCAATCGAAGGCAACCACACAACATTTTTAATCGTCCCAACTAGAAAAGGACCCACATTTTACACCACATATAACAAATCCTATACTTATTGAAAAATAAAACAAAGAACCCCTCACCTCCCCCATGTTTCCACCTCTTATGATTATGTAAATCCTAATCAAAATGTCTCTATGAGGATCTAACAAGATCCATACATGAAGAAGGTGTCATTAAGGAGAACCAGACTTCAGACTTCTGTCATCAGGACGTAAAGAAAAAAAACCACAAGACGTTACATTCATGGTATCATATAACCAATATATGGAAGACAATATAAGATGGTTCTTCTTTATAATAAATTTATTTGGGGGTAGTATTGAACCAAATTGTCATGACCTAAACCATATTGAGGCTTGAGCCGCAACAACCCCAAGACCTCCTCGATATGCTAGGGGATGGTGACCGAAAACTAATGCATACAAATATGGTGGAGATCATTTCATATTACATGATAATGTATCTAATTGAACAGACTCATGTAATCTTTGTTTGTGTGTTTTAGTAGAACATTCAGAGTCGGATCAACTGATAGTGGATTTGTGCCTCTTTCTTAATTGGATTCATGAGTTTCATTGGGTGTTGGAAATGAAACGAAACCATTGGAATGAATATTCATAACCCTTTCTGGTTGAGTGATGATAAAATTGTTTTTGTAATTTTTTTGAGGAATGAGATGTTTTTAATGTGGGTATAATGATGAATCTCATGTTTTGAACCTGACTAAAATATGGATTCCTTTTATCATTTTATTTTCCTAAAAAGGAAATTTTTTTAAAATAGAGCTTCGAAACATTAACCCAAGAGTTGTATCAATTATAACTGAAGTTTTGGTGAATGGGTGGAGGCATGAGATGTTTCTCATGTGGCCTGATATGTTTCAGGAGTGTCAGACCTCAAAAACATCAGGTTTTAAATGACAGCAGAGGGCACACCGTTTGTGCATGGTCTGCTAAACCATGTGGCCCATTATAGGTAATCATGAAACCCAATTTTAAGAGGGGTAGTAACCATGAACACAGGTTATGCCTTGTTTCTGGAAATGTGCACCGATTTTGTGCGTTGTGAGTTATGGATGCAGTAGGCACTACAAGGTTTGCACATGGTTTGGAAAACCGTGTGGGCTTAACCGTGTCCGACACCATGTATTAAAATTTAAATTTTTTTAAAACTTAATTAGAATAATATGTAAAACCTAAAAAATCATATCACTCCCATATTATTACAGACACACAAAACCAAGGGGATGTCCCCTTTGAAGTGAACATACCCTCCACAGAGCTCTTCCAATCATTATATCATTGTCCAAATTCATTATGCACTCTTTATTAAATCATCTTGGTGAGTTCTCTCCCTTCTTCAACTTTCTTTTTCAAGAATAATTTCGACCTAATTGGTTCCTAATTAGTTGTGTATGACATTATGGTTTTGGGATAACCCTGATTTTTAGATCACTATTGGATTTGGTATGTGTGAATGGTTTCCAAGGATATGTGGGGGAATGTTTCGGCAACCACAACTGAAGTAAATTCTTTTTTCTTGGTTTCAGTCTACTGGTTTTTCTTCGTTGTACGTTTTATCATTGTTTCCATTATAATAGTAGAGGATTTTGGTGTTCATGAGTTCTCAAAATGTTTCTTGTAGTGCGTTGAGCTTTAATAAGTTGTTTCGTGTCATTTTGGTTCGACACTGATGTGGATGGCTTGGTTCCACCTTGAGGTTGGGTCCCTTTCCATGTCTTCAATGTTTATAAATGAATTAATAAAATTTCATACAATACTTTTGTTTTAAATTAATCAATGCAAAAAATTATTACGTATAATTCCAATGAAATTTGAATTTATAATGTTAATGATATGAATTTTAAAAGAATGAAATGAGTTGTTGATAAATAATTTCATGATTTTATAATAAAACCCCTCCAATGGAGGTGTGCTACCTTCAAGATAAAAATTATTGGTTATAAATTGGTTGATTGACCTATTGTGTTTATAATTCTTATAACATTATGTTATGTGAAAAAAAAAGAATGTTTAGAGCATTACCCTAATAGAATAAGTGAATGAAAATTACATTTTTGAACTAATAAAAAGGTACAAGGAAACCGCCATGTTCTTGGCCCAGTTTTGAATTGGATTTAACTATGTGTGATGTTTTCAATAATTACCATTTAGTTTTTTACACATTCTTGCCACTGTTCCAGTGTGACTTGGATTAAAATTTATAAAAGTAAGACCATCTATATGAAATTGTTGAGTTGTCCTATGAATTCCATATCAGTATGTACCATGTATTCTCAGCACTTTACTCGTCCAAGGTAAGTTCTTGAAATTTAAAATTAATTGTGAAATTTGAATTGACAAGTATAATGAGTATATCACTTATCCTTATAAGAGTAATAATATAAAGGTTTAATTTCCATAAAAACCTTTTCCATGTTGATGTATGGAAGTAGAGTGAAACATAATTAATGAATATTCGTTAATGGACATTACAAAATAAATAGTTGAAATGGTACATGATCATTCCACTCTAATGGAAGGCATGTATTTAACCATTAATTAAATGGTTTAAATGCTACATGTCCAAAACCAAATAATGGATGAAAAGGAATAGAAGAATAAATAAATGGTTTCAACTCTACTTGACCTATACACATTAATGGAAGGCACGTAATGAATAAATAACAATATATAGTGTAATTAGTAATATTGATAATAAAAATAGTGTAAAATTTATTTTCATTAAAATTTTAACGTAATAAACACATGAAAATTGTATCAATCACTTAGGAGGTGGAGGGTATTCTCTAGAGGGAGGGGATGGTCATTTAGAAGAGAAATGAGAGAAAACACCTTCCCTTCACCCGGAGCCAACTATCGTATATATTCCATCATTTTATTAGGTTCATTCTCTTTCCATCATCACATATCATCCTTCTACTGATGCTATTGATCATAGAGCTCTTCCTACTCTATACACATTTTATCTATAACCTCAATATGAGCTCGAAGCTACTCCTCATACTGTGTAATTGATGATGTTGACTCTACAAAATCTCATGTCTAGATGGATATCTCCCGTGTATATGTACCAAAAAATCATTCTATCATTAATCAAGAAATGATACCAAGAACACATTATGGGATTCCAAAGTAAAATACAAATGTACCTAGTCAAAAATTTTCAATGAATCAACATCACAATAACTATTTAATCATTTACAGGATGAATTATTATTTTTGTATACTATCATCAACAATGTTATTTTTATTGAAATAACTAAACTCGGCAATCTGAGTTGAAGTGGACAATACCATAATACTTTTGTAAGAAATAGTATATACAACCCTTTTATCCTCATTATAACAACCCTTCCCTTTATTTCATATTTAAACATGATTTATTACATAAAAATGCACTTAATGCTACAAAGAATATTGAGAGTTATAGTTTATTTAGGGATTAGTAACATTACATAACATCTTAAAACATAAAGTACACATCATTATTTAAAACAGATTTAACATGAACATAAAATTCTTTCTTACATAGCATTTCATGGGATAACCTGAGGACATACAAAAGAAAGGTGTCATATATAAAGACCAGTAAGGGAATACTCATGGGCTAACATGAGGAAGTCAATACATGTTAGTTAATAGGAATATCAAAAGAGAATAAAAGAAACCTAAACATGAATGCCTAATATATCATGATATTCATAACATGGAAATTTGGCAAAAACATACAACATGATATTTGCAGGATCTATGACTCATTGCACATACATTAACCTGAGAGAAACCATATTGCAAATGAATTCGAATGAGTTAAAACTCCATGAAAATTAATTAGAAAAAATAAACCCTCATTATACATTATGTATCATGATAATAAAAATTACCCAATGCATTAGAGAACTATCTGGGCACACCCTTCATAATAATTTTTTTCATGTATAATTGTGAAACATAGATAAGACAACATAAATTCATTAATTATCATAATTTATTCCAAGAACCATGAATTTAAAGAACATACATGTATATATCCAAATATTAAGTACCATAGAATAAATGATAATTACATAGATATATAAATGGTTATGGGATTCACTAAATTAATATTTTGCAATGGAAAATTATGTTGCAATTTGAGCAGCCAAATGACATCAAATAAATATTCATAAAATGGGTTGATAAGAGAAAAAAGGGTATCTCATAATTTATACATGAAATGGAAAGTAAGGGGATCATGTAACATAATGTCCCAACATATTAAATGGAATTTATAAGGAATAATATAAAATAAATTCTTGAATGGAAATGAGAAGTGAGAAATCCCTTAGAGAATTTCAGTAAGGTAATGGGTGTACACAAGAGTGATTAATGAGAGAAAAAAGGGTCTCTTATCATTCAAAAATATTAATTTAAATATGTGAAAGGTTCTAAAATTTACCCTATAATTTTTAATTGAAAATAAATGTATGTAATAATAAAAGGAATCATGAACAAAAATTGAGAAAGGAGTGAACCAATAAGATATTTCGGCAAATTAACGGCTTAGGTAAGGGTTCAAATCGGGGAGGATAAATGAACCCTAATTAAAATAACATCCAATTTAAAATAGGTAATTTATTATAAAATGATGAAAATATAACTAATTGAAATTCGAAATTCATATTTCAAACATGGTTCCTGAATTGAAAGAAGAGGAAGGAGAGAATCCCTTACGAAATCTCAGCATGGTTACATGTGTATATAAAGGATCATCAAGAGATTAATGATATTTTAAAAGAATAAATAAATTATTTATAAATAAAATTTAAATTAAGGTTATTATGTGTGAACATATCGTAACATATTAAAATTAGAATTAAAAGACAGACAATAAAATAAGTGCTCAATAAAAGTGGAGAGTTGAAGACCCCTTAATTAGTTTTTTTACCAAAGGCTTTGCAGAGGCTTATGATGAGCATAAGGTCTCCCTGGGAAGAATCTAGGGAGTTATAGGAAATGGTAGTTCTAGATTCAATGAGATTTACTAAAGAGATATGAGAGCTTGGGTGGGGTTATATAGGAATAGTGGGGGAATTATTAATTTTTTTGGACATTACAACCTAAAATATTAAAAACCAAATACCAAACCATGGTTTTGTCCCATGGTTTTGGGAAAAAGAGAGTATTATAAATTATATTATAAGTCTGAGGGTCGAGTATATTAAAATATTTTCCTTTATTATGTGGTGGTGTGTGACACATTCAAGGAAATGTTTTTAAAATCGTAAAATATTTAATAAGTCATCAAGGATTAACTAAATATTTATGAAATAAAACAAACAAATATAAAATAAAATTATTTTAATGGTAAAAAATATATTTTTCCGAATATAACATTTATAGTATTTTATTACAACACAATTGGGTCGTTATGATGTCATAAAACACAATATATATTTAAACGGTATTTAATTTTTACCCTAAAATTAGACTCTCTGAAAACTATGAAAAATTTAGCAATGGATAATTTCAATGTCCTAATTCCAAAAATAATATCCATTTTTTCAAAATTATTTTCATAATATTTGTATATTTAATTTTAAAATAAAAACTTGATTTTAATGAAAATTGATCTGTTATGAAAAAAATAGTCTTTAAAACATAATACTAATTAAATTTTACTTCAAAAAAATTATGTGATATTTTATATTTTATTTAATTAATTTAATGATAATATATTATTAAAATATTAATTATTTCAAATGTCCATTAATTTACAAAAATATATTTCTTAATTGAATTTGATTATTTTCATAAAATACTATTTGTATTTTATGAATAATTTACAATGTAACAATACTAAGATGAATTTATATTCATTATTACGTTATAAAATAATATACATTATAATAATGATAGGATCTTGTTACATATCCCTTTATTACACCAGAAAACACACTAAGAGTAAGGTGTGTGATGGTGGGGCTTTAATGGGGCCATTTGACGATCATTGTTTGGGCCATGATCTGGATGAGCTTGGATTTCTCATGTAAACAAATTTTCTTAGGATTATGTTGATGTATCTCAGCATGGGATTGGTCTAGAAAAATACCTAAAAATTCTACCTCCATTGGAAGAAACGATAAATGGGATTCATATGAAACAATTTTACTGGTAGAGTTATTCAACACTTCTTTATGAATTAATTATCTACTTTTATTTCTATTTATAAACTATAATTATATTGTTAAATTTATTATTGTTTATAATGGTCCAACCATCACATATTGATAGAAAACTAATAGTTACTTTTCAATTTTTTCTTATATATTTTTAATTAATGTGACATAGTAAGGCATACATTTTTAGGAATCCAAATATTATTCAAAATTTCTGGTCGTTACATTCTTCATCCATTAATAAATTTCACCCTCCAAAAATAGTTTATCATAGTGAGGAGAAAATATGTAGGGGTACTTCTCCTTCATCTTTCCAATGAGGTCTTTAATCTTTAATATTCTCATTTCGTTTGTATGGAAAGTGTTCATGTGTCACAGTTGTACCTCATGATATTTTCAAAATCCTCCACCTGCATTACCCATAATACCTCAAACTTATTGGATTATATCAATGGGAGAACCGATAAGTCTTTAAAAATTTATTTATAACATATAATTTTGAATCATCTTCTTGAACAAGTTTTCTATTAAAAAGTATTACTGATTAATTTTCAAAGAATTTTAAAATATTGTTTTGGAATATCAGTTTTAGTAGGTCTCCAAAGAAATAAATCTATATTTTGATAAGTATACCATGTTTACAGGTCTCCCTTTTTTGTAGCATTTAAAAAATTATTTACTGTTTCATTATTTTGGAATAAGTAGATGAATTTGAAATGACCCTGATAGTACTTCCGATGGTTACGATGGTATTACAGGTGGGAGAATAATATTTCTCAGTAGACAACACTTGGTCCTCGAAATAATCACACAATGATTGAGGTATTTCATGCCTCATTATATTTGTTTCATGTAACTTGGATATTTTAATAATATTCAATGTCTTGTGTTCATGACTTCATGATAATACTTCTATGTAGTTAATTAGGAAGAGAGAGAAGCATTGTTCATGATCTTCCTTATTCCATATTATAACTATGAAAAATAAAATAAAATTAGAGGTTTTAATACATAGCTAAAAATAATTAAAAAAATTAGAAGGATAAAAATTTCTATTTATAGTATATCCTAACATGTGATACCCTATGTTTATATCAAGGTTATCTTTGATCTATTTCATTACATATATTCTTATGAGTTTTTTATTCCCTTAATATTGGTTTGTAACAATCTTATGAATTTAAATAAGATTCTCCCCAAGGGTGTTGAACCAAGAGTGCAGAAAGGAACGTTATTATGAACCAGTTCCTCTTTGAGTCGAGCTAAATTTGTTGTCCTTTGGTTCTACCCAAAGATACATCTCTACCAGAGCCACCTCCACTGGTTCATATCCAGACATAGATATATTTTCTTGATGAAACACTTACTCTATACTCAACACAATTCAGGGATTATTTTTCGTATAAATAGTATTATCCTTATTTTTTATTATTATTGTTTCCTAATACTAATCCCAAAACAACAAAACATATCCTCTAATACAAACAATGACAACTCTGCTCATTATTTAATATTTAGAAAAAATTTATTAAAAAAATTTACTTAATACTACATAAAATATTGAGAGGTCTAATGTCTTTCTGGATTAGTAACATTACATAAAAAATAAAACATTAAATAAAAATCATTATTGAAATCATCTTTTACACGAGCACAACATTCCTTAATACATAACATTATGTGTGATAACCTGTGGACATACATAAGAAAAAGGGGTGCTATAAAGACCATTAAGGTAATGAAAATGGAATAACATTAGGAATAAAATACATGTTAGTAAATAGGAATATCAATAGATCATAATAGAAACATGATCATGAAGGCATGATATATAATGATATTCATAATAAGTAAATCTCGAAAAACCATAAAACATGATATTAGCATGATCCAAGGCTCATTGCATAGGTATTATCAATAGTAAACCATCATTAGCCCTAAATTATCATTATTAAACCCTCAATTCGCATGAATTTGCATCAGTAAACCCTTATTTCACATGAATTATCATGATATTAAACATTACCCAATGCATTGGAGCACTATTAGGGCACACCCTTCACAATCATTTCATTTTCATGTATAAGTGTTCCATATGGATCATACAACATAGATCCATTAAACATCATAATTTATTCTAAGAAATTGAATTTAGAATACATACATGAAAGTACACCATAAATATATAAATGGGAATAATGGTGAATACCATTGATAGTTGAATGGGTATTGTATTCACAAAATGGCGATTTTAGCATGGAAAATCATGGTCCAATTTTGGTAGCATAACAATGTCAAAAAACAAAAGACATGTTGATGAGAGAGAAATTGGTATTTCATAATTTATTCCTGAAATTAATAGAAATGGTAACATGGAACATAAAATCCAAACATTGGGATTGGAATTTATGATTCATAATAAAAATGAAATTCTTGAATGGAAATTAGAAGTGAAAATCCATTATAAATTTTTTTCATGGTAACATGTGTATATGTGAGGGATTAATGAAAGAGAAAGGGTTATCTCATCATTCACAAATAATATGATAAGAATGGGGGAGATTTTAAAACATATCCCATCTTTTTTAATGGAATATAAAAATATGTAACATATAAGGAAACATGGACTGAAATTCAGAAAGAAGAAACCCTTGTGAAATTTCGGCATACTAACAGCTTAGGTAAGAGTCCAATTTGTGGAGGATAATTGATAACTAATTGAAATAACATCATGTAGATGGTAGATAGTTTATTATAAATGGATTAAAATATAACCAATAGAAATTAAAAAGAAAAATTTCAAACATGCTTCTTGAATTGATAATAGAAGAAGAATGTAATAATCCCTTAAGAAATTTATGCATGGAAAAAAGAATATATAAAGGACCATGGATGGATTAATGATAGTGTAAAGGAAGAGATAGTAATTTATGAATAAAATTGAAATTAATGGTATTATCTTTAAACATATCCCAATATATGATAATTGAAATTAAACGACATATCATAAAATAAGTGTTCGATAAAAGAGGAGAGTTGAAGATCTCTTACATGGATGTGTGATCAGAATGGCTTGGGAGAGGCTTCATGGGAATTAAGTTCACCTTGGTAGGACTCTATGGTGTAATATTCAATGTGTGTTAGAGACAAAAAGTTATTGAGTGATGATAAATGGGATCTTGGGTGGGATTGTATTGGAAAAGTTGGGGAATTCTTTATTATTTTGGTTTAGAACACTACACACTATCATATTCAAAACCACTAAAAATATCATGGTTTATGCCCATGGTTTCTGAAAAATGTCTGTGGTATACAATATTTTATAATTCCAAGTGCCTACGATATAAAAATATTTCCATTTCTTATACGTAGGCGCTTCATACTTTCAATGAAATTATATTAAAGTCATAAAATTTTAATAAGTCCTAAAAGATTCACTAAAGCATTATAAAATAAAACAAAAAAATATAAAATCAAATTATTTTAAATATGAAGTGTATATATAGTCTAATATCTCTTTTATTGTTTTTTATTACATTACTATTTTGTCATTATTATGTTACAAAACACATTATATATTTATATGGTGTTTAGTTTTTTTCAAAAAATCGATTGTCTCAGAAAATTATGAAAAAATCAATATTGGAAAATTTTAACATCATGATTCCAAAATTTATAGACATTTTATCTAAATAATTTTCTATATATGTGAATTTTTACATTTAAAATAAAAATTGAAATCATTTTAAAATTGATGGTTAAAAAAAAATAGTTTTTAAGCCTTAATAAAAATTAAATTTGATTTCATAGTAACTATATGATCACTTACCTTTAATAATATTAATTTATTGATAATATTTTATTAAAATAATATTTATATAAAAAATACATTATTCCTCCAAAATTGCTTTCATAATTGACTTTGACTATTAACCAAATATATTATTGGTGCGTTGAGAATAATTTACAGAGTAACAAAAATATGATTAATGAATATTATTTATTATATATAAAAATAATGTATATAATCAAAATTCTATTATCTAGTTTCATATCTCTTTATTGCACAAGCATATTTCCTAAGAGTAAGGTGTGTGATGGTGGTATTTCATGGGCTTGTTTAGTTAACATGGTTTGTGTCATGATCTCGATGAGATTGAGCTTCTTACGTAAATGGTTTCACTCATGATTGTGGTGTTGGATCTCAGCATGGTCTAGTTCAATATAAAATCCCTATAATTCAGTCTCTCTCAGAAGATATAAAAAATGGGCTTCATAATGCACAATTACATTTGTAGATTCCCTCGAATCTTATTCTGAATTAATTTTCCATTATCATTTACATTTATTAACAATAACTATAAATTTAAAATTATTATTGTTTCTAACGGTCATATTGATCAATGCTCCCACAATCACAAAATGGTAAAAAACTTATTGTTATATTTCAATTAATACTTATCTAGTTTTAATGAATGTGACATAGTAAAACATTCATTTTCAAGAAAAAAAATATTATTCAAATGTTCGGGTAATTACACTCTCTATACCTTGTTTAAACACACATTGGATAACTAAATAACATCTCATTATCACTATAATATAATATTAAATAATTTATCTATCATATCAGATTTTTTTTATAATATTTTAAAATTTTATATGAATTATTTTCAAGACTAGATACAAATATTACATGTGATTTTGTGGCCCGGTGTGCCTGGAATAAATGTTTTGAAATATATTAAATAAAATGCACAAGAAATTTTATTGAAAACATTGAAAAATACTAGAAATGTGTTTGTATTGGAAATAAGTGGGTAACATTAAGTTCAGAATGGTGGTTTTACCCCATGAAAAACTTAACCTTGGTTGGTGTGGGACATCTGTGAACAAGATGTCATGGGTGAGAAATTAATACATTAAAATAACATTGGAATTAATACTAATTTTTTATTATGATAAAATTTTTATTTTTTAAAATACGACTATGGAAATCATTTTAGGTTAGGACACTAAACATTTGATACATACACACTATTGGAGGAGATAATTCAAGGAGGATTGAAATGGATCAGGAATATATCATGGATTATCACACCTGTGGAGTGGTAGATCCCATTAATGATGAAAATTTATTTGTTCCTCATCAGCGATGGACCCAAAGTACAGTTAAGATGTTTTTTCATGTAATTTTAAACACATTTTTAATCCCGAATGAATGTAGATCAATTCAATGAACATGAATTTATAGATGCATCATCAGTAGATTACAAATTGTTTTAATTGTTTTTGGTTTTTTGATTTATCCAACATCATCCATACATTATGTGATAACTAGTTGAGGCCAAATGAACAACAAGCGAGGTTCATTCTTCATTTTTATGCTTTGTGGATTTCACCATTTTTTTAATGGATGTTCATCTTGGGAACTTCATTTTTTCCAATTGTTTGGTAAATAATTTGTATTATATCATTGCATGACCATTCATTGGCACAATGGATCGATACCAATGGTGTAGTTCATGATCGGTGAGGTGATCAAGCTGTAATAATGGAATCTGAATAGATTTTAGTCACATGTTCAAACTATTTTTGATGAATTACATTGTATGGATTGAAGGTGGTTATTTATGAGTGGATTTGAACTCGGAGTCAATAAATATTGAAACTAGAGGTGTCAAAAAACCATGATTTGCTGGTTCCATCTCAATCAAATGTTATGGTGATGCGTAGATCACTGCAGATAAGATACCTAAAGGATATGGTAAATCCCAAGCAACACGACATGTATTTTGAGATTATATGCTTTGTGGGATCCACTGGCTATAATGATAGGGTTTTGGACAATGTTAAGGATCACACACTGTGTATCCCGAATCACATGAGGTGTGACACTTCCTGGTTGACTCGGTGAGTACAAAATAACTACACATAAACAAGTTGGAGTAAAAGGGAACATAAATATTGTGTACTTAGGCACAAAAAGAACCATTATACACATTCATGGTATCATGTGTCTTTACACGTCATGTATCCTCATCAACACGCCATGTATTTGGATACTTCATTCCATGTCAGGCTCTTCAGAATGGGAATGACTGATAAGAGCATGAAACAACCTGAACACTGTGGTTCATGCCATGTACTCCCATAAAATAAGATTGTCACTTTTTTCTTAGTTTGTAAAATATTAGGTTTATTTCATTCCCCAGTAACATTCCTTGAGGGTATAATGTAACATTACATTCACATCACTTTATTGTGATCCCTTCTAGAGGATGACTCTGAGATTTTTTTTTGTCCCTCTACAAGACTCGAGAGTGATACTCTATAAACCCTTGTTAGTGTTTGTGGAATTATAAAAACTTCACTAAGAAAGTAAATAATCCTCAATCCATCATTTTGTATCAGCCGAGATTGTTGAATCATTTTCATATGGTCACATACATAGAAGACTGTTCTGGATTGGGATTTTGGTGTCCGTATTATGTTTTGGTTGGGACACCATCTCTATGTATCAAAGTCTTCATAGAACAGTAAATGATCTTTAGGTGGGCCCCAATAATCTAGAACTCTTTGTTGAGTGTTTCTGATGATAACATGGCTTTAGGAAAAAGTTCTCCGAGAATAATAGTTTCTTATAGATGAATCTGGTGGATGATAGTTGGATAGGACCAGCTGATGGTATGGTGTCTCTCTAGATTATATCTCAGTTTTGTTCCTATTCTACATTTATTATTAAATATTTTATTTATATGAACATACATGGTGCGTTGTGGTTATTGTTTTATGAGTTTCTTAATGAGTATTATTGTAATCACCCCTAAACAAACTTTGCTCACATGTGTTGTGTCTTCTGCAGACAATGAATGTTTTGATGGTTTCATGGAAGGTTAGAGAGTGGGTGGAGCATATCTAGAGTATGACAGACTGAGGAGTTTACTGAGATCATACTATTGACTTAATCCTCACCCTTGGAGTAAGTTAGACTCTTCAGTTTTTGATGGTATTGTCTATGGAACCTTTTTTGTTTTTAGTACATTATTGATGTACTATGTTTTGGGATCATATATATATGAATGTATTTTCTCATTTGTTTTATATTTCAGAATTTTGGGAATTAATGTGTTTGTACATGTACATTAGGCAAATGCCTCCCTTTTGTGGAATACACCTACTCAACACTAGTTTCCACCCCCTAACTGACTAGAGAAAGGCTCGGGGTAGTCAATGGTTGGGACCATCTTGGAGATTCCAGGATAGAGTGGTAAATAATTTATCGGTTCTACATTCAGAACAGTGGTCTAAGAGATTGGTTTTGGGAAATAGTGTTAAGTGTTATGATTTTGGATTTCAGGCCAGGGATTTCTATGTTGTTACCGAGGCTAATGTATCCCTACAATGGAAAATGAATCATTTGATACCCCAAGAGACTCTAATATTTTATTTTTTGAATAAATATAAATTTTTCCTATGCATTATAAATAAACATAAATGTACGCTACACAAAACACTGAATTAACTTGTGTTACACCCACGAATGAGTTTTACTGCCTTTTATTGGTGAGCCAATTTTAAAACCAAATTTTTACACATTTTGTAATTTTATTTTTAAAAATAAACACCATTATTAAATTCAAAATTAAAAAATTATCGTACTGTGAATTTATAAGATTTTTTTGGGTAAATTCAATTTTTGATTAATAGTGAAAATTACTGCAATTTAGTTAAAAACAACCTTTTCATTTTAATAATAATTAATGTTAAATGAAATTTTATTTTTGTTAGAAAGTCACATTAGGTCAAATATACATCTATTTACACAATTATGTTTATTAGAATCAATTTCAATTTGAAATTGAATAGAAAAACAAAACAAACCATTGAATTGTTTTTTTATAATTTAAAATCCAGTTATTTCACCCAGCCTGTGAGATTTGTGTTAATTATAATTTTAGAAATTATTTTATTTGAAATTTGAAAATATGAAATAAAAATATTTAATTATTATGATAATATTTTCTAAAAATATCAACTTATTGTTTGATCAATAACATTGGTTAAAGTGATTAAAATTAATTACGGTGATTAAGGTCAAATTAAGCCTAATAAGAGGAAAAACATTAATAATAAGGACAAAAATAAAATGAAAACTTGACCAAAATCCATTTGATCCAAATAAATATACCATATACCCACATGTATCAATATTTATTGGTTTTTGGGATACCATTTTGTGGATTTTCCTTATATAATAGGATAAAAAAGGGAAAAAGTACAAAAAACTGAACATTCCTTACCTTTAACATTTATAAAACAGTGAGATATGTAAAAAATAATATTTTTGTATATGAATATATTTTTTTAATATATATGGGTTTTTTATCATAATAATTTATCAAGAAATTTTATTTATGGTTCATATATTTATAATTCTTGAAAACGCACGTGTAGTGATTATTAATTTAATAATTATATAAAATAAATCATACTATAAATATTAAAAGTTATGTTTATTGATTTAATTAATTTCATTGGTTATTTTTTAGATTAATATATCATGTTACAAACTATAAAACTAATATATTTGAATTCCTATATTATATTGATATTTTAAATATAACATTAAATAAATAATATAATATTTTCATGTCTTTTTACCATGAATCAAATATCTTCGAGGCACTTTGATATCACCATCGGGTGGTTCCCCATCTATTCCAACACCCTTTGATATATAGATAACACTAGAACTACTATCTAAGGATTCTCATAGGACGAGTGGATTTCATAAGTGTCATTGATTGTGAAGTCCCATCTTTTGGGGTGGGACAGACCTTGAGGTGGATGAGGATTGGCTACATGCAATCACTCATGTTTTCCACCTTTTGAGGATGCCTACTGATCTGATGGCAGTCCTTGCCGCAAGCCCTCTTCCCGACTATGTGGGGAGATAGTGGAGCATGGTTACACAGTCACACACCAAGAAGGACCTCTCTTGAATATATTTCAAGTGTTATTTCGGAAATTACTTCTATCTAGGTACATCACGATCGGTATGCATATAAGATATTCTATATCTCCAACATGATAGTATGACTATGTCATATTATTCAGTTAGGATTGATGGTCTATTTTATTTCTCCATCGATATAGTATGAGAGATGTTATTTAGTGAGAATACAATTCATAAGGGAGTGATCCCTAAAATTAGGGCATCAGGGGAATCTCATAGCATTTCAATCAATGTTGGTGTCCATACATATGTCTTATTGGTATAATGTTTCATGGTAGAGATGACCCCATTAGTGAGAGCTAGAAGTGGGACCCTAGTAGTAGAGACCTTGGCAGCAGGTTTTCCAAAGTATTGATAGGGTTCCATGAGGTTTATACAATTCTTGAGGCATTCCCATGAATGCGGGTTATCTGTTCAAGGCTCACAGGGTGGCTTGAATCAGCCTAGAGACATGCAATGCTTCTCTTATGACGGTCAGGGAAATCTGACATGCGATTACTCAAACTGTCTTAATGATAATTTGGATATGGTTTAGGGACCACCGATATAGAGATAGAGATAGGATAATGGTGTTCCATTGGGAGACATAAGTGTTAGAGTTGTTGGAATGGAAATAGGAGGTGGTTGGATGTTGGACCTATTACCACCACCACACCTAGGTGGTCAACGCCATGCCTAATGAGTAGGTGGGTAGGGATGAGTCCAGTAACAAGCTATGAAATCCGATGAACATGAGGCACCAGGGATGATATGAGGTATGATATATGTTTTTTCTTACATAACATCTCTTTCTATTGACAATGGTGTAAGTAACTCCTTTGATTCCACATAACTTGTTTGAGACATAGAGATTTTGGTTGATCTATTAACTCAACCCTTATGCTTGGATAGTCATATTGGAGGAGACTCAATTATCATAAATTGGTTTTGATATTGTAAACTGACTCTTAGAGGTGATAGTTTCAGCCATGATATATTGGTAGTGTAGTCGAGGCCTTGCTACATCACACTTGGTATGGAATAGTTATAAACAGTTAATGATCAGAATGAATATTTTAAGATAAGACTATGGTTATTCCATATTGATGGAACAAGGATTTCCATTATTGATGAAAAGGATATCCTGGATGAGAAGGATGGACTCATTCGTAAAAGGGTGTAATCGATTACTCGTCAATTGGATGGACTGACCCTTGGTGAAATGAATTTTATGAGTCCTCAGTTCCCTACAGATATGGTTGAGTATGGGGAAATTTTCCCCAAGGATTTTCATGATTCTCATTCTCATTAAGAAAAAGACTTCTGCATTGGTCTACACCATAGGATGGCATTGATATCTAAGACAACATATCAGATGGATCTTGAAAAACATCGCATGGTGAGGGTTTAGTTGGTGAATTATATAATAAGGTCTTTGTTAGCCCCAATATTTAAACCTAGGAATAGAATGTTTTGTTTACAAATAAGTAAGTTAGGGATTATAGTTATATTTGGACTATCAGTGCATAAACTAGGTGACCGTAATGAATAATTATCTATTATTGATAATCGATGACCTCTATAATTAAATAAGAGGGGCTTGATTGTTCTCTATGGTTGACCTCAGATCAGGATATCACCAACTATGAGTGTAGGACAAGGATATATCGATGACGACATTTAGCTGTCACAACAGTCACTATGAATACTTAGTGATAACCTTTCGAATGAAAAAAAATCCCCAATAGTGTTTATGGTACTCTTGTATAGGATCTTTTAGACCATATTATATATTTTCAAGTTAGTATTCATTAATGATATCCTTTTGATCTTACCATCTTAGAGGGAGCATGCGAGACACTTGAGGATGATTTTAGAGGTACTCTAAGAGCACTAGATTTACAGGAATCTCTCAAAGTGTTCGTTCTAGATGCATGAGGCCTACTTTTTGGGACCAATTATCTCAGTAGATGTGGTTGAAGTGGACCCAGACATAGTCGATATAGTGTTAGATTGGGATCTAACGAGAATTATGAACGATTTGTAGTGTTTCCTTAGGTTGGTAGTTATTGAAAAACGTTTTAGAGTAGTTGTACTCATTGAAGTTATCCTCGGTTGATGGATATAGACAAATTTACATCCAATCGATGGTTGTTACCCCTCATCTCTTACAGCGTGTCCGAGTGGTGTAGCATGGAGATGTTGACTGTGAGACATTACATGATCAAATATATGTAGGATATACTCATAATTGATTTTATAAAGGTGTTGGGCATGATTTTATTTTCATAGGATGCATAATGGAACCACTAATGTTATGGAATGTAGTTCAGAGAGAGTTTCATATGTCTCCTTTTTCCGTACATCCATGTTTGGAGAAGATTTACCAGGACCTTCAAAGATAGTTTTGGTTGATAGGAATGAAGAAAGGAGTTACAATGTTTGTCACATGATGCCTTACTTGTCAGGAAGTGAATGTTGGGAACCCAGATCCAGATTGTTTAACAATACCCCTTAAGAAGCCAAAGTAAAAGTGGGATGGAATATCCATGGATAATATAAAGGGATTACAAAATACATCTACCAGAAATGATGTAATATGGTTGATCATAGATCAACCAGCCATGTCGGACCACTTATAAATATAGGAGTAGAGTTTAGGAGAGATCTAGTGATATATCTACGTACAGGAGAATGTGAGACTCTATAGAGTTTCCATAATTATTTTTTCTGACTATGAGGCTTTCATTACATCCCAATTGTCCATGGTATTACAAGAAGAATTTGGGACTCAGCTACACTTGATAAGCCTGTTTCACCATCAAACTGATGGCCAAAAAAAGTGTAAAATTTTGGTTCTTGAGGACATTGTGTGAAATTTCATGTCGGTTTTTTTCTTAGTTGACAGGTTCATCAAACCTTGGATAAGTTTGCATATAACAAAATATACCATTCCACCATTTCTATAGAACCATTCAAGGATTTTTACAAGAGACCCTACATGTCAACACATTTTTGGACAGATATAGGTTAGTCGACACTAATGAGATGTATGATGGTGCGAGATACAACAGAGAAGGTGAATATCTACCAGGAGTGGATTTAGACTACACTGAGCCATTTAAAGCTTTATGCAAGCCGGTGAAAGAGGACATTGGTGTTCATGGAAGGAGTATAGGTTTTCCTCAAGGTTCAACATCATTGTGTATTGAGGATATTTAGCTGCAGTGGTATTTTGAATTTGAGATTCGTCATTTCATTCCTGATACTGTGTTGAGTTGGTGAGGTGTCATACCACTTAGCTCTACCTTTGCAGTTAGGTCTGTACAAAATGTTTTCCATGTGTCCAATCTGAGGGGGTACATGCATGACCCATTACATGTTATCAAATGGAAAGATCAGGACATTGATGATGGATAATTCTTTGCTGAGTTCAATGTAGTGAATGAGGATCAGCAGGAGATGATCCTTTTTAGGTGAATGATTCCCCTTTTTCTTGTTTATTTGTAGCATTGGGACGTTCAGGAGAGATCATAGGAGTTGGAGACCAAGATGCGATACCAATACCCCCATCTCATTGAGTAGTTTTCTATTTTTGGGATGAAATTCCCGTATTATGAGAGAATGTAATGTCTTGGATTTTCTATGTAGTATTTATAAATATTATATCGATTATTTCCAGGAATTTTTTCTTTACCATTAAGCACTTTTGATCCATTGTGTGACAATATAAAAAGATTAAAAATTATTAAATAATTATTTATAATACACATTCTATTTTCTTAAAAAATATAACTAACTACAAAATAGGTGTTCATATGGAAAATCCAAGGGCACCACTAAGTTCAGAATGGTGTTATTACACTAGGTGAAAATTGACCTTGGTCAGAATGGGTCATTTGTGAAAAAGTTATCGCAGGTGAGAATTTAATAAAAAAAATGAATTGAATAATTTATCTTATTTTCTTCACCGCAAAGACCTTCTTATTCATTAAATATTTTTCTATGTCAATTATCTTAAGGTTGGATGCTAACTGTTAGTGAACTAGATGATATTGGAGGATAGAATTATTTGAATATGAAAATCGATCCTGAATGGATTGTGGACTATCACACCATCAGTGTTAGAGGATCACACCAATGAAAACACTGTATCCATTATTCATCCACGATTGATCCGAATTCCAAGTAGGATGTTTTTTTCTTCTAGTTTCCATCCCCTTCTTAACCCATAAGGAATTCAGATCAATTCATTGAACATGAATTGATACATGCAATGTTAGTAGTTTTAAAAGTTGTGGGATTTTGGGGGTTAAATATTTTATCCCACTTCATCTCTCTTTTATATGATAATTAATTGACGAAAAATGTTTTTTGGGATTACACACCATATGGGGCCCCTGTCTGTGCTATTGGAGTTCTGGATGAAGTTAAGGATCACATGGTGTGTGAACCCTATCACACAACATGTGACCATCCTCAGTTGACTCGGTGTGTAATTTTAATGTACCCGGGCATGGATTGGAGTACATGGGCAAGGACACATCGTGTACACCCTCATAGACACAAACACGTTACACATACATATTATAATGGGTCTCTTCACACCTTGTATCCTTTTATGCACTCTGGGAAGTTGGATATTACTTATCATGTGAGGCACATCCAATCAGACATCAAATGGTATTACTAGACACACTGTGTACACCCTGGTCCATGGCGAGTACTTCCATCAAGAGATATTGAGTAACTTTGTTTTCATAGTTTCAACCAGTATAGGTTGATTGTGCTCCCTTGGTACATATCTCGAGGGAACAATGTGACATTACATCCACATCACTGGATTGTGATTCCCACTTGAAAGTGTAACATTTTAAAAATTCATTCTACGTTTAGCATTGAGATGAAGAGATGACAATCATTGTTCAGACTTCACCCGAATAGGTTCACATTCCATTTCAAGCATACAAATATTTTCACAACGAAACATATTGGAAGGTAGTCTTGTAGTCTATAGTAGTTTCAGACTCACCACATGTGGTTACATGGGTGGTATTGGGGAAACGATGGATAGATCGATATAGGTGGTCCTATATCAAATAGGGACTCTCTAAGAATGACTCATGTGGAATCTCAACAATCTATTTCAGTCATGATTATGGAATTTCAATAATCGAAATTAACACAATGATAACATGTTTAAACAAATTCAATTAATTCAAATGTCTTAGATCCATATGAAATGGTAAAATATTAATTATTCATTATTAATAAAAAAATATCTCAAAAAAAGTCAACATTTATAGTTTTTTCATTCATTATATATAAATATATACTATTTTATATTATTTCAATCTTATAGTCACCAAATTTTCAACAGTATAATCATATGTTATAAAAGTCATGCAATTATTTTATGTATTCCTTCTCCATGTCATTTAGAATTCCCCCAGGCGTCTTCTACATTAACAGATTCCTTGTAGTATTATGCGCAAAATAAGAATACATTGTTTTGAATCACATAAACAAGTATTCATACATAAAGAATACATTTATTTAATTTATATACACATGTGTACATAAATTCACATCTATAATTATATATAATGGTTCTAGCTAAAAGTCTCACAACCATCCTTTTACACCATATCCATCCCTCACAAGAACCCCACTCACATCAATTCATCCTCAAATTTCCTCCCACCCCCTCAATAAGAGGCACAAATTCCATAGATCATCACCACAATTGTTTGATCCCATGTATGATAATTCGTAATTAAATACTCATGTAATGAAAATACATGGGTTAGATATTAGTATTATAATAAAAGTTATGATGAAGAGAAAAATTGTGTAATTAAATAGTTCTATTATAATATCCATTTCTAGTATTTATTTATATATTAACATCAAATAGTTTCTATAAATAAAAACTGTACATAACTAATTTTAATAAAAAAATAGAAACAACAAAATATAATACATTTCATTTAATATCATGTTATTATAAACAGTTTTCACACATTGTTGATACAACTTAGACAAACCATCCTCACCATTAATCACATGTAAATGGCCTTTAAGACAACCATAATATGTATAATCTTTTCACACACATTCCAACATGATGTGTTTAGACCACCCTCAGTACTTAATGATATTCAAATCCCCCTATGAGTTTTGGGACACTGATAATATATATGTGTGTGTGTGTGTGTACCTATCACATGATAAAATTTTTAAATGGGATTATATAAATAGAAAATAACCGTTTTCATTGTGATATATATTTCTATTACAATTTTAGGTTATTAAATTTTTTACCGACGTCATCATTAATTAAAAGTAAATATTAATTATTTATAATAATATTAGTGATTGAAGGACATATTTAATTAAGGAAATAGTTTCATTTATCATATCCATTTGTTTCATTTGTTTTTACATTAAATATAAATATTATAGATAAATACTTGTATTATATAAATAATTTCAATAAAAATAATGTAATTTACATATATAATACATTGCAATTAATGTTAGAAAATTGAGGTCTTTTTTAGTCATGTAATATACATTAAAACCTAAGTCAAATATCATAAGATCCATATAATATTTATTCAAGTCTTCAAATATTGAGTCTAATAGATTGATCCATTTTTTTATACATTGAATGAAAGTTTAACCAACATAAAATAATAAATTAAAACAATTCAGAAAATACTCAATAAATTATGGAGAACGTGGTTCAATATATCATTGTTGGTCAATCATAGGGTTATAGTTTCAAATCCTCTATTACCAATTCTATAATTTTCATACCAACTAATCTTTCCGCTTTTCTTCACAGTTTCCATGGCTCAGCCATCTTGGCTGCATTTATTTCTTCTGAAATCTCAATAAAAACAATTCAAACACCAAATTGTTTCTTTGAATAAATCACTTATCCAGAAATTTAGTTACACTAATATCAACATTTTTCATCTTTTATGTAAGACAAAAAGTATTCTGTATCACCCTAAGTGGCCGAGGGACACCATCCTACTATCCCATGGAGACCCAACCAAGATGAATCTACATGGTCCCAAACTAAGGAGTCTGCATCCCAACAACCACCATCAAGGCCCAGGGTTTCCCTCTTGCATAAAATTTTCATTATGAACATACTTACTACATCAAAATAGGTGTAATTATGGAACCCCACATCCACACCCCATGTTTAATCCCACAATTTGCCTTCCCCAGAAAATGATCATTGTATTGGTTCTGCCCCCACAAAAAGAATGAGTATAAGAATATCACTGTCAAAACTAATGGACTTGGAGAATTATCACTTTTATCATTCTTCAAACCCATTTTCTAAAACTCATGAATCTATATATAATCCTATTTAAATCACTGTCTCAGAGAACCAAATTGATGTCTAGTCTATATGGATGATAGAGTTGGCACACCTTATTTTTTCCATCAACACCTTCTCCATGAATGTTATAAAATTCTATTGAGATTTGATAGGTATAATGAAGTGGAAATCATTATTGTAATCCCTAATAATTGATTCCGATCTTGATTCTTACTCCCTACCTCCATAGACCAAATTATGGGAGCATGAAGTTTGATAATATGTTCAACGAGATGTAGAAGTATACTATAACTATCACAATTCATTTTCATATAAATGAAAAAAATTCTTAATCACCATGATGTCCATGTTGGATTCGATCCACATGAAGTGACATGGTTGTCATGATTTACATAGTTATTGTATGTGTTTTTTAATGAAAATTTACAGAAATTTATTTTAAAAAATATTTTGAGGCTTATATAAATGATTTAATTTCCTAATTTTAAATTTTCATTGAATTTAATTATTTTTTTGTTGAGGACTAATTATTTTGCTTTCTACAATGTTTAGTGACCTTTCTTATTTATCACATTAATTATTTTATTTTATGCGAAAGAATTGGATATATTCTGGTTTATTTTTTGAGAAACAAAATAATCAAGGATGTTTTTATTATTTTTACATCTTATCATCTATTAAGAGTTTATCATCTGGTTCATATTGAGATTTAGGATGTCTTCGAACCCGAATAAAAAAATGTAGAATGGGGTACATAATAAATCAAGAAATAATTTAAAATTCACAGCAAAATAAATATTATTAAATATGTTTTATTTTTATTATTAATTTAATCTATCAAGTTTGATGAAGTCTATTTAAATAATATAGACGCCAAAAATATATTTTGTTCTGTAAAAAAATATATCATTACGCTTTTTGTAATTTAATCATACTATTACCAATATATAATTAAATTATATATAGACATTGTTTAGTTTTAAAAAGTTATATTTAATAATAAATGAATAATTTAGATTTCAAAATCAATAGATCTTCTCATATGAAACTTCTTGCATGCATGATGATCAAATTACATATTCATTTTCATAATTTAAATTAGTGGAAAATGATTTTTTTTATAAGTATGAATTTATTTATAATACTAAAATAAACATCAAATATTGTCAAAAAATAATTAATATTTTATAAAAATAATTTATAATATATAAATTACAATGATATTCAAAATATTATGTATAAATATATATAAATATTAAAATATACAATATGTTTGTATACTGATGCCCCATATTATCAATTGAATTGAAAATATCTAACAATATAATATCTTGAAATAATATTCCAAACCCCAATTGTGTATGGAAACATATATACCACATTAAGGACTTAATAAATCCAGTTTAACATTAGAAAATTCCTCAATGCACTACCCTTAGGTTTTCTCAAGCTGTAAAACCTAACATTCTATTTCCCCTAACCACACCATATACCATTCACTAGGGATAATTGTTATCCAAATTAATATCATAATGTATTTTCATTAAATACCAACAAAGTTATAATAAATTCAACACATTTTGATTTTTGTACTAAATAAAAAAGTCACGTGAGAGGTGTTAATGAGAAATATCTATATTCCTAGATAAATTTTCATAATATATATATATATATATATATATTTTAATATATTTTCAAATTTCAATTTTTTTTACAAATATTGAAATTAATTAAAATTAATGAACTAAAATCAACTTGCTATATAATGATTCTTATAAATTTTAATCAACAAAATTAACAATATTTTCCATGAAATTGAATGAGATATTAGGAATCAACCTAACCCAAGAGAGATTACTTATAACATCCCAAAATATTAGAAGGAAACACGATATACTCAAATGAACTACTATGTACTATGTGAAATTTTTAACAAAGCTGTTAAACTTATCTTTTTCACATCTGTTTTTTGAATTTCAAAAATATAACAAACACCATTTTGATCAATATGTTTTTTTGAGTCCAATAATAAAACTATAATTTTTGTTGAATATAAACCTAAAATTATGAATATTAACATACCCTTATGAAAAGTGATATACCTTAATGAATAGTAACATTAACTATGATAGTATATAAATAATATTTAAGTGAAAGTACAATATACCTGTATCCTGGAATAATAATATATCTATTTTAAAATTGTTGTTTTTCGAGTAAATTGTTATTTAAATTAAATAGTAAATTATTTATATTTATAAAATTCTTTTTGAAAAATGAATTTCATTTTTTTTATTTTAATGTCAAAAAATTATTAGGGTGAATTTTTGGGATTTTTCTCAAATACAATAATTTTTTTATGAATAGTAATATACCAAAAATTTAAAAATAAGCTAAATAATAAAAAAAAAATTCATGCATGATATTATGACGATTTAAGCCCTTATAGATCTAGTTAACATGATACTATTACTATTCACGGTTATGTAAGACTCGTTATTCCTTTTGTTATGGTGAAATAATTAATTAATGAATTTTATATTGAGAAATACCCTCTCCCCTAAACTATAAATACCACCATTTACACCCCCATTTACTCACACCTATCAAGATTAAATAGCTGTATAACCTCTAATGAAGAATCTCTACTAGCCCCTCCCACACATCCAAGAGCTTCTGGTCTCATCAAAAAACCATGCCTCGGTCCCTTAAATAGGATCTTAAGAAGAGGATTCAAGAGGTAATTTCCCTTCCCATTTCCTTTAATTTCCTTTCAATTTCAGGTTCTTTTCTATTTATTTATCCACCTATAATCATCCACCTGGTATGGTAACTCTAGTATCATACATATAATGTAATGTTAAGATACTAATCATATATTATACCATCAAACCCACTTCTCATCTACCTTTTTTTAAAATAAAATGTTGTTCTTGAGGAGTTAATCTATCAACTTAAAGAACAAAATGTTTTCTTGTTCCATTCCTATTTTCAGATCGGGTCATGAAACCATTTTTATTGTTCAAAAAGAATATGTTATATTTATTATTTCCTATTTAATGTTTTGGAACTAACTTATGTACATATTACTAAATTTCCAATAAAAATAAGTCTGTTGTCGTCGAAACACCACCCAAATTAACTCAAACAATAATAATTTAATTTTAATCTAATGATTCATACAAATGGTATATAATATAATAAATTAAAAGATAATTTAAAATTCAGAATTATAATTAATAACAAGAAATATTAGTTCTGGATGTTTACCCTTTTTCTACCCAAACTTCAATTTATGAATACAAGTGAACCACTCATGAAAAATTAAAAAAAACATTACTAAACAATGTTTTTAAACTTTGTAACTCATCAAAAGTAACAAAAATAAAATTAATGAAACCATAATAAACAATAATCATGTATGAAAGGTTCTATAATTGTTAATTTCTGAATCTATTGTGGTTAAACATGACATTAAATCAAATGATGTGTTCAGAAATAAGGTAAGGAAAAATTCTCAGTCAGAACTTAATTTCATTAGGTCATCCCTAATTCACTCCATTTTTTGTATCATTACTAAATAAAAATTATTTTTTCATCGTTATTTTACCTATAATGGGATAAACATGTTCTCCCCTAAATTTTATGTGAAACAAAATGTTTTCCAAAAGAACTCTCCATTCAAAAAAATACCATTTAATTCTCACTAAAGGTGGATGGTTCTTATATCAAGTATGTTATTCCCACTTTATTTTGGTGAACCAATGATTATTAATTCATTCTAATGATATGAAACCCATTCCTTTACATTGGGTAGTTTAGTTCATTTTTTATATATGTTAATTGTGGCGGACATGATAAATGATTATGTTATGATGTGATGTATAATGACCCATACATTACATACATTGTTATTACTTCAAAATTGAAGCACACTTATTATAACATATAATAAAACCATGAAAGGACCGTATATGTATAGTAACTTTAGAAACTGGAAAGCATAAACAACTGGTTCATAAAGAATCTACTTTGCCTCCCATTTATTTCATCATATCTAGAGTCCCTTTTGGCATATTCTACTTTATAACCTTCTTCCCAACCTGGGGAAATAAAACATACAAAAGGGTGAGCTCAAATGCTCTGTAAGGGTAAACAAAAGAAATATCAATCACATCATATACATAAGCACATAACTTTTGGAAATCATAACCTGCAAAAGAGATCATAATTTCCTAACATTGGATAAACCATAGTAGTGAAATGTAATCCCAATAATCATAATGTAAAACATGAAACTTTGTGGCATACACACATAATCATTGAGAATCATTTCTTGTTAGTCAAGACTCATTTCCAAGTCTATCTTAGTGGACAAAGTCCACTTCTGAACCGAGTTCACTCCTCATTTCAGTCCTGTTTCACTGAACCAGTTTAACCTGCCGTTCCATCCATGTCTATCTCATGAGATATAAAATCTTTACCCACTGAATTGGAGGGAGAAATAGGTCCCACCCATCTCATAATGATACCATTCTTATGTGTGCCACAAAATCAGAAAACCATACATCATAGCATAACCCATTTAATAAAAATGTGAATCTTAAACATCATGATATCATAAAACAATTCATATAAGATAAAGGAATTCATAAAAATATAATTCCATCACAACATAATAAAATCAAGGTAATAATAGTGATAAAAATAGAACCCTTTATTATCTTAGATGGAAAATAATTTTGATAAAACACCTGAACTCCATTCTTGAGGAAAATATCCTTTCTGCTTCAAAATCACTTATCCTTTCTTAACATGTCTTAAAATTATAAACTAAAAGAAGTTGATTAAAAATAAACATGAAAACTTGTAACGAAAGCTTCTTGGAAGTAATGTTTTATAAATCCATTCATGTTCTATAAGTTAAAAAAACATTCTTCATACTTTTGTCGGAAAAGTCAAATAGTTCCTCGTACGAAAAACTACAAAAGATTCCTTTCATATTATTTACTAAAAACTCACTGATGGGTAAAATTGGATTTAAAAAATTTTTGGTGGATGGAAATAATATTAAATATTGAGGAAACATGGATGTGGATGATAAAATACACCCTAGTAAATGCCAATGTATAAACAATATCGTATAAAAATGAGATTGTGATATTTCCCTTACCTTAGGTCTGATTTGCCTCGTAAGTGTCTGATCCTCCTGTATAATGATTTAAATAATGTTATTGACTTATTCTAGAATCATATTTATTGTTATGATATCATATATGATCATATTCTTAGCTTCTTATTAGTAATATTTCATTACAACTTGTTATTCAGGTGTTTATTACTTTTTGTTCTTATGCCTGTTTTGTCGAATAAATTCTTATTCTTCCCTTTAGGTTATAGATACATAATTTCCAGAATTTTATTAGTGTAATATATATCATATTAATTCATTAAATTCATTTATATAATCATTATGCAATGAAGATCATGTAGAACGTGTCACATCACATCGTGGAGACGGTATTCCGTATGTACGCACGATCGATGATATTGTTCCAATGAACATGGAATTGTATTGGTGTGTATGTATAATATTTCAGAATCAATATAACTATAAAATAATCATATATAGTCATTATTTAAACCATTATACCCATCCAAGTACGGTGGTGGTGGAAAGTAGATTACACCACGACGTGGAGACGATATTCCGTACATACGCACAGCCGGTGATTTCATTTTCTGTAGGATGAATAGATGGTGAAATAGGGTTGTTTCATACTTATAATAACATATCATTATATTAGTGATACTTATGTTAATACTTCATAATAAAACAACTAATGAAGAATAAGTGGAAGAATAAATAAAGATTAATGAATCGGTAACGGACATTACCTCTTCTTTTAAGTGCTTCTTTGAGACATCCTTTTAGGGCACTAAAATTGGTATTTGAAGAAGACCAGGACCTCTAGAATGTCTCTAGGGAAGTGGAGAGGAGAAACTGGCAGGGTTTGGCCGAACTTGAAGGCTCAAAGTGGTGTGAGGAAGAGAGGGAGGAGGTTCCCTTTTATAAGGGAGGAGAGGGGCACCTTTGGAATAACGAAAAATATTATTTTATTATAAAGCCAAATTCAGTTTTAAAACGCTCCAAATTGATTTATTTCGAAGAAAAGGTGGGTATGGGTTTAAAGCCTCTCATCCAATAGAATTTAGACAATTTTAGTTTCCTATTTTGACCTTATCATTTAGATTTAACATTAAGATAAATAATTTTACTTTTACCGTGTCTTCTTGTGTTCTTACACTATAAGGTTAATAAACTTATTATAACAATCCAAAAGAACCTCAAGTTGTTTATTATAAATATATATACCCATATCAAGGTAATTTTTCGGAACCTTAGATTTTTAGGAATAAAATAACAATTAATAATATAATATTTGTTTTAAAAACTATTTTATGTCAATTATGACACTATTTAGTAATTTATTTTTGTGAAACACTTAACAGAATGATTAGTTCGAAAAAAGTTAATTAAATCAATAATAACATATCATATTAACCTATGAAATTAGTTGAATTCATTAAAAGTCTCTTATTACATTTATTTGGGTATTTATAACATCCATTGTGTCAATATTTCATTAATAAGATAAATACTGCATCATCATTGTGTCATAAATAAATTAAATTATTTAATGTCTAAAAATTACAAATAAAATACCATTATGTAGGAAATATTTTTAGCTTTCTAATTAATATTTATAGTCGAATATATCTTATATATATCCTTATATTAAAAATTATTTACTTATTAAACATTGATTTTAACTATTTTAACCATTCTTTAAATAAATTAATAATAAATGTCATAATCTAATCCAAGTGGGCCTAAATGGTCATATTTTATTCCTAAGTTTGTTTTCGGTCGAATTTAACTTATCCAATAGAATTAGGACATGTTTTAGGTTAATAATAAAATTATTTTTACCCTTAATTACCATATTAACTTTTAATTGTGGTAATAAATGTAAAAAGTTATTATTCACAAAAAATTATTTTCATCTCATTGAACCACATTTTACTTACTGACATCAACCATGTCTCTCGGATTTTTGAAATTCCACTCACAAAAGTGGTAAAATTATGTTTTATGAAAAATTCAGTGTTTTTTAATACCACTTAGTGGTTTCACTATTCATCCAAAATAGAATGTTTTCAGAAAAATACCAAAATTTCACCCTAGGATAATTTCGATATTCCGAATCCAAAAATAAAGTCCATTTTGAAAAATAAAATATATAAAATTTCAAAAAGTGGTTATTACTATTCATAAAGGCTAGTTTTAATAATATTTTATTAGCATATCATTGTTTAGTGAAACTCGGTATTTCGTACAACGCAAGCTATCGAGGAAGGTCGTGATTTCGTGTAAAAAAAGCCAAGTAAGTGTTGTGTGTAGAAAAAGATTCCTTTTATGATTTATAAAACATAAAATTCTCGGGTGTTACATTCTACCCACCTTAAAATTATTTTTGCCCTCGAAATTCATCACTTTGTAACAAACAGTTGAGGATACCTCTCTCTCATCATATCCTCAAGCTCCCATGTAACTTCTTCTAATTGGTGGTTCCTATATAAAATATTCACCAATCGAGTGGTCTTGTTTCGTATGACTTTTTCTCTATGACCCAGAATCTCTATCGACTTTTCTTCATAAGAAAGATCATGCTCCAGCGGTACAACTTCTGAGTTTCATACATGTGAAGGATGAGTATTGTTATTTCTCAGGAGAGATACATGGAACACATCGTGAACTTGAGAGAGATTCGGTGGAAGCGCCAATCAGTAATCTAACTTCCCAACATGATCCAATATTTCGAAAGGACTGATATATCTAGGGCTCAACTTCCCCTTCTTTCCAAATCTCATGACCCTCTTCCAGGGAGATATTTGTAAGAACACTTTATCACCTACTTCAAACTCTAGGTCTTTTCTTCAGTTTCCGGTATAACTTTTCTATCGACTCTGAACTTCTCTTATGTGTTGTTGAATAGATCTGACCTTTTCTGCCATTTCATCAACGACATCGGGTCCTAATAGCTTTCTTTCCCCAACTTCATCCCAGTAAGTTGGAGTCCTGCATTTCTTTCCATAGAGAGCTTCATAAGGATCCATATGAATACTGGAGTGAAAGCTATTATTATAAGAAAATTCCACCAAAGGTAGGTGTTGATCCCAACCACCTTTGAAATCCATAGAGCAAGCTCTCAACATATTTTCTAGAGTTTTAATTGTTCTCTCAAACTGACCGTCTGTCTGGGGATGATAAGCAGTGCTGAAACTCAACTCTGTATCCAGAGTATGCTGAAGACTTCACCAGAACATCGAGGTAAATCTCAGATCCCTATCAGATATAATAGAATGTGGTACTCCATACAGTATTACCACTTCCTTTACATATATCCTAGCAAGCTGATCCAGAGAGAAATCCTCTTTAATAGCAATGAAGTGTGCAGACTTTGTAAGACGATCCACTATGACCCAGATAGCATTATTGCCTTTGGATATTTTAGGAAGTCCTGTGAAAAACTCCATAGTGATGATTTCCCATTTCCATTCGCGTATGGGTAATGGTTGTAACATCCCCTTAGACTTTTGTCTCTCAGATTTAACTTGTTTACAATCCAACCATCGAGAGACATATTCAGCAACATCTCTTTTCATGCCATCTCACCAGAAGTACTCTTTCATGTCCTTATACATCTTCATGCTTACAGGATGAATAGATAATGAAGAACTATGAGCCTCATCCAGCAGCTCCTTCTTTAATTCAGGGATTGGAGGAACACAAACCTGATTCCCGAACATTATTATCCCATCACAATCAAATATGAATTTAGGAACATTTCACACCATCTTTTGTAACTCGACATCTTCTTTCTCTTCCTATTTAATCTTCACATGTATAGATGGTTAAACATTCATTTGAGAAAGATATGATTTTTCCCCTTTCATTATAATTCCAAGATCCATCCTTTGTAAATCCTTAAATATTGGATCTTTTTTTATCCTAATCATGGATAAACTAGCATGGTCTTGTCGACTTAATGCATCTACCACCTTGTTTTCATTCCCAGGGTAGTAATGAATTGAGCAGTCGTTATCCTTAATTAGCTCCAACCATCTTCTTTGGTGCATATTCAGCTCCTTTTGTGTGAAAATAGACTTTAAACTTTTATGATCAGTATAAATATCACACCTCTCACAATAAAGGTAATTCCTCTAAATCTTTAATGCAAAGATTACTGCAGCTAACTCCAAATCATGAGTTGGGTAATTTCTCTCATGTATTTTCAACTGTCGTGAGGCATAAGCTATCACAATATCATTTTGCATAAGAACACACCCCAAACCCTTCTTGGATGCATCACTGTAGTTAACAAACCTTTCTACACTACAGGGCAGTGTGAGCACAGGTGCACTGGATTTCCTTCTTTTCAACTCCTTGAAATTCTCTTCACATTCCACCGTCCAAACAAACATAAATCCTTTCCGAGTCAACTAGGTGAGTGGATTAGATAATCGTGAAAAATCATTCACAAAATTTCGATAATATCCAGCCAAACCATGAAAACTTCGGATCTCAATTACTATTGTTGGTCTCGACCATCTTTCGATAACCTCTGTTTTTTATGGATCCACATATATCCCCTCTTTTGAGATTATGTGACCCAAAAATGAAACTTTTTGAAGCCAAAATTCACACTTGGTAAATTTTGCATAAAGATTCTCCTTTCTCAGGGTATTCAATATAAATCTCAAGTGATCTTCATGTTCTTCCTTTCTCCTTGAATAGACATGAATATCGTCTATAAAGACTACCACAAATTTATCAAGATAGTCTCTAAAGGCTCAATTCATTAGATCCATGAAGATAGTAGGGGAATTATTAAGACCAAATGGCATCACTATAAATTCATAGTGTCCATACCTTGTACAGAAATCCGTCATTGGTATATCCTCCCTTTTGACCCTTAATTGATGATACCCAGAACGAAGATCAATATTGGAAAAGTATTGAGTTCCGCGTAGTTGGTCAAAAAGGTCATCAATGCATGGGAGAGGATATTTGTTCTTGATAGTGATCTTGTTATGTTCCCGATAATCAATTAAGAGTCTCATTGATCTATCTTTATTCTTAACAAACAGAACAGGTGCTTCCCAAGGTGATGCACTTGGGCGTATGAATCCCTTATCATGATTCTCTTGGAGTTGCTTCTTCAATTGCTGCAACTCAATTGGGGCCATTCTATAAGGTGTCGTTGAAATATGAAAATCATCCGGTACGAGTTCTATTGAAAACTCAACTTCACGATTCTGTGGATGACCCAGTAATTCCTCCGGAAAGACATCATCAAACTCCTGTACAATGGGAATATTCATAATTGTGAGTTTATCACCAACCATTTGAGATAAATAACCTTCATTTAGTGTAATCAATACCCATAAAATGGAAGAAATTTCCACTGGAAGGTTATGTTCATCCATGCATCGATAGACGATCATAGATTGATCTGGAATATGAAATGTGACTTCCCTTCTTTGGAAATTGATATGATCTCCATGTAGAGAAAGCCAATCCATGCCAAGAATCACATCAAATTCCACTATTGGAAGGATCACAAGATTTGCAGGAAGATCTTTCCCACAAACTTCAATCGGAGAAGAATTATAAACTTTTTATACAACTGTAGTGACATTAGGGGTTGTCACAGCTAACTCAACATCTAACTGTTGAGGTAATACAGTGATATCCATACAAAATTCTTCAGACATAAAGCAGTGGGTGGATCCAGAATCAAATAAAACATTTTCTACTTTAGAGTGGATGGTAAGTGTACATTTCACCACATTGTTATAGTACTCCACATCGCTGATAGAAATTGCATGTGGAATTCCTTTGTCTTTAGCCTTAAGAGTTTATTGACGTCGACCATCATCATCAAACCTTGGATTTCGTCATTGATTGGCATAATGCCCCATCTCATTCACTTGAAACATTGAAGTGTAGTAGGGTCATTTCGTGTATCCCTTCCTTTGTTTTCATCATTAGACATCTTCTTCCCATCATTGCGGCATTCAAATGCCTGATGACCTTCCATTACACATTTGAAACATTTACTTGTCCCTTTAATACATCTCCCTCCATGTTTCTATCCACACTATGAGCATATGGGAATTCTCTTCTTCTTTTCAGTGTGGTCTTTAGATTTTCTTTGAATTCCATTTTCCTCTTCTTATAAAACCCATATGATTGATGGCTTACTCCAATCTCCATCTCCACTTTGAGAGAACATCGAATGATTTCATCGTAGCTATTGAAGTCCCTTATGGCTAACGCTCTTCGAAGACTTGGTTTTAAGCCACTAAAGAATCGATCGATCTTACTATTAGGTTGGATAATATTACCAGAATCATACCTTGCAAGTCTTGTAAAATTTGCTTCATAAGTACCAACAGATTCATCATCCTTTTTCTTCAGTTCAAGAAACTCTTTCTCCATATTTGTTTGGAGAATACGAGGGATATACTTATTGAAAAATAAGTTCTTGAACTCATCCCATTCCATGAACTCAATTTCATCCCTTTTTCTCGTATTCTCAATAAGATTCCACCATTGATAAGAATCTCCTTCCAAATGATACACTTCTAGGATGACTTTATCATGTTCAGAACATTTAAGAACTTAAAATATCTTTTCAGTAGTACTAATCCATTGTTCATCAACTAATGGATCAGTAGGCCCGCTGAAAGAAGGTGGACGCTACCTCATGAAGGATTCAACAGAATGTTGCTCCTTCCTTTGCACGTTAGGAAGTCCTGCATGATTAATAGCTTGAGAATGTTGTGTGAGCATGGCTACAAGATTTTTCATTCCGTCTCCCATAACGTTTGGTTGCTCTAGGGGACAATCATTTCATTTCCTGTCGCATTTCGCATTAACACGGTTCCTTTGGGTTCTAGCCATTGGCTAAAACCAAGAAGAATAGTGTGAGAAAAACTAATTATAATAGGAAAACCACATAAACAAGAATCAAATTTCACACTTAAGGTCTTATCCTAGGTTATTCATGGTAATTTCTAAAACACTAAGATTGTGTTCTATGCTTAGAATTATCCTTAGGGTTCTTACTAAGGATTTCACATCATAGTTTCCAATGGTTGACTATACCATTCCTCTAATACCAACAATAATGACCCATACATTACATACATTGTTATTACTTCAAAATTTAAGCACACATATTACAACATATAACAAAACCAATAAATGACCATATAGGTATAATGTCTTTAGAAACTGGAAAGCATAAACAACTGGTTCATAAAGAATCTACTTTACCTCCCATTTATTTCATCATATCTAGAGTCCCTTTTTGGCATATTCTACTTAATAACCTTCTTCCTGACCTGGGGAAATAAAACATACAAAAGGGTGAGCTCAAATTCTCAGTAAGTGTAAAAAAAAGAAATATCAATCACATCATATACATAAGAACATAACTTTTGGAAATCTTAACGTGTAAAAGAGATCATAATTTCATAACATGGGATAAATCCAAGTAGTGAAATTTAATCCCAATAATCATAACTTAAAACATGAAACATTGTGTCATACACACATAATCATTGAGAATAATTTCTTGTTAGTCAAGACACATTGCCAAGAATATCATAGTGGACAAAGTCCACTTCTAAACTGAGTTCACTCCTCGTTTCAGTCCTGTTTCACTGAACCGGTTTAACCTGTCATTCCAGAAATGTCTTTCTCATGAGATATAAAATCATTACCCAATTCATTGGAGGGAGATATATGTCCCACCAATATCATAATGATACCATTGTTATGTGTGCCACAAAATCAGAAAACTACACATCATAGCATAACAGATGTAATTAAAATGGGAATCTTAAACATCATGACATCATAAAACAATTCATTTAAGATAAAGGAATTCATAAAAATATAATTCCATCACAACATAATCAATTCAATGTAATAATAGGGATAAAAACATAACCCTTTATTATCATATATGGAAAATAATTTTGATAAAAATCTTGAACTCCATTCTTGAGGAAAATATCCTTTCTACTTCAAAAACACTTTTCCATTATTAACATGTTGTAAAATTATAAACTAAAAGAATTTGATTAAAAATAAACTTGATAACATGTAAAAAAATCTACTTGGAAATAATTTTTTAAAAATCAATTAATTCTGTATATGTTCAAAAAAACATTCTTCGTACTTTTGTCGGAAAAGTCAAAAAGTACCTCGTACGAAAAATGACAAAAGATTCCTTTAATATCCTTTACTAAAAACTCACCAAAGGGTAAAATTGGATTTAAACAATTTTAAGTGGATGGAGATAATATTACATATTGTGGAAACATTTATGTGTATGATAAAATACTCCCCATTAAATGCCAGTGTATAAACAATCTCGGATAAAAATTAGATTGTGATATTTCCCTTACCTAAGGTCTGATTTGCCTCGTATGTGTCCGAAACTCCTATATAATGATTTAAATAATGTTATTGAAGACTTCAATAATCAAAATTATTGTTATTATATCATATATGTTCATATTCTTAGCTTCTTATTAGTAATATTTCATTAAAACTTGTTATTCGGGTGTTTATTACTTTTTGTTCTTATGCGTGTTTTGTCGAATAAATTCTGATTCTTCTCTTTAGGTTATAGATACCTCATTTCTAGAATGTTATTAGTGTAATATATATAATATTCATTCAATTTATTTATATAATCATTATTCAATGAAGATCATGTAGAACGAGTCGCATCTCATCGTGGAGACGGTATTTCGTACGTACGCACGAGCGATGATATCGTTCCAATGATCATGGAATTGTATTGCAGTTTATGTATACTATTTCAGAATAAATATCACTTTACAATAATCATATATAGTCATTATTTACACCATTATACCCATCCAAGTAAGTTGGTGGTGGAAAGTAGATTACAGCACGGCGTGGAGACGGTATTCCGTACGTACGCATGCGTGGTGATTTCATTGTCCATATGATGGATAGAAGTTGAAATAGTGATGTTTCATAATTATAATAACATATCAGTATATGAGTGATACTGATGTTATTACTTCATAACAAAACAACTAAAGAAGAAGAAGTGGAAGAAGAAATAAAGATGAAAGAATCGGTAACGGACATTACCTCTTCTTTGAAGTGCTTTTTGAGACCTCCTTTTAGGGCACTAAAATTGGTCTTTGAAGAAGACCAGGACCTCTAGGATGTCTCTAGGTATGTGGAGAGGAGAAATTGTCAGGGTTTGGAAGAGATTGAAGGATCATAGTGGTGTGAGGAAGAGAGGGAGGAGGTTCCCTTTTATAAGGGAGGAGAGGGGCACCTTTGAATTAACTAAAAATATTATTTTATTATAAAGTAAAAATCGGTTTTAAATTGCTCCAAATTGATTTATTTAGAAGATGAGGTGGGGATGGGTCGAAATACTCGCATCTAATAGAATTTATAAAAGTTTAGGTTCCTATTTTGACCTTATCAATTAGATTTAGCATTAAGTTACATAATTTTACTTTTACCGTGTCTTCTTGTGTTCTTACACTATAAGGTTAATAAACATACTATAACAATCCAAACGAACCCCAAGTTGTTTATTATTAATAGATATAACATTATATAAGTCATTTGGCCGATACTTATATTTTTAGGAATAATATAACAATTAATAATATAATATTTGATTTAAATACTATTTTATATCAATTTTGACAATATTTAGTAATTTATTTTTGTGAAAATATTAGCAGAATTATTAGTTCGAAAAAAGTTAATTAAATTAATAATAACATGTAATATTAACCTATAAAATTAGTGTAATTCATAAAAAGTCACAAATTACATTTATTTGGGTATTTATAACATCAATTATGTTAATAATTCATTAATAAGATAATTAATGCATCATCATTGTGTCATAAATAAATTAAATTATATAATGTCTAAAAATTAAAAATAACATACCATTATGTAGGAAATATTTTTTTGATTTCTAATGAATATTTATAGTCTAATTTATCTTATATATAACCTTATATTAAAAATTATTTAGTTATTAATCATTGATTTTATCTATTTTAACCCTTCTTTAAATATATTAATAATAAATGTCCTAATCTAATCCTAGTGGGCCTAAATGGTCTTATTTTATTCCTAAGTTTGTTTTTTGGTTGAACTAAACATATCCAATAGAATTAGGACATGTGTTAGGGTAATAATAATATCATTTTTACCCTTAATTACCCTATTAACTTTTAACTGTGGTAAATAAAAGTAAAAGTTACTATTCACCAAAAATTATTTTCATCTCATCGAACAACATTTTATTTACTGACATCAACTGTGTCTCTCAGATTTTTGAAATTCCACTCATAGATGCGGTAAAATTATGTTTTAAGAAAAATTCAGTTTTTTTAACTACAACTTAGTGGTTTCACTATTCATCAAAAATTGAAAGTTTTCAGAAAAATACCAAAATTTCACCCTAGGATAATTTCGATATTCCGAATCCAAAAATGAAGTCCATTTTGAAAAATAAACTTTATAAAATTTCAAAAAGTGGTTATTACTATTCATAACGGCTAGTTTTAATAATATTTTATTAGCATATAATTGTTTAGTGAAACTCGGTATTGCGTACGACGCAAGCTATCGAGGAAGGTCGCGATTTCGTGTAAAGAAAGCCAAGAAAGTGTTGTGTGTAGAAAAATATTCCTTTGATGATTTATATAACATAAAATCCTCGGGTGTTACATGATGGGTGCGCCAGGAATTATACAGTTCTCCAATGAATTGTGTAAGGTGAAGAATATCATAAGATAATGTGAAATGATGTGTGAACAAGATGCTATATTTATAAACAAGTATCTATGGTAGTTAACCACTAATACATGATGTTTCATTTTTATGGACTTCCACATTTCATGTACTTTATTATTGTCTTCTCTATGGTTCATGATCATTTGCATATGTTATGGTTATACTCACCCATTGTTACATATGTCTTATATATCCTTTTATTGGTATTTTTTCACCCCTTTTAATGTATATCCTCTGGTAATTATGTGTACTAAAGAGTTTATAAGGGACAATAAGAAGATAATGAAGAAGTAATTAAATAAATGTAATGGATTTTTATAGAAAATGTTCTTGTATGGTTTGTCTAATCCTCTAGACCCTAGACCAGAAAAGGACCTCTAATGTATAATGTACTGTGTATTTTTTGTGTTATACTTTATGAAAAAAATACATCGCATGATTTAGAAATGAATCTAGATGTACGGATTTAGGTCATTAGAATTTGTATCAGTGGAATAGTCTAGACTAATTTGGAGAATAAACATTTAAATTTTAAAATTATCTTTTAAACAGATGGTTAATTGGGTAAACATAAGAAAAACGTTTTTATTAATTATAAATATATAAATTCATAAATATATGTACAATGAATGAATTGAAACGGTGCGATCATTTATGTGTATAAGAATCTAACAATAAAATTTTTTTAATAAGAAACATTATGTGATGAAATTAACTACTATGTATTATGTAAAATTTATAACCAAGATATTATACATAAGTTTGTGACTTCTGTGTTTTGAATTTCGAAAATATGACATACACGTTTGTGATTAGTACGTTTTTTGTAGTTTGATGAGAAAAAAATATATTTTTTGAATAGTAACATACCATTATAAATAGTAATATACCCTTATGAATATCGATATAACCAAATGAATAGAAACCATACATATGATAGTTTATAAATAATATTCCAGTGAAATTACGATATACCTATATCTTGGAATAACAAAATAACTATATTAAAAATGTTCCTTTACAAGTAAATTGTAATTTTAATTAAATATTACAATAATCACAATTAGAGTTTTTTTGAAAAATTGATTTCATTTTTGGATTCTGCACATCAAAAATATTTTAGGGTAAATTTTTTGAATTTTTTGAAATACATGAATTTTAATTAATAATGAAATACCATAATATACAAAATAAGATAAATAAGTTAATTTTAAATTCTTGAATGATGTCCTGCTTATTTAAGAAAATTTGGTTTTATTTCAAATGATAAAATTACTATTAATGGTAATGGAAGGCTCTCTATTCCTTTTCTTGTGGAGAAATAATAAATTAATGAATTCTATATTGAATAATCCCCTCTCCCCTCCACTATAAATACCACCAATCACACCATCATTTATTCACACCTCTTATGCTTCAATACTTGTATAAACTCTACCCAAGAATCTCCCCAAGCCACTACCCAATGTACACGATCTTTAGGTCTGATCAAAAGATCTTTACTAGGTCCCTTAAAGAGGATCTCAATAGGTGGATTGAATATGTAATTTCCCTTCCTCATTCCTTTAATTTCCTTTCATTTTCATGTTATTTTCTTATTATCTACCATATATAATCATCCATATGGTATGGTAACTCCAGTATCATACATTTAATGGAATGCTATGATATTAATAGGATATTTTACCATCCAACCCACTTCTACTCTTCATTTTTAATAAAAGGAAATGATGTTTGTTAGGTGTTAATCTATCACCTTCAAGAACGAAAAGATTTATTTTTCCATTTCTAAATTCATATCTAGTCATGAAATAATTTTTTTGGTCGAACAGAAATATTTTATTTGTTATATGTCCTATTTAACTTTCTGGAACTAACTTAAGTACATATTACTAACTTATTAATCAAAACAAGTTCATTGTCGTCGAACAAGCACCCAATTTAACTCAAACAATCTTTATTTAATTCTTATCTAATGATTAAACCACATGTTATATGATATAATAAATAATAATATCATTTATAATCCTATAATATGATTAATAACATGTAATATATGTTCTGTATGTTTACCCATGTTCTACTCGAACAATAATTTACGAATACAAGTGAACCGCTTAAGCAAAACCATAAAAACAATCATTCTCGAACAATGTTTTTAAACACTATAACTCATCCAAAGGAATATAAAATAACTTAATGAATCCATAATGAACAATATTACTGTTTAAAAGGTTCTGTAATTGTTAATTAATGATTATAATGTGGTTATATAGGACATTAGAGTGAAGGAAGTGTTCAGATATAAGCTTAGGGGAAGTTCTGAAACCTAACATTCTTTCATCGGGGTCTCCCACATTCACTCCATTATTGTATTATTAATCATTAAAAATAATTCATTCATAATTATATTTTATATTTTGGGAAATAAATGTTCTCCATTTGATTTTATGTCAAACCCAATGCTTTCCAAATGAAATCTTCTATCAAATCATTCTTTTCAGTTCTCACAAACGTTGGATGGTTCATATATAAAGTATGTTATTCCCCCATTATTTAGGGAACCCAATTTTTATGAATGTTTTTTATGAAATAAAACCCATTCCTTTACATGGGTTTGTTATGTTGTTTTTTTATATATGATAATTTTTGCATGAATGATAAATTATAATGTTATCACTTACCAATGTTATTGTTATTATCACCCATTTGTTATATTTTTCAAATATATGCTATTACTAGGATTTTAGATTACCCCTTTTGACGTATATCCTTATGTGATTTTGTGTACAAAAGTGTTTTCAAGGGACAAAAAGATGCTAGAGAAGAAGGAATTAAATAAATGTAAATGTTTTGTGTTGTAAATGTTTATGCTTGGTTTGTCTAAACGTCCACAACCTAGACCAGAAAAGTTACTCAAATGTATAATGTACTGTGTATTTTTCTATTATCCTTTATACAAAAAAAACACATAATAGGTTTTAGTACGTAATATAGAAGTGTGGATTATGATCATTACATTTCTTTTATATCGTTATCGTCTTATTATATGTAAACCTAAAATCATGGGAGAAAAATGGATTTAGCAGTGCCAAAATGTGATGTTTTCCTCTATGCCATTAAAGATTTTGGGGTACCCATTATCACTTATAAAACAAGAACAGATAAAGGGGTAACATTGTGTGTTCTAATAAAGCATTGATATATGCCCACAATATTTGTTCTATTTTAGCACTAATAAAAGTGGGCCTTTATCGGTTCTCAAAATGGTGGTAATAATGGAAAATTTTCTATGATGTGTTGGTTGAATGGAAGAACATAATAACATATAAAATTGTAACCCATATGAAAATATGAATATATGAAAACAAATAATTTAATTGAATTAAATTTTATATCATAAATACCAAAAAACCACTATTATATACATCTCAAAAAATGTTTTGTTTAATTACATTTATAATTAAAATACACACAAACATAAAATTATAAATGTTTCATGAAAATTTTCACTCATGCCCCTTTTATAAAACTGATCATGATATCACTTTCATGGAAAACCACCCCAACCCAAGTAAATGAATCCACTTTTAGAAGAAACTAAATGAGGGTTTCTAATAATATAAATAAATAAATCAAACATAAATATGAAATAATACTTAATTAAAATTCCATCATTAAATGTGAAGACATCATTTATTCCACACTGATCACACCATGTTTCATATTTAGCTGTGGTTGATTACTATACCTCAAAAATGAATCATGGATCATTTTGGAAATGTATAAAAAAAATATGAATGTGTATTCCTGGTATTTATGTCACTTGTTCATTTTACGAAAATTTATAGGGCTGTACAGACCCGGTTAGGTTTGGTCGGGTTATGTGAAAAAAATTTCAAGTTCTGTTAATTTTTGTTCGACCTAAGAATGTGTTGGATCATGTCTCATTTTGGCTACAAATAGTCTCAATCTAACCCAAATAACTAAAATGAGTATGAATAAAACAATGGTCCTTGCTAGTGCCTCATCTACATTCATTCCCTCCCTCATTCATCCCACCACCTCCTCCTCAACCACCTTACCATGACCTTACCCATCATGGAAAAAAATTAATCCATCCTTCCTCTTTATTATCTCATGAGTGAATGGTAAAACCCTAATCCCTCCCTGCTCTTCTCCTCTTTCCCCCTTCTTCCCCATGCTTCCCTCACAAGCAAACTTGGACTCCCATTCTCTCTTCTCCTTCCCTTGATTGAAAATCCTACTCCTCCTTCTATCCTCCACACCATCCTCCTATAAAATCACTAATAAATCTCCCAAATTTCTAAAAAAAATCATTCATTTCTTACCTCCTCCCCTTACATTCTCTTACATACAATCAGGTGAAATTCTAGTCACCTAATTTTCAACCTCTTACATATGTCGTGAGGGCGGTATTATGTTAATAATTCTATTTTTACAAATTTATTTCTTATTATAATCCTCATTCACTAATATTGATGTGATTATGATAACAATACAAACATTAAAAACCTTTTTATTCATCTTATTCTAGGGGTGTTCCATAGAAGAGTCTTTCTACAGTGCCATGTGGAGTATTTGGAAGACATTAGCTAGCCATTCTTATCAAGTGATACAATAGGATGTTCAAATAATACAGTTTCCTTAGAAACTCAAATTTATAATGGTTAATTTTCAATCTACACATTCAAATACATACATAATAGGGGGGAGTAGTAGTAAATTAGTTGATGAAACTGATGGTATGTGGTCACCAAAAAGGTACCAATTCTAAATTCTATTATTAGTTCATGAGTTTATAAATATTGGGATGATTTTTATAAGAATAATAAAATGTATATTTTTTATTATTGTTGAAACCATTATGCTTACAGATCTGAAAAATATGGAACTATTAATTTGAATAGTAATATGAGAAGGTGAAAAAAAAATCCAAAGAAAAACCTTGAGAAAAATCCAAATAGTATTTTTCTTAGTAAGAATTGTGAAGATGATGATGATGGGGTTGGTAAAATTTATATATCTCATTTTAACAAAGAGATGTTCCGAATAACTCTTTATAAATTCTTAATCAATGGTATGATCTCATTTAAATATGTAGAGAATCATGTTCATAGTGAATTTATTGATATTGTTCTACCACAATTTATCATTCCATCTAGGAAAATAGTTCTATAGAATTATTGTAGTTATATTCAATATAGAATGAAAAACTAAAGTCATTAATTTATATATTCTCTAATATGGTATGTATTACTAATAAATCATGGAAGACAATTTAGATTATAAATTATATTATTGGTACATCAGATTATATTGATGATAATTGGATCTTAATGAAAAAAATCTGTGTTTTATCTTTTTCAAACCATAATGGGGAAAAAAGGCCGAGTATTAAAATATGATTTGAGTTGAAAGGGGAATGAAATGATTAATACAATTACCGTAGAAAATTCTTGTTCTCATAACACAATAATTAGTTATTTTTTATGATAGTTATTTATTAAAATTTGACTTTTCATAAATGAGAGTATATGAATATAAGATGTTGTGCAAATTTTTTAAAGCTTATTGCTAGTTTTAGGATTACAGAAATATTAAACTAAATTGTTAGACATGGAGTTTCATGAAATTTTTTGAGAAGTTCATGCTCCAGATTTACTCTTTTCATTATCATTTCTAGGAAGTTAAAAACTCATAGTGAACTGAGTATAATTTTTAATGTTATTACTAGGTCGAACTATTGTTAGATTTTATTGGATGTTGCAGAGAAGTACAATAATGTATTTATTTTCCATGAAGATGATTCATATTTTTAGAGTGATATCACATTGGAAGGTGGTGCTCTTACATAATATGATTGAGATAATGCCCATGTATTTTTAATGTTTTGTAAAATATTTTGTGATATAATTGATGATTTTTTAGAATATATACTTGTGTCTTATCTCACATTCATTCATACTATTTATGATATAGTAGGAAAAATAATGAAATAGATCATGAGTAATGTTATTACTTTGAGTGGAATGTCTATTTCAATGAAAGTGATGTTAGAAACGAATTTGGGTATTTTTTCCAATTTCAGTTCTCTCTTACAAGTTGTAGTTGTTCTTTATCAATAATAAAAAATATAATATATTCAGTATTGTTTTAAAATGTTGTTTGTTGATGATGGAAAGAATATTCTGTTATGTAAAATAACAAAGATAATGAATAATAAGTTTGAGTTTTAAAAATGAAAATATCTCTTCCATGATTATCAATGTGAGTCATATCTTCATTAATATTTCCATATTCATGATGCTTGTAGAGGTAGTGAGTATGATGAGAAATGGAAATATGAATATAGATCAATGAAAAAAAATTACACAATAATGGATTGAACAAGAATGATATATATATATATATATTGATGATTGTGCTGATATTTTCAATGGATATGATATTTTAAGTTGTTGGAATCGAAAGGAATGAATATATCATGACATGTCATTCATTGCTTGAAATATTCTTGCTATTCCAAGAATAGCATCATCAGAGTTCACATGTAGTATATGAGGATTGTCCCTTGATCCCCTTTAATGTTTTTTGAATTCCAATATCACTTAATAATTAAATTTTTCAAAAATTTGGTTTATAAATCCTAAAAAATAGAAATTTGAATGAAAGTATAAGAAGTGGAATTTATTTAATTAGGTTCCATTTTACATATTTGTATTTTTATCATTATATATTTATCAATTAATTCCATCTATTTGAAAAATAAAAATACTAACTAGTTCTTTATTCTATTGTGTTGTTATGATATTCCATCATCCACAATACATGATCAATATTTCAATGTATAAAACTGAATAATAGAGGATAATGGAGGAATGAATATTCCTTGTGTCCTGGGAACATATTTTTACTTAAAATACAATAATATAATTCAATGTACTCAATGTTTTGAATCAATCTTATAAATCACTTTTCCTATAAATTTTTTCTTAATACAACTATATATGATATTATAGAGTGATACACCATCAATATCCCATTAAGATAAATATTTTGGTGACATAATACAAAAATAAATACTCACCTTATATTTTCAATGTATGACCACCACATTTCCAAACAATACACTACCTATGTACATTTATCCGAGAAAACAATTTCCCTTTTATTTTATTCTTCACACATATTTTATGGATCATAATTTGAGAAATAGGATAAAATAAAACGTTTCTACATTAATAAAGGTATAGTTTTTTGGTTTTATAATGTAACCTAATAATCCAAAACCTTGATTTTTTTAACTTTAGAAGATTAACACCACTCATCTATTCTATTTTATACCCACAATGATTATGCTTCGAAGTGTTGAATGATAATTAAATTTCGTGACATAATTATTAATCATAATTTAATATAACATGTTACATTAGATTCGAAACATAACATTCAAACACTTTAAACCGCATTGGGTTAACACTATTGTGCATTACATGATATCTAAATGAAAAAAATCAATAAATAAAGTCAATCAAAATTACTTCTTTATAATTTGTTATATTAAGTAATCACATTGTGGAAGGAAAAATAAACCCTATATGGTGTTGATTTATATTGCTAAATATTTTATTAATCCCATATATTGGATACATAACTACTCATTTATTGGTCTGTTATAAAAAATAAGTTGTTTTATTTATTATAATTTGGCCCCAATATCTATAAAAACTATCTTGATATGATGTGAAATAAATATCAGTGTTTCATGAATGATTTAATAGAATTATTTTAATGTCATAAATGGGTCCACTTAATATTAATGACATTGGATGAGGTAAATATTATTGTGATTATCCAGAATCCCACCTTCACCAGGAATATTATTTTGTTTGAAGACTATGCAATATTTCTTAGTTAATGGTGTTAGGTTGATAATTCTTGGGTAACATCATGTGGAAATGCCACACACACACTAATTGGGATGATTTACATGATAAATTTTTTCAATCAATGAATACTAATTCGAACTATAATTCATTGTACAACATGTGTACTCTGAGTTATTATTCTATGTTTTTTGATAAATGATTGATGTTATTTTAATTAAGTGATTATGACGCAACTCTACACACCTATTAAAATGAATCTACTACATGTGATTATGCATTTTATTCCCCTCGTATGTTTTAATAGGTTATGTTTTTTATACAATTCTCACTAATCAAAATATGTTTTCATGTTTTCCTTCTTCACTCTTTCTATGACTTCATAAGGTTTACAAGAGTGTTGTGTAATTGTAATAATATTGTAAAATGGTTTCCATTATCTACGATGTATTTTATTTTTAATGTAGATGAATGAACTCTATTGAAATTTTATTGGAATGTATTTTAATTTACTTATTTTATTTCTTTTTCATTTGTTGACAGATTCTTCTTTATCATAGGCAATAATTAAAAGATAGTGTCTGGTAGTGTTTCTTTCATTTTTTTGCTAAATTTGTATATTCTTTTGTATTTTTGTGAGTTCTATTATTATAGAGTGAAATACATTATTTGGATAAAATACTTTTTTTAGATCAAATGGAATAAATTAATGAAAAATAAATAAAATAGAATGATGTTTGAGTTCATGTATTTTTTCCAATTGATAGCAGGAAGTGGTGTTTTACCATGGTTAAAAACACCAAATACATGAAGTGGAATAAAATGAAAAGTATTGTTCCTTATGGTGATAATACCAAGAAACTGGTGTCATATTATTGAATGTTTAATTCTAAGATAAAAGGTTAGATACCACCCCCAAATTATTATGCACTTTACCTAGTTGTTTTACCTATTTTTTGGGTTCTTAATTTCATACCTGTGTTTTTTTTAGGTTTTTGAATTATTTTATAATATTATGATAAATGAAAAATTAATTATTACCTTCCTATTTATTTATAATTTTTTACTACTTCATTGTTACATTTATTCTACATTTTTCATTCCACCAATATCTATTGGAAGTGAATACAATTTGGATCACACTCGGCCTGATTCCACTGATTCATTTTTGAAAATGGATACTGCAACATTTTTTTCAACCATTGGATTTTTGGTTTAGGTCTACATCAATATTTTTTGGTTATATGATTCTATGTTTTATTGGATTGGATAATATTGTAACCCACAATGTTTCATAGTGTTGGGTCTTGATCTAGGTTAGGATCTATTTTCTAGAGTCGAGTCTAAGACATGACCCATCAGGTTTGGTGTTGTCTGATGCATAAAACCAACTTAAACCAACATGATCTGACCCGACCAACAATGGTTTGTGTTGGATCGAGTCATTCGGCCATAAAACACCTAAACCAACCCCTAAATTTTGGGCTAAGTCTGGTCAAGTGATCATTTAGAATGTTCCCCCACTCAACCCAACCCATTTTTTTGGGTAAGGATAAAAAAACCTCAACCCTCTCAAATAGGACAAAATCCATGGGCACCCCTAAAAAATAATATCAATTTTAAATAATGAGATACAGTTTTATTTATACCTATCACATTGGGAATCATACTATATTGAAGCTGATTCATACACAACAAAAATTACATATGGATCATTTTCCTAAAGTATGAAAATAATCTGAATGAGTCTTATCAATGTGAATTATATCTCTTATGATTTTTATTAAAATTTCATATCAAATTGGAAACAAGAACATTGAGCCATACCAGTTACACCATGCATCAAATAATGGTGTGATTGATTCAAAATGAACAAAAATGACTAATGGAATATTTGCATAATGTATCAAAATAATATGAATTTTTTTTGGATATCATTATGTCACTTTATACTCTAACTAAAATTAAGGTCATTTTTAAATAAAAAAGAAACACATTGACGAATATTGGTCACACCACACATCCAATTAAGGGGACGTTGATTACTACACATCAAAATCAATTGTTGATCATTTTCCTAATGTTTCGAAAATAATAATTAATTTTTTCATGGTATATATATTGTAACTTGTTTAATTTATAAAATTTATTGTCAACATAAAATAAAAAGTAATATTTAGAGTTTTAACAGTCACATCGTGAGTTGTATTGAGGATTGATTGATCCCTAGAAAGAGAAAATGAATTATTGTTATAATCCTAAAGTACCAAAATGTTGTAAGGTGTACATCAGAATATATTAACTAATTTGAAATGAACTCCAAAAAATAATATATTATTATATTTCGTTAATTTTTATTCATAAATTTGATTATCATGTTCCACCAAATATTTTTTTTAAATGATCAAAAAATATGTATCATTATATAAAAATTAATAACCATATTAAACGTAATTTTATAATGAAAATAAAAATAAAACATAAATTAATAAATAATCATTGATTGTTTTCTCAAATGACATTGAACAAAAAATGAATAAATTTATATTTAATAGGCATTATATCAACATTTATTAACCTACATATATGTGGCCCAACCTAATTAATTCTTATTTTTCTTATTTTTTTCCCGAAAATAATATTAATAGCATTTTATAAGGTCTAATTTGTGTATAATAAAAAAATCATTAAAAAATGTAGAAAAAATAATTATTATTTTATAAACAACTTCTAAAATGTAAAACTTTCTCTTCAATTCACATTTCGACATACATATATATATATAGACACAGATTAAGTAGGTAATATTTTGAACCATAACATTACATGAATTATGATTATCTAATAATACAGAGACTCAAAATAATTGAATAAATCCTTGATGTGTAGGGAAGCAGGTGTACCAGATTATGTATTCACAAAATCCAGATTCATTTTAAAAACATTTTGGCCTAAGATCACTCATTTTTTCATAAACTATGTGACCTAACCATCTATTTCCCCACACTAATCTATTAATCTTTAACTATTTATAATGTTGAACCCTCTTTTATCAAGATGCATGAGAATTAATGACTGACCATGTTATAGGAAAGCCAATACATGCTGAATGGTGTGTAATATATAATATATGGATGATATATATTGATGGGATGTTTCTATACACCCTGAAAAAGTTTCATCATAGATTAACATAGTTGGGAACTAATTTACCCATATATTGATGATTATCATACAAATATTGAAATTAATAACAACTTTTGAATTAAATTTAATATGATAACTGATTGATTATTATATGTTTTAATCAATAAAATTACAACATTTTACATGAAATTTAATGAGATATTTGTGTTAAACCTACCTCTACGGAGTTTCTATTTCTCCCCCTATCATATTATAATCTATGTACCAGATATCTTGTGATAAAATGGGATCTCTTGAGGCTCTTTAAAAATTTATCATAGAAATATGGAATGTTCTAGGGTTAGGCTAGGAGCCAATGATAAAGTCAAAATAGTGTTCAATTAAACATGTCATCCTATGAAACATGACACAAATGTTATCCAAATCAGATCAACGTTTTGTAAGAAAAATGAATAAATATTTTTAAATTTAATTTATTAATTAAATATACATTTATATTAATTTAATAACATGAATAAAAATTCAATTCCCTAAAAAAAATTTACATAGTTTTAAATGATGAAATTCAGGACAAATGATATTTTTTGAAGTACTTTGAAAAATCCACTTTCATGAAATTTACATATTTTATTTAAAATATTCAAATCACATGCATGAAATATTTAAAATAATAATTATTTTAACTTATGATTGTTCTAATATTCAAAACACTCATAATACATACACAATATAAAACCTAGGGTAAACACTCAATCATATGATCATCCATATCATCTATTTTTTAGAAAATCTACTATATTAATATATATATATATATATATATAACCATCTGAGAGCATGTGTGAATGATTATATAGGTTTTGGTTGCTCTTATAGGTTTCCACTATTTTGATGTACCATGGGGTAATTCCACTGTTTTTATTGCTGATCATGTTTTTTTCTAAATGTTTTGGGTTTCTTCTCTAAAAAATGAGTGACACAAAAAAAAAATCTAATGAATAGTTAAAGTATCTTCATCCTACCATTATAAAAACATTTTTGAAACATACACTCATGAGATGATTATGGAAGACCAGAATAATGGTTATGTTTAATAGAAAAACAGTATTGAATTCTATAGTGCTCAACTTTGTTGAAGATAAAGATATAAGGCTTGGAACCAAGATATGTGTCCCATAAACACCTGAGATAAAGGCAGAGATTTTGGATTTTGAGTATAGCTAATCCTTCTTTATTAATATGGGAATCACTATGACGTAAAGATACCTGAGGCACAACCTGTTGTTTGAAAAATGAAATAGAGATTGTGAATTTGTGTCTAAATTCATGATATAGTAGAATGCAGTATGAATGATATAAGTTCGATGGTATTGTTAAACATTTTCCCATATTGTTATGGAAATAATATAACACAATCATGGATTTCATCCTAAGTCACCCTAGGATAACTAATGGTAATAATTTCATTTCCATGGTAATAAATCACATAACAAAGTTGTAACATTTCATTTCAATCAAAGAATATTTGTATCATGGTCAAAACCCTATGATATACATATTGAATGTTTTAAAATTACAAGGAGTTACTCTTTCAATATTATATAATATAGATCTGATGTTCACCTAATGGTTCTCGAGAAGCCTTTAAAAAAGTTTGGGTATAAAACTCTATTTTAGTAATGTTGTTCACCCTCTGGAGGATGGTGATTCTATGAGAACCATCCATACTCTTAAGGAAATTAATTGTTCTTTCATAATAGATTTACATATATGTAACAATTATCACCTTCACATCATGAAGATCCCATATAATGACATATTCTATTATAGCATTCTTATTGTGCCATATTAGGATTTTCCTGGGGTGTAGTGTCGAACATGGAAATTGCAAGATGATGTTAGAGAGTGTATTTGGATCTGACATGATATTTTCCATGACATGATAGAGATGATTCAATCTATTAAGTGAAACATGAAATCCATGAGAATTTAAAAGATTTTCCATGTAGATAATCATTGTTGAGACCTTTATTTTGATTTTTGTGATAATTTGTTGGTCTATATATCAACATGGAAGATAGTCCTAAGGTTTGGGAAAAATTTAAATCCAATTCCCAAGTACATATACCCCAATGAGATCCTTAATTTCATCATGTGGTGGCCTACTGATTAGGAATCCCACCTAACCTACATATAGTACATGATGTGCTCTAAGTATCCGCCTAAAGAAACTACTCACCAAAACCCCCAAATGTACTGAATTTAGTGGAGAAACCATTGGGAAATGACTATTTATATGCTCATCAGCCAATAAATATATTAGATCATAGAGACAATGTTTTATGAAATAAGACAACTCACATTGTCAAAGTGTTGGGGAGAAACTATATGTTTAAATAAGAAACATGGTAAATAAAAGTGGAGATAAAGATAAAATACCATCAACTTCTTTCACCTAAGAATATTGTAGAAAATTACAATTGTGAAATTCTTTATGATGTTAATAATGAAAAACTGTTTGTTTTTAATAGAGAAAAATATGATTAATAGCTTATGATACATGCAACACTAAATAGAAATGAACGTTTATTGTTTAAATAAATCTATTATGAAAATTTAATTTAAATGGATTGTATGAATATTAATAACTATTTATGGAATATATATAAAGATAAAAACCAATATAATTGTATTGTTAAATATAGATGAATAAGTTCTCGTTTATTTAATAAAAACATTAATTCTAATATTGATTTTTAAATTTGATAATGATAATATAATATAATAAATTTTTAGAATATTTATAAATTTGTTATATAAAATAAAAATAACTTTTGAAATAATTAATTCAATATAAACATACATATAAATTAACTCTGTTTTAAAAATACAAAATTTACTATGAATAATGAAAATAATTATTTAATAAAATTGAGATTTATTTTTTAAAAAATAATACAAATTTCATATTTAAATTTTATTGAATATTATAATAATAATGATTTAGTTATTAAACCAATGAACTCTATTTAACTAATCTAGAAAATATGTTTTAGTAAATATTTTTTTCGGTTTAAAACAACTTTATTCTGAAAACTGCTTTAAAGTTCATAATGTTTATCCAAATATAAATAATTGAAATAAAACCTAATCAAGAAATTAATTAAATTAAATTATTAGATTATATATATATATATACTCATTTAAATACATTTAATTGTGTCTACTTTTGAATTATATAATATGATATTTAGATTTTTTAAAAAATAGATTTTTTGAAACCCCATTTTTGTCACGTAGGCTTGTTTATTATAAAATTACATTAATAAAATTCTGTAAGATGAGTGTCAAAAAAGGATTAAAATTTTGGAATAATCATTATTTTTTTTATATAATTTTTGAATGTTAAATATTAATTATAATTAATATTGAAAATAATAAATGTTCTTTACCATATTTAAGGTCAAGATGAATTTATTAAGGATTTAAAATAATAATATATGATTTTAAAAATGATCCAAAATATACATAATAAATATTTTATGGTAAAATTTTGACATTATATCTCCAATCATTCAATAATACTCCATTTATGATCCTTTTAGTTGTATAAAAGCATTACATTATTTCGTTATATTAAAAAATTACGTATTTGTCATCCCGTGCACTTATAAAAGGAAACCCACTCTCCTCTCTCTTACAAACTTAAAAACCCATTGGATATTACAATAACACTACCAATAACATCCATAATTATCCACCCTAATCCAAGATGACTATAATCTTCTCATAAATCTATCAAACAGTGGATTTTGTTCAAAATATAAAGAAGTTTTTCAAAGAAGAGGTAGCATCCTTAAACATGCATTGTGTTTTTTTATTATTTCACCTATTTTATATCATACTTAATAATGAGTATATATCTTCAAAATTAACATATTATTATTTTTTCTATGATAAGGGAATTATTTAAATCCTTCTTCTCCTTCCACAAATTGGATACATAATCATTGATCTTGTGTACGAAGGACTACTTCCTCGCAATCGATGTAATTTGTAATCCATCACAGCTTATTGTGGATGGAAATAATAATATTTGTAATTTTTTGATATTATATCTATGATATAATTATATATATTTAATTATAATATTAACTATACATTCTTACAATTCATTCTGTAGGGTAAATGATATTATCTCTCTTGTGTAAGGTAGGACTATCACTTCGGGAAGCGATGTATTTCATTTTTCACTAACGCATTATAAATATGGTAATAAGGAGTAATTTTATTTTCAAAATTTATATTGATTTCATAATATTAATATCTAAAATATATATATCGTATAATTTATTACCATACCTTCCTTTGAATAAATGATAACGTCTTTTGGTTGAATGGAGGACTATCACATTGTGATGTGATGTAATTCAATTTTATTACTGAATAACTTGTAATTTATGTTAAAGGGTATTTAAAAGAATAATATGTTATTTAGGATATTGTTATAAAAATATAATTATAAAATAATACATTCCTTCATTCCATCATGATCAACAAAAAATTGAAATGTTACCCAAGTGATCATATAAAAAACTATTTTGATGATTGTAACGTAGATATTTTTTCATAACCACTATTAATGGTTAGATTAAAATGTCAAATTTATTAATAGATGTGATTATTATTTCATTATTACTATTCTTAGTATGATTAAATAATAATCTCTTTGATGATAGTCAACTAACCATTGTGGTTTTGGACAAATAAATAATTTATTTTTAAAACGACTCAAAGAAAATTAATTTGTTATGTATATAAATAATGAATATTGAATAATACAATAAAATAATTAATAAAAATTAAATATATTATTATGAGAGTAAATAGTTTACAAAATTTTATTATTTATGAAGATAAATAGTGTACATTATAACTTAGGATCGAGTTAAGGGATCTCTCTAAATCACCCTTTCTATTAGGTTATAAATGTTCTCTCTCTATCACACATTATATCACACAATAATGGTATGGAATTAATTAAAATAATATATATATTATTCTCACATATATACCTAGATTATTATCCCTTGCTTGTATAGGGAAATTCATTCTTTATGATCATTATTCAATTTCCTTCATTCTGAAATTTCCATTCATTATGATTTGTAACAAGATGTTTCCAGCATTTTTATTTCTAGGGGTAATACATATGTTTTTAATAGGGATTAAATATTTTATATAGAATACATATGTAATGATCATGTCATTATAGGTTCACCCATATAGTACTCCAATGCATTGGGTAAATCGTCAATCTAATGAGGTGTCATGTATGGGAATACGTAGTAATCCTAATTCATTTTGGGACTTTGTCGACAATGTGAATATGAATTGAAAATTATCCTCGACTCATGATTTTACCATGTTATATGTTTATTAAAAATTTCCTATAACTCCATGATTTTATTTTTAAAGGTTATTTATGTTATTCAATCATCTAATTCCTCATGATCCCTCTCTAATATGATATAATGTGAAACCTTTGACTCACTTGTTATGTTTTCTAGTTATGTTTTTTTCGTTCAAGGGGTTTTTAGCTCAAAAATTTTATTATGTATTCCCTAGGTTATCTCATGTACTTTTAAGATCTCATGATGAATAATAATATGATTATTATTTTTGAAATACAAATCTAATAATCAGTAGACATAATGTCTCATAGTCTTTGGGATTAAATTTATTCGATATATTTTAGAACTCATGTAATAATTTGTGTAATGGACTTGGGAAAAAATAAATATCCCCTTACAAGTTCATACCAAATGAGACCATCATTAAAATTTCCTTGGAATATAAGATACAATCAATGTATAATCTAGTGGATAATGTTTCCACAAGGTAAATTGGATAAGATCATATGTTCTTTCAATTCATAAATAAAATTGAATAATTAAAAGGGATTCATTGGAAATTATGATCTTTTTTAAGATTATGTCATTGTAATGGAGGATCTAAGAGATGATGGGTATGCTTATAATATCAATTTATCAAAAAAACCACCTGATGTTTAAATTTTAGGCATCCCATTTCATAAAATATTGAAATGAATTATGTAGGATATTTGAGGCTATATTAGGGAATTTGTGGAGTGGGATCAAATATGTCACATTTTTTGGGTTTTGTTTATGTAGATAATGGTTCTGGTTGACCTATCTCATCTACTATTGAGGGCCACATCCATTTTTATGGATGACTCAAATGATTTGATCTCATATGTATATGAAATAATTTAATTTTTTTCTATGGATGAATTCATCATAGAGATAATTATTGTGTACAAAACGTGGTGGATGGAGTGATTTATATATTCATATATTATGGTCCATGGATATTTGAAAAACAATTGGATGTGTTTTTTAATGGAGGAAAAGAGACAAACGGATACAGATAAACTCACTAAGGTTGTATGAATGAAATATGTTCCTGATCAAAATAAATTCTTTAGGAAGAGTCTTTTGAATTATTTTATTTACCAAAAAAACCATATGTGGCCTTTGTATTTAGAGATTTAATCTTCCAAAATTGTTTCTAGTGGGTTTTGGATGAAATTTTGAGGATCATGTCAAATTTCCTAGAGTGATTTCCAACACTTCGACATGCTTCCCTATAAATATTTATGGAAACCCAATAATTCCTCTAAATTTAATAACGATATGTTCTAACCTTCCTGAACTTATAGTCTCTCCATGTTTTGATCCTCATTTTCTCTCTTCCAAATCTAGTGTGAATCAATGTGATAATATTTTGAATATCCTGAAAAGGCATCGGAAATGGAGGATGACTACTCAAGGGGATATTAGTATTAATATTTCTTTAGTGGTACCCATATTATCTAAAAATTTCATAAAAAATATTGATTTGTACTCTAGATAGTGTAAAATAGTAGGTGATGGATCCATTATTAATTATACAGATGAAGAGGTGAGGGTGATCAAAACATTCCAATCCTAATGAAAATATTATTCTTTAACAGTCTTGGGTTCTGAAACCCACTATAGTATCGATGCCCTAATGTCAAATAATAAAAGTGGACCTGATTTGTTTTTATGTCAAAAAACATATTGTATATTAATAACATGTCAAATTTTATGATTTTCTTTTCAATGGTTGACTTTTGGTTTCCCAAAATGGTCACTCTAGTGGGTTGTGCCTTCTACAGGGGGAGGATATGAATTTCAAGGACATGAGTTTCTATTTGAATAACATTAATTCATATATTAAATATCATGATTCCCTTATATACATGATTGTGGGATTATATGAGTGTCTGTAATAGAAGGATACATGACTATCTTGATAGACAATGACATCATTGTAGTACAGTCTACATGGGTCTTCTAACAGTTAGGTACATTAATGATATCATGTACCAGATTGAAAACTGAGGGGTGATAGAAGGCCAGGTTCTATGAAGCTCAATCTACTAAAAGTAGTCTAGACTATTGGAATATGAAATTTGTCACACAAATTCCACACTTTTACCTATATTCAAGGGATGAATGTACCCTCAAAATTGATTATTTGTTAATGTTTTTATAATCAATTGAATGGATAATCCAATATATGTTTACAATGGTTTCCTAAAATACTCTCATTGCATCAGATCACTTCCCAATACACATTAACAGTTTTTCATGGTCTATGAACCCTATACATGAGATTATATTTATGATGAAATGTTTTTTTGAATACTAAGGGGGATTTTGAGGATATGATCCCTTCGATTCAGGAATTTTTGTAGTCTAACATTAAAAATAAAACATTTCATATGGTTTATATGATAAAAGGATAATGTGATAATACAATACACCACCTTGACTTATAATGTGATTCCACTGAATGTGGGATAAACGAGAAAGACTCCCACCGACCTCAGATGTTTTTTGTACAGAATTTCAACACTAGAAGATGATATGTATGTACCACTAATATTAAGAAATTCATATGGTTAATGAATGCATAGGTTTCCCATTCTATAGATGGTGATTCAAATACGTTTTACTTTAAAAAAATAATTTTTTGAGATTCCATAAGAATAATATCAACTATATATTTTCTCATGATGGTGGAATTTTGTTGAATAATAAGGTGACCCAAGATCTTATCCATTTTTTCTATGATCCCAATTCAACTGGGGAATTTTCCACCTCTTTGAACATATCATCATTCATTAAATATTGTTCCTTACAAGGAGATGTGGCTTCACCACATCCATTAAAACATGAATTTAAAACTCTTGGGATTCCCCAAACCTATAATCCATCATCCACCAATCTATACTTCCCATTCATAATTTTACTCTGAAAATACAAATTCATATTTGTGTTTGATTTCTACCCCAAATTCTTTTTCTCCCAAACCAATTCTCTCAAAATCATCCAGTAGCTTCATCATATGCATCATCTAATCTTTCTTCCTCTCAAATACCCACATCCCATTTCTAATTTTCAATAAAACTACAAATTGTTCATCAACATCAATTCTCATGGTAAATACATCTTCATCCTTAATAGATCACCGCTTTCTTACCTAATTCCTCTAAAAATACCAAATCCTTCCCAAGGTAATTTTGTCATCCCTTTCGATTTCCTCGAATTGTATGTCACTCCATTTTTTCCTGGTGAATACAAAAACAAAAAATTAAAAATTTTAAGCCACTTATATAACATCAAAAAAATATACCAAAGCATCTAGCTTCCATTCGTGATCTTCCATTAAGTGAAACATCATGATATCTTCCCATAAAAATCAAAATAACCAAGAATGTGGTAAATTGACTATAACATGTCCATAGGAAGTCACTACGAAAATATATGTCATGCTCCATTAACCTTGAAATGTAGGATAGATCACCATTAATGGAGGTTTAATATCACCAAATGAAGAATGAAAAGTAAAACAGAAATACATAACTGAAAAGATTAGTTTTTAACAAAAAATTTAAACTCTACAAGTCGGTATTGAATTTTTTGAAAATAAAAGTTGATATTTTTTCGAAATAGATATTATAATTAATCGAGTTAGTTAAGGAATGTGATGGGGTGATTTTAAACCATTTTTACATTCTCCCAAGGATTTTTGTAAACTATACATGTTTGAGATGTTCAATGTGTTGTTTGAAAGTTTTTGTGTTACTGTTTTTCTGAAATAATATTTTTTTATTGATTAGTGGGGTAGAAACAAATGGAATGATGTTTAGAAGTCATATAGAAGTGGATATAATGTATTGAGGCTAGGGGAGTTCAACCGTATCCTAGGGCATAGGTCCCATTCCCATCTTGGTTATGAAATTCACATAGGTTATAGACTATCTCATGGATAATATTATGCTAAGGTAAAAGTTGATTTTCGAAAGGTTAATCTCATAGTAAGAAGACTGCTATATAGAGGTAATGTATAAACAAGTGAATGATATATGTAAGGGTAAAATGTTAAAATCTGATGTTTTATAAAGGAAACTCTATAATATGGAAGCTATGTAAGGGAATTGGAATAGTTACCTGATCTCTGTAAAGGTAATGGATGACATGTGTTAATCTATTTTTGGATTTTACTATACTTTAATAAACGATAGAGGAGTAGAATTCACTAAATAATGTGTTTTCATCAGGCACTATAAGATTTATTAGACATCGAGTTAATTGTATCCATATTTAATGGAATGTGTATGATCTTGAGTAAAATATTCTGTAAGTGATCACTGCACCATTTTACATGTTGTGGTGGTTTGTGATGTTTCCTATAACAAATGGTGATATCTAATTCAAGAGTAGATCTGGTCATTATGAGATTCATCCATTTAATCTGAAGATAAAATAATTGGTCAGGATTGACAACACTATAGAGCTTTGGGTTTTGGTATTATATGTCATCTTCTATGAAATGGGATGTGAACCATTTCATTGAGCTGGTCATCATGGACATTCGGGATATAAGTTGAATTGCATGATAGAGGACCACCACATAATAACACCACCACTGAAGGAATTTTGATGGGCATAATAAGCATCATGTTTTTACGAAGAGAATATTGAAAATGACCAGAGGTCATGGTTCCAATCAATTCAAAGTGTGTTTAAATTTATGGGGAGACTATCCATGGTGTGATATAATGATAAATGCATTTGTATGGGTATTTCTATAAAGATGTATAGAACACAATGTTGCGACGGTGGTTATGTTGTGGTGATTGTGAGTCAGTAAATGGAGATATAATCAGAAATTCAAATAATACATGAACCAGTATTAAATGATCCAGAGATCATGTTCTTTAAATTTAAACATAATTCAAGATAATTTAAATGGTTTTATAATGATATTTATTTTGATTAAATTATAACTAAATACCACACGATATTGAGAAATAAAGACTGACAACAAATAAGTTATATTCTTGTAGATCGACAAGAATTTTAGAGACGAATGAGTACACGAGAGATTATGAGGATGTTATTCTAGGGAAATATCAAAACCAAACTATGGAGGGTGCTTCATATATAAATATATTTCCTAGATTTCTTATATAATTGGAATCTTCATCTAGTGAAAATTATGGGAATTTCATATTAAAAATTATATGTAAATAAAAATAGAATATCGAGTATTCTGTCTCTGATAAAAGGAGAACATAATGATGAGAAAGAGGATGAATATATTATTCATTAAATATTCTTGAACATCAAAGAATTGTGGAACCTATCACTATCTTTAATACTAGTATTTCCTGGAGTAGATGAGGATTGTTATGAATCCAAGATATTTTTGTGACTATAGAAGACACATTCATGTTGATATAATTGGAAAAGTGTTATAGATTTTTTTTAGCAAAGAAAGATTATGTTTTTTTTGGAATAATTAATAATACAAATATTTCAAGGTTAATTAATTATGATTAATAATAAATCTACCTAGAACAAGATGATTCATGTGTTGTTGAACATAGTGGACCAAATTGTCCTGGAAATGTGGTAGATGTTCACATCTATAATATGTGGGTGATCTTCCCCAACACAGTGTGTGAAGAAGAAGAATGGTTAGGTTTGATGCTATCTCGACACAATTAAAGGTACTAACACTTAACACATATAAAAATTTTATAAGATTAAAAAATGGTATAATGAACAATAAGTAATTAAATAGTCACATAACACACCATCCAAATTCAATAGGACATAGTGTAAATGTTAATCCTATAATCATAAACTACCTTACCAATAGAAATAATCCTTCAAGGATACAACTAAAAAATTATTTTATAAACAAACATATTCTAAAATCATTAAATAACAGAAATTTATTCATCAATTACATTAATTTAATGTTACAAGATCATCCCTTTTTCTAATATTTCATATTTATTCCATAACATTATTTATAACAAAGTTGCAGTACATGATAAGAATTCAGAAAGTGTATTTTATGAAAATAAATAAGCATATCCATCTACTTCACTTACAGTAATATTTTCCCATCACATTCATGGAAACCTAAAAATAAGTATTCATAACAACCATATACTTGTAATAGTGGGCCAATGTATCATATTAATACAAGAAAATAGATAGAATGATAAATAATTAAATAGGTATTCCCTGAAAAATCCTTCATAAATCATTCATCTACCAACAGAACACCACAAACAACCTCTATTTATAAATATAAAAAAATCACCTCATCACATAATTTCGATTCACAAGAATGATGATATATAAATATTTCCAACATTAAAGGTCTCTAAAATCTTCATAATGTTACGGATTCATGAAATAAAATTATCAAATTTTTGTTGAATGAAAAGAAGAAGCATGCAAACATAGATCCATACATCAAAAAAAGAAGCAATGGTTCTACGAAAATAACATTAATCACTAGTGGTTAAAAACAATAGATTCATATATAAGGTTAAACTAAATGAGTAAGAAAACAACTAAATTTATACCTATGGGATGTGTTGAAAGAATTCATATCATTTCTCTCGAACGAGTTTAAATTCATAATGGGTCAAATAAAGATGTCATTTCATACACACCATTACACAACTATTAGTATAAGTTAAATTTCAAATTTGTTCAAACAAATTCACACTAATATACTCCAAAAATAAGATATTTCATTATTAGTGTTTCCATCAAAAACACATATCATCAAAAGGGAACCATATCATATAAGAGATGCAAAAAATCAAACTAAAATCATTCCTCAATTGTATATATATATATATATATATATATATATATCTAGTTTCTATTTCGAAACTCTCCAATTTAGGTGTGTGACTAGATATGAATCAAAAATTCATTAGAAGAAGTATTTAAGATTCTGTATATTTATCTAATATGAATAACCCATCAAATAATAGTTGAATAAAAAAATCAAGAGTTACATGATGTTAGAAGTACCATAGCTTCATAGTTGTTGTCAAGAAGAATATTATCACCCATGATGTAAAATTGGACAATATAAGTGTTACCAATAGGTAAAAAAATATGTTAAAATTATAATGTTATTATAAATCAACCTTTCAATTTATATATGGAGAAAATATAGAGAAACATGATAGTTTTTGGATTGTATAATATCCATATATTCCATTTCCTTATAACATGATTAAGAATAGTCTCACATAATAATCTGTAATGAGTAAATATATAAAGACATTCTATCATTTATATAAAATAATAATACAATAAAAATGCATCAAAAAACTGACATACACTATTTTATGACAAATTAAATGGACCAAATTCCATTTAATTTGAAATCAGATGTCATATTTTTAGATAACATCATGATATCAAAACCCGTTGAGAATATTATTTCTAGAAATGAAACACAACATTATGAATTAATGGACCAACCAAATACACCCCTAATTAATAAAATATGCCATTTTCAATAAAAAAAATCACATATATAAATAATAATTTTTTTAGTTACATAAATCTGGTTACATAAATTTAAAATATTAAATAAATTATGGTAAATCAATTTATAACCATAAAAAACAATGAATTTATATTTAATTAAGCTGTTATTAAAAATTTCTATAAAATTGTGGAATATTTTCTTGAGTTTTTTAAACCTCTTATAACCTGTCTTCCTAAAAAAGAACCGATGAAAATATTAGAAGAAATAATGGAAGGAATGAAAACTCTTCAGTGGTGCTTAAAATTATAAACTTATTGATGCGAGTGTAATATTGATAGGGATTTTATTATGATAGATATATAATCATTTTATTATCACGGTTTGGAATGATTTTATCATACTCACCATATTCCATAATGGGAAGATGAATTCACACTAGTCTATGCTTTATCACATCAATAAATGATGGTCACATTAGGGAAACAAAGAAGTAGATATCTGGGTTTCCAAAGGTAGCATAGAAAACCCTCTATTTGTTTTCACAAATCATGAATCCCTTCATCCAGTTTTAATAATGTGGTTTGTGGTGATGTCTATTGACTTCGAAATTTTAGACTATCTTGAATCTTTCCTCACATGCATTGTAAATATATAATTTTATAAGATGAGTAGATGTATATAATATCCAGGAGAAGCCCATTGGGATTATTTGATGCGGCTATAGAGAAATGTATTCACAACTTCAATAATAGTTCATAATTTTTTTAAATGATCAAATGATAATATTTGGTAGTTTAAATAAAATAAATATAAAATTATAGACATTAAGATATTGAGCACATTTTTTCATTCAATGGGATGTGGAGTTTTAAAAACTCATTAATATAACAAGAAATTTAGAGATCTGTTATCTAAACGAAAAGCAAAAAATATAGAGGTAACTAATATTTTTAAGTAAGCTTTATAGCATAAAAATGTATTGTGAGAACAAGGGTTTTCATATTTCACTATTTATTTGGATGATCATTGTTCTCTTCATTTATCAAAAAATCACATTTTCCATAACCTGTTTATGTATGTTTTTTAAGTTATATTTCATTATGTTAATAATAACGAATATTCAATATTCAATGCATTAAATTTGAAATGGGGAACTCATATATGAATTGTTTAAAAAATATGTAAACATGTCAACCAGTAATAAGAAATATCATACTACTGTAAGTATATAAACAAAAAAAATATCACAAAATTGAAAAACAGATATATATATCTTCAAAAACTATTAACCTAATCACGTACATTCCATTCTTGATCTTATGTAAAATGAACAGCATGATATAATCCCATCAATATCACAATAACCAATAAAGTGATAAAATTAATCCCACATTTACATAGTTGGTCAATATAAAACTTTCTATCTTGCTCCATCAACATGGAAATGTGGATTATATTTCCATTATTGTTGGTTCAAGATCAAAGAATGAATAGAGAAAACTAAATCCTAAATATATAAATGGAAAACCAAAAAATTGGGGTACCAACACCTAAATCATATAAATATGTAATAATGTTAAAAAAATGGTAGAATGGACAAAAGGAGATTGAATTGTCAAATAGAACAAAATAAAAAGTCATAGGGACAATGAATAAATGTAAACCCTCTAATCTTAATCAAAGATACATCTAAACATCATCCTTCAAATAGATTTATAACCAACGATTTAAAAAATATATTCTAAAAAAATTAAATAACATAAATTTATTCATTATTTACATTAATTCTAGGTTACAAAATCATCCATTTTTATAGTATTTAATATTTATTCCTTTCAATTATCAATAATAAAGAAGCAATGTTATAGCATAATTCTGGAAGCTTATTTGATAAAAATAAATAAGAAAATCAAACACTATCACCTAACATAATAGTTTTACAACCATTTATAAGACACCTACAAATTACATTCCATAGAAACCGAATAAATGTAATTGATTTCATATGTAGAAAATTTATATAATGAAAAGGGATAACAAGATACAGAAGGAAACCATATAAAGAGAAACCACACAATCATACCCTTACCCCAGGATAAAATTTACACCACCCTAAACCCAAGTGGAGATTGAAAACATATGATAATAGAAACACCTGGCTCAACGAAATATATTCACAGCATTGGGTTCAAAGAGGTATTTATTGAAAGAAATGAAATTTGTTAGAAAACCCCTTCCCCCAGGACATATTTTCAAAACACCAACCATAGGGAAATAATGTTGTACATACCATCTCGGAAGGCATCATGGAGTGTGTGGGTTATCAAAGGATGAATATGTATAATGAATTGTTTTCCTGAAATCATATGGTGGGATTCAATCAAGATAATGTTGCAAACACTGAAAATTTAGGAAATGGGGTTTAGAATTAAAAATGAAATGTGATTGGTTCAGTTTTTCAATTCATGGAGCTCTCAAATGATGTCTTTAAGGTATAATTGGTAGAATTAGATAAATCCAACAACATATCAAAAAAATTATCTTTAGAATATTGAACGCTAGAAATCCAATAACTCATCAATGTCGAACAACACTAGGAGAAGATAATTACACATCGAGTACCCCAAATACAATCCCAGGTGATATCCATAATAAGCTTCCCTGATTCCAAAACATCATATACACAGACCAAAAATTATTAAAAATGGTCATATGCAAGCCTACACATTACTACCACTATTCTAGCTAGTTAAAAAATCTAGAAAAAAATAGATAAAATATACCCCCGTCACGAGATTCTACATAATGGAAACTAAAGAAAGTGATCTTGGATTGAAAATGCACTAATTGAGTAAGGGGATAGTAAAGGAAAAAATAAACACAGTTCCATAATAACACATATTAGATTAACACCAAATTAAATTAATACGATATTGAAAAAAATATAAAAAAATGATGAAAATAAGTGAAGAAACAATCTAAAATGTAGAATTTTATTTACATGTTAGAGTGAATCAGTAAGAACATGAATCCATCCTTTAGGGGTGCAGAGGCAGATGTATAGTCGGGATCAGAGGAGGGAAGGGGGAGGCAAGAAGACAGGTAGTGGGGGATGTGGAGTGAGAGGTCGGTAGATGGGGAAATGGGGGAAGCTATGAACGAGATGCTGGATCTGTGGATTGGAAGTGATGGTGACTGGCAATGGACAAGATCTACAGATCGGTGGTGACAATCATGTGTTGATGGTAAGGAAGAGGGCATGTGATCTGGGGATGTGTGGGAGTTCAAGCATGTTTGGTGGATAGGAGGAGGACTAGGGGTGGGAATCAATGTTGCAGCACTGACAGCAACCTGCCTAGGGAGAGGGAACCGCTGCAGCTGCGGGTTTAGGGTGAGGGAGCCATGAAATGATGGTGATATTTGGGCAAGGGATCCACGATGGATTTTTGGTGGGGTAAAAGAATTTTTCTTGAACATTGTACTGCTTATGTTTTCCTTATTTATTCCTTTAGTGAATTCCATTACCATTCATCCATGTCTTGTAATGTGAAACTGTTTCTTAAAATGGTTGGAAATGTATGATATTTTTCATGGAATATGCATGGAAAAGTGACCATTTTCGATTATTATAGTTGTGTGAACAATAAATTCATATTGACGAATATAATATAATGGGATGATGCAAGAATGAGGATCATGTGGTGGAATGTGATTATCATGATATGTTTGTTAAGGAATTTCATATATTATTTTAACTATTTCCCAAATAATTTGTGTAGTGCAACATTATTATAAAATGTGGAGTTATGGAACAACTTGAAAATGGTGCATTTTTTTGGGTTATTTTCAATGGAGACTCATCAAAAGTTTCCCATCACCCAAAAATGAGTCACAATAGGTAGCTTTTACAATGGTTCATATAAAAAAATATCTTTTTTGATGGGAGGGTGACCTGTCTGATAGAATTGTTTTCAGGTTTTTTTAGTGAACTATTTGTGATTGACCATGAGACTCATTGCCAATAATATTTTTTGATTAGACACAAGACAATCCACAAATATGTAATTGTCATTGGTTCTATTAGATTCACAGTTATGTTTAAAAATAAAAAAAGAGATAAATAAATATAAATTAAAAATATAAAAAATAAATATAATTTAAATAATATAATATTTAATTATTTAAAAATCATAAATAATGAAAATGTTATACGAATTATGAAAAATAAAATTTTAATATAATAAATGTATGTATATCGTATAAATCATTGTAGAGGTGAAGGGTATTCTCAAGGTGTTGGGGGAGGGTCATCATGAATAGGCGGTGGAGGGAACTGCATACATACACCCTGAGCCAACCATCACATATACTCTATAATCTGATCATATTGCTTCTCCCTCCATCAGTGCATCTCAGCCCCATACTGATGCTGTTTGTGATAGATATATGCCTACTACATATGCATTGTGTCTATAAACTCATTCTCAGATCATAACTACTCCAAATATTGTTCAATTGATGATTTTGAATCTACAAAATCTCCTAGAGTTGGATTTCATCTGTGTAACACTACCATAATAACATTTAGATGTCAATCAAGAATCGATACCACAAACACATTATGGAATTTTGAAGAAAAATAACATTGCACCATGTTAATAAAATCGATGAATCACATTATAATAATGATTTATTATTTTACCAGCTGAAATATTGGTTTTGTTCAATGACCTACATGATGCTACTTTTCTGAAATAAATAATCACAGAAATTTTATAAGAAGTTGTAATTACCTTTACACAATAATAGGAAACACTTAATACATCCCTAGTTCATCCTCTTTGTCCCTCAATTGACCACATGCTGGATAACTAAATAATAATTATTTTTCACCAAAATATATGATGTATTCATTTTCCAAACATCTCTGATTTTTTGTGTATTAATTTTTAATATAATATAAATTATTTTAGATAACATGGAATGAGACGATGTGAGATTTAGAGCCACAACATTCCAGAAATAAATTTTTTAAATAAATTAAATATATTAAATTGACCACGTGTGTGTTTTTTCAAATTTTTTTGAATAACTCCTATACTAGGGTTCTAATTGAATAATAGAGGGCACCATTGATTCCAGAATGGTGGTTTTACATTAGTCACAACTTATCCTTTGTCAGATCAGGTTATTTGTGAAAGATTTTTCATGGGCAAATTTTTTTTAAAACAAATTAACATAAAAATTTATTATATTTTTTTCAGTGCGGTGAAATAATTATTTTTAAATATACTACTATTGAGATCATCTCATGGTTGGCTACTAAACCATGGAGACACCAAGAAAATTGGAGGGGAGTATTCATGGATGATGATATAGGATCTAGAATAGATCATGGATCGTCATACCAGTGGAGTTTGAGGATCTCATAAATGATGGAAACATGTTTGTTCCTAAATTGTTATGGACCCAAACTCCAAGAAGGAAATTTTTTCTTTTAATTTTCATCATTATCTGAATCCCAAACAAACACAGATAAATTAAATGAACCTGATTTGATACATGAATCATGTTAAATTATTAATTTATTTTATTATTTCATTGATTTATCCCTCTATGTTCATCGATTCAATAATAACAGATCAAGGTGAAATGAATAACATGTGATGTTCGTTTATCAAATTTATTTTTTTTGGATTTATTCCTTTATTCATCAGACATTCATCATGGTAAATTCCTTTTGGCCTAATGTTCGATGAATCATTTGTATTAGAAAATTTTGAGATCGTTCGTTACTGCAACATATCAATACTGCAGGCACAGTTTTTGATTGGTGACGTGATCCAAGTATGATGATGGAGTCAGAGTAGATTTTTTGTACCTGTTCAAAAACAATTTGAGGCATGAAAATTTATGGATCAACTATGGAGATTTATGATCATATTTGAAATTAAAATCTATAAATATAATATGTAGAGGCTTAGAAAAATCTCGATTTCATTGTTTTGGAAATATTAGAGGTTATAACATGGCATAGATCGATGAGGAAGCGATCCCTGAAGAATCTATAAAATCTAGAGCAACAAAATATGAATTTTGGTATTAGACACCGTGAGGTACCCCTTTACTACAGCGTTAGGGTTGTGGCCAAAGTTATGGATCACACAACGTGTGTCCCATATCACACAATGTGTGACCCTCCCTGAATGACTTAGTGTGTACTTCAGAAGTACATGGACACAAGATGGAGTACAAGGGAATATACACACCATTTACAATGACACATACATGACCATGATACATGAACATGGTACCTTGTGTCCCTACATGTCATGTATCCTCTTCTAGATGTAGTGTATTTGTAGACTACATGTCGTGTGAGGAACTTATACACCGACCAGACATAGGATAACATGATGAAAATTGTATCACATGGTACATGCCATTTAGAACCTTAAATAGTGATTGGGGATTTTCTTTTTATTTTGGACAATTATTGGTTGAGTGTGTTCCTTTTTTTTCTTTCCTTAAGGGTACAATAAAGCACTACATCCACATTATGAGATTTTGATCCCCTCTAGATCCGCAGTCTCAGATAGAGTTGTGTTGTCCATCTATAATATTGTAGTGAGATCCTCTATCAACCCTAGATGGATTTTTTGGAATCCATATAACTTCCTGAAGTAGGGTGTTGATCCCTCATCTATTAGTCCACATCAATAGTGTTTTTTGGTATCATTAGAAAATGTTCCCCTTTGTAGTTGGTCAGTCCTGAGTGTATTTGTGGTATCCCAAAGTGGTTATGGGTGTGACACCTTATCTATGTATCAATGTATTCTTATACCATTACATTATCTTTGGGCGGTCCCAATGAGCTATAACATTTTGTTGAGTGTCTTGGAGGATAGCTTGGCTCGTGGAAGGAGTTCCCCATGAACAAGCATTGCATCAATTAGAATCTGGTGGATGACCGTTGGATTTGAACACCTGATGGAATGGTGTCTCATCTATGTATATTTGTGTTTTTCTCCTATTATTCATTATTTGTTTAATCTTTTAATTTTCTTACCACACTTGGTTCATTGTGTTTACTGTTTTATGAGTTTCTTATTGTGTATTACTGGACTCAGCCCTGCAATGAAAACTCCCACACATGTTGTGTCATGTGCAGAGGATGACGCATATGGTGGTGTTCAGGGATGATAGGGTGTGGTTGTAGTATAGATGGATATTGATAAACCTAGGCCTTTACCAGGAGCATACTATCAAAATAGTCCCAAACCTTAGAGTAGGTTAAACTCATTGCAGTTTTTGTTAGGCTTGTCTTTATCCCCTTTTTTGTTTTTAATACATTACTATTGAATTCTATTGTGCGATTGTAGTGGTATGCATTCACGTTTTTCAGTTTTTTTCCATTTTTTCATATTGTTCTAGATGATGAGTGTATGTTTACACGTATGTTAGGCTAATGATTCACATTTGTGAAACATGTTTACTCTGCACTAGTCACCTGCCCCTGGTCTATTGGTGGAGGGCTTGGGTTAGTAATGGTTTGGACCCTTAGGGACATGTTGTGATAGAGTTGTATTAGAGCAGTCATTTCAACATCAGGACTAGGGGGTCTGTGTGATTGGTTTGGTGTAACAATGTTTCGTGTTTTGAGTTCAAATTACAGGACTTCGATTCTAGTGTGGTTATGGTGGCCTATGTATCAATATAATGGAATATTCATAATGTGAAATCCAAATATATTATAATATTTTCATTTAGAATATATATAATTTTGTTTTTGTTATCATTTATAACCAAATTTTAACATATGTAATACACAAAATAGAATTATCTTGAGTTAGGGGAAAGAATGAGTTTTACCACCTTTTATTGGTGAACATATTTTAAAACAAAAATTTGTCACTTTTAAAAATTTTATTTTTAAAAATAAACATAATTTTTTAATTCAAAACTTACATATCAGTCTATGGTGATTTTCTTGGATTTTTCATAGAAATTTCATTTTTTTATGAATTGTGAAAATTACTATAATTTAGTCAAAAGATGCCATTGTGTATAAATAATTATCAATGATTAATTAAATTTTATATTTTTTTTGTGATTCAAATTAGGTCAATCATAAATTTATATATAAAATTAATTTCATTACAACCAATATCACATAGAAATTTAATATACAAAAATTATCATACATTTTAACCATTTTCTACTTTAAAAAACCTGTTATTTCCCCACATCTTGAGGATTAGAATTAATCTTAATTTTCCCACATCCATGATTAAAAATTTGAAAATATGAGATAACAAGATGTTATTTTTATGATATTTTTGTTCTAAAAAGAGCTCAGTAAATTTTTAGCAAATATACTAGAAAAAGTGATTAAAATTAATTACGGACATTAAGGTAAAATTTATCTTATAAGTGACCAAACATTAACATTAAGGACCAAAAGGACCTAGATACCTGTAAAATATCCGTTGAACTCTAGTAATTTTTCCATATACCCATTTAATTAAAAATTTATGGCTAATTGGAATATTATTAAAAGGATGTTCCCTATATAAAAGGTTATGTAATGAAAAATAAAAAAAAACATTCCTTAACTTTAACAATTATAAAACGTTTATATTTATAAAATTCATCATATTTTAGAATATAAATATCATTTTTAAATATATATGGGTTATTTTATCATAATAATTTATCTATAATAATTACATAAGTTCTAGAAAGTTCAAATTTATAAAATATTCCAATGTAGTAATTATTTATTAAATAATTAACTAAAATAAATGATACAATAAATATTAAAAGTGATGTTAATTGAATGATTTTTTGTATTTATTTCATTTGTAGATGAATATATCCATTTCTACAGGTGTGAAAAAATATATTTTAATTCAAATATAATATAAATATTTTAAAATTAACTTTAAATTAATAATTTCAAAATTTACAATACATTTATTTTAATGTTAATGCAATTTTATTAAATGATTCAAAATTAAAAAATATATTATATTCTTAAAAGTGACTTCTCAGATAAAATAAATATTATATATGGTATATTAATGTACCATTAATTATTTTATTATTAACATAATGACCCATATATATTAAATTTTTTTTAACACGGTTCGGGTTTATGCCGCATTTTAGCACATCAAATGCTGTCACGACCCGTCCTCGGGGCCCGTGCCGTGACTACCCCAAGCCCGCCTTCCGTAGGCCAGGGGCTGGCGACTAGCACCAAGGCATAAATCCCGGTAAAAAGGGAAGGAATTGCCTTTATAAAGTAAACAATCACACAGAGTACAAGCGGAAGAAGTAAACACTTAGTAAAAACTGAGTACATCAGTAAGTGCGGAAAGTAAAAAGGGGCCGGAAATACAAGCCCAACTATAAAGTAAAACTCAAAAAGGAAAACAGCAACTGAAAAGTTAAGCTGCTACACCGAGATGTCCACCGGAAATCCCACCTGAAGGGTGGGTACAGATTGCTCCTCTTCTCCTCGGGTCCCGCCGTCCGCTCCGAGTATGTCCAACCCAGTGTTCCACCTCCGAGTACCGCCTCGTCGTCACGTCCACCTCTGGGTACCGTCTCGTCGTGAGTTCCTCCTCCGGGTACCATCTCGTCGTCTAGTCCACCTCCGGGTACCGTCCAGTCCTCGAACACTCGGCCTCTGTTAGCACTGCCCGTCGTCTGCAACCAACACAACGAGGTGTGGCCATAGCCTGTGCAGTGGTGAGTATAACGATACTCAGTAGGGACCCCGAGGCCCTCAAGGTCTCACTAAAACCAACAATGATAACCACATAGAAGATCTCAACAGATAACCACTACTTAGGTATATGCACATACATATACCTAAGTTATCATGTAACCCATCTCAATCATGAGGAAACACAAGGATTGTGAAATCAACGGATAACTACTACCCAGGTATATGCCCATACATATACCTAACTTATCAAGTGACCCTTCTCAATCATGAGGTAAACACAAAGGTCAAAAGTCTCAACTCAAACCAAGATTTTCATTATCGAAACTGTAACTACTGAAGAGCTCCATCTCTAGAGTGTACAGTGGTCCTGTCATGACTCCGAGGTACTGCTCACTAACCTAAGACTGCTGAAGTACTCCTCCTGTCGAGTACCGTGGGTCAGCCACCCAGACACAGTAGTGCTTCCCGCCGAGGTATGTCACCCAAACACAGTAGTGCACACCCCCTAGTAGCCTGCTGAGGTACTCTCCGGACGAGTACAGCGGGTCTGCACTGTCACACAGGTAGTGCTCCGTCCTCCATGGGTTTTCACCTCTGAAAGTAGTTCTCTGTCCACTGGGCTAGTCGACTCACTCCTAGTCGAGTCGGATAAGTAGTTTTCAGGTCTCATCCAGTTACACGGTCTCCGTACTCCGCACGCTCGTCACTAGGAGGGTCCGCTCCACGAGCTACAGGTCGATACTCCAAGTGTCTCAAAGTCCCACGAAGAAGTATCTGAAAGGACCGCCTCGTCATAGGGGTCTCAACACAACAGACGGCGCGTCAATCAGACACCCGGTCTGTGAGTTATTAGCCTTTTCGTCCCTGGGGCCCGGTTGGTTTCGTGAGCGAACCAAACTCGACTGTATATTAACTGTACCCCAAACTCTCATAGGGTATACTCATAGGGACCGTTTCTCAATGATATCACCAACGCCACTGACGGTTCGTCAAACAGACGTTCTGTCAGAAAGGTATCAGCTTTTCCGTTCCAGGGGCCTGGTTGGATTTCTGTGCGATCCAACCCGGCCACTGTCCATCTGCATCCAAATCTCGGGCGGAGAATGTCAAAAGTTCTGTATCGTCAACAGGAACTCAATGCAACAGACGACGTGTCAATCGGACGCCCGGACTGAGAGTTATTGGCTTTTTCGTTCCAGGGGCCCAGTTGGGTTTTAAGGAAAAACCAACCCTACCGTAGTCCACCTACATCCAAAACTCGGGCGGAGTATGCCAAAAGATCAGACTCATCAAGAGGAATTCAATGAAAGAGACGGTGCATAAATCGGACGCTAGATCTGTTAGTTATTGGCCTTTCCGTCTCACACCCACCCTGGGAAACTTCCTAGGAGGTCACCCATCCTGATCACTACTCTTGACCAAGCACACTTAACTATGGAGTTTTAACCACGTAGGCTCCTGAAAAAGAAGGTTCACCTTGAGTATAATATACCGAAACGACCGTCCTGATCCAAGGATCGCGTTGCCGCTGATGGCAAGTCGTTTGGAGACCCGTAGCCCAAGATACAGGCATTTGACCAAAAGTGGTCCAAAACTGGGGGTCTGGGCCCGGGCTGACCCGGCCCGACCCCCCCCCCCCCCCCTGGGTCGGCCGAACCGGGTCGACCTGCCCTGGGCGGCGACCCGTCCCGACGACCCGGGCCGGCTCGGAAAACCCGGCCCGGCGCGGCGGCGCGGGCCGGTGCGACGGCGCAGTCCGGCGCGGGCCGGCCCGGCGGCACGGCCTGGGCGCCGTTCGTGTGCCGCGCGCGGGGGGCAAAGCCCCCGCCTTTCCTCAGCTGGCGGTGCGACAACCTGCCGCGCCTAATGAAAAACGGCCCCCCTCACGTGGGGGCCTGCCTTCAAGAAAACGGGGGGCCGCCTGCCCCCCCTTTGTGAAACCGGCCCCCCTCATAATGGGGGGGGGGGCATTAAGGCTGGCCGGGGGAAATTATTTCCCCCGGTTTTCTCCCTTCTGGCCGGCCCGACCTGGCTGGCCGGTTCTTCCTCAACGGGACCGGCAAGGCCGGTCCCCCTTCCGGCTTCCGACACCGGCGGCCCGGCTGGCCACCGATCTTCTCGTTCCGCCGCGGCCCGGAACCGGCCGTGGCCTTCGTTGTCCGGCGCAGTGCGACGACACCGCGCCCCTCCACCGTGGCCCCGCTCCAGCCGTGGCGCCTTCAACATTCGTCGACGCGGCGCGACGATGCCGAACGTTTCTTGTCGCATGATCCTGCGCAGTGTGACGGCACCGCGCCACACCCGTTTCAATCCACAACAAAATCAACATGAATAGGAGGAGGGTCGGCCATGTTCGTGCGGTCCGGCCCCCTTGCGTTATTTTCTAACAATCGGCCTTTAATGAATGATAAACTTTCACAATCTTTTAAATTAAATAAAAAGAATTGGAATCAAGGCCCGACAAATATAATCCTTCAAGTTCGAAGGAGAGATCCACATAACATTAAAAAGATAAAAACCCTACCTTAATTTATGAGGTGACGAGATTCGGCGTCGTGAAAAGAGATGTCGCGGAAGAAGACGTCGTCGGTATTGCGGGTATGGCGTCGCGGAAGACGGTTCCCGATAATGTGGCGTTCTTCGTCGATGTCCGATTGTTCTTCGCGTTCTTTGTGAAGAGGATCATGAAACTTCATGACTTCTAAGCCTTCTTTCCAATAGCTCTCAAACAACACCACCCAACCAAAAGAAATAAGTTCTCCACTTATTTAATTAACTTCACATGGCTTTTGAAATTCAAGTGTTTGAAATTCAAAAGACTCACACAACTCACCACATTAAAATCAACTCATTTAAGACATAAGTTATAACTAAGTTAAAACCATTTATGTGGGAGTTGAGGGGTTTTAGAGGATATGAAGAGGTGGGGTTTCTGTGGGCCCCACCACCCTCATAACCTCCCAATGGAAGTTGGGTGGTTACCCAACTTCCACCATGAACTAACACTTAGAGTAAGTTAATAAAAATTGTAGTGTAGTTATAAAATAAACTTCCACAGTTTTTATTATCAACACTCGTGTAAACACAACTCCGGAACAGGAGTTCCTATGTAATTACCGGCGCTGCGTTTCCATCGGTGCCCTCAGAATTCGATTCCGTGCATCGGTTCAAAAGATAGAAATTCCCGCTGGCTCATTCACTGAACGTACCCGAGCCAAACTTCGGAAATTAATTACGGGCACACCGGGCCTCGGAATCAGGCGTCGTCCGAAACTTTGTTCTTGTAAAATTCCAAAGAAAATTAAGAAAAAATTTACCTTGAAATTTCCGGGTCTTTACATTACTCCCACCTTAGGGCTTTACGTCCCCGTAAAGCTTCAACACAAATTAGGGTCACAAAAGCGGTACAGAGCACGCATCTGAGCCTTCTGCTCCTATGTGCTCACCTGGAGGTTTCCATACTTCCAAAGAAAGTGCACCCAAGGAATTGATCGTCCTCATAGGATCTGCTCCTGCCGATCCTCGATCACCCCTGGAATCTCCGTGAAAGACACCCCATCGCCATCGTCCAGCTCCTCATGGTCTATGGTATGCGAAGGGTCGAGCACGTATCTCCACAGTTGAGATTTGTGGAAGTCGTTATGCACCTGGGGCAACTGCGGTGAATGGGTCAAGCGGTAAACCACCCCGCCTACCCAGCTGGGGACCTGAGAAGGTCCGCTGAAGCCCAGAGATAACTTGCCGCCTTGGCCACATCTCCGTAAACCTCGTTGAGGTGAGACCCATATAAGGACGTGATCGTCATCCTCGAACTCCAGAGGTCTCCATTTTCTGTTAGAACTGGAACTCGAAAGGCTGCTGCCACGAGGGTAAGGTTGACCGACTCAATAGTGATCGGTCGCACCCTCCTGTGCAAGAGTTACCCTGCGCTGCCTGGGGTTTCCTTTTCCGCCGACCAAGGAAAACCCATCCCGATGTTTTCCTAAAACCGTCAATTTGAGTATGAACAGTTGTTGCCCATTGCATACTCAAACTAACGTCGTATGGCCTTGAAACTGCCACCAAGAGATTCCAACCGAAACTCTCACCTCGAGGGTCTGACCACACCATCGGCGTAAGTGTGATTATCGAGTCTCCTCCCAAGGTATCTCCAGACGTGAGCATCAAGTCCACGGCATACCGGAAACTCTAGGTCTGGATCAAGATTTGTGAAAGCATGGAATGATTCACATCGACGTCTGTTACTACAGCAGCTATTAGTGGACAAAGACTGTCCATTGAATCATTTCTAGAGCCATTGGGTCACACTCCTTGACCGCATGCAGCTCCACTCTTCCTCTGCCGTCCAGCTCCCTAAGGCTGGCAGGAATAACTAAGGCGGGTGGTTGTACAATGTTAGGATGTACACCACCTCATGCTGCTCTCCATGCTCTGCCTCCACGTCTGCTACTTCGTAGACTCATCTCTCCTTTAAGATTCCTCTTCTTTAACACGCCTGAGTCTCTAAGACTGGCACCGGTTTCCTGTTTCTTACTGTACTGTGCATTCTTCATCCCCTCTTGGATGTCCTGGACCTCCTTTAGTCTCACAAGAGCTGCTATGATTTCTTCTATTCCGAAAAGATAAATCCGGTCTCATCCCCTGGATGAACCACATACGTTGCCTAATACCGTCAATCCCAACATGAATGATGCATTCATACCATGGATGACATGGTAAGGCCTCGACGTAAATACCAATAGATCCAACTGTCACTCTCACCTCCAAGGGTCGAGTCACACTATCGGCATCAGTGTGAGGTCACTGGGTCTCCTCCAGTAGAAATCTCGAAAGTGAGGGTCACGTCAACAGTTTTAACTAGGACCACTCAGTATCAACCAAACAAAAGACATGAAAGTAAACAACGATAAGTGTCTTTTTTTATTGCAGCTCTTAGTACAAGACACGAATACAACAACAACATGGAACTAGAAGTACAAGGAACGAATCCACTAGTTCCGCTCCTGTCCACCTGCTCCCGGAGCTCTACTGCCTTTGTGGCTCCTCCAAAGCCTGCGGATCAACTGTACGAGGAGTCGGACAGTCACGTGCCAGGTGACCCTTTCCGCCGCATGAGTAACACAACCTGCTTCTAGCACGCCTAGCTCTGTTCCCACCCAGGGTGTCCCGAACCACCGGTCCTAAAACCCGAGATCGTCCAACTGCTAGTATGGTCCTCCTGGACCTCTGAATCATCTGTCTACTACCCATAGATGACTCATCTACTGATCGAAAAACACGCGGAAATGGCAGATGCTCATGTACATGCTCGGGGTGTAGAGCTACTGGCACAAACTCCACCCTGAAGAAGGTCTCGAAGTCTTCCCATTCGTAGTTTATCCCATCGCAAAACTGAAACAAGTGGCTCCACCACCTGCCTGCTGCTGCCTGAAGGAGGCTGGTAGCAAAGATCATCATGAAGTCTGTCGGCGTCCCCACTAGCCTGAAGACTCTCATCACAGCCTCCAACCAAACCTCAGCCGCCTGAGGGTCCGTCTCTCCCCGGAACCTGGGTCACCTCTGGCGCTGGAACTCATGCAGCGTGCTCAAGCGTCGTGCATCGCCTACTACTGGGGCTGGTAGCATCTGTGGCCCAACGGGTAGCAGTACTGCTGGTGCCTCCGCTGGTGCCTCAACTGCAAGAGGGCCATGTACCGAAGCCTCGTCGCTCGACAGGCTGTCAGCACGCACGTCCCTCGGGGCTCTAGTTGGTCTTCCGTGAAAAGGCATCCTGAAAGAAACATCGTGACATGGTGAAACGTTTATACCTAGTGAGCTGACCTGATTTGAGCTGTTTTAAGGGAAAACCTTTGAAAACACACACGAAATCAGTGTTTCGTGCACAAAGTCAGAAATAAGTTGTCAAGGTCATGGTGTATGGATACGTCGGCCGCCCACACAAACACTGGTCTACCTATCTGAAAACAACACTCGGTACTCTCAACACTATTGCTTCACAGAAAGAAACATCAGATTTATAAGTTCATCGGTAGAACCGAACTCCTTTGATACCAATTTGTCACGACCCGTCCTCGGGGCCCGTGCCGTGTCTACCCCAAGCCCGCCTTCCATAGGCCAGGGGATGGTGACTAGCACCAAGGCATAAATCCCGGTAAAAAGGGAAGGGATTGCCTTTGTAAAGTAAAGAATCACACAGAGTACAAGCGGAAGAAGTAAACACTAAGTAAAAACTGAGTACAACAGTAAGTGCGGAATGTAAAAAGGGGCCGGAAATACAAGCCCAACTGTAAAGTACAACTCCAAAGGGAAAACAGCAACTGAAAAGTAAAGCTGCTACGCCGAGCTGTCCACTGGAAATCCCACCTGAAGGGTGGGTACAGATAACTCCTCTGCTCCTCGGGTCCCGCCGTCCGATCCGAGTATGTCCCGCCCAGTGGTCCACCTCTGGGTACCGCCTCGTCGTCACGTGCACCTCTGGGTACCGTCTTGTCATGAGGTCCTCCTCCGGGTACCATCTCGTCATATAGTCCACCTCCACGTACCGTCCACTCCTCGAACACTCGGCCGCTGTCAGCACTGCCCGTCGTCAGCAACCAACACAACGAGGTGTGGGCATAGCCCGTGCAGGGGTGAGTATAACTATACTCAGTAGGGACCCCGAGACCCTCTAGGTCTCACTAAAACCAACAAGGATAACCACATAGAAGATCTCAAAAGATAACCTCTACTTAGGTATATGCCCATACATATACCTAAGTTATCATGTAACCCATCTCAATCATGAGGAAACACAAGGATTGTGAAATCAACGGATAACTACTACCCAGGTATATACCCATACATATACCTAAGTTATCAAGTGACCCATCTCAATCATGAGGTAAACACAAAGGTCAATAGACTCAACTCAAACCAGGATTTTCATTATCGAAACCGTAACTGCTGAAGAGCTCCATCTCTAGAGTGTACAATAGTCCTGTCACGACTCTGAGGTACTGCTCACTAACATAAGACTACTGAAGTACTCCTCCTTTCGAGTACCGCGGGTCATCCACCCAGACACAGTAGTGCTTCCTACCGAGGTATGTCACCCAAACACAGTAGTGCACAACCCTTAGTAGCCTGCTGAGGTACTCTCCGGACGAGTACCGCGGGTCTGCACTGTCACACAGGTAGTGCTCCGTCTGCCATGGGTCTGCACCTCATAAAGTAGTGCTCCGTCCACTGGGCTAGTCGACTCACTCCTAGTCGAGACGGTCAAGCAGTCGTCAGGTCTCATCCAGTTACACAGTCTCCGTACTCCGCACGCTCGTCACTGGGAGGGTCCGCTCCACGAGCTACATGTCGATACTCCAAGTATCTCAAAGTCCCACGAAGAAGTATCTCAAAGGACCACCTCGTCATAGGGGTCTCAACACAATAGACGGCGCGTCAATCAGACGCCCGGTCTGTGATTTATTAGCAATTTCGTCCCAGGGGCCCGGTTGGTTTCGTGAGCGAACCAAACCCGGTCGTATCTTAACTGTACCCCGAACTCTCATAGGGTATACTCATAGGGACCATTTCTCAACGAGATCACCAACGCCGCTGACGGTTCGTCAAACAGACGTTCTGTCAGAAAGGTATCAGCTTTTCCGTTTCAGGGGCCCGGTTGGATTTCTGTGCGATCCAGCCCGGCCAATATCCATCTACATCCAAATCTCGGGCGGAGAATGTCTAATGTTCCGTATCGTCAACAGGAACTCAACGCAACAGACGGCGCGTCAATCGGACGCCCGGTTTGAGAGTTATTGACTTTTTCATTCCAGGGGCCCGGTTGGGTTTTAAGGAAAAACCAACCCAACCGTAATCCACATGCGTCCAAACCTCGAGCGGAGTATTCCAAAAGATCCGTCTCATCATGAGAAATTTAGAGAAACAGACGGCGCGTAAATCGGACGCCCGATCTGTTAGTTATTGGCCTTTCTGTCTCACACCCACCCTGAAACATCCCAGGAGGTCACCCATCCTGATCACTACTCTTGGCCAAGCACGCTTAACTATGGAGTTTTAACCACGTAGGCTCCCGAAAAGAAAGGTGCACCTTGAGTATAATATACCGAAATGACTGTCTCGATCCAAAGATCGTGATGCCGCTGACGGCGAGTCGTTTGGAGACCCGTAGCCCAAGATACGGGCATTTGACCAAAAGTAGTCCGAAACTGGGGGTCTGGGCCCAGGCTAACCCTGCCCGACCCCCCCCCCCTGGGTCGGCCAAACCGGGTCGACCTGCCCCAGGCAGCGACCCAGCCCGACGACCCGGCCCGGCTCGGAAAACCCGGCCCGGCGCGGCGGCACGGGCCGGTGCGGTGGCGCGGTCCTGCGCGACGGCGCGGGCCGGCACGGAGGCGCGGCCTGGGCGCCGTTCGTGTGCTGCGCGTGGGGGGCAAAGCCCCCGCCTTTCCTCAGCTGGCGGCGAGGCAACCTGCCGCGCCTAATGAAGAACGGCCCCCCTAAAGTGGGGGCCAGCCTTCGAGAAAACGGGGGGCCGCCTGCCCCCCCTTTGTGAAACCGGCCCCCCTCATAACGGGGGGGGGGCATTAAGGCTGGCCGGGGGAAATTATTTCCCCCGGTTTTCTCCCTTCCGGCTGGTCCCCCTTCCGGCTTCCGACACCGGCGGCCCGGCTGGCCGCCGGTCTTCTCGTTCCGCCGCGGCCCGGAACCGGCCGCGGCCTTCGTTGTCCAGCGCAGTGCGACGACACCGCGCCCCTCCACAGCGGCCCCGCTCCGGCCGCGGCGCCTTCAACTTTCTTTGACGCGGTGCGACAGCATCGCGTCCTTGCATTATTTAACGACGCGGCGCGATGGCGCCACACGTTTCTTGCTACATGATCCTGCGCAGTGCGACGGCACCACGCCACACCCGTTTCAATCCACAACAAAATCAACATGAATAGGAGGAGGGTCTGCCGTGTTCGTGCGGTCCGGCCCCCTCGTGTTATTTGCTAAGAATCTGCCTGTAATGAATGATAAACTTTCACAATCTTATAAATTAAATAAAAAGATTTGGAATCAAGGCCCGACAAATATAAACCTTCAAGTTCGAAAGGGAGATCCATATAACTTTAAAAAGATAAAACCCCTACCTTAATTTAAGAGGTGACGAGATTCGGCGTCGCGAAAAGAGATGCCGCGGAAGAAGACGTCGTCGGTATTGCGGGTATGGCGTCGCGGAAGACGGTTCCCGAGAACGTGGCGTTCTTCGTCGATGTCTGATTGTTCTTCGCGTTCTTTGTCAAGAGGATAAAGAAACTTCAAGACTTCTAAGCCTTCTTCTCAAAAGCTCTCAAACAACACCACCCAACCAAATGAAATAAGTTATCCACTTATTTAATTAACTTCACATGGCTTTTGAAATACAAGTGTTTGAAATTCAAAAGACTCACACAACTCACCACATTAAAATCAACTCATTTAAGACATAAGTTATAACTAAGTTAAAACCATTTAAGTGGGAGTTGAGGGGTTTTAGAGGATATGAAGAGGTGGGGTTCGCGTGGGCCCCACCACCATCATAACCTCCCAAGGGAGGTTGGGTGGTTACCCAACTTCCACCATGAGCTAACACTTAGAGTAAGTGAATAATAATTGTAGTGTAGTTATAAAATAAACTTTCACAATTTTTATTATCAACACTCGAGTAAAAGCAACTCCGGAACAGGAATTCCTAAGTAATTACCGGCGCTGCGGTTCCATCGGTGCCCTCGGAATTCGATTCCGGGCAACGGTTCAAAAGATAGAAATTCTGGCTTGCTCGTTCACTGAACGTACCCGAGCCAAACTTCAGAAATTAATTCCGGGCACACCGGGTCTCAGAATCAGGCGTCGTCAGAAACTGCATTCTTGTAAAATTCCAAAGAAAATTAAGAAAACATTTTCCTTGAAATTTCCAGGTCTTTACAAATGCGCTTGTTTTCAAATTGATTTCCCAGACACATAGTGATTTTATATTATAAATTAGATATAATATTAATAATTTAGTGGCTAAATATTTTCTAATAAATCTCGCATTATTTTATTCTTAAATGTATAATTAATTAGTTTAGAAAAATAGATGATTTAATAAAAAATCAAAATGATAAAAATGTGGAATCCTATTAGTTATGAAAATATATTATTAAAATGCAAATATTTATAGTGGTGCAGGTTTTAATGAACTATTATTCACATTTAAACCATTATTTTTCCATTTGGAGTAACTTTATGTAAGCTCGACCACCCATCAATGAATACCCATTATTATTTACAATAGTGGCACTTCAACTCCACTATATAAAATGGGTATTCTAACCCTTCCACACACATCTGAAGCCCCTTTGGATCTAAAAATATCTTCCACAATAGTTTACAAACATATCATCCATAAACCAATACACCTCTCTGTGGTCCAAAAGTAATTCAAAGATGATTTTGGTATAAACCAAGAGATGTTTCCCAATTTATAGGTAACCATATCTCTCTAATTTTTTAATTTAGTTTCCATTCTATAGTCCCTTTAATCTTTGTATTATATGATTAGATTACAAATCATGTATCAAAAAAATTATTGATGTTTTTATTCCAAGGGTTCTTATCATGTCTTGTACCCTGGGGCCCATGACGTGACTATCCCAATACTGCCATCCATAGGCCAGGGAATGACAACTAGCACCGAAAGGCATATACCTAAAAAACGGAAGGGAATTTCCTTTAAACATGCAAAGACATTGTCCAAAAATACAATGAGAATTACCCATGTATTAAAACTACAGTATTAAAAATGTGTGTACTAAAATTAAAGAGTAATGTAAGTAATGGTGCAAGAATACAAGCCCGACTGAAAAATACGACATCAACATAAAAACAGCTCTCAAAATAGTCCCCCATGGTTCTTAACTAAAGGGTAGGTATAGATCATGGTTGGTCATCACTGGGGAACATCACTTCAAATGATTCACCATCAAGTACTATCCAGTCATGGATCCCATACCCCGGTCAAAGTTATCTTTTGTCTGCACAAGACACAACAAGGTTCGTTCAATGCCAATGCAGCGGTGAGTATAATAATACTCATTGAGGACCATGACACCCTTGAAGGTTTACCTGAGTTTCAAAATGGAAAAACACAAATAATGACCTAAATCACAATGTATGATGCAATAGACACAACTCAAACTAGGTATACAACATAGAGTTTCAGAATATAGATGAATCACCCAAAACTATATCATCTTATTCTTTTAGAAGATTCACAACTCTTCCATAAGAAGTTGTTTTACTAATATTCCACTGGTGGATGCAAATAACTATTCAATGATTGGCCACTTGAAGGTGGGTCCTAGTCAGGTCATGATAATATTGATCCCCACAAGTTCACTAAAATGTTGATTGACACTGGGTCTCTAGAATGTTAATCCACACATATTCAATGGATTACTGATCCATATAGGGTCCCTGGAAGTTGATCAACACAGGGTCACTAGAATGCTGATCCACATAGTGTCACTAGTTGCTGATCCACAATGGGCCACTCTTAAATAGGTCCTTTTCATGTAGATACGATGTTGATCTACACAGGGTTGCTATGATGCTGATCCACACATGGTCGCTACATCAAAGATAGCGGGTCACATGATTCCCTTTCATAACATGCCAGATTCAAGGAGAAATTCTCCTATAGACATTAGTCATATTTTCAGCTAGTATGAATTCTCACAAAAATCATACCCAAGGGACAACCCCGTTATAGGGGTCCCAACATGATAGACGATGCTTCAATCGAATACACAATTTGTGAGATATGGGCACTTTTGTAAAAAAGGCCCACTTTGATTCTAGTCTTATCCAACCCATGGCACACATCAATCTCATTCATAAATCACTAAAATTATCTCCAAAGTACCACTCACTCATAAGGTTTATAAGTTTAGAGACGGAGTGCATATCAGTTGCCTATTCTGTTGGATACACCCCTTTTTGTGAAATGGGGGTGATCGTACCTCGGTCCGACCCGGCTTGGTCCGGCCCGCAGGAATATGCCAGAGGTACTGCTTCCAAAAAGTGAACCCAACACCACAGATAACGTGTCAAATAGACACATTGTTCATTAGTAACATGCATTTAATTATTCAGGGTCTGGTTGGGTCTAGGCCCAGTCTGAGTCGGTCTGACTGGCCTGACTCAGTATCACCGGCCCGAAATAATAGTTTCCAGGGTCTACCTGTCCCTTCATGGGACCGGCCTATTATGGGTTGGCCCGGTTCACTGGGTTACACCCATTGGGTTTGGCCCATTGGTTCGTTGGACCGGTCCGCGATTAGCCCAGCCCACATGGTGGTGCATAACACACCCACATTGTCCCGATGGGCTGTGGGTCTAGCCCCCTTGGCGAGACTGCGTCCTTCAGATGGCGGACCGCCATCTCCACTGGAACTCTGGTTGAGGGGCCATTTTTTCATATCTAGTAGTTCATGAGGCCATGTCGTTCCCCCTTGCCATCGGCGACGCCTGTGGGAGCTACCCTTGTCCTGCGTGGCCTGCTCGAGCTGGTAGTCGTGGTGCGTGGTAGTGCGCCACATCCCCTCGCACATGACCGGTCTCCATATGTCTCCCCTAGACTCCACCAACAACCACCGACATAGCGCATTAGTGGCTTCTTCCTCAGGCCACCAGACGCTATCTAGTGGTCCGTTATTGGTGCCACAAATGCCTTCGAGGCTCTCAGGTCACTATCACTGCTGCATGACCCTCTATTTCATGTTGCCATCAAGTTGAAAATTTCCCCCTGAAGTACACATCATGAAAAAAACTACGGAGATTATGGGCTTTGTCTGTTTGGCCGGCCCATTCCTCGTTACATGATAACAAGTGTTAGACAATTTAATTAATCAACTATAACCTCTATAGAAACCCCCTACCTTGATTAGACATCTGATGACGATGATCAATAAAACCACCATTGTCGTTGTCTTCGGTTTTTGATTTGGTGGAGCTCATCACAACTCACTGAAACTAGTTAGTCATCCAAGTGGTTGGCATCACAATACATTATTAGAGCTTCATCACATGGTGATTTCTTGACAACAACACTCCTCGAATTCCATATAAATTTGGAGGAATAAGTGGGTAATTCTTCAATGAATTTATGATGTTTATTTAATTGATAAACCTCCCAAATTCCAATAGTGCGATTATAATAAAAGAATAGTAATTCCATTTAATGTCTTGACATGTCGTTGAACCTGCCACTACTACTTTTATGTTGGAGGATAAAAAGAAATAAAAAAACCTTATTATTTAATTATTTTTTTATATTTCCAAAAACTATCTTTTCTCCCAAGCTTCTACGCTCAAAGTGACACCTCCCATAAATGAATCTCAGTGTTATTGGTTCAATGATGCCCTCATATTTTTAATCCGAGCATTGACTCAAAATATAGAAAAATCCACCTGCATGTTTACTTAATGTACCTAAAATAGTTCATAAATTTAACCGGGCACACCGAGCCTCGGAATCACGCAATTTCAATTTTCACAGACTTTTAAAAATTTCTTATAATTTCAAAAAATGGAGAATATGGGCCTTTATAATCTCCCACCTTTGTTATTTTCATCCCAAAAAGACACAACATGAACTATGGAAACAATTGGGGGATCTGGGCACGAATCACAGCCTGCCACTCCTATATGCTCTCTTAAAGGTTCTCGTGGTGCCAGCGAACTCACAGTATAGATAGAAATTATCCACAAAGGACCTACTCCTGTCGATCCTCAATCTCCATTAGACCCTCCATAATCATCTCCCTATCATCAATTTCAAGCTTTCTCATGTCGATAACATGAGATGGATCAGGAATGTACTTCCTCATATGTAACATGTGGAAAACATCATGCAATCAATGCATTTTTGGGGTATGATCTAAGTGATACGATACCTCACCAACTCTAATGAGAACCTAAAAGGGTCTAATAAACCACTAAGATAGATTTTCGCCCATACCAAATCATAACAAACACTGTCAAGGTGAAAACCATAGGAAGACACAGTCTCCCTCCATAAACTCCAAAGGTGTTTGTCTCCTCTCAGCATAAGACTTCTGCCTACCCTGTATTTTCCTCATCTACTCCTGGATGATCTTAACCTTCTTAGTGGTAGTCCATACCAAATCTGGACCCATAAGTGATGACTCCCCAGGGTCTATCTAGCAATGAGGTGACCAGAAAAGATGATAATACAAGTCCTCAAATGGTGCCATACCGATGGTGGAGTGATATATGTTGTTGTATTCGGACTCCCTCAAGGGAAATTGATCCTCCCAAATGCGGAAAAAATCATGGATGAAAGCATGAAACATGTTCTCTACTCTCTGAATGTTCTGCTCGATCTTACTATTCATTTGTCATAGTCCTGTCACAAAATCCATGGAAATTCAATCCCACATCCTCTCTAACACCTCATGTGGTTCCACTATCCCTGTTGGAACCTGATGCTTGACTATCACTTGTTGAATAGTGAGGAATCATGAAACAAGCTCTACCACTGCTTTCATCATCCAAGGCCTCCAATGCTGATTCCAGGTGTCTTTGTACATATTCACCAAATCAAGATGTACCGCCATAGGGATAGAATGGAACATCCTCCAATCATCCTCTCGTAGAACTATATGTACCATGGTGCATCCTATAAAGAGGATTACAAGCTCCCCATCTTCATAAAATCCATCAGGTTCTTATCTCGAGGATATCTCAACACATTGATCATCATAGTCAATGTCCCCATGTTATGCCTCCCTGACTCAATGATGTATTGAGGGAGTGACTATCATAGACTTGAAGTAAGATGCTCTATCAAAATATAAGAATTATATATGTAACGCGACTTGTTTCTCTGTCCTCTCACTCAAAAACTATAGACTAGACCTCATGCTGAGTGCATCTGCTACTATGTTCCCCTTTCTAGAAGTGTAGACTATCTCGAAGTCATTTTCATATTAGAACTCTATCTATCGTCGTTGTCTTAGGTTTAGGTCCTTCTGTGAGAAGATATACTTGAGACTCTTGTGATCATAATATACTATAAAATTATTTCCCATGATGTAGTGTCGCCACAATGTCAAGATGAAGACCTCTACTGCTAACTCCATGTCATGAGTAGAATAGTTCATCTCATGTTATCTCATGTGTTGTAAACCGTAAGTGATCATTTATCTCTCCTGTATCAGGACACATTCACATCCAGGCCCTGATGCGTCGCACTGGAGTACATACCCAACACCCTCCTTTGGTAGACTCATTATGGGGAAACTCTTCAGTATCTATCTCTTCTCCCGATTACCCTTTTGGCATCTATCCATCCATTTGATGGGATACACCTTCTTTGTCAATGCTGGCATGGGTGCCTCAACTCTTGAAAACTTAGGTATGAATCTCTGGTAGTATCCCAGCCAACCCCATGAAGCTTCTCACCTTTGTCACACATTTGGATGTCTCCCAAGAAAGCAAAACCTCTATCATTTCAGGATATACTACAACTTGATCGATGAAGATAATGTGTCCTATAATCTTGAGCTCCCATATCCTGAACTAGCACTTCAAGTTCTTATCATAAAGATGGTTCTATAGAAGTATATCCAGTACTATCTTTACATTATTGGAATTCTCCTCCTTTGACGCCGAGTATATCAAGATTTTGTTGATGAGGACCACATCAATTTGATCGAGGTATAGATAAAATATTATTTTCATGAGTCCCAAGAAAAATGCAGGGGTGTTGGTCATGCTGAATAGCATAATCATGAACTCATAGTGTCCATACTAACATCTGAAGGTCGTCTTCTGCTCATCCTCAAATCACACCCTTAGATGATTATTTACTAATCTAAGGTATATCTTTGAAAAAGAACGATCTCCCTTTAACTAATAGAAGTGATCATCAATCCTTAGATGTGGATACATGTTCTTCATGATCACCTGATTCAGGTGATGATAATCCACACAGAGCCTATAACTCCCCTCTACCTTCTTAGAAAACAAAATCGGGGCTGACCATAGTGAAAAACTGGGCCTTATGAACTTCTTACTCTACAAATCCTTGAGTTGTACCCATAACTCACGAAGCTCCATGAGATGCATCCAAAATAATGGTGTAGATATCAATGTCATCCTACTGTACAGATTGTTGTAGAAGTCTACCTCTAGGCATAATGGTAGTCGCTGAGCAATATCATGTAACACATCATCATACTGGTCCACCACTATTGGATATCTCAGACTCTCAAAATTAAATACTTCAACGGTAATCCTAACCAACTAATGTGTGATCAGTTTCAACCATTTCCTGATATTTTCATCCTATGCTACAAAGGATCCCTTATCACCAGGGAAGGAAGAACTAGTTCCATCCTCATGGACACAACACATTATGTGCCTAATGTAATCAATCTGATAATTAACTATAGGTAACCAGTCTATACCCATGATTATGTCGTATGTCTTCGAATCCACTTATAGAAGATCCTAGCTGATTCTCTCTCCTCCAAGAGTAAGCTCGCTCTACCGTAACCAGTGTGTAATCATCATATTCCCTCCTGTGGGAGTCTCTTGCCGCATGAATCGAGCCAATGACTGCACCAGAATCTACAAGATTCAAATGAGATCTGTGGTAATGAAAGATTGCATGGAACCTTTGTTTATTAGTAATGTAGATATTATGGAGTGTCCATAGATCATATCTTTAATAATCTGTATAGCACCTTGGTCATATGCCTCAGGTGCTTTGAGCTGAGCTCATCCCTTGAAACCTACTCCTTGTGGTCGGGGTGGACCACCTAGAGGTGGTGGAAGTAGAAACCTCAAACCATTGTCTACCACATACTACAAAAACCGCTCCTAAGCCACATCTGTTTCCCTATAGTCCTCCTTATTCGAATCGCTGCCACTACCTTAGCTTTCCCTCGACCGTCTGATGGTTGTAAGTGCGTCTAGTTAGGTAGTCGCGATCCATGTGGCCCTGCCCACTGGTTGTGAATCACAACCTATTATTCTGTAGGTCTGATATACCTAATGAGCCTGACACCACTGAACCTATGTCCTGGGGTCATCCACCAGAAGATATGGTCCGCTTAGACCACTTTGTCATCTTCCTACTACCATCCTTAAATTAACCTGCTATGTGTCGCCCGATGTTGGGTCTCCATGATAGTGTCTGCTCAGCAAGAAATATCTTCACCGTGAGTTCTCTCTCAAGAACTCTATCATGATTCAGAATGCTATGAGATACAATCGAAGCTCTAATCTCCCATCAGAGTCCCTGCTCAAAGGTCTAGTACCTAAATAAAGGGTCTTGAATTATATTTTCAGAGTACCTCGAGAGGGAGGTGAACTACTCTGAGTACTGGGCCACAGTAATTCTAGACTACTATTAGTGTAGGAGCTCATTGATATTCATAGAGTGTAGCTCCACTGGAACTACCGCTTCCTTTAAGAGGACCATAAAATCTGCCCAGGTGAGGATTACCTCATTGTGGATCTAGAACTTCATTCTCCACCATCTCTCTACTTCTCCCTAGAAAATAAGGACATCTATGATTACCAGCTAGTCGGATGGTGTACCAACCAAGAAAAAACACCAGCCACAACCTGTATCCAGTCTTCAGCCTCCTGCGGATCCATATTTCCACATAACCTCAAAGGTATCTACCTCTGGACACGTTCAACACTCTCAGTTCGCATGAATCGTTTTTCTGTGTGGCTGGTAGAATGTGTTCCCTCTTAGTGGTGGTGCTACTAGTACACCACCAGAAGGTGCCTACATACTAAGAGGGTCCTGCACTGAAGTCTTTTTTCATAGTGGTCCTTCATCATCAACTCTCTTGGGAATCCAGGATGGTTATCTATGTTATGGCTTCCTGAAATGAAAAAGGAGTTCCACAGTAAATAAGTTATACCTGGTGAGCTGAATCAAAATGTATCTTGTAAAAATTATTAAAAATACCCCCGCAAACATTTTTTTATGTACTGAATCAGGGATGAAAATTCAGGGTCTGGGTGTATGGATACGTCACCCATCACACCATCATTAGATTCCCTAAACCAAAAGCCACACTCAAAACATTTAACATTATTTCTCCATTAAAAATATCTGAGTCCTAGTTCTTCGGTAGAAATGAATCTTCTATTACCACTTTATCATGAACCATCCCCTAAAGCCCATGTCGTGACTACCCCATGCCCACATTCCATAGGCCAGGGGATGGCAACTAGCACTGAAGGGAATATCCATAAATAATGCGAAGACATTTCCTTCAAAACTGCAAACACAATGTCCATGAATAAAATGAGAACAACCCACTTAGTAAATTTGATGTTGTAAAAAAGTTTTTAAATAAATGTAAAGAGTATTGTAGGTAAAGGTGTTAGAATACAAGCCCTACAGAGATGTACAACAGTAATATAAAAACAGCTTCTGGATTCATCCGCCAAGAATCCTACCTGATGGGTAGGTACAGCTCAATGTTTGTCATCACTATTGAACATCACGTCTCAAGATCCACCTCGGGAAATGTTCAGTCCTGCCTTCCAAAACTCAGTCAATGATTTCCGTCATCTGAACATGACTAAACAAGGTGAGGTCATTGCCCATGTAGTGGTGAGTATAACAATAGTCACTAGGGACCCAGAGACCCTCGAAGTTCTACCGAAATTATACAATGGAAAACCACAAATGAAGAACTCAATCAAAATGAGTCAAGCAATTATGTCATCTCAAACAAGGTATAAAACTAAGAGATCTATAATATAGATGATTAGTCTTAAACTATATCATTATATTCCATTAAACATTCCACAACTTTTCCACAAGAAATTAGTATACTAACGACCCACTCGTGGATGCATGTCGTTGTTCCATGATAGGCCACTATAAGGTGGGGCCTCATCTAGACATGATACTACTGATCCACACACGATCACTAGAATTCTGATCCACACAAATTCATTGGAATGCTGATCTATAGAGGGTAGCTGGAATGCTTATATGGAAAGGGTGTCTAGACGTTGATCATCATTAGGTCCTTCAAATACTTATCCAAAAAGGGTCTCTAGTTGTTGATCCTCGATAGGATTCTCTAAAACTGTTCCTTTTCGGGTATCTACGAAGAAGAACCATACATTGTCGCAATGATTCTGATCCACACATGGTCTCTACTTCAAATACAATCGTCCACAAGATTTGTTCTCATAGCACACATGACTCTGGAAGAACTGATACTCCTTCCATCAGTCTTATTTCAACTGGTAAAAATTACAGAAAAAATAATTCAGAATATACAACCATATAAGAGGTGTCCCAATGTGATAAACAACACATCGATCAGACGCTCGATCTGTGAGATATGGGCACTTTTTTAAAAAGGGCCCAGTGGGATTCAAGTATGATTCATCCATGGTCACATGTCAAACACTTTATAAATAAATTTAGAGTATCTTTAAAGAGATGCCTTGTCTAAAGGTTCCTTATGCCATAGACGGCGCATCGATCAGACACTCGGTCTGTTAGTTACTCCCCTTTCCGTGAAACAGGGGTGATTGCGTCCTTGACTAGCCTAGCTTGGTCAGGCCAGATTGAATATGCCAAAGGGAACAATTTCTAAAAGGGGACCAAACTCCACAGACAAAATGTCAAATGGACACATGGTTTATCTGTTACGAGCGTTAATTTATTCAGGGGATGGTTGGGTCTGGGCCTAGTCTGACTCGGTCTCACCGACCTGAAGCAATAGTTCCTAGGGTCTACATGACCCCACCAGCATCTATCCCTTTAAGAGTTGGTCTGGTTCACTAGTTCTGGGCCATCAGGGTCATCCCATTAGTTCATGGTCCAATGAAATGGTTGGACGAACCCGCTGACTGGGGCTCAGCCCACCCACATTGGCCCGCCAGGCCGTGGGTTTGTCCTGACTCATCGGGTGGGTCCAGACCAGTCTGCCAGATAAAGTGCCACCTTCTCCATTGGCCCTGCGATTTCAGGGCCATTACGCCCGACCGGTGGGGTGCTTCCCCACTACAAGAAACAATCAACCATTTGGCCAACCAGCTTCCACTAACGTGGAACACCAAGGGGCCACAGCTGCTGATACCTACGGTTCCTGTGGATGTCGCCCTGTTCCCGCCCGGTCGGATTGGGACGAATGCCTCAGGACCCCATGGAATGCTATAGTGTGCCATATCCCACCAACCATAGCCAATCATCGTGATACTACTCTAGTCCCCACCGACTGCCGCAAACATGTTGCTCCAGTGGGTTCTTACGCGGACCACCGAATGTTCTCTGATGGTCCATTTTTTGGTGTCATTACCACCTTCGAGGCTCTAGGTTTTCCATCACCGCTACATGACCAAATATTTCACATTGTCGTTGAGTTGGAAATTTTCCCCTGATGTTCACATCATGAATGAACTGGTGGAGGATCTGGGCCATTGTCATTTGTCCCGCACCCTGCGCATTACATGATAACAAGCGGGAGAAAATTTTATTCATCGAATAAGACTTCAAAATAAACCCCCTACCGGGATTAGGCTTCTACTGACGATGACCGAAGAAACCTCCTTTATCGTTGACATCGGTTCATGAATAGGAGGTGCTTTTCACCACTCAATGATACCAGTCTCATCGTCCATGTGGTTATTGTTGCCATTGTTTTCTTGAGCTTTGTTGTTTGGTGAAGTCATGCCAACAACCCTCCACGAGCTCCATATAAATAGGAGGGGGAAGATGTGGGTAACGCTTCAAGGAATTTATGATGTTCATTTAAATGGTGGACCTCCCAAAATCCCAATAGTTTAATTATAAGAAAATTAGTGTCAATCCATTTAATAGCATGTCATGTCATATGTCCCGCCACTACTACTTGTCCATTTGAGGAAGGTAAATAAATAAATAAAATATCATTGAAATTTATTATTCTTTTAAATATCAAAAAACTATCTTTTTCTCCCAACCATCCACGATCAATGTGAAACATCACTTAATGAATCCCATTTCTGTGGATTCAACGGTTTCCTCATATTTCTAATCCAATCACCGATTAAATATATATAAAATGCCACCCATGCATTTACTAAATGTACATTAAAAAAAGATCAGAAAATAATTTTGGGCACACTGAGCCTCAGAATCATAGATAGCCAATCTTTCTAGACTCATAAAAATTCAATATAATTAAAAAAATTACATGGAAAATCCATGACTTTTTAGTTCTACCCACAATTACACACACCTCCATATATTGGGTAACAAACATTATATATCTTTGTACGACGAACTATCGCCTCATGAAAATATGATTGTTCAATTTTTATTTACCGCCTCTCATGGTAGAAATTATGATAGAAAATATTTTTAATTATTAGATAAATTATATTGAAAATATCTATATTCTTATGTAATTTTATTTATAACATAATTTTATACTTTCCACGTTTTGTAAATATGATAATTTCATTTGAGGATGTCTGGCCTACCACCTCCTCAAAGCTATATGACTCGTTCATGCCACACATGGAACAAATAAATGATGGATTTATTAAAAATATATAACATATATAACATTGATATTATAATATATTTATAATATACATATGTATCATTTATTATTCATTATTTTAATATAATAATTAAATAAATGCAGTGTTCATGCATACGTACAACCTATCGTCTCCATGAATAGTGCACCTCATTTATAATATCCAAATATTATATACTATTCTAATTAAATATGTATGGAATATATAGGATTATTTTTCATGGTTTAAAATCACAAGATAATGAAATCATGATCATATAAATAGTAGAAACAATTTACCAGTCCAAAAATATATATGAACACTAGGAAATTAATATACACAAAAGTTAAAATAATTAAAGATTGTTAAAAAAAGGGTAATAAAATATTATAATAAGTTAATATATGATGTTAGAAAAAATATTACATTTTTTTATTTGTTAGTAACATATTTTAAACCACTATACAAAAGGACAAAGGCCACACCACAAAATGAAGGTTAATGTAAGAGATTCTTATCTCATTTTTATTCTGTGAGACATAATTAATTATTGTGAACCTCATTTATTATATATAGTTTACGTAATAAAAATTTGACATATAATATCAATAATTTTATTATCTTCAAGGTATTTAAATTTTATATTTATGATTTATTACTATTTTTTTAATTATTTTATTTCTTCATTAGTAAGTTATTTTCATCTCATTTTTTAAATTTGTAAGATTAATGTTATATTCACTACTAACTTATTTTGTTTGAAACACATACTATCCATTTTGATAAATAATATAAATATATAACTTTATTTCATAATATTAAATATTAAAATTGATTTTACACATTCATGGAACCATTTAATCAAAATCTACTCAAGTAGTAAGGGAATTTCATCTCAATATACATTCCTTTGAGAATTATTTAATATAATCCATCCATTCAATTTTATTTGTTTTATATACTTATTTATTCATGTAATACCTTGAAAAATATTATTCTCATTATATTCTATGATTCATTTCATACATTCATTGAGATTATGATTCAAATGTTTCAAAGTGTTATGAGACAATTTGTAATGTTTAAATATTATTCATAGCGTTTATCATTAAAATCTCACTTATTTTTGTAATTTTTAACATTTTATTGAAATAATCACTTTAATTTAATAAATTTTATGTGTAATTTTACTTAAATATGCATATCAGTTTTCATTGATATGATTATTTTTAAACTGTGTAACATTTTTCATAGGGTGTTCATTATAATAAATTAATATTCTCATCACGAACCCTTGAATGTATTATATTTCAGGCATGAGTCCTTTAATGTATTAGATTCTTGGTATGAATCTTTGATTGTATAGATTCATGGCACAAATATTTGATAGTATTATATTATTGGCAAGAATTCTTGAAAGTATTAGATTATTAGCATGAAACCCTGAGTATATGGCCCCAGCCTTAAACATTACATAATCTTGAGATATTTCAAGACTACACCTTGAGGATCTTTTCAGGTTTAGAGTTTTTGAGAATTAGATCATAAAACATGCATTACATCACACATTTAAACAAAGCGGTTACAGTAAAAGATGGTATTCATTTTTTCCCATCAACAGAAACATATTTAAAATAAAACATGGATTCTTTCTTGACACTTCCTTGACACTATCATCACATCATGTACCTATCCCTTGACCTGTGAAAAACATTTCAAAAACTTGTGATGAGTATAAAAAGTTCCGTAAGGGATATAAAAATATGGAATGGAAACATGAGTACATGTATACATAAGAATCAATGGAATCATACATTACTCATAAAACATAATCACTTTAACATACCTCATCAAATCATGAATAAATCATAGAAATCATAAGACATAAAGGTAACTTGAGGCATTCATAACATTCTTACGTAGGGAGTAACCCTCTTGGTTACGTTTGGATTACCCATCACAGTATATTCCCTAAATCTCTTCAGAGAAACATTAACGTTTAACTCCTTCTCATTACCCAATGCATTGAAGAGCTATATCGGGCTCACCCACCCATAGTTTATCACGGAACCACCCATCTTCATAACAATTCCCAAGAACCATAACATAATCATATCACATAAAACATGCATAATGGAAACATAACATTTCCACATTTCAATCACAAGATATCAATACAACACATTGATATAATAAAAACATTATGAAAACCGTTTTCAATACCAAAATAAAAGAAAAGTAAAACATTGTATTTATTTTTAATTTTAAAAAAAGGTATGGCTTGTTGTGGAAGTCGAAACTCAAATAATGGTCATGGCGGCGGAGAAGTCGTTGTCGCCGCATACGTACGACAAAAACATTCCGTTTTATCCTTTTGTAAAATGATTCGTATAAAAAATATTCCATTTGGATAAACATAAAATTCAAAGGGGTTTATACACCGTATAAAATAATGTTGTGTATAAAACAAAATATGCCTCAATGAATGGAGATTGAGACGAAGTCCCTTACCTCGTATCCGACATGACTTGATCGTTCTTTAATATCCTGAATAATAAACATGAGTTAATTAATACTTTCATAAGAACCTTTTTAATGTTCATTATTCCCTTTATATCATTTATTTCCATGTCATGAACACTACGTTATTATTTATGTTTATAACGGTCGTTTTAACGATTATTGGTACTTGAGTCAAAAATAAACTTCTTATATTTACAAGTTGTTCACGTAGTCAAATATCCATTATCTCATGAATGATATTGATGATGTAGATTCTATATATATCATATATATCCCATATATACATGAATTTATAATTTTACATAATCATTTAGAGGTAATAAATGAAATGCACCGTTCATGGAGACGGTATGTCGTACGTACGCATGAACACTACTTTCATTTCTATTTCATTTTTTATGGAATGGAATCATAATGACATAAAAGTATATTATAATTCCAGTATAATATCATATATAAGAACATTAATTCTTTCTTTTATACGTCCCACATATGGTATTAACGAATCATATCACTTTGAGGGGGCGGTAGTCCGCACTTCCTAAAATGAAGATATCGCGTTACCCATAATGGAAACCATAAAAGTATGACATAAATGAAAAATACATAAGCTTAAGGAAAACATAAACATATTATATATCATATATAAATATAGTGACATCTTAATGGCCACCTTTGAAGGTGTTAAATGAATATTGAACAATCATCATTTTGTGAGGCAGAAATTCGCCATCCACGGAAACTGTATGTTATTTAACCATTAGATGTTGGTGTGTGTAAGTGTAGCTAGATTAATTCTTATAACAAAATCCGAGTATATGGAAGATACTGTTTTTTTACAAAATAAATAAATAAAAACATTTTAGGGGGTTGGAGAAGCAAAATAAAAAATAAGAACACAAGAGAAGACACTACCTTTAAATCGGGTAACTCTTTTTGATTTGATCTCAAAGGCTTCATTGGGAAGACTTCTGCCCAATGTGAGGCTTATAAGAGTTATAGAGGGATGTGTAGAGATAAAATGGGCTGGGGTTTGGCCGATCCAAAGGCTTTGGAAGTGTGGGTAATGTGGTAGAGTTGGGTGCCTTTTATAACAAGAGAGGAGGGGTACACTTGGAATGTTTAGAAAAGATACTTTGTTATAAAATGGTTTTCGGATACAAAAGGTCCCAAAATTATAAATTTCGAGTATAAGGTGATAAGGGTTCTAAATCCACCCATCCAATATGGTTTTGACAACTTTAGGGCGTATATTTTACATTATATTTTCATTTTATTTAAATCGTTAAATAATGAGGTAATCGCTACATCATCATGGTGTCATGAATAATTTAATTTATTTAATGTCTAAAAATTATAAAAAAAATACTATGATGTAGGAAATATTTTTATCTTTCCAATGACTATTTATAGTAAAACATATGACTTTTATAACCCCATTTAAAATTTTTTTTAGTAAAACAACTCATGTTTGTGTCGTTTTTACTTTTATTTTAAATAAAAGGCATCAATGTCCATATCATACCCAAGTGGCACCATGGGGTCCCAAAAATCGACCCATGGGTTTTCTTGGTCGGCAATGACACATACAATAAGGGTAGGACATGTGTCTATGTATTTTCATTTTATTATAATATCATTTTTCCTTAAATTGCACTAATTACCTCTAATTGCGATTAAAAACTTAAAAGTAACTATTCAACGAAAAAAATATTTTAATCCCATTGAACCACATTTTACTTATTAATTACAACCATGTATGTCGGATTTTTGAAATTCAAAACATAGAGTTGGTAAAATTTCATTTAAACAGAAAATAAGTTATTATAAGTACCACATAGTGGTTTCACTATTCATCAAAAATTGATGTTTTTCAGAAAATACCAAAACTTCACCCTAAGATATATTTGATATTATGAATTGAAAAATGATGACTATTTTTCTGAATTCAAAAACATATAAGTTACATTAATTAATTTAATATTTAATTCCCGTTGTCAGAGCAAATAGCATGTTTTTATGAAACAAAGTTTATCAAAAGATTGACACTAGTTTATGTCCGATTTCAAAGTGAAATTAATTTTAACTACCACTATTGGATTAATTGGTAAAAATATATTCTAATTTCACATTAAAACCAAATAAAAAGATAATCTGACTATATAATTAAATTATATGAAAAAGAAGTTTTGATGTAAAATGCAGTATTTTTCACTAATCATTAAAAATTGAACATTGTCAGAAAAATACCAAAAAATTATCCAATTAAAATTTCAATGTCCCAATAATAAATAATAAGATTATTTTGAAAAATAGAGCTTATAAAAATGTCAAAACTTTTATTTAGAAATGGTTTTCCATCAAAAGTCAGTAAAACAATCTTTTAAAAATATTAGTGTATTCCATGCTAAAGATTGGATTTTTTCTCATTTTAAGCCTATAAAACACTATCTAATTCATTAGTAGACATAGATAAAAATATAAATTATGCATTACTTACTTGGGATGTTACAAACTTCCCCCCTTTAGAAAATTGTGTCCCCGCAATTTATTTTCTTATCGAATAAGTGGGTGTATTTATCCCTCATTGCATTTTCGGATTCCCATGTTGCCTCTTCAACCATGTTGTATTTTCACAAATCCATTACCCAATGAATCACCTTATTCCAAAACAATTTATCCATGTGGACAAGAATCTGGACCGGTTATTCCTCATAAGATAGGTTATCTTCCAGCTGAACTACCTCTGGACCCAAAACATGAGATGGATCTGGCATGTACTTCCTTGACACTGAAACATGAAAAAAATTATGTACCTGAGATAAACTCGGACGTAAAGCCACTCGATATGCAACTGATTCAACTCTCTCCAGAATTTCATGTGGTCCAATGAACCTTGGACCCAGCTTTCCATTCATACCAAATCGCATCACACTTTTCCATGGTGATACATTGAGAAAAACATGATCACCTACCTCAAAAGAGAGATCCTTCTTCCTGTTGTTCGCATAACTATTCTGGCTACTCTGAGCTGTTCTCATGTGTTTATGTATCAGCTAAAGTTTTTCTGCCATCTCTTCTACCAATTCTGGTCCCATCAACTTCCTTTCACCCACGTCATCCTAGAAAGTTGGAGTTCGACACCGCTTCCCATATAACGCCTCAAATGGTGCCATCTGTATACTGGAATGAAAACTATTATTATATGAAAACTTAACCAAAGAATGATGTTGGTCCCAACATCCCTGATAATCCATCGAACAAGCACGTAGCATATCCTCCAAAGTCTGAATTTTTAGTTATAACTGCCCATCTGATTGAGGATGAAAAGCTATAGTAAAATTTAATTCAGTAACCAATGACTTCTGAAGGCCTTTCAAAAAGTTAGAAGTGAACCTAGGATCACTGTCAGATTCAATGGAGAGAGGAACTCCATGTAACCTGACTATCTCTTTAAGATACAAATGGGAAAGTTGATATAGGGAAAATGTATCTTGTATAGCCAGGAAATGAGAAAATTTAGTCAAGCGATCAACAATAACCCAAATTACATTATTACCTCGAGATGTGTTTGGTAATTCCACAACAAAGTCCAAGTATATATTCTACCATTTCCACTCTAGAACTAGTAATGACTGAAGCATCTCATATGGTAACTTCCGCTATGCTTTAACCTGTTGACATGTCAAACACATTACAGTATAATCAATAATACCTCTTTTTATTCCATCCCACCAGTAATACTCCCGCAGATCATTGTACATCTTAGTACTGCCAGGATGAACTGAAAACGGAGAACTATGTGCTTCAAATAACAACTCTATCTTCAACTGTTCATCACAAAGCACAAACAATCTCTTCCCAAATCTCAAAACACAATCATTATCAATGTTGAATTCAGGAAACTTACCCTTCTAAACCAGCTCTACCTTTTTCTGCAACTCACTATCTTTCTTCTGGGTTTGATTAATTCTGTCTGATAGGGAAAATTTCACTGGTACATGAAACAAAACAAAAGGATATCCTGCACCATCAACTTCTATGCCAAAGTTCATCAAATCCTTAACCAAAGGATCACGTTCCAAATGCAGCATTGTTAATGAAGCATTACATTTTCGACTCAAAGTATCAGCCACTTTATTTTCTTTTCCTGGATAATAATGAATTGTACAATCACAATGCTTGATTAATTCCATCCATATCCTCTGTCTCATGTTCAATTCAATCTGAGTGAATATATAATTCAAATTTTTTTGATCAGTATATCTTTCTCACATTACTCCATACAAATGATGCCTCCAAATTTTTAGAGCGAAATGTACAGCAGCTAATTCCAAATCATGTGTAGGGTAATTTACCAAATGAGTTTTCAACTGTCGTGAAGCATAGACAATTACCTGATCATTCTTCATTAGGACACAACCATGTCCTTTCAATGAAGCATCAATGTATATAACAAACTCACCATTCTTGGATGGTAGTGCCAAAAATGGATCATTCACCAATCTTCATTTCAATTTCTGAAAACTATCATCACATTCTTTTGTCCAGATAAACTTAACACCCTTCCAAGTTAGCTTAGTCATTGGACTAGATAACCGGAAAAAATTTCTAACAAACCTTCAGTAATAGCCTACCAAAAAAATGAAACTACGAATATCAGTTACATTTGTGGGTCTTGGCCATTCTTCCACAACCTTTGTTTTTGTAGGATCAACAGTTATCTCATCTTTAGAAACAATATGACCAAAGAAAATAATTTGTTTCAAACAAAACTCACACTTGATATATTTCTCGTACAATTTATTTTCTTTTATGGTTTTCAAAATAACCCATAAATGTATTTCTTTCTCTTCTTTACATTTAGAAAACACCGAAATATCATCAATGAAAACCACCACAAACATATCCAAGAACTAATCGAAATTTCTATTCATATGGTCCATGAATACAGTCGGTGCATTTGTTAGCCCAAAAGGAATTATTATAAATTCAGAATGGCCATGTCTTGTTCGAAACATTGTCTTTGGAATATCTGCTTCCTTTAACTTCAACTAATTGTACCCCGATCTCAGGTCAATTTTTGAAAAATACTGAGCTCCCTGGAGCTAATCAGACAAATCATCGATATGAGTCAATGGATATTTTTTCGTCATAGTGATGTTATTCAAGGCTCTATAATCAATGCAAAGTCTCATAGAACCATTTTCCTTTTTAACAAATAAAACAGCATCACCCCATGGTGATGTTATAGGTCGAATGAATCCTTTCTCTAATAAATCATGAATTTTCTCCTTCAACTATAAAAGTCCAATTTGAGCCATTCAATAAGGGGGTTCTGAAATTGGCTTACAATCAGGAACTAAGTCAACAGAAAATTCATCTTCACGATCTGGTATTATTCAAGGTTACTCATCTGGAAAACATTAGGATACTCATTTACCACTGGCACATCATTAATCTGTACAGTTCCTTTATTTTCAACGATGTGTGCAAGGTAACATTCATTTCCATCTTTTTCATATTTCTCAGCCTCTTGATATTTTATCAACAGTAAGGGTCCATTCATGTAAACAAACTGATAGTCTTTCTGAAATGAAACTTCTTTAGCTATATAGTAAATCTTAGTAGGCTTAATAGGGATCCAATACATACCCATGATAACATCAAACAATACTAGAGGTAAAACAATAAGGTTTGCAAGTAGGTTCTTTCCACGGATAAGGATAGGAAGATTCTTATAAATTCTTTTTGCACAATATTTCTCCCAGCTGTTTTTTCCACAAGTTCAGGAGTCATTTCTTGAGATGGTATTCCAATTTTACAGGACAAATTTTTCAGTGATGAAAGAGTGTGTGGACCCCAAATCAAACAACACACTGACATAATCAGAAAAAACAAAAAATGTACCTGATACAATATCATTTGATCGCCCGAAATCTGCTGAAGTGGTTTCAAAGTATTTCACCACCCCTTTATGCTTGTAATATAACTTCTTCCCATCACTCAAGATTTTTTTCGGACACTCGTTTTCATATTGACCCATCTCACTGCACATAAAAATTTCACTAACTGTGAATCTAATTTGGTCTTACCTTCACCATGATCTTTTTCAGTGCAATCATGAGCCTTATGAGCCACCTTACCACATTAGTAGCACTTTCCAGAATTCAGAAGACATTCCCCAGTATGCCTTTTACCACATTTATCACAAACTAGAAACTTAGTTTTCTTACTATCAGACTTTTTTGAAGAATTATTTCCTTTCTCCTGCCACCGCAGAATCTTCTTCTGTTGGCTGTTATAGAACACTTGATCATCGGAAAACTCCATTTAAACCATCTCAGCAAATCGAACAATCTTTTCATAACTTTTGAACTCACAAGAAGCTAATTCCCTTCGATATTTTGGCTTCAATAATGAGTATAAGTGATTGATTTTACTATCAAGGTCTCCGATAAAATTTGGAGCATACCTTTCCAATCGAGTGAAACTTTCTTTATAGCCTTCCACTGAGTCTTCCTATTGGATCAATTCCCATAATTGATTTTCCATCCTAAGTTGATCAGCCATTGGAAAATACTTTTCAATAAAAATACCTTTGAATTCATCCCAGTAGAGAGTATCAATCTCATCATCATTCTTGATATTTTTAACCATCATCCACCACTGATCTGCTTCACCCTCCAAACGGTAAATAACAAGACTAACCTTTTGATTGTCTGAACACCCCATGACATCAAAAATCTTCTCTAGTGATTTCATCCAACCTTCAGATAGAACAGGGTCATATGATCCTCTAAATGATGGGGGATGTTTCATCATGAAATGTTCCACCACAGACATGTTCTTCTGCGGTTGATCTGGCTGATCTCGTGCATGGATACCATCGTCATTTATCGCTTCAGTCAACTGTGCCATTACTGCAACAAACTGTTCGGTTCAAATTCCAACCATCTCAGGATGCTGATTTAGAAGGTTATTTCCTTCTATATGTCTTCCTAGCACTGCTTCCCTATTTCCTCTACAGAAAACCATTCTGAACAATCATGTCATAGATGAAGCAACATAGTAATCTTCAAATGTTATATCATTTCAAAAAAATGGATAATCATTTATTAGAATTATAACTCCCAAAGTTATCTAAACCGACCTCTGATACCAACTATAAGGCCCTAGTCTTAAAGATTAATTAATCTTGATATATTTCAAGAGTACACCTTGAGGATCATTTCAGGTTTAGAGTTTTAGAGAATTATATCATAAAACATGCATTACATCCCACATTTAAACAAAATGGTTACAGTAAAAGATGGTATTCATTTTTTCCCATCAACAGAAAAATATTTAAAATAAAACATGGATTCTTTCGGGACACATCCTTGACACTATCATCACATCATGTACCTATCCCTTGACCTGTGAAAAACATTTCAAAAACTTGTGATGAGTATAAAAAGATCCGTAAGGGATATAAAAATATGGAATGGAAACATAAGTACATGTATACATAAGAATCAATGAAATCATACATTACTCATAAAACATAAGAACATTACTATACCTCATCAAATCATGAATAAATAATTGAAATCATAAGACATAAAGGTAACTTGATGCATTCATAACATACTTACGTAGGGAGTAACCCTCTTGGTTACTTCTGGAATACCCATCACAGTATATTCCCTAAATCTCTTCGAAGAAACATTTACGTTTAACTCCTTCTAATTTCCCAATGCATTAGAGAGCTATATCATGCTCACCCTCCCTTAGTTTATCACAGAACCACCCATCTTCATAAAAATTCCCAAGAACCATAACATAATCATATCACATAAAACATGCATAAAGGAAACATAACATTTCTACATTTCAATCACAAGATATCAATACAACACATTGATATAATAAAAACATTATGAAAACCATTTTCAATACCAAAATAAAAGAAAAGTAAAACATTGTATTTATTTTTAATTTTAAAAAAAAGGTATGGATTGTAGTGGAGATTGAGACGAAGTCCCTTACCTCGTATCCGACTTGACTTGATTGTTCTTTAATCACCTGAATAATAAACATGAGTTAATTAATACTTTCATAAGAAAATATTTCATGTTCATTATTCCTTTTATATCATCTATTACCATGTCATGAACACTATGTTATTATTTATGTTTATAACGTTCGTTTTAACGATCATTGGTACTTTAGTCAAAAATAAATTTCTTATATTTACATGTTGTACACGTAGTCAAATATAAATTATCTCAAGAATGATATTCATGATGTAGATTCTATATATATCATATATATCCCATATATACATGCATTTATAATTTTACATAATCATTTAGAGGTAAGAAATGAAATGCACCATTCATGGAGACGGTATGTTGTACGTATGCATGAATGCTACTTTCTTTTCTATTTCATTTTTTATGGAATGGAATCATAATGACATAAAATTATATTATAATTCCAGTATAATATCATATATAATATCAATAATTACATCTTTTATACGTCCCACATATAGTATTAACGAATCAAATCACTTTTGAGGGGGCGGTAGTCTGCACTTCCTAAAATGAAGATATCGCGTTTACCAATAATGGAAACCATAAAGGTATGACATAAATAAAAAATACAGATTCTTAAGGAAAACATAAACATATTATATATCATATATAAATATAGTGACATCTTAATGGCCGCCTTTGAAGGTGTTAAATGAATATTGAACAATCATCGTTTCGTGAGGCAGAAATTCGCCATCCACGGAAACAGTATGTTCTTTAACCATTAGATGTAGGTGTGTGTAAGTGTATCTAGAATACTTCTTATTACAAAATCCTTGTATATGGAAGATACTGGTTATTTTACAAAATAAATAAATAAAAACAGTGTAGGGGGTTGGGAAAGCAAAATAAAAAATAAGAACACAAGAGAAGACACTACCTTTAAATCGGGTAACTCTTTTTTATTTGAGCTCAAAGGCTTCTTTGGGAAGCCTTCTGCCCAATGTGAGGCTTATAAGAGTTATAGAGGTATGTGGAGAGATAAAATGGGCTGGGGTTTGGCCGAGCCAAAGGCTTTGGAATTGTGGGTAAGGTGGTAGAGTTGGATTCCTTTTATAACAGGAGAGAAGGGGTACACTTTGAATGTTTAGAATATATACTTTTTTATAAAATGGTTTTCGGATAAAAAAGGTCCCACAATTATAAATTTCGAGTATAAGGTGATAAGGGTTCGAAATACACCCATCCAATAGGTTTTTGACAAGTTTATGACTTATATTTTACATTATATTTTCATTTTATTTAAATCGTTAAATAATGAGGTAATCGCTACATCATCATGGTTTCATAAATAATTTAATTTATTTAATGTCTAAAAATTATAAAAAAATACTATGATGTAGGAAATATTTTTATATTTCTAATGACTATTTATAGTAAAAATTTTTCCTTGTAAAACCCCATTTAAAAATTGTTTTAGTAAAACAACTCATGTTTGTGTCATTTTTACTTTTATTTTAAATTAAAGGAATTAATGTCCATATCTATCCCATGTGGCCCCATGGGGTCCCAAAAATCTACCCATGGGTTTTCTTGGCCGGCCATGACACATACAATAAGGGTAGGACATATGTCTAGGTATTTTCATTTTATTATAATATCATTTTTGCCTTAAATTGCACTAATTACCTCTAATCGTGATTAAAAACTTAAAAGTTACTATTCTTCAAAAAAAAATATTTTAATCCCATTGAACCACATTTTACAAATTAATGTCAACCATGTATGTCGGATTTTTGAAATTCAAAACACAGAGGTGGTAAAATTTCATTTAAACAGAAAATCAGTTTTTATAAGTACCACTTAGTGGATTCACTATTCATCAAAAATTGATGTTTTTCAGAAAAATACCAAAACATCACCCTACGATATATTTGATATTCTGAATTGAAAAATGATTCATATTTTTCATAATTCAATAACATATAAGTTACATTAATTATTTTAATAATTAATTCTCGTTGTCAGAGCAAATAGCGTGTTTTTATGAAACAAAATGTATCAAAAGATTGACAATAGTTAATGTCTGATTTAAAAGTGAAATTAATTCCAATGACCACTATTGGATTAATTGGTAAAAATATATTCTAATTTAACAATAAAACCAAATCAAAAGATAATCTGACCATATAATTAAATTAGATGAAAAAGCAGTTTTGATGTAAAATGCAGTATTTTTCACTATTCATTAAAAATTGAACATTGTCAGAAAAATACCAAAAAATTATCCAATGAAAATTTCAATGTCCCAATAATAAATAATAAGTTTATTTTGAAAAATAGAGCTTATAAAAATGTCAAAATTTTTATTTAGATAAGGTTTTCCATCAAGAGGCAGTAAAACGTTCTTTTAAAAATATTAGTGTATTTCATGCTTAAGATTGGATTTGTTCTCAATTTAAGCCTATAAAACACTATCTAATTCATTAGTAGACATAGATAAAAATATATATTATTCATTACTTAATTGGGATGTTACATACTTCCCCCCTATAGAAAATTGTGTCCCCACAATTTATTTACTTATCGAATAAGTGGGGGTATTTAGCCCCCATTGCATTTTCAGATTCCCATGTTGCCTCTTCAACCATGTTGTTTTTTCAAAAAACCTTTACCCAATGAATAACCTTATTCCATAACAATTTCTACCTGTGGACAATAATCTGGACCGGTTGTTCCTCATAAGATAAGTTCTCTTCCAGCTGAACTACCTCTGGACCCAAAACATGAGATGGATCTGGCATGTACTTCCTTGGCATTGAAACATGAAAAAAATTGTGTACCTAAGATAAACTCGGAGGTAAAGCCACTCAGTATGCAACTGATCCAACTCCCTCCAGAATTTCATATGGTCCGATGAACCTTGGTGTAACACCCCAAGCTTCTATGGTACGTTTCCCTTCGAATAATGCGATAGCGTGTGTTGTACGCAAGCTCGAGTTCTAACACACACCACAACTAATTAAACTAGCCATTGTGAATAGTAATACCTACTTTTTGAAATAATATATATTCAATATTTCAAAATGGACTTCATTTTTAGATTCGGAATATCAAAATTAGCCTAGGGTGAAATTTTGGTACATTTCGGATAACTTTCATATTTTGATGAATAGTGAAAATTTCTAAATTTTAATTAAAAACAACTTTTTTAATCAAAATAATTAATAGTGATAAATTGTGATTTTGAGTGGTTTTAAAGTATATTTAGAATATATTTTTACCATTTAATATAATGTTGGTCATTGGACATAATTTTACAATTAAACCGAACATAAACAAGTGTCAATCTTTTGATAATTATTATCTCTTAAAAAACACGCCTTTGGTTTGACAGCGGGAATTAATTTTAAATTAATTTTTGCCACTTCTGTGTTTTGAATTTAGGAAAATGGATTCCATCTTTGTAATCAGGATGTCCAAATTATGTAAATAGGTAACTTTTATTTTTACACATTTTGAATAATTACTGCGGTAAATATTTTATTTACCATGGTTAAAGGGTAAATCCGGTAAATAAGGGTTAAAAAAATAATATTATAATAATACAAAGTTACCCTAAAACGTGTCCTAACATTATTGGTGGACACATACCCGACCATGAGCATCCTTGGGTCCATTTGGGGACCCCTTGGAGCCACTTGTATGTGGTAGGGACACATTATATTAATAAAGTTAAAATAAAAAAAAAATGGCATAAGCTTACATCGTTTAGAAGAACAATTTTTACATAGGGTTATACATGTTGGATTTTCGATTATAAATATTCATTAGAAAGCTAAAAAGATTTCCTACATAATGAAATTTTATTTATAATTTTTAGACATTATATAATTTATTTAATTTATGACACAATGATGATGCAGTAATTACTATAATAGTGAAAAATTAAATTAATTGATATTATAAATACCGAAATAAATATAATATGAAACATTTAATGAATTAAACTAATTTTCTAGGATAATATGATATATTAGGATTGATTTAATTGACTTTTTTCGAAGTAATCAATCTGTTATGAGTTTCACAAAAATCAACTATTGAATAGTGTCAAAATTGACATAAAAGAGTTCTTAAAACAAATATTATATTATTAATTGATATTAAATTCCTAAAAATCTATGGTTCGGCCAAGAGACTTATATTATTATAGGTTAACTATTAATGAACCACTTGGGGGTCGATTATATGTATATAGTAAGTTTATTAACCATATTATATAAAAATACAAAGAGACATTGTAAAAGTGAAACTAATTAACTTAGAGTTAATACTTAAAGATAAGGTTAATATAAGTACCCAAACCTGTATAAATTCTATTGGATGAGTTGTTTTCGACCTATCCCCACCTCATCCTTTGAATAGTCAACTTTGGAGCCTTTGGAAACCGAATATGAAGTTATTATAAATTAATATTTCTAGCTTTTCCAAAGGTGCCCCTCACCCCTCTTATAAAAGGGCACTCCTCCTTCCCTTTTCCTCACACCTCTCAAGCCACTTGGATGGTCCAAACTCTGCCCAACTAAGCTCCCCACATCCCTATCCTCCTCCTTGAAGCTTCCCCTTAGGCAGAAATCATTTCAAGAAGTCTTTTGGTTCCAACCAAAGTGAGTTACCTAGATTAAAGGTAACGATTTCTCTTAAATTATTTTCATTTATTTTGCTTCTCCAACCCCCAAAATCTTTCTATTTCCTTTCTTTTGTAACAACACCAGTATCCTAAATATACTAGGATGTTGTTATAATAAGGATTCAAACTACACATACACACAACTCCATCTAATGGATGATGAACATAATGTTTCTGTGGATGGCAAACTAACGCCTCACGAAACGATGATTGTTCAAATACATCTTACCACCTCTCATGGTGGCCATTATGATGGCACTGTAATTAAATATGATATTAATGATATATATTTTATATGTAAGCTTCCGTAATTCCATTTTATTTCATACCATTATTCGTTTCATGTTGTATATACATACGATAATTTCATTTGAGGAAATGCGGACTACCGCCCCCTTAAAATGATATGACTCGTTCATACCACACATGGAACGTATAAAGGATGGTGTTAATGAACTTAAGTAACCTATATAAAATATTATATTATACAGGAATAGTAATATACCTATGTATCATTTGGATTTGATTCTTTTAAAATGAAAATTAAATGGAAGCAGCGTTCGTGCGTACGTACGGACTACCGTCTCCACGAACGCGATAAGATTCATTCTCCATCATATCCATTCAAGTATTATTCTCATTTTAGGGTTAAAAATAATTTTAATATCATTCTGATTATGAATAAGATATAATCTATCCATTACAAACATGTCTTACGTAACCAAACATTTAAGAAGAACGAATCGATTATCACCCGAAACGACGATAATACTAAGATATTATTAATAAAGCAATGTTAAAAGATCATATATGATATCATATTAATGTATATGATTCTTGTATAATTTAATAACAATTATTTCACCATTATACAGGAGGTTAACCTACCCCAACAAAGGAAAAGTACAAGGTAAGGGTTATTTCACAATCTCTTCTTTATCCGAGGTTGTTTATACGTAATAATCTACTGGGATCTCGTTATCATCCACATCCATGTTTCTTCAAAATGTATTTCAAAACATTTTTACAATTTACAAGAATATGGGTTAAATTCATTTATACCCTTTTTTGACTTTTTATAAGAGGTTTATAAAGGAATCTTTCCGTCGTTTTCAAAACAAGGTCCTTTTTAACCTTTTCGACAGAATTGAGGTAAGAATGTTTTTTTAACTTATACGGCGGGTGTGGTTATTTTCCACCGTTATAAAATCGTCGAAGCTTTCCATACAAGCTTATAAGAATATTTTCAAAGAAAATGTTTTATTTTATATGGATCTTAAATGATTTCAAAATAAAAGGAGATACTTCTTTAAAAAGAATTTTGATTTCATCTATGTCAACATCCTTTGATGGATTTTAAGATTATTCGAAGTTGATTTATTATGATACAAAACTTCTATATTGTATTGAAGGTTTTGTGATATGTTTGACTGTGGATGTGCTATTTTTATTCCATTCATAGTTTATGGTGAAATTATTGACATTTCGTATGCTAGTTTTAATACGAATGTTTATGTTATGTTTAAACCTTTTCATATGGGAATGCATTGGACTTAATAAGTGACGGGTGGAGCCCGCTATAGCTCCTCGATGCATCGGTAGGTCTCATGAGACAAACTAGTGTCTTGGCACAAGGCCTTGACAAAATCTTATTTGTAGTCTTGGCACGAGGCCTTGGCTATGTGGTTATGACAGTCTGGCATTATGCATTCCAACATTATGAAAGTGGTTATTGATATTGCATGTGATTATTCGATTAGTAGAATATCCATGTGAACAAGTAAATGGCATTATTTCATTTTACTTTTGCCATACTATGTTGAAGTTCAATTTTAAAAGGCTTTTGTTTTAGTAATTCATTGCCTTAAATGTTTATGCTTATTTTGAATGTTCCGCTATATTGTTATCCTTACTGGGCATTTGAGCTCACCCCTTTTTTATGTTTTATTTTTCCCAGGTAGTGAAGAAGTAAATTATGATTGACTTGCAGGGATATTATGGGTTTATAGTGTGGACGTTGAAAACATTATGTTGTTGTAGTAGTTTTTCATTTTATGATGTAATGTAAAACTTATGAATATATCTAGTGTTTCCAAGGCTACTAAACTAATCGGTCTTTCGGGATTTGATCTTTCTTGTGATCATGCCAATGTTATGTAATAATGCACCGACTCTGGGTAGCTGGGGTCGGGGCGTTACAGTTGGTATCAGAGGAAGTTTAGTACAATCCTTGGAAACTAGATTTAGATAAACTCTGATTAGAGCACGTAGACCTAAGATGAACTTTGAGGATTAGTATAGAAGAACTTCCTAGAATTTTGGTATTGTAGAGATTTTGTGAGTTTTCCGAGCAATACATCCCTGTCTGGATACGAGCAGGTAGAGGTGGCTCTGGCACAGATGTACCTAGGGGTAAAACCCGAAAACACCGCTTTGAGCTAGACTCGAACGGGAACTGGTGCACGACAACGGGCCTTGCTGCACTCTTGGTTACGACACTCCCGGGGGATATGCTTAGGATAACTCTCATTTTCTTTACAAATCATTATGAAGGGTTTATGAGTATATACTTCCTCAAAGAAAACATTTTTATGATTATGGATTATATCCATAAATAGTTCAATTTATCTTAAGTGTTTTATATGTATGGGATTATGTATTTTGATTCATAAACTGATCTAGTTTATGCCATTGTTTAGAAATGGTGCGTAGTGGAAGAAATGGAAACCGTATCAATGCACGCACTCCATGTAGGGATTGCCCTCCTGCTCAAGATAATTATAGTGGGGCTGGTGATGCAACGGGTGCTGATCAACTAATCACCATACTGGGACAACTTACTCACGTTATGAATAATAACCTTACCCGTATGGAGCACCCTGTTCCGCAGCGTGGAGGATCAATGTTAGATCGATTCATGAGACAACAACCACCAACGTTCAATGGGAATAAAAATCCCTTAGTAGCTGAGCAATGGATATTTTCCCTAGAGAAAATATTTCAGGCTTTGGGGAGCAGTGAAAGGGAAAAAGTTATCATGGCAGTTTACCGCCTCACTGGAGATGCTGATCAATGGTGGTCATTGATTCAAAATACGAAGGAAGATGATGAAGTATCAAATATGGAATGGAGGGAGTTCAAAGATCTGTTTTTAGAAAAATACTTTCCTCGCGACCATCGAGCAGATATGGAAGGACAATTTCTGAGTCTGAGACAAAAGGAGGATGAGAATGTCACAAAGTATGAGGCTAACTTTACAAGGTTAGCGAGGTACGCTGGTGATTATATTCGCAACCCAAGAAGTAAGATTGATCGTTTCTTTGATGGGTTAAAACCATTTCTCCGTCGAGCATTAGTCTCACAATCCTTTTCATCGTACGAAGACATTGTCTCATGTGCTATCAAGACCGAAAAGGAATTCTCTAAGTCTTATGACTTTAAATCAAAGCAAGAGAAGAAGAGACCTGCTGATCAATCTGGGAATGGAAATAAGGGGAAGAAAGGAATGGTTGAATATCCATCTTGTGGTAAATGCGGGAAGAAACATCCTGGTACTTTCTTGAAGGGAATGGGAGTCTATTACAAGTGTGGTGAAAAAGGCCACCAAGATCATGATTGCAAGGGGAAGAAGGAAGCTACCAACGTTCAGTGCTACAATTGCAGGGAGATGGGGCATTATGCAAATGCATGTCCTAAGCGTCAGGATAACTTACCTCAGAAAAGGCCAAGGGATCAAGGCCAGGCTTATGCTATCACTACTGCTGAGGTAGAAGCTCCGAAAGATGTGGTGGCAGGTAATTTAATGGTTTCCTCAAGTTTAGCAAATGCATTATTTGATTCTGGATCATTGCATTGTTTCATATCTTCCCAGTTTGCTAAGAAAATTAGATATTTCCAATTTGATTTAATAAGGGAGTTGTCAGTTAAAACTCCTAAGGGAAGTATCGTTGCAACAAAGTTTTGTGAATCAGTCCCCATTAGAGCACATAAATTTTCTTTATCTGCTGACCTCATCGTCATACCTATGATTGAGTTTGATATAATCCTCGGTATGGACTGGCTTTCGGACTATGATGCGATGATTTATTGTAAGAAGAAAGAGGTTACGATTCTTGATGATAATGATAAGGAGCACCTTATTTTTAGAGCAGAATCGTCACCACCTAATTCTTATTTAGATCCACCCCCAGTAGCTCAACTTAATTCAATTATTGGGGAGGAAGAGAATGAAATAACTGTCGGTGAGGAAAGGAATGTTCAAATAGAGGATGTACCTGTTGTAAAAGAATTTGTAGATGTATTTCAGGAAGATTTTCCTGGACATCCTCCAGAACAAGAAGTTGAGTTTTCCATTGATTTGATTCCTGGATCAAGGCCTATATCGAAGACCCCTTATAGAATGGCCACTGTAGAGTTAGTCGAACTAAAGAAACAACTAGAGGAATTGAGTAATAAGGGATTTATTCGCCCTAGTGTTTCTCCATGGGGAGCCCCTGTTCTTTTTGTTAAAAAGAAAGATGGATCTATGAGGTTATGTATCGACTACAGGGAGATCAATGCTATAACGATAAAGAACAAGTATCCCCTACCTCGTATTGATGATTTATTTGACCAACTGCATGGAGCTCAATACTTTTCCAAGATTGACCTTCGATCTGGATACCATCAGTTGTGTGTAAAGAAGGAAGACATTCCGAAGACAGCATTTCGAACCAGGTACGGGCATTACGAGTTTACTGTAATGCCGTTTGGATTGACTAATGCACCCTCTGTATTCATGGATCTGATGAATAGAGTTTTCAAGGAGTATCTCGATGAATTTGTGGTGGTATTTATTGATGATATCTTGGTATACTCCAAAACCTACGAAGATCATGAAAATCACTTGCGCATTATCTTGAAGACTCTGAGGAGGCATGAATTATATGGAAAGTTTAGCAAGTGTGAATTCTGGCTTTAGGAGATTTCTTTTCTTGGCCATATTGTCTCTAAAGATGGAATCTCTGTTGATCCTTCTAAGACCAAAGCAATCCAAGAATGGCCAGCACCTACGAGTATAACTGAGGTACGTAGTTTTATTGGCTTGGCAGGTTATTATCGACGTTTCGTCCAGAATTTTGCCCGATTGGCTAACCCATTAACGAAGCTCACACGTAAAGGGGTTAAATTTGTTTGGAAAAAAGAGTGTGAAGAATGTTTCGAAGAATTGAAGAAAAGATTAGTCAATGCTCTTATATTGACTCTACCATCGGGGAATGATGGGTTCGTTATTTATAGTGATGCATCAAAGAAAGGACTTGGTTGTGTCCTTATGCAGAATGATAGAGTTATTGCCTATGCATCACGACAGTTGAAAATTAATGAACAAAACTATCCTACTCATGATCTTGAGTTAGCAGCTGTGATCTTTGCTTTGAAGATATGTAGGCACTACCTCTATGGTGAAAAATGTGAGATTTATACTGATCACAAGAGTTTGAAGTATATTTTTTCACAAAAAGAACTCAACATGAGGCAAAGGAGATGGCTTGAATTACTCAAGGATTATGATTGCACGATACACTACCAGCCGGGGAAAGCAAACAAAGTAGAAGATGCTTTGAGCAGAAAAGACCATGGAGTTCTGAACATGATGAGAATTGAAAGGGATCCAATTTTCATGGATCTAGAGAAGATGGACATGGGAATAACCTGGGAAGGTGAAACATCAATGCTTTTTTCAAATGGTTGCCAAACCATCTTTACTAGAAAGGATTAAGAGTTCCCAGACCGATGATGAAGAATTTCAGAAGAAGATTAAAGCTGTGATTGATGGGAGATTGAGAGACTTTGTGTATGAAGATGGACTTTTGAAATTCGGGAAGAGACTTTGTGTTCCCAATATACCTTATCTAAAAAGAGAATTGCTGGATGATGCTCATAGTTCCAATTTCTCTATACACCCTGGGAGCACCAAAATGTATAGAGATTTGAAGGAACATTTTTGGTGGGACAACATGAAGAGGGAAATTGCTGATTTTGTGTCAAGATGTATGGTTTGTCAATAAGTGAAAGCTGGAAGGCAACAGCCTGGAGGAGTCATGCAACCTCTTCCCATACCGGAGTGGAAATGGGACAATATTACGATGGACTTTGTCATGGGGCTACCAAAGAATCCTAGAAGGAACGATGCAATATGGGTTATTGTTGATCGTCTTACCAAGTCAGCACATTTTCTTGCTATAAGAGAAGATCTACCCCTGGAACGTCTAGCAAGACTATACATTAATGAAGTTGTGAGACTTCATGGAGTACCCCTATCGATTGTTTCTGATCGTGATCCCCGTTTTACTTCAAGATTCTGGAAAAGTCTTCAGAAATCCCTGGATACTGAACTTCATTTGAGCACTGCTTACCACCCTCAGACAGACGGACAATCAGAATGGACTATTCAAACCTTAAAAGACATGTTGAGATCTTGCTCACTTGATTTTCAGGGTATGTGGGATCAATATTTACCACTGGTAGAATTTTCCTATAACAATAGCTTCCATTCAAGTATTCAGATGGCACCATATGAAGCATTATATGGAAAGAGATGTCGTACACCAACCTGTTGGGATGACGTTGGTGAAAGAAAACTTGTAGGCCCAGAACTGGTGGAGGAAACAGTGGAAAAGGTGAAAGTAATCCAAAATCACATCAAAGCAGCTCAAAGTAGGCAGAAGAGCTATGCCGATAATCGAAGGAAGGATTTGGAATTTCAAGTCGGTGATCATGTTTTCCTGAAGGTATCTCCGTGGAAGGGAGTCATACGTTTTGGTAAGAAAGGCAAATTGAGTCCTAGGTACATCGGACCTTTCGAAATTCTAGAACGAATTGGGGCTGTAGCTTACCGATTGGCAATGCCGCCAAGTCTCTCCAAAGTTCACGATGTGTTCCACGTATCTCTGTTGAGAAAATACATGCCTGACCCAACGCATGTACTCACCTATGAGGAATTAGAACTGGAACCCGATCTGTCTTATTGCGAAGATCCCGTCAGGATTCTTGATACAAGAGAACAAGTACTGAGAAACCGGATGACGCGTCTGGTAAAAGTTTTGTGGAGAAACCATAAGATGGAAGAGGCAACGTGGGAACCCGAGGAACTTATGATAAAGAACCACCCAAGTCTTTTTATGCAGTAATACCCTAGAAATTGCGAGGACGCAATTATTTGAAGAAGGGGAGAATGTAACACCCCAAGCTTCTATGGTACGTTTCCCTTCGAATAATGCGATAGCGTGTGTTGTACGCAACCTCGAGTTCTAACACACACCACAACTAATTAAACTATCCATTGTGAATAGTAATACCTACTTTTTGAAATCATATATATTCAATATTTCAAAATGGACTTCATTTTTAGATTCGGAATATCAAAAATAGCCTAGGGTGAAATTTTGGTACATTTCGGATAACTTTCATATTTTGATGAATAGTGAAAATTTCTAAATTTTAATTAAAAACAACATTTTTAATCAAAATAAATAATAGTGATAAATTGTGATTTTGAGTGGTTTTAAAGTATATTTAGAATATATTTTTACCATTTAATATAATGTTGGTCATTGGACATAATTTTACAATTAAACCGAACATAAACAAGTGTCAATCTTTTGATAATTATTATCTCTTAAAAAACACGCCTTTTGTTTTGACAGCGGGAATTAATTTTAAATTAATTTCTGCCACTTCTGTGTTTTGAATTTAGGAAAATGGATTCCATATTTGGAATCAGGATGTACAAATTATGTAAATAGGTAACTTTTATTTTTACACATTTAGAATAATTACTGCGGTAAATATTTTATTTACCATGGTTAAAGGGTAAATCCGGTAAATAAGGGTTAAAAAATAATATTATAATAATAAAAAGTTACCCTAAAACGTGTCCTAACATTATTGGTGGACACATACCCGACCATGAGCATCCTTGGGTCAATTTGGGGACCCCTTGGAGCCACTTGTATGTGGTAGGGACACATTATATTAATAAAGTTAAAATAAAAATAAAAATGGCTTAAGCTTACATCTTTTAGAAGAACAATTTTTACATAGGGTTATACATGTTGGATTTTCGATTATAAATATTCATTAGAAAGATAAAACGATTTCCTACATAATGATATTTTATTTATAATTTCTAGACATTAAATATTTTATTTAAGTTATGACACAATGATGATGCAGTAATTACTATAATAGTGAAAAATTAAAATAATTGATATTATAAATACCCAAATAAATATAATATGAAACTTTTAATGAATTAAACTAATTTTCTAGGATAATATGATATATTAGGATTGATTTAATTGACTTTTTTTGAAGTAATAAATCTGTTATGAGTTTCACAAAAATCAACTATTGAATAGTGTCAAAATTGACATAAAAGAGTTCTTAAAACAAATATTATATTATTAATTGATATTAAATTCCTAAAAATCTAAGGGTCGGCCAAGAGACTTATATTATTATAGGTTAACTATTAATGAACCACTTGGGGGTCGCTTGGATGTATATAGTAAGTTTATTAACCATATTATATAAAAATACAAAGAGACATTGTAAAAGTGAAACTAATTAACTTAGAGTTAATACTTAAAGATAAGGTTAATATAAGTATCCAAACCTATATAAATTCTATTGGATGAGTTGTTTTCGACCTATCCCCACCTCATCCTTTGAATGGTCAAATTTGGAGCCTTTGGAAACCGAATATGAATTTATTATAAATTAATATTTCTAGCTTTTCCAAAGGTGCCCCTCACCCCTCTTATAAAAGGGCACTCCTCCTTCTCTTTTCCTCACACCTCTCAAGCCACTTGGCTCGTCCAACCTCTGCCCAACTAAGCTCCCCACATCCCTCTCCTCCTCCTTGAAGCTTCCCCTTAGGCAGAAAGCATTTCAAGAAGTCCTTTGGTTCCAACCAAATTGAGTTACCTAGATTAAAGGTAACGATTTCTCTTAAATTATTTTCATTTATTTTGCTTCTCCAACCCCCAAAATCTTTTTATTTCCTTTCTTTTGTAACAACACCAGTATCCTAAATATACTAGGATGTTGTTATAATAAGGATTCAAACTACACATACACACAACATCATCTAATGGATGATGAACATAATGTTTCTGTGGATGGTAAACTAACGCCTCACGAAACGATGATTGTTCAAATACATATTACCACCTCTCATGGTGGCCATTATGATGGCACTGTAATTAAATATGATATTAGTGATATATATTTTATATATAAGCTTCTGTAATTCCATTTTATTTCGTACCATTATTCGTTTCATGTTGTATATACATACGATAATTTCATTTGAGGAAGTGCGGACTACCGCCCCCTTAAAATGATATGACTCGTTCATACCACACATGGAACGTATAAAAGATGGTGTTAATGAACTTAAGTAACATATATAAAATATTATATTATACAGTAATAGTAATATACCTATGTATCATTTGGATTTGATTCTTTTAAAATGAAAATTAAATGGAAGTAGCGTTCGTGCGTACGTACGGACTACCGTCTCCACGAACGCGGTAAGATTCATTCTCCATCATATCCATTCAAGTATTATTCTCATTTTAGGGTTAAAAATAATGTTAATATCATTCTGATTATGAATAAGATATAATCTATCCATTACAAACATGTCTTACGTAACCAAACATTTAAGAAGAACGAATCGATTATCACCCGAAACGACGATAATACTAAGATATTATTAATAAAGCAATGTTAAAAGATCATATATGATATCATATTAATGTATATGATTCTTGTATAATTTAATAACAATTATTTCACCATTATACAGGAGGTTAACCTACCCCAACAAAGGAAAAGTACAAGGTAAGGGTTATTTCACAATCTCTTCTTTATCCGAGGTTGTTTATATGTAATAATCTACTGGGATCTCGTTATCATCCACATCCATGTTTCTTCAAAATGTATTTCAAAACATTTTTACTATTTACAAGAATATGGGTTAAAGTCATTTATACCCTTGTTTGAATTTTTATAAGAGGTTTATAAAGGAATCTTTCCGTCGTTTTCAAAACAAGGTCCTTTTAACCTTTTCGACAGAATTGAGGTAAGAATGTTTTTTTAACTTATACGGCGGGTGCGGTTATTTTCCGCCGTTATAAAATCGTCGAAGCTTTCCATACAAGCTTATAAGAATATTTCCAAAGAAAATGTTTTATTTTATATGGATCTTAAATTATTTCAAAATAAAAGGAGATACTTCTTTAAAAAGAATTTTGATTTCATCTATGTCAACATCCTTTGATGGATTTTAAGATTATTCGAAGTTGATTTATTATGATACAAAACTTCTATATTGTATTGAAGGTTTTGTGATATTTTTGACTGTGGATGTGCTATTTTTATACCATTCATAGTTTATGGTGAAATTATTGACATTTCGTATGCTAGTTTTAATACGAATGTTTATGTTATGTTTAAACCTTTTCATATGGGAATGCATTGGACTTAATAAGTGACGGGTGGAGCCCGCTATAGCTCCTCGATGCATCGGTAGGTCTCGTGAGACAAACTAGTGTCTTGGCACAAGGCCTTGACAAAATCCTATTTGTAGTCTTGGCACGAGGCCTTGGCTATGTGGTTATGATAGTCTGGCATTATGCATTCCAAATTATGAAAGTGGTTATTGATATTGCATGTGATTATTCGATTAGTAGAATATCCATGTGAACAAGTAAATGGAATTATTTCATTTTACTTTTGCCATACTATGTTGAAGTTCAATTTTAAAAGGATTTTGTTTTAGTAATTCATTGCCTTAAATGTTTATGCTTATTTTGAATGTTCCGCTATATTGTTATCCTTACTGGGCATTTGAGCTCACCCCTTTTTTATGTTTTATTTTTCCCAGGTAGTGAAGAAGTAAATTATGATTGACTTGCAGGGATATTATGGGTTTATAGTGTGGACGTTGGAAACATTATGTTGTTGTAGTAGTTTTTCTTTTTATGATGTAATGTAAAACTTATGAATATATCTAGTGTTTCCAAGGCTACTAAACTAATCGGTCTTTCGGGATTTGATCTTTCTTGTGATCATGCCAATGTTATGTAATAATGCACCGACTCTGGGTAGCTGGGGTCAGGGCGTTACACTTGGACTCAGCTTTCCTTTCATAACAAATCGCATCACACTTTTCCATGGTGATGCATTGAGAAAAACATGATCACCTACCTCAAAAGAGAGATCCTTCCTCCTGTTGTCCACATAACTCTTCTGCCTGCTCTGAGCTATTCTCATGTGTTTCAATATCAGTTGAACTTTTTCTGCCATCTCTTCTACCAATTCTGGTTCCATCAACTTCCTTTCACCCACTTCATCCTAGAAAGTTGGAGTTCAACACCACTTCCCATATAACGCCTCAAATGGTGCCATCTGTATACTGGAATGAAAACTGTTATTATATGAAAACTCACCCAAAGAATGATGTTGGTCCCAACATCCTTGATAATCCATCGAACAAGCACGTAGCATATCCTCCAAAGTCTGAATTTTTCGTTCTGACTGCCCATCTGATTGAGGATGAAAAGCTATACTAAAATTTAATTCAGTACCCAACGACTTCTGAATGCCTTTCCAAAAGTTAGAAGTGAATGTAGGATCACGGTCAGATTCAATGGAGAGAGGAACTCCATGTAACATGACTATCTCTTTAAGATACAAACTGGAAAGTTCATCTAGGTAAAAAGTATCTCGTATAGCAAAGAAATGATCAGATTTAGTTAAGAGATCAATAATAACCCAAATTGCATTATTACCTCGAGATGTGTTTGGTAATTCCACAACAAAGTCCTAGGATATATTCTCCCATTTCCACTCTAGCACTGGTAATGACTGAAGCATCTCATTTGGTAACTGTCGCTCTGCTTTAACCTGTTGACATGTCAAACACATCATAGTAAAATCAGCAATATCTCTTTTCATTCCATCCCACCAGTAATACTCACGCTGATCTCTGTACATCTTAGTACTGCCAGGATGAAATGAAAACAGAGAACTATGAGCTTCAAATAACAACTCTCTCTTAAACTGTGCATCACAAGGCACACACAATCTCTTCCCAAATCTCAAGACACAATCATTATCAATGTTGAATTCAGGAAACTTACCCTTCTGAAACAGCTCTACCTTTTTCTGCAACTCACTGTCTTGCTTTTGGGATTGCTTAATTCTGTCTGATAGAGAAAATTTCACTGGTACATGAAACAAAACAGATGGACATCATGCACCTCCTACTTCTAGGCCAATGTTCATCAAATCCTTAACAAAAGGTTCACGTTCCAAATACAACATTGTTAATGAAGCATTACCTTTTCGACTCAAAGTATCAACCACTTTATTTGATTTTCCTGGATAGTAATGAATTGTACAATCATAATCCTTGATTAATTCCATCCATATCCTCTGTCTCATGTTCAATTCAATCTGAGTGAATATATAATTTAATATTTTTTGATCAGTATATATTTCACACATTACTCCATACAAATGATGCCTCCAAATTTTTAGAGCGAAATGTACAGCAGCTAATTCCAAATCATGTGTAGGGTAATTTACCTAATGAGTTTTCAACTGTCGTGAAGCATAGACAATTACCTGATCATTCTTCATTAAGACACAACCATGACCTTTCAATTAAGCATCACTATATATAACAAACTCACCATTCTTGGAAGGTAGTATCAAAAATTGAGCATTCACCGATCTTCATTTCAATTCCTGAAAACTATCATCACATTCTATTGTCCAGATAAACTTAACACCCTTCCGAGTTAGCTTAGTAATTGGACTAGATAACTGGAATAAATTTCTAACAATCCTTCAGTAATAGCCTACCAAACAAAGGAAACTACGAATCTGTGTTACATTTGTGGGTCTTGGCCATTCTTCCACAACCTTTATTTTTGCAGGATCAACAGTTATCCCATCATTAGAAACAATATGATCAACGAAAGAAATTTGTTGCAAACAAAACGCTCACTTGCTGAATTTCTCATAAAATTTCTTTTCTTTTAAGGTTTGCAAAATAACTCTTAAATATCTTTCCTGCTCTTTTTTACATTTAGAAAACACTAAAATATCATCAATGAAAACAACCACAAACATATCCAAGAACTAATGGAAAATTCTATTCATACGGTCCATGAATACAGCTGGTGCATTGGTTATCCCAAAAGGAATGATTAAAAATTCATAATAGGCATATCTTGTTCGAAACACAATCTTTGGAATATCTGCTTCCTTTACCTTCAACTGATTGTACCCCGATCTCAGGTCAATTTTTGAAAAATAATGAGCTCCCTAGAGCTAATCAAACAAATCATCGATATGAGGAAATGGATATTTGTTCTTAACAATGATGTTATTCAGGGCTCTATAATCAATGCAAAGTCCTATAGAACCATGTTTCTTTTTAACAAATAAAACAGCAGCACCCCATGGTGATGTGATAGGTCAAATGAATCAATTCTCTAATAAATCATGAATTTTATCCTTCAACTATAAAAGTTCAATTTTAGCCATTCGATAAGGGGGTTTTGAAATTGTCTTACACTCAGGAACTAAGTCAACAGAAAATTCAACTTCCCGATCTGGTATTATTTCAGGTTACTCATCTGGAAAACATCAGGATACTCATTTACCACTGAAACATCGTTAATCTGTACAATTCCTTTATTTTCAATGATGTGTGCAAGATAGCATTCATTTCCATCTTTTACAAGTTTCTCAGCCTCTTGATATTTTATCAACAGTAAGGGTTCATTCTTGTAAACAAACTGATAGAATTTCTGAAAAGAAACTTCTTTAGCTCTATAGTAAATCTTATTAGGCTTAATAGGGATCTATTCTATACCAATGATAACATCAAACAATACTAGAGTTAAAACAATAAGGTTTTCAAGTAGGTTCTTTACACGGATAAGGATAGGAATATTCATATAAATTCTTTTTACACAACATTTCTCCCAGGTGTTTTTTCCACAAGTACAGGATTCATTTCTTGAGATGGTATTCCAATTTTAGTAGAAAAATTTTTCAGTGATGAATGAATGTGTAGACCCCAAATCAAACAACACACTGGCATAATCTGAAAAAACAAACAAAGTACATGTTACAACATCATTTGATGGCCCGACATCTGCTGAAGTAGTTGCAAAGGATTTCACCACCCCTTTATGCTTGTAGTCTAACTTCTTCCCATCACTCAAGATTTTTTTCGGACACTCGTTTGAATATTGACCCATCTCATTGCACTTAAAAATTTCACTAACTGTGAATCTAATTTGGTATTACCTTCACCTGGATTTTTTCAGTGAAATCACGAGCCTTATGACCCACCTGACCACATTATTAGCACTTTCCAGAATTCAGAAGACATTCCCCAACATGCCTTTTACCACATTTATCACAAACTGGAAACATAGTTTTCATACTATCAGACTTTTTTGAAGAATTATTTCCTTTATCCTACCACCGCAGAATCTTCTTCTGTTGGTTGTTATAGAACACTTGATCATCGACAAACTCCATTTACACCATCTCAGCACATCGAACAATCTTTTCATAACTTTTAAACTCACAAGAAGCTAATTCCCTTCGATATTTTGGAATTAATACTGAGTATAAGTGATTGATTTTACTATCAAGGACTCGGATAAAATTTGGAGCATACCTTTCCAATCGAGTGAACCATTCTTCATAGCCTGCCACTGAGACTTCCTATTGGATCAATTCCCAGAATTGCTTTTCCATCCTAAGTCGAATAGCCTTAGGAAAATACTTTTAAATAAAAATACCTTTGAATTCATCCTAGTAGAGAGTATCAATCTCATCAGCGTTATTGATATTTTTAACCATCATCCACCACTGATCTGCTTCACCCTCCAAATGGTAAATAGAAAGACTAACCTTTTGATTGTATGAACAACCCATGACATCGAAAATCTTCAACAGTGCATTAATCCACCCTTCAGCTAGCACTGGGTCAGATGATCCTCTAAATGATGGAGGATGTTTCATCATGAAATGTTCCACCATTGACATGTTCCTCTGCGGTTGATCTGGGTGATCTCGTGCATGGATACCACCGCCATTTATCGCTTGAGTTAATTATGCCATTACTACAACAAACTGTTCTGTTCAAATTCTGACCATCTTAAGATGCTGATTCAAAAGGTTATTTCCTTCTGTATGGCTTCCTAGCACTGCTTCCCTATTTCCTCTGCGGAAAACCATTATGAACAAACATGTAATAGATGAAGCAACATAGTAATCTTCAAATGCTATATCATTTCAAAAAAAAAAATTGGATAATCATTTAAAAGAATTATGACTCCTAAAGTTATCTAAACCGACATCTGATACCAACTATAAGGCCCTAGCATTAAAAATTAATTAATCTTGAGATATTTCAAGAGTACACCTTGAGGATCATTTCAGGTTTTGAGTTTTAGAGAATTAGATCATAAAACAGGCATTACATCCCACATTTAAACAAAGTCGTTACAATAAAAGATAATATTCATTTTTTCCCATCAACAGAAACATATTAAAAATAAAACATGGATTCTTTCATGACACTTCCTCGACACCATCATCACATCATATACCTTTCCCTTTACCTGTAAAAAACATTTAAAAAACATGGGATGAGCATAAAAATCTCATTAAGGGATATGAAAATATGGAAAGGAAACATGAGTACTTGTATACATAAGAATCAATGAAATAATACATTACTCATAAAACATAAGCACTTTAATATACCTCATCAAATCATGAATAAATAATTGAAATCATATGATATAAATGTAACTTGATGCATTCATAACATACTTACGTAGGGAGTAACCCTCTTGGTTACTTTTGGAATACCCATCATATTATATTCCCTAAATCTCTTCGGAGAAACCTTAACATATAACATCTTTTCATTACCCAATGAATTAGAGAGCTATATCGGGCTCACTCGCCCTTATTTTATCATGGAACCACCCGTCTTCATAACAATTCCCAAGAACCATAACATAATCATATCACATAAAACATGCATAAAGGAAACACAACATTTCCTCATTTCAATCACAAGAAGTCAATACAACACATTGATATAATAAAAACATTATGAAAAAAAATTTCAATATCAAAATAAACGAAATGTAAAACATGGTATTTATTTTTCATTTTAAAAAAGGTATGGCTTGTAGAGGAATCCGAAACTCAAATAATTTTCATGGCGGCAGAGAAGTCATTGTCACTGCATACGTACAACAAAAACATTCCCTTTTATCCTTTAGTAAAATGATTAGTATAAAAAATATTTTTTTTGGATAAACATAAAAGTAAAAGGGGTTTATACACCGTATAAAATAATGTTGTGTATAAAACAAAATATGCCTCAATGAATGGAGATTGAGATGAAGTCCCTTACCTCGTATCCGACTTGACTTGATCGTTCTTTATTATCCTGAATAATAAAAATGAGTTAATTAATACTTTCCTAAGAACCTTTTTCCAGTTCATTATTCATTTTATATCATTTATTACCATTTCATGAACACTATGTTATCATTTATGTTTATAACGGTCGTTTTAATGATCATTGGTACTGCAGTCAAAAATAAACTTCTTATATTTACAAGTTGTTCATGTAGTCATATATACATTATATCAAGAATGATATTCATGATTTAGATTCCATATATATCATATGTATCCCATATATGCATGCATTTAAAATTTTACATAATTATTTAGAGGTAAGAAATGAAATTCACCGTTCATGGAGACGGTATGTCGTACGTACGCATGAACGCTACTTTCATTTCTATTTCATTTTTTATGGAATGGAATCATAATGACATAAAAGTATATTATAATTCCAGTATAATATCATATATAATATCATTAATTCCATCTTTCATACGTCCCACATATGGTCATAACGAATCAAATCACTTTGAGGGGGCGGTAGTCCGCACTTCCTAAAATGAAGATATCACATTTACCCATAACGGAAACCATAAATGTATTTCATAAATGAAAAATACAGTAGCTTAAGGAAATAATAAACATATTATATTAATATATAAATATAGTGACATGTTAAAGGCCACCTTTGAAGGTGTTAAATGAATATTGAACAATCATCGTTTCGTGAGGCAGAAATTCACCGTCGACAGAAACAGTATGTTCTTTAACCATTAGATGTAGGTGTGTGTAAGTGTAGCTAGAATACTTCTTATAAAAAAATCCTAGTATATGGAAGATACTGGTTTTTTTACAAAATAAATAAATAAAAACAGTTTAGGGAGTTGGAGAATCAAAATAAAAAATAAGAACACAAGAGAAGACACTACCTTTAAATCGGGTAACTGTTTTTTATTTGAGCTCAAAGGCTTCTTTGGGAAGACTTATGCCCAATGTGAGGCTTCTAAGAGTTAAAGAGGCATGTGGAGAGACAAAATGGGCCGGGTTTGGCTGAGCCAAAGGCTTTGAATGTGTGGGTAAGGTGGTAGAGGTGGGTGCCTTTTATAACAGGAGAGGAGGGGTACACTTGGAATGTTTAGAAAAGATACTTTGTTATAAAATGGTTCTTGGATAAAAAAGGTCCCACAATTATAAATTTCGAGTATATGGTGATAAGGGTTCTAAATCCACCCATCCAATAGGTTTTTGACTAGTTTAGGTCTTATATTTTACATTATATTTTTATTTTATTTAAATCGTTAAATATTGAAGTAATCGCTACATCATCATGGTGTCATAAATAATTTAATTTATTTAATGTCTAAAAATTATAAAAAAAATACTATGATGTAGGAAATATTTTTATCTTTACAATGACAATTTATAGTAAAAAATATGACTTGTATAACCCCATATAAAAATTGTTTTAGTAAAACAACTCATGTTTGTGTCATTTTTAATTTTATTTTAAATAAAAGGAATTAATGTCCATATAATACCCAAGTGGCTCCATGGGGTCCCAAAAATCGACCCATGGGTTTTCAGGGTCGGAAATGACACATACAATAAGGGTAGGACATGTGTCTTGGTAATTTCATTTTATTATAATATCATTTTTGCCTTAAATTGCACTAATTACCTCTAATCGCGATTAAAAACTTAAAATTTACTATTCACCAAAAAAAATATTTTAATCCCATTGAACCACATTTTACTTTTTGATGACAACCATTTATGTCGGATTTGTTAAATTCAAAACACAGTGGTGGTATGATTTCATTTTAACGGAAAATCAGTTTTTATAAGTACCACTTAGTGGTTTCACTATTCATAAAAAATTGAAGTTTTTCAGAAAAATACAAAAAATTCACCCTAAGATATATTTGAAATTAGGAATTTAAAAATGATTCCTATTTTTCAGAATTCAAAAACATATAAGTTACATTAATTAATTTAATAATTAATTACCGTTGTATGAGCAAATAGCGTGTTTTTATGAAACATAATGTATCAAAAGATTAACACTAGTTTATGTCTGATTTCAAAGTGAAATTAATTCCAACGACCACTATTGTATTAATTGGTAAAAATATATTCTAATTTAACATTAAAACCAAATCAAAAGATAATCTTAAAATATAATTAAATTAAATGAAAAATCAGTTTTGATGTAAAATGCAGTATTTTTCACTATTCATTAAAAATTGAACATTGTCAGAAAAATACCAAAAAATTATCCAATGAAAATTTCAATGACCCAATAATTAATAATAAGTTTATTTTGAAAAATAGAGCTTATAAAAATGTCAAATTTTTTATTTATAAATGGTTTTCCATCAAAAAGCAGTAAAACAATCTTTTAAAAATCTTAGTGTATTCCATGCTTAAGATTGGATTTCTTCTCATTTTAAGCCTATAAAACACTATCTAATTCATTAGTATACATAGATAAAAATAACTATTATTCATTACTAACATGGGATGTTACATACTTCCCCCCTTTAGAGAATTGTGTCCCCACAATTTATTTACATATCGAATAAGTGGGGGTATTTAGCCCTCTTTGAATTTTCAGATTCCCATGTTGCCTCTTCAACCATGTTGTTTTTTCACAAAACCTTTACCTAATAAATCACCATATTACATAACACTTTCTCCATGTGGACAAAAATCTGGACTGGTTTTCCCTCATAAGATAGGTTATCTTCTAGCTGAAATACCTCTGGACCCAAAACATGAGATGGATCTGGCATGTACTTCCTTGACATTGAAACATGAAAAACATTGTGTACCTGAGATAAACTCGGAGATAAAGCCACTCAGTATGCAACTTATCCAACTCTCTCCAGAATTTCATATGGTTCAATGAACCTTGGACTCATATTTTCTTTCATACCAAATCGTATCACACTTTTCCATGGTGATACTTTGAGAAAAACATGATCACCTACCTCAAAAAAGAGATCCTCATGTTGTCCGCATAACTCTTATGCCTACTCTAAGCTGTTCTAATGTGTTTCTATATCAGCTGATCTTTTTTGGCCATCGCTTCTACCAATTCTGGTCCCGTCAACTTCCTTTCACCCACTTTATCCTAGAAAGTTGGAGTTCGACACCACTTCCCATATAACGCCTCAAATGGTTCCATATGTATACTGGAATGAAAACTGTTATTATATGAAAACTCAACCAAAGAATGATGTTGGTCCCAACTTCCCTGATAATCCATCGAAAAAGAACATATCATATCCTCCAAAGTATGAATTTTTCGTTCTGACTGCCCATATGATTGAGGATGAAATACTATACTAAAATTTAATTCAGTACCCAACGACTTCTGAAGTCCTTTCCAATAGATAGAAGTGAACCTAGGATCACGGTCAGATTCAATGGAGAGAGGAACTCCATGTAACTTGACTATCTCTTTAAGATAAAAATGGGAATGTTGATCTTCGGAGAAAGTATCTCGTATAGCAAGGAAATGAGCAGATTTAGACAAGTGATCAACAATAACCCAAATTGCCTTATTACCTCGAGATGTCTTCGGTAATTCCAGAAAAAAGACCAAGGATATATTCTCCAATTTCCCCTCTAGCACTGGTAATGACTGCATAATCTCATTTGGTAACTTCCACTCTACTTTAACCTGTTGACATGTCAAACACATCACAGTAAAATCAGCAATATCTCTTTTTATTCCATCCCACCAGTAATACTCCCGCAGATCTCTGTATATCTTAGTACTGCCAGGATGAAATGAAAACGGAGAACTATGAGCTTCAAATAACAACTCTCTCTTAAACTGTGCATCACAAGGCACACACAATCTCTTCCCAAATCTAAAGATACAATCATTATCAATGTTGAATTCAGGAAACTCACCCTTCTGAACCAACTCTACCTTTTTCTGCAACTCACTGTCTTGCTTCCGGGCTAGCTTAATTCTTTCTGATAGATAAAATCTCACTGGTACATGAAACAAAACAGAAGGACATCCTGCACCATCAAATCCTTTGCCAAAGTTCATCAAATCCTTAACCAAAGGATCACGTTCCAAATACAACATTGTTAATGAATCATTACTTTTTAGACTCAAAGTATCAGCCACTATATTTGCTTTTCCTGGATAGTAGTGAATTGTACAATCATAATCCTTGATTAATTCCATCCATATCCTCTGTCTCATGTTTAATTCAATCTTAGTGAATATATAATTTAAAATTCTTTGATCAATATATATTTCACACATTACTCTATACAGATGATGCCTCCAAATTTTTAAAGCGAAATGTACAGCATCTAATTCCAAATCATGTGTAGGGTAATTTACCCAATGAGTTTTCAACTGCCGTGAAACATAGGCAATTACCTGATCATTCTCCATTAGGACACAACCATGTCCTTTCAATGAAGCATCACTGTATACAACAAACTCACCATTCGTGGAAGTTAGTGCCAAAAATGGAGCATTCACCAATCTTCATTTCAATTCCTAAAAACTATCATCACATTCTTTTGTCCAGATAAACGTAACACCCTTCCGAGTTAGCTTAGTCATTGGACTAGATAACGGGAAAAAATTTCTAACAAACCTTCAGTAATACCCTACCAAACTAAGGAAACTACGAATCTCAGTTTCATTTGTGGGTCTTGGAAATTCTTCCACAACCTTTGTTTTTGCAGGATCAACAGTTATCCCATCTTTAGAAACAATATAACCAAGGAAAGAAATTTGTCGCAAACAAAACTCACACTTGCTGAATTTCTCATACAATTTCTTTTCTTTTAAGGTTTGCAAAATAATCCTTAAATTTCTTTCTTTCTCTTATTTACATTTAGAAAACACCGAAATATCATCAATTAAAACAACTAAAAACATATCCAAGAACTAATGGAAAATTCTATTCATACGGTCCATGAATACATTCGGTGCATTGGTTATCCCAAAAGGAATTATTACAAATTCATAATGGCCATATCTTGTTCGAAACACAGTCTTTGGAATATCTGCTTCCTTTACCTTCAACTAATTGTACCCCGATCTTAGGTCAATTTTTGAAAAATACTGAGCTCCCTGGAGCTAATCAAACAAATCATTGATATGTGGCAATGGATATTTGTTCTTAACAGTGATGTTATTCAAGGCTCTATAATCAAAGGAAAGTCTCATAGAACCATCTTTCTTTTTAACAAATAAAACAGCATCACCCCATGGTGATGTGATAGGTCGAATGAAACCTTTCTCTAATAAATCATGAATTTGCTACTTCAACTATAAAAGTTCAATTTGAGCCATTTGATAAGGGGGTTTTGAAATTGGCATAGAATCAAGAACTAAGTCAACAGAAAATTCAACTTCCCGGTCTGGTATTATTCCAGGTTACTCATCTGGAAAAACATCAGGACACTTATTTACCACTGGAACATCATTAATCTCTACAGTTCCTTTATTTTCAACGATGTGTGCAAGGTAACATTCATTTCCATATTTTACATGTATCTCAGCCTCTTGATATTTTATCAATAGTAAGGGTTTATTCTTGTAAACAAACTGATAGTCTTTCTGAAAAAAACTTCATTAGCTCTATAGTAAATCTTAGTAGTCTTAATAGGGATCCAATCCATACCAATGATAATATCAAAAAATACTAGAGGTAAAACAATAAGGTTCTCAAGTAGGTTCTTTCCACAGATAAGGATAGGAAGATTCTTATAAATTCTTTTTGCACAACACTTCTCCCAGGTGTTTTTCCACAAGTTTAAGAGTCATTTCTTGAGATGGTATTCCAATTTTACTAGACAAATTTTTCAGTGATGAAAGAATGTGTAGACTCCAAATCAAACATCACACTGGAATAATATGAAAAAACAAACAAAGTACCTGATACAACATCATTTGATGGCCCGACATCTGTTGAAGTAGTTTCAAAGGATTTCACCACCCCTTTATGCTTGTAGTCTAACTTCTTCCCATCACTCATGATTTTTTTCGGACACTCATTTGCTTATTGACCCATCTCATTGCACTTACAAATTTCACTAACTGTGAATCTAATTTGGTCTTACCTTCACCATGATCTTTTTCAGTGAAATCACGAGCCTTATGACCCACCTTACCACATTAGTAGTACTTTCCAGAATTCAGAAAACATTCCACAGCATGCCTTTTACAACATTTATCACAAACTGGAAACTTAGTTTTCTTACTATCAGAATTTTTTGGAGAATTATTTCCTTTCTCTTGCCACCGCAGAATCTTCTTCTGTTGGTTGTTATAGAACAGTTGATCATCAGAAAACTCCATTTACACCATCTCATCACATCAAACAATCTTTTCATAACTTTTCAACTCACAAGAAGCTAATTCCCATCGATATTTTGGCTTTAATACTGAGTATAAGTGATTGATTTTACTGTCAGGGTCTCAGATAAAATTTGGAGCATACCTTTCCAATCGAGTGAACCTTTCTTCATAGCCTGTCACTGAGTCTTCCTATTGGATCAATTCTCAGAATTGCTTTTCCATCCTAAGTCGAACAGCCTTAGGAAAATACTTTTCAATAAAAATACCTTTGAATTCATCCCAGTAGAGTGTATCAATATCATCAGCATTCATGATATTTTTAACCATCATCCACCACTGATTTGCTTCACCGTCCAAATGGTAAATAGCAGGACTAACCTTTTGATTTTCTGAACACCCCATGACATCAAAAATCTTCTCCAGTGCATTAATCCACACTTCTGCTAGCACATAGTCAGATGATCCTCTAAATGATGGGGGATGTTTCATCATGAAATGTTCCACCACTGACATGTTCCTCTGCAGTTGATCTGGATGATCTCGTGCATGGATACCACCGCCATTTATCGCTTGAGTCAACTATGCCATTACTACAACAAACTGTTCAGTTCGAATTCCGGCCATCACAGGATGCTGATTCAGAAGGTTATTTCCATCTGTATGGCTTCCTAGAACTGCTTCCCTGTTTCCTCTGCGGAAAACCATTCTGAACAAACATGTCATAGACGAAGCAACATAGTAATATTCAAATGCTATATCATTTCATAAAAAATTTGATAATCATTTAATAGAATTATAACTCCTAAAGTTATCTAAACTGACCTCTGATACCAACTATACGGACCTATACTTAAACATTACTTAATCTTGAGATATTTCAAGAGTACACCTTGAGGATCATTTTAGGTTTAGATTTTTAGAGAATTAGATCATAAAACATGCATTACATCCCACATTTAAACAAAGTGGTTACAATAAAAGATAATATTCATTTTTTCCCATCAACGGAATCATATTTAAAATAAAACATGGATTCCTTCATGACACTTCCTCAACACCATCATCACATTATATAACTTTCCCTTAACCTGTGAAAAACATTTAAAAAACATGGGATGAGCATAAAAAGCTCAGTAAGGGATATAAAAATATGGAAAGGAAACATGATTACATGTATACATAAGAATCAATGAAATCATACATTACTCATAAAACATAATCACATTAATATACCTCATCAAATCATGAATAAATAATTGAAATCATAATACATAAAGGTAACTTGATGCATTCATAATATACTTACGTAGAGAGTAACCCTCTTGGTTACTTTTGGAATACCCATCACAGTATATACCCTAAATCACTTCAGAGAAACCTTAACATTTAACTTCTTCTCATTACCCAATGCATTGGAGAGCTATATCAGGCTCACCCGCCCTTATTTTATCATGGAACCACCCATCTTCATAACAATTCCCATGAACCATAACATAATCATATCACATAAAACATGCATAAAGGAAACATAACATTTCCTCATTTCAATCACAAGATGCCAATACAACACATTGATATAATAAAAATATTATGAAAAAAAATTTCAATATCAAAATAAACGAAAATTAAAACATGGTATTTATTTTTTATTTTAAAAAAAGGTATGGCTTGTATAGAAACCGAAACTCAAATAATTTTCATGGCGGAGGGGAAGTCGTTGTTGCCGCATACGTACGACCAAAACATTCCCTTTTATACTTTAGTAAAATGATTCATATAAAAAATATTCTTATTGGATAAACGTAAATGTCAAAGGGGTTTATACACTGTATAAAATAATGTTGTGTATAAAACAAAATATGCCTCAATGAATGGAGATTGAGACGAAGTCCCTTACCTCGTATCAGACTTGACTTGATCGTTCTTTAATCTCCTGAATAATAAAAATGAGTTAATTAATACTTTCTTAAGAACCATTTTCAAGTTCATTATTACTTTTATATCATTTATTACCATGTCATGAATACTATGTTATTATTTATGTTTATAACGGTCGTTTTAACGATCATTGGTACTTAAGTCAAAAATAAACTTCTTATATTTACAAGTTGTTCACGTAGTCAAATATCCATTATCTCAAGAATGATATTCATGATTTAGATTCCATATATATCATATATATCCCATATATATGTGCATTTATAATTTTACATAATCATTTAGAGGAAAGAAATGAAATGCACCGTTCATGGAGACAGTATGTCGTACGTACGCATGGATGCTACTTTCATTTCTATTTCATTTTTTATGGAATGGAATCATAATTACATAAAAGTATATTAAAATTCTAGTATAATATCATATATAATATCATTAATTAGATATTTTATACATCCCACATATGGTATTAACAAATCAAATCACATTGAGTGGGCGGTAGTCCGCACTTCCTAAAATGAAGATATCACGTTTACCCATAATGGAAACCATAAAGATATGACATAAATGAAAAATAAAGAAGCTTAAGGAAAACATAAAAATATTATATATCATATATAAATATTGTGTCATCTTAATGTCCACCTTTGAAGGTGTTAAATGAATATTGAACAATCATCGTTTCCTGAGGTAGAAATTCACCATCCACGGAAACAGTATGTTCTTTAACCATTAGATGTAGGTGTGTGTAACTGTAGCTAGAATACTTCTTATAAAAAAATCCTAGTATATGGAAGATACTGGTTTTTTTACAAAATAAATAAATAAAAACAGTTTAGGGGGTTGGAGAAGCAAAATAAAAAATAAGAACACAAGAGAAGACACTACCTTTAAATTGGGTAACTCTTTTTGATTTGAGCTTAAAGGCTTCTTTGGGAAGACTTCTGCACAATGTGAGGCTTCTAAGAGTTATAGAGGGATGTGGAGAGACAAAATGGGCTGTTTTTGGCCGAGCCAAAGGCTTTGGAAGTGAGGGTAAGGTTTTAGAGGTGGGAGCCTTTTATAACAGGAGAGGAGGGGTGCACTTGGAAAGTTTAGAAAAGATACTTTGTTATAAAATGGTTTTCGGATAAAAAAGGTCCCACAATTATAAATTTCGAGTATAAGGTGATAAGGGTTCTAAATCCACCCATACAATAGGTTTTTGACAAGTTTAGGTCTTATATTTTACATTATATTTTCATTTTATTTAAATCGTTAAATAATGAGGTAATCGCTACATCATTATGGTGTCATAAATAATTTAATTTATTTAATGTCTAAAAATTATAAAAAAATACAATGATGTAGAAATATTTTTATCTTTTCAATGAATATTTATAGTAAAAAAATATGACTTGTATAACCCCATTTAAAAATTGTTTTTGTAAAACAACTCATGTTTGTGTCATTTTTACTTTTATTTTAAATAAAAGGAATTAATGTCCATATCATACCCAAGTGGATCCATGGGGTCCCAAAAATCGACCCATGGGTTTTCTTTGTCATCCATGACACATACAATAAGGGTAGGACATGTTTCTAGGTATTTTCATTTTATTATAATATCATTTTTGCCTTAAATTGCACTAATTACCTCTAATCGCGATTAAAAACTTAAAATTTACTATTAACCAAAAACATATTTTAATCCCATTGAACCACATTTTACTTATAAATGACGACCATGTATGTCAGATTTTTGAAATTCAAATCACAGAGGTGGTAAAATTTCATTTAAACAAAAAATCAGTTTTTATACGTACCACTTAGTGGTTTCACTATTCATCAAAAATTGTAGTTTTTAAGAAAAATACCAAAACATCACCCTAAGATATATTTGATATTATGAATTCAAAAATGATTCCAATTTTTAAGAATTCAAAAAAATATAAGTTACATTAATTAATTTAATAATTAATTATCGTTGTCAAAGCAAATAGCGTGTTTTTATGAAACAAAATGTATCAAAAGATTGACACTAGTTTATGTCCGATTTCAAAGTGAAATTAATTCCAACGACCACTATTGGATTAATTGGTAAAAATATATTATAATTTAACATTATAACCAAATAAAAAGATAATATGACCATATAATTTAATTAGATTAAAAAGCAGTTTTGATGTAAAATGCAGTATTTTTCACTATTCATTAAAAATTGAACATTGTCAGAAAAATACCAAAAAATTATCCAATAAAAATTTCAATGTCCCAATAATAAATAATAAGTTTATTTTGAAAAATAGAGCTTATAAAAATGTCAAAATGTTTATTTAGAAATGGTTTTCCATCAAAAGGAAGTAAAACAATCTTTTTAAAATATTAGTGTATTCCATGCTTAAGATTGGATTTGTTCTCATTTTAAGCTTATAAAACACTATATAATTTATTAGTAGACATAGATAAAAATATATATTATTAATTACTTACTTGGTATGTTATATACTTCCCCCCTTTAGAAAATTTGTCCCCGCAATTTATTTACTTATCGAATAAGTGGGGGTATTTAGCCCTCATTGCATTTTCAGATTCCCATGTTGCCTCTTCAACCATGTTGTTTTTTCACAAAACCTTTACCTAATGAATCACCTTATTCCATAACACTTTCTGCCTGTGGAAAAGAATCTGTATTGGTTGTTCCTCATAAGATAAGTTATCTTCCAGTTGAACTACCTCTAGACCCAAAACATGAGATGGATCTGGCATGTACTTCCTTGACATTGAATCATGAAAAACATTGTGTACCTGAGATAAACTCGGAGGTAAAGCCACTCAGTATGAAACTGATCCAACTCTCTCCAGAATTTCATCTGGTCCAATGATTCTTGGACTCAGCTTTTCTTTCATAACAAATCACATCCCACTTTTCCATGGTGATACTTTGAGAAAAACATGATCACCTTCCTCAAAATAGAGATCCTTCCTCCTGTTGTCCGCATAACACTTCTGCCTGCTTTGAGCTGTTCTCATGTGTTTCTATATCAGCTGAACATTTTCTGCCATCTCTTCTTCCAATTCTGGTCCTATCAACTTCCTTTCACCCACTTCATCCTAGAAAGTTGGAGTTTGACATCGCTTCCCATATAACGCCTCAAATGGTGTGATCTATATACTAGAATGAAAACTATTATTATATGAAAAATCACCCAAAGAATGATGTTGGTCCCAACATCCCTGTTAATCCATCGAACAAGAACGTAGAATATCCTCCAATGTCTGAATTTTTCATTATGATTGCCCATCTGATTGAGGATGAAAATCTATACTAAAATTTAATTCAATACCCAACGACTTCTGAAGGCCATTCCTAAAGTTGGAAGTAAACCTAGGATCACGATCAGATTCAATGGAGAGACGAACTCCATGTAACCTGAATATCTCGTTAAGATACAAATGGGAAAGATGATCTGGGGAAAAAGTATCTCGTATATCAAGGAAATGAGCATATTTAGTCAAACGATCAACAATAACCCAAATTGCATTATTACCTCGAGATGTCTTCGGTAATTCCACAACAATGTCCATTGATATATTCGCCCATTTCCACTCTAGCACGGGTAATAACTAAAGCATCTCATTTGGTAACTGCCACTCTGCTTTAACCTGTTGACATGTCAAACACATCACAGTAAAATCTGCAATATCTCTTTTCATTCCATCCCACCAGTAATACTCCCGCTGATCTCTGTACATCTTAGTACTGCCAGGATGAACTGAAAACGGAGAACTATGAGCTTCAAATAACAACTCTCTCTTCAACTGTGCATCACAAGGCACACAAAATCTCTTCCCAAATCTCAAGACACAATCATTATCAATGTTTAATTCAGGAATCTTACCATTCTGAACTAGTTCTACCTTTTTCTGCAACTCATTGTCTTGCTTCTGGGCATGCTTAATTCTGTATGATAGAGAAGATTTCGCTGGTACATGAAACAAAACAGAAATACATCCTGCACCAACAACTTCTATGCCAAAGTTATTCAAATCCTTAACCAAAGGATCACGTTCCAAATACAACATTGCTAATGAAGCATTACTTTTTCGACTCAAAGTATCAGCCAGTTTATTTTCTTTTGCTGGATAGTAATCAACTGTACAATCATAATCCTTGATTAATTCCATCCATATCCTCTGTCTCATGTTCAATTCAATATGAGTGAATATATAATTTAAATTTTTTTGATCAGTATATATTTCACACTTTACTCCATACAAATGATGCCTCCAAATTTTTAGAGCGAAATGTACAAAAGCTAATTCCAAATCATGTGTAGGGTAATTTACCTCATGAGTTTTCAACTGTCGTGAAGCATAGGCAATTACCTGATCATTCTTCATTAGGACACAACCATGTCCTTTCAATGAAGCATCACTGTATAAAACAAACTCACCATTCTTCGAAGGTAGTGCCAAAACTGGAGCATTCACCAATCTTCATTTCAGTTCCTGAAAACTATCATCACATTCTTTTGTCCATATAAACTTAACACCCTTCCGATTTAGCTTAGTCGTTGGACAAGATAACCGGAAAAAATTTCTAACATACCTTCGGTAATAGCCTACCAAACAAAGTAAACTACGAATCTTAGTTACATTTGTGGGTCATGGCCATTCTTCCACAAACATTGTTTTTGCAGGATCAACAGTTATCCCATCTTTAGAAACAATATGACCAAGGAAAGAAATTTGTTGCAAACAAAACTCACACTTGCTGAATTTCTCATACAATTTATTTTCTTTTATGGTTTTCAAAATAACCCTTAAATGTCTTTCTTTCTCTTCTTTACATTTAGAAAACACCAAAATATCATCAATGAAAACAACCACAAACATATCCAAGAACTAATGGAAAATTATATTCATACGGTCCATGAATACAACCGGTGCATTGGTTAGCCCAAAAGGAATTATTACAAATTCATAATGGCCATATCTTGTTCGAAACACAGTCCTTGGAATATCTGCTTCCTTTACCTTCAACGGATTGTACCCCGATCTCAGGTCAATTTTTGAAAAATACTAAGCTCCCTGGAGCTTATCAAATAAATCATCGATATGAGGAAATCGATATTTGTTCTTAACAGTGATGTTATTCAGGGCTCTATAATCAATGAAAAGTCTCATAGAACCATCTTTTTTTTAACAAATAAAATAGAAGAACCACATGGTGATGTGATAGGTCGAATGAAACCTTTCTCTAATAAATCATGAATTTGCTCCTTCAACTATAAAATTTCAATTTGATCCATTCGATAAGTGGGTTTTGAAATTGGCTTAGAATCAGGAACTATGTCAACAGAAAATTCAACTTCCCGATCTGGTATTATTCCAGTTTACTCATCTGGAAAAACATCAGGATAGTCATTTACCACTGTCACATAATTAATCTCTACAGTTCCTTTATTTTCAACGATGTGTGCAAGGTAACATTAATTTCCATCTTTTACAAGTTTCTCAGCCTCTTGATATTTTATCAAAAGTAAGGGTTTATTCTTGTAAACAAACTGATAGTCTTTCTGAAAAGAAACTTCTTTAGCTCTATAGTAAATCTTAGTAGGCTTAATAGGGATCCAATCCATACCCATGATAACATCAAACAATAATAGAGGTAAAACAATAAGGTTTGCAAGTAGGTTCTTTCCACGGATAAGGATAAGAAGATTCTTATAAATTCTTTTTGCACAATATTTCCCCCAGGTGTTTTTTCCACAAGTTCAGGAGTCATTTCTTGAGATGGTATTCCAATTTTACTAGACAAATTTTTCAGTGATGAAAGAATGTGTAGACCCCAATTCAAACAACACACTGGCATAATATGAAAAAACAATCAAAGTAACTGATACAACATCATTTGATGGGCTGACATCTGCTGAAGTAGTTGCAAAGGATTTCACCACCCCTTTATGCTTTCAGTGGAACATCTTCCCATCACTCAAGATCTTTTTCGGACACTCGTTTTCATATTGACACATCTTATATCAGTTAAAAAAATTCACTAACTGTAAATAAAATTTGGTCTTACCTTCACCTTGCTCTTTTCCAGTGCAATCACGAGCCTTATGACCCACCTTACAACATCAGTAGCACTTTCCATAATTCAGAATACATTCTCCAGCATGCCTTTTACAACATTTATCACAAACTGAAAACATAGTTTTCTTACTCTCAGACATTTTTGAAGAATTATTTCCTTTATCCTGCCACCACAGAATCTTCTTCTGTTTGTTGTTATAGAACACTTGATCATCGGAAAACTCCATTTACACCATCTCATCACATCGAACAATCTTTTCATTACTTTTGAACTCACAATAAGTTAATTACCTTTGATATTTTGGCTTTAATACTGAGTATAAGTGATTGATTTTACTATCAAGGTCTCGGAAAAAATTTGTAGCATACCTTGCCAATCGAGTGATCCTTTCTTCATAGCCTGCCACTGAGTCATCCTATTGGTTATATTCCCAGAATTTCTTCTCCATCCTATGTCGAACAGCCTTAGGAAAATACTTTTCAATAAAAATACCTTTGAATTCATCCCAGTAGAGAGTATCAATCTCATCAGCATTCTTGATATTTTTAACCATCATCCACCACTGATCTGCTTCACACTCCAAACGGTAAATAGCAAGACTAACCTTTTGATTGTCTGAACACCCAATGACATCGAAAGTCTTCTCCAGTGCTTTAATCCACCCTTCATGTAGCACAGGGTCAGATGATCCTCTAAATTATGGGGGATGTTTCATCATGAAATGTTCCAACACTAACATGTTCCTCTGCGGTTGATCTGGCTGATCTCATGCATGGTTACCACCGCCATTTATCGCATGATTAAACTGTGCCATTACTGCAACAAACTGTTCAGTTCGAATTCTAACCATCTCAGGATGCTGATTCAGAAGGTTATTTCCTTCTGTATGGCTTCCTAGCACTGCTTCCCTGTTTCCTCTGGGGAAAACCATTCTGAACAAACATGTCATTGATGAAGCAACATGGTAATCTTCAAATGCTATATCATTTTAAAAAAAATTGGGATAATCATTTAATAGAATTATAACCCCTAAAGTTTTCTAAACTGACCTCTAATACCAATAATAAGGCCCTATCCTTAAAAATTACTTAATCTTGAGATATTTCAAGAGTACACCTTGAGTATAATTTCAGGTTTAGAGTTTTAGAGAATTAGATCATAAAACATGCATTACATCCCACATTTTAACAAAGTGGTTACAATAAAATATAATATTCATTTTTTCCCATCAACTGAAACATATTTAAAATAAAACATGGATTCTTTCTTGACACTTCCTCGACACTATCATCACATCATATACCTTTCCCTTTACCTGTGAAAAACATTTAAAAAACATGGGATGAGCATTAAAAGCTTAGTAAGGGATATAAAAATATGGAATGGAAACATGAGTACATGTATACATAAGAATGAATGAAATCATACATTAATCATAAAACATACGCACATTAATATACCTCATCAGATAATGTGTAAATAATTGAAATCATAAGACATAAAGGTAACATGATGCATTCATAACATACTTACGTAGGTAGTAATCCTCTTGGTTACTTTTGGAATACCCATCACAGTATATTCCCTAAATCTCTTCGGAGAAACCTTAACATTTAACTTATTCTCATTACCCAATGCATTAGAGAGCTATATTGGGCTCACCCGCCCAAATTTTATCATGGAACCACCCGTCTTCATAACAATTCCCATGAACCATGACATAATCATATAACATAAAACATGCATAAGGAAAACATAACATTTCCTCATTTCAATCACAAGATGTCAATACAATACATTGATATAATAAAAACATAATGAAAAAAATTCAATATCAAAATAAACGAAAAGTAAAACATGGTGTTTATTTTTCATTTTTAAAAAATGTATGATTTGTAGAGGAAGCCGAAACTCAAATAATTGTCACGCCGGCAGAGAAGTCATTGTTGCCGCGTACGTACGACAAAAACATTTCCTTTTATCATTTAGTAAAATTATTCGTATAAAAAATATTCCTTTTGGATAAACATAAAAGTCAAAGGGGTTTATACATTGTATAAAATATAGTTGTGTATAAAACAAAATATGCCTCAATGAATGGAGATTGAGACGAAGTCCCTTACCTCGTATCTGACTTGACATGATCGTTCTTTAATCTCCTGAACAATAAAGATTAGTTAATTTCTACATTCTTAAGAACCTTTTTCAAGTTCATTATTCCATTTATATCATTTATTACCATTTCATGTACACTATGTTATTATTTATGTTTATAACGGTCGTTTTAACGATCATTGGTACTTGAGTCAAAAATGAACATCTTATATTTACATGATGTTCACGTAGTCAAATATACATTATCTAATGAATGATATTCATGATTTAGATGCCATATATATCATATATATCCATTATATACATGCATTTGAAATATTAAATAATCATTTAGAGGTAATAAATGAAATGCACCGTTCATGGAGACGTAAACCATACGTACGCATGAACGCTACTTTCATTTCTATTTCGTATTTTATAGAATAGATTCATAATTACATAAAATTATATTATAATTCTAGTATAATATCATATATAATATCATTAATTCCATCTTTTATATGTGCCACATAATATATATCATATATAAATATAGTGACATCTTAATGGCCACCTTTGAAGGTGTTAAAAGAATATTGAACAATCATCGTTTCGTGAGGCAGAAGTTCGTCATCCATGGAAACAGTATGTTCTATAACCATTAGATGTAGGTGTGTGTAAGTGTAGGTCGAATCATTTTTATAAAAACATCCTAGTATATGGAATGTACTAGTGTTGTTACAAAATAAATGAATAAGAAGAGTTTAGGGGGCTGGAGAAGAAAAATAAAACATAAGAACACCAGAGAAAACACTACCATTAAATCGGGTAACTCTTTTTGATTTGATCTCAAAGGCTTCCTTGGGAAGACTTCTGCCCAATGTGAGGATTATAAGAGTTAGAGAGGGATGTGGATAGACAAAATGGGCAGGGGTTGGCGGAGCCAAAGGCTTTGGAAGTGTGGGTAAGGTGGTAGAGGTGGGGGCCTTTTATAAGAGGAGAGGAGGGGCACTCTTGGAAAGTTAAGAAAAGATATTTTGTTATAAAATTATTTTCGAATAGAAAAGGCCCCACAATTACAAATTTCTAGTATAAGGTGATTCTTTTTCGAAATCCACCCATCCAATAAATTTTTGACAAGTGTTGGTCTTATATTTTACATTTTATTTTCATTTTATTTAAATTGTTAAATAATGTGGTAATCGCTGCATCATAATGGTGTCATAAATAATTTAATTTATTTAATGTATAAAAATTATAAAAAAACAACTATGATGTATGTAATCGTATTAGCATTCCAATGAATATTTATAGTCAAAAACAGGACTTGTATTGCACCATTTAAATGTTGTTTTATTAAAACAACTCATGTTTGTGTCATTTTTACTTTTACATTAAATAAAAGGCATTAATGTCCATATCATACCCAAGTGGCTCCATGGTGTCCCAAAAATAGACCCATGGGTTGTCTTGGTCGGCCATGACACATCCAATAAGGGTAGGACATGTGTCTAGGTATTTTCATTTTATTATAATATCATTTTTTCCTAAAATTGCACTAATTACCTCTAATCGCGATTAAAAACATAAAAGTTACTATTCACCAAAAAATTATTTTAATCTCATTGAACTACATTTTACTTATTAATGACAACCATGTATGTCGGATTTTGTAAATTCAAAACACATAGGCGGTAAAATTTCATTTAAACCGAAAATCAGTTTTTATATGTACCACATAGTGGTTTCACTATTCATCAAAAATTGAAGTTTTTCAGAAAAATACTAAAACCGCACCCTAAGAAATATTTGATATTCTGAATTAGAAAATGATTTCTATTTTACAAAATTAAATAAATATATGTTAAATTAAGTAATTTAATAAATAATTCCCGCTGTCATAGCAAATAGCGTGTTTTTTGAAACAAAATGTATCAAACGATTGCCACTGGTTAAAGTCTAATTTCAAAGTGAAATTAATTCCAATGACCACTATTAGATTAAATGGTAAAAATATATTCTAATTTAACTTTAAAACCAAATAAAAATATAATCTAACCATATAATTAAATTAGATGAAAAAACAATTTAGATGTAAAATGCTGTATTTTTCACCATTCATTAAAAAATGAACAATGTCAGAAAAAATACCAAACAATTATCCAATGAAAATTTCAATGTCACAATAATAAACAATATGTTTATTTTGACAAATAGATCTTATAAAATTAAAAAAGTATGAATTAAAAATGATTTTACATCAAAAGGTAGTAAAACAATCTTTTAAAAATATTAGTGTATTCCATGTTTATGATTGGATTTATTCTCATTTTAAGCCTCTAAAACACTGTCTAATTCATTAGTAGACATAGATAAAAATATATATTATTCATTACTTACTTGGGATGTTACATTGAGAGTATTAGATTCATGGGACAAAGCCTTGAAAATATAATGTTTAGGTAATGAAGCCTTAAATGTATTAGATTCATTGAATGATTCCTTGAAAATTCTACTTACATGGAATTATGCCTTTATAGAATTTTATTTTCTCCAAGGATACTTGAACTTTTTAGATTCTTGGAATGATTCCATGAATTTATTTGATATTTGTAATGATGCCTCATTGGAATATTATATTTATTAGTAATTAATCATTTCCTTCATTTAGATTCAATTATTATTCATCCATTAGATTTTTCAATGGCATATCTATAGATACATTTAATTATAAATTTATTGATTTAGATGGAATAAGTTTCAGTTTCGTACCTTAACATATTGATATTGCCTAATATAGTTATTCGAATGATATATGTTATTAGTTATTTACATTTCCAGGTTTATTTAATCATACTGATTCATTATTGCTTCGAATTTACATACACTTACTGAGCTTTTGATCTCAAACTTATTTTGTTTCCTTTCCCCTTGTTATGAAGAATATATTAATGAATATGCATTCAAGGATGCTGTTTATTTCGTTTAATTATGTTTCATGTTTATATTTCATATTTTCTTATGTATTATGGGTATCATTTATATAATATGGATTTTAAAGACTGTTAAAATGAACAGTCCATTGGGATTTGATTCATTGTAATCAAGATAAGGTAATGTAATATTCCACCAGCTCTGGGAGTCATGGGTCAAGGTGTCACACATCATATAAGAATGGTTGTGTTTTCCATATGATTATTGAGTTTTCTCTCTAGATATACTCAATAAACATGGTACATCTTGTTTTATTTCAGCATCCCTAAACATTTACAACAATCTAGGATTCTACAACATGATCATGAGGATGATCTATCTACGGACAAGACTACAATATATGGGATTCTACCAGAGATAACACCTTATGGTGGTTCACCAATAATACCACCACCCGTTGTGTTATATATAGAACCATCCCTACTAACTGAAGATTCTCACAGGATGAGATCATTACACGAGTTTCATTGGCAGTGACCTCCAAGGATTCAGGGTGAGACAGACCCCTAGGTTATTGAGGAATGGCTAGAAGAAGTCAGTCATGTTTTCCACCTTGTGAGGACACATAATAATAAGATAATAATCTTTATTTCATGTATTCATTGGGAATCCATGGGGAGATGGTGGAGCATGGTGAACTAGTTAGAGAATAAGAAATAGACCTCATGAATTGATTTCATGTGCCATTTTAGACAGATGTTTTATTTGGATGCATTGTGATCAGTACACATGCATTAGCTTCTGTATCTATAGTATGGAAGTATGAAAGTGGAATAGTATTCAACTAGATTAAATAATCTCTCTTATTAATCCATTGATATGATATGATACCAGTTCTTCATGGTTCAGAACTTTGATTCGGGCTTGGTCCAGGAAGTCAGGGAATCCGTGTTATCTATTAGCATTTAAACCTATGCTGGAGTGCCTTAGTGAGCCATGTTTGTAGATTATTTTCTGGAAGAGTATAAACAAGTAGTGGGATATATATGTGGGATCACAGTAGCGTAGAGATATACAATAGTTAAATGGAAGTAGTCATCGGGATCGAAGTGGGTATGAAACTTCATGAAGAAATCCAATGACTTAGAGTCAGCTGTGCAGGGCTCTCAGGGTGGCATGATTCAACCATGGGACATGAAATGTTTCTCTTGAAATGGTTGGGGAAATAATAACTAAGATTTCCCAACCCATCATACTATGTATCAAGATATTTTCGAGGGAATGTCAAGATAGAGACAGAGGTAGAAGCAGGTTGGTCCGCAAGGCGACATATGTGTTGCACGGGTAGTGACGGTAATATGATGTGGTTGGATGTTTGACTTATTACCACCACCATCCCAAGGTGGTCCATTCTAGGCTCAAGAATCACGTGGGAAAAGATGAGGACAACTATATTCATGTACACCTATGATTATATGTCTCCAATGACGGTATGAGGCATGAACTATATATTTTATACCTTTTCATTTGTTTTTATATGGATCTTTTTGCGATACTAGGCCCTAAGACATCAATTGATTATGAATCATTGTGTATGTGGTATTTTTTATTGAAATATATTAAATAATTATATAGCATGCATGTGTCTTTTCATGAAAAAAAATTACTACAAAACTGGTGTCCAAATTGGAAATCAAAGAGCACTGCTAGGTTCAAAATGGTGTTGTTACTCGTGGAGAATCTTAACCATCATTAGTATGCGTTGTTTTTGAAGTTTTTTCGAAGGTGTGAAATTCATAATAATACTAAAAATAAGTATTTATTTTATTTAGTTCACTTTGACAAACATATTCTTTTATAAATATACAGCTATGAGAATCACCTCATGGTTGTCCTCTAATCCATAGAGAACTAGATGTTGTTGGAGGAGAGCATTCTTGGTGGATGAAGATGATTCATGAATTGATTGTGGATCCTTATGCCAGTAGTGTTGTAGGAACTAATAAATGATGGAAACATAAATATTAATCATTAATTATTGATCCAAAATCTATGTAGGATGTTTTTTCTTGTAATTTCAATCTCGTTATTAATCATGGATGAATGCAGATCAATTCAATGAACAAAAATTGACACAAACATCATCATTAGATATCAAATTGATGTAATTTTTTATTGATCATTGACTTATGGAACTGTATCAATCCATTCTATGATAACGATTATAGGAAAAACAAACAAAAGATGATGTTTTTCCTCACTTTTATTGTTTGTGGATTTCTCCCTCCATTCATTGAATGTTCACTAATGGTGAAACTGTTTATGAATAGTTTGATGAATACATGGTCATCAATTATTGCATAAGCCGTAGACAACCCAATGTATCAATACCAAAAGAATAGTTCCTGATCAGTAATGCGATCAAGGTGTGATGATAGTAGTGGATGACTATCAGCGGATTAGAATGGATTTTTGTTATCCGTTCAACCTGGTTTTGAGGCGTAACAACTTATGGCTTGATGATGGTGATTTGAGAGTGGATCCAAACCCAGAATCCATGGATATGGAAGCTAGAGTAATATATGAACCTAAATATAGAGGTTTTAATTTTATTAGTGGTTCTTGTGTTACACAAATCAACAAAGATGTGATCCTTAATGGATATTGAATATCCTAACCAAAATGGAATGTATTTCAAAATTACACACCGTGTGGCCCCCTCGCTATGGCATTGTGGTTCTAGAAAATGTTAAGGATCACATTATTTGTGAACCCTATCAAACAATATGTGATCCTCCCCAATTGACTAGCCATGTACTTCAGAAGTACACAGACATGGGTTGGAGTACACAGGCCTGGACACACAATGTACCGCCACACAGACACAACAAGGATACAAGGACATAGTATAATGTGTCTCTACACATTGTGTATCCTCTAATACATTCAATGTATTTGGATGCTACATGTCATGTGATGATCTTCCACATGAGTATGACTTGGGATAGATGGGGACACCTTTTACACCCATTTATGTGTCAAGTACTCCCTTCAAGGGTGATAATGGAAATTTATTTTCAAATATTAGATTAGTATGGGTTCAGTGTGCTCCCTTGGTCATTTTATAAATGGTAAAATGCGAAATTATATTCACATCACTGCATTTTCATCCAATCTAGAGGCTGAGTCCCATATAGTGTTGTGGTGAACCTTTGTGAGACTGGAGTGTGATCATCATTCATCCCTAGTTGGATTTTGTGGAATAATCATTACCTCACTATGAAGGGCATAGATCCTCCATCTAATAGGTCACATCCATAGGTTTTTTTCGGTACCATTGTCATATGAACTCCATTATAATGGGTTGACCAAAATTGGTTTGTGGAGTCCCCCAACATTATTGGGCATGCCCCCCTATATGTGCATCATTGTCATCTTTGACCATCATATTACATTTGGGTAGCTCCCCAAGAGAAAGACCAATTTGGTCAATTTATCCAATTATAACAAGCCTAGTGGGGCAAGTTCTCCCTAAATGAGTGTTTCATTGATTATAACCCTATTATTAACAATTGGTTATGATCGCCTGATGACATGGTGTCTCTCATGATTATATATGGTCTTTGTTTCTATTATACATTAACTATTATATATTTTATTGATATTACTATGGATGGTGCATCATGTTTAGTGTTTTTTGGGTTATCATACTAAGTATTATTGTACTCAATACCCACATGAAATTCTCTCATACGTGTTGTGTCTTATATAGATAATGACCCTTTTGACGGTGTTCTGGGTGGATAGGGTGTAGATAGAGCATTGTTGGATCTTGATTGACCAATTTGTTTTTTGAGAGGGTACTTTTGTCACAGTCCTTGCCATTAGAGTAGGATGGACTCATTGTAGTTTCGATTGGTCATGACATATTACAATTTTCTATTTTCAGTACATTAAGGATGTAATCTGTTGTGGGGTCTTAGATGCATGAAAGAGATGTTTTAGTTGTTTTACATTTTAGCATTCTGGGATTGGTGATGTGTGTGTTTATATAGGAACATCTTGATAATGACTCCAATTTATGAAATCTACAGACATGGCACTAGTCGCTACCCCCTAGCCTATTGGTGGTTGGCATGGGGTAGTAACAGTTCACGCCCATATTGAATGGGTCATTACAATTTGAGCCTACATGAATTTTCTAGTAACCAACACCAAAATTATAATCCAACCTATTTTTCTCATATAAATCTAAATGAAACACATTATAGTCTGGTAATAGTGATTCATCCAAAGAGAATATTAGACCAAATCCGATTCCCAACATTCCATAATCTAATTTAATAGCCATGAATTTTGAACATCTTGAAATTTTATTATCATAAAACTAGGATATGTGATATCCACGGTAAATATTAGTAACTCATAAAATCATTAACTTTTAAACTAAGGGGTGAAATCAATATCATTATGAGTTTATTTTTGTTGAAAATACGTACATGAAACATCATATAAAAAAGTGTGATATTGGGATAGATATTGAACCAAATTATATGTACCTTCTCAAAAACAATGTTCACCATGCTGACATCTTGAATCATAATATTTTCAAAAAACAAGTCACAATGGATGACCACAAGAAATTTCTAAATTTTACAAATATCCACGTATAACATTTCTTACATAGAATCTTAACTTCTCTTTCAAAAACAAATAATAGTTTGAATTCTGAAAATGATAAAAAATGATACAACACCCTCAATATATTCAGGCTTTACACTAAAAATGATTGGAATCCGGCGAAGATTTAGCAACTCATGACCATGTAATCAGTAATATTGTCTACTTCCTTCTTTAATTTTTCTATTAAAATTTAAAAGTAAAAATATTTAAAAAAATTTGTATATATTACATATTTTGTCATATTAGAACTATTTTTTAATAATTACTATTGATTATTTTAATTATTATTAACTATGACTAATAAAATTTAATTTTAACGAATTAAGGGCAATTTTTACTAACAACCAAAATATTTTACTAATTACAACTAAATTTATGTAATTATCAATATATATTTAATAATTAATTCTACTTTTTATAGTTGTGAATAATTTTTACTAATTACCTCAATGATTTAGTAATTATCCCAATTTTTTAGAAATTATCCCAAATTTTTAATTACTACTAAATATTAAAATATATTAAATATATTTACAAAATAATGATTCTTTTGAAATATAGACGTAAAATTTTACTAATTATCATTATGTAACCTTAAGGCTTACTAATTACCTTTATCTTTTATTAATAACCACTATTATTTAAATATTTGAAATATTTTTGGCTAATTGTTGGTAATTTATAGTAATTACAACTAATTATTAAAAATTACTAATAAAAATTTACTAATTAAATATATTAGATACTAATTACAGATAATTATTCTAATTATTTACTAATTATCATTAATTTTTACTTATTATTGAAAATGATTTCTAATTACCACTAATATTTACTAATTATCACTAATCCTTACTAATTACCACAATTGTTTAATAATTTCAACTAATATTTACTTATTACTACTAATTACTATTGTTTTTTATACAATTACAGGTTTTTACCATTTATTTTTACTAATCACTACTAATTATCAATAATTACAACTATATTTTTCTTAATTTTTGTTTATCACTAATATTTACATTACACATCTAATTACCAATATCACTTAATAATTACCAATAATTGTAACTATTTACACTAATTTATCCTAGTTACCACTATTTTTTAATAATTAGTGCTAAATAATTCTATTTTTTAACAAAATAAATATTATTAAATCTAATTTTTACACACTCTTTTTTATTAATTTTTATTGATTACCACTAATGTTAACTAATCATCACTTATGTTAACTAATCACCACTAATTATTACACATTACCTGTATTAGCCATTATTATTTATGAATTACTTCAAATTACAATTAATTACAACTGGTTATTAAATATATTTATTAATTATATCAAATTTTAACTAAGTCCCCCTAATTACCACAATTTTTTAATAATTATTTCTAATTTCCATTAATTTGTACTAATTGGAACAATTTTTTTATTACAACTTGTTACTACTATTATTCAGTAATCAATTCTAATTATTCATATTATTTAGTAATTATAGTCAATTTTTTCTAATATTTACTATCTATCGCAATTTTTTTTTAATATTTTTACTGGTTACCACTAGTTTTTACAAATTACGAATAATTTATAGTAATTACACCAACTTTTTACTAATTACTGATATATTTTATTAATTACAACTAATTAAGGCTATTTATTACTAATTAATGCTAATTAACATGTTGTTTTACTAATTACGAATAATTCTTATTATTTAAAGACAATTACAACTCATTTTTACAAATTACTACCATTTTTGGATCTGTACGACTCATTATCGCTATTTTTTACAATGTAATTCTAATTATAACTAATTTTTACTAATTATAGATGATTGCATGTATTTTTTTTAATAATGATAAACAATTAAGGCTACTTTTAACTAATGATCACTAATTAGTGATAATTTTTTAGTAATTAACCATAGTTATAGATACATTTTATAAAACGGAATTAATTACTTTTGATATTTACTATTTTTTGTAGTGTAATTCTAATTATTACTATTTATCGACAATTACAGTTAGTTATTACTAATTACAGTTAATTATTAATAATTCTTATTAATTTTTATTTATTACATCTATTTTTTCTGATTCTGTCAATTTTTTAATATTTATCGCATTATATAGTAATTATAGTTATGTTTTAGTAATTACTGATATTTATTTAAAAATTTTCTATATATTTTGTAAATCAAATATTTTAATATGTATATTTAATAATCATTAATATTTATTAATTTTCACCCATTGGGTTTATTATTTTACTAATTACCGCCAATTTTTTCAAAATACCATTCTTTTTAACTAATTACTCTTAATTATTACTATGTTCATGAATTATTACAAATTTCATTAAAATAGTTATTTTGAATTGATAATTAATAAAAATTAATGTTCCTACTTCTTTTTTCTAATTAATACTAATTAATTCAGGATAAAAATAATTACATCTAAATTGAACTATAAATTTAATTCAAAATCTATAATTCAATTTATAAATAATTATTTTAAATTAACGCAAATGACTAATAAAGAATAATACTAAATTATAATATGAAATAATATAAATGAATCTAATATTAAAAATATTAAATGAATACCCCAATATCATTGAATCATTATGATGAAAATTTTGATATTTTCTTTTCTATAAGAAATAATCTTTTAAATAATTAAATGAATAGTAGAATAGATTATAGATCAAACAAAAAATGAATGCTAATAAATTAGTTGGGGGTATATAATAGGTTAGATTTTTAGTGAAGAACCAATTTTAGATGATATAGTTGTAAAATACTATTGAATGAAAATAAGTATATCAGGGATAAAAATATATTTGTGGGGTGTCTCATTGCAAATATGAATCTGTTGACATATTATTTGTGACGTGTTATGAATTCCAAAAAAAATACATAAGTGAAGAAAGGTATTTGCAACGGTGGTAAACACCAGTTGTAAATACATTTTTCACGATTCAACATGCACATGGATAAATGATATTTATGTCAAGAATATTTTCTTGTTGAAAATAATTATTTATTTTGGATTATTTTCAAAAGGAAAAAAATTCCATTTCAAATAGTTGTTTTTGAAACACTATTTGTCATGGGTGACAAACTTGTCGCAAAGCTTCATTTTCCCATAGTGGTGATATCAACTTCATTTCTTATATATATTTATATTTTTATTCCTTATAAAATATTAATTACCATAATTTTTCTTATCACTATGACATCTAGAAACTATTACATTGGAGAGTGGAGGTATTGACATTGTTAGAGTTCATCGTCAAATTATTTTGTTCTTGACTTATTAGTTATTATATTTAAATAGTGATTGAATTCATGCTCAAATATAATTTAATTTATGAAGTGGGTTAATTAATTCCATGTTAAAATTAAATTTTTATTTCATGTAGTTATTGAGAATCTACTCTGATTGTTGAGACAACATAGGAAACCTTTTTCCCCCATTATTCAAATGTAATTGTCCTTTGCGACGACACTCATATGTTTAATATTTTGACACACCATCTCGAGAAATGATTTATATTTAAAAATATATTTTCTTAATTTTCCCTTTTAATTATTGGAAAACATTTGTGGAAAATAATTTTTGATACTCTTCTTCAAATGGTAAGTATGAAACATATGTTCATTTCACTAATAATGTTTTCTAATAAAATTTTCAATTTCATATTTTGTATGAACAATATTTCAACTCCACTTTGGAACCCTCTTCAATAGACATGTATGATTGAATTAATGTAAATATCTCCTTACCAACAATTTGGGTGACAATTGTTTCTCATAGATTGGAAGATTTAAACACCACTATTTTTTTGAGGTGGAAATAGAATGATTTTTTATGCTATATATATATAGTAATTGTTTGAACTCATTTTATAGGATAATATGATATATCCCAAAACCATTACTATATTTTTCATAATTCAATTTTTAAATTTATTAAAAATTTCTATTTCTTTTTGTAATATAAATATCAGCAAAATACATAGAAAATGGTCTTCAAAAACATATTTTATTCAAAACTAATTGTTTAATTTAATATAAATATTAAATTAAAAATTATTTTCCCTCATGTTCTTGTTCCTTCACATGCACTCATAAAATTGAACAATAGGTCTCCTAGGTATTATAGTCTAAATGTGTCAAGGCATTAATGTCAGGCTATTGATGTCTTACATCTTATTTGTAACATCTTATTTTTCATGTGTGAAAAAAGTAATAAGCACATGTGGATGGTCATGTCTACTATGCTTGTCTGACAAATCAATTTTAATTTTCATTGATGCTTTATTAAACTTAGAATGATTTGGGTTGTTTGAAACATCCCAGGTAAATAATGAATAATTAATATTTTATATTTGTTAAAATTTGTTAATTAAATATTAATTTTACTTTAATGGGGTTTCTAGGTTCGATATCATACCCGATACACAACAACATGATTCTTTTAAATCTTACATTGCACACTAATAATATAATATTATTATTTTAAATGTTAGTTATTTTTAGTTATAGTATTGGTAGTAATGAACAAAAATAACTACAAGATGAATATAAATTTTTGTTAAATGTATTTACATTTATCCAATATATATTTAGAGGCTTAAAATGTGAATGAATCTAATTTTTAGCATAATTTACATTAAAAGGCTGATTTAATGCATTTTAATGGAGAATCCTCATTAAATATAGTTTTGGACAGTTTAATACATTCTATTTGACTGAATAAAATCCTAATTTAGAATGGGGACATCAAAATTTAAATTGTGCAATTTTTGGAATTTTTCCGATTAAGTTCATTTTTTAATGAATTGTGATAAACATTGTATTTTAATTCAAAACTATGTTTTAATAATATTTATTTAAATCGTTATATTATCTTTTAAATTGGTTTTAAAGTTTAATTATATTATATATTTACCATTTAATTCATTATTGGTTACTGGAATTAATTTCACTTGAAGATGGACACAAACAAGTGTCAATCTTTTGATAGTTATTTTTTCTTAAAAACACGCTATTCGTTTTAACAATGGGAAATAATTTTAAATTATTTTATGTCACCTCTAGGTTATTAATATTGTAAAATAGACATCATTTTTTAATTCAGAATATAAAATATATCTTAGGAAGATTTTTATTGGGATTTTTCCGAAAAACATTAATTTTTGATTAATAATGAAACCACTTAGTACTAGTTAAAAATACCAACTTTTATATTTAAATGAAATTTTACCACTTATGTGAATTGAATTTCTCAAATATTACATACATGGTTGTTATTATTATGTAATTTGTATTTCAATAACATGATAATAATTTTTGGTGAATAGTAACATTTGACTTTTATTTACCGCGGTTAAAGGTAAATAGGATATATCAAGGTAAAAAGAATAGTATAAAAATAAAATTTACCTAAAACATGTTCATACCTTATTGAATGAGTTATTTATGACCATGGAGATCTATGTGTCGATTTTGGGACCCCATTGAGCCACATCAGAGTGATAATGACATTTTAGATTAATTAACTTAAAGTAAAGGCAAAAATGAAAAAAACAATATCTCTTAGAAATTTAATTTTTAGAAGGTGTTATATAAGTTATATTTTGGATTATAAATTTTAATTAAAAATATAAAACGATTTCCTACATCATGGTACTTTTTTATAATTTATAGACATCATATAATTTAAATTATATCTGACACAATAATGATGTAGTATTTATCTCATTAATAGTTGATTTAAATAAATAAGAATTATAAAAAATAAAACAGTATCCAAAAACTGTAAAATACTTATTGGATGATTTTATTTCGACCATTTTACATCTTATCTTCATATTCAATGTGTTTTGGATCTTTAGAAACTTAATATAGTTTTATAATAAAATAATATTTGCGAACATTCCTAAAGAGCCCCTCCTCCCCTTTATAAAAATCCCGCACATCTAACCAAATAATCACACCTCTCGAGTATTTTGGCTCGTCCAACCTATGAACAATTAATATCCCTATATCCCTCTACCCCTCCTATAATCCTTACCATAGATAGAAAGAACTTAAACAAGTCTTTTTGGTTCAAACCAAAAGATGTTATCAAAATTAATAAGACCAGTTTCTCTGAACATTTTTTCTTTTATTTTACTTCTCCAACCCCTAAAATCTTCTTATTAATATATTTTCTAACAATATAAGTATCCTAAATATACTATAATGTTCAAATGAAATGGATTTTAACTACACTTTCACAAAACTCTCTCTATTGGGTTAAGATTATACTGTTTCTGGCGATGACAAACTAATGACTCACGAGACGATGATTGTTCGATTATCTTCTACCACCTATCATGGAGGAAATTAAGATGAAAATATATTTATATATGATATATATCATGTTCATGTTTTATTTATTCTTTTTTATTTTTCTTTTATATCATACCTTTATTGTTTCCATTGTGGGTAAATGCTATAATTTCATTTGAGGAAGTCTGGACTACCGTCCCCTCAATGTGATGTTACTCGTTAATGCCATATGTGAGGTGTATAAAGGATATAGTTAATGTTGTTATATATAATATTATACTATAATTATAATATAACTATGTATCATTATGTTTTAATTCAATTAAAGTATGAAATATAAATGAATTTATCGTTTATGCATACGTACAACTTATCATCTCAATGTACGGTGTGTTTCATTTCATACCTCCAAATGATATGAATTGTTATAAATATATATATATATATATATTGGATATATATGATATCTAAATAATGAATATCATTTTGGATATAATGGACTATTGACCACATGGACAAATTGTAATAATATGGTGTTGATTTTTTACTCAATTACCAAATATCGAAAAAATGAAAGTTATTATCTTAAATGATTACATAATTTTTATAACATGGTAATAAGTTATATAAACAGAATATTAAACTTCAAAAATGTTATTAACCAAGTATAAATTAACTTTATATTGTTATTCTGGAGATTAAAGAACGATCGAGTCAAGTTAGACACGAGGTAAGGGACATCATCTCAATCTTCTTTCATTGAGTCATATTTTGTTCTAATACATGAAATTATTTTATACGCTGTATAAAAAAATTTGAGTTTTCATTTCATTAAAAGGTAATATGATTCTAGGAATAATATTACAAAATCAAAAATAAGAATGTTTTTAACCTAAGCGGCGACAATGACCTTTTTCCACCTCCGTGAGTAGTATTTGATCATTGGATTCCTTAACATGTCGTAGTGTTTTTTATGGAAAATAAATTCCATATACATTTTATGTATTTTGCTATTGAAAATTGTCTTTATAATGGATATGTTATGTCAATATAAATTAATAATATATTTTGATTGAAATTTTGAAATGTTATCTTTCCTTTATGTTTGTTTTATGTGTTATGAATATGTTATGGTTCATGGACATTGTTTACATTTATAGGTGGTTTCGTGATAATCCTAGGGTGGGTGAGCCCAAGATAGCTCTCTAATGAAATGGGTAATGTGAAGGAGGTAAACAAGAATGTTTCTCTTAAGATATTTAAGGAATATACTGTGATTGGTATTCTAAATTAACTCCATATGTTGCTCTAATAGCTACAATGAAACGATGTTATGGATGCCACAAGTTACCTTTATGATATATGATATCTATGTGTTATTCATAAATCTTATGATTTCACGAGGTATGTAAAAGAGTTTATGTTTTATATGTATTATTAAACTATTGTTTTTTTCATTGTTTTATAACCCTTACTAAGCTTTTTATTCTCATCCAATGTTTTGAAATGTTTTTCACAAGAATTGAAGATGAATAGGGTCCTGGATGGGATCGAAGAAGATTAATGTTGTCTAAAACATGGAACTAGAATTGGCTTTTATTTTAAAGAGTTTTTATTTTATCAAAAAAGGGAAACTGAGTAGAAGTGTCTGCTTTGTAATCTTTTATGATTTAATAGGTATGTCCTATTTCTCTAAAACTCTAAACCTGAATTGATCCTCAATGTGAATAATTCATTTAATTCAATATTATGTAATTTTTTAAGGCCGAGTCCTTAAAATTGGTATCAGAGGTCAGTTTAGATATCGTTAGGAGTTAGTGAATTGTTAAATCTATATCCATAATGTAATTTTTGTTAATATTAAGATCATATAGAATTTACATATTACCATGTTACTTCACCTAAGAATTTTTTTTTGTTCCGAATGGTTTTTCGCAGAGGAAACATGCCAACTATATTGGGACGCCATCAGGAAGAAGACAACCTTCCATATTAGCAACATAGGATGGTCGGAATCAGAACTGAATAGTTTGTTCCAGTGATGGCAAAAATGAATTAGGCTATATATGGTGGTGGTATCCATGTACGAGATTAGCCAAATAAACCACATAAGAACATGTCAGTAGTGGAGCCTTTCATGAGGAAACATCCCCCATCATTCAGAGGATCATCTGACCTGGTGCTAGAAAAAGGTTGTATTAGTGCACTGTAAATGATTTTTGATGTCATGGGTTGTTCAAAACATCAAAAGGTTAGTGTCACAGTTACCGTTTTGATGGTGAAGCCTATCAATGGTGGTTGATGGTGAAAAATATCTGGGATGGTGAGGAGATTGATTCTTTTTATTGGGATGAATTCAAAGGTATGTTTATTGATAAATATTTTCCTAATGTTGTTATTCATATAATGGAAAAACAATTCCTAGAATTGAGGCAGGAGGATGACCCAATGGCTACTTATGAATAAAAATTCACTCGACTGGCAATGTATGATCCAAATTTGATATGAGATATTGATACTAAATTCATCTGTCTTTACATAGGATTAAATCCAATGTATCGAATATCTATAGCTTCTCATGAGTTCAAAATTTATGAGAAACATGTTGGTTGTGCAGAAAAGGTGGAAATATATTTTAATGATGATCATGTGTTCTTTGAAATAAAAAGCAGAATAACAGGTCAAGGTGGCAGGCGAATGGGAAGAACTCTTCAATAAACTCTGATGGTGCGAAACTTATGTTTACAATTTGTGAAAATTGTGGTAGAAATAATGCAGGGGAATGTCTTCTGAATTCTGGTAAGTGCTATCGATTCGTAAAATGGGACATAAGGCTCAAAATTGCACTAAAAAATAATAGGCTAATGGTAAGACAATATTTGATTTACAATCAATAAATTTTTTTTTTGAGGAATGAAATGGGTCATTAGGAAAGTGAGAGACCAAGAAAAAACTCAACTAAGGGAATGCAACCTGACTACAAGCAAATAGGGTTGGTGAAATCCTTTTTAACTACTTCAACAGGTGTTGGGCCATCAAATGATGTAGTATCAGGTAAACTGTTCGTTTTTCCAAATTCTGCAAATGTGTTGTTTGATTCAAGGTCTACAAACTCTTTAATTTTTGAGAATCTTCCTAGTAAATGGGTAATTCCGTCCCATGATATGAATACATAACTTACTATAAAAACACCTGGATGATATTTTTAGACAAAATGAAAACATATGAACATTCCTGTCCTTGTGTGAGTTTATAATCTACCTAAAAACCATATTGATTTGACTCTAGTAGAGTTTTTTGTTATTTTGGGTATGGATTTGCTTTCAGTTTATCTAGCTAAGAATGACTACAGAGCTAAAGAGGATTATTTTCAAAATGATTTTTAGTTTGTGTACAAGAATAAACCCTTGATTTTGATAACATATCAGGATGCTGAGAAACTTGTAAAAGTTGGAAATGAATGTTACCTTGCTCATATTGTTGAAAATAATGGAAGTGTAGAGATTAATGATTTTTCTGTGGTAAATGAGTACCTTGATGTTTTTCTTGATGATTTCCCTGGTATTATACCTGATCGGGATGTTGAATTTACTTTTGACTTAGTTCTTGATGCTAAGCCAATTTCAAAACCCCCTTATCGAATGGCTCAAATTGGAATTTTAGATTTGAAGAAGCAATTCCAGGAGTTGTTAGATAATGGTTTCATTCAAACTAGAACAACTCCATGGGGTCTCCTGTCATGTTTGTTAAAAATAAAGATGGTTCAATAAGACTTTTCATTGATTATAGAGCATTGAATAACGTCACTGTTAAAAAAAAGTATCCTTTGCCTAATATCGATGATTTTTTTGACCAACTCTTGGGAGATCAGTATTTTTCCAAGATTGATTTGAGGTTGGTGTACCATCAGTTGAAAGTAAAGGAAGAAAGCATTACTAAGACCACATTTCGTACTAGATATGACCTTTATGAATTTTTTTGTTATGACTTTTAGTTTAACTAATGAACCTACTATATTAATGGATATTAAGAATATAATTTTCCATTAGTTTTTGGAAAAGTTTTTGGTTGTTTTCATTGATTATATTTTGGTTTATTCCAAAAGTAAATAGGAACATGAAAGTCATTTAAGGTTTGTTTTGAAAACCATATATGAAAAGAAACTATTTTTGAAATTCAGCAAGTGTGAGTTTTGGATGCAGCAAATTTCATTCCTTGGTCACATTTTAAAAAAAAATTACATAAATGATGATCCTGCAAAAAAAATGTGGTTGAAGAATGGCCAAGACCCACAAATATAACCGAGAACCGTAGTATTCTTGGTTTTGGTAGGTTATTACTGGAGAATTATTGATAATTTTTCATGGTTATCTACTCCAATTACTAAATAAACTCGAAAAGGTCTTAGGTTCATCTGGATAGAAGAATGTGATGACTGTTTTTAGGAATCGAAAAGAAGATTGGTGAAGGATCCACTTTTGGAACAACCTTATAGAAATGGTGAGTTTGTTATCTATATTGATGCTAAAATAAAAGGACTTGGTTAAGTTATAATGCAAAATGATCATGTAATTTCTTATGCTTCACGTCAGTTGAAACCACTTGAGTTAAATTATCCTACACATGATTTGTAATTAGCTGCTGTTGTTTTTTTCTTCTAAAAATTTTAAGGAATCATTTGTATAGAGTAAAATGTAAACTATATACTGATTAAAAATCTTTAAATTATATATTCATTCAAAAAGAATAGAACATGAGACAAAGGAGATTTTTGGAATTAATCAAGGAATATGATTTCATAATTCATTACCATCCGGGAAAAGAAAATAAAGTGGCTAATACTTTGAGTCAAAAAATTAATTCTTTATTAACCATGTTACGTTTGGAATAAGATCCATTGGTTTTTTATTTGATAATATTTTGCATAGAAGTTGTTAGAGCAGAAAATTATTCTATTTTGTATCAGGGGTCAGTGAGATCTTCTCAATCAGAATGAATTAAAAAAGAACAGAAGGACGACAGTGAGTTATAGAAAAAGGTTGAGTTGGTTCAGAAGTGTGTGTTTCTGAAATTTAAATTTTAAAATGATTGTATTTTTAGATTTTGGAAGATATTATGTGTGCCTAGTGATTCACAGTTGAAGAATAAGTTGTTTTGTGAACCTCAAAGTTCCCAGTTTTCAGTTCATCTAGGTATTACTAAGATATTCATATATCTTCAGGAGTATTACTGGTGGGATGGAATGAAATGAGATGTTAATAATTTTACTGTGAAGTGTTTGGATTCTCAGCAGGTTAAAAAAGTGTGGTAGTTACCGAATGGGATACATCAGCCTTTACCTGTGCTAGAGTGGAAATAGAAGAATATATCCATGGGATTCGTTGTTGGATTATTGTAGAAATATCGAGGTAATAATGTTATCATGGTTATTGATGATCAATTGACTAAATATGCTAATTTCCTTCAAATTAAAGATAATTTGTCTCTATATCAAATTTCTCGGTTGTATGACAAAGGGATAGTCAGGTTTCATGGTGTTCCCCTCTCCGTTGTATCTGATCATGATATTAGGTTTACATTTATCTTTTGGAAAGGCCTTCAGAAGTTGTTGGGTACTGAATTAAATTTTTGTAAAACTTATCATCCTCAATCAGATGGGAAATAAGAACAAAAAATTCATACATTGGAGGATAAGTTACGTTCTTACTTGATGGATTGTCATGGAATTTGAGACCCATATCATTCTTTGGTTGATTTTTCATATAAAAACAGTTTTCATTCCAGTATACAGATGGCTCGATTTGAGGCATTATATGGAAATAATTTTCGATCTCTAGATTTTTGGGATAATGTATGTGATAGGATGAAGATGGGACCATAATTGGTAGTATAGATGGCAAAGAAAGTTCAGTTGATTCAGAATCACATGATAACAGCTCAGAGAAGACAAAAATGTTATTCAGATATCCAAAGGAAGGATCATTCTTTTGAGGTAGATGATCATGTCTATCTAAAAGTTCCTCCATGTGAAAGTGTGATGTGTTTTGGTAAGAAGGGAATGTTGAGTCTGGGGTTCATTGGAACTTATGAAATCATGGATAATGTTGGATCATTTTCATACAGAGTGGCTTTACCTCCAATCTTATCCCAGGTACACAATGTTATTCATGTTTCGATGGTAGGAAATTATATTCTAGATCCATCCCATGTTTTGAGCCCAGAGGTATTTCAGTTGGAAGAGAATATCGCTTATGAGGAACAACCATTCCAGATTCATAACCGAAAAGAGAAAATGTTTGTGGAATAAGGTAATTCACCAGGTAAAGGTTTTTTGGAACAACCATATGGTTGAATGGGCAATGTGAGAATCTTAAAATTCTATGAGGGATAAATACCCCCACTTATTTTGATAATTAAAATTGTATGGATGTAATTCCAAAAAAGGGGTATGGATGTATAAACCAAGATAAATAAGGAATAATAAATATTTAATATTTATTAAAATTTGTGAATTAAATATTTATTTCAATTTAAAGGGGTTTCTATTTTTGATAGCGTACCCGATACGCAACAACAAGTTTCTTTGAAATCTTAAATTGCACAGTAATAATATAAAATTATTATTTTAAATAGTACTTAAATATTAGCCATAATATTTTTGGGAATGAACAAAACATACTAATATATAATTATAATTTTTTATTAAATTTATTTAAATTTATCTAATAATAAGTTATTGGCTTAAAATGTGAATGAATCTAATTTTAAGCATAATTTAAATTAAAAAGCCAATTTAATTCCTTTTAAGGGGGATCCCTATTTAAATATAGTTTCTTTCACTTTAATACATTATATATGACCACATAAAATCTTTATTTAGAATGGGGACATCAAAAATTTGTGTAAATTTTTTTAATTTTTCTGATAAAGTTAATTTTTTAATTTCTAATGAAAAATATTGTATTTTATTTCAAAAATATGTTTAAATTGAATTTATTTATATGGATATATTATCTTTTTAATTGGGTTTAATAGGTCATTAGAATATATATTTACAATTTAATCAAATTTTGGTCATTGAAATTAATTTCACTTTGAAATTAGACATAAACAAGTGTCAATATTTTGATAGTTATTGTTTCTTAAAAACACGCTATTTTCTTTAACAACGGAAATTAATTTTAAATTAATTTATACCACTTATATGATTTGATTTTGGAAAAATATACATTATTTTTGAATTTGGAATATGAAATATATCTTAGGCTGAAGTTTTGAGATTTTTCTGAAAAACATCAATTTTTGAGGAATATTGAAACCACTTAGCACTAGTTAAAAATGACTTTTTCATTTAAATTTAATTTTACCACTTCTGTGAATTGAATTTCCAAAATCCAACATAACTGGTTGTTATTAGTAAGTAAAATTTCCTTTAATAACATGAAAATAATTGTTGGTGAATAATAACTTTTGACTTTTATTTACCACATTTATAGTTAAATAGGGTAATTAATTGTAAAAAGAATATTATTATAAATAAAAATTACCTTAACACATTTCTAAACCTTATTTGATGAGTCATTTACGACCATGGTCTTATTTCGGGTTATTTTGGGACCCTATTTAGCCACTTCGTAGTGAAAATGACACTTTAGATTAAATAACTTATTGTAAAGGAAAATATGACAAAAACAAATATATATTAGTAAATTAATTTTTATAAGGGGTTATATAAATTATATTTTTGACTATAAGTATCCATTGGAATGTTGAAAAAATTTCTTACATCGTGGTTTTTTTATTATTTTATAAATCCAATAAATTAATGAATATATGACATAATAATGATGTAGTATTTACCTCATTAATAAAATGTTTAAATAAAAAAGATTTTAAATATTAAAAAAATTTCTAAAATGTATAAAACAATTATTGGATGATTTTATTTAGAAAAGTTCTCATAGTATCTTCATCTTTAATGCGTTTTGGATTTTTAGAATCCAAATATAGGTATATTAAAAATAATATTAACAACATTTCCTAAAGAGCCTCTCATCCCCCTTATAAAAATTTATAACTTTTAAAAAATTCATTACACATCTCAATTCTTTGGGATTGTCTAACCACTGCTTAATTAAGCTCCCTATATCCCTCTACTCCTTCTAGAAGCCTCAAATTATCTATAAGGAACTTCAAGAAGTCCTTTAGGTTGAATCCAAAGGATGTTTCCCAAATTAAATGTAACGATTTCTCATAACTTATTTTATTTATTTTAATTCTCTAACACCTAAAATATTTTTATTCCTTTATTTTATAACAAAAATTTATCCTCAATATATTAGGCTGTTTTGATGAGAATGATTCCAAATACTCTTACACACATCTCCATTTAATGGGTGATTAACATACTGTTTCGGGGGATGGAAAACTGACGCCTCACGAGAGGATGATTGTTCAATTATCTCCTACTGCATATCATGGTGTCCATTTAGATGACAATATATTTATATATAATATATATTATGTTTATTTTTTCTTTATGATTCTATATTTTTCATTTATAGCATACCATTATGGTTTCTATTAGTTGTAAACGTGATAATTTCATTTGAGTAAGTGCAGACTATCGCCCATAAATGTTATATGACTCGTTAATTCCATATGTGGGACTTATAAAAGATAAAGTTAAGGATATTATAAGTGAAATTATAATTTAATTATAATATAAATATGGATTATTATCTTTTAATTCCATTAAACTAAGAAATATAAATGAAAGTAGCATTCATGCGTACTGATAGCTTACCATCGCCATGAATGGTGAATTTAATTTCCTACATCCAAATGATATGAACTGTTATAAATATATATAAACTATAAACATATGATATATATGATATCTAAATAATGAATATTATTCTACATATAATGGACTATTTTCCACAGGGACAATTTGTAAATATAAGGTGTTCATTTTTGAATCAAGTACCAAATATCGACAAAATGAATGTTATTAATATAAATGATTTCATAACGTTTATAACATGGTAATAAGTGATATAAAATGAAAAATAAACTTGAAAATTATTTTTATCCAATTAGAAATAAAATTTAGATTATTATTCAAGAGATTAAAGAACGATCGTGTCAAGTCGGACATGAGGAAAGGGACTTCGTCTCAATCTCCTTTCATTGAGGAATAATTTGTTCTTACACATGAATTTCTTTTATACTCTTTATAAACACCATTTACATTTAATTTCATTAAAATGAAATATTCTTATATGAAGAGTTTTCTTAAACGACAAAAAAGAATGTTTTTTACCCAAAGTGATGATAATGACGTTTTTCTGCCACCGCCAGTATTATTTGATCTTTGGCATCCATAACAAGCCATAGTGTTTTTTAAGGAAAATAAACACCATATAATTTACACATATTTTGTTATTAAATTTTTTTATATAATGGATTTTTTATGTGAATATATTTTAATGATATATTGTGATTGAAATGTGGAAATTTTATATTTCATTTATGTTTGTTTTATGTGTTTTGAATATGTTATGGTTCTAGGGAATTGTTTATGTATATGAGTGGTTACATGATAAACCTAGGGTGGGTGAGCATGAGATATCTCTTTATTGCATTGGTTAAAATGACAGAGGTAAAGGTGGATGTTTCTCTTATTATATTTAGAGAATACACTATGATGGGTATTCCAAAGATACTCCCTATGTAGCTGTGATAACTACAATGAAATTATGTTATAGATTCCACAAGTTACCTTTATGATATATGATTTCTATGTTTTATTCATAAATATATTATTTTATGAGGTATGTAAAAGATTTTATGTTCTATATGTATTTATGAACTAATGTTTTCTTTCTTTTTTTTATAACCCTTACTGGGATTTTTATAATGATCTAAAGTTTTGAAATGTTTTTCACATGACATAAAGATGAATAGGGTCAAAGACGGCATCAAAAAAAGTCATGCAGTCTAAAACATAGAACCATATATGACTATTTTTTATAGTTATTATTTTATGAATAAAATTGAAACTGAGTAGAAGTGTCTACTTTGTAATATTTTGAGATGTAATAGTGAAGTCATATTTCTCTAAAACTTTAAACCTGAAAAGATACACATTGTGAATTATTCATTTAATTCAATATTATGTAACATTTTTTGGAAGAGTACATATAGTGTTGATTAGAAGATTGTACAAATATTTACTGGCGTGAGGTATATTTTTCATTATCTTAATGGGAAAAAATAGATTTCATGCGATGCTATCTTGTGGAACTATGTTATGGAATATTTTCATCAACCATACATTGATAGAATAATTAATTTAATTATTTTATAATTCTTAATCAATTTTTACTTTTGTGGTGTAAAATATAGGTTGCAGAGTTGTTCTTGGGTAATTAAATTCTAGTTGTGGAGATATAGGCTATGGATCATTTTACTCAAATTTGTAGATAATATTATTCATTTTGAGGATAATTGAATAATTATTGTTCTCAAATTTAAGTCATTATGTGGAGATACTGGATTGGGATGTTATCATAGCTCGTCTATGGTGCACTAGGCTAATTTAATTCACTATATATTCTTACAATCTATACTATATTGATTGTAATTGGATTGTTTGTTGTGTGTAAATTTATAAATTTAAGAAATTTTTTCTTCGTGATTCATTTTTGATTTTGTTGTGAATGAGTAATTCCATTTATGATTGTCAAATATGAACTCCACTTCTTAAATGGGTAGTATATATATATTTTTTATATCACATGCATGGAGTGTGTTCTGATTAAAAAATATTTTGCCTTATCAATATTCAATGTAGAAACATTATTAGAAAAATTATAGAGAACATTATTATTATAAATACGTGACACACAATGTTTCTTCATTTACATTAAATAATGTTCAAAAAATTATAATATATCACCATATCATAGTTATTCCTCATTATTTTAATTCCGGGATTTTTTTGATGAAACATCACAAATAAAGTACTTCATCTATATATCATCACCACTCTCTTCTAAAAAATACAACAAATTTATATAATTGTATTAAAATCCTTATTTGTGTTCTTAAATCATTACAATTTTATTAACACAACCACTACATGTTTTTTTGTAATAGTGAAAACATTAATTGATTAATTATTGGTTGGGAAATAGGACATAATGAGTAAACTAATCTTTTAAACATAAAAAATTGATCCTATAAATATTATTTACAAAAGTGATCTTGTATATTACATGTTGTTTCATTATCATTAATCATTTTCAATACATTAATTTCCATTTATTAGTAGTCGCTGGCCCATTATAATATAAGAATTCCAAAACAAAACATTCCAATAATCTTTATCAAACTAACAATATTCAATTATTCTGGTCGTTTTGAAATAGTGAAACTTAAATATAAAATATTTACGAAACTAACTAAGGAAAATTATCTTCCTTGGATAGAATACATGATGACACATTCCCCATTACACTACACAATATTAATTTTTTCTAAGATAATAGTAAATGTGACACTTAAAGGGATTTATTATTTTATTATATGATTTTTATAGTTTTCCAAAACCTCATGTCATTCATCAGATACATTTCATATTTTATAAGTTTCCTTAAATTAATGTAGATTTCCTATTAAATTTTGTTGAAATAATTGTCAAATTTTACTACTTTGAATTTTAAAAAAACATGACAATAATATTCATTTTATCACCTTTTAGATACCATATTGATGAATGAACCTAAACTAGTAATAATTAAAAAAATTTAAAAAGGAGAAGTATTCATTACACCTGTATTCATGTTGTATTTATACCATGGATGTTTTTAAATAAAACTAGTATGCTTACCCCGATATGAATACTGTATGAAAACTGTCTGATTTTGGAAAATCAACAAAAAATAAGAAACTATGAACATCATTATGAATATAATTAATAGAATATATATATATATATACTTGAATTACATATATCTTTATCAATATAATTTTAATCTATTGTTTGAAATTACATAATCTAGTTCACATATGGTAAACTATATATAGTACACAATTGTATTCATTTACACGTCACATGATTGCGCCTAAATCAAATCATATGTAGTTACTATATGTCTACTATATCTACTATGTATTATGGTATATCCTCTATACACACATAAAAAAATATAGTATAAACACAATGATTCAAACTATATATTGTTGTATGCCTAAAGTATTCATATATTAATTCAAATTAAAAAGTAATTTAAATAAAATTATATAGGATTATTTCACATTGAAACTATGAGAAAATAAAAGATTCTTAATTAAATATTATACAATTTTCATCTACTTATAAATATATATTACAAAATAATTCTATAAAATGATTCAATTTTAGTATTCAGAATGTTTCAATGAGTGTATCTTCTAATATATAGATATTTATAGTGTTAAATATATACAGTTTCATGATTACAATTTAGGTAAAAAATATCTATCAATATTGAAATTTCATTAGTCATATGAATAATATTAAGTGACATTGACTGAATGTATATTCATTTTTTATAATACACATTTAAACATTGAATGACATTGTGAGAGACTGTAATTTAGTTTATTCTCTTATGATTCTCCAATATTAATAATTTTATTCATAAGGCTTCACATAGAGGAATTATAATATGAAATATGAATGTGTTTCAACATTATATTATTTACATATTATGAAATCATTCATCACTTTCCAATACTGTGATATTTATTTCATAAAACACCTATAAATTCCATTTAATAAATATAAAACCATAATGACTAATTTATTTATGAACATGAAATAATTGTTTGAGTAACTTATTAGTAATTAATTTTTAGTTTTTATACGAGTTAATTTTTTATTTTTCATCCTAAATATTAAATTTAAATTTAATTCAATAATCAGTTTTTTTATAATTCTATTACTCTATTCTAAAATCTATGATACATTTATTATAAAATCTTTTGTTTCTAATCTTCTTCGGACTATTCATCATTTGATGATTTTGATGTTTTCATATTCGATAACTTCATTATAATTCATATATTTCATAGAATCATAATAGTTTATTGTAAAAAATCTAATACCATCAATTATGTATTACAATATTTCTATAATTCAGATGATTCGCATGAATATTTTTCAATATGTGACACATAGAAAACCTTTGATAATTTTTTTGGGTTATAAATTATCCATTCTATTACAATATAAACTATATAGTTCTTGCCCAGGGTGTTACATGAAAAGTGAAAATAAATAACAGTGTGCCTATCAATTTATTAGTATTAATCCTCCAAAATGCTTCAACAAGGATGTTTTGGTTATCAACTACAACTATATCTCACCTTATCATACTTTTAGAAATAAGTCATTGTTCATTCATTGGTTACCATAGTTTTAAACTCTATCACAATTATCAATTACTCATTGTTCTATCAATTTTTTTTTGGGCATTGATAGTCCTATTTCTATTTTTATGCATTTTATGTTGTCTGTATTAGAGTAATCTATATTAAAATAGTATCATTTTTATAATTTATACTATGGTGAACATTGAGATGATAGGATAGAAATAATTGGTTTGATTTCACCTGAATAGGAAAAAATACTATTTCATGCATACAAGTGTTTTCCCAAAAGATATAGACTAGAAAAAAGTGTAGTAGGATTTAGAATTTTCAATCTCACCGCAAGCGTTAACATAAATGGGGTTTTGGGGAAATAGAAGATTGATTGGTACATACGGTCTCACAATAAGTAGAGATTCTCTTATAATAGATCACATGGTATCTCCTGAGTCTATTTCACTAATGTTTATGGTATTTCCATAAAATAATTTAACAATAAGATAACATGTTTATACAAATTCCAATATTTCAAATTATTTTGTTCCATATGAATTTGTAAAATATCAAATATTCATTAATAATGATAAGAAATATATGAAAAATTAATACAACTTTTCTATTTAATCATTCAATATGTTTCAGTATTGATTTTTTTATATCATTTGAATCCTACACTCATCACATTGATTGAAATATATTCATATGTTATATAATTAAGGAAATCATTTTATTCATTCCTTGTCCTTGTATTTTTTTGTTCCACTCATGAATCTTCTAAATTAAAAAATTCTATATAGTACTATATATTCAACAAACATACATTATTTTAAATCACATAAACATGTATTTGTACTTTATGAATACATTGATTTAATTTTCATAATCATGTGCAAATAAATTCACATATTTTAATATATATAATACTTCCATCTACAAGTCTCACCATCAACCATAAACTACATATCCATGTCTCATGATCTCCCCACTCACTTCATTTCATCCTCAAATATCCTCCCACTCCCTCCACAAAAAACATAGATTCTATATATCATCACAAAATAAAATGTAGCATCTGTAATTAAATAACCTTGTAATGAAAATTCACAATTTAGGTATTAGTTTTTTGATAAATGTAATGATTTAAGGTAATTATTAAGTAATTCAATAGATATTTTATTATCTATATTTTTAGCATTTATTTATCAATTAACATTATATTGTTTCTATAAATAAAAAATGTATCTATATAATTTTAATAATTTTTTTTGAAACATCAATTTATAAATTTTGAATTTAATTTCATGTATTTATAAATACTTTTATCAAATTAGTGTGAAAAATTTGATAACACATATTCACCATTATTAAAATGTAAATGGCCTTTGGGACCACCCTCGTATTTTAAATCTATTCACACACCTTCCAAAATGATGTTTTCAAACCACCATTGGTACTTAATGACGTTCGAATCCCCATATGACTTTTGGGAGAATGATAATATATATATATATAGACACACACTAGTCACACAATGAAATGATTAAACAAGAGTCAAAAAATAGATAATGACCACATTCTTTGTGAAAAATATTTTATTTAAAATTATATGTTACTGAATTTTTCACTGACATAATCATTAATTATAAGATAATATTAATAAATTTTTATTAATATTAATGATAGAAAAACATAACTAAGTAAGTAAATAATTTCATTTAACATCTCTAATTTTAGCATTGATTTATCCATTAACATTAAAATGTTTCATAAATAATAATATTATATAAGTAATTTCAATATAAAATTATGTAATTTTCATATACTATACTATTCATTTAAAGAGATAATATGTTGTTATTTTAAAATAATATGAAATAATGAAATTTTTGATTAAATGATCATAAAATCCATGTAATATTAATTCAAGTCATCATACGTAGATCCAAAAAGACAGATCGAGATTTAAGTATATATTAAATGAAATTTTCAAAAACATAAAACAATAAATTAGAATGATTAAGTATATAAAATATAAATTATGGTGAATGTGGTTCATATAAACATGGTCGGTCAAGCCAAAGGTTGTAGTTTTTGATCCCCTGTGCCTCAGCTCTCCAATTTTCATTCCCACTGAGTTTTCCTCTCCCTCTGCATAGTTTCCAAGGCTCTTCTCTCATGGTTGTGGGGCTTTATTCTCAAATATCACAAAAAAAACCCAAACCGAAATTGTTTTCAATGAATAAATATCTTATGTTGAAATGTTTGAATGCTAATATCCTAAATTTGTTTCCACATGTGAACTAGAAGAGGCATCCATATAACTGTTAGCTATCGAGGGTGGCTATCGTGTTATCCCCTTAAGTCCCAATAATTAAGAATCTACCTGGTCCATAACTAATGTGTTAAAAACCCCACGTCCACTATGAAGGGTGGGGGTCCCTCTTTTATTCTTTTTCCTGATGAACACCATTACTAACTCACGATATGTGGATTCCAAGCACCCCATATCTACACCCCATGATTACTACATCAATATTTGTGTGCCATACAATGTTAATGGTGTTTTTCTACCCCCACCAATGTAATGTGAAGAAGAATAACAATATCGAAACTGATGGATTTGGAGGATTCTTACATTCCCCATTATTCCAACCTATCTCCAAATAATCAATAAGCCCTCCATAATCCACTTTCAATCATCTTCTCGGAGAACCAGATTGATGTTCATTCTATATGGAACATAAAGGCACCATGCCTTGTTTTTTTCTAACAACACCATCTCCATGAGAGCCAAGAATGTCAATTGATACCTAATAGGTGGAATGTAGTGGAATACATTAATGGAATCTCTAGCTATCGTTTTATAACACAATTATTATTCACAGAACCCTATAAAAAATCATAAAAGCATGGAGATGGATAATATGGTCAAATATATGTAGAAAAAGACTATAACAATCATAATTCTTTTTAAATTAAACTCCACCCCAATTCCCCATCACTGTCATGGCCCTATTGTATTAGATCTCTATGAGGAGAAATGGTTTTCATGATTTACATAGTTATTGTGTGGGTTTTTAATGATTTTTTTATTAGGTAATTAAATATATAGAGGTTTCTATTAATGATTTTTTTCCTAATTGTGAATTTTATTTGTATTGAAGTATCTAATTTCAAGGTGATTAATTTTTCTCTTAATTTAAAAGTATATTTTCTTTCCTTATTTCACACATTAATTATTTTTTTTATTCTAAGGAAAAAATAATATTCACATTAACTTTATGTGAAACTAAATAATCAATGGTGGGTTCATTATTTTTTTATATTATTATTTATTAATAGTTTATCACTAGGTTAATGGTGAGCTTTAGGACGTATTTGACAAAAAATATTAAAATATAGTAAGGCATACATAGAAACACAAAACAAATCAAAATGAACTCCATCATAATTATATATTATTAAAGATGTTTCATTTTGAATAGTACTTTTATATTCCATGTTTGACTAAATCTATTTAAAAAAATAAACCACAATGAAATTTTTTAATATGTAAAAAATTTATAATTAATTTAATTGGAATATTATCATGATATAATCAATATACAATCTACTTACATAAAAACGTAGTTTGTTTTTTTATAAAATCATATTTAAAAATAAATTAATAAATTTATTTTTTCACAACCATAGCCATACTCTTATGAACCTGAATGCATGGAAGATGATCGAATCACATAATCTATTTCATATTTTAATTTTCTATTAAATTATATTTACTTTTTTATAATAATTAATTTATTTATAATAAAAATAAAGATGAAATAATATCAAAACAATCATTATTATTTTACAAAAAAATTGAATGTTGAAATTTCAATGTATTTCAAAATAATATGTATAAATATATATAACTAATGAAATATAGATTATGTTTGTGTAGTAGTAACCCCTAATATTACTTAAATTACACTTATATAGAAATATGGAATCATGAAAATTTTTTCCAACCCCATAATGAGTATAGAAGTAGTTAAACTGCAATAAGGATTATCCAAATCCAATTTTAAATTGGAAAACTCACTGTTGAACATCCCTCAAGATTTTCCATGAAATAAAAGCTAACCATCAATTTCCCCTTAACAATCCATATCGCTTCACTTGGTTTATTGGTTATCTATAATATTATCATGATGTATGAGAATCAACAACCAAACAATTTGTAATAAATCCAACACACATTGAATGGTGTTTTAAATTAAAAATTTGTATGAGAAATATCTCTATTCCCATAATACTTTCCATCATAGATAAACATAAATAGAAATTAATTTATTTTAAAATTAAGAATCTCGTTAAAAATATTGAAACTAATTAAAATTACTGAATTGAAATAAATTCATATTAATTAATTGAAATCAATATGGTAACTACTTGATTCTTATAAATTTTAATCAACATTATTAACAACATTTTCCCTAAAATTGAATGATATATGAGGGATAAACCTACCTCAAGGGGTCATAATTTTATACCGTTATGATATTATGATATATGTACTGTGAATAATGGGATGAAAGTGCTTTAAATGTGACAAAACATGATGTTTTCCTCAGTGCCATTATGAGGTCTCCTTTACCACCACTAAAAAATAACAGATAAAGTGGGGCCTTTATCAGTACTAAAAAAGAATTGATACATTCCACTATTTATAATCTATATTTTAGGCTTAATAAATTCGGGCCATTATTAGTGCTATAAATGGTTCTAATATTAACTAATTATCTATAATGTGCAGGTTGAATAACATCACATAAAATCCATAAAAATTGTAAGTCGTATTAAAATATTCCTATATGAAAATAAATAACTTAATTGAAATAAAATTTACATCAAAAATAAAAAACACTAAAATATACTCCTCAAATAATGTTTTATATAATTTCATTTATAATTAGTATCAAAAAATGTTTAAAATTGTAAATATTACATCTTATTTTCCACCCACAACCACCTTTCAAAAATACCAACTTTCACAACCCATACCCCCGGGCCTGTTCCATAACTACCATAAGCCTGCCTTCTATAGGCCAGGGGCTGGAAACTAGCACCAAAGGAGTATATCCCTATAACTGGGAAGGCATTGTATTTATAAAATGTAAACACACACAACCAGAGTACAAGTGGAAGAAAACACTAAGTAAAATATATATAAAAAAAGATGTGTTGTAAAGTAAATGGGGCCGAAAATACAAAACCAATAGTAAAATACAAGGAAAATACAAACATGTACAACTAAAATACAAAAAACTGGAAGGTGTCTAGAAGCCCCTGGATTGTCCACCATGGATCCTACTTGAAGGGTAGGTACATATAGCCTCCTCATTGATCCATGACCATCTGTTGCCTCTTGGTACTGTATCGTCATGAGGTCCACCTCCATGTAACATCCATATCTACAACTCTCTACCTCGATCAGTGATGTCCGTCATTTTCCTCCAACATAATGAGGTGCCAGAATAGCCCGTTCATGGGTGAGTATAATGATACTTAGTAGGGACCCAGAGACCCTCTGGGTATCACAATATCCAACAAAGATAAACCAAAAATAAATATACTATCATGGTGTTTCATCCAATCCTACTTAGCTATATGCCCATGAATATACCTATGTTACCTATCACAGTCCGACTCCAAATCTTGAGCCCAAGCACAACCCATTCCTCAATGTAAGAAAATTCAATCACTATAATTATTATGGTTGAATAATATGACTTAGCTGACACATGTATACATATTTTTTAGAGTGATATAGATGATCATATGTAGTCACTGATTCATCTAAGCTGTTGGACCCATACTGGATACTGGACTAGCTAATTTGTCGGACCCACAAAGGATACAAGACCATATATTCTGTCGGACCCACACATGATACAACAATAGAAGTCAGAACTGTCAGACCCATGGAGGATCACAGTATAATAGTCATCACTGTCAAACCCACAACGGATTCTGGTACAATAGTCATCGTTGTCAAACCCACATAGGCTTGTGGTACAATATTCATTTCAGTCAGACCCATCCCTAGGGTTCCAACACACAACACGCTTGATTCCAGGAGGGTCCCCTCCATGAGCCTAGTGTTGATATATCAACTTCCATGAAGTATTGAGTTGATTTATCCCTTAGTTCAGTCTCATTATAAGGAACCCAATGCGACAGATGGTGCGCCAATCAGACGCTCGTTCTGTGAGTTATTAGCATTTGCATTCCAGGGGCCTGGTTGGTTTTTAGCCTCAAACCATCCTGACGGTAACTCAACTATGTCCAAACCTCAGGCGGGGTATTCCAAAAGAATCATCTTTCCCAAAGAATTCCATCGTCATAGACGTTTCATCGATCATACATTCATAGATCAAGATGTGGGCTAAAAGCTGTAAATGGCCATAGTGGGTCCGAGTCTGGTCTGACCTAGTTGGACCGACCCAGCCTGACCCGGTCTGAACTGGGGTCTGACCCGGCCCGCAGGTGCGACCCTGTATGAGGAAGCGACTCGAGCCGAGGGGATGGCTTGTCCTAATGAAACAGCCTTTCCCAAGGGAAGCCTAGCCCGAGGGTGACCTAGTAAAGGGGCATCATAGCAGTGGATGGCAAGACCTTGGGACGCCCGACCGAGGGTGGCCTGATCGGTAACATGATAGTTGGGGTGCCCCCTGGTTTGTCGAACAGAACTGGCGCACTGCGCCGTTTTAGGGGCTGAGGGACCCAGCAGGTCCTGCTCATCTGGCTCCACGGCGGCTGGCCCGGCCAGCCTTCACCGCTCCTCCACTGCAGTGCGACAACACCACGCATCCACTGCCGCTGCCCTCCTGGTCGTGGTTCATCTCTAGTGTGGCGCGATGACGCCACACCCCTTTACCGTGACCCTCCCTTGCCATGGTTCTTCTCCGGTGCGATGGGATAACACCCACTCCCTTCCAGTTCTGCCTCTATTGTCTACCAATCAAAAACCAATTGGAGGGATGTTAGGCCGTGTTTGTTCATCCTGTGCCCTCCGCTTTAGTTTATAACAAGTGTCCATCATCGAACCAATATAATCAACAAGTAATGAGGGTATAATTCATACATTAAAAATATTCAAATCCCCCTACCTTGTAGTCGGCGACGGTTTGACGGAGTCATGGGAAGGTGGTGTCATTCCATTGATGTCGGGAGGAGACATCGTCGTCGTTGGTGATGTTCTTAGCGGATGGCGTCTTCCCTTTTCATGCCCCGATAGGAGAGGGAGAAGACGGCATCGTTGTTCTCGGGGAAGACATGTGTTCTTCGCTGAGAGGATGTATTTCTCCAAAGGCTCCCCCTCCAATCCTCCAATCCCTTTACCACAAGAGGTGTGGTTCCATCATTATAAACTAAGTTTTAAGTTTGCCATATTAAAGGTGAAAACCAAGATTTTAACAAGTTAATTAAATAAGTTGTGTTGGCTTAAATAATTAGGGTGAAGTCTAAGAGTCAGGTGGTTATTTAATTATGTAACTAGGCATTTAAAGCTTATCTATAATTTCCCAACCCTACTCATATGGTTCCCACCGCTGAAATTATAAATGAAAGGATAAAAATAAATAAGTGTTGAAATATTTTAGTTTTATCCTTCCACGAAAAAAAATTGGGAATCTAAATTTCATTCCTGTTAGAATTCAACTATGTTGAAGGACTAACTAAGAAATCACCATGTCTACGAGTTCAATGGTGACCTCATATTTCAATTTCGAGCATCGGTTTAAAAGTTATAAATCGCCGCACGCTTTTTTACTGAACGTACCCGGATTTTTTTAGAAAATTATTATCAGCCACCCTTGACCAACTGCCATCATGGTTAGGCTCTACCTAAGTGAAAAAATTAACAACAAACCCAAAGGTACTCTCAGATTTTCTATCGTAGTTTCCGTTTAGATGTAATTATTTTTAAATAAAATAATTGTCACTTAATTATTTTATTTTCGGCCAAAAACTAACTTTTTTTTGTGGCCCTCTCCGGCCAAAGTAAGTATCTAATTAAATAATTCATGCCCTCACAAGATCATTTATGGTCTCATATTAATAATTCGAGCAAACTTTTTTGAGTTATACGAATTTGAAAATTAAAATAACCTTATTTATTTATTTTATTTATTGTTATTCCATTTTCGAGTATTCCCATAGGAGGCCCGCACTAACTAAACATAAGTCATTCCAAGAGTAAACCCGCCATCCTGATCACAACGGTGGCATCAGATTTCGGATCTGAGGAACCGTTTATGAGTTAGTCCAATTTTTTAGGAAAACTGCATATGCGTGTTAATTTATGCTTAAAAAAACTTCGACAGATCATTTGGGGTACTCCGGGCCTCAGAATCAGGCTCCAACAAGAAACTGAAGGACCCCGAAACACCTGAGAGGGGAGGGATGAATCAGGGAGACATATTTTTCTTCTTAAAGTTGTGGATCTTGTTCCCACGATTGTAGAAACTTGTTGAACATGTATGATGAAAAGGATCAGAAAGAAAACATGCACATACACAGAGAAGACATAGCCCTTTTTACATGGTTCACCACTAAGGGCTATGTCGAAAGAGAATACGCCGACAAGTTTCGGTCGTACCAAAAACCACTATGCTTCACTAGCTGGAGATTAAAATTCTTCGGGCATAGTCACTCTGTCCTAGGCTCACTGAATTTACAAAGGTTTTGAGATAGGTCAATGCTTCCCTCGGGTCACTCCCGTTGACTCCCCCTGGCTCACTACCATTGGTGAAGTCACACTCAGTTTATAGACGTGAAGGTCTCTTCAATTGATAGTCATGAAGTTCATTGTCTCCTGTTTAGAATGATATTTTCTTGCATCAGAGTCCTGATTTAATGCTCTATTAAGATCCAAATTCCAACCACTGATGAATACCCCATTATTCCTTGTCCACAGGGAAAACAACCTTTGGAAAAGGCCTTCGCAAAGTACCCTACTTTGGAAGGCTCCCAATTTTGCAATGATCAAACAAGCTTTCGCGGAGCCCCTTCCATTCTGCAAATATCAATCGCGAAGAACTCTCGCGATGCTCCAGCCATCGCAATGCTTGGATTCGCAAAGCTCCTGCCTCTTCGTGAAGCTCACTGAGCCAACGCGGGGCGCACGTTTTTCGCGGAGCTAGAATAGCCACCGCAAACCTCCTCTTTCGCGAAGCACATTGCCTTCGCGAGAGACCTTTGCGAACCAAGAGAAAAGGAATTTCCTTGAAATTCTCTCTACTTCTCTTGAGTGGGTCGGCCTCTATTTATAGGCGATTCCACTGAACCTCGACCCTTCCGCACGAAATCTGCACCACGTCAGCTCAAATCGCGATGCTCCAAAGATTCCACAGAATTCTGTTCAAATCGCGAAGCACCACGAATATTTTCCATTCGCGGAGCTTGACGTAATCGCGATGAATGACCGTAAACATTCCTTAGCGCCTTTTCCACGAAGCTCCCTTGCAAAGCCCTTCTCGGCCACGATGCGCTTCACCCTCTTCCGTTCGCGAAGCTTGACGTAATCGTGAAAACTCACCACCTCCATTCTTCTGGTCTTCGCGATTTCTAAACCATGAATCTTATCTTCACGAAATTCATGCCTTTGCCATATAAAATCATGATCTTCATGGAAACGGCGCCACCTTCCAAACTATTGTCCGCTTGAACGGTATGATCTCTTTGCTAGTACACGATGTGAACTTTCATTGATGATTGAAAAAAAACACAAACCACACTCCAAATCATGCATAGGAGACCATGGTTCCAACAATATCCCCCTTTGGGTTTATTGGCAATCAGAAGAAAAATTTAATAGATCTCCATCAATGTGAAAACCAAAAAATGAAGGAATCAACCCAGCCACACTCTAAGTATACATTAGCAATGCTCGGTGTAGAAAACAAGGGAGGAGGCATGAATTGGGTTCCACTGTTTTCCTTCTCATTATTCTCATCACAGAAGTTTCCTGGATTTATCCCTTCTCCGTTCTCCCCCATTGACAATAAATCCAAAGACCAATAAATTTTTTCACGTTCAGCTCAAACCATACTCCCCCTGGATAGTATCTCCCCCTTAAACCTGCATCATATCCATAAACAGATTAAAACATTTATAACAAATGGGGAGAGGGGAATTTCTGAGCCTCCTTATGCAGTAGGAGGAGGTTGAACACCGAGGTTCAACCGATGCTTCTCAAACACAGCCGCTGACAATGGCTTTGTCAGGATATCAGCCACTTGTTCATCTGTTCCTACATTATCCAATCTAATCACGCTTTCCTCAACTATCTCTTTGATTAAGTGATACATGATTTCAATGTGTTTTGTACGAGAATGCAGAACAGGATTCTTCGTAAGATCTATTGTGCTCTTATTGTCATAGTATATCACCATTGGATGCATCACCTCATCGCCAATGTAAGTTAATTGCTGCTTCATCTATAGTAGTTGAGTGCATGCCTTTGTGGAAGAGATATACTCAGCTTCAGCAGTACTACGAGAAGTACGTTCTTGTTTCTTGCTCAACTAGCCAACACATTTCTGCCCAATATAGAAAGCTCCACCACTAGTGTACTTTGTGTCTACTATATCACTAGCCCAGTCAGCCTCAAAAAACTCTGCTAATTCACTGCCCCTGCCTTCAGCAAAAAATAACCCGAAGTTATGTGTACCTTGAATGTACCTCATGATTATTTTTACTGCTGCCAAATGTTCCTCCTTTGGATTACTCTGAAAGCGGGCCGCAAGGCATGTTGCAAAGACAATATATGGCCTTGTCGCTGTCAGGTACAATAGGCATCCAATGATCCTCCTGTACATGGTGGGATCAACAGAGTTCTCATCCTCATGCTTTCCATGTTTAGTTCCAACTGCAATCGGAGTTGCCATTGGATTGGAGTCTTGCATATTGATCTTTTTCAGCAGCTCCCTTGCATATTATTTCTGAGAAATGAAAGTGTATTCCTTCTTTTGAATCACTTGCAGCCCCATGAAAAATGTGAGCTCCCCAATCATAGACATTTCAAATTCTGATTTCATGTGGTTGGAGAATTCATCCACACATTTCTACCTGCTGTCACCAAATATGATATCATCAACATAGACAAGAACCATGAATTGATCTTTTGGAGAATTCTTCACATAGAGATTGTGATCAACTCCTCCTCTTTTGAATTCCAACTTCTTGAGATATGAGTCCAGCCGTGAGTACCATTCCAGTGGTGCCTGCTTCAAACCATATAGAGCTTTCTTTAGTTTGCAGACCATTGTTTCATCAGTACCCAAAACAAAGCCCACTGGTTGTTCAATGTATATTTCTTCTTCAAGTACACCATTCAAGAATGTTGTCTTGACATCCATTTGATATACTTTATAACCTCTCTGGAGTGCCATGACAAGGAAAATCCTAATTGAATCCAGTCTAGCCACTGGAGCAAAGGTTTCTTCAACATCAATGCCTTAAATTTGGGTGTATCCTTTACATACCAGTAGTGACTTGTTTCTGATAACACTTCCATGCTCATCAAACTTATTTTTGAAGATCCATTTTGTACCAATCACATTGTGACCTTCGGGTCTCTGGACAAGATCCCATGTCTAATTCTTGTCAATCTGATCTAATTCATCATTCATGGCTTTCACCCAAGATTTATCTTTTGTAGCTTCTTCGAATGAGGATGGCTCTACAACTGATAGAAATGAAAATTGCGTGGTATTCCTCATCCTTCTTGTTTTAGTGGGTGCACTCCTATCCCCAATTATGTTGGATGGATCAATCTCAGCTCTTCAATTTCTCCTGCGAGGTTCAGTAGTATTCTCTTCAGCCATAGTTTCTTCTTCAGATTCTTCTTCTGAGTGAACATCATGATGTGACTGCTGAGTGTTTTGAACAGCTTCCTCTATTTATGCATTTGTATTTTCTTCACGTTCACATTATTCCTGAAATTCTATCACATCAGCATATGACGTCCTTGAAGCATTTGTGGTTTTCTCTTCAATTATCTTAACATCGCTACTTTACACAATCCTTCCCAAACGCTTGTTGAAACATTTGTAGGCTTTGCTGTTCATTGAGTAGCTGAGGAAAATTCCTTAATCTGCATTGTCGCCATATTTCCCTTGATTTCCTTCTTTGTTCCTGATGAAGCACTTACTTCCAAATACATGAAAGTATTTTAGAGAAGGCATCCGTCTATGCCACAATTCATATGGTGTCTTCGTCTCACCCATATAAAGTCATGTTCGATTCTTAATGTACACTGTAGCTTGAACAGCCTCTTTCCAGTAATGTCGTGGAATACGACTCTCAATCAGCATAGTTTGTGCCATGTTGTTCACTTATCGATTCCTACGTTCAACAACTCCATTTTGGTGTGGAGTACTCACAGCAGATACCTGATGTTGTATCCCATGCTTCTCCAGATAATTCTCAAATTCAATGGACGTGTATTCTCCTGCATTGTCAGATCGCAACACTTTGATTGTTCGTCCAGTATCATTCTCGGCGATTCGCCAATATGTTTTCATGCATTCAAAGACTTGTCGTTTCCTGTGAATGACCATCACACATGCCATTCTACTATAATAATCTATGAAAAGGAAAAAGTACTTTTCTCCATGAGTTTTGGCAACATTTATTGGCCCAGGAACATCTGTACGAATCAGAACTAGAAGGTGAGACGCTCTTTTCTTCTTTGGATGATATGAACTGCAAACCAGCTTCCCACGAATACAGGCATCACAAGATTTTTCATGCTCACGCTTCAGGTTGGGAATGACCATGACAATTCTCAATTTTTATATCTTCTCCATGTCTTGTTGATTGATGTGTACCAGTCTCTGATGCCACAAATTTTTTTCTTCTTCAATAGTCATGTAACATACATTTTCTTCACTATCAACCTGATACAAGTTGCCTTCTGTTCTGCATCCCTTCATAAGTGAATTTTCAGTCTTTCCCTTGATAATGCAGCCATTCTGATTAAACATGACTATAAGTCCTGAGTCACAGATTTGACTCACACTGAGGAGATTATGACGTAGTCCATCTACATAAAGGACTTCAGTCTTCTTTAATTCTCCATTAGCTAATTCGGTACTTCCACTCCCATTGATTTTCAGGGCCCCATCATTACCAAATATTACCGTACTATCGATATTTTTTATGATATTCGTTAGTAGGCCTGCATTACCTGTCATATGAGATGAACAACCGCTATCCCGAAACCAGGTGCTGTTGTTCTTTGTATCTTTGAGTGCCACCTCTGCAAGGTTGGATTTCTCAATCTTCTTCCTTTCCTTCTATGAGACATTATATCGAGTATAAATAATGGATGTTCTTTCAATTATCTCTTCCGCATACCTAGGTTCTTCATAGTCAAAGTCTTCTTTGATAGGTGAAAACCGGTTTGAAAGAGCAACACTGTCTTGGTGACGAGACATGACTTGTCATGAACATTGGTATGAGGTGTCCATGTCCCTTATCTTCCTGCAATTAGCGGCCTTATGACCACTGTTAGAACAAAAAAAACAATATCCATAGAAATTATTTCCTCTATAAGAATTAGGATATGAAATTGTTCTCCATTGTTGAGCTTCTATATCTTCTCCATTCAGATAGCTTCTTGCCTCTTCACAATATGACATGGTATGGCCCAGATAGCCACAGAACTGAAACATCATGAGAGGAAATGTCTTCTCACTTGAGTTTCTCCTCATACCTTCTTCCTTGGGAGAATAGTAAAACTGTCTGGCATTTCGGAATGTTTGAGGATAATTTTTGGGTCTCCTTTTAGTTTGGATTGAGGGTTCCTTTTTCGACACTCTAGGCAACGTTTCAACATGTTCAACTTTCATATTATATTTCTTTTGTATCTTTTCACTTCCAGTAGTTGATGTCTGAGCCTCACAGCCAATTCCACTATTTCCAATGCAAGCGGGTCTTTGATCACTCATGATTTTTCCAACCCCATCTGAACCACACTTGGCTCTTGCTAGTAATTCTGCATCTGAGAATCTTCCAAACTGTATTTTCTTCCTCGATTCTTTTGGAACTGATTCAGTATCCACTTTACTCTTTAGAGTAACTAATTCCTCCTCAAGACCATCAGTAGTCTTGGATTTTTCATCTAGTCTAGAGGTGAGGTCATTGATGACCTTTGCCTGCTCTTCCATTCTCAGCTTCAGATTTACTACATCATCATTACTTTCAATTATTTTCGACTGTACCTTCACAAATTCTTCCAGTCGTTCAATTTCAGCTTCATGTTGATCAACATATTCAATTGATTCTTCTACAACTGATTTCCACTTATTGCAGCTCTTACATTTAATATTGAGCTTACTAACCGCATCCTTAAGTTGCATCTCAGGATGAACACCAGTTCTCAGTTGTTTTTCTCCATCATTATCTTCTGGCTTTTCAACAGTGGCCATCATAGAAGCATGGTTCCCAGTTTTGAATTATGGTTCTTCTTCATCACATAATTTATTATCATCTTCTTCCTCTTCACAGACAAAAATCTTCCTTTTAATTTTATTACCAGATTTGAAGTCCCCCTTTTTGAAGAACCTTATTTGAGGCTTCTTGAAGTTTTCATCCTCACTATATTCATCATTGATCATTTTAAAACACTGAGAGGCAATGTTCCCAACATTTCCACAATGGAAACACGTGAGAGGTAACTTCCCTTTGAATTTTCCTTTCCCCTTCTGGAACTTCTTTTCAATTAGAGAAATAATATCTTTTTCTTCGTCATCTTCTCCTCTACTATCCTTTGAGATTTTCAGTTTATCTATGGCCTTGAATGCCATTTCCTTGCTCACCCGAGTCGAAGCATCTTCATGTTTGACTCTCATATCATATTCTACCAAACTGCTCAGTAGACCATCTTGAGAATGTTTGGAAAGATCTCTTTCCTCAAGGGCTGACACCTTCTCATTATACAGAGGGGGATGTCTTCTCAATAATTTATTTACAATATCAATGTCTTTGATTTCTTCGCCTAGACCCCGAATAGCTCTAACAACTTCAGTAATTCGATTAAAGAAAGAGTATGCATTCTCTTCTGGATGCATCTTCAGATCGTCAAACCGATTGTGCAGCACTTGTAGTTTCGCCTCCTTCACTTTTCTATCACCTTCGTAAATATTCTCAAGTTTATCCCACATGTATTTTTTCGAGGTTTAATTCATCACCTTTAGGTAGATCTGATCAGAAAAGGCTGTAGTGAGTACATTCTGTGATTTAGCATCTGCATCAAGAAGTTTCCTGTCTATTTCAGTCATAGCAAGGCATGTTGGATCAGTGACTTGTATTACTTGCACAGTAGAAAAGAGAACATCCATTCCAAGAGATCTCAGATGAGATCTTATTCTATTCTTCCAGATCTGGAAATTGCTTCCATCGAAGGGAGGGACTCCCCTGACATTGACCATGTTTTTCATGACGAAAAAAGTTAGATTCAACTCCAGCAACCATTACCCTCTGATACCACTTTAAGGACCCCGGGACACCCTGAGAGAGGAGGGGTGAATCAGGGTGACAAATTTTTCTTCTTAAAGTTGTGGATCTTGTTCCCATGTTGGTTGGAACTTGTTGAACCTGTATGATGAAAAGGATCAAAAAGAAAACATGCACATACACAGAGAAGACATATCCCTTTTTACTTGGTTCACCACTAAGGGCTACGTCCAAGGAGCATACACCTACAAGTTGTCGGTCGTACCAAAAACCACTATGCTTCACTAGCTAGGGATTATAATTGTTCGGGCACAGTCACTCGGTCCCAGGATCACTACCTTTACAAAGGTTCTGAGATAGCTCACTACTTCCCTCGGGTCACTCCCGTTGACTCCCCCTGGCTCACTACCGTTGGTGAAGTCACACTCAGTTTATAGATGTGAATGTCTCTTCAATTGATAGTCATTATGTTCATTGTATCCTATTCAGCATGAGACTTCGCTTGCATCAGAGTCCTGAGTTAATGATCTATTAAGATCCAAATTCCAACCACTGATGAATACCCCCTTTTCCCTTGTCCACAGGGCAAACAACCTTTGGAAAAGGCCTTCGCAATGTACCCTACATCGCAAGGCTCCCAATTTTGCAAAGCTCAAACAAGCCTTTGTGGATCCCCTGTCATTTCGCGAAGCTCAATCGTGAAGCACTCTCACGATGCTCCAGCATTCGCAATGCTTGTCTATCGCGAAGCTCCGGCCTCTTTGCGATGCTCACTGAGCCAACGCAGGGAACACATTTTTCGCGGAGCTAGAATAGCCGCCGCGAAGCTCCTCTTTCGTGAAGCACATTGCCTTCGCGAGAGACCTTTGCGAACCGAGAGGAAAGGACTTTCTATGAAATTCTCTCTACTTATCTTGAGTGGGTTGGCCTCTATTTATAGGTGATTCCACCGACCCTCAACACTTTCACGCGAAGTCTGCGCCACATCATCTCAAATCGCGAAGCACCAATGTTTCCGCCGGAATTCTGTCCAAATCGCGAAGCACCACGACAATTTTCCATTCGCGGAGCATGACATAATCATGAAGAATCACCGTCAACATTCCTTCATGCCTTCGCCGCAAAACTCCCTCGCAAAGCCCTTCTCTGCCGTGATGTGCTTCACCGTCTGCCGTTCGCGATGCTTGACGTAATCGCGAAGACTCACCGCCTCCATTCTTCTGGTCTTCGAGATTTCCAAACCATGAATCATATCTTTTCGAAATTCATACCTTTGCCATATAAAATCATTATCGTCATGGAAATCCTATTTTCGCGATGCTCACCAAATTCCAAAACTGTTGTCTTCTTGAACGGTATGATCTCTTTGCTGGTACAAGATCCGAACATCCATTGATGATTGAAAACAAACACAAACCACACTCCAAATCATGCATATAAGACCATGGTTCCAACAAGAACTACGGACTCGTAAAATTCCCATGAATTTTGGAAAAAAATTCAACAGAATTTTCGGGTCTTTACATTCTCTTCACCTCAGGGATTTACATCCCAATAAGCCACAACTCACACTGTGGGAACAAATGGGGGTACTCAGCACGCATTTGAGCCATTTGCTCCCATGTTCTCTCATGGAGGTTCAGGTGCTTCAAACGAACGCACACCAGAGGTATCGATCATCCACATAGTACCCACTCTTGTCGATCCTCAATCTCTATTGGAACCTCCTTGAATGTAGCCCCATGATCGATGTCCATCTCCCTGTGGTCAATGATGTGGGACGGGTCATGCATGTATCTTCTCAGCTGAGATACATGTAAGACGTTGTGCACTTGGTGTAGTAGAGTTGGAAGATTCAAGCGGTAATCCAACTTGCCTACAATAAATAGGATCTAAAAAGGTCCGATGAATCACAGAGATAACATGCCGCTTCTGCAAAATCTCCGTAGACCTCATCGAGGTGAGACACGTAGAATGACATGGTAACCATACTCGAACTCCATTGGTCTCCAAATCTTATCATAATAGGACTTATGTCTTCTCTGTGTAGTCTTCATCCACTCCTGGATGATCTTTACCTTCTCCGTTGTAGCTCGTACCATCTCAAGTCAGTAGGAAGTTGGCCGACTTAGTATGTCAGTCGACATTTTCCCAAATAGAGTCATGTCCCCTAGACGTAGGTGGAAGACCCATCATGAATTCTATGGATATATCATCCTTCTTCAAATTTGGGACCCATAATGGCTGAAAAAATCATATTGGTACCTGATGCTCTACCTTCACTTTCTAACAAGTGGGGCATCGTGAGACAAACTCTGCTACCGCCTTCTTCATACCTGGCCACCAGTGCTGTCATCGAAGGTCCTGGCACATCTTCACCACAACTGGATGTTCTGTTAGAGGGGATGTGTTTAATTACCTCAACGCTTCCTCCTAATGTGCTACTGGTCCCATGGTATATTCTCTAAAGAGAATTAAATTTTCCCACAATCATAAAATCCATCAGGATCCTACCCTATGGATAACTGAGAACGTCAAGTCTAATAGTCAGCGTCCCCACATTATGCCTCCCTGAATCACTGAAGAAGTGGGGGTGTGACTATAAAAGAAAACAAGAAGGCTACACCATCTCGATCCAGAAAGGATATTTACAAAGAAACCAGGTGCTCTATCGCCTCTCCTAGCAGATGTATACCAGATCTCCTACTGGGAAAATCTGGAACAACATTCCTCTTCCCAGGAGTATAGACTATCTCATAGTCATGGTCCAATAGGAAATAAATACAATGTCGCTCTCTCATGATCTAGTCCTAATGTGAAAAGATATACCTGAGACTCTAGTGATCTGAGTATATGGTAAAACATTCACCCATAAGATAGTGCTGCCAGATCTTCATGGAGAAAACCACTACTGATAACTATAGGTTATTGGTAGCGTAGTTATGCTCATTCTATCTCTAGTGCCGAGAACCATATGCGATCACTGCATGCTTCTGCATCAGGACACATCCGAGTCAAGTCCCTGATGTGTCATAATAAACTACGTACCCTACGCCTTCCTCTGGAAGCCCCAAGATTGGGGTAGTATTCAACCTTTACCTTAGCTCTTGAAAGCTCTGCTGGCATCTATCAAACCATACAGAGAGTTTCCCCTTCATTGTCAAAGATGATAGTCGTGCTGTAACTCTGGAAAAGTGTGGCATAAAGGTATATCTGACCGAATCATTAGTGATCGACTACACCCTCTTATGAATGAGTACAACCTGTGCTGCCTAGGTTTTGCTTTTCACCGACCAAGTAAAACCCCATCCCAACATTATAGAGAAACCAAAACCTTTTTTCCTAATACATTCAATCTATGTATGAATTGTGGTTGCCCAGTTCATACCCAAACTAACATCATAAGGCCTCGACGTTTGCACCAAGAGGTTCCAACTGAAACTCTCACCTCAAGGGTCAGATCACACCATCAGCATAAGTGTTATTATCAAGTCTCCTCCCAAAGGTGTATCCAGACATGATGGTCAAGTCAATGGCTTAACAAGAAACTATAGGTCTGGGACATGATTCATGGAAGGAAGAAATGATTGGTTCATATGTCTATTGATACGAAAACTAGTAATAGACACAGATCATACCTCCAATAATTAATAGATCCCTTGGGTCACACTCCTTTACTGCATGTACCTACTCTCTTCCCCTTCCCTCCAGCTCCCTGAGCCTAGTGTGAACTGCCAAGGTAGTTGTTTGCAACATGTCTAAATGTACACCACCTCATGCTGCTCTAAAAGCTCTTGTATCACATCTGCTACCCTGCAGATTCATCTGTCCTTAACACTTCCTCATCTTGAAACATTTTTACACACTCATTTCTTTGAGACTAGCACCGATTTGTTGATTTCCCAGTACTAACATTCACTAGTTGTATCCGGTCATCCAAAGAACATTCAACCACAAAGACTCTCCCTAGCATCCTAACATAAGTAGGAATGTGTAGAGGAATTGTGCTCGCTTAGATGTCCTTTAAAAAAACCTCTCTCGAATGTTCGATCCCTGAAGCATTGATTGTACCATAATCATCATGTATCAGGAAAGATTTGTATTCCTTGATCAATACTCAGCTATCAACACGTCGTCCTGTCGAAGATGTAGAAGTTCTAGGGAACTCTTAGACACTTCCTCAAGCCAGTCCTCAGCATCCTGTGAGTCGGGCTCACCTCAGAACCATATGGGTATCTGATGCTAAAACATGTGTAAGGCACTAAGCCTACATGTCTCATCTACCAGTATCGTCGGTAGAGTCTGCTGACCAACGAGCTATGATATAGTTGGAACACATCCCAATGGTACCATCATCGAAAATGGTCCATTTAATGAATCCTCATCACTATGTGGACAATCCTCATGGTCATTCACTGAAAAATATTAGTAGTTATGATCAACATCTATTCTACTAGTGTCTCAACTTGGTAGAAAACTCCAGTAGTCACCTCCATCCAGTCTTCTGCTTCCTGTTAATATGTCTCGCTTCATAACCTTGGAGGCCTCTGCCACGAGAACTCATGAAATGCGCTCAGCTGGCGTGAATTGTCCTCAAATGCAGCTGGTGGAATCTACTACCCTACAAGTGGTGGTGGTTCTGTTACATCACCAAAAGGTGCCAACATAGTAAGAGGGCCCTGCACCGGAGCCTCGTCACTCGGTGGTCAACAATCTCGTACAAAACTCGGAACCCTATATGGTTTCCTACATGGGGACATCCTGAAAAGAAATAGGGGCACCACGGTCAAAATAATATACCTGGTGAGCTGACACATAGTAATCATGAAAAAAACATTTCAAAGGAATCACACACGCAATCAGTGTTTTTGTGCACTGAGTCGGAAATCAGAAGTCAGAGTCCTAGTGTATGGATATGTCGGCCGCCTCACCAACACCAGTTTTACTAAACTGATAACCACACCCAAAACACTTAATAATAGTTTCATTTAAATGAATCACAATTCAAGTTCTGTAGTAGAAAAGACCATCTAATACCAATTTGTCTGGATCCGTCCCCTGGGGCCCGTGTCGTAACTACCTCATGCCAGCCTTCCATAGGACAGGGGCTAGCAAGTAGTACCAATAGCGTAAATCAATATAACTGGGAAGTAGTTTCCATTATAAAATGGAAACACCCACAACCAGAGTACAAGAGGAATCAAAAAATAAGTAAAAACTGTATAACAAAATATGTGATGGAAAGTAAAAGGGGCTGAAAATACAAGCCCAACAGTAATGTAAATGGAAAATACAAACAGTTACAACTAAATGAAAATAAACTAGAAGGTGTCTAGCTGCTCCTGGAACGTGAACCACAGATCCTACCTGAATTGTAGGTACATATATCTTCCTCGCCCCTCCACGTCTGTCTGTCTCCTCGGGGAACCATCTCGTCTTGAGGTCCACCTCCAGGTACTGTCCATCTCTACAACTCTCTACCTCGATCAATGCTATCCATCGTCTGCAAACCAACACAACGAGGTACGAGAATAGCCTGTGCAGGATTGAGTATAACAATACTCAGTAGGGACCCCAATACCCACGATGTATGAAAATATCCAACAAGAACAAACCACAATGAATTATAAAATCATGACCTATCAACCAATCCTACTTAGGTATATGCCCATACATATACCTATGTTACCAATCACAGTCTTAATCCAACTCTAGAGCCCATGCACAACCCATTCCACAAAGGAAGAAAAGTTAATAACCACAATGATAATGGTTGAAATACATGACTCATCTCACACAGGTATACATTTTTGTAGAGCGATAGAGATGGTCAGATATAGTCACTGATTCATCTAAGCTGTCAGACCCACAAATGACACAGGACTAGCTAAGATGTCGGGCACACACAAGATAAAAGACCAGCAATTATGTCAGACTCACACAGGATATAGGAAAAAAGTCAGAACAATCAGACCCATGGAAGATCCCGGTACAGTAGTCATCATTGTCAAACCTAAAAAGGATTCTGGTATAGTAGTCATCTCTATCAAACCCACAAAGGATTCCAGTATGGTAGAAATTTCAGTCGTAGCCAGCCTTAGGGTTCCCACACACAACACCCTCGATTCCAGGAGGGCCCTCTCCTCTAGCAATATGTCGATACATCAACTGCCACGAAGTTTTGAGTTGATGAATCACATTGTTCTGTCTCATCATAAGGAACCCAAAGTGATAGACGGTGCGTCAACCAGATTCATGGTCTGTGAGTTATTATCATTTCTATTCGAGGGGACCTATTGGTATTTAGGCTCAAACCAACCGGACCATAACTCAAATGCATCCTAAAATTAACTGGGGTATTCCAAAAGTATCATCTCTCTCCAATAATTCCATCATCACAGACGGTCTGTCGATCAGACATCCATAGATAAAGATGAGGGCAAAAAGGTGTAAATGACCATTGTGGGTTTGAGTCTGATCTGACCCAGTCAAACTGACCCGGCCTGAACTAGTCCGAACCGGGGTCTGACCCGTCCCACAGGTGGGACTCTATCTGAGGATGCGACCCGAGTTGAGGGTACAACCCGACCTGACGGGGGGCCCGACCCTACCCAAGGGCGGCCCGACAAATGTGTGGCCCAGCTGTGGGCGGCCCTGACGAGGGCGGTCTGACTGAAGGCGACCAACCCTGGGCGGCCTGGCCGATTGTGGCCCAAACATGGGTGGCCGGGCTGAGGGGAGGCCCAGTCGATGGGAAGCCCAGCCGAGGATGGCCCGACCTGGCCACGACCCTACCTATCCATTCCCCGACATAGCTACAACCTTCTACACCACTGCACTGCGCGACGGCTTTGTGCTTCTTCGTCTTTCGTGGCCCTTACGGCCACTGTTCCACTCTAGTGTGGCCCCGACGACACCCCACCCCTTTTCTGCAGCCTTCCCAGGCTTAGTTCTTCTCGGGGGCGGTGCGACGGAACCGCACCCTTCCTGTTCAGCCTCCATTGTCAAAAAATCAAGAACCAATTGGAGGGATGTCAGACCATGTTTGTTCGGCCCATTCATTCCATATTAGGTGATAACAAGTGGAATTCATCGAACCTATATAATCGATGAGGAACAATAGTATACTTCATACATTAAAAATATTCAAATCCCCTTACCTTGTAGTCAGTGATCGCTTGACGGAGTCGCGGGAAGGTGGCGTCATTCCGTTGACGTTGGGAGGAGATGACGTCAACGTTGGCGACTTTCTTCATGGGTGGCGTCATCCCTTTTCTTTCCCCAGTTTGAGAGGGAGAAGACGGCATCGTCATTCTCGGTGGAGACGGTTGTTCATCAATGAGAGTATTTATTTCACCAAAGGATCCTCATCTAATCATCCAATCCCCTTCCCGCGAGAGGTGTGGTGCCAAAATTATAAACTAAGTTTTAATGTTGGCACATTAAAGGGGAAAACCAAAAGTATAACTAGTTAATTAATTAAGTTGTGTTGGAATAATTAATTACGTTGAAGTCTAAAGGTCAGGAGGTTACAAAATTATATAACTGGGAATTTAATGCTTATACATAAATTCCTGACCCTCCTCATATGGTTCACACCTCTGAAATTTGAAATGAAATGATACAAATTAATAAGTGATGAAATATTTTATTTTTATCCTTCCTCAAAAAAAGTGGAAAACTAACATCCAATTTCGTTAAAATGCAACTGCGGTGAATGTATCACTACGCAATCACCAATGCTGTGAGTTCAAAAGTGCCCTCAGATTTCAATTCCGATCACCAGTTAAAAATTTATAAAACGCTACTCACATGTTTATAGAACGTACTAGAATAAAAAAGTTCAGAAAATTATTATTAGCCACCATTGACCAACATCCATCGAGGTTAGGCTCTACCTAGGTGAAAAAATCCCCAACAAATCCAACAGAACTCTTGTATTTTCCGATTTACGGTTTAGATGTTATGAATTTTACAATAAAATAATTTTCACTTAATTATTTTATATTCGGCCAAAAAATAAATTTCTCTGGTGTCCCGAGCTCTAACACCTGAGATTTTTATGACAAATATTTTGTTTTTATGTTATATAAATCATCAAAAGAATCGTTCACTAAACATAAAACTAGCATGTATTACATTATACGCAACGGTGACCTTCCTCTATAGCTTTCATTGTACGCAATACTGAGTTTCACTAAACAACAATATTATTTCTGACGCTTTCGCCGGGGCACGCGCGTCCGTCTGTGGAGGACACGCTGCTGTTGCCCCGCATTCCCGCTTTCCAAAGGCGGTGCCATCCGTTCCTTGTTCAGGTACGTTTGCTTCTTGATCGAAACGGGACGATGGGATGTCGGTTCTTCCTTCCGTGGATTCCTCCTCAGAACTCATCACCTAGTTCGAGTCTCCCTCAAGGATTTAATACATTGTTCGTGAATCTCATTTCTGGTGCCATATCGTCATGGACGCTGGTAAATTACACTACTTCCGTCAATACATTCCATGGGGTCTTGACATGGTAACGACCTTCGATCGATGTAGACAGCAACATCAGGCATGTCAGGGCATCTCTGGGTGCATGGACATTGGGGAACCTGTATTCTTCCTCACAAGAGGGCATCTCAAGGGTGCAGAACCTGAGGCGTGCATATGACGTTTTCCTCAGCTTCCTGTGTTTAACACATTGTATTTTGCGAGTTTAACGTCTTACGGATACGGTTACGCCAAAGGCATGTCATCCGAGGGTTTCCTCATGTATCTCATGTTTATCCCGAGGTAGGCCGTGAGTTTAACGTCTTGCGGAGACGGAATGACGGTGATCAGAACGTCCCACAGAGACGGACCAGATTGGTATATCCCTAGGAGGGAACACTTGTAAGGTTTACCAAGGGGATGGATCAGAACGCCCAATGAGGACGGATCCGAGGTGGTGCACTCCCTAGAGGGGAGATGTCACACCGTAATGGCTGATCTGAACACCACTGAGGGAAGATCAGGGGAAGTGCACCCCAGGATGGGGGACACCATGGATTACCATTGGTTGGGATTGATCCTCTTGGAGGTTTCCTACGTACCCTATGTAGAGGTATGGGATCAAAACCCACGTAGTTCGAAGGGGTGATGAATCGGGGTGTACACAGAGGACAACGACCCAGAGATATGCTGGGGCTTACACATGGAAAGCGGCCCATGCGCTGCTAGGAGCAGCGAGGAGGTGGATGGCATGATCCCACCGGGATGTGGCAGCCCGGGTGAGAATCAGGATGGTTGATGGATGGATTAATGAAGTAGAGGCGGAGTTAAATGGGACCATCGTGGGGCCGACGGTGAAGTTGATCTTGATCCTTGAAAGTCTTCCTACGTATCCCCGTGGCAGGGAATCAAAGTCCACGTAGTTCGGGATTGTGTCAGTGAACCAACATGATTTTGGACCTTTGCACGATGGATGTCGTCAGCGAACCAACGTAATGGTGGACCTTGGTTCAATGCGTCAGCGAACTGACGTGAAAGTGGACCTTGATCCAATGAGTGGTGGGCTTGAACCTCTGGAAGGCTTCCTATATACCATGCCTTGACATGGATCAAAGACCTCGTAGTTTAGGGTTTCATCGGTGAACCGACAGGATAGTAGACCCGTGGGTCCACTATTGATGGGCTTGAACCTTGGGAAGGTTTCCTACGTACCATGCCTTGACATGGATCAATGTCCTCGTAGTTTGGATTGGGGAATACAGTTTATCGTCATGCGGACGGGGGTGAACCGACCTGAAATAGGTCGGAACGACTGGATGGTGGGATTGAACCTCATAGAGGCTTCCTATGTACCGTGCCTTGACATGGTTCAAAGACCTCGTAGTTAGGGTTAGTCACAACGGCTTGCCGTCAGACTGGTATTGCAGTTTATCGTCGTGCTGGACGTAGGTAGAACATGATGTGAATTGGATGATGGGTGGGCTTGATCCTTGTAGAGGCTTCCTACGTACCATGCCTTGACATGGATCAAAGACCTCGTAGTTCAAATGGGGCTTTGTCGGAGAACCGACAAGAAAGTGGACCTTGGCCCAATGAGTGGTGGGTTGAACCTATGGAAGGCTTCCTACGTACCATGCCTTGACATGGATCAAAGACCTCGTAGTTCAGGTGGGAATGGGTGTGCAGTTTAATGTCATGCAGGACAAAGGGAGGCATATAGTTTAATGTGAAGCTGGACGAGGGCATGCAGTTTAACATCATGCTGGACGGGGCGTGCAGTTTAACGTCATGTGGGACAGATACATACAGTTTAACGTCTTGCTGGACGAGGGAGAAACTCGACATGAATGAACAACCGAGAAATGTGGCTTGATCCTCATGGAGTCTTCCTACGTACCATGCCTTGACATGGATCAAAGTCCTCGTAGTTCTCTAGGATGGGGGTCAGGGTCGGTGCTCACTCTAAGCCCATGTGAGTCATTCACGGTGTGGGAAATAAGAGGTTGCAAGGACCTGACGATCATGTCGCGAAGGATGCATCCGTGAGAAGTGAAGAGGGGCTTACGCGTTAGGCGGCCCATGGTTCTAGGACTTACTCCAGGATGGAGGCCCAAAGAAAAGGATGATGATGGTTTCAGGATTGATCCTTTAAGAGGCTTCCTACGTACCATGCCTTTACATGGATCAAAGACCACATAGTTCTTCTGATGACGGCTTACCGCCGATTGTGGTTTTCAACGGCCTACCGCTAGATGAGGATGTCAACAGCTTACCGCTGAATAGGATCACAATGGCTTACCGCTGGATAGGTTTATCAATGGCTTACCGCTGCATTGGGATGTCAACAGCTTACCGCTGAAAAGTAGTGACAAAAGTGGATGGGGCTTACTCTAGGAAGCTGCCCGGGTGCCGTTATGGAGCAGAAATGGTTAATGGGGCTTACACTAGGAAGCTGGCCGGGTGCCGCTATGGAGTTTCACTGGTGAATGGGGCTTACGCAAGGAAGATGCCTGGGTGACGCTATGGAGTGGCAATGGTGAATGGGGCTTAAGCTAGGAAGATGCCCAGGCGCCACTATGGAGTTGCACTGGTGAATGGGGCTTACGCAAGGAAGCTGCCCGGGCGCCGCTATGGAGCGACAAAGGTGAATGGGGCTTACGCTAGGAAGCTGCCCGGGTGCCACTATGGAGCGGCACTGGTGAATGGGGCTTACACAAGGAGCTGCTCGGGTGCCACTATGGAACGACAATGGTGAATGGGGCTTACTCTAGGAAGTTTCCCGGGTGCTGCTAAGGAGCGGCAACAATGAATGGGGCTTACACATGTAAGTTTCCCGGGTGCCGCTATGGAGCGGCACTGGTGAATGGAGCTTATGCAAGGAGTTTCCCGTAATGTCTTCCCCATGTCTGTCCACGAGGGCATCCCAACTCACTGATGAATTGAGGCCTTCACCTATGCACTGGTGCATAAGTGGGATAATGCCAAGGGGCATTGGAATCATTCCACTGTAGTCATGGCATTGAGCATCTTACGCTTGGAGCATAAGGCATATCCTGTTTGGAACAAGAGGCATCCTTCATTAAGAACATAGGGCGTACTACAGTTTTGAGTATTGTAGGTAGGACTATTGGCTTCTTATACTAGGAGCATAATACATCTCTCGTATAGGGAAAGAGGCATCCTATCATTTTTTATATAGGGAGTGATACATTTTACAGTCTTGTAGATAGGACTATTGGAATCTCATGCTTGGAGCATAAGGCATCTATCTTATAGGGCAAGAGGCATCCTATGTTTGGCACAAAAGGATTACTACAGTTTAGAGTCATGTAGGTAGGACTGTTGGCATCTTATGCAGAGAGCATAAGGCATCTCTTTCTTGGATCATGGGGAATCCTATGTTTGGGGAATAGGGAGAATACTTCAGTTTATAGTCTTGTAGGTAGAACTGTTAGCATCTCATGCTCAGAGTATAAGGCATCTCTCGTATAGGGAAAGAGGCATCCTATTATTTGTTAGATAGGGTGTACTATAGTTTATAGTCATATAGATAGGACTATTAGCATCTCATGCTTGGAGCATAAGGCATCTCTCGTATAGGGAAAGAGGCATCCTATGTTTGGAACATAAGGATTACTAGAGTTTAGAGTCGTGTAGAAAGGACTGTTAGGGAGAAGGTGCCTAGGTTGGTGTTGGGACTTATGCAAGGGTGGCCCTTTCTGGTTTAACCTGGCATAAGATACAAGTTATAGGGTTTGGAGGAGTTTCCTGAGGAATGGTTCGACTCAAGTTACTTGGGGAATTGATGACAAGAATCTCAACTCATGACATGGAATGAAACCCAGAGGAATATGTCAACTCTAGGTGTATCATGGTGTGCGGAGGAGTATCTCTAATCATGGTATTACATAGGTGGATGGTGGGAGCGCATAAGTGCGCAATGGAAAATCCCGACATCCCGGCCCAAAATGTTCGCAGTGCGACTCTCCATTGTTCATGGGGGTGTGTGACGGTAGCGAAGGGATAGGCCCGGAGGGCCGGGACCGCAGCCCGGCACTGACCCCGAGCTGGGGTGCGGGGGCACAGCCCCCGCGGTATGGACTGGTGGGCGCGAAGGTAGGATCCTCATGAAGGATAGGTCTTCACGAAGTATCTTCGCGGAGCATGGCCTCACGGATCAATGGTCTCTCACGGAGCAAAGGGGTCTCGCGGAGCTTGCTCTCGCGGAGCAGCATCGCGGAGCATGGGATCATGTAGCAATGGGCTCTCGCGGAACATGGTCTCGCGGAGCAGCATCATGGAGCATGGGCTCATGGAGAAAAGGGCTCTCGCGAAGCTTGGTCTTGCGGAGCAGCATCGCGAACCCTAGTCGTGCGGAGCAGCATCGCGGAACATCGGCTCGCGGAGCATGGACTCATGGAGTCTCGGCTCGCGGAGCAGCAACGCGAATGAAGCTGCACGCGGAGCATGGCTTCGCGGAGCCTCAATGCCGAGCTCTGCTCGGCCGCCCAAGGGGAGAAGTGGCATTGGCCATCCTCAGGAGATGGGGGGTGAGATGGGTATTTATAGGCAAGGGGCGCCGCGAAGCAGAACTCCCGCGCTGCCTCAGGAGCTTCGCGGTGCGCTTGCGAACGTCAAATTCTTCGCGAAGAGTTACCGCCTATGGAGCTTCGCGGGACCGCGATGCTCGGGTGCTTCGCATCGGTGCTTCACATCGGTGCTTTACATCATTGCATCGCGAGGGGTCTTCGCGGTGCATCGCGAACATCAAACGGGTTCGCTGAGCCTCGCGCCTCATTACTTCGCGGCGGCGCTCCGCGATCACGGAGGGGGCTTCGCGAATGGGCTTCGCTAACCAGATTTCCAACCAAACTTCAAACGTCCATAACACATAATCTGTAGCTCCGTTCGGGCCCTGTGACCTACCAAATCGAGGATTAAGAAATTTTCTACAATCTTGGATCGTGTATGGGAGAATTTGGAAAATTTCCGGAATGCGTTTTCCGGGGTCTACAGATATGCTATTAAAATATTATTAAAACTACCCTTTATGAATAGTAATACCAACCTTTTGAAATTTTTTTAATTTTTAACCTTCAAAATTGACTTAATTTTTGGATTAGGAGTATTATAATTAGCCTAGGGTGAATTTTTGGTATTTTTCTGAAAACTTTCAATTTTTGATGAATAGTGAAAACATTGGGTTACAATTTAAAAACCGACTTTTTATTTAATTAATTAATTATTTTATTTAAATTTAATTTAGGTTAAAATTGTTTCATAACACTTATATAAGTTCAATGTAATTAATTGGAGTCATTTTATAAAAATTTTAGATATATAATGATTTTATTGAACTTTTCACCGTCTTTTCCCCACCTCCGAGGAGAATTTGAAAATTTACATAAAAAATAATTTTACCGCTTCTGTGAGTGAAATTTTGAAAATCCAAGAGACACGGTTAATATAAAGGACTAAAATTTGGTTCAATGAGATGAAAATAATTTTTGGTGAATAGTATCTTTTTACTTTTTTTACCATGGTTAAAAGTAAATAGGGTAATTAAGGGTAAAAATTATATTATTATTACCCTAAAACATGTACTAATTTTATTGGATAAGTTTAATTCGACCAAAAACAACATTAGGAATAAAATATGTCCATTTAGGCCCACATGGATTAGATTAGGACATTTGATATTATTTTATTTAAAGAATAGTTAAAATAGTTAAATTCAAAGTTTAATAACTAACTTTTTTTTTAATATAGTGTAATACATAAGATAAATTAGACTATAAATATTCATTAGAAAGTTAAAAATATTTCCTACGTAATGGTAGTTTATTTATAATTTTTAGAAATTAAATAATTTAATTTATTTATGACACAATGATAATGCAATAATTATCTAATTAATGAAATATTGACATAATTGACGTTATAAATACCCAAAAAAATGTTATTTGATACTTTTTATGAATTCCGCTAATTTAATAGGTTAATATGAAATGTTATTATTTATTTAATTAACTTTTTTCGAACTAATAACTCTGTTATTATTTTCATAAAAATCAATTACCAAATAGTGTCAAAACTGACATAAAATATTTTTTAAAACAAATATTATATTATAAAATGTTATTTTATTTCTAAAAATCTAAGGTCAGGAAAAATGACATAGATAAGGTTATTTATATTAATAATAAACAACTTTTGGTTCGTTTGGCTTGTTATAGTATGTTTATTAACCTTATAGTGTATGAAAACAAGAAGACACGGTAAATGTAAAATTATTTAACATAAAGTAAATCTAAATGATAAGGTTAAAATAGAAAACCAAAGTTGTAAAAATTCAATTGGATGAGAGGATATAGACCCCTCCCCAACTTATATACGAAATAAATCAATTTAGAGCTATTAAAAACTGAATAAAACTTTATAATAAAATAATATTTTTTAGTTTTTCCTAAGTTTCCCCTCTCCTCCCTTATAAAAGGACACCACCTCCCTCTCTTCCTCACACCACTTTGATCCTTCAAGATCAGCCAAACCCCTGCCAATTTCTCTTCTCCACTTTCCTAGAAACATCCTAGAGGTATTGGTCTTCTTCAAAGACTATTTTTAGTGCCCTAATACGATGTTAAGAAGAGGCACTTCAAAGAAGAGGTAATGTTCGTTACCGATTCATTCAAATTTATTTGTTCTTATACTTCTTATTCTTTAGTTTTTTTATTATGAAGTAATAACATCATAATCACTCATATATTGATATGTTATTATAAGTACAAGACAACCCTTTTTCACCATCTATCCATCCTACGGAAAATGAAGTCACCGCGCATGCGTACGTAAGAAATACCGTCTCCACGTCGTGGTGTAATCTATTTTCCACCACCACCTTAATTGGATGGGTATAATGGTGTAAATAATTACTATATATTATTGTTGTAAAGTTATATTGATTCTAAAATAGTATAAATACACTCAAGTACAATTCCACGATCATGGGAATGATATCATCGCTCATGATATCGTACGAAATATCGTCTCCACGATGTGATGCGACTCGTTCTACATAATATTCATTGAATAATGATTATATAAATGAATTTAATGAATAAATATTATAAATATTAAACTAATAAAATTCTATAAATTAGGTATCTATAACCGAAAAAGACGAATAATAATTTATTCATCAAAACACGCATAATAACAAAAATTAATTAACACCTGAATAACAAGTAGCAATGAAATATTACTTATAAGAAGATAATAATATGACCATATTTGATATCAAAACAATGAGTATTATTCGGGAATAAGTCAATGACATTATTTGAATCATTATACAGGAGGTTCAGACACTTATGAAGAAAATATGATATAAGGTAAGGGAAAATCTCTCAATCTCAATTTTTATCAAAGATTGTTTATACTTCAGAATTTACTGGAGAACATTTATCATTCACATCCATGATTCCTAAATATGTAATATTATATATATCCTCCAAAAAAATTTAAATCCAATTTTACCCTTCAATGAATTTTTAGTAAAATATATGAATGGAATCATTTGTCATTTTTCGTATGAGGTACTTTTTGACTTTTCTGACCAAAGAACAAGAAGAATGTTTTTTTAACTTATACGGCATGAATGGATTTTTAGAAAATTATTTCCATGATGCCTCTTTCACATGTTTTCAATTTCTTTTTTAATCAACTTCTTTTAGATTATAATTATATGACATGTTAAAAGAGGAAAATGTTTTTGAAGTAGAAAGGATATTTTCCTCAAGAATGGAGTTCAAGTGTTTTATCAAAATTATCTTCCATATAAGAAAATATAGAGTTTTGTTTCTATCCCTATTTTTACATTGTTTTGATTATGTTATGATGGAATTATTTTTATGATGACCTTTTATCTTTATGGATTGTGTTATGATGGGATGAGGATTAAGAATCCCATTTTTATTACATGGGTTATGCTATGATTTATGATTTTGTGGAGCACATAGGAATGGTTTCTTTATGATATGGGTGGGAACTATATCTCCCTACAATGCATTGGGTAATGATTTGTATCTCATGATATAGCCATGGCTGGAATGGAAGGTCAATCTGGTTCAGTGAAAGTGGACTGAGACGAGGAGTGAACTCAGTTCAGAAAAGGACTTTGTCCGCTATGATAGTCTTGGAAATGAGTCTTGACTACTAATAAATGATTCTTTATGATTATGTGTGTATGACACAAAGTATCATGTTTTATGTTATGATTATTGGGATTTCATTTCACTACTATGATTTATTCCATGTTATGAAATTATGATCTCTTTTGCATGTTATGATTTCCAAAATGTTTTGTTCTTTTGAATATGAAGTGATTGATATTTCTTTTGATTACCCTTACAGAGCATTTCAGATCAACCTTTTTTATGTTTTCGTTCCCTAGGATAGGAAGATGGTTATTAAGTAGGATATGCCTAAAGGGACTCTAAATATGATGAAATAAATGGGAGGCAATGTAGATGCTTTCTGAACTAGTTATTTATGTTTCCCAGTTTCTAAAGACACTATACCTATACGGTCATTTCTTGGTTTTGTTATATGTTTCAATTAGTGTGCTTAAATTTTCAATCAATATCAATGTAAAGTGTGGGTCGTTATAGTTGGTATCTGAGTAAAGATATAGTCAACCTTTGGAAACTAGTTTGTGAAAGCCTTAGTAAGAACCCTAAGGATATGTCTAAGCATAGAACAAAATCTTAGTGGTTTAGAATGTCCATAAACAACCTGTGATAAGACCTTAAGTGCAAAATTTTATTCATGATTATGTGGTTTTCATATTATAATTACTGTTGCTCACACCATTCTTCTTTGATTTAGTCAATGGATGGAACCCAAAGGAACCTTTTTAACGTGGAATGCGACAGGAAATTCAATGATTGTCCCCTTGAGAAAAAAAATGTTTTGGGATATGGAATGAAAAATATTGTAGCCATGCTCACATAACTTTCTCAAGATATGAATCATGCAATACTTCCAAAAGAGAAAAGAAATGAGAAACATTCTGTTGAATCCTTCATGAGGCAAAGTCCACCCTCATTCAACGGGTCTACTGATCCATTAGTGGCTGAACAATGGATCATTACCACTAAAAAAATATTTTCAGTTCTTCAATGTTCTGAACATGATAAAGTCATCTTAGTAGTATATCATTTGGATGGTGGATTTGATCAATGGTGGAATCTTATCAAGAATATGATGCCATGAGATGAAATTGAGTCCATGGAATGAGACAAGTTCAAGAACTTATTTTTCAATAAGTACTTCCCTCTTATTCTTCGAACAAATATGGAGGAGGATATTATTGAACTAAAGCAAAAGATTGATGAATTTGTTGGTTCCTACGAAGAAAATTTTACAAGACTTGCATGGTACGCTTCTGGGATTATTATCCATCATGAGAGTAAGATTGATCGATTATTTATTGGCTTAAAACCAAGTCATCGAAGGGAGTTAGCCACAAGGGATTTAAATAACTATGAGGAAATCATGTGTTGTGCTCTCAAGGTTGAGATAGTGATTGGAGTAAAACATCAGTCATATGGGTTTGATAAGAAGTTGAAAATTAAATTTGAAGAAAAATCTAAAGAGCACACTAAAAAGAAGACGAGTTTTACCCAATGCTCAAGGTGTGGAATGAAACATGGAGGGAGTTGTCTTAAAGGGACAAGTAAATGTTTCAAATGTGGAAAATATGTTCATCGAGCATTTGAATGCCACAATGATGTGAAGAAGATGACTAGTGATGCGAACAAAGAAAAGGCTACACAGGGTGCACCTCCTCCACTTTAATGTTACAAGTTTAAGTAAATGGGGAATTATGCTAATCAATTCCCTAATCCAAGGGTTGTTGATGATGATCGACATCAACAAACTCTTAAGGCTAAAGACAAAGGAATGTGACATGCAGTTTCTATCAGCGATGTGGAGTATGAGAACGTAGTGGTGAAAGGTACACTTACCATCCACTTTAAAGTAGAAAATGTTTTATTCGATTCTCCATCCACCCACCCTATTATTTCTGATTAATTTTATAAGGGTATCTCAATATTACCTCAACAATTAGATGTTGAGTTAGCTATGACAACCCCTAATGGCACAACAGTCGCATCAAAAGCTTATAATTCTTCTCCGATTGAAGTTTGTGGGAAAGTGCTTCCTGAAAATCTTATGATACTTCCTATAGTGGAATTTGATGTGATTCTTGGCAAGGATTGGCTTTTTTTATATGGAGCTCATATCAATTTCCAAAGAAGGGAAGTCACATTTCATATTCCAGATCAATCTATGATCACCTATCTATGCAGGGATGAACATAACCTTCCAGTGGAAATTTCATCCATCTTATTGGTATTGATTCCACAAAATGATGTTTATTTATCTCAAATGGTTGGAGATACACTCACTATTAATAATATTCCCATTGTACGAGAGTTTGGTGATTTGTTTCCAGAGGAATTGTTTGGTCTTCCACAAAAATGTGAAGTTGAGTTTTCAATAGAACTCTAACCGGGTGCTTCGCCTATTTCAAAGACACATTAGAATGGCCCCAATTGAGTTTCAGGAATTGAAGAAGCAAATCCAAGAGAATCTTGATAATGGATTCATATGCACTAGTGCATCACCTTGGGGAGCACATGTTCTATTTGTTAAGAAGAAATACAGATCAATGAGACTCTGCATTGATTATTGAGAACTTAATAATATCACTATCAAGAACAAATATCATCTCCCATGCATTGATGACTTATTTGACCAACTACGTGGAGATCAATACTTTTCCAATATTGATCTTCGTTTATGGTATCATCAATTAAGGGTCAAAAGGGAGAATATACCAAAGATGGATTTCCGTACAAGGAATGAACACTATGAATTTATAGTAATGCCATTTTGTCTTACTAATGACCCTGCTATCATCATGGATCTGATGAATAGAGTCTTTAGAGACTATATTGATTAGTTTGTGGTTGTATTTATAGAAGATATTGTATTATATTCAAAGGGCATAGAAGAACATGAAGATCAGTTGAGAATTGCTTTGAAGACCCTGTGAAAGGAGAAGCTTTATTCCAAATTTACCAAGTGTAAATTTCGGCTTCCAAAAGAAGAATTTTTTGGTAAAATAATCTTAAAATAGGGGATATCTGTGGATCTAACAAAACCAGAGGTTATAGAAAGATGGTCGAGACCAATAACAGTAGCTGAGATCCAAATTTTTCTTGGTTTGGATGGATATTATCGACGTTTTGTGAATGATTTTTCACGATAATCTAATCCACTCACCAGGTTGACTCGAAAAGGAGTTAATTTCGTGTGGACGGAGGAATGTGAAGAGAATTTCAAGGAGTTAAAAAGAAGGTTATTCAGTGCACATGTACTCACACTTCCTTGTAGTAGAGAATGGTTTGTGATATACAATGATGCATCCAAGAATGGGATAGGGTGTGTTCTTATGCAAAATGATAGGGTGATAGCTTATGCCTCAATACAGTTGAAAATCCATGAGAAAAATTACCCAACTCATGATTTGGAGTTATCTATGGTAATCTTTGCATTAATGATTTGGAGAAATTATCATTATGGTGAAATGTGTGATATTTATACTAATCATAAAAGTTTAAAGTATATTTTCACACAAAAGGTGTTGAATATGCACCAAATAAGATGGTTGGAGTTGATTAATGATTACGACTTGTCAATTCATTTCCACCCAGGGAAAGAAAAGAAGGTGGCAGAGGCATTAAGTCGACAATACCATGCTAGCTTATCAATGCTGAGGATCACAAAGGATCCAATATTTATGTAATTGCAAAGGATGGATCTTGGAATTATAATGGAAGGGGAGATATCTTATCATTATCAAAGGAATGGTCAACCATCTATACATGTGAAGATTAAAGAGGAACAGAAAGAAGATGCAATGTTACAAATGTAGGTGAGAAATGTTCCTAAATTCAACCTATATTTTGATCAGATAATACGGTTCAGAAATCGGATTTGTGTTCCTCCCATCCCAGAAATAATAAAGGAGCTGCTGGATGAGGCTCATAGTTCTTCATTCACTATTCATCCTGGAAGCATGAAGATGTATAGGGACCTAAAAGTGTACTTCTGGTGGTATGTAAAAAAAAGGGATGTTGCTGAATATGTCTCTCGATGCTTGGTTTGTCAGAAAGTTAAAACTAAGAGACAGAAGTCTAAGGGGATGTTACATCCATTACACATATGCAAATGGGAATTGGAAAACATCACTATGGACTTTGTCAATTGACTTCCTAAAACATCCAAAGGCAATAATGCTATCTGGGTCATAGTTGATCGTCTTAAAAATTCATCACACTTCATTGCTATTAGAGAATATTTATATCTGGAACAGCATGCCAGGATATATGTAAAGGAAGTGGTAATATTGCATGGAGTACCACATTCCATTATATCTGATCAAGATCTGAGGTTTAACTCAAAGTTTTGGAAAAGACTTCAGCATAAATTGGATACAGAGTTGAGTTTTAGCACTGCTTATCATCCTCAGACAGACAGTCAGTTTGAGAGAACAATTCAAACTCTAGAAGATATGTTAAGAGCATTCTCTATGGATTTCAAAGGTGGTTGGGATCAATATATACCTTTGGTGGAATTTTCTTATAATAATAGCCTTCAATCCAGTATTCAGATGGCTCCATATGAAGCTCTCTAAGGAAAGAAATGATGAACTCCAACTTGATGTGATGAAGTTGGGGAAAGAAAGCTATTAGGACCAGATTTTGTTTATGATATGGCAGAAAAGATCAGATCTATTCAACAACACAATAGAGAATCTCAGGGTAAACTAATAATTTATGTCGATAATCGAACAAAATACCAAGAGTTTGAAGTGGGTGATAAGGTGTTCTTACAAATATCTCCTTGGAAGAGAGTAATGAGATTTAGAAAGAAGGGAAAGGTGATCCCTAGGTATATTGGTCCTTTCGAAATACTGGATCGTGTTGGGAAGGTAGCTTACCGATTGGAGCTTCTACTGAATCTCTCTCAAGTTCATTATGTGTTCCCGGTATCTCTCCTGAGAAAGTGCATACCTGATCCTTCAAATGTACTCAGATCACATGTTGTACCGCTGGAGCAAGATCGTTCTTATGAAGAAAAGCCGATAGTGATTCTGGATCGTAGCGAAAAATTCCTATGAAACAAGAACACTCTCTCGTTGAAAGTTTTATGGAGGAACAACCAATTAGAAGAAGCTACATGGGATCTTTAGGATATTATGAGGGAGAGGTATCCTCATCTGTTTGTTAACAAGTGAAAAATTTCGAGGGCGAAATTCATTTTAAGTGTGGTAGAATGAAACACCCGAGATTTTAGTGATAAATATTTTGTTTTTATGTTATAAACATCATTAAAGGAATCATTCACGACACACAACACTATCTTGTCTTGCTTTATACCCAACTGCAAACTTCCTCGATAGCTTGCGTTGTACGCAATACCGAGTTTCACTAAACAACGATATGCTATTAAAATATTATTAAAACTAGCCGTTAAGAATAGTAATACCCACTTTTTGAAAATTTTTAAATCTTATATTTAAAAATGGGATTCATTTTTGGATTCGGAGTATCGAAATTAGCCTAGGGTGAAATTTTGGTATTTTTCTAAAAACATTCAATTTTTTATGAATAGTTAAAACATTGGTCTACTATTTAAAAATTGACTTTTTATTTAATTAATTAATTATTTTATTTAAATTTATTTTAGCTAAAAATTGATATATAACACCTATATAAGTTCAATTTAATTCATTGGTGTGGTTTTATATAATATTTGATAGATAAAATTTTTATTTAACTTTTCTACGTCTTTTACCCACCTCCTAGGAGAATTTAAAAATTTACATAATACTTAATTTTACTCCATGTGTGAGTGAAATTTAGAAAATCCGAGAGACACAGTTAATATCAAGGACTAAAATTTGGTTCAATGAGATGAAAATAATTTTTTGTGAATTGTATGTTTTTACTTTTTTAAACCACATTTAATAGTAAATAGTGTAATTATGGGTAAAAATGATATTATTATTACCCTAAAACATGTCCTAATTCTATTGGATAATTTTAATTCGACCAAAAACAACCTTAGGAATAAAATATGACTATTTAGGCCCACTTGGATTAGATTAGGACATTTAATATTATTTTATTTAAAGAATTGTTAAAATAGTTAAAATCAATGATTAATAACTAAAACATTTTTAATATAAGGTTATACATAAGATAAATTAGACTATATATATTCATTAGAAAGCTAAAAAGATTTCCAAAATAATTTTATTTTATTTATTATTTTTAGACATTAAATAATTTAATTTATTTATGACAAAATGATGATGCAGTAATTATCTTATTAATGAAATATTGACCTAATTGATGTTATAAATACCCAAATAAAAGTAATTTGAGACTTTTTATGAATTACACTAATTTAATAGGTTAATATTACATGTTTTTATTTATTTAATTAACTTTTTTCGAACTAATCATTCAGTTATGATTTTCACAAAAATTAATTACCAAATAGTGTCAAAATTGACAAAAAATGCTTTTTTAAACAAATATTATATTATTAATTGATATTTTATTCCTAAAAATCTAAGTTTCGGAAAACATTACTTAGATAAGGGTATATATATTAATAATAAACATCTTGGGGTTCTTTTGGCTTGTTATAGTATGTTTATTAACCATATAGTGTAAGAAAACAAGAAGACACGGTAAAAGTAAAATTATTTAACTTAAAGTTAAATATAAATGATAAGGTTAAAATAGAAACATAACTTGTATAAATTATATTGGATGAGAAGATTTCGACCCATACCTACCTTAACATTTAAATAAATAAATTTTTAGCTATTAAAACCGAATATGACTTTATAATAATATAATTGTTTTAGTTTTTCCTAAGATGCCCCTCTCCTCCCTTATAAAAGGGATCCTCCTCCCTCTCTTCCTCCCACCGCTTTGAGCATTCAAGATCTTCCAACCCCTACAAAGTTCTCTTCTCCTCTTCCTTAGAAACATACTTGAGGTCCTAGTCTTCTTCAAAGACCATTTTTTATTCCCTAAGAGGAGGTTAAGAAGAGGCGCTTCAAAGAAGAAGTAATGTTCGTTACCGATTCTTTCAACTTTATTTCTTCTTCTACTTTTTCTTATTTAGTTGTTTCATTATGAAGTAATAACATAAGTATCAAAAATATACTTATACATTATTATATGTCTGAAATAACCCTATTTCACTATCTATCCATCCTATGGAAAATGAAATCACCGCGAGTGCGTACGTACGGAATACTGTCTCCACGCCGTGGTGTAATCTATTTTACCCCTCCAACATACTTGGATGGGAATAATGGTGTCAAAAATAACTATATATGATTGTTGTAAATTGATATTCATTCCTAAATAGTATACATACACTCTAATAAAATTCCACGATCATGGGAATGATATCATTACTCATGTGTACGTACGGAATACCGTCTCCACGATGTGATGCAACTCATTCTACATGATCTTAATTGCATAATGATTATATAAATGAATTGAATAAATAAATATTATATATATTACACTAATAACATTCTTGAAATGAGGTATCTATAACCTTAAAAGAAGAATAAGAATTTATTCGACAAAACACGCATAAGAAGAAAAAGTAATAAACACCCGAATAACAAGTAGAAATGAAATATTACTAATAAGATGCTAAGAATATGAGCAAATATGATATCAGAAGAATTCTTATGATTCTGGAATATGTCAATGAAATTATTTAAATCATTATACATGAGGTTCGGACACATACTATGCAAATCGGACATAAGCTAAGGGAAAATATCACAATCTCAATTTTTATCCGAGATTGTTTATACAGTAGAATTTACTAGGAAATATTTATCATCAACATCCATGTTTTAGAAATATGTAATATTAATTATGTCCTCCTATAATTTTTTTAAAACAATTTTAACCTTCGCTGAGTTTGTAGTAAAATATATGAAAGGAATATTTTTTCATTTTTCGTACGAGGTACTTTTTGACTTTTCTGGCCAAAGTACGAGAAGAGTGTTTTTTTAACTTATACAACATTAATGGATTTTTAGAACATTATTTTCATGAATCTTATTTCACAAGTTTTCATGTTTATTTTTAATCAACTTCGTTTAGAATAAAATTATATGACATGTTGAGAAAGGAAAATGTTATTGAAGTAGAAAGGATATTTTCCTCAAGAATGGAGTTCAAGTGTTTTATCAAAATTATATTCCATCTAAGATAATATAGGGTTCTGTTTCTATCCTTATTTTAACATTGTTTTGATAATGTTAGGATGTAATAATTTTTATGATGTCCTTTTATCTTATATGGATTGTGTTATGAGGGCATGATGTTTAAGAATCCCGTTTTTATTACATGGGTTATGCTAGGATGTATGATTTATGATTTTGTTTCACACATAAGAATGGTTTCATTATGAGATGGGTGGGACCTATATCTCCCTCCAATCCATTGGGTACAGATTTATATCTAATGAGATAGACATGGATGGAATGACTGGTTTATCCAGTTTAGCGAAACAAGACTGAAATGAGGAGTGAACTCGGTTCAGAAATGGACTTTGTCCACTAAGATAGTCTTGGAAATGAGTCTTGACTAATAAGAAATGCTTTTATATGATTATATGTTTATGATACAAAGATTCATGTTTAATGTTATGATTATTGATATTATATTTCACTAGTATGATTTTTCACATGTTATGCAATTATGATCTCTTTTGTAGGTTAAGATTTCCAATATGTTATGTTCTTATGAATATGATGTGATTGATATTTATTTGGTTTACCCTTACCAAGAATTTGAGCTCACCCTTTTGTATGTTTTCTTTCCCCAGGCCAGGAAGATGGTTGTTAAGTAGGATATGCCAAAAGGTACTCTAGATATGATGAAATAAATGGCAGGAAATGTAGATGTTTCATGAGACAGTTCTTTATGATTCTGATTTTCTAAATAAACTATACCTATATGGTCCATTCATGGTTTTTTATATGTTGTAATAAGTGTGCTTCAATTTTGAAGCAATAACAATGTAAAGTGTGGGTCATTATACGAGATGACCAAATATAGTATCTTCTTAAATAAAGCATGCCCTCATGAGTTCAACAATGGTCTCATATTTTTAATCTGATCTAGTGTTTGTGAGTTATAAGTATTTGAAAAATAAAATAACTTTATTTAATTAGTTTATTTACAATTATGCCATTTTCTGTTTTTCTCACAGTAATCCCCCACTGACTAAACTTAAGTCACTCCTAGAGTAAACTCGCTATCGTGAGTGCAAAAATGGCCTCATATTTCTTATCTCAGTAACTGTTTAATAGTTATTACACATTTTCATGAAAAATGATTACACGAGAAAATTTAAGCTTTGCAAAAATTCGACGGATCATTCTAGGCACCCTGGGCTAGCGAATCGCATACCGTCAAAAACTGCGGGTCTTTACACCATCTATGATATTGTTTTCTGAACACACCCCCCAAAACTGACTAAAAGAGTCCACTTGTATAAGAAAATAAATAATAATTTTTTAATAATATAGATAAATAAATCAAACATAAATATGAAATAATACATTAATAAGATATCATTAGTAAATATAAAGACATACATGAAGTCACATGGGTCACACATCATGTTATATTAATGTGGGGGTTATTCTTATGCATCAAAAAATGAATTATAGATCATTTTCCTAATAAATCAAAATAATATGAATGTGTTCTACTGATTTTCAGTAGGTTAGATGTTATTTTTCTAAAAATTAATAGGGGTGTCTAGACCCGGCTGGTTTGGTTTGGGTTATATGAAGAAAATACTCAGGATGGGTTTATATTAGGTCGATCCATGAATAGGTTGGGTAAGGTATCAGTTTGGAGACATATAGGCCCTACCTGAATCGAAGAAATGACATGTGAATAAAAAAACCCTCATCCCAGCTAGCCACGTTCTTTTCATTCATTACCCCCCTCTTCATTCCCTTGTGAGCCACTAGTGAAAACCTAATTCCTCCCACCTTTTCTCATCATTCCGCCTCTTTCCACTAGCGCCTATTAGTAGAATACCTTGAATTACCTTATATACTCTACCTCCCATGTGAGAAAACCAATCTCATCCTTTCATCTTCCTCACAATCATCCTTTCAATACAATGATAATTCACCCACCTAGCCATCAACCCTATCCTTGATGACCTCCTCCCCTGACCCTCCCTCATTAGAGATGAAGAGAATATAGATATTCCTGATTCTCCTCCTCCTACGGTTCTCATGAGTTCAATATGGTTTTACATAGTTATTTATTATCATATTATTTCTTATTATATTCCCAATTCACTAATGTTTTGTTTCTAATGATAACACTCCCTACACTAGAACACTATATATTATTCTTATTCAAGCGGTGTGCCACATGAATGTATTCCCAATGGGTTAGTGGGTATTTATTTGGTATAAATCATCTAGAAATTCATGGATGGTTTTACCAAATGTTAGTCTAATCCTCTATTTTCCAAGGGGTTTATCCTATTACACATTCAATTACATAAATATGAGGGTTATTATTATCAATTTAGTTAATAAAATTAAGCGTATGTTCTAACCAAAAAATGATACAATTCCTAAATATCCAACTAGTTATAGAGTTTCACGATATGGGTACCATTTTAATACGAAAAATGGATGGTCTATTTGTTATTATTATATAAAAGATTAAGCATACACGTCTGTCTAATATGAAACTTCTAATTTGAATTGGAATTTATCAAGGTAAAAAATCCTCAAAACATTGAGAAAAATCCAACCACTATTGGTCTTAGTATGAATTGTGAAAATGAGGATGGATGGATAATTAAAATTTATAAATCTCATTTTTACCAAGTGGAGTGTAGAAAAATATTGATAAAATAATAATCAATGATAAGTTATCATTTAAATAAGTTGAGAATAATGGTTATAGATAATTTATTGATGTAGTTCAGCATCAATTTCATGTTACATAAAGGTAAGGAGTTCTACAAATTTCTTTTAGTTATGGTTTACATTGAAAGAAAAATTAATGTATTTGTTTGATATGTTCTCTAATATGGTATTCCATACAACCAACACATGGTAATCAATTCATATTATGATTTTTATTTTTGTGACATCACTTCTTATTGATTATATTTATGTCTTAATGAAAATAATAATTTGGTTTTGTATTTTTTCCGACTAGTAGGGGAATCAATTGGAGGCGTATTATAATATACATTTATATAATGGGAAATCGAAAGGATTAATTCAATTACCATATCAAATGATATTAATTATAATACAATGATTAGTTATTTTGTTATGAGGGATAATTATTGAAATTTGTCTATTCTTAAACTAGAGTATATGCATATTTTTTGTTTTCGACATATTTTAAAATTTATTCATCATAATTTGATAATTTCAATATCAAAATAATTTTGTTTATTTATTGTTTAATACATATTTTTGAGACGTTCACAATCTAGATTGGCTCTTTTCATTAGCATTGTTAAGGAGTCAAAACTCATAGTCAATATACTATAATACATGATGTTATTACTAAGTAAAATTAGTTTTATATTATGTTTTATGTTGATGAGAAGTAAGATAATTTATTTATTTTCCTTGAGGAAGATTCTTATTTCTAGGGTGATATAGTCTTTGAAGGTGGTGCTCCTAGATCATATGATTTGAAGAATGTTCATGTACTATTCACATTTATCAAAATAGTGAATGATATAATCAATGATCTTTTATTCTATGCATGTTTATTGTCACACATTCATTCAAACAATTTATAATATATATAGAAAAAGCATGAAACGATGGAAGATTCAGTTTATTACTGTGAGTGAAGTGGCAATTTCAATAAAGGTAATGTTAGACTAGTATTAAGGTATTGGTTCAATTTTTAATTATCTCATTCTAGTGGAATTTGTTGTTAATCCAATATAAAAATTATAATATATTCATTATAGTTATAAAATGTTGATTGATGAGAATTACAATAATTATTTTATTAGTAAATTATCAGAGGTTATGAAAAATATCTCTAAGTTCCACAATTGAAAATCCACCAATGATGATCAATGTGAGTCATGTTCTCATCAATATTCACTTATTAATGTTGTTAGTAATGTTATTGAGAATTGTGGGATATGGAAAGATGCATATAGATCCAAAAAAGTAAAATAAAATAAACACAGTAATTGAATAAACTAGAAACATATATAGATATTGATAACTCTAAGAATTAATTCAATAGATATGATATTTGAGGTTGTTGGAAAGGAATGTAAATAATGTATCATGATATCTAATGTATTATTAGATATATTCTAGAATTTTTTTTATAATAGTTTCATTAGAGTCTATATCTAGTATAGGAAGATGATTCCTTGATCCCTTTCATAGATTATTGAATTCCAATATCATTGAGTCATTAAATGGTACAAAACAACTGGGTTAGAAACTCTAAACCAATTGATATTTTAATAAAAGAAGAATATGTGTAATTTATTGAATTAGGCATGACAAAAAAAATGTGATTTTTTATCTTTTGATATTTATCAATTTGAAACCTATGTTTTTTAAAAAATACCGACTCATTATTTTTGTTGTTGTGTTTTTAAGATATTCCACCATCAATAATCCATAATCAATGTTTCACTATATAAAATTAAATATTCATGGATAATTGAGGAATGAATATCTTATTTTTTTTAAAAATTATTATAATTTTTTATTATCTATATACATTTGGATATCATGAATCATTTCTCTCAGGTAGTTCAGAACTCATCTCTTTTCCAGTATGATTCTATATTTTTTACGACATTTTCTATGTGTCCCATGATTATATTTTTAATTAATATACTATAAAATCAGTCAATTTACTCATACTGTTGAATCAATCATGTAAAACAATTATTCTATACAATATTTCTCAACACAATTATTTATGGTGTTTTAGTTTGATACATCATCATTCTATAATTAAGATAAATATTTTTGTGAAAATATTCAATAGTATTAACTCAGATTATATTTTCAATGTATGAACACCCCATTGTCAAATAATATAGTTATTAAGATTAGGTATCCATGTATTTTCTTACCTTTTATGTTATTCTTAATATATATTTTATGGATCATAATTTGAGAAATTGTATCAATTGAAATATCTATACATTATAAAGGTATAGTAATTTGGTTTTCTCATGTAACATATGAACCTAAAACCATGATTTTTTAAATTATAATTTTAGCACCACTCTTTTATTCAATTTTATATCAACATGGTTTCTTTTATTATGTGATATTTAAAAATTCATGTTCTAGATGTTCTTATTCAGCATGATTTGATCCAAAATTCTTATTATATTAAACAAAATAGGATTTAAAAACATGAAACCACACTAGGTTAACACTTATGTGCATTACATGATTTCTATATACAAACTATCCTCAAATGAAGTGTATCATAGTTAGTTCATTACAATTTAATATATTATGTTATCACTTTTTAGAAGGAAATATATGCCACATATGGTGTCAATTGATCTTCATTATTATTTTATTAATCACTTATATTGTATACATAATATCCCAATTATTGGTTGGTTATAAAAAATATGTTGATTCATTTCATCTATTTTTTATCCAAAATCTATAAAAACTATCAAGATTTGATGTCAAATAAAAAAAATTGTTTTAAGATTTATTTAAAATAATTATTGTAATATAATAAATATGGACACCTCAAATTCATGAGATTGGTTAAGGTAAATATGACAGTGATTTTTCCCAAGGTCATCTACTGCCAAATTTTACTTCACCGGGAATATTATAGCAATTATAGGCTATGATATATTTTTTAGTTCATAGTTTAAGATTTACAATTCGAGTGGAAAATCATGTGGACATGGTGCATACACATATGGATTGGGATAATTTACATGCTATATTTATTAGGTCATTGAATAATTATTTGAAATATAAATCAAATTATACCATCTGAACTATGTGTTTTTATTAATTTTTTAATGTCATGATATTTTATTAAGATGAATATGATCCTTCTCCACCCATATATTAAAATCAACCTTCTGTATGAGTTTATGAATTTTATACAACTCATATGATTTCATTATTTTAAATATTTATACAATTCTCAGAAATCCAAATATGTTTTTGGTTTTTCTTTGCTATTGCTTTTTATGATGGAATAATGTTTAAAACATGTAGGTGTAATGGTATTGATAGTGTAAAATGGTTTCCATTATTGATATCTTGTTTTCTTTTTAATTTTGTTTAATGAACTCTCATATTTTTTATTGTAGTTTAATTTACTGAATTTTTTTCTCAAACATTTTTTGATAGATTCTTTTTTATCAAAGGTTATACTTAAATGAATATTATCTGTTGGTGTTATATTATACTTTTTCGTATATCTATATAGTATTTTGTATTTTTTTCAGTTCCTATTAGGATAGAGTGAACTAATTTATTAGGATCTATGGCCATATTTGGATCATATGTATTAAATGAGAGAAAATGAAAAAAAAGATTGTGATGTTTGATTTCATGTATTTTATGCAATTATTAGAAGGAAGAGGGGGTTTACTATATTTAACTACACTTATTACATGAATCGGAATAAAAAGAACAATATTGTACCTTATGGTGTTGATACAATGCTACTGGTGAGATATTTTTTATTGTTGTTGATTAGTTAATAAGGTGGATACCCTTCCCATAATTATTATACACTTTACCTATTTGTTTCCCTTTTTATACAGTCTTCAGAATTTCATGGCAATGTTTTATATTCAGTTGTTGAATATGATTATGATTTTATTCTAAAACATATGAATCTGTGAACATCATTCTTATTTATCTTTTACTGGTACTACATTGTGACATATTTATGAATTTTTCATTCCACCAATGTCTATTGGATTACATATTATTTTCAACCCACTATGTTGGATTCCTCTATTTTATTATTGAATTGGATTCTATATCATATTAGATACCACTGGATTATTTTTTTGGGTATGTGTCCATATTTTTGGGTTATATTTTTATACATTTTTTGGATTGGGTGTTGTTGGAACCAAATATTCCGTAATGGTGTGGGTCTGGGTCTGGGTTTGGATCCACCAAGTTGGGTTTAGTTTAGGACATAATCCATCATGTGGGGTTATATATGATGCATAAAACCAACTTATCCCAACCCAATCTAACCCCACCCACAACCATTTAGGTTGGAAGGAGTCCTTTGGCCATGCACAACCGAACCAGACCACCATATGTTGCGTTTGGTTGGGTCAACTAATTATGCAGAATATGACCCAAACCGACAAATTTTTTATGTTAATTCGGGACCAGAAACAAGAACGACACTAACTGACCCAACCCATGGAAACCTCTAAAATATAACATTAATTGTTTTTAAAAAATTTATATTTTTAGTTATACCAGTCACCTTTTTCATTAGATTATTTGGAGGCTGATTCCTATAGTGTTGAAATCACATACATATCATTTTTGTAATGTATGAGAATAATGTGATTGAGTTTTCTCAGTTTTGATTATATCACATATTTTTTTACTAACATTTCATATCAAAATAGAATCAAAGTCATTTAGTAATACTGTTCACACCATGCTCCAGATGGAGCTGAAATTGATTCCTTCATATAAAAATTGACTTATGGATCATTTTACTAAGGTCTGAAAAAAGTATGATTTTGTTTTAGTCGTTTTTATTATGTCACATGATCCTTTTAGTAAAATTATAGTCATTTTGAAATAAAAAGCCACACATTGAGTCTTATTAGTCACACCATGCATCAAATTTTGCTTCAGTTTATTTCTACCCTTCAAAATGAATTATAAATCATTTCCCAAAAGTACCAAAACAATATTAATGTGTTTTCATGGTTTTCGTTATGAATTTTTTTTATTTAAAAAATTTAATGGAAACATTAAATAGAAATACACATTAGCAGTTATTCTAGTCACACCGTTCATTGGATTGAGGATTGATTGATCCATACACATCAAAAATGAGTTATGGATCCTTATCCTAAAGTACCAAAACGTTGTATATCATACTTCAAAAAATAGAGTAACTTATTTGAAATTAAATCCACGAAAATAAAATTTTATTATAATTATTTTCATTTTCATTATTAAATTTATTTCCCATGTTCCACAAAATATATATATTATTGAAAAAAACAACACAAGGAATAAATTTTATTATATAAAAATTAAATAACAATACTAACGAAAATGTTATAAGTCAATTAAAAATATAAAAATAAATTATAAAATAATACATAGATTTTTTTCAAAAAAGATATTGGATAAAAATAATAAATTTATATTTAATAGTTCTTATCCCTTTAATTATAAACCTACATGCATTCCATCCATCCAAATTACATCTTCTTTTTTCATATTTTTATTATCATGAATATAAAAATTATATAATATTATAAGTTGTAATTTGTTTATAATAAAATAAATCAGTAAAAAATGTCAACAAAATTATAATTGTTTTAAAAATAAATTCTATAATGTCAAAATTGCAATACATTTCACAATACAATATATAAAAATATAAATATATTTATCAAAATACTTGATTTTGGGAAAATATTTACCTGTAAAATTACATGAATTTGGATTATCTAGAAACAAAAACAACTCATAATAATTCACGAAATCCCTGAAGAGTTGGAAAACATGTGGTAAATATTTAGTATTCAAAAAATCTAGTTTCACTTTAATAAAATATTTTCCTCAGATCACTAATATTTTCCCAAGTTCTGTGACCATATATTATATTTCCCATCACCAATATATATGTACTTGATTTTGGATAATGGTGATCCCTCTCATTATCTTGATTGATGAGCATCGATGACTGACAATGTTATTTGAAAACCACTAGATCTTTAATGGGGTGCTAAATATAATATATGGATGTGAAATATTAATGGGAAAAATCTATACACCTAGAAAACCATTCATTATAGATGTACATACTTGGGAATTAATTTATCCAAATATCAAAAATTCAGTTATGAATATTGAAATTAATAATGAATGATGAATTAAAATAAATATGGTAGCTAATTGATTCTTATATTTTTTAATCGACATAATTAACAATATTTTACATGAAATTGTAGGAGATATTTGGGGGTAATCCTACCTTGAGGGAGTTGTCTTTTATCACTTTATCATCTTATAATTTATTTATCTCAAATAATGTGCAAAAATGGGATATGTTGAGTCTCTTTGTCAATTTATCAATAGACACATGTATTGGGATAAGGTTCGGATAAGAGCCTAAAAAAAACTAACATCAATGATGAATATGAAATGAAATCCTGAGAAGCATGACACAAATGTTATTCAAATAATAGATATTTTTTGTAGGAAAAATGTGTTAACTTGTTTCATATGAATTTATTTGGTATATATATATATTAATTCAATAAAATGAATAAAAATTTAATGGCCTAAAAACTCAACAAATTTTGGCACTGAGGTAAATGATGAAATTCAGGACCAATGATTTTTTTTGTAGGATTTTTCAAAATCAATTTTTAAAATTACTATACAATGTATTTAAAATTTGGAAATAATAAAAATATGATTGTTCCAAAATTCGAAACAGTCACAATAAATTCAAAATGATGAACCCGAGGATTCCACCCCCTCCCATGACAATCAAATCCTTTTTTTAGAACATATACTACATTAAATTACATTTTAAATAATAACTAGTAACATATGAAAAATGTGACTATGACTTTAGTGGTTTTGGATAGTACAAGAGGTTTCCTTGGTTTTAAAGTACTGTGTGGGTGACACCATAGTTGTTATTGGCGATCATGTTTCCTTCTAGATGTTGTTGGCTTCTTCGATTCATGATGAGTGGCATGATGGAATACGACCTAATGAATAGTAAAAGGATATTCATTATACATTTATAAAATAACATTCCACCCATATATTCATGAGTTGATCATGGATGACCATAATAATTATTAGGTAATATTGGAAATGGTAGTGAATAATCTAGTGTTAAAATTTTCAGAAGTTGGAGTTACAACGATTTGAACCTAGATATGTTCCCCATAAAAACCAAACTTGAAGATGTAGATTCTGGATGATGTGTATAGATCATCATTCTCTATTAATATGGGAATCACTATGATGTATAATGATCTGAAGAAAAACTTGTGGTGGAAATAATGAATAGTGATGTTTTGGGTTTTTTCCGTCAATGTTGGTATACTAGAATGTCAAGATTCAATGATATATGTGAAATGGTATAATTCAACATTTTCACATACCAATTTGGAAAAAGTAAAACATAATAATGGATTTCACCCTAAGACTCCCTAGGATAACTAATTATATTAATTCAATTTTTGTGGTGAAAAATCACATTAAAATTTTGACAAATTTTAGTTATATCATGAAATATTTTCCTATTGACCAAATTCTCTATGATATACATATTGGATGAGTAACAACTGAATGGGATTCCAATATCTATATTATTTAATTTCAGTGTTGGGTATATAATTCTATTTCAACATCACTTACTACCCTCTGGAGGATGGATAGTATAGGAGAACCATGCGAACTCTCGAGAAAATGCTATGATCCTACTCAATTTATTTACAAAAATTTTGCAATTAAAACCTTCACTTCATCAATATAAAAATAATACGAGTTTCCATCATTGAATTCAAATAGAGCAATATTTGGATTTGTATGGGATGTATTTTCAATAATTTACATTCAGAGATGATGTTGGAGAGTGTATTCAGTTCACACATGATATTTTCCACTGCATTATATAGAATATTCAATCCATTATACATCACATGAAATCCATGTGAATTTGATAGAAATTCCACGTAGATAATCTATGGTGATAGAATTATTTTGTAGTTATAGATAAGTTTTTCGTCTACATATCACCATGGAAGATAGTCTAGTGGTTTGAAAAAAAATTTATTCTTATTCCATGACATATTAGCTCTATTGAGATCTATGATTGCATCGAAGCTGTAGCCTACTGAATAACACCCCACCTAGCCTACCTATAGTACATGATGTCTTCCATGAATCCCTTTTAAGGGATTTTATTCTTGAACAAACACATGTATAGAATTTAGGGGTGATACCATTTGGAAACGACCTTTCATATACATATCATCCAGTAAATATAATAGATCATAGAGACAATTTCTCTGAAATAAGACAACTCACTGAGTTAAAGTGTTTTGGAGAAACCACATGTTTAAATAAGATACATAGGAACTAGAAGATGATGTAATGAAGAAATATAGTCACTTATTTTCACCTTAGAATGTATTAAAAAATTTAAACTTTGAGATTATTTATGGGAGTAATAATGAATCAACATTTGATTTAAACAGAGTAATCTATGTTTAATAGGTTATGAGACATGCAACAACAAACAAAAATAAACCATTACTGTTTGAATAAGAAAATTATGATGTAGTTATTAAATTAAAATTTATGAATAGAATTAACTGTATTATTGAATATATATAATTTAATCCTCAATAAAAATATATTCTTAATCATTGAGGAATAATTCTACATTTTGTAAATAAAAAATAATATTCTAATAATTTTTTTTAATTTTATTAATGTGAAAATAATTTTTATAGGATTTATAAATTTTTCATATAAAATAAACATAAATTTTGAAATAATTATTTTAAAATTATAATACATAAAATTTTTAGTCTTTTTGGAAAATATTATTTTATTTAGGAAAAGTGAAAATATATTTTTTTGTAAATTGTGATTTATTTTTTGAAAAATAATTCACATTATATTTTTAAATATTATATCAAATTATAATAATTTTTTATTTTTTATTTAGTTAAATAAATTACAATTAAATATTATCTATTCTATATTTTACTATTTTTTTGGTTGTTTCAAACACATTTATTCTAAAAACTATTTTATTGTGCATAATGATTTTCCATATATAATTAATTTAAATTACACATAATGACTAAAGGGTTTAAATTATATTTATAGATTACATATTTATAGTAATTTTAAACTATTTAATTATCATTACTTGTGACATAGATAATGTACCATTATCTTTTCATTAAAAACAGGGATTTCAAGAAAACCTTTTTCTGTCACTTATGTAGGATTATTTTTAAATTACATTTTTTCCACATTTAAAAGACCAGTGTGGAAAAATGGTCTCCAAATTTTGAATCAAGATAATTTTTATTATATAAAAATTTCATCTTAAATTTTAACCACAATGAACAGTGAAATAATAAAAATTATATATTATATTTAAGGTAAAAACTGATATATAGTTTATTGAAAATAACAATATAAGAATAAAAATTGACCTCCGACATATAAAATTAATATTTACTAGTAATGTGTTGACATTATATATTCTAATTTATAATAATTCTCCATTGAGTATCCTTGTGGCATGATAAAATCATTTCGTTAATTCATTATTTTCAAAAATTATGGTTATGTCCTCTACTCCTCTTATAAAAGGCCACTCAATCTCCTCTAAGTTACATACATACAAATCCCATTTAATTTTCCAATACCTTTCAAAATCACTTCTTTAATTCCCTCCCATCATACTAGATGAATATAATATAAATGAAAATATGTCCTAGTATAGATATTGTTGAAAATATAATGAAGTTGTTCGAATAAGAGGCTACGTCCATAAACAAGAATTTTTTTTCTTTCATATTTCACAAACTTAATTTCTCATTAATGAATTATGATATAATATACAAATTACTTTCAATATAATTTTATGTTGTCATGTCCATGTAATAAATTATACCCATATCCTCCTCCCTAAAAATATATACATAATCATTGATATTGTCAACAACGGACTACTTTCTTGCAAAGTGATTTAATTTGTTTTTCCTAACCAATTATCATGGCTGGAAACAATATTGTTTTTAATTTTTAAATATGCTATTTTTTCTATAATTATACATAATTACTTATAATTTAATCAAGACATTAATAATTTCTATTTCATATCGAATACAATAATATCACTCATGTATATGCTGGACAATCACCTCGTGACACGATACAATTAATTTTTCTCTTACGCATTATATTGAAGAATATAAGGGTTCATTTTATTTTGATAAATGATAATAATTAAAAAATAATAAATATAAAAAATAGATATATAATTTAATTTCATACCTTACTATCCATTGAGTAAATGATAGTGTCGTTTGTGCGAACAGAGCACTACCAACTTGCGAAGCGATGTGATTTTTTTTATTACTGAATGACATGTATTATATGTGGGAGGGTATTTAAAAATAAATAATATATTATCTATTATATTATAACAATACTATAATTAAAAAATTATTATTTACATATTTCAATCATGATTATCGAAAAATGAATATCTTACTCAAGCTTATATACGATATACTATTTTGATGATTAAAACATAGTTCTTTTATCATATCTATATTTAATGATTAAATTAAAAATTAAAATTTAATTATAAAAAATATAATTCATTCATTTCTACAAATCATGGTATGATTAAATAATAATATCTTTGATGATAATCTACTTGTTGATGTGATTTTGGATAAATAATTCGTTCATATTTAAAACAAATGGAATAAAATAAATTGGTTATGTATCTGAATAAGGAATAGTGAAAAATAATATAGAATTAATAATAAAAATCAAATATGTATTTAAGTGATTAAATAAGTAACAAAATTTATTATTTAGGAAGATAAATAATATACATTACAAATTATACACAATGGAACCTATCCAAACCACCAATTTCATTAGGTTATGAATATTCTCACTGTAAAAAAATTTATCTATCCCTTTAAATTTATATAATTATTTTAAATTAAATAAATATATATATCACATATATACCAAGTTTGTTATCCCACACCATGATGGAGAAATACATTATTTTTTTATCATTTTTCAATCTCCTACATTCTTAAATTTCCATTTTATTATGATATGTAACAAGATTTTTCATCATCTTTTTATTTTATTGGTATTTATTATGTTATACCTCAAGGTTGATTCCATGAGGTGGAACAAAAATATAATGAACATGTTATTATTGGTGTATCAATATAGTACTTCAGTGCATTGGGTAGAGCATCAGTCTTATGTGGTTCAATGAATGAGATTAGGGAGTAATCCTAATCCATTTTTGGACTTTGTCCACAATGTCATATCGTATTGAAAATTATCCCCAAGTAATTTTTTTCATATTATAAGTTTCTTCTTGTTTTCTTATTAGTCAATGATCTTATTATACCATGTTCTTTATGTTACTCATCCATGTGATTTCTAATGATCACTATATTTTATGATATAATATGACACCTTTGATTCACATGTTATGATTCCTAGTCAATTTCCCTTAATTGGTTTTGTTGCTTAAAAATATAATTATGCATCCCATTGTTTATCCCATGTAAATTTTATTGATCATTATGAATAATAAAAAAGAAATTACATGATTTTTGTTCATTTTGACACAATAAGATCCTAATCATCTATAGAAACTACGCCTCATGATCTTTGGGATAATATTTTTTGTAATTTATTTTTAAGTTTTAATAATAATATGTGAAAAATAAATGGGTCACTTGATATATTGGATAATAATTTCATCAATAATGATACCATCAACAAAATATCATTGGAAAATAAAATACAGTTTGTGTAGCATCTAGAGGATAAATTTTCAATGAGAGAAATTAGATATTATCATCTAATCATTGAATTCATCAATGAAAATGATAAATGAAAAGTACATATTATGAAACTATGATATATTTAACAATTATATCATTATAATTTAGGATATATTTTAATATGGATATGATTATAATTTAAATATCTCATATTCTCTTTTTTTCGTATGAATATTAGTAATCCCATTTTTATAAATATTTAATTGAATTAAGTAGTATACTAGAGCCTATATTAGGGAAATTATGGAGTGTTATTGCATAGATAACATTATTTTGTTTCAGTTTCAAAAGATCATGGTTTAGTTTAATGTTTTGAAACCCCTTATGAGGACCACATTCATTTTTATTGATGGATGAAATGTTTTGAAATCATTTGTAGAAAAAAAATTCCACATATATTTTTTCTTCTATGGAAGAATTTTTCATATAGAGAATGATTTTGTACCCATAGTTGTGGATGTGATTATTAATATTTTCATGTAATATGGTCCATTTATTAGGAAAAAACAATTGAGGTGTTTTTTAAAGGAGGAAAAGCAACAATGGAAAAAAGATAAACTCACTAAGGCTATATGCTTGAAATATGTTCCTGATAAAATTAAATTTCTTCAGTCGGGACTATTGAATTTTGTTTTAGAACAAAAAATTCATATGTTAACAGGGGATTTATAAATTTTATCTTCCCAAGTTGTTTCTAGTGGTTTTTGGAATGCCATTTGATGATCTTGGTCATTTTCCCATCGTAATCACCATCACTATAACATGTGTTCCTACGACTATTATCAAAAACCCAATATATACTTCTAATTTAAAAAGGACATGTTCTTACCCTCCAAACCAGGTGGTCTCTCATAGTTGTGATCCTCATTTTTTCTACTCCAAGACAAGCGTGAATCGAAATGAGAATATGATTTATATCCTGAAAAGGCATTATATTTTGATGATGATAGGTTGATGGGATCTTAGTACCGATATTTATGTATTGGAAACCATCTACTCTAAATGGATTATAGATACACAAAATGATGTTGTGTTATAATATGAAGGTGAAAATTTGTGGGTTATGGATCCATTTTTTATTATGTAGAAGAAGAGTCAAGAGAGATCTAGACCCTCCCATCCCCCTAAAAATATTAAGCTCCAACAATAAGTGGCATTAAAAACCACTATAATATATATGTTCCGATGTTAACATAAGAAAGTGGTTGATATATGGTTTTATATGTAAAAACAAATTCTATATTAATGGAATTTCAAATTTTATGAATTTTTTCCAAGGGGGGCTTTTAGTTTCCCAAAATGGTCAATCGAGTGGTTTGTGTCCTATCTAAAGGGATGATAAGGATTTTAGGGTAAAGAGTATGTATTTGAATCATGTTTCTTCCTATATTCGACATCTTGATTCCCTTAAATGTGAGTTTGTTGGTTTATACGAGTGTCCATCCTTGAAGGAAAAATGGATGTCTTGATAGAATATATAGTCATTGTAGTACAATATAAAAGGGTAGTTCTAAAAGGTGGGGACATTAATGATGTCGTCTTCCAAAATGAAGAGTGTGGGATTTTAGAAGGGCCAATTCATTGATTCTCAAATTTCTACATGTAGTCTAGAATATATGTATATATTATCTAGGATAAAAAGTGAATAGGTTTATCAATTATCAAGGGAGTAATGTTATCTCATTGTAGATCATCTATAAATATTTTTATGTTCGATTCAATGGATCATCCTATTTATGACTACCTTTTTGTCCTGTATTTATCGAATTGTATTAGATCACTTCCCCATCCACAGTAACATGTATTTAGGTTCCAAGAACCATAGATATGAGACTATCTTTTAGATTGAATGTTTTTGGAATAATGTGGTTGATTTTGAGGAAATGATCCATTCCCTTCTGACATTGTGGGATTTTTATGTCAAGAATAAAATATTTCGTCTGGATTCTATGATAAAATGATAATGTGACAATACAATACACTTCTTGACATCCAATGTGATTTGATTTAATGTTTATTAAATGAGCACTACTCCCACCCACCTCTTATGTAGTGTTATCCAGAATAACCACCCTAGAAGAAGATTTGGATGTGACTATAAAATTAAGAAATACCTATGGTCAATGTTTTTGCATGTTTCTTGTGTAAATGAACATGATTCCAATATTCTTTACTTCTAGAAAAATAATATTTTGAGACTCTATATTAATAATATATCTAGAATATATAATCATGATGGTGGAGTTTCTTTGAATCATTAGGTGACTCATGGTCATATCCTTCATTTTTATATGATCTTTATTCAACTATGGAATATATCATCTCTTGGGATATAACATCATGTGTTAAATAGTGTTCCTTATAAGGACACATGGCTCCCCCATAACCATTTCCATTTATGATCAAAACACTCTAGATTATGTCATCCTCTAATCCATCATCCATTCTAATATGCTTCCCATTCATTATTTTACTCTAAAAATTCTAATTCACATTCATGTTCAATTTCCTCCCCAAATGCCTTTTCACCTCCCCTAATTCCTTCAAAATCATCAAATATCATCATCACATGAATCTTTTAATACATCCTCCTGACAAATATCGACATCCAATTTCTAATTGTCATCACAAAATACATATTCTTCATCCATTTTGATTTTCGTGGTATTACATATTCACCCTAAAAAATCACTGCTTAGCCATCCTAATTTCTATAAAAATAAAAAATCTATTCCAAGGTAACTCTATCTTCCCATTCTATTTCCTTCTCAATTATAGACTCTATTTTAATTGGAGTGTTTTTGGTAGTTCCACTGTGTAAGACTTAGTCTCCATGCAATAGCCTTGGACCAATAGGGTGTTTTGGTTTTTTAAAATCAAAAAAGTAAAAATGGTGTTATTTTTTAGTTTAATACTTAATGTCTAATAGTAGAAATAATTTTTGAGTTGAAATTCTATAACATATAATGATATATCTATTCAAATTAATTCAATTATGAACAAAAATTGTAGTATTTAACAACATACATCACATATATAAACTATATATTTATATTTACAGTTATATCAATTAAAATAGTTAAAATTAACACTCATAAAAGTGAAAACATATTATTTAAAAAAATAATTAACATAATCTAAGAACACTGTGTATTATATTTCCAGAATATAATATCACATTCTAGAATTAATGGCAGTATGAAAAAATATCAATAATATACGAGGAAAAAATTTCCCAAACAATATATAATTAAAACAATTGAACTCAAAACAAAATCTTAATTTAATCTCAAGAAGCCTGTATTCATCAATTTATAGGTTCAATTTTTTTTAAAATGTAAATTGGTAAAGGAGGAAAATAAATTTATCAGCTTCTTACTTAGACTATCATACATGGGGAAGGATCATCAATGTGTTTTAACTATTAAAAAGGAATAGAGAGTAGAAGGATAACCGAAATCTACGACACTTGGAAAAAAGAAGGACCAAAGTAAATCATGGAACAAAAGAGATAAAATATATATCGATGAAGGATAACAAAAAAAAATATAAAGGAAAAAACAAGAATATAGAATGAGGAACCTTTACCAAGGCTCGGTCTCACAGTAATCGTGGATGAATCCAGCTGTGAGGCACTAAAATCATAAATGAGGAAAAAAATTCATCATTAAATCCTCAGCTACATAGTTACATAAAAATTTTATAGATTCTTCACCGTATAGGCTTGTTATCATAAAAGATCAAGAACATGATACAACTGAAAAATCCGTGGTAGATCATTGGTCTTTCACCACCATCATACATGGAATTCTGGGGGAATCTCCTCTTTTCCTATCCGATAACCCTCTTAGACAAAAAAGAATTGAATCACATGAGAGCCACTTCTATAATTGGGAAAATAATGGAAATTTAATTCCTCAGATGGATCTGATAATTGAAGTAAAATCAAGGAGGTCAGTAGGCCAAAAATAAGAGGATGTAGTGTGCCATTGTAAAACCCAAGAGTGCCAGAGATGAATAAGGAGAAACAAATGTACGCTACTATTATACAATATCAATTCATGATCATTAATGGTTGAAAACAAATCCATCCATGAATAATATTTTCAGAGCAATCCATTGTCAAAACCATAATGGAATATGTTTTATAATGTCAAACACACCACAAGGGGTGTCTAACATCATCTTCTAGATGAATACATTGTGAAGAACCCCCCCCCCATGAAAAATTCCTAGAAAAGATAGTGGGGGATGATAAGTAACTAAAGATGGATGCGACCCTTTTGGTTCAAGGACCAAAAACATCACCCATTGTTTCAAATATCAAACACATGATTCAATGAAAAAAAATCATTTTCTACCAATTAGGTTCAAAATATACTAAACTAGAATCCCTATATTCATAATCGACATGATCTAGGTTCTATTGACGACAACCGCTCTCTCGGATGAAGTACAAATATCAAAACAAGAGATTCTCTTGTGATCAGGGTGTTTCTTCTCAACTCTCCCAATGATCTTTCCCTCACACCTAGAATGTTACTGGGATAGAAACTACTACCCTCTAAGCTTGCATTAATGAAACATAGCTCCCCAATTTTTTTCAAGATTTCTTTGATCAGATTGGACAATTGATACCCATATACTAGATTTATTTGGGAGTACCTCACTTGGATTAGGAGAATGTGAAAGTAATAAAAGGGAATATGTACAACGTAGATCGTTTTGGTTGTTTTCTAGTTCCACAACTAAAATAAACTCAAATGAAAAATACATATTTAATACAAAATGTAATTTAATTAATAAAATCTGAATATTATAATTCACAAATCTATACCTTGGATATTAAAATAAAGAAACAAATTTAATATTCAACATCACAATATCCACCTTGCAAATTAATAAATAAAAATGATTATGATTCTACATCATCTAACATAATCCACATGGGAATATCCAAAATAGAAAACAACTAAGTGGTATAACCCAAATATAACCCCTTCTATGTATCACCATGAAACATTCATCATAATGAGGAATGATATTTAAAAATCTTAAAACATCATCTAAATTAAACAAATTAAAACTACTTCAATATAGAGGTTATACCTACACTTATCCATGTGGAACTCTAAGACAATGCAAATGAAAAAAGTAGTATAAGAAAATAACATTTTAATAGTTCCTCTAAAAGAGCTAACTAGTGCCTTTAGAAAACCAGTAAACAAGGTATTATATATCCTCATACAAAATATGAAAAAATAAAAAATCATAAATAATTCCCAAATAATTGTTATTTGTTATTTAAACAATGCAATCATGCAAAAAATATCATGAAATTATAAATTAGGAATAACATGCATAGAGAAGGAAAACCCTAAAATACTTATGTCCACACTTGATCCCATAGAACCATAAAAGTATTGAATCCCCAAGCACCATAATAATTAAATCTGATACATGACCCCATGAAACTCTAAGAGGAGTAATCTCTAAGCAATTAACGAGAATATCCTTAAAACATGGATTTAGAATCTCCACTAAAAAACATGAACGTCTAAAAAAAATAAAAAAGGATACATCCTAAAAAAATGGTATATTGAATTAAAAAATCCATGTAGTACATATATCATAAGTCATCTCAATAATGTGAGAACAAAGGATGTGAGGTAGCTAGAATCTAGGGAGACATGATGCTAATAGACTACACATCCTAGATTAATCATAATAATTCTATAAGTTTCCTAACACTAGGAGACAAAAACAACATCACTAAATATGTTAAAATTGAATCAATGAAGCTTAGTGGCAAGAAAATCAATAAATAATAGAACTACACCCACACACTACCCAAGCCAAGACACTAAACACTCGATAGGTATATACCTCAAGAAAAAATATTAGAGGATACATAAGAAGAAAATATAGATAAGATAAATCATATCCTATAAAAATATCAGACACTAGAGACAAAAGATCCATCAAACAATATACACCTAATTGGCTCTCAGTTATAGACCAACCTCACATATAATCCATTCATACACCCCATCCATAGATACAGATAGGTAGAAAAGACTTTGTCGAATCATTGAGGCTCATCCTAGTAATGAATATATGGAAAGTGAATGAAATCAAACAACCTATAGTGGAATGAAATTACATCCCAAGAAAGCGTAAGACCCTGTTGAACCAAACAATCATTGTTTCCTTCAACAAGTAATACACTCAATAAAAACATTTCAATGAAATGAAAAAAAATTAAAATTTTAAAAAATTAAAGCATAAAACCAATTATGATTTGATAAAAATTTGTTTCAGGTAGCACCCCTATGAAAGAGTTACTCCCCATGAAATATCTCAGGATCATTTAAGTGATTTGGATTCTTAAAATGTGAAATGGTGAAATAATGTTTATTTTTAGATTATTACAAAAATAATAAAAACATATATAATGTTTCAGTTTCACATCCATTACATCAAATGAAATATATTAAAATTAATTCAATGTTGAAAAAAATTAGTCATTATTGAACAAAAACATACATTTCAGATATAAACTACATATGGATAGTTTTAATTAAAACAATCGACAAGATTGTAATTAATTATTATAAAATAAATAATATATTATATACAAAAATGATTTTATTAAAGTAGAAACATTTAGAAATAAAACTTCAAAATCAAATATTGTATTCTAGAATTTATGGAACAAAGAAACAATAGTTATATTAAACAAGAAAGAAAAATTTCCAAACAACATATCATTATGGAAATTGAACTCAAAACCAAATTCAAATTTAAACTCATGTAGTGATAATTAAACAATTTACTGGTCAAAAATATATGAAAAATTAACACAATAAAACATACATGATGATTTACATACTTTGAACACATGCCTATGTGAATGGTTCATGTTCATCACTAGTTTTCTACATTGAAAAACGAACAGAGAGTACACAACCAACTAGAAACCAAGACACATAGAATAAGGGGATGGTGACAATCATAAATTAGGAGATAAACAAATAAAGGTGAAAAGAATTATATAAAAAATTGTCATTGGAAAAAACTATAAACTAGAACGAGACCCCCTTACCAGGGCCTAATCTCACCTTTGATGAGGAACATTCGGGGTATGACCTACTGAGATTGATTTCAATGAATTAAATTCTCCATGATATCCTCTACTATCCAGACACATAGCACATATCCATATCCTTTTAGAGGTTTAATATTACCATGGTTTAAGGACATGAATCAACTAACATTATTGTAGAAGATATTTGGAGTTATGCCTCTAGTGAACAATGAGTCACAGTGAAAAATCCTCTCCATGTCTACATGAACCCTCTTCAATAATGAATCACAAAAACAAATGAGAGGCAAAAGTGTGTCTGATGATGAATATCAAAATCCATCAAATAGTTTCAATTAAAAAAATTAATTGACCATTTATAAAAATAAATAAAGCATCGATGAATTTTCCTAGATGACGTAAGCTAACGAGGTTGATCCACCTAGCCACTGCCATTGTACTGAATAGAGGTTATGAACCACTACTGGAAACAACATCTGACAATGAATATTATATCCCGACTGAACCCAAATCAAAACCAATATAGATTTTTTTGCCTAATTTCAACCATCCAACTAGGGGAGTCCATCCCTATTATTATCCTCCATCATATAGGACAACTGAAGTTCATTCTAGATATCATGGGGACAACTGCCTAGAATTAAGAGTGAGTGCATGAAATAATGGGGTCAATGGATAGATGAGATTGTTTGGTCCTTTTTCTATATTCATATTTAAAATATACATTAAACCAATAGGAATAATAAATAATAAATTATTTTAATTAACAAAAGATGAAAATGAAGATTTGTAGGTCATTGATTGAAGTTGTAGCAGACATGTAGAGACATCTGCTAATTCTAAATAAAATCTATCCTCTTCATCAAATGACATGTATTTTACATAAACTGGTTTCACTATAAATGTTTTCTTATTCATTGTTCAATTTCCATTTTACTATCAATTGTTTTTCTTCTCTATATTGTTTCTATAATAAATTGACATGTATTATTACATCCATGTTAATTTCACTCTTAATAGATTTTATGTGATTACAATCTCACATAGCTTCGATGAGTTAAGTATATCTATCTTATTTTTTTTGTATTCTGGGGTTTGCTTAATTTTGATATGATATATATATATATTACTCATCTTACTAGATAATATGAAAGATCCCTTATCCTTAACCATATTATTCATATTTTGATGGTTAAATTTATTTAAAAACACTGTAAATGTTTCCTAATATCAATTTCAACTACATATAAATTATATTTTCTACACCAACAAATTTTTTCCATTACTAATTATCAAATTATATAGAAATTTCAAATAAAAAAATGTATTTACCTCATTCTCTTGTGAATTTATTTGTACTCTTAACATCGATGAATATTTATTTATTGGTAATATATTCACAAAGAATTAATCCATGTATGTTAGGATATAGATTTTTTTATATCTTATATATAACATGTGTTTCATCATGACAGAGAAAAAGGAATAAGCAGTAGTTGAATGTCACCTCTATAATGTAATTCTAAGACTTTCATTTGGGTTTTTAGTGATACTTAATAAAAACTATAATAATTTTTTTGTTAATTAAAATTTTCATGTGATTTTTATTGGACTGGGGTATATTTTTCAATGTCTTAACGGAATAAAATATTTTTCAATATATTTATATACAAATTTAAATCATATTGTGTATATATAGTTTATTGATCATTTAATTAATGTTTTTGGATAATTTAATTCAATTTTGGGAACATTGAATCCAACATGTTAACTAAATTAATAAATATGGGAGAGATACAGGTTATGGTGTTGTGGTTAACTGGTTTTTTTTGAACTAATAAGATTTAATTTATTTCATAGTCCTAAAAGTTAATTTTTATTCGTGTTACATTGATATGTTTCAATGTAGAAATTATTATCTTGATGATTTTTTTCCTTAATTTTACTTATATTATTTTTTTTGAATGTGGAATACCATTGATGATACTAAAAGGAGGGCTTGATTAATGTCTTGTAATGTAAATATGTCTTTTTTATGTTGACTTCATGGAGTGAGTTCCAATTAAAAAAATTAGGTTCTCACTATCCAATGATAAATCATAATTGAAAATATATAAAAATATACAACATTACATACTAGATACATTCAAATTCTCTTAATTTCTTATAAAACAATGTACATATAAGTATAATATATCACCATATACACATTTTATACTTTATTTAAATATGGGTAGTTTATTTTGATGAAAAATCCATGTTAATTGAAATCATCCATATATCACCACTATGGAGACATTTTCTTAATATAAATATAAATTACATCATTTTTGTTGAATACATAATAAATTTGAAAAATTGACTCCCAATGACTATATTTTTTTAATTTATTTGGAAACATGGGAACATAAAAACTGGTACCTAAATGAGATAAATTGTTTTCCACAATTTTATTTATCATTAACATCCTTCTTAGAAACAAAATAAATAATATATTTACTCTTATTCTCGGAAATGAAACATAAAAATGGGTGAGATAAAATTCTATATAAATGTAAAAAGGGAGACATGTATGAATAATAATGACCATAATAGTAGGAGAATGTGGTGAAAACATTGTAAGACCATACCCTATATATTAAAAATTTTAAACATTAATCATGGTAAAATGACTTGTAGTTTAGAAGACACGAATGATAAGGTAATCAAGATAATAATTCGTAAACGAATAATATAGGAATAAGATATAGAATTGTGGTGAAAACATAATAATATAAAATTATTTCCATAGTAGCCAGTGCATTTCATCCAAGTGCATCATAGTTGACAAGGTTCACTTCCAATGCCATATTAGAAAAATTAGTCTATTACTAAAACATTTTCACTCTCCATTATTTCCATTATTATCTCATGATATATAAACTATAGCATAATGCAACGGAGGGAGATATAGGTCCCACCCATGCAATAATAAAACTATACATATTTGTGCCACAAGATCATAATCAGTCATCATATCATTACCCATGAAGTAAAACTGGTATCACAAAAATATAATATTATCATTACCTGTCAATAATAGACCAATTTTAAAATAATTTCATCAAATAATAAACCCTAAAAGTAAGTGGTATTTATAAGCATAAAACCCATGAAAGGTAAACATGTTTCCAAAAAAACACTCCATTACAATGTAATATACTCTGAAAAAGAATATGAGTAAATCCAATAGATAGTTTCCAAATAATGGGATAAGTAACAACACCATATGTTATCATATAAGGAAAATATTGTTTAATAATCTATTAAAATCATTTATTGAGGTAAATATCCTTTCCTTTTTTTTAAAAACACATTTTATTACAGAAATCATTTTTGAAGACCTTTTTCATTGATTTTGTTCATTTGAGAACATTTAAGTGAATCATTGAAAACCATAAAAAAAATTAAAATCCTTTTAAAATGAAAATGTTATTATATGATAATTTTTTAAAGAAAATTTAAATATTCGAAAACATGTTTTTCTGAATTATGTATATTTATAACTAAAGAGGGAAATAAAGTCATATTTTTTAAAATCATGTTTCTTAATTATGTTAACTACAAAAGAGTTGTGAAATGAAACTCATAAAAGAATATATAAATCATAAAAATAGTAGAATAATATTAATTAGTGTTATTTCATGATAGAGAATCATATTTCATCAAAAAAATCATAATATTAAATAATCCCTATAAATATAAGGATTGATGTAACAAACTCTTACCACTTCAATAACATTAAATCTTACTCTTCATTTAAGAAAATTAAATTAAATGATGTTTAAATATCATTAAGATAAATATATTGAGGAAATTATATATCAAATTTCAATATATACACCCCATAATATAATATAATTGAATAACAATACACATTCCTCAAAAAAGAGAAATAGTGACAAAAACATCCTTAATGAATTTTAAAAAAATTAACATTAAAAAGATGAGAAATTTAGATAAGAAATTTGGTATTTAAATAGACAAAAATTTGAGGAAAATAATACTAAAATAAATTTGATGAAATAATATTTACCACACACAAAAACGTGTGGTGAATGTGTAATAAGTCTCATGGGAGTAAATGCGAGACTAGAAAACCCCTTACCTTATGTCGTGACTATCATCAAAATCATTATGTCCTCTTGTATAATAAATATATGTTTAAGATAAATCTATGAAATAGTATTTTTCAATTATATCACTCCATAAATGAATATTTTAAGACTTTATGTTTCCCATTTATTATCAATTCAATGTTAAATTTCTATATTAGGTCATAACCACTTGGTTTTTTCCATGAGTTAAAATTTCTTATATTTCATGTCCTCTTACTTATGGTATCAACCCAGGTAATTATAGAATAATAATTTTTCATATTTATTAATATTTATGAATAAAATTGTAGTTTTAACTTAAGAGGAACATTGTTTCTAATAGCTTTCAAAACACACAACCATGAGTTCCACCAAACATTTACGTTTCACGCAAGAGTAATTTATATTAAAAAATAAAATATTGACAATATTATTATATTAATTTTTTGTTATCACCCTGACGTTGCGTCAACTCAAATAAATAGTAATATATATATATTATGTTTACACTTCATTAGTAAATATTTTCATTATTTATATAATAAATATAATATTATTATAATTAAGAAAAAATCCAATTCTTTGCATAAAAAAACCAAAATTTATAAAAGGTTGTATTATCTCCTTTTATTATAGAGCTTGAAAAAATATTTTTTTTGGAATTTTATTTATTTTATAGGTCAAAATATACTTCATATTCAAATTTATAACTTCAAAATTACCTAATTTTAAATTTTTTGGATTTTTCCGAGAAACATCTTTTTTTGATAAATTATGAAAAATAATAAATTTTAATTTAAAATTGATTTTTGTCTAATTAAATTTGATAGTTAAATTATATTTTAGTTTTTTATGTAAAAATATATCAATTATATAATTATTAATCAAATTCAGTTTTGATGGAATAATTTTTATATTGTATTTAAATATAAAATCATACTTATCTTTTGAACATTATCTCCCTAAAAACCTGCTTTGTCACCATGTCTACAGGATTAACATTAAAGATAATTTTTTTATTTAGTAAATTTTATATAAATAAAAAGATAATAAATTGTTGTAATCTATATAATGTTTATATATTAGTAATATCTTCATAATTTTTGACAACAAATATTATAGGAAGTATTTAAAATTAATTACAGCGATTATGTTAAAATTATGCCTAACATTGGACTAATCCTTAAACATAAAGTCCAAAATGACCAATAAAAATATCCAAACCCCATTGGATGAACATATTTAGGACATAAAACATCCCGTTTTATTCTGTTATTGTGTTTTAATGCCTTTTTTTAAGAAAATGTGTACACCTAAGAAGTTTTTAAAAAATACCAGTGAATACCTTTTCATCCCGACATAAGGCTACCACCTATACTTGTTCCTCATACCTCTCAAACAACATAGGAATTTAGACTATCTAAAAAGTAGAATCCAAACATTAATTCACTCAATATTCAATCCTCTACATGGAAATAAATCCATCTCAGGAATCCCTATTTAGTTAATCAAATGGAGTTACCCATATAATATCTAATATTCTTCCTCAATCACAATTATTTTATATTAATTCAATAATCGATTAAATATTTTGATTCCATGTTCATTAAAAAACGATTTCCACAAATAAAATTATATTTTTTATTATGGAATAAACTTGAAATTAAACACACTACCATTTAATGGATTTGTGGAAAGACCAGGAAATTTCAAGGATATTTTTTTTCTTAAATACCTTGGAATTTTATGAGACTGTGACTTCTGATGACACTTGATTCTGAGGCCTGGTGTCCCTGGAATCAATTTCTAATGTTTAGCTTGGGTAAGTTCAATGAACGAATGAGAGGGTTTTTCTATCTTTTTAACAGGTTCTCGGAATTGATATATGAGGGCACCGATGAACTCACATCGCCAATATTTGCTTAAGGGGACCTTTACAATAGTTTCATTTTAAGGGGGTTGAGAATTATTATTTGCGGTTTAATTAATGAAGTAAATAAAATTGTTTGTACAATTTTATTCTATATCTAACGAGGTTAATTCCTCCCATGGGAATTATGGGACGAGAACACACCCACCCAACTTCCCATTTGTGGATAATTGAAAGGTGGGGCCCACAAGTTCCCCAACCATTAACCTTCTCCTAAACTCCTTAACCCTCTTAAACCCCCTAATTAAGTTGTGAACTTCCTTGTTTAAATCTTCAACCACCTTATTTCTGAAATCTCTTCACCTTCCCCTCTCCATTAATTTTATCCAACACACACTTTAATTAATGAACTGAATCTCATCAAATAATTAATTAATGTTGTTTATATTTGAATGTCTTGTTTGAATAAAATAATACCTCGGCTATTATTTTATTTTGGCTTTTGTTGTGTTGGAACTTTCGAGAGATATTGAGAATTAGAGAAGGGTGTTCTTCTATCAAAGAAAGAACATAATTCTTTGAACAAATAAATGTCGTGGAACGTCATCTTCACCTTCAATATTTAGCCTAGCCAAAGGATAAGAAACCACCCGCAAGGAACACCAAAATTGACATGCCTTCCTTATTCATCTCCACAACTAGTGAGGAGATGCAGTTTCCTCCCCGGACACACTCTGACGTCGACATCGAACCCACTTTCTGTGATTCCATCTTCCATGATGCTCGAATAACGTGAATATTTTTCTAGGTAGGGAATTTTTTGTATAATTACATTCACATGATTTATACCCTTGAGCATAAGACGATTATTTTGTTGGGTGATTATTCAAACTACTAAAGTGGTTTGTACGGACTAATGAACAAGTCCGGACCCACCACCAACTAGTTCTAGATGTGTGGAATGACTGGAAATTATAAAATGGGGCCTCAATGGAATTATGGAGACTTCGTAGTAAAGTTTGTGACCCGAGATGACTACTTACACAAATAGAAGGTAAAACAGACCACCAGAGTGACTTCGGTGGCCCGCAGAACCTCGTGGTGGTGAGGGTGGTCAGCGTGGTGGCACCGCAGCGCACCCCCGGAGGAAAACCGCCGCAGAAACAGCCGCGGCGGCGGTGCGATATACCTCGTAGCTGTGTGGGATCTGGGACACTCAGGGGGGGCAACATCTGGCGTCGCCGGTGACTATCATCAAGGAGGTCGCGCCTTCCCCGCTCCGTGTAACGCGCGGCCCAGCTGGCCGAGCCGCAGCAGGCCACGGGTCGGGCCGTACTGCACTAACCCTGGGCCATTCCGCACCAGCCAGGCAGGACCCAGGCCTGGGTCGGGTTGATCCGGTTCGGGCCGACCCAGGGGATGTTGGGCCTGGCCCGACTGGGCCCAGACCACCTATTTTCAGATCATTTTTTATTAAATGACTATAACATGAGCTACGTACCTCCGATCGATGCAACGTCAGTTGTGTAGGATTCCTTGGATTGAGGTGGTCGTTTAGGTATACTACACTCAAGGTTTAGGCAATGTTTTGGTATGGTGGGGTTGGTTCAAACCCAAAACAACCGGGCCCTCAGAGCGGAAACACTTATAACATAAGGACCGAACGTCCAATTTACGTGTCGTCAACTATGATGGATTCCAATTGATGATTAGGTTCTTTTGAAATAATGCACTTGTGGTTCGGACGTAGTTGGAGTGTGGCTTTGTTTGATTATACCCAAAATCCAAATGGGCCCCTGGAACAGAAATGCTAATAACTCACAGACCGGGCGTCCGATTGATGTGTCATCTGTTGTGTTGAGACACATATGATGAGGATTTACTTTGAGATACTCCCACGTGATATTACGTAACACTTTGAAGTATAGACCAGTGGCTCGTGGAGCGGATCCTCCCGGAGACAAACATACGGTGTATGGTGACCTTGTAGTTGGATGAGACATGATGACTGCTTGTCCGATTTGATTTGGAGTGACTTTAATATCATAGTGGGGAGCACTACATTGTGAGGTGGCAGACCCATAGTAGAAGATCACTAATTTTTGAGGTGGTAGACCCACGTTACTCCACAGGAGTAGTACCTCTACAGGCTATGAGGGGGGATCACTAATTTTGGAGGTGGAAAACCCATGGCGGAGAAGAACTACTTTTTGAGGTGGTAGACCCACTGTACTCGACAGGAGAAGTACCTCACCAGTCAAAGGTTAGTGAGTGGCATCTCAAAGTCGTTGCAGGACTACTGCACTTGACAAAGGAGGAGTTATGTTGCAGCCATGTTTTTGTTATCGTGAATAAAAATCCTGGCTTGATCTGAGTCCATGACCTTTGTGTTTACCTCATGATTGAGATGTGTTACCTGAAAACATAGGTATATGTATGGGAATATACCCAAGTAAAGGTTATCTATTGAGATCTTTCATTGTGGTTTATCCTTATTGGATTTTGTGATACCTTGAGGGTCTTGGGGTCCCTACTTAGTATCGTTATACTCAGCAATGCACGGGCTATGACTGCACCTTGTTGTATTGGATACAGACGACGAACAACGCGGACTGAGGCAGAGTGTACGAGGACTGGACGGTACCTGGTTGTGGACACTCGGTGTGACGGAACACTGAGTCGACTGACAGACGCAGAGTGTTGAGGCGGACATCCGTACCTACCCTTCAGGTAGGAACTCGAAGGATGATGTAGGAGTTGCTTCCATCTTCCAGCTATTGAATTTTCTGTTGTACTTTATTTCAATTGTAGCTGTAGCTTTCTACTGGGCTTGTATTTCTAGCTCCATCATATTTTCATCACACCTGTTATACTGATTTACTTAGTGTTTTCTTCCACTTCTACTCCGGTTATGTGTATGCTTACGTTTTATAAAGGTAATTCCTTCCCAGTTTTGGGATTTACGCCTTTGGTGCTAGTCACCAGCCCCTGGCCTATGGAAGGAGGGATTCGGGTTGTTTCGACACAGGACTCGGGGGACAGGTCATGAAAAATTGTTATTAGAGGAGTCGGTTCTACCATAGAACTTAGGAATCTGAAATTTTTCATTCAGTGAAGCAATAGTGTTAAGAGTACCGAGTTTGGTTTTCAGTTCAGGGAGTCCAATGTCGGTGTGGCGGCCGACATATCCATACACCAGGACACTAACTACTGATTTCTAAATCAGTGCATGAAAGAATTGTTCGCGTGTGTGTTTTCAAAAGTTTATTTATGTTAGGTCAACCAGGTCTACTCACCAGGTTTAAATCGTTTAACTATGTCGCATCTATTCAGGATGCCTCCACGTAGACAGTCAGTTGAAGTTCTGATAGAGTACACTATGACAGCCATCCGAGTGACGAGGCTCTGGTGCGGGTACCCCTTTCAATGTTGTCACATTTAGGTGGTGTACCAGCAGCACCACCACTCGTTGGGTAGCATATTTCACCAGCTGTACTAGCGGACGTTGCACGCCAACAGAGCACATCACATGAGTTCAGGAAGAAGAGGGCTATGAGGGTACGTGGTGAGACAGATTCCATGGTATAAGTGGACCGGAAGGAGGTAATTTCTAGAGTTCTACACTAAGTTTATAATCTAGTAGAGTATATGGGGATCTTAGCTATTGGTTTTTCTCAGTGAGTGGCCATGAGGTTGGTCCGCATAGTGATAAGGCTTAGGTATGTGGACGGATGTCAGAGATATTTTGTTCGGGTGGTGTGTCAACTATATCACCACCTGTTGGATATCAGTTACAACTGGATGTATCCGTAGATGACACATGTGGGAAAAGTTCCCTACACGTGTTTCAGCATCAGATACCTCTAAGGTTCTGAGGCGAGCCCGACTCACAGGCGGCTGAGGACTGGATTGAGGAGGTGGCTGAGAGATTTCTAGAGCTTATACAGCTTCGGCAGGATGACATGTCGGTAGATTAGTATTCATAGAGGCGTACCGATCATTCTTGGTATTTTATGACTACGATACGATCATGGATTTTGAGCACAAACCTTAGAGAGAGGTGTGTTTAATGGATATCAGAACGAACACTTTTCCACTATGCATTCCTACTTATTCTAGTGTGCTAGTTATAACCTTTGTGGTTGCATGTTATTTGGCTGAATGGATACATCCAGTGAATGTTAGCAGTGGGAAAACGGGAAACTGGCGCCATTCTCAAGGTCATGGGCATGTAAAATGTTTTAAGAAGAGGAAGTGATAAGGATAGCCGAATCAGCAGAGCAGTAGAAGTGGAAGCAGATCTAGGAGAGCATCATGAGGTGGTGTATATTTGGACATGTTACAACCACCCTCCATTGTTTTCCCCACCAAGCTCAGGGAGCAGAAGGGAAGGGGAAGATAATAACTTCTTTAGGTCAAGTAGTGTGTCCCAATGGATGTAGGAATGATTTGATGTACGGTCTTTTTTCTACAACTAGCTACTGTAACAATAGACATTGATACGAATCATTCGTTATATCCACGAATCTTGTCCCAGACCTAGAGTTTCCAGTTAAGATGTTGACTTGACCCTCATGTCTGAAGATACCTTTGGGAGGAGACTAAATAATCACGCATACAAGGATGGTGTGATCTGACCATTGAGGTGAGAGTTTCGGTTGGAACCTCTTGGTGGCATCATCAAGGCCTTACGATATTAGTTTGGGTATTGACTGGGAAACCACAGTTCATACATAGATTGACTGAATTAGGAAAAAAGGTTGTGGTTTACCTACAACACTGGGAGGGGTTTTTCTTGGTTGGAAAGAAAGAAACCCCAAGAATCACATGATGGAATCATTCATAAGTGGGTGAATTTGATCACTCATTGGTCGGAGAAACATAGATTTGTGCTAGTCTTCACCAGAATTGTTGCAACACGTTTATCTTTGATGAAGAAGGGGAAACCCTTCGTATGGTCAGAGAGATTCCAGCAGAATTTTTCACGAGATGAGATAGAGGATGACCAGTGCGCTCATCTTGAGGCTACTGGAGAAGGTGCAGATCATCCAAGTACAGATAAAGATTGTGTAGGGCAGACAAAAGTCCCATGCTGATAGGAGACAAAACTACATGAGTTAGAGGGTGGTTAGCACTCCTACAGGTCTCATCTCGATGTGGTCCATAGAAATTGGTCTGGGGAAGTAGGTTATCTCCACGATTCATCGGACCATACCAGGTCTTCAACAGAGTAGGTGATATGGCTTACCGCCATGCCCTTCCACCTTAGTTACACCGGGTGCATGACGTCTTCCACGTATCTCAGCTAAGGAGATTCATGCATGATCCATCATCATCAACCATGGAGAGCTGTACATTGATGAAGTGGCAACTTTCATGGGGTTCCCATAGAGTTTGAGGATCTATTGGAGAGAGTCATAAAAGGACGGTCTATTTCTCTAATGTGCTTTCGCTGGCCGCACAGGAACCTCAAAGGAAGCACATGGGAGCATGAGGCTAAGATGTGTGCTCATTACCCTTTTGTTTTTCTTAGTGTTTGCTAAAGCTTTACATGTATGTAAATCCTTGAGGTGGGAATAATGTAATGACCTAGAAATTTCAAGGATATTTTTTTTCTTAAATACCATCGAATTTTACTAAATGATGGCTTCTAACGACACCTGATTCTGAGGCCCGTTGTGCCCAGAATTAATTTTTGAAGTTTATCTTGGTTACATTTAGTGAAAAAATGAGTGAGTTTTTATATCTTTTGAACCAATGCATGAAATTGAAATTTGATGGCACCAATGAACTCGCAGTGCTAGTAATTGCTTAAGGGGACCTTTACTACAGTTGTGTTTTCAGCAGGTTGAGAATTATTATTTTGGGTTTAATTAATGAAGTTAATAAAATTGAATGTAAAATTTTATTCTATATATAAGGAGGTTAATTTCTCTCATGGAAAGTTATTAGAGGGGCCCACACCCACCCATCATCCCATGTGTGGATAATTGAAAGGTGGGGCCCACACAAACACCAAACATTCACCTTCCCCTATACTCTGTAACCCTCTTAAACCCCCCCTTAATTAAGTTGTAAACTACCTTGTTTAATACTTCAACCCCTATTATTTATGAAATCTCTTCACCTTACTCCATCTATTAATTTTAGCCAACACACAGTTTAATTAATCAATTGAATCTCCTTAATTAATTAATTAATGTTGTTTGAATTCAAATGTCTTGTGTGAATAAAATAATAGCTTGGCTATTATTTTATATTGTCTTTTGGTGTGTTGGAACATTGAGGAGCTCTTAAGAATTTGAGAATGGTGTTCTTCTCTCAAAGAATGAACACCATTCTTCCTACGATGAACCGCCATGGAACATTATCTTCACCTTTGATCTTTGTCCTAGCCAAAGGAGAAGAAGCCACCTGCAAGGAACACCAACGACGATGTGCCTTCCTTCATCATCTCCGTAACAGTTGAGGAGACACCATTTCCTCCTCGGACGCACTCTGACGTCATCATCGAACCCAGTTTCCACAACACCGTCTTCCATAATGCTCGGCTACCATGGATCTTTTTCGATGTAGGGGGATTTTTGTAAATTTACGTTTACATGTTTTTATACCCTCGAGTATGGATGATTATTTTTTTGGGTGATTATTCAAACTACTAACACAGTGGGAACGAACTAACGAACAAGTATGAAACAACAACTAACTTGTTATTGATGCACAGATTGATGGGAGATGACAAAACATGGCAACAACGGCGTTTTGGAGCCATCACAGAAATGACCGAGACATGAGATGACCACCAGCACAGACGGAAGGTAAAACAGACCACCAGAGCAACTCCGGTGGCCCATGGAACCTCGTGGCGGCATGGGTCGTCGGTGCGGCGTCACCTACCAGCCTCCAGGAGGCTGTGGCACCCCAGCACGCCACCGGAGGAAACCCGCCATGGATGAATCCATGGTGGCGGCATGACGGACCCCGCGGCCGCTGGGATTCGGGCCGCTCGGGGGGGGGGGGGGTGTCAGCCAGCGCCATCGGTGTCAATCAACGGGGAGGTCGCGGCACCCACGCTCTGCATAACGCTTGGTTGGGCTGGCCGAGCTATGTCCGACCGCGGGCCAGGCTTCGCAATCCGGGGCAGACCCAGACCCGGGTTCGGTCGACCCGGTTCGGGCCGACACAGTTGGTGTTGGGCCGGGTCAGACCGGGCCCAGAGCCCCTATTTTCTGATCATTTTCGGTTAAATGACCATAACATGAGTTACGAACCTCCAATAAACACACGTCAGTTATGTAGTATTCCTTGTATCGAGATGGTCATTTTTGTATATTACACTCAAGGTTTACGCGGAGTTTTAGTATGTCCGGGTTGGTTCGAACCCAAAACCAACATGGCCCTCAGAGCGGAAATGCTTATAACTTAATGATCAGACGTCCGATTTATGTGACATAGACTATGTTGGATTCCTCATGATGAGAAGGTTCTTTTGAAATAATTCACCTGAGTTTTGGATGTAGTTCGAGTATGGAAGGGTTGGATTTTACCTGAAATCCAACCAAACCCCTGGAACATAAATGCTAATAACTCCCAGACCGGGTGTCCGATTGACACGTCGTCTATTGCATGGATACACCTATTATGAGGCGGTCCTTTGATATTATCCCACGTGATATTATGTAACACATGGAAGTATAGACCATTGGCTCGTGGAGCGGTTCCTCTTGGAGACGAGCATATAGATTACGATGACCTTGTAACTGGCTGAGACCTGATTACTGCTTGTCCGATTTGATTCAGAGTGACTTGAATAGCCTTGTGGGATGCACTACATTGTGTGGTGGTATACCCATGTCAAAGGATCACTAATTTGTGAGGTGGCAGACCCACAATACTGAATTGGAGGAGTACCTCTGTAGGCTATGAGGGGGGAGCACTACTTTGTGAGGTGGAAGACCCATGGAGGAGGATCACTACATTTTGAGGTGGAAGACCCAAGGTATTTGAAAGGAGGAGTACCTCAGCATTATAAGGATAGTGAGTGGAATCTCGGAGTCATGGCAGGACTACTGCGCTCGACAGAGGAGAAGTTATCCAAGAACCATGTTTTTGACCTCGTGAATAAAAACCCTGGTTTGAGTTGAGTTAATGACCTTTGTGTTTACCTAATGATTGATATGGGTTACTTGATATCTTAGGTATATGTATGGGCATATACCAAAGTAATGGTTATCTGTTCATATCTTACTTTTTGGTTTATCATTGTTGGATTTTGTGAGACTTTGAGGGTCTCGGGGTCCCTACTAAGTATTTTTATACTCACCACTGCACGGGCTATGCCCACACCATGTTGTGTTGGATGAAGACGATGAACATCTCTGACCTAAGCACAGTGTACGAGGACCAGATGGTACCCGGAGGTGGAAATTTGTCATGATGACACATGGAGAGGACCGATAAACGTGGAGTTCTGATGTGGACATCTCTACGTACCCATTCAGGTAGGAACCCGAAGGACGATCCAGAAGCTTCTTCCATCTTCCAGATGTTGTCTTTTATGCTGTACATTCATTCACTTGTATTTGTACCTTTTTATTGGGCTTGATTTTCTGGCCACTTTGTATTTTCATCACAATTGTTATACTGCTTTACTTAGTGTTTGCTTCCGCTTGTACTCTTGTTATGTGTGTGATTACATTTTATAAAGGAAATACATTCCTAGTTATAGGGATTTACGTCTTTGGTGCTAGTCTCTTGCCCCTGGCCTACGGAAGGTGGGCTTGGTGTAGTTATGACACGGGCCCCGGTGGACGGGTCATTACATAAAGAACTTATCATGTAAGTGTACGATGAATTACCAACTCATGAAATGATATTGTTTGTTTTTACATAACCAAAATTCATGGTTTGTAATTATCATGTAATCTCTAATTAAATACTTTATATATAATAATAACATTTTTCTTATACTTCTATAATAATTTTTTAATTTATACCTTCATACTTTCTATTTTTTAAAATACACTAACATCATTTTTGGATGTTTGGACTACCTCCTCTTCAATGCAATGGGATATGTTCACACACTACATGAATAGTATTAATGATGTTTTTAACAATACAAATGTTAAATTAAAAAACATTTATATGATATTCATGGAATAATTACACTTTTTTTAATATAATTCGTCATTTTATTAAACAATTTTCCACAAATATAAATTGTGATAGCGTTCTTCATGGAAATTTTGATTATCAGCTCCTTGAAACGATGCCATTAATTTCATAGAAGAAGGTTTCTAATTAATATAATTTGTTATACATGATATAATTATAATTATGGAATGTTAATTTTTTTCTTACTAACTTTATATAATTATAATTGAAAAATGAGAACATTACTCATCAGTGCATACAACCTACCATATCTAAAAATTTATTGTTTTCACATTTTTCATAACCATGATGGATAATAAGTTTAAAAAAGTGTAATTGATGTATATATATGATAATTATGTCATGATAATTATTCTATAAATGTTTATATTTAAACCCATTTGACCGTATTATACCTTTCAATGTATTTTTTTCACATAAACTAAATATGAACAAAACACATGATGTAAACCTAATTGTTTATGTAGTGGTATACAACATCATAATAAGTGAAATAAAAGTAACATTTTACATGAAAAAGTTTATCATGATATTATATAATTAATAAATTTATTTATTATGGATGGTAGAGACCAACTATACGAGTTAGACTCAATTTATGGGATTTAATCTCAATATACTATTATTAAGTCATTTTTGGATGATGTGCACCGTTATTCTTTTATAAGGTGAAAGTACATCAACTATGAAATTATGTATCCATATTTTATCAATTATCATGTTATTTAATGTTTCATTAAATATTACATTTCTATATGGATTATGATATAAATTTTCAATGTGTAATGGGACGCATTGAATGCTAAAAGATGTGGTCATATCCTCATATCAAAGATACTAGATATTATTTTACATATTTATATATATGGATATAAAAAATAAATAAGGAAATGTTTATGATTATTTATAATTTCATTAAAATATTTTTTAAAAAGATTCTTCTTGATATGATTTTTATATAAAATTTTTAAATATGATAAAATGAATGTTCTATTCTTAGAAACATGATGATACTATCTTTCCCCCACTGTGGAAAAAATTTTATTTTGTGATTTTTTTTCAATATTTCAGGTTTTACTAAATGAAAAAAAAAATTATTTTACCTTTTTGGTTATTTTATATTTGATTATAGTTTTCATAAAATGGATTTATTATTTCATTATATTGAAATGTTTTATTGTGATTGCAAATGAATTTTAATGAGTGAAATTTTAAAATTGAAATTTTTATATGGTATAATGATATAATTATACATGGAAATTTTGAGGTTGGGTCAATAATAAACTAACGATTTGTGGATCCATGAAAATCCATTAATTGGTTGATATATGACAGTCATCTAATTCATTGGTTGTGGATGTCAGTAGTATGAATACTCCATTAAAAGAGTGACATGTATGGATGTTTTCATATAGTTATTACATTTATAATAGTTAAAAGTGTAATGATTTTTAAGTAACCTTTATCTTTTTTCTATACTTGTTGTGGTTTTTATGCTATTGTAGTGATTATAAAAAATAGTATGAAACAAGCTAATTATCAAATAAATGAATTCAAAACATATTGATGTAAAAATTATTGTTTTTGGATAATGTTTTCATAATTTTATTAATTTTTTAATGCATTTATAGATTCATTATTTTTATATCCCTTATTGAGATTTCTATGCTCATCCCACATCTTTAAATGTTTTTTACCTGACTTAAAGATGAGTATGGGATCCGAATAATTCATGTTGATAGTTTTGAATTGTTTTCTTAAAATATATCATGAATTTTTTAATGTTTTATATTGTGGAAAGATGGATACTAATCATAAGTGTCCAAATTGTATTTCATGGTTTCATTATGTATGTGTAATGCCAAAATTATACAAAACACTAACCTAAAAACATCCTCAATTTGATATAATGTTAAATTCATGATCAAATTAAATATTATGTAATATATTATTGTTGGCTCCCTATAGTTGATATGAATGGTTGGTTTGGATAAGTATTGAGGATTAGATAGAGTTAATAGAAACCTCATGCAATATTTAACATTACCATTATTTTAAAATGATATTGAATTTAAATAATACTATGTCTCTTCACATGAAAAATATTTCATCATATTGGGTTTCCATGTAGGACATAATGAAGTTATAGTTGGAAGTCTCTGTGAGGAAAATATCCTTTTATATTACTGTCCTGAGATAGTCATAATCAGGACTAAGGTTATTGTTTCAGAGATGGATAAATAGAAGCTGGATATAAATAGTGTCGGTGTCCATAATAGAGGGAAACCAAATCTACCATAGAATAAAATGACATTTGTGGAACACTTTATGGGACAATATCACCCATCATTCAGAGGATCATCTGACACAGTGATAGATGAATGATTGATTAAATCCCATGAAATGATATTTGATGTCATGGGTTATTCAAATCATCAAAAGGTAACTCATAAGAATTATTATTTATAATATGAAGTCGATCTGTAGTGGCCAATGCTTATGAATTCCAAGAAGTTTGAACATTTTTATGACTTGGAAGGGGATGAATTTATAAATATCTTCATTAATAAATACATTCCTAACGATGTTTTACTATGGTGGAAGAAGAAATTATTTGAATTTCCAAAAAAAAGAGAAATATTTGGTGGCATTATACAATGAAAAAATTCCATGAATGGAATGGTATGTCCAAAATTTTATTTGAGATGTAGATAGAATGCTATATAAATTTTAAACAGGACTGAAGTCAATGGTATTGAATTTCACTATAACCTCATGAGTTAATGTCTATAGTAAACCTATTCAATGTGGTAAGAAGGTATAAATAGTGGTTTTCGATTATCATGTTCCTCATGATAACAAGTAAAAGAAGAGGTCCAGTCCATAACCAATGAAAATTGGAGGTATGAAAAAAGATTCCCCTCATGAAAGAATTGACATAAATAGAATCCTGTAGAATGTATTTCAATGGCGTGGAAGTTCTTGTATTGTTGTATGATTTTTCATATGGTTTGTGACTAAAAAAATACGATCTGAATAGTAATGAAAAGAAATAATAATGTTTTTTTTAGTTTTGAGGTGTTGGTAAATTATGATAATGTGTGTCCAAAGATGATTAACCTGGGTGGAAACTAGCATGATCGAATGAAAAAGTGTCGTAAAAAATCATCTTCTACTACTACAGTTGATATTGGAAAATAAAAACAAATGGTGATAATGCCTGTAAGATTAGTATTTTTTGATGATTGAAATGATATTATGATACCATCGGTTGAAGGTTAAGGAGGATGACATTCAAAAAATATAATTTCAAGAGATTTCTGGGGATTATGATTTTTTATTAACGCCATTTCTGTTATCTAATTTCCCTATTGTATTTATGAATATTATTAATAGAGTTGTTATCATTTTTTGGATCATTCTACGGTTGTGTTTATAGATTATATTTTAGATTATTCTAACATTCAATATAAACATGAAATAAAGTTATGAGTTGTTATAAAAACCATATAAAATAAAATATATGGAATTGTAAGTATGAGTGAATATTTCATACCAAAAATATCATTCCCTGTACATATTGTTTCTAAAGATGGTCTAACTATTGAACCTTATAAAAAAACTTTTTTAAAGAGTCTCTATGACCTACCAATGACAATGAGATTCATTGTTTTCATTGATTAGTATATTATTATAGATGTACTGTGGAAATTTCTACTTGGTTATCTACTCTAATTCCTATGTTAAAAAATTGGAGTTAGGTTTATCTAGACAAACAAATTAAATGATAATATTCAGGAACTGAAGTGAAGACAAGTCAATTCCACTATTTTGGCCCTTCCATCTAGAAACCATGAATTCATCATTTATAGATATTCATTGTAAAAATTACTTGGATTCACCATGATGTGGAATGAAATGGTAATTGATTGTGCCACAAGTTAGTTAAAAACTCATGAGTAAAATTACCCTATACATGATTTGTGTTTATATTATTGTTTATGTGTTCTAATAATTTGGATAAATTATCTGTATGGAGTGAAATGTTAATATATTCTAATCCCAAAATATATAAGTAGATATTAATGCCAAAATAATTGAACATGAGATAGGTGAGACTGATAAAACTAATCAAGGATTATGATTGATCAATTCTTTATCATCATATAAAACGAAAAGTGGTTCTTGATGCTTTGAGTCTAAAAGGTAATTATATATTAACTATGTTACATTTGGAATGTGACCCTTTGTTTAATGATTTGATTATTTTTTTCAGAGATGTCTTGGAGCCCAAGAGAATCTTTGTTTGGTTTAATGTTTCAGGGTAGTCGGATTTGTAATAAATAATTAGCACGACTTAGATGGTGTTGCAATCATTAATGGAAAAGGTAATATCTATTAAGAATTGTATTTCTCCTAATTTTAATATTGATGAAGGAAGGATTTTTTGATTTATGAAAATATTATTTGTTCCTTGTGTGTATTGTCACAACCCGGATTCCCCTAAACAAGTAATTTGACCTTGTGGATTACTATGACTCAAGATTTCATCTCCATAGGATACATGCTTTTGACTAGTAGTGAGGGTGTATAAGTGGTACAATGGGGATATTATACAGTAATACCCTAGTATGAAGAGGAAAAAAAACTTTAATTAACACACAATAGAATGTTAACTGTCTGAGGAAGTTGTAAACAATGGAAATAGAACTAGTAGTAATAGTAAAATGCTATAAAAACACGGAATAAATTTTTAAAAAAACACAACATTGGCCGCCCGTTGTGTCTACCATACATTTACAAGAATGCATGAAACTAAAAAATTATGGCATCGACCACCACAATCATCCACCACACTTGGAACCTACAATAAAATGATGTATAAATATTATCTACAATAAAAGGATCAGTAGACTAGAGAGTTATAAAGGATGTTCAAATCACATTGTATGGGAAAACACGAGGAATGTATGCTAGTGGTTTTTCCAAAGTGATAATTTCTACCAATTTCTTCAGTGATATGGTATATAATTATGATTGGACCAATTTAAAAATAACAATGATTTAATATTTTATATATTATATGTAAGAGGAAATATTATGGGCCAATTATTACTAATTGAATGCATATTCTTCAATTTGAATATTTTTTATGATATATTATGAACTATATTCCAATTTCTACACTGTATAATTTATTTAGAAATTAATAATTATTTTTTTGAAATGTTATTTAATGTTAATTTTTTATTATAAATAAACTTTTTCCTATAATATAAAACAAAAATTATTATCTATAGGTAAATGAAATGATATATAATATTTTTGTGAGCCTATACACATTCATACATATACCATAGAAGTAGAAAAATATAAGTTTATCATTTTTTTCAATATCATTTTTGAAAATATTTTTTTTGTAATTTAATTTTATATGTGTAATGGTCGTAATAAAAACCCATTTAGATTAATTATTAAGTAATTAGAAACCAAAAATAAATTCTCCTATTTAATTTTTTAAATAAATATTGATAATTATGAGAAATAAATGTAATAATAAAAATTTAATATATATAATAATATAGTATTTTCATTATTTTCATTTCTAATAAATTAATTTGTTTTGAAATAATTATAATAAATTATTTCATTTTTTGCCAATGATGTCCAAAATCTAAACATGAATATGGTAATAAATTTATAAAAAGTAATAATAAATAATAATTTCAAAACCAATGATTTTTTATCTATTCCTTAGATCAACTAAAAATCCCATATTCATTATAATTTGCAATGACATAGTATTAAATACAATAATGGATATGTAAAATAAGAATGAACTCTACATTTTGAAAGATACAAGATAATTCTTCACCTTGAAACCTAATACATAAATAAAAATAAAATTACTAATTTGGAAATAAAATCATCAAGATGAGCCTATATATTTTTTGTAAATGAAATTTTGGAAAAAGTTAAAAAAAATTAAAAATATACTTTCTGAATCATGAAAACATTGACTGGTCATGATGATTTAATCTACTGGGGTATGTATTGTCCATGTAAGTCCCCATTTAATAATTAGGATCCATTTTGTATAAAATTTGTTAACATAATTCAAAAATCAAAAAATGAAAAATATTTTTTTACTCAGATAAAATTCGCATAATCCAATAAAAATATTCATTATTCAGCTAAAAATATTCCATGAGCTGGAATGAACAAATGTTTTAGGACACTATTGAACAATATAACTTGTCAATGGCTAATACATTAAAAACACATTACATAATTCTCATAAACCTAACTAAATATGATCCAAATTATTATTCAACATAAAAAACTAAATGTCTTTGAGAATTAAATTTTATATTTATCAATTATATATTTCAAAAAATTAAGAAAAGATTCAAATACACAAAAAATCTTATCCGTAAGAACTAGTGAAGGAAACAGAAGAAAATTTAAAAAACAAGAATTACAACTCTTAGATTTCTTCATTAATATTAAATAAATTCAAAATAGATTTTACAATAAATCAAGAAGCATCAATGTTCATCATTATTGGTCAATGAGAAATATATGGAATACTATAAAAGGTACACTTAAATGTCACATAAATTATCCTATTTCCATATATGAATGGGGTAGAGTCATCATTATTATTTTAAATTACTAGAATAATGGTTTAAAAGAATTAGTAAATAAATAACACAAAAAAATTGATAATAAATCAATAAAAAAATACTGGACCAAAACACTCTTTACTAGCGTTTGGTAAAAAAATTTCTAAGAAAACATTATTTGGTTATACATCATCATATTAATTTTTTGTACTCATTATTCTAATACTTCAATAATATATATAGGACCTACTATATTAAACCATGTTGTAAAAATATAGACCATATTCCATTTTTTTAGATCCATTATGTACAGTTTATTTTCCATGATCATCCACCATAGCCTTCCATCTGTGTGTTCATTACATGTGACTCGACAAGGAAGACTTGTATTAATCTATGGAAAAGTGATAGAAATTTTTCCAATCAATATCCAATCAATCCACTACTATTTCCACTCAGGGGAATAATAAATACACCATTGTGGTCTCTCATATATCATATCAAACCAGGAGGAAGCATTTCTTTGCTGCCATAAATATGTTAGAAAGATATAGGGAAAAATAGGAAAATCATACCCCATCCTCTATTGTAGGGAACAAGGGGAAAATTGACATGATTACTTTCCTTATAGATATTTTTTGAACTACATATTCCCTCAAACATTTTACAACTATCTGAATAGTTAATTTGAGTGACCCTGAAATCTTGTTATAACAAGCCATGAACTGAAAAACGAAGTTGCATACTAAAAATTGAATAGGATGAAAGAAATAAAGATGATAATGTGGGAGTTCATAATCATGGACATGCATACAGTGGAAGGGGACACAAAAAGAACCTCCAAATTTGTTATTAGATAAGTTGTGGATAATGTTAAAATAAAGAATTTAAATATTCACTGCATTTGTCAAATAAAAATAACATATTAAAAATTTATTTTAATAAAAAAAATTTGAATGTAAATATATGATTATCCACATTGGAAATGTATATGAATCCATTTGAGCATTATACACCACCTATCAACCTTAATTTTCACTTCACAACCCAAATAGGAAATACCTATAGGGTTTGACTCAAACAGTCCTCTACTATTCATTAATATGAATAGTGTCATAAAAATTTAATTACAATCTATAGATGCTAATAATGAACAAGAATTGAAACATTGTAAACATAAATATAACACATCCCTACACTTATCTAAATCTCCCTCAGAGGAAATGATAATGAGGATGTCTATCACCACTATTTAATTCTTGCAATAGAAGGGGAAGTATAATCATACCAATCTGTTAAAATATTAAAAAAATCCCAAATAATTCACAAAGAATATAACACAGAAAGAAAATTCAATCACGAATATAAAAACAAAAATACCATAATAAACAAATAATAATTATGACTTTAATAGAAACAATGATAATAATTTTTGGAGTTTGTGTCGTGGGACTAGTTGTTTCTACATTGATTACATAAGTATTAAATTTATTGAATAATAATAAATCTTATTATTACATATTGTTTGTTGTTATACATGACTATAGTGTAATAATGTCCAAGAGTATATTTTGCATTGATGAGGTCATATATTTTCCCCGATATGAATATAACCTTGATATATTAGGATTATATTAACAATCAATGTTATGTAGTTTGACAATGTACTCTGATGGGACACATTTACCGTAGAATTTATGGTGTGAGGACTCCAAAGAATATGGGGCATCCCCCTCATTAAGATCTCACATGGCAATACCAAATATTGGAGAATATGAGATAGACCCTCCAATATTAATTCTTCATTTTTATGTAATCAAATATTCCTATCTAAAAGAATGTTTTGTAACGCCCTAACCCTAGGTACCCAGAGTCGGTGCATTATTACATAACATTGGCATGATCACAAAAGATGAAGTCTCTAAAGGCCGATTTGTTTAGTAGTCTTGGAAACACTAGATACATTCATAAAGTTTAAATTACATCATAATGTGAAAACTACAACAAAATATTTTATCCACAATCATATCCCCTTCTATTATCCATGCAGGTCTTTCATCAAATACGATTCACATCCTGAAAATAACATATAAAGGGGTGAGATCAAATGCCCAGTAAGGATAACAATATAGCATAAACATTCATAAATAAGAATAATCATTTAAGTCAGTGTATAACTAAAACAAAAGCCTTTTAAACTTTAACATTGATATAATATGGAAAAAATAAAATGTAATAATTCCAATTACTTATTCACATGGATATTCTACTAGTCAAATAATCACATACAATATAAATAACAACTTAAATAATGATGGAATTCATAATATTAGACTATCATAACCACATAGCCAAGGCCTCGTGCCAAGACTACAAATTAGATTTTGTCAAGGCCTCGTGACAAGACTATAGTTTGACTCATGAGACCTACCGATGCATCAGGGAGCTATAGCGGGCTCCACAAGTAACTTATTAAGTCCAATGCATTCCTCATATGAACAAGTTTAACATAACATAAACATTCATATTAAAACGAGCATATGAAATGTCAATACTTTCTCCAGAAACATGAATGGTATAAAAATGACACATCCACAGTCAAACATATCAAAAAACCGTCAATACAGTATTGATGTTTTGTATCATAATAAATAATCCTCAAATAAGCTTAAAATCAATCAATGGATGTTGACATAGATGAAACCAACACTATTTGATAGAAATATCTCTTTTTTAAAAAACATTTAAAAGTCACATAATTATAAAAGAATACATTTACTTTGAAAATATTCTTATAAGCTTGTAAGGGAAGATTTAACGATTTTATAATGGCATAAAATAGCCTCACCCACCATATAAGTTAAGAAAGACATTCTTACCTTAATTCTATCGAAAAGGTTAAAAATGACGTTGTTTGGAAAATGACAGAATGATTCCTTTATAAACATATTTTAAAAAGTAAACAAGGGTATAAATTAATTTAACCCATATTCTGTAAAATAGTAATAATGATTTGAAAATCATTTTTATGAAATATGGTTGTGGATGATAAAGAGGTGTCAGTAGATAATTACGTATAAACAACCTTGGATAATGAAGAGATTGTGAAATTAAACCATACCTTGTAATTTTCCTTTGTTGAGGGTATATTAACCTCCTCTATAATGGTGAAATAATTTTTATTAAATTATACAAGAATCATAAACATTAATATGATATCATATATGATCTTTTAACATTGTTTGGTTAATAATATCTTACTATTATCGTCGTTTTGGGTGTTAACTTACTCGTTTTATTTTATATGTTTTGTTACATAAGCCATGTTTGTTATGGATATGTTGTATCTTATTCACATCCATAATTATATCAAGTCCATAAAAATTATTTTTAATAATCAAATGAGGATTAGTCTTGAATGGATATGATGGGGAATGAATCTCATCATGTTCGTGGAGACGGTTGTCCATACGTACGCACGAGCGACAATATCATTATTTTGATATTAAAATAATAAATAATTCGATAGTATATCATATATACAGAATAAATATCTGGATATATTTATTATTTACATGAATTACACATCATTATTATATGCATCCAAATTATAATATTTTGAATAACAATTACACCATGACGTGGAGACGGTAAGCCATACGTACGCACGTATAGGAACATGTCATTCAATGGATGGATATAATACTGAATATGGATGTAAAATATTTAAAATAACATCACAGTATATAGAAGATACTAGATTTCTTATTTTTTAATTTTAATTAAAAATAAAGAAGAAGTTGAAGAAGAATGGAACTCGAAAGAGGGTGGTGAAAACATTACCTCTTCTTCGGGTTCTTCCTTTTGATTTGATCAAAACAGCTCCTTAGGTTGGATTTATGACTAAATGAAGGACTCTATTATTATGGTAGGATATTTTAGAGGGTATTTGGGAAGAGTTTGGCCGATCCAAAAGGCTTTTAAGTTATGAATTAGAGAGAAGGGTGAGTTCCCGTTTATAAGAGGGGTGACTGGCATCTTTGGAAATGCTAGAAATATTATTTTATAATAAATTCATATTCAGTTTATAATGGCTCCAAAGTGGATTATTTAAATTTTTAGGTGGGAATATGTCGAAAAAAATCCATCCAATAAGTTTTAGAGAGGTTTGGGACACTATATGAAACTTATTTTTAGTTTTAACTCTTAGTTAATTAGTTTCACATTTACCATGTCACATTGTATTTTTATATTATATAGTTAATAAACATACTATATACATCCAAAAGACCCCCCAAGTGGTCCATTATTATCAACAATCATGGTATAAGTCCAATGGGTGATTCTTAGATTTTTAGGAATTGAATATCAATTTATAATATAATATTTGTTTTAAAAACTCATCTATGTCAATTTTGACACTATTCAATAATTGATTTTTTTTAAAGTCATAAAATCAATATTAATTCGAAAAAAATTCATTTACGCAATCCTATTATGTCATATTATCCAATTAAGTTCGTTGATGTCATCAGAACCTTCAAATTATATTTATTTTTAAATTTATAAAACCAATTATTTGATTCTTTCATTATTAAGGAAAATACTAGATCATTATTCTATCATAAATAATATAAATTATTAAATGACTAAAAATTATATATAAAATACCATTATTCAGGAAATATTTTTATATTTCTAATGAATATTTTTAGTTGAAAATCAAACATACATAACCCTATGTGAAAATTGTGTTTCTATAAGATATATGCTTTTGTCATTTTTGTATTTATTTTAACTTAATTAATATAAATTGTCCTTATCACTTAAAATTGGATCCATGAGGTCCCAAAATCAACCCAAATATGTCCATGGTTAGCAATTTATCAACCAATAAGTTTATGACACGTTTTAAGGTTGTTTAGTATTATTATAATATTATTTGTTACCCTTATTTACCTGATTTACCATTTTATCATGTAAATAAAATATTTACCGAAGTAATTATTCCAAATATCTAAAATAATGTTACCTATTTACACAATTTTACCATCATGATTCAAAAAATTGAATCCATTTTTCCAAATTCAAAACAAAAAAGTGGCATAAATTAATTTAAAATTAATTCCCATTGTTAAAGCAAAAAGCGTGTTTTTAAGAGATAATAACTATCAAATGATTGGCAGTTGTTTATGTCCGGTTTAATTGTGAAATTATGAACAATGACCAAAATTTTATTAAATGGTAAAAATATATTCTAAATATACTTATAAACCACTCAAATTCATTATTTATCACTATTAATTATTTTGATTAAAAAAGATGTTTTTAATTAAAATTTAGTAATTTTCACTATTTATCAAAATATAATAGTTATCCGAAAAGTACAAAAATTTCACCCTAGGCTAATTTAGATATTATGAATGAAAAAATGAAGTCAATTTTTAGAGCTAAAATTTATAAAATTTCAAAAATGTTGGTATTATTATTCATAACAGCTACTTTGATTGGTCGTGGTGTGGTAGAATCTCGATGTTACGTGCAATACACGCTACTGTATTATTCAAAGAGAATCATACTGTGGAAGCCTGGGGTGTTACATTCTCCCCTACTTTAAATAATTCTGTCCTAAAATTTTCTAGAATACTACCGCATGAAACAACTCAGGTGGTTCTTCATCATAAGTTCCATGAGTTCTCCTGTTGTCTCTTCCATCTTATGGTTCCTTAATAGAACTTTTACGAGGGGAGTCATCCGGTTTTTTAGCACTTGATATCTTGTGTCTAAAATCTTAATGGGCTCTTTACAATAAAAAATATATTGGGTTCCATTTCTAATTCTTCTTATGTGAGTACATGTGTTGGGTCACGCATGTATTTTCTCAAAGTGATACGTGGAACACATCGTGAACATTGAAGAGACTTGGGGGATTTGCGAAACGGTAAGCTAAAGCTCCAATTTGTTCTAAAATTTCGAAAGGTCCTTTGTACCTGGGACTCAATTTAGCTTTCATTCTGAAACGTATAACTCCCTTCCATGGAGATAACTTCAAGAAAACATGATCATCCACCTGAAATTCAAAATCCTTACTTCGGTTTTCAGCATAGCTCTTCTGCATACATTGAGATGCTTTGATGTGTTTTTGGATTACCTTCACCTTTTCCATCATTTCCTCCACCAGTTCTGGGCCTACATGTTTTCTTTCACCAAAATCATCCCAATAGGTTTGTGTGCATCATCTCTTTCCGTATAACGCTTCCTATGGTGCCATATGAATACTCGAATGGTAGCTATTGTTATAGGAATATTCTACCAGAGGTAAATATTGATCCCACATACCCTGATAGTCAATTGAGAAAGATCTCAACATGTCTTCTATGGTTTGAAAAGTCTGTTCTGATTGTCCGTCTGTTTGATGGTGGTAGGCAGTGCTCAAACGAAGTTCAGTATCCAAGGACTTCTGAAGACTCTTCCAGAATCTTGAAGTAAAACGTGGATCACGATCAGAAACAATCGATAAGGATACTCCATGATGCCTCACTACTTCATTAATATATAGTCTTTCTAGACATTCGAGTGGTGAATCTTCTCTTATAACATTAAAATGTGCTGACTTGGTAAGATGATCAATAATGACCCATATTGAATCGTTCCTTCTAGGAGTCTTTGGTAGCCCCATGAAAATTCCATCGTAATATTATCCCATTTCCAATCAGGTATGGGAAGAGGTTGGAATTATCTACCAGGATGTTGCCTTCTAGATTTCACTTCTTTACAAACCATACATCTTGACACAAAATCATTAATCTCCCTCTTCATGTTGTCCCACAAAAAATGTTCCTTCAAATCTCTATACATTTTGGTGCTCCCAGGGTGTATAGATAAATTGGAACTATGAGCATCGTCCAACAATTTTATTTTAGATCAGGTATATCGGGAACACTATGTCTCTTAACAAATTTCAAAATTACATCTTCAAACACAAAGTATCTCAATCTCCCATCATTCACATCTTTACTCTTCTTTTGAAATTATTCATCATCAGTTTGAGAACTCTTAATATATTCTATTAAAGATGGTTTTGAATCCATTTGAAAAAGCCTTGACGTTTAACCTTCCATGGTTATTCCCATGTCCATATTCACTAGATCCATGAAAATTGGATCCCTTTCAATTCTCATATTGTTCAAAACTCCATGATCTTTTCTGCTCAAAGCATCTTCCACCATGTTGGCCTTCCCCGGGTTATAGTGTATCATGCAATCATAATCCATGAGTAATTAAAGCCATATCCATTGCCTCATTTTGAGTTCTTTTTGTGAGAAAATATAATTAAAACTATTGTGATCCGTACAAATCTCACATTTTTCACCATAGAGGTAGTGTCTCCATATCTTCAAAGAAAATATCACAGCTGCTAACTCAAGATCATTATTGGGATATTTTTGCTAATGAATTTTAAACTGTCGTGATGCAAAGGCAATAACCCTATCATTCTGCATAAGGACACAACCAAGTCATTTTTTTGATGCATCACTATAAATAACGAACACATAATTCCCCAAATAGTAGAGTCAATATAGGATCATTGACTAATTCTCTCTTCATTTATTCAAAACATTCTTCACAAAAAAAATTTCAAACAAATTTAACCCCTTTACATGTGAGCTTTGTTAATGTATTATCCAATCGAGCAACATTCTGGACGAAACATTGATAATAACCTGCAAAACCAATAAAACTATGTACCTCAGTTATACTTGTCGGTTCAGGCCATTATTGGATTTCCTTGGTCATAGAAGGTCAACAAAGATTTCATCTTTATAGAAAATATGGCCAAGAAAAGAAATATCCCGAATCCAAAATTCACACTTACTAAACTTCCCATATAATTCTTGTCTTCTCAGAGTCTTCAGGATAATGCGCAAGTGATTTTCATGATCATTGTAGATTTTGGAGTATAGAAAGATATCATAAATAAATACTACCACAAATTCATCTAAATATTCCATAAAAACTCTATTCATTAGATCCATGAATACAAAGGGAGCATTAGTCATCCCAAAAGGCATTTCTAAAAACTCGTAATGCTCGTGCATGGTTTGAAATGTTGTCTTCAGAATGTATTCCTTCTTCACACACAACTAATGGTATCCATACTGAAAGTCAATCTTTGAAAAGTATTGAGCTTCATGTAGTTAGACAAATAAATCATCAATGTGTGGTAGGGGATACTTGTTCCTTGTTATTATAGCATTGATCTCCCTGTAGTCGATACAAAACTTCATAGATCCATCTTTCTTTTTAACGAATAGAACATGGGATCCCCATGGAGAAACACTAGTGGGAATAAATCCCTTATTAATAATTTCTCTAGTTGTTTCTTTAGTTCAACTAATTCCACAGTGTCCATTATATAATGGGTCTTCGATATAGGCCATGATCCAGGAATTAAATCAATGGAAAACTCAACTTCTCATTCTAGAGGATGTTCAGGTAAATCATCCAAAAACACATCTAAATATTCTTTCACAATAGGTACATCCTCTATTTGAACATTCCTTTTCACACACACAGTCATTTCATTCACTTCCTCCCCAATAATAGAATTTAGTTGAGCTACTGGGGGTGGATCTAGATAAGAATTAGGTGGTGATGATTCTACTCTAAAGATAAGGTGCTCCTTATCATCATCATCAAAAATCATAACCACTTTCTTCTTACAATAAATCTTCACATCATGGTCTGAAATCCAATCCATACCGAGGATTATATCAAACTCAATCATAGGTATGCCGATGAGATCAGTGAATAAAGAACATTTATGTGCTATAATGAGGACTGATTCAAAAAACATTGTTGTAATGATACTTCCCTTTGGAGTTTTAACTGACAACTCCCTTGTTAAATCAAATTGGAAATATATAATTTTCATAGCAATCTATGAAGATATGAAACAATGCGATGATCCAAAATCAAATAATGCATTTTCTAAAATTGAGTAAACCATTAAATTACCTGCCACCACGTCTTTCGGAGCTTCTACCTCTGCAGTAGTGATAGCATAATCTTGACCTTGATTCCATGTCCTTTTCTAAGGTAAGTTCTTTTGATGCTTAGGAAATTCATTGGCATAATTTCCCATATCCTTGAAATTGTTGCATTGGACATCGGTAGCTTCATTCTTTACCTTGTAATCACGAGCCTAGTCGCCTTTTTCACCACACATGTAACATAATCCCATTCTCTTCAAGCATGTACCTGGGTGTTTCTTCTCACATTTATTGCAGGATGGATATTTAACTTTTCCCTTCATCCCCTTATTTCCATTTCCAGATTGATCAATAGATCTCTACTTCTCTTGATTTTCTTTTAAGTACTAAGACATAGGTAATTCCTTTTCTATCCTGATAGCACATGATATAATGTCTTCGTACGATGAGAAGGATTGTGAGACTAATGTTCGACGGAGAAATGGTTTTAACCCATCATAGAAATGATCAATCTTAATTCATGGGTTACTTATATAATCTCCAGTATACCTTGATAACCTTGTACATTTAGCCTCATACTTTGTGACATCCTCATCTTCCTTTTTTCTCAGACTCTAAAATTTCCTTTCCAAATCTGTTAGATGGTCAAGAGGAAATTATTTTTCTAAAAACAGATCTTTGAACTCCCTCTATTCCATATTTGATACTTCATCATCTTCCTTCATGTTTTGAATCAATGACCACCATTGATCCGTATCTCCTGTGAGTTGATAAACTACCATGAAATTTTTTTCCCTTTCACTACTCCCCAAAGTCTGAAATATTTTCTCTATGGAACATATCCATTGCTCATCTACTAATGGATTTGTACTCCCATTGAATGTCATAGTTTGATGACTCATTAAGCGATCTAGCATTGATCCCCCATGCCATGGATTAGGGTTCTCCATACGGGTAAGGTTATTATGCATAACCTGAGTGAGTTGTCCTAGTATGCTGATTAGCTTATCAGTACCAGTTGCATCACCAAATCCAATATAATTATCATGAGTAGGAGGGGAATCCCTAAATAGAGTGAGTGCATTGATACAGTTTCCATTCCTTCAACTAGGCACCATTTCTAAACAATTTCATAAACTAGATCAGTTTATGAATCAAAATACGTAATTCCAAACTTGTAAAACACTTAACATAAATTGAACTATGTATGTATTTAATCAATAATCATAAAAATGTTTTCTTTGAGGATGTATATACTAATAAACCCTTCATAATGGTTTGTAAAGTAAATGAGAATTATCCAATGCATATCCCCTGGGAGTGTCGTATCCAAGAGTGCAGCAAGGCCCGTTGTCGTGCACCAGTTCCCGTTTGAGTCCAGCTCAAAGCGGTGCTTTCGGGTTTTACCCCTAGGTACATCTATACCCGAGCCGTCTCTACCTTATCATATCTAGACAGGGATGTATTTCTCATAAAACTCATAAAATCTCTACAATACCAAATTTCTAGGATGTTTATATAAACTAATCCTCAAAGTTTATCTTAGATCCATGTGCTCTAATTAGAGTTTTATAAATCTAGCTTCCAAAGTCTGTACTAAAAATCCTTTGATACCAACTGTAATGCCCCGACCCCAGTAACCTAGAGTCAGTGCATTATTACATAACATTGGAATGATCACAAAAGACCAAGTCTCAAATGACCGATTAGTTTAGTAGTTTTAGAAACACTTAATACATTCACAAAGATTACATTACATCATAAAGTGAAAACTACAACCACATCTTGTCTCCACACTCATAGCCCTTATACTATCCCTACAGGTCATTCATAAAATATTTCTTCACATCCTGGTAAAAATAAAACATATAAAGGGGTGATCTCAAATGCCTAGTAAGGATAACATTATAGTATAAACTTTCATAAATAAGCATAAACATTTAAGGAAATGTATAACTAAAACAAAATAATTTTAAACATGAACTTCATCATAATATGGAAAAAATAAAATTAAATAATGCCAATTACGTATTCACATGGATATTCTACTAGTCGAATAATCACATGCAATATCAATAACCACTTTCATAATGATGTAATGCATAATGCCAGACTATCATAACCACGTAGCCAAGGCCTCGTGCCAAGACTAAAAATAAGATTTTGTCGAGGCCTCATGCCAAGACACTAGTTTGTCTCATGAGACCTACCGATGCATCGAGGATATATAGTTGGCTCCACCAGTCACTTATTAAGTCCAATGCATTCTTCATATGAATAGGTTTAACAAATCACAGACAATTGAATTAAAACTAGCATATGAAATGTCAATAATTTCTCCATAACCATTAATGGTATAAAAATAACACATCCATAGTCAAACAAATCACAAAACCATCAAAAAAATATGGATGTTTTGTATCATAATAAATAAACTTCAAATAAGCTTAAAATACATCAAAGGATGTTGACATATATGAAATAAAAACAATTTGAGAGAAATATCTCTTTTTTTGAAATCATTTAAAAGTGACATAATTATAAAAGAAAAAATTTACATTTAAAATATTCTTATAATCTTGTAAGGGAAGCTTCGATGATTTTATTAAGGTAGAAAATAGTTGCACCCGCCGTATATGCTAAAAAAGACATTCGTGCCTTAATTCTGTCAAAAAGGTTAAAAATGACCTTGTTTGGAAAATGATAGAAAGATTCCTCTATAAACTTCTTATAAAAAGTGAACAATGGTATAAATGACTTTAACCCATAGTCTGTAAAATAGTAATAATGAATTGAAATACATTTTTAAGAAACATGGATGTGGATGATAAAGATATCCCAGTAGATAATTATATATAAACAACATTGGATAATGAAGAGATTTTGAAATAAACCCTTACCTTGTACTTTTACTTTGTTGAGGGTAGATTAAACTCATGTATAATGGTGAAATAATTGTTATTAAATTATAAAACAATCATATACATTAATATGATATCATATATGATCTTCTAACATTGGTTTGTTAATAATATCTTAGCATTATCGTCGTTTCGGGTGTTAAATTACTCGTTTTCTTTTATTTGTTTCGTTACATAAGTTGTTTTTGTATGTATATGTTGTATCTTATTCATATCCATAATTATATCAAGTCCTTAAACATTATTTTTATGTCGTACGTGCGCACGTATGGTGACATGTCATTCAAGGGATAGATATAATACTGAATATGGTTGTACCATATTTAAAATAACATCATTGTATATATAATATACTAGAGTTATAATTTTAGAATTGGTATAACAAAGAAAGAAGAAGTTGAAGAAGAAAGGAAATTGAAAGAGTGTGGTGAAAACATTACCTCTTCTTCGGGTTCTTCTTTTTGATTTGATCACAAGGGCCCCATAGGTTGGCTTTCTGACAAAAGGAAGGCCTCTAGGATTAATGAGGGATATTCTAGAGGGTATTTGGGTAGAGGTTTGCCGAGACCAAAGGATTTGATGGTATGAATTAGAGAGAAGGGGTAGTGCCGTTTTATAAGAGGGGTGAGGGGCACCTTTGAAAAGCAAGAAATATTATTTTATAATAAATTAATATTCGGATACTAATGGATCCAAAGTGGATTATTTAAATGTTAAGGTAGTTATAGGTCGAAAACCGTTCAACCAATAGGGTTTAGACAGATTTGGGTCACTATATGAAACTTATATTTTAGTTTTAACTCTTAGTTAATTAGTTTGACATTTACCATGTCACTTTGTATTTTTATATTATATAGTTAATAAACATACTATATAAATCCAAGTGACCCCAAGTGGTACATTAATGATATAACTATCATGATATAAGGTTCATGACCAAACCATAGATTTTTATAAATTTAATATCAATTAATAATATAATATTTGTTTTGAAAACTCTTTTGTGTGAATTTTGACACTATTCAATAAATGATTTTCTAAAATCCTGAAAATCTTTATTAATTCGAAAAAAAATTCTTTTAAGAAATTCTAAAATGTCATATTTACCAATAAGATTCATGTATGCCATCAAAACCTTCAAATTATATTTATTTGAACATTTATAATACCAATTATTTGATTCTTTCATTAATATGGAAAATACTGCATCATCATTGTATCATACAAAATATTAATAATTAAATGTATAAAAATTATAAATAAAATAATATTATTTAGGAAATATTTTTTGATTTCTAATGTATATTTATAGTCGAAAATTAATTATATATAACCTTATGTAAACATTTGTTTTTCTAAAATATATTTGCTAATGTCATTTTTGTATTTATTTTAACATAATTAATATAAATTTTCATTATCACTTAAAAGTCGATCCATGGGGTCCCAAAATAGACCCAATAATTACCATGGTCAGACATATATCATCCAATAAGTTTAGAACACGTTTTAGGGTAATTTATTATTATAATAATATTATTTATTTACCCTTATTTACTAGATTTACCCTTTAACCATGGTAAATAAAATATTTGCCAATTTTATTATTCAAAATGTCTAAAAATAAAAGTTACCTATTTAAAAAATATAAATATCGTGATTCCAAAAATGGAATATGTTTTTCCAAATTCAAAACACAGAAGTGGCAGAAATTAATTTAACATTAATTCCTGTTGTTAAAACAACAAGCATGTTTTTAAGAGATAATAATTATCAAAATATTGGCACTTGTTTATATCCGGTTTAATTGTGAAATTATGTTCAATGACCAAAATTGTATTAAATGGAAAAAATATATTCTAAATATACTTTAAAACCACTCAAAATAAATATTTATTACAATTAATTGTTTTGATTAAAAAATTTGTTTTTAATTAAAATTTAGTAATTTTCACTATTCATCAAAATATAAATTTATCCGAAAAGTACAAATATTTAACCCTAGTCTAATTTAGATATTACGAATCCAAAAATGAAGTCCATTTTGAGAGATAAAATTTATAAAATTTCAAAAATAGGGTATTACTATTCATAATGGCTAGTTTGATTGGTCGCAGTGTGTTAGAATCTCGATGTTGCGTACAATACACGCTACTGTATTATTCAAAGAGAATCATATCGTGGAAGCTTCGGGTGTTACATGTGTAATGTTCTATTGACAATAAAAATATTCTTAATTCATGTTACAACACATATACATATATTTATTTCCTAACCCATGATGAATATAGATCACGATGATGTTAGATACATTGGTAATGTCAGAAGTGATATGTCATTTGGGAATAAGATGTGGAATGACTAGTCCATTCCATATTTATTGATGTTGATATCTCGAACGTATGATCATAACATAATCTTCACATTAAATTCCATATCCATTGTTTAATGATATTTTGATTTCACATAGTCAATGAGTGACATATCGAGCATATATGTTGGTGACATCGATGTGAGACTATATGATGAGATCATGTGACAATGAGATTATTTTACACAGTGAGTGTTCGAATGTGGTTGTCAACTTTTTAACATAATGTTCACTCTCTTGGGTTCTATGACCCACTGCTAGATAGTATTCATCGAATTTTTTAAAGCCAACATAATGCCAAAGAGAATGAATCTGAGTGTGTCACACACTACGAGTTTTTTTATATCAATTAAATATTATTTTAGATTAATTAATGGAAGGAAAATATTATTCTCAATTCACAGGTATAAATTTATTCATTTTATATTGATTTCAAAAATTAAATAAATATTTATTCACCGACATGTGAATAAAAATTTATTTTACTTAATGAATATTAAAATAAATATTTATTCAATAAATTAAGAAAAAAATATTAATTTATGAATAAAATAATTATTTGTTTTTTCAATAAATGATCAAGGTGTTTGAACTGATTGAGACTATTTATGTTGATAAATATTAATTAACTACACTGTTGTATAATATTATTTATTGTTTAATATTTTTCCCACCACAAAATAATAATTATTTAATTATTATTATGCATATGGGATTTATTGAAGGTACTAAATGTTATTTAATGTCCTGTAAGAAATTAAAATTTTTTTTAACATAAACCAAACTCTAGAAATTGGCATATATTATTATTGTGCAGAAAATAATAAAATAGTGAATATATAATTTTTGTGCACAAAAAATTCCCTCGCAACTCTTCCTCTCTCCCTGTCAATAACATGATTTTAATGAGATATTCTTTCTATAGAGAAGAACAAGTGATTCATAAAGAACTATGAAAGGTTTTTTCCTCGTCACTCCAGAACCCAGATATTTGGTGTCATTTATCAGAGATTATAGGAGTATGTGTGGATCACTAAAAGAGGTATTATATACTTTGATCCTCATATCAAAATGAATGTAATCAGAAAGGGAATTTATGGATGATCTTCCTTCATCAAAGAATAATTTTCCAAAGCAAAGTATTAATTTATTAAAATATTAAATTTATTAATTGTAAATATATGGTACAATTTCATTTATATTAGTTTTGAGAAACAATTATTAATTTTTTTAATATATTACCCACATATTCCTGTTTATGTTATTCCCAAAACAAACAAAATGTATCATTGTGATTATGATTAAATTTAGAACTATTTAATTTACTAAGGATTTATGGGAATTGTGGTAATATTTTCAGTTCATATTATTCATCCTTTAGTACAGTTATAATCCACATGTTATTGATATATTAGTCATGTTCTTTTAGTGTTTTATTTTTAAAATTCTAAAGAAAAAATTTAGAAAGAATGTAGATGCCATTAAGAAGGTCCAAATCAATGGCCAGTAAAATAAGGTCACTAGACATTGGACCAAATCACACATCATCTACCAATGCGAATAATATCGAGATGTGATGTGATTTTATTACACATCGTTTGTTGACCATGAAAATTAGGCATATGAATGGGGGATATAGGGTGTGTTTCTAGAATGTACACACTGTTTAGCCTGACTGATTTAACATGCTGAATCCCAAGGCATGCGACTTGTATATATGGTAATTGAGGAACATGGTGACTAGATTCAAAAAAATTCCATGTAGTCTCCCACTAATGGGAAAAATTATAATCAGATTAAATTTAAAATTATAGAATGAAAACCATATTTTATTGATTATTAGACTTCTGTGTGTTTGAAAATATAATAATGGGTTTATGTACATTTATATTATTAATTAATTTATTATAAATAATAGTTCATTATTATTACTAATGGTAATTTAACTACTAATCAATTAAATATGGGTATCTTTAAATAATATTGAATTATAATTATGATTAAAGGGGTTTAATTTATTTATTTTTTAACTAATTAATTATTGTGTGTTAATATTAAAAAATGAAATATCAAATAATGAACAGTGTACTAGCCATTTACATTTTCATATTCATTGACTGTATGAACATTAATATGCTTTAACAATACCTATGTATGTATCATATTTTTTATTTAATTTTTCCTAATATTTTTCTATTATTTAATATTAAATTAAATTTTTTCATGGTAGTTACCTATCCCTCCATTGTTATTTAATCATATATTTTTATTTTTAGATTATATGGAAAATTTTATTATCCCCACAATCCCTATGAACAATATTGGAGAAAGACAACCTATTAATTGGATGTAACTTCTAGATGGGGTTTTGATGCCTTTATGTTGTGCTATTTCATCAATGGAAATTACTCATTCTTGGATCCTCAACGCATGATCTAGCAGCTAATGTGGTGAGAGATGAAAAGTACCATGTCTATGAAAATATTATAGAAAAATAATCTACATTCAATTCTTGATGATTTCATTGATGTCTATTGAGATAATGATTCTCATGAAAACATGTATGCCTATAACATGCTTTAGGAACTCCATGGTCTTTATGAGAAGAGTGCAAGATAGGAATATATTGAGATTTATAAGTTTCACTTTCAGAGAACAATTTGAGAGAGATCCCAATCTAGGCCTCCTGTAGTCTATATCATTGGATCAATTGAGCATTTATAGGTTTTAGGGTTTAGTATCCCTCATGAAATGGTCACAGACCTCACTCTGGCATAAATATCTTTGTTCTTATCAATCATTTTTGTGAATTTAATGTAAAAAACATTGAAACGTCAATACCAGATCTTTTTACTCTTTATCTCCATATAGATAAGGATACGATGTATGACAAATCAGTTGTTCTTATAGTGAAAAAATTGTAAGGGATGAGAAGATATTTTAGATGAATTCTTATTCAAACCCATCTTAATAGAAGAATATCAAGGGGAATTCAAGGGAATAGGATACTTTTTATTTCATGTGATTAGTAGGGAAACTATAAGAAAACTACACACAATAAAAGAACCATGGGAAAAATATAAGTGCATTTTTAGTTGAGTTAAATTTATATATATATATATATATATATATATTTATATATTCAAATTGGGTATTACAAATTGCTTTTGTTTGTATCATTAGTATTCATTTATAGGAACTTGATATATTTAGAATGACTGACCGAGGAGTGGTATAAAAAATAGTATCAAACAAAACTAAAATTGATGTTGTATCAATTAGGATCTACCACATCATGTGTCAATTTAATGGATACTGGTCTTAAAGGTTTGTTATTATGATCCTTAAATTAAATAAAATATTATTTATGGATCCAAACATGATACCGATAGATTTATTTTCAAATCTAGGAATAAAAGATTCATCCTTTATAAATATATGATTTTTTGGTAAGGCACAATTATGAATTTTCTATATGTGTTAAATTACCTAAACCAAATAATGAAAATTGATAATAATGTAACATCACCGGACTCAAAACACACAAAACATTGGAATCACTGCCAAGGTCATGTGAATTAAAATCAGTCGAATAAATTATATCAAGATGGATATTTAGATTTTTTAAACAAAAAAAACCTAGTTTGTGTCACACATTTTTATAAGAAAAAATGACCGAATCCAAATTTAGTGGGAAAGGTGAAATGTATTATGAGATTCTTGAATTAGTTCATAAAAATTCATGTGATCCATTACCAATTGATCAAGGGGTGGATACTTATAGTTCATAAATTTTACTAATGATTTTATTAGAAATTTATATGTCCACGCAATGAGATATAATTTAGATTATATTGGAAAATTGAAGGCACATATGATTGATGTAGAAAACATACAAGGTATGTATATAAAGAAAATTTTCTCATACTATGATGGAGAACACAAAATCAATAATTTATTGATTATCTATGGGTTTTTATTACTTTATCTCAACATAATCCTCATTATATGTCTCATTAGAATGATGTAAGTGAACGGTGGAATCACATCATGTTGGACATGGTCAGATCAATGATGAGTCATGAATATTTTCCATTATCCTTTTAGAGATACATGTTACAGATAATATTGTAGATTCTATACAATGTTATATCTAATGTAACAGATGGTATAGCATACCAATTATGTAATTTATCGAAAACTATGTTTTCATACATACATGTGTGGGGTTGCAAAGAACATTTTATGCCCATTTCAAGTAATAATCTTTCACACTGAGGCAGTAAGTGTATCGTTATAGGATATCCTAATGTAACAAATGGATACTACCTATATAAAATTTCTTGAAAAAAGGTTTTGGTTCAATTATTTCCCAAATATCATGAGTATGATCATATCTCTAAAAGAGATAGTTGGAGTAAGAAATATTGTGATGATGTCTTGGCTAATGATATAGATGATTTGGAGGAAGAATAAATTCTAAAAAGCCTTACAGAAGAAGGAATTATTCAAGAGACTCAATTACTAAGTAGAATTATAAGAGAGTATTGGGAACCAGAATGGAATGGTTTTTATATAACCGATGATGATATAAATCTATTTTTGGATAATAATAATATTATAACCTAATAAGAAGCAATATGTGGAACAAATGTCTTGAAGTGTAGAAATCCTTGAATTCAAAAATGGATTCCACATACGGAAAGAAATTATGGATTTTTGTAAACCCTCCAGTTGATGAAAATCCCATTGGTTTCAAAAGGTTATTAAAATAATAAACTGGATATGGATGTAAAAGTTATTATTATTAAGGCATGACTGTTTGAAATATAATTTGAATAGTTTCAAGGAATTGACTATTCAAAAACCTTTTCACTAGTTCATATTATGAAATACATAAAAATTATACATGCCATTTTAACTTTCAGTAGTTATATGATTTGGAAATGGTGTTCAAAATAGACTTCCTTAATAGGACCCTTCATGAAGATATCTAAATGACACAACATGATGGGTTTGTGAATCCAATGTATGACATCATGGTATGAAAGTTTCAATGATCTATATATGTATTTATATAATAATCCAAATCATGAAATATTCATTTTTATGATCCCATAACATAATTAAGTTAGAATGAATGAATAAAATCCATGTGTCTATTAATGTTTTATTAGGAATCCTATAATTTTTTAATAGTATATACTAATGACATATTAATAAGTGGAAATGATATACCCGTTTTGTAATCTATTAAGGAATGGTTGAATTAATTCTATTCAATGAAGTACATGGGCAATGCATAATTTATTTTTGGGAATAAGTTATATTCTGATAAAACCAAGATGATTACTGAGAAATGTTGAAGTACATACAATTTCAACATACTGAAGAGATTCATAATGAAACATCCAATAGTGGATTGTTTCCATCATCACATGGAATTCATATTACAATGAAAATGTGTCTTTAAACACATAAAAAAATATCATAGGGATTTAATATGATACAAATATTGGGTTTTCATGTATGAAATTCAATTTAATAAAAAATATATTTCAAAAACATTAAGTGTGGTTGGAAGATATCATGATAATATAGGTGGTATGTATTGGATGACAACTACAAATATCATTAAGTATTTGAGAAATACCAAGTATATTCTCCTGTTTTATTGAGGATACGAGAAACTAGTCATTTTATGATATGAATATGCTATTTCCAAACTGTTTAAGATGAAATAATGGCATAAGTTGAATATATCTTCTCCTTGAATGGAGGTGTTGTTATCAAGAAGAGCTCAATGAAGGCTCTGGTAGGAGAATCTATTGTAGATTACAAGTATATTGTGTATTTTTATAGAGATAAAGAAGAATTATTAAAGTGAAAAATCATCCATCATCATTATGTTGTACCAACCAGTAATGATCATATCACACTCTATATTGATAATATTGAAACTATGGATATTGTAATACATGTTATCTCATATCAGTATAAAAAGAAAAAACATCAAATGTATAACCTGTTGAGTGATTTTTCTAGAAGAGGTGATGTTGTAGTGATATTTATTTCCATGGACGTCAATGTTCTGGACACCTTGAAAAAATAAGTGACTAAGAAGAAACATGACTATCATGTGAGATCTGCCAGACTGGAGGTCATATAAAGTTGTCCACAATCCAAGCGGGATTTTTTTTAGACTTTTTGCATAAGGACCAAATATTTTTACTTTGATTACAGAAATATTCAATGTATTGAATTTTAATAAAACTTATTATTATATATTGTTTGTTGTTATTCATGACACTAATGTAATAATTTCCTAGATTTTACATTTCATTGATAATGTCAAACTAGTTCCCCGCTGTGATGGGAACATTGTTTTACTATGGATATATTCTCAAATAATGTTATATAGTTGGATAACATACTTCAGTGGGACTCATAGTACATATATTGTTAGGTGAGAGAATCATAAGTAGATGAGGCTTCTACTCATTATGTTCTGACTTGGTAATCTCTATGACACGTTATTATGAGAACATACCCACTATTTGAAATTAAAAATGTCTTTATGTTATCAAATATTTCTATCTACATGAATGTGAGATTTCCCTTAGTAGTTAATAATATTATTAATGTATGTTATATCTTTCTTAATTAGATGAATTTCATAAACCATAATAATATTTCTCCATTGGAAAGATGTATATATTGGATGCATGAAGGATTGTCATTAATGAATATGTTGAGCAAGGATGAGTCATTCCATATTTACAAAAGTGGATTTCCAAACCCTTGGATTGGAATAAAACAGTCACATTAAATTCCATGGACACGGTTTAATGAAATGTTTATTTCAGATAGTCCATGAATGACATATCGAGCATATTTTATGGTTACACATATGTGAAATATTCTAGATGCGATATTGCGACAATGGGGTTATATTAAATATTGTGTATTCATAAGTAGTTGTTGAGATTGTGACATTATTTTCATTCTCTTGGGATCAAGGACCCATTTCAGATAGTAATATTGTTCATTTGGAACACAATAAGTGATTCTATTGATATCAATTAACATCTATTTGATTTTAATTAATAAAATATATATAATTATAAATAATGAATTATAAAATTATTCATGTTATGTTGATCTCATAAATAATATATATATTTATTCTCCATAATGTGAATAAAATATTTATTATATTAATGGAATATTACAATGAATTTTTATTTTCATGATTGTAAATAAAATATTTATTTTTTAAATATATTTATTTAGTTTTTTAATAAATTAGTGATTTTTTGGAATGGACCATAACCAAGTATGTTGAGAAATATTAACTAAAATCACCATTATATAATATTTGTTCTTGTGAATGTTTTCGCAAACCAAAAAATAATAATAAAATATAATTATTATTAAATGGAATTGGATTTATTGAAGGTACAAATTATTATTTAATGGTTGTTTTTTATTAAGAGATATTTTATATTTAATCCAAACAATAAATATAGAATGATATGTCTATTTTGTAGAGAATCCAAAAATATGTAATAGAGAGTTGTTTTGCACAAAAAATTCACTCTCAAATCCTCCTTCTCTCTCCCTCTCAATAATGGGTATTTTAAGATAGACGTATTAAATATTAATGAACATGTGATCAAAAATGAAAAATTCATGGCATTTGACTAACTGCAATTGAACCCATAGATTTGTGGTGATTCTCAGAGATCTTAGAAGCACATATGGTTCAACACTAGAGGGATTCTATCCATGGATCCTCATAACGCAACAAAGGTAATCTAAAAATTCCTTTTTAGATGATCACCATTCATCAATGAATAAAGTTCCTAAAAATGTATTTATTTCTTAAAATGTAAAATAAATTAATTATAAATTTGACATTTTAGGTCATCTCTCTTCATATCGAGAAATAAGGATTAGAATAATTTTTATTTAGCACTCACCTTTGCATGATTATGGTGTGCCATAAACCAACAATAGTCTCCACCTGAACTAAGAGCACCAAGGATGATACACCTAAACCATCAGGTCAATCCAAGGAACCTTCCATGATGAGACACTCTGCAATGAGAAAACCCCTCATGAGCTATTTTGATATATGAAAAATATAATCCATAATGATGAGTTGGATTCTCCACAGTGTGAGATTAGTTTTTAAAATCTAAGGGAATAAGAGGGATTCCACAATAACTGGGTACCACTATAAATATCATGGAATGGAAAAATATATATAATGTGAGACACTCTGGGGATTAAAGAGTAACTAGCTACAAACTATGGTGTCACATCCCAGTTATCTTCCTTGAATAATAAGGCTCCAAATTCACATAAACCTCTTTTTATCCATTAATGGGTTGAATCAGAAAGGCCAAATGATATTTTTGACCAACCAAGTATAAAAAACTGACACAACCCCAAATAATTTAGTAACCCCATCACCACTCGCATGGAGAAATAAAAAAAACTCACCACACCCATCCAAATCATATATCAATATAATTAACTAGAGATAAATATGATCACACTCTCCTAAGGCTGAACAGAATATCAATGGAGACAAAAAATTGGATAAACTCTTCCACGCAAACTATTGCTAATTGAGACACTCTAACCAAGCTCATCCACACAAATAAACATTCCTAACCCCCAATCAACTAGGACACATAATTACAAACAACAAAAATAAATATTTCGGGCTCCTACATGCACAGAGAATAAGGAATCAATAAGGAAATACTCTTAGTAGAAAATTAAAAATTACAACCATAGAGAACAAATGACCATAATTAATGAAAATAATAAAATAATTCAACAATTAAAAACCTCAAACTTAATTATTTCATGAAATAAATATTCCATTCTAAATTATGACTTCACAAAATTATTCTTAATTAGGCTCTCATACTAACATTTTGTGGTTATACTATGTAAGAATATCCTCAATTAATGTCCAATATTTGTTGGGTATATTTTTTTTTTGAATAATCCCAATATATGGAATTGATTTTTTTATTATTGTGATATTATGAACATAATACAAAAGACATATAAATTGTTCTTCTAATATAATCCACGCTCCTTAATGAAAAATGATATATAACACCAGTAAAATGAATCACATGTCAATGGTTAAATCCTCTGAAATTCATTCTAGAACTCCAATAAACATAATATTATATGTTCAATATGATTATAAAAATAAAAAAATAACAAACAATTATGAGAATATAATATATGATTCAACCAAAATTCGTTTATAAATTTGAAAAACATATTCCAAATCATAAATAATTAAATAGGTAAGAACCAATAAAGGAAACAAAAAGTAAATAGAAAACAATGGATAAATATTCCTAAATATCTGATTTATAATTAAATAATATTAAAAATAATATATCAATAAATCCATAAGATGTTATGTTCAATAGTATAGGTTGAAGAAAAAAACACGGAAGGCATTAAATGTGAAATTTTTATATAACATTCTTTTCCCTTTTCTCAACGTGCACATTGAAAATCCAACCTGAGTATTCTACAGTAAATGATTAATGGTATACATGATTTTTCAAAGAATCATCACATAAAAATATTGATAATAAAATAATAATTAAATAATAATGGACCCCAACACACATAAGGCATTTGGTTTCACCTTTTCCCAAACCTATATGATTTTTAAGCATCGACGCACTCGAGACTATGCCATCTAGGTCGGGATACACAAGGAATATCTCTATGTCCTCCTTCTACAAACTAATAAGTTCACCCACATACTCTATTATCTCTTATAGATATCCTACAATTATTCCACTGCAATCTCGGATTATCCGCCGACACCTTCCAAGTACTCCACCACTATTTGAGTCTGCCCAAACTAGACTTTTCTAACTATAAGACCATATAGGATCACTTTTACATATCAATATAATATCTATACACTATTAAATTGCTTAACGAGAATTGGGAGAGAACTTGAGGGGTCTCTCCTATCACACATTGAACGTGGAGAAAATGTTTTGGTGCTGCTGCAAACTCTACACCAAGAAACATGAAATATTGGGCAAAAGATATCCATATCCACTATTTTGGAGGACTAGGGGGATGCAACCAACTATCATCTACTTATATATTTGATGTGAACTAGATATTACTACCTCTTCTTGTTATTTTTCTCTTAGTGAAATCAAGCCTCCCACACACATTAATTGATTTGTTACCAATTGAGCACTAGATAAAGAAGCATCATACCTGTAACTGAAGAGGCCAATAGAAACCAAGAAGTGTAGGTGGGCTTGAATAATATGAGATTTTGTATAATGGAATTCAACCTCGACATGAAATCATAATAAAACAAGAAAATATTAGTGGGTATAGATGAGGAAACATATTTATATAATCCTAAAATTTATTTAATATGAACAACATATTAAATAATTCCATTAAATTATAAAATATTAATATAAATTTCACAAAACACTTTATGTAGATGATAGAGATATATAAATGGTTGTGGGAGATTTACTTAAAATGAATTGTGATCCTTATAGTCATATTATACATTGGTATGACAAATTTATCTAGCATACATATCCCATAAATATTACACTCTATGATTGTTTTTAGGTTTTAAAATAATCCATGAATCATTTTGATCATTATTTGCATTTATTATTCTATTTTTAGTGTCTTAATATTCTTTAGGTACATGATTATAAGAGGTTATTGGTGAGAAGGAGTCATGATCCGAATTGATTTCCCATGATTCGGTTATTGTCATCCATTTAATTCTATGATTCAATCCTTAATGAGCTGACATTATTTCTGGATTAAGGGTTCTTCTATTGCAGACCAACTATTATAAAAATCATAGCTCACATCATCATCCACCCTTCTAACAATCAATATAGTTTTCTAGAATGTGTTCTGAAATAATGTTGTGGGGGCTTCCTATTAATTAACAAAAAAAAATTAACGTGACTGGAAGGAGGAAAGAGAGAAGGTGGAATCTTTTTTATCCATCAGTTAAAAGGGATTTGTTATTATTCTCTTTCTACCAATATTTCTAAAATAACTAAGAATGGAAAAAAAATTATTAACATATAGTGTTCTCAACACAAATTATCAATATACCATTCGTAATAGGGGTGGGTTTCACTAAAGAAGCTTTGTCTATTAAAAGAACACCTTCTACAAATATTAATTATTGAATTGAGTAAATATAAAATCTCATTCTGCAGAAATTCCCATAAGAAGAAACTTTTTAAAAAAGGGCATTCTTAAGAAAAATATTCAAAAATTCACTTATTCTAAAAATTGTTGACAACCCAGTTATTTTCTGGAATATATATATATATATTTTTAATTTTTTTTGATTATATATATGCATGCATATAAATATTCAAAACAATTAAATATTATTTAACTATTTTTATATAATGTGATGGCTAATTTATTTAATAATTAAAATATGAATATTTATAATTTCTTATTATGAATATTAATAATTTAAAAAAAATATATATTTAGTTATTAATTTTTATAATAATTTATAATATAATGAATATTAATTATTTTATTATTAAAATAGTTATTACGATTTTATATTATTTAAAAAAGATACAAAAACTAACAATAATTTAAATGTAAATAATAAATATAATAGAAAAGTTTTTATTTATAAATTTTTAAAATCATTTATAGAAAAATAAATTAATAAAAATTATCATTAAATATTTTTAATATAAAATAATAATCATACACATATTATAATTTCAGAAAATTTTTAAAAAATTATTACATTATAAATCATATTAATATATAGTATTATTAAATTCTTAAATAAATAGATTTTATAAAATATTTATATAAATTAAATATTTTTCATTTTTGAAATTTTAAATATATATCTTTTATGGTTATTATCTATATATAACAATTGTATTATGTATTTTCAATGAAAATATAACTTTGAAAAATTATATATCCAATATTAAAAATTTCATTATAATTTAAATTCTATTATATTAATAAATAATTTATTTGTAACATTATGAATAATATAATTTACATCATTATTCATTAATATTATTGAGAATTATTTAAATATTTCAAAATATAATTATTATTCATAAAAAAAGTAATTCATAATATTTAACTATAATATCATAATTATAATTTATTATTTAATATTTTTGTATGTTCATTCTATTTTCAATTAATCTTTGTTTGAGTAATTAATGTTTTATATTTCATATGTATTTAACATATACTATAATTATTTCGAATAAACTTTTAGAATTTTATATGTGATGTTTCAAATCAATAAATATTGTGTTATCTAAATTATATTTTAATTTTTTATTTATTATAATTTTTTAATTTTTAACTTATTCATATTTTTTTGATCAATTTTTTAGTTTTATTTATACTTGTCTTATATTTTAAATTATATTGGCTTCCAATGCCACATACAAGAAATGCAATAATGTTTCATGTAGGTGACTTTGGAAGCTTATAAAATATAAACTATAAGAGAAATCTATTGAAAACTCCAAAAAGGGATTAAATATATAAGAAGTAGAAAAAAATATATAATAAAAATGTGGATGAAAAATAATTTCAATGTCACATAATATTGTTTTTTAAAATCACAAACAATGTAATTATAAATTATTGTTACAACATAATATTTGTGAAAATTAAAATATTTTGTTTATTATTTCTTGAATAACATTTTTTAAATTTATGTTTTATTGTCACAATTAATGTTAAAATTTTCATATAGAATTTATTTACAATATATATTTTGAGAATAAAATTTTTAAATTGTAGATATTACGTATTTAATCAATAATCATTGGGTATTGGAAATTTATTTTGGATATATTTATTTGTTAAGTATTTTTTTATTATCAACTATTTAATATATGTTTAATTTATTTGTAATGAATCATTTAATTTTTTTAATAGTTTATACTTTTTTATTATTACAAAGTCACCTACATATAATGTAATAAATATTTATTAGAAAATTATCGTCATAAAAAACGAGTTTCATTGATGGAGACTTGTCCAAATGAGCTCGTATAGCTATGAAATCAAATGAAAAAAACCGAAAAATTATTTTTTAATTTTCTGAAAATGTTATTAATCAAATAGCAGTGTAATATTCCCATGATGATCGAAAACATTTTGTTTGTAAGTTAAAATACAAAAACATGATTTTGATGGCTAAAACCATGGAAAATGATCTCTAATTGACTTGAAGTGCTATAAATGATATTTTATAGTGATTTTTAACATTTTTGATCAATTAGTGTGTCAATATGATGTGTGATTTTTTTGGACTCAAAAAATAATGAGTTTTTATAAAATAATATTTTTTTCAAAACGTGAACTATATAGTGGGATCTTGCCAAATGAGTTCAAATTTCCATGAAATCTGAGGAAAAAAAATAAAGATTTATTTTTGAATTTTATGAGCATACTTCATATTGCACTGAGGTGTATTTTTCCCTATATTACAGAAAAGGTACTTTTTATAATTTAAAATGATAAAATGTATTTTTTTATATTAAAAGGAATTTTTTTTTCCAATTGACAGAAAAATATATAAAATCTATATTATAATTTTTCTTATTCAGTGTGATCATATTACTAGTCAAACTGATTTGGGATGTGATAAAATTTTCTAAATAAGGAGTTCAATGAAAAATGATGTCTTTAAAAATGTGTTCTATAATGGGTGATCTATAAAAATGATATGAAATTTTTGTGATATATCATTAAAAATACCATAGATTAATTTTAGAATTATAGGAACATATGATGCATAAAACTGAGTAGTTTTTAAACTTAGAAGACCTAAAATTTTGTTTCATTAATGTTGAAATATGAAATGTGAATTTTTTATTAAAACAATTCAAAAAAATATTCAAATGATGTGAAATTTTATGAAATATGTAATAGAATTATTTTTAATTTTTTTGATTGTATGATTCATCAATATGATATTCAATGTGATTAAACATATTTAATATGTTGTTTCTAGAAAATTATTGTCATTAAAAATGGGTGCCACCGAGGAAGAACTCGGAAAATGATATTGGATTTCCATGAAATCATAGACCAAAAATTATATATTGATTATTAAATTTTAGTATCCCCCAATCTTGCAGTCCATGGTTTATTTTTCCTAGATGGAGGAAAACTGATAAATACATAGAAAAAGTTCTACAATTGAAGTGAAATATTATGGTAAATGTAACAGATTTATTATTATGTGTGAGATTTGATGGAGTTTCAAAATTATGTGTGATGTTCCTGGAACTCAAAAAATTAAGAGTTCATAGAAAATGTTGATCTATAGAAAAATGGGCCATAGAGGGAGAGCATACCATATGGGCTAAGATTGATGAGAAATCACAATAAAAACAGCATATTAATTTTTTAATTATTGTAAAATGATATTATAGAGATAGAGGATAATATTTATTGTTAATATTTTCATATTATAGTTTTTCAATGTCTATAAAAATCATTTTTTGTGTGTTTTCTAATTTGAACACAATTTTTCATTACATGTGAAAATATTGTATAAAGTGTAAATTTGGTCCCAATTTATAAAAATATTGTGCAATTGATTTTATTAAAGTTTTGAATTTTATATTTTGGGATATAATTTATCTCTTTTATGGTAACATTGTATGTTTTAGGATCGATGTATTAATCCTAAGGGAAGATAGAATTTTTTTGAAATGAATGAACAACTTTATGGACAAAGCATTATAGACCAAATGGCTTTAAAGAAAATTGGGCCAAAATCCAAGACCAAATAAGAAGAATTTTAACAGTATAAATAAAAAAATATGAGGATCCTTTCATTCAACTATGGATGGAGATGATTCTGTAATTTTCATGATGATCCAAGCAGTCAACGATGAAGATTAAATGTATGGAAATATCTGAATGCCCATAATGTCATACCAACATTTTAGGCATAAAATACACTCATTAAATTGAATTTTCATTAAATTTATAAAGTTTATATAAGAAACATATAACAATATATTTCACTTTTACGACCCTATATTAATCACCCATATACAATGACATAATGTCATGAAAGATGGGAGATAAATGAAATCTTATTTTTTCGTCAACATTGAATCATAAAACATCTTTTATTATCACCCACTGTTTAACACTCATAATTAATGGGGAGGGAAATTATTTATGTGGTTTTAACTAAGACTATTGGTATTTCTATATATGGATATTTTGGTAAACGGAATTAGTATCTAATGTTTTTCATTCAATAGTAATTTCCCATTTTCATTTTGTAATCACATCATCAAATTTTCTCATGTAAGCTTTTTATTTACCATCATTTTTTAATAATATTTATTCTTCATATTATTTTAGTTTTATTATATTTACTATCACATTGATAACATTTTATTAAGGTCTGATCTTTTTCACCCCAATCCCTGTGATTTTCTTCAGACAATGGTGGAATGATAATTATTTCATTATTTTTCATCTTCAATTCCTCCCTCATGAGTATAGTACTCGATTTCATTAACGGAATTAATAAATAGATGGATAAACCTATAATGGGACGATGCAATAGAGTTTCAAGGGGATTTATTGGATGTTATATATCATTTAGTTATTCTTATTCAATTAATTTATTTGATTTCTTCATTTAGTTATTTTCATTCTTCTTCTTCATTATTGAATTTAATAGCCACACATTCTGTGTGAAAATAAGATCAATTATCATGGAGTGATAATTAAGAGGATCATATATGTTTATAGGTTATTAGAATTTGTTTTTATGGTGTTAAACCTAGATGTTATTAGGTTATATTGATTTAATTGAATAAGTAATTCTAGGGTTAATGAAATTGAAATAATTTAAAAAGGAATTCATCCATTACACACCATGTGATAACATATAATGAAATAATTATTTTAAAGTAAATTCACATAACTCATAAAAATTCATTAATAATCAAATCAATTTGATATAATTTTTTCAACTTAATATCCAAATAACCTCCATCGTACATGTGTTTCTTTAGGTAATTTCTTTGGTCTCTGAGGATTCGATAACCCGTGTTGTACTACAAGAAATATTTTATACCATAAAACATAATTAAATTTTGTCACAAAACAATTTTGGTGCCATTTCTAGGGACCGATGTATGCATCATAGACTCTCTCCATCTTTTCTCAACCCAAATTATTTATTCTCACCATAATTTCTCTTATTTTTTCATCTTTCAATTTTTTGGTTCCCTAAAAATAACAAACCCAAATTTTTATCTTCTATAATAGTGTTTCATAAAAATTACCCAAAAAGAAACTCATTCTATAATCAAATTAGAAAATAATATCAATAATTATCTCATATCAGGAGTTTATATGACCAAACCATTAATTAATACACCAGACCCTATTAGACATATATTCATTACGATGATGAATTCATAACGGATAAATTTCCATCCCTCACAAGAATGTTTAATGATATCAATAAAAACTATGCCCATGATGTTAAAACTCTTATCCAACCAAGTACCCAAAAACTTCTTAAAACATTGTGTGAACAAATGAATAAAATTAATTCCAAATAAATAATGTCATAATTTTTAAAAAAAAAATAATTTCAAGGACACACATTTTTTTTTCAAATAACACAAAATATCTATTTATAAATTATTATGTAAACATAAATTTTTTGTGGAAAATATAATATTTTGTTTATTATTTTCTAAAATTAATTTTATATTCAATAAATTTTTATATTCACAGTTAATGTTTAAATTTCTATATAGATTTTATATATTCTATATTATATGATAATAAAATTTTTAATGAGTTAATATTATGTTCTTAATCAATAATTATTATGAAATGAAAATTTATTTTGGTGTCTTATATTTGGTATGTATTTTTTATTTTCAACAATTTCTTATATGTTTAACCTATTTGTAATGATTCATTTTATTTTTCCTTATAGTTTAAATTTTCTTTATGCATCCAATTTCACATACAAAGAATTTAATACTGATTTTTATATATAATAATGGTCTTAAAAAATGTGTTTCATAGTAGGAGAGATGAAAAAATGAACTCAGATAGCAATGAAATTAGAAGACAACAACCATAAATTTATTTATTTTATTTTATTAACATGTGGGGTGTCATATAGATGTAGAATTTTCCCATGATGATTGAAAAAATTGTAACGGATATTTAAAATGATACAATATGTGTTTTATGTATAAAAACATGGAAAATGATCTCATATTCAAATTAATTGATATAAAATCTATTGTATAGTTATTTTTGTCATGTTAGATATAGTAGAGTGTCAATCTGGCAGGCGATGTGCTTGAACTAAATAAATAGGATGTTTTTAGAAAATGATAGTTTTTCAAAGAATGAACCAGAGTGTTGGGTCTAACTAAATTAATTCATATTTAACTGAAATCATAGGAAAACATTGAAGATTTATTTTTGAACTTTATGAGCATACATCACATTGAGTCGAGGCTGCATTTTCTCAAGATAACTGAAAAAACTATTTTACTAATTTAAAATGATAAAATTGATGTTTGAATATTAAAACCATATAAAATATTCTCCAATTTACATGAAAAAATTTAAAACATATATTATAATTATTCTTAATTTGTGTGATCATACGACCCATCAATCTGATGTGGGGTGTGATACAATTGTCTAAATGAGGAATACATAATAAATCGTTTTCATTTAAAATGTGTTCCACCATGGGTGATCTGGCCAAATGATATCATATTTTGTTGAGATCTCCTTAAAAATACCATAGATTGATATATGAATTATAGTAATTGATGATGTATTCGATTGAGTTATTTTTTGATAGAAAAGACCTAAAATGTAGTTTTAGTAATTTAAAACTCTAATATGTAAATTTTACTATAATACAATACAAATAAAATATGTATATTATTTGAAATCATATTAAATTTGTATTCAAATTATTTTTAATGTGTGTGATTAGATGATGAATCAATCCGACTTCTAATGTGATAGAATATAAAAAATATGTTTTTTCTAGAAAATGAATGTCTTTAAAAATAGGCTCTATAGAGGAAGAGTTGGCCAAATGATCAAAGATTTCATTGAAATATTAGAACAAAAATATTATATTGAATATATAATTTTAGTATCCAATAATGTTCCAGTCCTTGCACTATTTTTTCCATGATTACTGAATATGATGTTTTTTTAATTTAATAAAAAAATAATTCGAATGATAATGCCATTTAAAATGATAACCAATCGATGTGAAATATTATGGAAAATGTATTAGAATTATTTTTTATGGGTGAGAGTAGATGTAGTATCAAACCAACGTGTAATAATCTTGAACAAACTAAATTAAGAGTTCTTGGAAATTTTATATCTTTAAAAACATCTACCATAGCGGGAGAGTTTACCAAATTAGCTTTGATTGATGTGAAATCACACATAAAAAATGAATATTAATATTTTTAACTATAGAATCATGATTATCCATTTTAACTGGAAAATATTAATTGTTAATATTTAAATATTAATGTGTTTCAATTTCCATAAACATCTTTTTTATTGAATTTTATAATTTGAACATAATTTCTCATCACATGCACATGTAATGTTTAATGATAATATTTGGTCCCAAAAAATTATCTTTTTTTCAATTAATTTTATCAAAAATTTTAATTGGATATTTTGGATATTATTAAGAAATTTTATTGTAAAATTATATGTTTTAGTATCAATAAATATATCATACGGGAATTTATATATTGTTTAAAATTAATGAAAAAAATTTATAGACAAAGAATAAGCAGACTAAGGACCATCAGATAAAAAAGTGGGGCCGAAAATCCATTCCCAAATAAGTTATACTTTTAACAGTATAAATAGAAAATTATGAGGATCATTTAATTTCATTATGGATAGATCCAATTCTCAAATTTTCATGATGATCCAAGCAATCAAAGATGAAGATTAAATGTATGGAAAGATCTAAACACCCGGAAATTCATCACAGTATATTAAGCATAAAATACAAAAACTTAGAACAAATTGTTATGAAATTTTTATATTTTATATAAAATCATGGAATATGATCTTTATCTTTTATGATTGTGAAATAATCTCCCATATACAATGACTTATTTCTATGCCAAGAGTTGTGAAAAAATTCGATCCAATTTTGTGGTCTACTTTGAAACATCAAACATCATTTATTATCACCCACCATATAGATATAATTATTAATGGGGTGGGAAAAGATTTATTGGGGAATAACTAAGGATTATTATATTCCTATATAAAGAGATTTTGGTTAAGGAAATATTCATCCAATGTTTTTATTTCCATTATAATTTCCCATTCTCATTTTGTAGTCACACTGTCTATTATTCTCATGAATGTTTTTCATTCATCATAATTTTTTATTACCATTTGAACTAAAAGTTTTCTTATTTTTATCAATTTTAATACCACGTTCATACCATATAATTATGGTGTGAAATTTTTTACACAAATCCTAGTGCATTGTTTCACACAATAGTTAAGTGATCATTATTTCATTATTGTTCTTCATAAATTACACCCTCATGAGTCTAATACCTTATTTAATTAATTGAATTGAAAAAATGGTGGGATAAACCTTTAATGGGATGATCCAACAGAGTTTAATTGGTATTTATTTGATGTTATATCTCATTCTATAATTCATAATCAGTTATTTTATTGGAATTCATCATTTAATGATTTCCATTCTTCTTCTTCCTTCTGGAATATTTTAACCACATATTTTGTATTCTAATATGATCCTTTGACTGGGAGTGATAATTAATATGATATTATATGTTTATAGTAGTTTTTAATAGGTTTTATATGACGTGAAACAAATATGGTATTAGGTTATTTTGATTTCATTGAAAGAGTTCATCTAGAGTTAAAGAAATTGAAATAATTAAAAAATTGAAATCATCCAATGCACCAGAAGTGATAACATAGGATCTACTCATTATTTTAAATTGAATTAACATATGTCATAAACATTATTAAATAATCAAATCAATTTTAACTATTATTGTCTACTTAACAACTAAGTCACCTTTGTTGACCACATGTTTCTTTAGGTAACCTGTTTTGTCTCGAATGATTCGATAACCCTTATTGTCCTATAGGAAAACAATTAATCCATAAAAAATTGTTAAATATAGGAACAATAAAATTTTGGTTCCATTTATGGGGACCCATGTATGTACCTCAGACACACTCCGTTCTTCGAACCCTAATTTCTCTATTCTCACCCCAATTTCTCTTATCATTTCCCCATTCTATTTTTGTGTGTCATATAAATATCAAATCCAAATTTCTACATAATCAAGGTGAGTTTATTAAACAATACCACATCATAATGTCTGGATTAGATCAAATTAGAAATAAATATTTGGAATCACCTCACATAAAGTGTTTATTTTAAAATAAAACAATGAATACACCATATATGATTAGACATATAATCATTTGGATGAGGAATTGTTATAGGATAAATTTCATTCCCTCCAAATAATGGATAACGAGATCAATAATAAAAAAGTACATGATGTAAAAACATTTATCTAACTATGTTTCCAGAAACATTTTGAAAATTTGAGTTATTAAATGGATAAAATGAATTCAAAAGTTTATCATTGACATTTGAACTAAAACGCATAGAAATAATTATAGAAACCATGTCCACTCAGGTTATCCCATCCTCAACAATGGTAGAATAATATTGTTACACATATATCATTCTTGAAAAAAAAAGTGACTATCTCCATGAGTGCTAAATATAATGAAAAAATTAAACCATTTATTCCAAAACCAAAATAGGATTCAAAATAAAATGAAAATATGGAAGTAACATATTTGGAATCTGAGAATTCAATGCAGGAAAATGAATTAGATTTTTAAGAAATTTTTAAATTCAACTTGAATAATTAGACGTAATTATTTATGGGTGTCTTAATAATGTTGAAATTGATTTTATGATTTAATATGTGGAAAATTTCAATCCAGAACTTGAATCTCTTTTAGATAGACCCATTTATGATTTTTACAAAACTCCAATCACAAACCCATTAGAAGAAATAAAAAACATAGATTTCATTACCATTTGAAAAACCCATAAATGAAATATGGTGGTCAAAAACATCAATAGGAACTAATTTTATTAAGAAATTTTGAAAATCGAACAGATTTTTGTTCAAATTTTCCACCTGTTTCAAATGAGTTAGCTAACCCGATGTTGAATTTATATAGTGTATTATAAGGCATAAGGAAGCATGAATTTAATAAAAAACGTTTTAATGTAATTCATGGTATTACCATGTTTTAAAATAATACATGAAGAAGGTATTCTCATTTTTTACGTGGAAAAAAAGTTCTTCATTGTGATTACCTTCATTTAAAATTTTGGACTGTGAGCTTGGACAGAAGTATTCTGGATAAGTATAATGGTTGGAATCAATTACGTTTGACATTGGATACTATTTTTAATGTTAAATCATCTCTTATGATTATTTTTAGATTGATATAAAAAGGAAAACTCGGAGGTTAGGAGGCATCCTATCGTTTCTCGAAAGGCCATGTGACTTGAACCCACAACTGAAGGGAGAAAAGGATGCAGCACCTACCAGTGACCTAGGAGATGTCATGGTTTATGTAATACAGTTTTTTAAATAGTCTTAAAAATTTGTTTTACATTTTTTTTGAACCCTATATGATTAGGATAAATAGAATATTTTTCAATTCTATTATCTTTTTAAGTGAAATATGAGATTGTGGTAGGAATTTGATGAAGGATGAATCTCTATTCTTCAAGTATATTTTTCCCTCATATTCTATGAATAAATTAATAATTAATATATAGGGAAGGGATATTAATACAAAAATTCTGTTATTCTAATACCTTTGGTTTTGTTGGACCGATGATATTATCAATAATCATAGATTGATGGATTTGAGGCCCTTAATTTTACACTTGTTTATGATTGAAGACCGCACTCACTCCATATAAATATTTTTGTTTTTACCCCAATCACGTGTCTATAATTTCCACAAATTCTATCCTATTCAAAATTCTAATTTGGTGGTGACTTTTTCATTTCCCCTTCACATTTATTGAGACCAAATATTATTAACCATATTTCTGTTGTGGGTTTTCTACAAATGTATTTTTTATTTTAACAATTTATTTTCCATGAAGAATTTCACATTTCTATGATTCAATATATATAAGGACTCTAAAATGTAACACTCCATGAATTCATAGTATGTTATCTCTTTAATGTATATCAATAGCTTGTGCTACAGGCAACATCGAGTTCGAGTGCAGTGCGACTTACCTAACTAGCTTCTGAAAATGTATTTATGAATAGTACTAACACTATTTTGAATTTAATATACTCCATATAATTTATAATTCGTATCATGTGTGTCTTAAACATAATAAAAGAACTAATACATTTATAGATAAAATAAGTATTTTTAAAAAAATGCAATTTTGCGGCCTTTTTATCGAAAATGTTTTTTAAATCAAATAGCTAAAACATTTATTTATTCAATTTCACAAAATATAGAAATAATTTAGATGTAGAAAATAAAAATTTAGTTTGGATCAATTTTTTGGGTTTTTCTAATAACATAAATATTTTGATATATAGTTAAAAATAATAAATTTTAATTGAAAAAAACATTTTTAATAAAAATAATTAAAGTGTTAAATTTTTAATTTGAATGGTTTGTAAGTATAATTAGAATATATTTTTATCATTAAATACAATTTAAGACATTATATGTTATTTTACATTTAAATTTGACATAAATAGAAGTCAATCATTTGATTGTTTTTACATTTTTAAAACCCACATTTTGATTTTAACAATGGGAATTAATTATACATTACTTAATGAAAAATATAAGTATTGAAATTGGTAAAATATAATTCATTTTTAAATTTTTAATATCAAAATTATGTTAGGGTGATTTTTTGGTATTTTTCTGAAAAAAATTGTATTTTTGAAAAATAGTGAAAAACAATACATTCTTGTTTAAAATCGAATTTTTATTTAAATAAATATTTTTTTATATAAATTTATGTTAATTAAAAATAGATTAATTATACCTATATTAGTTCAATGTAAATATTTGGAGTCATTTAATAATAATATTAGATATAGTAAATTTTATTGAACTTATTACCGTCTTTTACAAAATGTCTAGGAATATTTTTAAATTTGCATAAAACATAATTTTCCCACTTCTGTGAGTTGAATTTCAATATCTGCAAGACATGGTTGACACTAGTAAGTAGAAATAGGGTAAAAAATGTGGACATAATTTTTTCTGAAATGTATATTTTTACTTTTTTTGCCACGGTTAAAAGTAAATATGGTAATTAAATTTATTAATTATATTATAATTACCCTAACACATGTCCAAATTATATTTGATAGGTGTAATTCGACCAAAACAAATCCTTTGGAATAAATTATGATCCTTTTGATCCACTTTGATTATTTTAGGACATTTATTTTTAATTAATTTAAATAAGTGTTAAAAGTGTCAATATTCAAGTTTTCCTTGATAAAAAATTTATAATATATAATTATACATACTATAAATTTGACTATAAATATTAATTATAAATATAAAAATATTTTTATATAATGGTATTTTATTTATAATTTTTAGGAATTATATAATTAAATTTATTTATGACACAATTATAATATAGTAATTAACTTATTAATGAAAAACAAAACTGATTTCTATTATAAATATACAAATAAATTTTGGTTGAGGATTTTATAGTATGTTTATTATCTATATAATACAAAACATACATAGAAACATGGTAAATGTTAAACTAGTTAACAAAGAGTTAAATATAAAAGATAGGTTTAATAAGGTAACATTAATTTGTCTAAAACATATTGGTTGAGAGGATTTATACTCATACACACTGTATGCTAGAAATAAATTGTTTTTGAGCCTTTAGAAACCGAATATGATTGTATAATAAAATAATATGTCATGTTTTTTCAATGGTTCCCCTCACCCCTCTTTTAAAAGTGTAATTTACCTTCTCTAAATAACACACCTCCAAAGCCATTTGGCTTTGACAAACCCTGCCAAAATAATATCCCAACTATCCTCATTTAAACCTAGAGGTTTTCCCTGGATCAGAAAGCCAATCTATGGAGCATTTTTGTTCCAATCAAAAGGAAACACACGAAGTAGAGGTAATAATTTCATCACCACATTCAAATTTCTCTTCTTCTTCCTTGTTATCAATCATTGTTATTAAAATAAAAAAATAATAAATTCAGTAACATCTACATACTATTATGTTATTATAAATATGGTACAACCATATTCATTATTCTATCGATCCTATGAATGATATTGTCACTATTCGTGCGTATGTACGACTTATCGTGTCCACATTTTGGTGTAATTCTTTATTAGACACTATATTATTTGGATTGATATAATGACAAGTAATATGAATATAAATAATTAAAATAACATGATAAATTCTCTATAAAATGAATATACAATTCAATTCCACAAATTTTAATCATTAAGGAAATGATATTGTTGCTCGTGCGTACAAACAGATTACTGTCCCCACAACGCGATGAGAATTATTTCCACTTTTACCATTCAATGATGATTACAAAAATATATATTATTAATAAGTATGTAATATATGAAATAATAATTCTACTGGATATATATATATATATATATATTTACTTCCATAGATCTTATTCACTTACTTCCATTCACTACGAAATGAAAACTGAAACAATGTTTTTGTGTATGTACGACATACCGCCTCCATAAACCGTGTTTTCCATTTTCGAAATCTATCTATTATCCATATTTATATTTTAAATATATTTTTTATATAATTTTTTTTATATTATTGATGTTTTGTAATCATGATACAAATGATACAATCGATAATAACAAGTTTAATCATGTACTATAACGAAATAGATTATAACCAAAAATGTTAATTTAACAATAAAATAAATTTTAAATAGTTAGTATAAAGTCATAAATGAATCATTTATGATATAATAAATATGAATAGGGTTCTGGAATAATTAAATTACATACTATTGTCGTTATACAAGAGGATAAATGTACCCTTGACCAAATGAATGTTCAAGGTAATGGTTAATTCCTCAATCTAATTATTATCCAAGATAGTTGATGTGTAAGTATTTATTTGGAAATATTTACTATCTATGTCCATGATTCATAAAAGAGTTTTCAATAATATTTTTTTATTAAACACTTTAACTAAATCAAAATTTTATATGTTTTACATATTTATTCTTCGAAATCATTCTCATTAAGTTCCACGTTTTCATATTTATTTTTAAGTATTTATTTGTATGGATATTATTATTTTAAAATGTTAATTCCTATCAAATGTTTCGAAGTGATATGGGACAAATTTATTGAAAAATATAATTAATTATTTTCCTTTCAAAATTGTGGGACATTTAAATTTTTTCATGAAAAATGGATATTTATATCAAAGAGTTTTACTAATATGTTTCAACTATGTCAACATCCATTTTGAATATTATTCTAGATTGAGGTTGATTTTTTATAAATATAATCATTAATATTGCATTGAATGAGTTATAATATGTTTCACAGTGAATGCTCTATTGTTTATACCATTCATGGTTTATGTTTAATTAATTGAAATTTTGTATTCTAGTTTTAATATGAATGTTTATGTTATGATTCAACATTTTCCACCACCAAATATATATTATTCATTATTAATAAGAACAATTTTATAGGGAAATTGTGAAACAAACAAGTACCCGTTGCCATCAAACACTATAGCATATTACAAAATTATTAATGTCCAACTAAAAACCATTAGTCTTAATATCCTTAAACAATTTCCAGGAGAGAGATGTTACCTATTTCCCAAGATCATATGTAATTATGCCATAGAAATGAGAGGCCAAAATACCCCATGCTCACAAGAACCCCTCCTCATCTATTTTATTTTTGTTGAAAACACAAACACAGATTTGGCGTTGTTTTTCAATCCACTCAATTTGTTCCTTTTTCGAGTCTACATGAATCGATCATTCCTTCATCTGTTCCATATTCTCAGCAGAATAATGGATGGCTACCAACTTCATAGCCAACCCATACTCTGAATTTACTACCATCTCCCTCATATATTCCCTGGTCACAAACTCTATTTCCAACTCCCTAGAATCGCCATCAATACCACCATGGCAGGTGAAGCCGATTCACTCCATTTCACCTCCCCTACCACTGAACCAATATTATCAGTTTTATTGGTTCTGTACTCACACTAATGACCCTTGAATGAACCCTCCTACACCCCTGATATCACCTCCTCTATATGCATGTGCCTTTACTCATGCTGAGCTCCTTCCTGTTTGGGTTCATTCTCACATGACATGGAGACCAAGACTGGATGGCCATCCACTCTACCCAATGAATGGGACTCGGGATCTTAGGGTTTCCACTTTTTTGGATGACCTGGTCTTTATTGGTCTAGGTAGATTAGATTAGTATTTGCGCCCCTTCAGTTTCAAAATCCCAGAGACAATACAACACCCTATGTCCCTATTCTCATTTTATCAATTTCAATCATCATTGGTTTTTTATGTCTATACCCACCCCTCCCAAGCCATTATCATCAAAAAATCATCTATCACCCTTAGACTAAGTCTCATACAAACCCTTGGAGTGTCCCTTAGACTCTCCCACATTACTCAAGCTCCAAATTCAGTTGTTTAGGAAATGTAGGATAGAGCTCCCATTGAGTTGAGGCCCTTCATGGAATCCATTTTCCTATGATCCTCAAGTGAAATATATTCCCACTCATGACCTATCTTAGACTTATTCATGATATTAGAAACCCTTTTAGATACCATGTTACTATCATCCCTCACTTACATTACATAAGAGTTGTGAATTTGGCTTGCCTCATACCCAGCAACTGAGTCATCTGCTTCAGTAGCTCCAACAACCTCCCCTAGAACATGAGAAGGATAAGTGGGTGTGTCTAGAGTACCCTCAGCCCCTTCACTATCCTGAGCCCCCTGCCCTATACTAATTTCATGGTGGAGTAGCCAGGTCACCTAGCAGCATTGTGAAGACTACAGCAACAATAGGATCTGGAGGTACCAATTCTTGTTTATGCACCCTATCTCTCACCGAGTATTCCACCATCTCTAGAATGACACCATGAAACTCTAATTTCTAACATATACTGTCAGAAACATGAACTTTATGCTTCTCAATATATTCAGACAGCACCGCATTCCCCTCAGTTTTCACTGATCACCTCTTGCCGAACCATACACCTACGGTGACAGATAGAGACCAAGGGCTCTATTTTGTGGCATCCTAGGCCAACACTTGGCCAATATTATAGTTATCCCTTTTCCATCAATGATACATCTCGTTGATAAATATCCATAGCCACTCCTTGCAGGACATTGAAAATTTCCCTCTATACATATTCGAGGAGATATTGGATGATATAACACTGACATATGACTATTATAACACAAATATCTGCCTACCATATTTCCTAACATCCTAATAATTTCAGGGTTCTGGAATGTAACAGGTCAATATGGGATGCATAACCAAACTACAGATGAGGGTGCATCAAGATTCATGATGATTTTAGTAGACAAATGATGATGAAAAAAATTTCTTTCATTGATTTCACGAGGGGCACGAGACCAGGCGACTATCAGGCCATCCTACGAGGAGAAGCACACCATCATGTGACGATGATCGAAGAGACCAACCACTACGTGATCCAGGAGATCCCGGGAATCAAATACGAATCAATCAAAAACATCGAAAGAGGGATTAATGCATTTGAATTTGGCCAAAATTTTCTACCGGTATGTCTCATCAGACAAACTAGTGTCTTGGCAGTGGACCTTGGAAAACAATTATTATTTTTAGTCTTTGCACGAGGTCATGACTATGTAGTTATGATGTCTAGAATTATGAATTCCATCATTATGAATTTAGTTATAAATTGTGATAATTAGATGAGTATAATAACCATGATCATGTTTATATGGTAATGTTTGATTTTTTTTCATATTATGTTCATGTTTATGATTAAAAGTATTTTATTTTTATTACACATATGGCCTTATATATTTATATCTTCTGCAAAATTATTTACCCTTACTGAGCATCTGAACTCAACCCTTTCTAATGTTTTATTTTCCCAGGATCCCAATAAGTGTTTTATTATTTATATTTAGGGTTAATCTAAGGGAAAAATGGCATTCTAAAATGATTATTTATTCTTTGTAGTTAGTTAGATAGTGTAATGTAACACTCATGTATGTAATATATTTTCCATTACTACTGAAATTATTGGTCCTTTGGGACATGATTCATTATAATCATGCAAATGTTTTAAAATAATGAACCGACTCAAGTTAACTGGGGTCATGATGTTAGAGTTGTTATCAGATAAAGTATTATACAAAACATGTAAACTAGATTTAGAAAAACATTGATTCGAGAACCAAACCTTGAGAAAGAATTTTTGGATTAGTATATATTAACATTCAATAATTTTGGTAATTTAGGGTTTTAGTGAGCTTACCAATAAATACATCTCTATCTGGATATGAGAAGGTAGAGGAGGCTATGGAAAAGATGTACCTAGAAGTGAATACTATAATAAGGAGTTTCAAGATTGACTATAGGTATCATGTTACACGACAACGTGCCTTTCTATACTCTTAGTTATTAAACACTTGGGGGATAATATAAAGATAAATTTACAATTTCATAACAAACCATTATGAAGGATTTATGAGTAAATACGTCCTCAATGAATTATTATTATTATTATAGATTATATGCATAATATTTTAAATTTAAATTATTTATTTCACATATTTGGTATTATTCTTTGTGATTCATAAACAAACATAGTATATGCAATTTTTTAGAAATGGTGCTTAGTATCAGGATTGAGAACTCCACCAATACCCTTGATCCTAATAGTATGAAGGACCTTATCATTCATGGTATTAATACATTATTTAAAAGGGAAATAGTCTCTCATATATTTTGATAATATAGAAATAGCATCACGTGTTAATATGATAACTAATGAATTCGCTGATCATATGGCTTTGAAGGGAATATAGAGGAAAAAGGATGGTAGATAGAATGATGAATAAATTGGAGAGGTGAATACAGATTTTCCCATATGGGATAACTATGTAAAGAATAAAATTGGTAAATGGTTTAAGAGAATTTCATTTTTTTATAAGTGTGGAGAAAAAAGACCCCAAGTATGTTATTGAAAGGTTTAAAAAAGGTTTCAAATGTACATTGTTTCATCTGCAAGGAGTTGGCACACTATGCGAATTAATGTCCAAATCATCATATTATCCCCTAAATGATTCTATTAGAGAATAACCATGTTATAATACTACCACAGATGAAGAGGAATGACTAGTTTCCCATTTTATTATTAATGAATTATTTCATTTCACAGTTGTATCAATTAAATAATAGTTATATGAATTATGGAAATAAATAATGATTTTACTATTGTAATATTTCATTGAGGATTTGAGAATATATGGTTCTAAGAAAATTTACTCAATAGAAATTTAATTTTTTTGGAAAATACATAGTTGAAGGAATGATAAACCTAAATATGGTTCTGCTAATGAGGTAGTGATTTATGAATATGATATTTTTGATTTGGACAAATTATATTCAATATTCTTGACTCCTTTTTAATTAATTAATTATTTGTTTATTTCTTTAATGTTGGTGTTTAAAATAATTTTGGATATAAGAAATATAACTATTGTTCTATAAGACATAATAAAGTATGAATGTGATAATTAATGATTTTGGTTATTCAGGGTATTACCATGTTTTAAAAGAATACATGATGATGGTATTAACATGTTATTATGTGCCAAAAAAAGATCTTCATTATGTTTAACTTCCATTAAAATTTTGGACTGTGAGTTTGGATAGAAGTATTTTGGATAAGAATAATGGTAAGAATGGATTATGTTAGACATTGGATACTATTGTTAAAGTTAATTCATTTTTTATAATTATTTTTGGATTTTAAAAAAAGGAAATCCTAGTTGATAGGAGACAACCTATCGTGTCCAACAAGGCCACGAGACTTGAACCCGCAACCAAAGGGTGACAAGGGTGCATCAACTACCACTGAACTATGAGATTTCTTAGTTTGTATAATGTTGTTTTTTTAAATATTATGACATATTAATTATAAATTCATTATTTTTGGAACCATATACGAATAGGATAAATAGAATATTTTTGAATTCAGTTATCTTTTGAAGTGAATGATTAGTTTGTGGTTGGAATTAGTGGAAGGATGATACAATAATTGTCAATAATATTTTTTTCAATATAATTATAGTAATAAATTAATTCTTAAACTTTATAGAAGGGATATTAAAACCAAAATTGTTTTAATATAAAACCTTATGTTTTGTTAAACCAATTATATTTTAAATCATAATATATTGATGTCTTTGTGGCCTTCAATTTTAAAAGTGATTGTGATTGATAACCTCAATCACTCTCTATAAATATTTTAATTTTTTCCTCCAATCACGTGTCTATAATTTTTAGTCATGTTATCTTATTCGACACCTTAATTTGGTGTTGACTTTTTCATTTCACTTTCCCTCTTATTAAGACATAATATTATTAAACCCATTTCAAATGTGGGGTTTTCACAAAAGTATTTTTGTTTTTTAATAGTTGATTTTCGAAAAAAATCAAATTGCAAGGACACAATTTAATGAAGGATTTTAAAATGTAAAACCCCATGATTTCATATTACGTTATCTCTTTAATGTAATTCAATAGCTTGAACTCTTCGAAACACTTAGTTCGAGTACACTAAGACTTACCAAACATGTCTTTCAAAAAGCAGTAATGAATATTATTAACTATATAATGAATTTTATAAACACCATATAATTTTCTAATTCATATTTTGTGGTTCATTGACATAATATAAGAATAGATTGATTATTTAGATTAAAGATGTTTTTCAAAAAATGTAATTTTACTGCCTTTTCATGGAAAACCCTTTTTAAATCCAATATTTGACACTTTTCTATATTTAATTTGACAAAATAAACTTATTATTTTGATTAGGTAAATAAAAATATATTTTGGGTAACTTTTTTCTGTTTTTTTATAATATTATTATTTTGATGAATAATTAAAATAAACAAGTTTTAATTGAAAATAACATTTTAATCAAAATAATTTACAGTGTTAAGTTATAAATTTAAAATATTTTAAAGAATAATTAGATTATATTTATTTCCTTAAATATAATATAGTTCATTATAACTAATTTCACATTTTAAATTGGACATAGTCACAAGTCAATCTTTTATGGTTTTTAGTTTTTCAAAATAACATTTTTCGTTTTTGAAAACGATTATTAATTTAAACATAATTAATGAATGTATTATGTTTTGAAATATTTAAAATAGATATTTTTTTTGTGTTTGGAATATCAAAATGAAATTAGGGTGAATTTTTAGTATTTTTATAGAAGCTTTCAATTTTGGATGAATAGTGAAAAACTCAACATTTTTGTTTAAAAACGACTTTTTTTAAAATAATTATTTATTTAATTTGAATTTATTTTTAGTCAAAATAGATACGTAATACCTATATTAGTTAAATTTAATTCATTTGAGTTTTTTTATAATAATATTAGATATATAAATTTTTTTTATACCAAATACAAACTTTTACCCACCTTGTAGGAGCATTTGCAGATTTGCATTAAACATAATATTACCGCTTCTGTGAGTTGATTTTTAAAAAATATGAGTGATGCGGTTGATATCTGTATTTAAAATTTTGTTAAATAAGATTAAAATATTTTTTGGTGAATAGTAACATTTTACTTTTATTTACAACGGTAAAAAGTAAATATGTTAATTAAAGGTAAAAATGATAATATAATTACCCTAAAACATGTCCTAATTAAATTTGATTTGATTTATTAGACCACAAAAACCCTTATAAATAATATATATTTTTTGGTCCACTTGGATTAGATTACATCATTTATTATTATTTAATTTAAAGAATAGTTAAAAATGTTTAATTCAATTTTTTGAACTAAAACATTTTTAATATAGGGTTATACAAAAGATAAATTCTAATATAAAAATTAAATAGAAAAATAAAAATATTTAATACATAATGGAATTTTATTAATAATATTTAGACATTAAATAATTAAATTTATTTATGAGAATTATATTTCAATTATTACATTATTAATGAAAAAATAAAATAATTGATATTATAATTATCCAAAAAATGTAGTTTGAGACTTATGATGAATTGACCTAATTTTATAGAATAATATGACATGTTACGGTTGAATAAATGAATATTTATTATGAAATTTCTCTATTAAAACTTCTATAAAAATCAATTACAAAATAGTGACAAAATTTACATAAATGAGTTTTTAAAACAAATATTATATTATTAAAGGATATAATATTAATAAAAAAATTAATGTTCCACCAAAGGACATAAATAATGATATATATAAGTCATTAAAAGACTACATGGGATTTGTTTTTCATTATATAATATGTTTATTAACTATATAATATAAAAATACATGGACACATGGTAAATGTTAAACTATTTAACAAAGAGTTAAATCTAAATGATAAGGTTAATATGGTAACCTAAGCATTCTAAAAAACATATTCATTGAAGTTGTTTCTACACATAACCACCTTATCCTTGAAATAAATTTTTTTGGAGACTTTATAAACATAATATGATTGTATAATAAAATAATATTTCACGTTTTTCATAAGTTGCTCCTCACCCCTCATATAAAAGGGCACTTCCCCTTCACTCTAATTCAAACCTCGAAAGCCATTTGTCTCTACCAAACCCTACACAAATATCTTCCCAAATATATTCAATTAAACTTAGAAGCCTTCCATTGAGCATAAATCCATCCTATGGTGCCCTTTTGTTTAAATCAAATGGAAACACGTGAAGAAGAGTTAATAATTTCATCCCCTCTTTGAAAGTTATCTTCATCTTCCACTTTCTATTTCATTGTTATTACCAGACCAAAATTATTAATCCTGCACCAACACATACTGTGATGTTATTTTAAATATGGTAGAACCATATTCATTATTAAATCCATCATATGAATTATAATGTCTCAATGAGTTTGTTCGTACGAATAAACGTCTCCACGTCGTGGTGTAATTTTTTATCCAACACTATGTTATTTAGACTGATATAAGGATGAGTAATATGTATATAAATAATGAATATAATATTATAATGTCTCTTTAAATTTAATATACTATCCAATTTTTCACCTTTTAATCATTAAGTAAATGATATTGTCGCTCGTGCGTATGTACGAATTTCCGTCACCACGACTCGATAAGATTTATTTCGACGTTAAACATTCAATGATGATTATAAAAATATAAAATTTTAAAATGTATTTAATATATGATTTTATAATTCTATTGGAGATATATATACATTTATATAATGGTGTACTTACATATGTCTTATGCACTTACTTCCATTCAATACGATATTAATATAGAACAAATGTTTATGTTTACGTACAACATACCATCTCTATAAATGGTGTTTTCCATTTAATATATCTATATATTGTACATATTTATATTCTAAACATATATTATAAATAAATAAATTTTTATATTTTTGTTGTTTTTAAATCGTGATCCAAATTATATGATCAATAATAACAAGTTAAAACATGTACAATAAAGAAAGTGATTATTACACGAAATGATATTTTAACATAGAAATTATTACTAAATGGGTAGTATAAAGTCATAAATGAATCATGAATGTTATAATAAATATTAATATGTTTATGGTATAATTTAATAACATACTATGGTCATTATAAAGAAGGTTAAATGTACCCTCATCCAAAATAAAGTGGAAGGTAAGGGTTAATTTCTCAATCTCATTATTATATGAGATTGTTGACATGTCAGTATTTACTGGGACACATTTATTATCCATGTCCATGTATCATAAAATAGTTTTCATACTGATATTTTTATGATACTCTATAAATAAAAAATAATTTCAAATGGTTTAAATATTTATTCATCCAAATAATTCACATTAATGTCCACATTTTCAAAAAAAATTTAAGGATTTATTTATATGGATATTAATTTTTAAAAATATTAGTTCCTTTCAAATGTTTCAATTTGTTTTGGGACACATTTATTCAAAAATTTCTTTAATTAAATTCCTTTAAAAATTGTGTGCCTTTTAAATGTTTTCATGTAAAATAGATATTTCAATAAATGTGTTTTACTAATCATTTTTTAATATGTAAACGTCCTTTTTCGATATTATTCTTGATTGAGGTTGAATTATTATAAATTAAATATTCAATATTGTATTGAATCAGTTATGATATGTATGATTCTGAATGTGCTATGGTTTATAACATTCATGTTTTGTTTTTAATTTGTTCACATTTCATATGCTAGTTTTAATATTAATGTTAATGTTATAATTTAACCTTTTCATATGAGGTGTTCATTGAAATTAGTATGAGATGAGTGGAGCCCGCTACAGTTCCTCGATGCATCAGTTGGTATAATGAGAAAAACTAGTTTCTTGTCATGAGGCTTTGGGAAAAAAATTATTTGTAGACTTAGTATGAGGGCTTGACTATGTGGTTATGTTGTCCGACATTATCCATTCTCTCATTATGAATTTAGTTATTGCATGTGGTTATTCATCTATAAGAATATACATGTGTATGTTTATATGGTAATGTTCGATTTGTTTTTTCCATATTATGTTCATATTCATGTTTAAAAGGCTGTTGTTTTTATTACACACCTTTTGATAAATTTTTATAGGTTCTGCTAAATTATTTACCCTTACTGAGCATCTGAGCTCACCTATTTGTTATGTTTTATTTTACCAAGATCCCAAGAAGTGTTTATGATTTATATAAATGGTTATAAAAAGGGAACCATCACATTCTCAATGGTTTATTTATGTTATGTTGTTTTTTATAAAGTATAATGTAACATTCATGTATGTAATATATTTTCTAACACTACTAAACTAATCAGTCCATCAGGACTTGATTCCTTGTAATCATGCTAATGTATTAAAATAAATAGCTGACTCTATGTAACTAGGGTCGGGGTGTTAGATTTGGTTTCAGAGGATGTTTAGTACAAATCATGTCAACTAGATTTAGAAAAACCCTAATTAAATAACTTTACCATAAGATAGACATTGAGGATTAGTATAGAAGAACATCGTAGAATTTTGGTAATGGTGATATTTAGTGAGTTTTTCAAACAATACATCAGCGTATGGATACAAGCAGGTAGAGGAGGATTTGTCCCAGATTTTCCATGGAGTTAAATGTCTAAAAAGGTGTTTTGGGATTGACCCGAGGGATCATGGTACATGACAATGGGTCGTGCTATTTTATTTTCAATGACACTCCCAGGGGATATTCATAGGATAAATTTACATTTTCTTTACAATCCATTATGAATAATTTATTAATAAATACTTACTCAAGGTATTTTATTATTATTATAGATTATATGCATAATATTTTCAATTTATGTTTGTATTTTACATGTTTAGAATTATTCATTGGGATTATTAAACTAACCAAGTGTATGAAATTGTTTAAAAATGGTTCCCAATATAAGGATTGAGAACTCCAACAATATGTGTGATCCAAATGTATGAAGGAACATATAAATCATGGAATTAAGAAATCATTTATAAGGGAAATAGTCTCCCATGTATTCAAATCATATGAAAAAATTGTATCACATGTTAATAAGATATGTAAATAATTTTCTGGGTCATATTCCTTAGAAAGGAAGCAAGAGAAGAAAAGGATATAAGAGAGAATGATAGGTAAAGGGGAGAGGGGGAAGAATAAATTTTCCATATGTGATAATAGTGGAAAGAATCACCTTGGTAAAATTTTTATGGGAATGGGAGTTTTTTACATGTGTGGAGAAAATGGACACCTGGTAAATGATTTCATGCATAAGAAAAAGGATTCAAATGTATAGTTCTTCATCTACAAGGAGATGGGACCCCATGTGAATCGATGTAAAAAGCATCATATTATTCCCTAAATGATGCTATTGGATAATAATCAAATTATCATAATACAATAGATTTAATGGAATGACTTGTGTTTATATGTTTTTATTAAAGAATTGTTTCATTTGAGTGTTGTGTCAACGATGTACTGGTTATGTGAATTATGGAAATAAATACTGATTTTACTTTTGTACAATAACATTGAGGTGTAGAGATTATATGGTTTTATAAAATATGAATAAATAACATGTTAATCATTTTTGAAAATACATGGTTGATGGAAGGATAAAAATTAATATGGTTCGGATAATGAGATAGTGATTTTTTAAAAATATATGACTGATTTTTAAAAATTATATTCGATATTATTTACTACTTTGAAACTAATTAATTTATTATTTATTCCATTATTTTTGGAGTTTACAATATTTTTGGATATGAGTAATAAATCTAGTGTTCTATAAAGAATAAGGATGTATGAATGTGAGCAATAGGGTTTTATGGTAATTCGAGGTATTACAATGTTTTAAAATAAAACATGAAGAAGGTATCCACATATTATTATGTTTCAAAAAAATCTTCTTCATTGTGTTTAACTTCCTTATAAATTTTAGACTGTGAGTTTGGACAAAAGTATTTTGGATACGAAAAATGGTTGGAATGGATTATTATTGACATTGGATACTATTGTTAATTTCAAAACATCTCTTAATATTATTTTTGTATTTTTATAAAAAAGACATCCTTGGGGTCGGGTGACAACCTGTTGCGTCCGGAAAGGCCGTGAGACTTGAACCTGCAACTTAATGGCAACAATGGTGCATCAACTACCACTGATCTATGAGATGTACTGGTTTTTAATGTAGTTTTTTAAAATATTCAACAAATGAAATACAAATTCATTTTTTTGGAACCCTATACGATTAAGATAAATAGAATATTTTTTAATTTTATATTCATTTGATGTGTAAGATGGGTTTGTTGAGGAATTAGATGAAGGATGAAACTATTCCTGTTAGGTAAATTTTTTACCTATTATTCTCAGATTAAATAAATTACTAAACATTAATTAAGGGATCTTAAAACCAAAAATGGTTTATCATAATACCTTATATTTTGTTTAACCGATGATATTTTAAATCACCATAGATTGATGGATTTGAGGCCCTCAATTTTACACTTATCTGTGATTGATGACCTCAATCACTATCTATAAATATTTATGTTTTTACTTCAATTGTGTGTCTATAATTTCATCCAACGTTCTCCTATTTGAAACCATAATTATGGTGAATTTGTCCTTTTCCTTCCCCTCTAATTAATACTAAATATTATTAACCCTATTATTTATGCAGGTTTTCAAGAAAGTTATTTTTTATATTTAAACATTTATTTTCGAAGAACTATTTAATATTGAGAGGAAGCAATTTATTGAATGATTTGATAATGTAACTCCCAAATATTTCATAGTACTTTATCTCTTTAACTTAATTCAACAGCATGCGCTACCTGTAATACCGAGTTCGAGTGCACTGTGACATACCAAACTAGCCATTTATAAAGTGGATATGAATATTATGAACTGTATTTTGATTTTTATATACACCAAATAATCATAAAATTTATATTATGTGTTTCTTAGAGATAATATAAAGACAAAATAATTTTTTAAATAAGTGAATTATTTATCTTAAAATACAATTTTACCCATTTTTTATAGAGAACCCTTTTTAAATATATTAGTGTACACTATTATATATTCAATTTGATGAAATTATCTTCTTCTTTAGAATCTGGAAATACAAATTCAGTTTGAATAAATTTTTTTGTTTTAATGATAAAATTAATATATTGATGATTAGGGAAAATAATTAATTTTAACAGAAAACAACTAGTTTAATAAAATAATTTATAGTGTTAAATTAATCATTTGAAGGATTTTGATGTATAATTATATAATATTTTTATCATTAAATACTATTTAGGTCATTATAAGTAATTTTACATTTAAAATGGACATAAATAAGAGTCAATTATTTGATTGTTTTTAATTTTTAAAAACCCTTTTTTTTTGTTTTGTCAATGAGAATTAATTTTAAATTAATTAATGCTAACTATATGTTTTGAAATTTGTAAAATAGAATAAATTTTTGAGTTTTTAATATCAAAATTATCTAAGGGGAAATTATTTTTATTTTTCTAAAAACATTCATTTTTTGATAAATATTGAAAAACAATACGTTATTGTTTAAAACTGAGTTTTTTTTTAAAATAATTATTTATTTTACATAATTTTATTTTAATTAAATATATATAAATAATACTTATATTAGTTCCATGTAATTCATTGGAGTCATTTTATAATAATATTGTATATATAAAATATTATTAAACTTATTACATCCTTTTACCCACCTCCCATGAGAATTTCCAAATTTGCATAAAAAAATTATTTTACTGCTTCTGTGGGTTTAATTTTAAAATTCCTAGAGGCACGGTTAACATTAGTATGAATTATGTCGTTTAGTAAGATGAAAATAATTTTTGATAATAATAACTTATGACTTTTTTTACCATATATTAAAGAAAATAAGGTAATTAAATTTAAAAATGATATTATAATTACCCTAAAACATGTCCTAATTCTACTGGATAGGTTTAATTAGAATAAAAAATTCCATAGGAATAAAATATTAAATTATTAATCCACATGAAATATATTAGAACATTTTTATATTGTTAAATTTAAGGAAGTGTTAAAAGTGTTAATTTCATGTTTTCCTATGAATTTTTTTAATATATTTTAATATATAAGATATATTTGACTATAAATATTCATTAGTAAGATAAAAAAATTCTTTCATAATGGTATCTTATTTTAATATTTTAGACACAAAATAAATAAATTTTTTTGTCACACAATGATGATGCGGTAATTACCTTATTGAGGAAAAATGAAAATAATTGATATTATAATTATCCATAAAAATTTTGTTTGTGAATTTTGATGAATTATACTAATTTTATAAGGTTAATATTACATGTTATGTTTGATTCAATGATTTTTTATGTAATAATTCTGTTATGACTCCGACAAAAATCAATTACAAAATAGTGACAAAATTGACATAAATCAGTTTTTAAAACAAATATTATATTATTAAATGATATAATAGTCCTAAAAATATAAGGTTAAGCCAAAGGACATACATAATTATATATATTTCATTAATGAACTACATGGGGTTCTTTTGTCTCTTTATAGTATGTTTATTATCCATATAATTTAATAATACATAGAGATATGGTAAATGTTAACCTTGAGTTAAATCTTAAAGATAAGTTTAATATGGTAATCTAAACTTGTCTAAAACCTATTATATGGGAGGATTTCTACCCATACCCACCTTATCCTTGAAATAAATCCTTTTTTATCCTTTATAAACTGAATATGATTGAATAATAAAATAATATTTCATGTTTTTTCTAAGGTTCTGGTCACCCTTCTTATAAAAAAATACATCCCCTTCTCCAAAATTCACATATCCAAAGACATTTGGCTCAGCCAAACCCTTCACAAATATCCTCCCAAATATCCTCAATTCAACCTATAGGACTTCCCATGAGCATATATCCAACATAATAAACGCTTTTGATTAAATCAAATGGAAACACTCGAAGAAGAGTTTAAAATTTCATCACCACTTTCAATGTTATCGTCTTCTTAAACGTTCTTGTTCGATGTAATTAACAAAACAAAATAATAAATCATGTACTATCTACATAATGTGATGTTATTATAAATATGGTACAACCATATTCATTATTATATCCATCCTATTAGTTATAATGTCACTATGCATGCGTACGTACGGCTTACCATCTCCACGTCATGGTGTAATTTGTTATTCAACACATGGTTATCTGGATGGATATAATGATCAGTAATATATATATAAATAATGAAAATTATTTTTTAATGTCACTATAAAATTAATATTCCATCCAATTCCACCCTTTTAATAATTATGGAAATGATATTGTCTATCGTGAGTACGTACGTATTACCATCTCCGCGACGCGATACGGTTTATTTCAACATTCACCATTCAATGAAGATTATAAAATTATATTTTATTAATAAGTATTCAATATATAAAATAATAATTCTAATGTTTATATATATATATATATATGTGTGTGTATTTATGTACATTCATATATCTTACTCACTAAGTTCCATTCAATACGATATGAAAATGGAACCGACATTTTTGTGTACGTACGACATAATGTCTCCATAAATAGTGTTTTCCATTTCATATATCTATCTATTAGACATATTTATATTCTAAATATATATGATATATAAATCATTTTTCTTATTCTGGATGTTTTTAAATCCTGATCCAAATGATAAGATCAAAAATAACAAGTTAAATCACCTAATATAAAGAAATCGATTATTACCCAAAATGCTAATTTAACCTAGAAATAATTATTAAATTTGTAGTATAATGTCATAAATGAATAATCTATGATGTAATAAATATGAATATGTTTGTGGTATAATTTAATAAAATAATATGGTCATTATATTGGATGATTAACGTACACTCAACCAAAGGAAAGTGTAATGTAAGGGTTAATTCCACAATCTCATAATTATCCGAGATTGTTTATGTGTATGGTATTTTCGTGATATATTTATTATCCATTTCAATGTTTCATAAAAGCCTTTTCAAAATGATTCTTTTTTAGATACTCTTTGACTATATCATAATTTTAAATGGATTGAAAATTTATTCATCCAAAGCCTTCTCATTAATGTCCATGTTTTCAAAATGGGTTTTAATGATTTATATATATTGATATTAATTTTATAAAATTTTAATTTATTTAAAAAGTATCAATTTTGTATGGGACACATTGATTAAAAACTGACTTTAAAAGTCTCCCTTTCAAAATTCTGTGACTTAAATTTTTTCATGAAAAATGTATAATTGTCTCAATGAGTTTTACTAATAATTTTAAACTATTTCAACATTATTATTTCATATTATTCTTGATTGAGGTTGATTTATTATAAATATAATCTTCAATATTGTATTTATTGAGTTATGATATGTTTGACAATGAAATTTTTATTGTTTACAACATTCATGGTTTATTGGTAATGAATTGATAGTTTGTATGCATGTTTAAATACAATTGTTTATGTTATGATTCCATCTTTTCTTATGAGGTATGAATTTGACATAGTATGTGATGGGAGGAGCACGCTAAAGCTCCTCGATGCATCGGTAGGTCTCCTGAGACAAACTAGTGTCTTCGAACAAGGCCTTGGGAAATTATTTTATATATATTCTTCGCACGAGGCCTTGACTTTGTGGATATGAGGTCCAATATTATGCATTCCTTCATTGTGAATTTAGTTATTACATGTGATTATTAGACTACTAGAATATAAATGTTCATGTTTATATGATAATGTTTAATTTATTTTTTCCCTATTAAGTTCATGTTTATTTGTAAAAGGGTATTTTTTTATTACTGAACTTGCCTTAAAAGTTTATAGCTTCCGCTAAATTATATACCCTTACCGAGCATCTGAACTCACCCTTTTATTATAAGTTATATTCCCAGGATCTGAAGAAGTGTTTTGTGATTGATATGCAGGGTTAAGCTATGGTAACCATAGAATTCCAAAAGGATTATTTATGTTGTGTTGTTTGTTCGAATGTATAATGTAATACTCGTGTATATAATCTATTTTCCATGACTACTAAACAGATCAGTTCATCGGGAATTTATTCTTTATAATAATTCCAATGTATTAAAATAATGAATCGACTCCAGGTAACTAGGGTTGGGGAGTTACAAATATTCTGCTTGGTACACATATATAGAATATTAAAGTATAATTTATGAGTATTAGATATTAATAAAATAATTTAATTGAGGAAATTATATAATAAGTGTAACAGAATAGAAAATTGAGGCTTGGGTAGAAACCCCTTACCTTTAGTATAATTGTGTTCTTCAGTACATCTATGTGTCCTAAATAACCAAATTAGATTCATTAATAAATATTTACAAAAATTCTTATATATTTAATTGATTTATTGTAGTCTTATTATGTTCATTCGTGGATGTTTTGATGGGTTTAAGAGGTTCAATTTTATTGTTTGGGAGCGTTTTCTTCATTGGTATTCATGACCAGTTTATTTAAATACAAGTAAAGTTAAACATGTAAGATGTTAATTGTTTTATATAATAGAAGATTTATCTTATTTTTTAACAACTTGATTATTACAAGGTTATAAAATTCATTTGGTTATTTTTTGTGAATATGAATCCTTATATAAATCATTAATGATAATATTGGGGTTTAATTAGTGGTTTTTGATCACAACAATCCCAATTGGATTTAAAAATTATTGTCATGTTTAGAAAAAGATTCCAAATTAATCAATAACTAATTATATATATATAATTTAGTGTATTGTATCCAAAAAAATGGTTTCATGACCATAATTAAATACGGTAATATAAATTGAAATCTAGTCGTCCTTGAATCTCATAAACTAACATATCTCTGATAGTGTTTTCATTTTTTGTATAACAGAATTGGAAAAAAAGAGTTGTTTATGAATTATTCCATTACCAAAAAAAATTCTAGAAAATTTAAGGTACTTTAGTTATCATATATTTTATATATAAGTCGGTGGGGAAGGATAAGGTAAATAAGGGAAATTTAATGAAAAGAAACATTGCGAAATTTCATACAAAACATTCTACAGCCTAAATAAATCACATAGAAAATCATAGAATATTTTTTTAGAGAAAAAGGGATTTCACTTCATTATTAAATAATATGGATCATAAGATAAATATTAAATTAAAAATTACAACATAAGACAATTGAAATTAAAAGTGAATTAAATAAAAAAAGTGCTTGATAAAGAGAATGGTGGTATATTATCTTACCTTGTACTGTAAAACCGAAAACCATATGGTTGGTACCTTGGGGTATTAAAGAAACCATTGGAGGACTTATAGTGGTGTAAAAACCCCAGATATTCAATGATGATGAATTTTTAATGAATGAAGATGTAGCAATGAGTGGGTATTTATTGTCAAAGAGAGGGGGATTTTTTATTAATTTCCAAAGAAACCGCATTAGGGGTATTATCAATACCATGTCCTTTACCATGGTATTTCCAATGGTATTGGCATCATGGGACACCTAATATAATATTTTAATGTACAAAATTTGTCTTGAATTTTATATTAATTATTACATCATTATAAAGACATCAATAATACTAAAAACTCCAAAATGTATTTTTAATATTCATGAAAAACTAAAGTATTTTATAAACTACTCAAAAAGTCAGCATAACCTAATATCTATATTCTGAATTTTATAATGAATTCCAATTTTGTAAAATAGGGTTCTAAATATTATTAATATTATTATTAAATTAAATCATAATTTACTAGAAAAATAACAATTTAAAAACTAAAATTTATTTTAGATCACCTTGAAATATTAATCGTGATCTCATTGTCATATAAACCTATGAAAAAAATTTACAATATGATTTACTATTCATAAGGGTCATAATAATATTCATAAGGGTATGTTACTATTCACAAAAAAATTCAATTATATTATCAGACTCTATATATCTTATTGAACGCAACTGTGTATGATAGTTTTTCAAATTTAAAATCACTGTGGTAGAAAAATTATGTTGACTGGATTGGTAATAACAGAGTGGTTTTTTGTGGAGACTCAGTGGTTCATGCATTCAATATTAAATTTATTTATAAAAAATTTAAGTGTAACATTCACCCCATACTAAAATTACATCCTTTAAATTACCATAATGTTACATCAAAAAAATAATTGGGTAGTTCTGAATTATATGCTCGTTATCCTCCAATGTTGAATCGTCAATTCTATGATTTTTCAAAGCACCATTACAAATTGTGTCATTAAATTCCTCAAAAACTATTATGTGTGTATAGAATCCCTATAGGCTCTTCACAGTAAGAGATATCCAGTTCTAGTTCAATGTATTCATAAGTGATGACATGCATTTGGTGTAGAATTTACATTCTAAATAATAAGAAATGGAATTCATTGAGCACCTTATAAAGGATTGTAGGTATTTTCAAATGATAATACATTGATAGAAATCTTTATAGAATTTATAAGGGTTCATTGTACCAAGGGCTATGTTTCCCTTTCTTCAATAATCATATAACACACTTACCTGGAGATACATTCATGAAAACATGATCTCTATCTTGAAATTATGAATCCATCCTTCAATTATCAGTATATAACTTTTGACTAAATTTATCTCTAATGATATATGTTTTAATAGTATTTACCATCACTGATGTTTCCTCCACATGCTCTGATCCCACAATCTTCCTTTCACAAAAATCATCCAAACATGTGTCGGTATGAAATCTCTTTCCATAAAATGCATTATGTGATGCCACTTGAATGAATGAATGGAAAATATTATTGTAGTAATACTCCACCAAAGGAAAATATTGATCCCATATACCTTTAAATCATGTGAGCATGATCTCAACATGTCTTCTAAAGATTGGAATATCATTTGTTATTTCCCGTCAGTTTGAGGGTGATAATAAGTACTCAATCAAAGCTTAGTATCCATGGTTTTATGATATTTTTTCTATAATTTTTATCTATATCATGGATCATGATTAGTGACTATTGAAATAGGTTCTTTTGGAAGTCTTAAAACATCATTGATATAGTGTCATTCAAGGTAATCATGTAGAAAATCCACCCATATTGATTGGAAATGAGAAGATTTTATAAGTCGATTCACTGTTACACAAATTGGATCATTCTTTCGTAGGGTTTTTGGAAATCCAATGGAAAAAATGGGGCAATTTCATCCCATTTCCATGTTGAAATATGTAGAGGTTGTATAAAATATCTAGGATTTTTTTGTTCCACCTTCACCTATTGGTAGACTAAACATCATGATACATAATAAAAAATTTACCAATTCATGGTGTACCACCAGAAATGTTTATTCAAATCATAATACATTTTAGTACTTACAGGGTGTATAGTGAAATTAAAACTATGTGAATTATCCAATAACTCCATTATAATCTTGGTAATAGAGGTAACACATATCCTTTTACCAAATTTCATAATTCCAGCTTCATATATGACATATTGAAACTTCCCACATTTCACTAAATAAATTTTATTTTCATGTTTCACATCATTAGAATGAGTCAATTTAGTACATTTTAAAAGAAATTTCTGTGAAACCAATTGATAATGTATAGATTTTTCACCAACATTGATAATTTCCTTGTTCATACTTACTATGTCCATGAATACAATATCTCTTTCAATCATCATTTTATTTAAAACTCTATTATCATTCCTTGTCAATTCATCAACTATCGTAATATTCATTCTGTGGTTCTTGTGTGTAGAACAATCATAATCCATGATTAGATTGAGCCACCATATTTTCTTCATATAGACGTCTTTTAATAAGAAGAGATATTTCAGACTTTTTTTGATCTGTATATATCTCACATCTTCTACAATATAGATAGTGTCTCCATATTTTCAGAGAAAATATAATAGCAGGTAACTCACGATCATGAGTAAGATGGTTTTGTAAAAAACAATTACTTAATGTATAGGAAATTAAACTATCGTTCTGCATAAAGACACAACCATGTCCTTTCATTGATGTGTCATTATAGATCCCAAATCCATCATTCTCTGATGGTAGAGTTAGAATAATATAATTCTCTATTACCCTATTTAATTTTTCAAAAAGCTCTTCATTTTATTTTGACAATATTAATATAACCACATTACGTCTAATCCTGGTGATAGGGTAGGATAAACAGGAAATGTTCTGAATGAAACGCCAATAAAAACCAACAAAAAGAATAAATATATGTAAGTGAGTTATTTTTGTCGGTGTAGGCCATTCATGAAATGCCTTTTATCTTCATAGGATCAATAGATATCCCATTTTTAGAGACAATATGTAAAATAAAAGAAAATGATCGATGACAAAATCCACACTTGGTAAACATTCCATATAATTCATTTCTTCTATTAATATTTAGAAAAGTTCTTAATTGGCAGTCATGATCATTATATATATTGGAGTATATAATTATCTCAATAATAAATACCACCACAAATTCGTTTATATATTGCTTGAAAAATATATTAATTATATCAATGAAAATAGAAGGTGCATTAGTATGTCCAAAAGGCATTATTGTAAACATGTAATGGCCATACATAGTTCGAAATGTTGACTTTGGAATAACTTCCTTCCGCACATGCAACAAATGATATCCAGATCAATGTACAATCTTCTAAAAAAATAGGATCCATGAATTAGACCAAATAAATCATCAATGAAAGGCAAAGGATACATTTTCTCTATTCTTATAGAATTAATCTTCATGTAGTCAATGCATAAAAACATAAATCTATCTATCTTTGTAATGAAATGAACATTTGATGACCATGGAGAGAAATTAGGGTGAATAAATCTTTTATCACTTAATTCTTCAAGAGGTTTATTTATTTGTACTAATTCCATTGTTTCCACTCTATAATGATTATTTGATGTAGGTCTTGAACCATGAATTAAATCAATATAGAACTCAATGTCCTTCTCTAGAGGTTTTCATAGTAATTCATTCGGGAAAACATCAATATATTTTTTTCACAATAGTTACATCTTTAATTGAATGTTCCTTTTCTCACTCATTGAAATCGAGTTCTCATACTCCCCAATAATTTCATTTAGATGAGCTACTATTGGTGGATATTGATGTGAATGAGATGGTAATGTTTCTACCCAAAAAATCAGAGATTTCACATAATGCTAAAAAATTGTAGCTTTTTTCTTCTTGTAATATATTTTTACATCATAATTTAAATGCAAATCAATAATATAGATTATGTCAATTTAAATCATGGTTATGAAGAAAATAATATAAGATAAATCACCTTCAATATGCCATAATGGGGACTTCCTGAAACATCTTTATTGCAATAATACTTCCACTATGAGTAATTACAGACCACTATATTATTAAATCCAATTGGAAATGTCAAAATATCTAGGAAAACTGAGAAGATATAAAATAATGTGATATTCTAGAATCAAATAAAGCATTGGATATGTTTTAGGAAACAATTAATGTACCTACCACCACATAATTGGGACATCAATGTCTGCAATTCTTATTACATAATCATTTATTTACTCCCTTTTCCTTCTTTGGGATATGTTTTATTGATGATATAAAAAATCATTTTCATACATTCCCCTCTCTATATAATTTTATCATTGACCATTGGTATATTCTTTCTTCCCCTTACATTCTCGAGATAGGTGGCCTTTTCTCCACAATTGTAAAAAACACCCATACCCTTCAGCTATGTACCGGGGTGTAACTGTCCACAATTATCATTGGGTAGAAGTTCAAAAATTAACTACATTCACATTTTATTATTTCCAATCCCATAGTTTTTAGCATCCATCTTCTACTCAGGATTTCCCTTAAAATAATAACACTTGTAGAATTAATTTCCTGTATTTATATACGATGATACTATATCATCATATAATGAGAAAAATTGGGGAATATATCCCTTATACGGAATGGTTTTAAGCCATAAAAGCCTCAATAAATCATTCTCTATTGATTAAACATGTATTCTACAACATTTATTTCAATCCTTATGAATTTATCTTCATAAATTGAAATCCTCTCATCATCTTTCTACATTTGTTTTAAAAACTACTTTTCCATATCTAGTCTCAATTTTCGATGGATATATTTTTTAATTAATATTTCCTTATAATCCATCCATTTAATTTCATCTATTTGATCCTCCAAATTTTCTTTTGAATTAATGACCACCACTGATCCACATCTCTCAATGGATGATAATATTCCATGAAAACCTTTTATCTTTTATTACAACCAAACATGAGAAATATTATCTCTAATAAACATATCTACTACTCTTATAAAATGTATTGTAGATTAGTTTTATAATGGAGGCTATTGTCACATAATGTATTGTAACATAACTCATCCATGTTGTGGATAGGGATTATATATTTGTGTAAGGTTATTCTTAACAACCCGAGTTCACTATCCTAGTATAGTTATTTGTTTCTTAGCACCAGGAAAAACACTACAGACAACAAAATTATCTTCAATTGAAGGGGAATCTATACATGGGACATGCACGTTCATGTGGTTTCAATTACTTCTACTAGGATCCATTTCTAAATAATGGTATATAGTAGATTAGATTATAAATCGTAATATATAATCTCAACATATAAAAATACATTACATAAATTGAAATCCTATTCATAGCTAATCTCATTATCATAAACAAGGTTTCATTTAGGAAAATTTTACATTTAATTCCTTCATAATGGTTTGTAATGAAAATGTGAATTATCCTAAGAATATCCCCCTAGAGTGTCAACCCAGGTGCGCAGTAAGGCCCATTTTCATGTACCAATATACCGCGAGCTATGCCTAATACTCCTTGTCTAAGTTGTTACTAGTATGTACATATATTCCAAAACCATTCCCTCTTGTATAATCTATATACAAAAGCATTTTCTATAAATATCCACAAAAAATATTGCATAACAAAATTCCATGATGTGTGTTTATGTTTATCCTGAACGTATATGTTATGTTTTTGTTCCCCAATCTATATTTTCTAGATCTTTTTTCTATGTTTTTGATTGACTTCTTGTGATACCAACTGTAAAGACCTGAACCCAGTTTCCATGATCCTGTTTCCTAATTAATTAAATTACCATGACTACAAGAGTGTTTTATCCCAATGGAATTAATAATTTAGTAGTTTTGGAAAACCGGATACATTTATAAGTTACACATTAAAACTTGAAATGAAAAAAAATATAAAAATTCTATTTACATAATTTAAAACTCCTATGATATCCCTTCATGTCGTTCATAATATATCTATTTCTATCCTATAAAAATGAAACATTAGAAAGGGTGGAGCTCAAATGCACAATATAGATCAACATTGCAATGTAAGACATCATAAAAAACATTAGGCATGATGAATAACTAAAAAAATCATATACCATTAAAAATGAACTCTAACAAATTATTGTAGGAATACGAGAAGAATAAATACATCAAAAATAAATAATAATCATTGTTATTATATTAGTATGATAACATCATGAACTTTCAATTACTAGTTCCTCAATGAGGGAATGCAAAATAACAATCATCATAACCATACCATCATGTATTTGTTACAAGACCTTAAATAATCCTTTTTTCATGTCCTCATCCCAATACCATTATTTTTCTAATGAGACCTACCGATGCCTCGAGGGACTATAGAAGGACCCACCCATCACTTACTAAGTCTACTTCATTCCTTATATTATGTGTAATCGCTAACCATTCATAGTAAATTGGTGAATGTTTTAAAGATAACAGATCTATTGTAAAAATAATAATAAAGCATTAAATTAAATATGGTAGATTATATAAAAAAATATTAATCCAAATAATACATAAGAATAAAATATACTATTGAAATATATGAAGTTAATCTTATAAAATGATCGAGTAACGCTTCAGATAAATACTCTTTTTCTATGAAAGGAAGAGTTATCTTGGAAAAATACTTTTATATAACTAGAAGTGATTTAAGATTTTATATTCATTATAAAATGAGTTATTTTAGAATTATTATGGTTTTTTAAAACATATTTTAGAGTCTCTTTGAGTGTAGGTAATACTTTGAGATATTCCTGTGAATCGAGCTAGTATTTCAGGAACAATTTTCGAAGTATCGTTATAAAACATATATGTCCTCATAAATGAAAGTATGATTCCGGTTGGTAAACATATATATAAGATTCACATAAAATTTATAATTTATAAGTATGAATAAATTAAATTTTATTTTAGGTATGTAGATAATTAGAGTAACCCAAATGAAAATTGAGGTTCGAGTAGAAAACCTTTATCATAAGTCTGATAGTGTTCTTCACTTGATAATAGTGTTTTGGATTACAAAATTAAATTAATTTATTAATATTTCCATTACCTATTATTTACGTAATTGATTTTGTATAGCCTTATTATGTTCATTCATGGCCTTCTTAATGGGTTTAATAGGTTTGTGTTTATTCATTGGGAGTGTTTTCTTCCTTGGAATTCATGACTGATTTACTAATATACATGTAATGAAAAATATGTAAGGTTAGAATGATTTCCAAAATAATGATTCATTAAATTTTTTATCATCTAGAATATTACATGGTTATAAAATACATTTGGTTATATGGAGTGACAATGAATCATTATATAAACACTTAATGATAATTTTATTGATTAATTAGAGAGTTATGATAACAATGAACTCATTTGGAGTTTTATATTGTGGAAAATAAATTCTTGATCCTTAAATAAGTTATAATACATATATTATAGTCTATTTTATATTTCAGAATAGTTCCATGACAAGATTTTAGTATTTTAATATAAATTGAAAACCTGTCATCCTTGAATGTTATAAATTAACACATCTCAGATGGTCTTTTCATTTATTGAATAAATGAATATTAAAGTATAGATGATGTTGAATTATTCCATTATCAAAAGAAAATACTTGTAAATTTCATGTATTATAGCTATCATAACATTTTGATGGAAGGAGTTGAGGTATGAAAAATAAAAGAAAGAAACTCTAAAAAAATTAATGTTGAGAAATCCATTAATAACATTCGACATCCTAACAATGAAATAAAAAAAATCATAATAATTTTTGATGAGATAAAATGGATATCTAATAATTTATACATAATATGGACATTAAGGGGGATCTGGAATGAAATATCCCAACATAAGACATCTGAAATTCGATGATAATAACATTGAATAGTGTTCTTGAAAAAGGGAAGGATTGTAGATTCTTTTACCATGTAGAGTAGCACCTAAAACATATAGGTTGGGACCATAGGGGATTGAGGAAAAATTGGGATGACACTTAGGGAGATAAAAATGTCATATATTCATGTATGATTAATTTTTAATAAATATAAATTAATTAATTAGTGTGTATTTATAGTAAAAAGGTTGGTGGTTTTTTTATTAATTTCAATGGTCACATCATTAGAGGTATTTGATAAACCATGGGATTGCATATAGTATTTTCCTATGTTATTAGCCACATGGGAAACCTCATATCTTATTTTAATTTACAATAGTTAAATAGAATTTTTTATTAATTTTTACCTCATTTTGATGTTATTAATCATACAAAAAAATCAAAATTGTGTTTTTACTATTCACAAAACTAGGTATTTAATAACATTTCAATAAATTCAGTATAAAATAATTTCAAATTTATGAATTCCAAAATGAATTATTTTATTTTAATATTATTTTCTAAAATTGATTAATTTAATTTTCTATAAAATCATAATTTATTTTGTAATTATCTATTTTAAATTATAATCCATTTTATATCACTATGAAATATAAATAAAAATTTTATTATCTTAAAACCTCAAGGAAATAAAATATTAATATGATTTACTATTAATATGGTTCTTATTATTATTCATATTACTTTTCATAATGTTATGTTACTCTTCACCAAAACATAATTTTTTCTTATTAGACTATAAATTTCATACTGATTACAATGGTGTGTGTTAGTTTTTCAAATTTCAAATCACAATAGTGGAAAAATTATGTTTACTGAATATGTTGAAACAAAGTGGTGTTTTTCGGGGAGTCGGTGTTTCATGAATTCAATAGTAACATTATTTTTAAATCCTTGGGGTGTTACATAACCACAAAATCCATGAAGTTGGATGTGCTACAATTGATTCCTAGGATTAAGTCTATATTGTTTTTTCATGGATGGTTCTCTCTGGGATAATAAGTCGAAAATTCCTCTAGAATTGGATAACCTGGAAGCCTCATAAGTATTCAATTTCCCAAATAATTTTTATATAGTTCTAGAACCTTATAAAAACCTTATAATATGATAACGATTCAATGTAAAATTTAGGTGGTGGGTATGTTATTAGTGTGTTTTAAGTTCAAATTGATTCAACCCTGAATGTAAACTCATACGAGTGTCGGGGAAGGAAATGATTAATGTAACATGTAGAGCTACTGCACATGGTTTCAAAAAATTATGACCTTCCCTAAAATATATAAAGAATTCACAAAATAATCCAAATTTATGATTAATGTTTCCTAAATTTGTGTTTTTAACACCATATTAGATATTACATTTTGAATGTGTGTTTGAGGAGTAAATTAACAATATGTAAATTTTCAGCTCTCTCATTTAGGGATTTAGTAATTTAACATGTGAAATGATAAAATTCTTTTTTATCCCATAAAATGAAATGTATTATTTTCAAAAATTACATATAATTAAATGGATGAAAGTTATGTTAAAATATTATATATTTACTTAATTTTATTTTATAATGTAAATAAATATTATTAAAATAAAATATGAAATAATATATCTTATATGATAATTACATCCCCAAATGATTAAAAAATTTGGAAAATTATTATCATATAATTTTAATCAATTATAGTGGTGGTGGTTAAAATATAAACTTCAAAATATACTAACGTAAATATTTTTATAAATAAATTGTAATTTTATTTTTATCGACACCCATTTAATGATTTTATATTGTATAAAATATTCAATTTTTATCATTATCGAAAATTTTTAAGGGGGACCCAAATACCATTATGTTTAAAGGGTTTTATCAAAACATTATATTGAATGGTGTGTAGGATTATTTGACATTGTATATTGGAACCAAAGGAATTTTTCAAATGAGTAATGCTAATAATTGGTTGTCTATGTTGTCTCCCCAATGTGAGATGATACATTAAAATTATTTGAATTTATGATTTTTATTTCAAATATACATTACCTTGATCTTAATATATATTATTCTAAAAAATATATTTATATATCTAATAAATTTTATAATAACATTTTTTGAAAAAAAATATTACCATATATTCCAGAAGGGTAACTCTAAATTTTTATATATTATTGATGGGAAACCTGAAATTTTCTTATGTTTCACAGAGTTATATCAAAATATTATTATATTTAATAATCTTAAAATCTAATTATGTTATGTTATTTATGGTTAACATGAATATTTATTATGTCAAAAATGGTTTACAAAAAATTTTCTTCTATAAGAGTAATATAATCTTTTGTAACTATAATCTAACATTATGTAATGGTTATGTTAGGGGAAGTTATATTTATATATGGGAGAAAATGTAAATTTATATATGATATAGGGTTACAATTATTATTCTATTTTTCATTATAATTTTATAAAAATATTTCAATTTTATGTTATTGGTAAAATTATATCGGAAATATTACTTCATCATTTTTTGTGATTATTTTTAAAACATTATTTGAAATTAAAAACATTTTTTCAATTTTTGGAAAATGTAAATAATTTTAACTATTAGATTCTTTAAATATATAACTAGAGACTCATGATTTGATGTGACCATTATAGTTGTATAATCTATACCATTGTGTAGGTGCCCTGTAACGGGGTTATCCATTTCATTTTGAATAGGGTTCGACATTGGCCTCCATATTGGTTACAAGAAATTCATGTTTGTCAGAAGAATGGTAATGTCAAAAAATACAAAAACATTATACTACTCCCTAACATGCTTCCATAGCTAACTATAGTAGTAGTAACTACTATCTAGTATCCAATCCAGATCAATGTACTGCTTCAAAGAAAAATGTACATGATAAAATAAAATGATTTAATGGGTGAAAACATATCATAATTCCAAAATGTTACTGAAATCATCATAACATTTCTCTAGTAGAAGGATAATCACATGACCATTAAAACTGGTCATATGATCATGCCACTCAGTTATTTGAAATTCATAATATTTATAGAAAAATTAATGAACAAGAGATTATGTATCCTCATGAATATCTCAATTAATTTTACATGGGAAATGGAGACCATATCACATCACTATATCCATAACAACTTCAATCTTATTTCCACAATCCACAAAATATATTATAGTCTCATAGAAGGAATCTAGTAATAAACCAATAATTCTAATTTATTACAATTTTTTAATATTATATTATAATTTTGGTTCTTTTAATAATCATATAATATAATATTCAAAATTACCTATGATTTGTAATTTTTTAACTCCTTTGAAAACGAAATTAACAAATTCTATGGATTTTTTCATCATATGTCCATATCACCTCAAATAATCATACACTACAAAGTAATTATCTTTTGGAATTTTCATCTTATAAACATTTAATTCTTTATAATCTATCAGAATGTATTTAATTCATGATTCAATCCCATAGTGTTGATTTTTGAATACTACCAAACAATAAATTATCCAAAAAAACATTCCAATTACTATTATAACTATTTTTCAAACAAAAATAATATATTTAAACAATTGTTTAAGAATTGCTTTTTCAAGGAATCATCATAAATCTTCATTCATAAATTTAATGTAATGTGTTGAGAATGGTATCAGGGATAGTAAGTTTTCCGTCTCAATTAAATACAATCTATATATATTACATCCTTGATTTCATGATGATGAACTGAAATAAAGAAAATACAATCTACATCTATCAAAAAATTGCTAATGAATACTAATGACTTGACCAAAGATGAGATGCTTTCTATCATGAAAATTGCAAAAACCAAAGGTATAGGGGCTTGATTAACAACTTTTTTTGTTGAATTAATTTTATTTTAGTGCGATTTCCTAGAATAAATGTTCCAAGAATCATCATAAATGTCTTCTAATTTCTAAAATAAGCCACTCATTGTGAAAATGTTCAAAAAATCAAACAAACACTATTGTGAACCAATTAAATTTATTATATTGGTTATAAAATTCAATAGTATGTAAATGAAAAATTACAATATTATTATTCTTTATGATCTCCATAAGATGTTCTAAAACTCAGTAAGAGTTATCCTGGTGACCACTAACTTTTACAATATCCTTTTATCTTGTCACCCATGACTTCTAGAAATAGATTTGATACTAGAATGTTAGATTCATTCTCCCTACCACTAGAATAATAGTATTATAATTACATGCCCTAATCAATTAAACAATAATATTTCAAATTAATTAATCATCAAGTAATGTGTGACATGATATCCCCAAGGTGCTTCATTAATTCCCTATAGGTCTCTTAAAAAGAAAATTTTAAAAAAATCATATGTAGTACTCTATTAATTAATATTTTGTAATCTAGTAGGCCACGATCGATCCTCATGAATGTTGAATAAGTTAATTTAGTTTTTCAAAATATTAAATTTTATTAGATTTTATGAAAGTGGTGAGAAATATATGGTTTGATTGAATTTTAAAAACAAAATGTAGAAAATAAAACATAGAAGATTGGTTTGGATTGAGAATAAAATTGTAAAGAATATTAGTGTTTTATAATATAGGGGACCAGGTGAAATTGTATTGAGTAAAATATGTTTCTTAATTCATTATTATTTTTTGAGTCGATACGAGAAAGATCCAATGGCCATAGAATCCCCTAATTGATGTGAAAATTCCATATTTCCCATAGTATGGAAATTTAGGTCATTGTTGAATCATGATTTTCTCAATACCATCTTTAAAATATATTTCACATAAATTTTAAATTGATAATTCCTTATTTAGGGATGTTTGTTATGAAATTTTAAGGTTTATTCTAGTTTCAGTTATAAATGCTCATTATAAATGAAAAATAAATGGATTTGATGTTGAAGATATAAATTAGAAAAAAATAAATGAATAAATGTAATAAATCAATAAAAAACATTACCATTTATATGAAATTACCCTTGCACTATGTGAGATTTCCCAATCATTTTAGCAATGAGAGGCTTAGAGGGATATATAAGATAAAGAAAAAAAAGAATGTACTCAATGAGGTCACCTCAAATTTCTCCATGATTTGGTCTCTAATAGATATATATCTGAATTTCCCAAATGGTTTAGCCTAGATATCCTTTTATAGTCACCATAGGGGCTTATATAAAATAAATACTGGAAATTTATTTGATATGTAACGTTTTTTCAGGATGTGTATTCCTGATATGAGTTTTCCTCCATCATTTTGAATATCTGGGAATCCATCATGATTTCTATTTAGAGATCTAGATTTTTTACTTTTTTAGTGACATACATTTTGGGCACATGTTTTGTAATTATAAATCAAATCATGTAATGGCTTCACGACATTAAATGTCATTGCTTTGCTTCATGGTATATTCCATGCTATGAAATGAAACACAAATTTGTGTAATATTGTTTCATGACGCGTAATTAATTTTTCTATCTAGATCTTATGTCCAATTGGTTCATTAGTTTGAAGAATTATATGTGCTCCATGATCGTACTAAAAAATCTAGTGTCGTGAGACATTTCTCCACTCATGGGGTGAAAAGTCTGTTTACCAAAATTTTTCCTCTTTTCTGTTGAAAAAAGTAATTCTATCATTCCATAAAACATAAAAATGGTTAATATTTCCAATATTTGGAAATAATATTCATTTAAAAACAAAAATAAATTCATTAATATATCAAAAAATATCTGCATGAAATACCCTTATCAAATACCCTCACACATGAATTCATACGTATCCTCAAGGATGTAATCTCTACATTCTACAATGAAAATTGACCTAACCATAGTTGAAATTAAATTTAAACAAAAGAAATTGTTCAGATGGAATATTAAATTTTAAATAATTACATATAGAAAATTCATCAAAACCTCGCTTTTCCAAGAATAAAAATAATCCATGTTTTTTGAATTCCCTCTTTTAAAATATCTACACTTCATCAGTCATCTATCATCATTTTTTAATTCATTAAAAATATGCATGCAACATTCAATTTACCAAATTTTTAATTTTTTTCACTAATCATCTAATCAGGGTACAAATGAAAAAAGATTATCACATTTTTCGTGAACGTGTATCTTACCATAGGTATACAAGTAATCTAAAATATCCACCACATAATGACAGAACAACAATTAATCTAAAGTGATTCATTGATAAGGATAAAATGATTCTGAGTATTTTTGGTAGGGAGGTAAATGATATTATCAAATAAGACTCAAAAGTCCGTTTCAATGAAAATTTTATTTCATGATAATAAAAAATATGTCACTAAAAACCCCACTTAAAAGACGTGAATTCTCTCTCCCCAAAAATTATCAGAGCAGGATCAAGTCACTTGTAATAGTAATGAATGAATCATATTCTCTTTCCATTTTTTTCTATTATTGATATTCTAAATGCTATTCTTAGAAGTAATCTAACATACACCCAATAATGACATATTTTCAAAAGATCATTGGTCTTAAAATGGTGATTTTCATCCACCCAAGACATAACCCAAATTTCTCACCATTATAGGAGATTTGAATAATAAAATACAATGAAATAATCTTTACCACTGCCCCAAAACATATTGAAAAATCCCAATCAAAATTTCCACAATGTAATATATCCTTGTATTATCTAAAATAACTCCCACACTTATTCTTGTAAAAATAATACAAAACATTTAATAGAAGGTAGGAATGGATAACATAGGCTTTTAACTTGTTTAACATTCTAACAAGGCTATTTATAGAATCTACATGCATAAAAACGGATCAATGTAAAGTGTATCTCAAGATATGGGGGTAATAAAAAGATTGTTTCAGTCATTTTAAAGGGGATTTTGTGTGGTCATAAATTCAATAAGATGAAAATTAAATTATAGATGAAAATAATGACTCAATTTCATTAGATATATATAACAAGAATAATATTTAATATTAGGCTCAATGGATTTATCTTGAACGATATTATTGGATATGAATATTAATCATTAGAATACATATAAACCACTAAATCTATTAATGATAATATAAGTAATTTAAATCATGGAAAAATCATAGAAAACATTCATTTAAAATGATTAATATGAACTCAAAATCTTGATTTATAAAATCCTAATCCACATGGTTATATTTAATAATTCATTCTCACATTATTCTTATTCACATTTGTTGAGAAAGATTAATAATTAATTGAATGATATTTGTCCAAGGTAGTTTTTTTATCCTAGTTAAATTGATTAAATCACTAATAAAACGTGCTAAATGAAATTGGAAATTAAATATATAACTAATTAAAATGTTGGGAAGATAATAGAAAATAAAAAAATGTATACTCTTACCCATGTGAAAATTAATTTTTTGAATATTGTTGTGCTTGTACTGCCTGATCCAAATTCAGAATGTGTAATGTGTCATAAAAATTCGAAGTGGTCTTATAGTATCTCTTCCTTAAAAATTTTTCTACCAGAATGGGTTGTTATTTTCCTAAAAATTTAAAAAATACCTGTGAAACAATAAGATATTATCAATTATGTGTTAAATATTTATAGTGAGGGAAAGAACGCATCTAAAAATATAATATAAATAATGAAAACAAAAAACATGGGTTTCATCTCTAATGATCTTTTGTTTACCATCATTGGCTTGACTTTAACAATATCAAATTCATATCACATGAAAAACTATTGAATTTTTTTTCCTTTTTAGGGTCCCAAAATTGTCTCAGTTATGTGCTATCCACATTTGTTAGCCCCTCCCCATCTTATATGAAATGATCAATTCTTATCGATGGTAGTACATTCTTGATATCAAATGGACTGGCCCACCATTTCGTCCACAATCTTGTTCAACTAAATTGTATATCATGTACCATACATAAATGTTTATATTTATATAATGTTTTGGGGTTTATCACTCCTCTAGTCTCTGTGGTCTTGTTCTTTAACTTCTATTTCTTCTTCAGTCGGTCATATTCTTTCATGACCTTATCGAATTTATGAACTAAATCAATTTTAGAAACATCTTCATTGTCTAGTGTATATTTTTCTATAAAATCATTCTCCTCTTTCAGACCTAATTTCTTCATTGCCCAGTGGATGTTGAAACTTACATGATCACTTCATAATCTTAGATAAAGTTATCCGTTTTGAAAATTGATCAACGCAAGCCCTAGGACTAAAATGGAATTCCTATAATGAGTGAATTTCACTCATCTTCCATATCAAATAATTGTACATCCATTAAGAAGTATAATTTTTCCACCCAAATAAGGATATCTTTGAGAATCATCTTGGAGATTTTACTACTGAATCGTCCAATGATAGAGGTACTATAGTAAGCATTAGTCCATCGTGTCCCAGAATCTTGAATGTTGTGTCTGACATGATATTGAATCTTTTAACTAACTCATGTAAATCAATTCATCGTCGATTTTCTCTGATATATAAATGTATTGAAATGCTACCCAATTCCATTTTCATCATTGGTAGGTAATTTTATGGCTATACTATATAAGCCCATGTGAGTGTATTGGTCCCAATATCTTCCAGCATCCTCTTGTTGGTTACCCACTCTTTCATAAATTTCTTATATGTCAGCTTGTTTACAAGATTCTCTAAAAAATTTATATTAATGTTAATATTGGTAAAGTGTTCACAAAGATTAACACTCTGAATTTTTTTCAGTTACACCATTCATTATAGAAAATTTAATTTTTTCATCGTCAATGATTTTCTTCATATTCTTTGTAACCTACCAGTTCATTGTTGGATCCCACTTCTTTTTCATACATTGTTTATTTTCATGAATACTCTATAATTCTTCCTTTTGATTTCCATCAACTTATTTGTTGTAAATATTTAATATATCCATGTGGGTGTTCTTCATGGATTCAATCATTTTTCATATGGGTCTCTCTCTATGATGTTCATTAATTTGGCCAACATGAATATCCAAATTCCTTAATGTTCCTTTTTGATTAAATGTTTTTTTCATTGAGTAAAAAACTGGATGAGTCTGTTATTGTTTCCATTACATCTTCCAGTTCAAGGATCTAACTTGTTTGTGAGGTCCCATAATATTCTTGTTGTCGGAACGCTTGTGGTCGTTTATGAAACACCTTTCTTTGTTAATGGTCTAGTATTATCCTACCTGAAAATCGATTTCTCTAGTTAAAATCTATGTTATATTAATCTACTACACACATTACTTTTGGTTTTTGTAACATGACCATCATGATGTCCATCATTATGGTCAGTGAATTCAGTTGTGTATCCATGCAGTAATTTTTTTTGGATTTCATGAATTCCTTTTTGCTGCATTCCTACTTTTTTCCCCTAAAATCTATTACACTCTATTCATCCATATTGTTGTAGCTCAGTTCCTACGACATATTCATTAGAAATTATCTATCTAAATCATCAATAATTGATCCTTGTTGTAATTAAAAACCATTATTGAATTCATGGATAAGTCATTATTTCTCAATTCCAAGAAGGTGTCATTTGTAGTAATTTATTTATATTGTTCCCGCATAGGGTACAATGACTCATCTTAAAATTGAAAACTATTTATAATGTTTACATGTATATCCATTGAATTATACTATTGAAATAAGTGTGTAAGGATATATCTATCCAACTCATATCATTGGTTATAAAATAATCCAGTAATATTTGAATACTATCTCAAGCACAATCGAGTAAAAAATTCAGAAATGGCAGAGTCTTACAATGACAATTGAAATGTTCCAGATTTAGAATGTATCATAGTTCTTGAAAAAAAATCCATAATATTTTATTTTATCTTCATGAAAAATTTTGATGAATTTCATGATGTTTGAGATCATAGAAATGATAGCTTGAATTATTTTGAAGTGGTTTTCAATTATGGGGGTCTTATGATGCATGGTTGAAATCCAATGTTAGATTGACGTATATCGTATTTGAGTATGCTATTTCCTTGACCACATTAAATAACCATAGTACGATTGTTTTATTTCATTAACTCTATGAATGTATTTACTTTATTCTTCATGCTTGGTTCAGAATTGAGGGTGTCCTTGATGATGTCATTGCCCCCTACCCAAGTGTTGAAACTATCCATGAATGATTTTTATCTGAGAATTGCATTAAATAATACCGAGAATAAAAAATAGAATTTGAAATAAACCATCAAAAATAAATTAGAAATTGATATCCTTAAAACTAAAACGAAACCATCCCTAGTAATAGCTCCAGTTTTATAAAACAATGGGGCATTATTAATTCCCCACAGGTATATGAAAAATGAAATTTATAAAAAATCACCTGTGATACAAAATTAATTAAAATTTAGAAAATTAGTTGGTTGATATAGATACATAATGAATGTGAATTAGATTGTTTTTTTTAATTATTTAATTTCATTAGACCGGAAGAAAGTTTTTGAAATAATATGTTTTTATTGAAATTTAGAAAACTAATAAAGAAGGAAAAGTGAATCATATTAGTTTGGTCTGAAAAACTATTTTTAAATCATGTAGGTGTTTAGTAATGTAGCATTTAGGTGAAATTATATTAAATTAAATAGGATGATTAATTCATTCTAGGTGTCAAATTCATGTAGATAAAGATACAATGGTCATGGAATCCCCTCCTTAATTTGGAAATTCGTTTTTTACATTGGTACGATAATTTAGGGTGTTTTTGAATCAATTTTGTATTCATAAAATATATAAACATGATTTTCCTTAAATTTGTTAATTTCAATTCATTCTTTAGGGTTTTATAGTTTCCCAATTTTATGGACTCTTCTCATTTTATTCATCAATGATCATGAAAAATGAAAAAATTGGATTGGATGTTGAAGATGAAAATTATACAAAACAAATACATTATTAAATGAAATAAATCCAAAGGAACCTTCCCCATTATATTAAATTATCCTAGTATAAGCTATAATTACCCCCTCATCTTAGTGATTAGTGTTTTATCAGTAACAATAAAATAAAGCATAATGAAAAGAAACGATGAACTCTTGGATGACATAACATCTCACTCCATGCTTTTGTCTCTAGAGGATCAGGATATGAATCCCCTATAGTAGAAGGATGCTCCTCCCTTTATAAGAATCATATGAGTTCATATTAACAATTTTCTCGATTTATTATTTTATTAGACATTGTTTAATCTTTATTCATGTTTCCACAATGATTTTTCAATCTGCACAAATCACGCACAAATATCATTTTAAAATATGGAATTTCCAATCAATTCAAAACTGTAATTGGGAATGAAAATGTGTAAATGACATTAATAGTGTGTAACCTCATGATAACATGTCAATACATATCTTCCTTAATTGATAAATACAATACGTGTAATGAGATTACACAAAGTGTAATCACTCTGGTCAATATTTTCCTTTTTCAAACATCCTCAAAAATCTATTCTCGAACCGCGAGCCAAGAGAAGCGTCTTTTATCTCCAGTATTCACCCCCTTTCATTCCATTTTTACATATTCATTATTTCATACAAATAATCATGAAACATGTAAATTGGATCACAAATTAGCATGAATAATAAATTAAATACTTAAATTAATATATTAAAACAATCAAAAATGTATACGTGAAAAAAGTTTATAATGATACAATGATAAGCTTTGATCAAACATACATGTGGAGTAAATTTATTAATATTAAAATAGTGAATTTTTTTATCAATTATTACTTTAAAATGGATCTAGATGTCTGTATAAAATTTGTCACAATAGAACATAAAATAGTACTTCTTCGAATCTTCACCTATAAAAATATTATATTTCATTATGACATTGTTTTTTTCGAAATATTCATTATGTAATTTCCATCAAAGTCTCATCCAATATAAAAAACACCTTTAAAAAACCATGATTCATTCTAGGTGTAATTATCGAATGTTATATAATATGAGTCATAGATGACTAGTAAAATTGTTGAAAGAAAGTCAGTCCCTCTATTGACTATTATTCAAATAGTGGAAAATGGATCGATGTTAAATTAAACCTCACTGGGGTTGGTCCATCATGTTATTATATATTTAGTTTTTTTTCAACACCCTCATCATTTTCTTGTTCTGAATTTTATTCATCCTCACATATTTCCACCATCAACTCTATGTTATGTGTATTACTATCTGTGATAAAATGAGAATATATATGATACATGAGGATATGAATGTTTGGATTGTGGATGTGATGAAGAATATACTATTATTTATTGAACATCCTAAGCTGTTATAGTTGAAGGACATTAAATTATATCATTAATTCTTATGGAATAAATTGAAAATGTAATGGATGATCTATAGTAACTATAAGGATATAGAAATCTATTAATTTTTCATTCGAGGGATTCTTAACCAATAAAAATTTGAGTACTATATCATCAATATCGGTCACATCATAGGTAATATATTAATATAAATAATTATGTTGTAGTTGTATAATTTTTATCTTCTCGTCCTATTGATTATTCGTGAATTAAATCTTTAGAAGAGTCTGGCATTAAAAGGATTATAAATATCTAAACTCACTATGTGTCATAAAAGTTTCTAGTTACATAATATAACTATAACCATATTCAGTGTTATTTATCTAACCATTTCAATAAATATAGGTTTCCCTATTTTTATTTATTATATAACCTTGTTATTAATTATATATGTTGAAAAAAATTATATGAATTTTAAATTTGGAAACATTTTTTTATTTTAGTATCCCTAGAAAAAAAATTATTTTCCACAATCATAATTTCCATAAGTAATTATATTTCCTAATGTTAATTTAAATTATAATAAACAAATCCCATGTGAGTATGAAACTATGTTTGTTGGTATGGATCTTATTCATACACTATTGCATTGTAAAATGAAAACCCATCACACCCTCTTTGGGGTTATTAGAACTGGTTACAATCATTCCATAGTTTGTATCGACTAAAAAAATTTAGGTTGGGATGCTATTTATCATAAAACAACAGTCTTGTACTGGTTTTGGATAATTTTAATATTTAGAAACCTTTAATTTTATTCTCAATCACAACATTGTTAGTAGAATTTATCATATATCCACTACTTCGTCATATTTTCCACTAGTGATATGTCCTACTGATCATTAGTATCCCCCAACAACCATGAAGGCATAACTTCCTCACATTCTTTCTCAAAAACACAGGTTAATTCAAATATATATTGTCCCTCTTCACCTTTATGATATAAAATTATGTGTATTGGGGCATGGTTATATGAGGAACATCAGAGGTGAGAAACTTATATGGAGTCAAAAGGACTATCCCAATCAGTTGAACCGAGATACCTAACTATCCATAATACAATATGGGTATATATATATAATTCTAATGATACTTGGTATAGGGGTTTACCTAGTATCTCAAATCTGTTAGCTCCATATTATCGATAACATACAGACCATTCGGTAACATTAATAATGACCTATCAGAACCCCCAGCATTCTCATGAAAAAACATAATTTCATTAAAATACTCACCAATGAAAATGGAAACATGCAATTTTTTACATAGAGAGTTTTGACAATACAAAGATATTCATTTACCTCTGTTGTCAGAAAAATCATAGAATCCCATGAAATACCCATGTAAGGGAATCTCACAAATATATAAAAACAACAATGCAATTAAGAGAAACAAATCTAAATTATGGATATCTACATCCTCTTTCATAGGAATCAATAGGACCCAAAATGGCCTTCCAGGAAAACTATGTGACACTATAAAAATGAATCTATTGTCACCTCATGACACATGTCTTTCCTATCAATCATTGTTTTTAGAAGGAAAACAGTATCCCAACTGCTTTTAGTTACCCCATGGTCAATAATCCAAAATGCCTCTGGGTTTTATAGACATCAAGAGTCCCTAAAAACAATTTCCTTTTAAGTATATGTTATTGATCATTCCATCTTTAAACCATAATATTTGAGAATTGAACTCTTTCCCATAACATTTCACCTCTCTTGAAGAAACTCCCTAAGTCTTGAAGCCTCATAGCATCATTTGGTGCCACATTGATCTATTTTATGAAGGAATAAGTAGTGGTATCTTAGATAATCCTCAACCTCATTTTGTGTTTTTTGGGATTATCACTATCATTCAATAAATGTATTCAACATATTTAGATAAATTCCTTCGAGGTCCATCAGTTGTGGGAATGTCTGTAGTTGGGGGGTGAAAAATATTTTTTCGGCATGGAGGTGTGTTTTAAAATAACTTTAAACCATGACTATGAATGTGAATGTGCATATTACCATTAATTTGATTTCATATGATTTTTTTGATTACTTTCCCTATATATCTTTATGATATATGAATTTTTTTAATATTAATTTTAGTAATTATTATTTTGTTTGAATGATAAGCTATTTATCTATACATCATTAGTCAATGAGGATGTTTGAAAATTCTTTTCTATTTCTCTTAAATTCAATGAAGATTCTACTTTTGTTTTTGAATCACTACAATTTTTTATTTTAAAACAATAATTTATTTATTTTACTGGAACATCTACATTTATCATGTATGCATGAAACATGATTCTATTGAAATATAAAATGTTTATCTTGATTTCATTAATTTAAATCAAAGTATAAAAATATCAGTTGAATCGAATTTTAATTATTTTATTTTATACCATGTAGTTTTGTAGTAGATATTTTTTAAGAATTGGTATTATTAAATTTATTGATGATTTTTAGATCGGTTTAAGTCGGTTTTATTCGATTCATTTTTTGGAAAGCAAATAAGTTTTCTAAAAATCATTAATTTTGACCAAATTCTGAATCTGATGTTAGGAGACCGTAAAAATTATTTGATGTTGTCAATATATTCATTACAAATGTTTCATGAAAGCATTTTTACTATTAATTCCACAAATTATGGTTTGGAAACCATACGTTAATGTTCATACCATACGTTATGTTATGGTTCAATCCAGAAAGTATAGTATGGAAACCATATGTTGTTATATATACACTATAATACATTACTATCAATCCTGAAAAGTATAATTTTGAAACCATACATTACAATTCATTATACCTACATTATTTGACTATTCATTCCAAAGATATTGTGCATTCTGAAGTTACTGTACATTCTGAATTTACTATTCATTCCATGCAATTTTTTTCAAAAACTTTATTTTCTAATTATATAAAGATTTTTGGAATGATTTTTTAGGAAACATTCTCATTAATTATAAGGATCATAATCAAAGAGGTTCTAATATTTGTTAAAATATATTTCGAGTGAAAAATTGATAAAATTTTTCAACGTCTGTTCCAAATAAATTTGGACGTTTCAAAATTGTTTAAATTCAAATGTAAGAATTTAATTTCAGAATCTGCTAGTAGTTTTCAAACTATTTTTACTACATTTAAAATATAATAAATGGGTTTATATTTTTGTTTTACGTAATTAAATACATTAATTATTTTATATATTTAATTGGAAGATTATTTTAAATATTTGGAATTATTTTATTAAATATTTATTCTACAAGAATAAATAATCAACGATGCTGGTATATTGTTGACAATATTTATGGGAGATGTTGACTAAATTTATTTTTAATATACAAAGGAAGGAGATATTCTTCTACTGATATATATTTTATTCTTAATATATATCATTCTATCTAGGTGGTAAACATATACAATTACTATAACAATAGAATGTTCGATGATTTTCGAACATACTCTACATTTTCAACATCTTGTGACACTCTGCTTCACCACCAGCTCAATCACTCAGGTGCCAAATTTATTCTTCTTCGACTACAATTTCATTCATGAGAGTTGTTTATCTAAACATCATGACATAATACCAATGATTTAATTTTTATATTCCCTTTCATCTGGGTCTGAGTTTGTAACACTACTTCCAATATATCACATACACTCTATTTTTCTATTTATTCTTTTTTCACACTAAATCATTATATTTTATTCTTCTTACTCGTGTTGTGACTCCATGATTCTATGTTCAGGATCATAGGGTTGTGGGTCCATGAATCTAAAGTCATGACTATTTGGGTTATGACTCCAAGTTTCTATAGTCAGGTTATAAGTGTTGTGACTCCCCAAAAACAAGTCAATGTCGTGGTTATCCGTCACAAGAAAAGGATTTTGTAATTGGTATATAATTCCCCTATAAAATTAATTTTTAGTTAAGTCGTATCTCTCATCATTTATAGATGTATAAGAGTAGAGTGGGCCTACTTTGGACTAAACTACTATAAACAAATTGCATTTTTTTGCACCTAATTAACCATAATAAATAATTTGATAAATAATTTAATTAAACTATTTATTGGATTAATATTTTTATTCTGGTCTATTCATCGCCCTCTATACCATCATTCATTACACTGTTTGACCATACAATTTTTACCATAGGATAAACTTCGTATGAATAGTTTATCATTATCATTATATTTCTAAATAAAAAATATTGGTACAATTGGTTGATCCTTCAAGAATTTATACAATTATTTTTTGTGTCTTTCTTTAAATTTTTTTCTGCTAGCCTATTCCTATACCTCACTGTCTATGAATAAAGATCTTATATGTGTCAGGATTGAACTCAAATGATGATTGGATTCTTTAGAATCCCCCACATTATGATGGAAATGATTATGGATAGTGGAGATACCAAATGGAGGCCTACCTCAACAGCTGAATCATTTAGTACTAGTATATCATGTCCAAACAATACACACTACCTTAAGCTGACCACGATACTCTTACAGGAATTGATGCTACTAGAAATTTTTTAAATTAAAATGTTTTTACTATTTTATATTGTCCTATTATCAGAAATTATTCTAGTCTTGTGTCTATATGAAAGAAATGTCATGTGATTTGGATGATTCTGCAAGTTAAACATCTTGGCTCTGAAAAGTTAATCCAATACAAGCTTGAAATGCTTTGTGATGAGTATCAAGACATTAAGATGGATGAATATGAAATTTTAAACCAAATGATCAATATATTCCCAAGTATTTTGAAGGGAATGAATTCACTTGGGGAAGCTATGGAAACCCTAATAATTGTTGAATGTGCCCTATGAGCATTACCAAAGAAATTAAATACAACAAAGCATTACATTGATGAATGAAATAAGTAGGAAGATTACACACTTTATAAATTTATTAGATGAGTACTCTAATATGAATTGGAACTAAAGAAAAAAACTGATGGGGAGATAATAAAAAGAAAATGTGTTTCTTTTGAGTTTATAAATGTTATTTCTAATGACATTTTTTATTCCGATTTAGATGATATTAAAAAAGAATATGTGGCCCAAATTGTAACTAGAGTCTACAAAATAATGAAAAAGAATGGATTGAGAAAGTGATATTAGAAAAAACCCACAAAACAAAAAATATAAAAGAGATAAGAAAGGATATAAAAATTACAATGCTTCTGATGTAACTTTTTATTAGTTCTGAAATAAAGTCCATATCAAACCTGATTTACCTAAAATAAATAATAAAGAAAAATAAAAAAGAAGGTTACAAAGGAACTGACAACCAGCTGTAGTTGTAATGAAGAATCTTATTCCATAGAACTATCATGGAAATGAAAAATAATTTGTTAACTTTTTCTTCATGACATTAATAGATAAGGTCAGTAATTTTATTTATTATTTGAAATGGTCTAATTCTGAATATGAATTTGATAACCCTACTTTTTTTAATTAAATAAAAAAATTTAAGGATTATGTAATGATATTTTCAAAGATATTTATTTATATAATAATCATAAAGAAGATAATTTAAAACTTATTTCTAAAATATAAATTAATTTTCAAAAAGAATAAAAATCTAAAAAACGTTTATTCTAATTCTCATTCAACAGTTTATGATAATTCCAAAACTACTTATGATTTGAATGAAAAATTAAAAATGGATGTTGAATGTCTGAAAGAAAATTTTCTTGATTTTATTGAAGGTTGTGAAAAATATCATGAGATGGTGTTATTAACTAAAACTGAAATAAATAAATACAGTTTTGGTTATGATAAATTATTACCTCAAATGTATAAGACCATTTTTGTTAAAAGTAGAAATGGTTGTACAAAAAATGTTACATGTTTTAAATGTGGCATGAATGGTGAATATGCTAATGACTACTCATTTAGATATATAAAATAGTTGGGATTTACAAATACTAATTTTTTTATATCCTTTTAATACATGGTAACTTATCATAAATGTTTAAATTTTTATTGGTACATAAAAATTGAATTCCTAATCCTATTGGTCCAAATGTTTCTTGGTTACCAAAATTGTTATGTAATTGATTTTTGTATAAAAAATGCATTGTATGTCTCAAGAATGACATATGAAATATGTATAGAGGATTCATTCGGCATATTACTAGAGACCCATAAACTTTTACCTCGGGAAACACATAGGATAAAGGAACTGTAACTTTTGGAGAAAACTCCAAAGGCAAAGTAATATGTTTTTGTTCCATTGGTATTTCAAATTCTACATTTATTTCTGATGCTTAATATAATGAAGGATTGAAAAATAATTTAATCAATATTTCACAATTATTTAATGATAAAATAGAACTTAATTTTCAAAATTATAAAGGTTTAATTTTAAAGATGATTATTTTTAATTTTATGCTAATAAAAAAGTAAATATTTATACTATTGATTTTTCTGAACTAACTATTCAACATGTAATGTGTTTGAATACTGTAATGAATGACAATATACATGGGAACCAATGTTTAGTTCACATAAATTTTAGAATTTCTCATATACTCTCAAATCATGAGAATGTATTTCAGCTTCCTTCTTTGAATTAAGAAGAACATCATGTTTGTGACACCTACATGGAGAGAAGCAACACAAAATTTCATTTACTCCTATCTAGCATATAATTACTAATATGTCTTTACTATTAGTATATATTTATTTATTTATTCCAACTCAAATTTCTACCCATGGTGCATATGAATATAAATTCATTATTTTTTAAAATTTTAGTAAGTTTAAAGGGGTATATTGTTATTCTTATAAAAATTATAAATTATCTAAATTCACTTATTTTTTTTGTAAATTAGTTAAAAATGAAAAAGGATGTATGATTATTTCAATTCGTAGTGATATAGGAGGTGAGTAATATAATTTATATTTTTAAAAATTATACGAAAATAATGGATATTTTCATAATTTCAATGATCCTAGAACAACAATATAAAATGGTGTTGTAGAAAAAAATAACTCTTATTGAAATGGCTTGAACTGCGTTATGTGAATATAATATACCTAGGTATATTTGAGTTGAGGTAAATTTTTTTCATGTTATATTTCAGATATAATTCTTATTAGAACATTAAAAATGTAAACATTGTATGAGTTATTCAAAAATAAAAAGCCAATAGTTGTTTCGTTTAGAGTATTTGGATGTAAAGTGTTTATATTAAATTCATTGTAAAATTTAGATAAATTTGATGCTAAAAGTGATGAAGGTGTTTTTCTTTGTTATTCAAACAATAGTGAAGATTATTTAATTTATAATTAAATAACTATGGTTATAGAAGAATATACTCATGTTATTTTTGATGAAAATAATATTATAATAATATCAAATTCTAATGATATTGTTGATATGTTTAGAAATTCTACTTTTTGGTAATATATTGCTTAAGATAAAAATGAATAAATTTAGGGAGATGATACTTCTTCTAAACTTAATACAATATCATGTAAGATTCAAAAAGATAATCCAATTGAAAATGTAAATTGCAATGTTGATTCATGTGTCAGAAGAAGATATTATATTTTAAATTATTGTTCCAATTATATTTTTATTTCTGATTTTGTTCCTATTAATATTAAATATAATTTAAAATATGACAACTGGATTATTGCAATGAAAGATAAATTAAATCAGTTTGTTCGAAATAATTATTGAACGTTTGTAGAATTTCGTAAAGATAAGAAAATAATTAGAACTAAGTGTCTCTCTTAAAATAATATGGATGAATGTGGATATATTTTCAAAGGAAAGTCGATACTTGATGCTCAATGATAAAATAAATAAGAATGTGTAGACATTGGATATTCTTTTTCACTTATTTCCAGGTAAAAAGAAATTATAAATTTGATGGATTTTTTATGTTTTATGGTTTTATATTATATCAAATGGATGTAAAAAGTTTGTTCTTAAATGGTTTTATTAATAAAGAAGATTATGTTTCTTTACCCCCCTGTTTTGAAAATGAAAAGTTTCCCAAGACTATTTTTAAACAATCTAAAGATTTACAAGTTCTCAAATAAACTGCTAATGTATGATATTAAAGACATTTATTATTTTTATTGAAAAATGTTATCAAGAAATGAAATGTTGATTGGACTATTTATATGAAAATACCTTCAGATGATATTTTAATTGGTATCATCTATGTTGATGGTATAGTTTTTGATCATCGTGTGAAATTTGTTTTAATGATTTTTCATCATTGATGCCTTTTGAATTTGACATGATTTTAGTGGGAAATTTATTTTTCATTCTTGAACTTGAGGTTTCTCAAAGGAATGATGGAATTTTTCTTAATCAATCTATGTATGGTAAATATTTAGTTAAATGATATGGTCTTGATTACTCTAAATCCATGAAAACTCCTATGGGTATTAATTGTAAATTTGATAGTGAGGCAACAAGTAAATTTGTTGATTTTGTAGTTTATCGAGGTATGATAGGTATCATTTTATATTTAGCTGCATCTATACCTGATATCATTTGTAATGTTTGTTTAAGTTCCATATTTCAAGATGATCTTAATGAAAGTCATATTAAATGTGTAAAAGAATTATTAGATATTTTAAAGGAACTATTGATTCTAGTTTATTTTATCCAAAATATAAATGTTATTATTTAAAATCTTATTCTGATTCGAATTTTGGATTCTAAAGATTTGAATGAAAAAAAGCATATCGTGTATGTGTCATTTGCTGGGAAAATGTTAAATTTCCTTGTTATATTTGGAAAAATTATCTGTTGATTAATATAATAAATAAAATGAGTATATCTCTACTTCAAGTAGTCATTCTAAAATTTTTATGTATTAAGAAAACATTATGTAATTTTTTATTTATCTTTATAAAATGAACATTTATTGTTACAATACCTTTTCAATTTCTATTTTAAAAAACCAATTAAAAAATTCTAGAAAAGAACATATTTATATTTGATTTAAATTTATTAGATATATTTTGAATAAGGGTGATATTAATGTATAATTTATCCCTTATAAAAATCAGCTTCCATATATTTTTAAAAAGATTTTATACTCTACTCAGTTTTAGAAAATTAAATTTTCTCATCAATGTGGGAATTTTTAAATTGTTTAAATCATTATTTTAGGGGGATAATGATTTCACTTTTTTTATTTTTAAAAAATTAGATACTTTTGAGGGAGAAATAATTTGGTTGTAATCATTTTAAAAATTATTTTTGGTGTAAATTTTTTGGTTTTGTAAATAAACAAAAGGGGGAGATTGTTTGTGCATATGCATATTTCCTTCAATTTCATTTCAAATTATTTTGTTTGTTTAAATTTACTCTATATTTTTATGATATCATAATTTATGATATTTGGATTTTTATTATTTTTATCACATTGTATGTATGAGATATTTATATATACTTTATTAGTAAATGAGGGTTTTTGAAAAATCATTTCTATTTCTCTAAAATTTCAATGAATTTTCTACTTTGGTTTAAGGAACTCTACATTTTACTTTCTAAAGCATTTATGTTTTTATATTACATAAACAAGTACAGTTATCAGATCGGCATAAAACTTGATTATATGGAAATCTAAAATGTTTATCTTTATTTCATCAGTTTACATCAATGTCTAAAAATATCAATTGAATGGACTTTTAATTACTTGAAGTAATGATATGGTGTATTTTAGTAGCAGTTTTTGTAGAATATATTTTCTTCTATTTGTTGTTGATTTTGGGATATTTATATTTTGGATTTAATTGATTCTTTTTTTGATCGAAAAATAGTATGTTTTCCTACAAATAATAAGTTTTGACCAAAGTCAGAATCGTCATTGATGATCCCTTAAAAATTCATTGACCATTGCCAAAATATTCTGTCTACATTTTTCATAAAAGTATGGTGTACTATTCATTCTACAAATTATGGTTTGGAAACCATACGTTACTATTCATACCGTACATTATGTTACTGTTCATTTTCAAATGTATGGTTTGGCAACCCGAGGTTACTATAAAAACCATACAATATTTTGTTGTTCATTCTGCAAAGTATGGTATTCCAACCATACGTTATTGTTCATCATGCTGATGTTACATTACTGTTCATTTAAGTGTTACTGTTTATTCTAAAATTACTATTCATTCTAATGTTACTGTTCATTTAGTGCAAATTTAGAAAAATGTATTTTATAATTATATATGAATTTTTTTGAACCATTTTTTGGGAAAATATATCATTAATTGTAATGATCATAATCTATGAGTTTTTAATTTTTAGCTGCTATATTTAGGGAAAAATTTAATAAAAATTTTCAACATCTTTTACAAATAAATTTGGACATTTCCAAATTTTTTAAATTAAAATTTTTGGAATTTAATTTCAGAATATGCTACATGTTTTCAGAAACTGTTTTTACTAAAATTTGAAGATTATAAATGGATTTGAAATTTTGTTTTTAGTCATTAAATGATTTTATTATTCTATAGATTGTATCGGAAGACTTATTCAAAATATTTTGAATTATTTTTTTTATATTTATTCTACAAGATTAAAGAAAAAACAATGCTACTATTTTCATTGAGATATTTATCAGAGCCCTTGACTCAATTTATTTTGAATATCCAAAGGCAGAAGATATGCTGTAACTAATATATTTTATATTATCTATATATATCATTTTCTATTGTTGATAAACATATACAATTGCAATAAATAGAGAAAGTGATGTGATCATTGAACCAATTTTGCATACGCAATGTCCTGTGACACTCTACTTCACCACCTGGTTGTTCTCCCCAGTGTCAAATTAATTCTACTTACACTATAATTGCATTGATGAGATGTGTTAATCTGAACCTCATGAACTAGTACTTGTGCATTAATGTTTATCTTGTCATTCATTAGGTTCAAATTCAGAAACACTACTTCCCATCACTAAGAGACAATCTATTTTTATGTTTATGTTTTTTCACACAAAATCAATACTTTTTATTCCTTTTAATTGGGTTTTGACTCTCATATACTAATATCTAGTGCTTAGGTTTGTGACTACCTATATCTAAATTTATTAATTTTGGGGTTGTGGCTCCCTGTGTCTAAATCCATGTTATACGTGTAGTAACCCCCACACAAAATTCTATTTTAATAAGTCTGTATATATTTATATATTTAGGAAAATAAGATTGATAATATTTTTTATTAAAGATATATATTTCATACATATATATTATATTTAAATATTTGTAATTATTATAATGTTATTATTTTTCTAAAATATATAAATATGTGAGTATAAATAATATTATTTACCATATCCCACTGTTAAATTCATTATCATATGTTTTATTATGGGTTGGGTTTTCCATGGTTCTTTTAAGGTTGGGAAGATCTATGATGAAGACACAACTCTTGGTTATTCATCTTTTTTTTCTTATAATTAGTAAATGCCACTTATTTTCCAATTGACTGAAGAAATATGAAAGGATTTGGTGAACTAAAGGTTGTGTCTCTCACTTTATAATGATGAGAAGATTACTAGTACAAAGATGAATAATGATGGGTGATTATTGTTGTGGTGAATTCATAAATTTAGTGTCGGGAAATTCAACCCCAATAACACATTGAATTATTTATTTTCAGATTAATATTATATAAACTATATGGTGCTTGTAGTATTGACTGGAAACAGGAGATATTGGATCAGGGAATTTGGTCCTTGTTTTCCATAAATTGATTGTTTAATAGATAATTTTTATATATAGGTCATCGTGTTTTTTAACCATATTATCTTAATGGAAGATATTGGTAATGGGTGAGAGACCATGAGTATATCATTCTATGGTTATCCCTTTTTGATTTATCTTATTGTCATCCTTGTTGGGGGGGATTGAAATTTTTTATAAAGGAATGTGGGAACCACATCAGAATATTCATGGAATGTGATTGATCATACTGCATTCTCTGCAGAACGCTTTTGATAATCAGTGTCGTAGTTGACTTTTACATCCCTCTTTTGATTGTACGAACAGAAAAAAATTGTTATGAATTTCAAGAAAATATGAAAAAATTATAATGTTTTAATTCTTCTATGGACACAATGGACACTCAAAAAAGGATTGTGATGAAAATGTATAAAATTAACAAGATAATATAATTATAAAATATTTTCTTTGGTTAAATGAAAATAAAATCATGGGGGTATTATTTTTTTATTTTCAAAAGGACATAGAGATAGAGAAAAATGTACAAAGTTCCTGACAACATATATAGCTATATAATGAAATAATTTGAAAATACAGGGGCCACAATGTCATCCTGCAGGCCATAATGATTTTATGTAGAGAAAATAAATGAATAAGTCATCCCCAAAAATTCATTCTATTTTTTCTTAAAGAAACTAGTTTGCAAAGATAATTATGTTACATTGATGATAGTATCTCCTTGTGGACATATTCTATTAGGCCAGATAGGGTAATGGCACTTGGTCTTGAGGGGGTAAATAGACCGGATTAAAAATTTTAATCAAATGATTTGATTAATTAAATTAATTATCAATGTTAATTAATTTGTTTAATTAGCAAAGGAAACAATGTAACTGAAGGATTTTTTATAGTATTTTGGTCAAAAGTGGGCCTACTCTACCCTTATTCCAATCTAATCTATGAGAGATATGAGGTCAATAAAAAATTATTTTTAATGGGAAATCATAACAAAATTATAAAATCTTATTCTAGATAAGGGATATCCATGAAACTGACTTTTTTGTGGGGAGTTACTACACATATAACCTGGATTTAGACACATGGAGTCACAATCCCTAAATTCATGAATTTAGATATTGGTAGTCAGAACCCTAAGATCCAGATATTAATATAAAAGTGTCAAAACCCATGGAAATAGAATAAAAAGTAATGCCTTTGTTTGTAAAAATCATAAACATAAAAAGAGAGTGTCTACTAGAGATGGGAAGTAGTGTTACAGACTCTGAACCTGATGAAAGACAAGATAAAAATTAATGCACAAGTACTAGTCCATGAGGTTCAGATTAACACATCTCATCAATGCAATTTTAGTCCATGTAGTGTTAATTTGACACAGGGGGGAACAACCAGGTGGTGAAGCAGAGTGTCACAGGGCGTTGCAAATGAAAATTTGGTTCAATGATCACAACACATTCTCTTTATATTGAAATTGTATATGTTTACCTGCAATATACAATGATATATATAGATAATACAAAATATATTAGTTGCAACATCTCTTCTATCGTTGGATATTCAAAATAAATTGATTCAAGGCATCCTATAAATATCTCAATGAAAATAGTAGCACCGTAGCTTCTTTATTCTTGTTGAATAAATATAAAATAATAGAATTCAAAATATTATGAATAAGCCTTCCAATAAAATATCTAGAATAATAAAATCATTGAATGTCTTGAATCAAAATTTCAAATCTATTGAAAATGTTTTAAATGTAGTAAATGCAGTTTTTGAAAACATGTAGGAGACTCTGAAATTAAATTAAAAAAATTTAATTTAAACAATTTGTAAATGTTGAAATTTATTTTTAAAAGTTGTTGAAAATTTTTATAAATTTTTTATCTATATATAGTAGAAAAAAATTAAAAAGTCCTCGATTAGGATAATTATAATTAATTATAATTTTCCCTGAAAATGGTTCAAAAAAATTCATATATAATTAGAAAATACAATTTTTTTTAAATTTTTCTCTAAATGAACAGTATCTTTAGAATGAATAATGAATTTAGAATGAACATTAACAATTGAATTAATATTAATGTAACATCAGCATGCTGGAAAATAACGTATGGTCGAAATACCATACATTGTGGAATGAACAACATAATATTTTATGGGTTTTTTAGTGATGTAGGGTTTCCAAACCATACATTAGAGAACGAACAATAACATAATGTATAATATTAATAGTAATGTATGGTTTCCAAACCATAATTTGCAAAATGAACAGTACACCATACTTTTGTGAAAAATCTCGACAGAAAACACCCGTTCATATAGGCTCCATGGGATTTCTACTATAGTAGAATCAATTTGGTACCCCAATAGCCTAAAAGGGTTGTGCACACCATGTTATACACCCTATATCATGCACATACCCCTCTATAATTCACATTGCTACGTGCAAGACAATATGAATTCAATATTTAACATTTACACATAGAGGGCCCTGAATGGACTAAGAAATCAGGACCTAAAGAAGATGCTCATGCTAGTATCCATCTTATAAAGGAGGGGTCCTCAAAGACAATGGTTAATGATGGGTGTAATTTATCAAATTCTATTAGAAGAAACTGGAAATGCATATATTTGATATTATATTTTCAAAATATTATTGTATATGAGGCATATAGAATGCCTTTCTTGATGGTGACCAGTGACAAATCTATAAGAATAAAAATCCTATAGTGGAATCAGATGAACCTATTATATCCACGAATATGTTTAACCTGCTTGGTGGCAAACTCTGATGTTATTAGTTTGAGGATCAAACATCCCCATAGCATAAAAAGGTAAAATTGGTGTAGATGAAAACATAGAGGGACTCACAATAGAGCCACACTCCATTGATGGGAGAAAGAAAAATTAGAAGGTCATGCTACGATTGTAGAAAATGAGGTTCTTATGTCTAGGGTCATGGAATTTAAATAATAAAACATATATGTATTATAATTTCCAAGGGTTAGGGAACCCCATAACAACCAAAACCCATAATAATTTCATTATAGAAAACAATCCAATGTTTATTTGGATTGTAACACGCAAAAATATTCATGAGAAATTAAGAGTATTCAAGTGGTCCTCCATGTGATAACAATTTGTATCACAAGGCATTCAAAATAATGGCATGAATCACCATTTTATGCTTAGGAATTATAGTATCCTAATTATCAAATGTAATAATATAAATAAATGAATTATTGTCACATTTAATATCTCTAGGAATATGATTGAGGTCTCCTTTTTTATGCATTGAAATACTAGACTAGTAGAAGATATATTTTTAAGGATATTGAGGAAATCTCTTAGAACGATGTCTCAAAGTGGTTGGTGATGGGTGACTTTAATACTGTTTTGAACATAAGTAAAATATCGTCGCACACCTCAATTGATTATTAGAGACTCAATTGCCATACTAAATATATTTATTGGACTTTTCTGATGTTCCAATTGCTAGTGATGATTTCACATAGAGTTGTTTAACCTAAAACAGAATTCATGAAAGAAAACACGATGGATGTTTTATAAAGATGATGATAGAAGTGTTTTCACTAGGCTTTCTGGACACACTCTTCCCAAACATCATTCTGATCAAAATTCCATTGTGGTGGAGGTATTCATTATCTCATTTTCAACTCTTCATCCATTAAATATTAATAACCGTATTTTAACATTTTACAATGTATATATGTAATTTTTTGGGCATGGATTCTGGTGACAACGGGCATCCCCCTTCATAGACATCATGAGAAGATAAAATATATTGATTTTATCATATGTGAGTGGCGAGATAACTTTTTTTTGAAGCTTTATATTGAAATTTTGAGTGATGAAAAACATCATTCAAATATACAATATATGGAACAAAATCAATTCCTAATTTCTATAGTGTAATTGAAAGCACAAACCATGATCTTTGGACATGTAATCATCAAGGAAAAATTTGAGAGGGGACATATGAATGTTAAATATTTGAATTAAATAGATAAGAACTCAATTTTTTTTTATAGATTTCATAGGGATAAATGGGAAGGTAAGAAATCAAGACATTTTTATTCATGGGAAACTATAAAAAAAATAAATATGATGTTTTATAGCAGTTCTTGATTATTTCAGTAGTCTTTACTCAAATTTTGGATTTCACAACACATCAAATATTACTAATAATATTACCCAATGAATGGTGAGGGTAAAATCAAGATCTTGTTAGAACACTTGACACGTATGAATTAAGGACCCAATGGATTCACCATTAAATTTTTCATGTTTTACTAGGATATCCTTATAGAATATGTGGTTAATGTTGTAAGGTAATTTTTTTATAATTTTTTCTACCCAATGTTATCAGTTCAAATTTTATTTCCAGGATTTCCATGTATTACAATGCTATCAACATCATGGACCTCAAATGAGTGGCCTATGGGAATACAATTCCTAAATTCATTTGAAAAATTTAAGTGTACTAATTTGGGGGGATTATTAAGGACCACATCAGTCCAAACCAATATGGTTTCATTCTTAGTAGATGCATTTAGAATATTTTTTTGCTGCCTTAGAGAGTGTCAACATTATAAAGAGGAATTTCAAAGAGGGGAACTTTTCTATTTAGATTGTTATTTATAAATCCATTGACACTCTCAAATTTAATTTTTTTTTATCAATATCCATACTATATATAGGTTTTCATAAAAAAATTTCATATTAATATGTTTCAACCATTCATATTCTTAGTATTCCATTTTAATAAATGGGACCTCAAGGGGTTACATCCCATGTACCATAAGAGTTAGGCAAGCTGAACCACTTGCATAGATTTTTTTGATTGATAAGGACTACCAAAGTATGTGAATTAATGATATTCCTTAGAAAGGAATCATTAAAAAATTAAGGATGTGAGGAATGGCATTACTCCCTCTCACTTTCTCTATGAATAAGATGTCCTTATCATTAAATAATCCTCAAAGAGATCCATTTTCATTATTTGGTCTATCTATTATGATAGTGAGTTTGTTTCTAGACAAGCCATCAGCTGGGGAAAATCCTATATTGACTTTGGTGAAGGATTTCTTCTATGAAAATATAACAAGGTGTAAAAGTATCTTAGGATGAAGAAGGGTTCCCTTCCTTTTATCTATATTGTTTTCCCTCTTTTTGGGGGGAATGTTAAGAGCTATCTCTTAATAGGAATCAATAATAGTACAATTATACAACTAGCCAATTGGAATGGATAAGAAATCTATAATGTTATGAGATTTTATCACATATGTTATTTCATGGAATCCAATATTGTTTACTATTTCTGTATTTAATGGTGTCAAAGAGGGATCATTATGGAACTGTAATTCATGATTAGGAACTTTATCTAGACTTACTCTGTACATGAATCAAAATTGGTCACAATTTATTAGAAATATTTATATAAACCCATTTTAAATGGGATGGATTGGTAGTTATGATCTGAGGGATTATAATGATGGTTTGATTAGAAAATTTTCAAGGAACATTCTAACTAATGATGACACATTCATTCATTTCAAAACATGATGATCAAGGATAGGTTGATTGATGGGTTCCCCTAGAATCATGGGACCTTATTCTGGATATATATAAAGTGATAATTCAATGTCATTATACAAAAAAACAGATGTTTGGATTATAGGAACTCTAATCGTTCCTCTTCTGACACATTCTCTCTTGATCAGCTATTCTGGAGCAGGTTGGATGTCACTTCTGAGAAGAGGAAAATGAATATCTATGACATTATGACTCAATATAGAACACCAGAATATATTCCCTTATAGGTTTTCATAGAGATTAGAAATCATTACTTCATGGATGTTAATAATAATTTGTATAGGACAAGATTTAATGTTTAGTTTTTCTTAAAGTAATATGACACGTCCAGAAATGGTAATTCAATGCAAGTGCTATATTTTTTTTCATTATTCATGGTTAATTTTATTCAAACTAAAAAATAAATTCTCATATGGATAATCTAGAGTGAAAAAATTTCCAACATGGGATCAACTAAATAAATATGTGCAGTTCATTGACTTGGCTTACACACATTGATTTTGTGATGAATATAACATTAAACATATCTTCATTGAGTGTTCATATGATATATTACATTGTAAATATGTAGGGAAGTGTTTTTTATTCATCAACACTAATAGGTTTCTCACTAATAGCATTTCATTCCTATTCAACACATGATAGATCAAGGAAGTAAAAAACCTGTTGCTGGTAGCTAGAGTTTATTTTCAGGACTCCATATGGAGGGCATGCAACATGAAGATGTTTGAATATAATTTTCCCTTAATCCATGTTGGATCCTTGAAAATACATAGGGATGTTCATATTGTTTATAAAAAATTAGGTTGGATATATGTACAATGAAATTGGTGATTTTGAAATTCATTGTCTTTTTAGTGTTGCAAACATCCAAAGAATCATTTTGCCATAAAATATGGGGGATGTGTACCTACCATTATATTGTGGATCAAAGCTAATGTTCGTGGAAATACCTCAAGAATTCGAAGACCATCAAGATATATAGGTATCATTAGAACCCATAATGGTGTTGTTAATGTCTTCTTTTATCATTATATAGGATTTGTGGTATCTTATGAGGATGAATATGAGATATTGTTTATGATATTAAACATTCCATTTATCATAATTTACTTGCCTTATATATGGAATCTGATTTCAAATAGACAGTCAAAACATTGATGAAAATTACATAGAATGTCCCATGTAATCTCTTTACTCATTGGGTGGATTCTATGGATCATGATAATCAGATTAAATATTTTGTTTCACATGAATACAGAGAGGAAAACTAGGTGGAAGTTACTTTTCCAAACATAGTAGTCCATGAAGAAAGCATAATGTGGGCCTTCAGATATCCTGTCTATTTCACCACACCGGGTAATCATGACATGTGAGGAATTGTTCACTCTAACATTTTGTAAACCCCCTTGGAACTCTCAATCTATTTTAGTTGTTTTAAGTTTTATAATAAATATTTTAGGATTAGGATTGCCTGGTTCTTGGATATTTTGGGTAAAAATATCATAACCATATTTTTAATAAATAAATCATTTTTAATATAGGGTTATACATAAGAAAAACTAAACTATAAAAAATAATTTTCATGATAATAATTTTTTTTTCAACATTATAAACTATTTATATTTTTTTTGAAAAAAATAATTTTATAAAAGGGTTCTTTAATAATGATGTATTAATAGTTAAATTACAATAACTATCAAATAAATGATATTAAAAATAATAAAATAAATATAATTTCAAATAATTAATGACATTGAAAATTTTTTATATATAACGTATACATATTATAGATATATCATATGTTTATTTTAATGTTTCCTTGTTTATATGATATTTTTAAAAATACCATGAATGAATTATATCAAAATCAACAAAAGTGATACTTTAAAATAATTAAAATTTTATTAAATTATATAAAATTGATGAAAATATATAATTACTCCAAATGACTAGAATATGTATAAATATTTCATAAATTATATATTGGGGGTTATATTTAAATTTTTTCATAATTATATTATCCCAAAGGCGTAAAAATCCATATTGTTGTGCTATTTGTTCACCTGTATAACAAATGGGAAAAGCCAAAATATAATGTTAATAATGTGACCTAAACATGTGTGAAGAAAATTGGTTAGGATTATTTATAACACAAATCATCATATATTCTAAATAACTCAATTTAGATATATTTTAAATATAAAATTAATTTATAGTAATTTAATATTTTAAAGTATTATAAAAAACACCAAAAACCACTCTTATGAAAATACACATCCTTTATCACTTAATAACATTGCTATGGGTCACCAAGATCATTGAATCCCTTCTCATTATTGTCCATAAATTCTTATTTCTATAATGGAGTTCATTATTTTCAAAAAATATCACTATTAGTGTTCCTAATAGGAGATCAAACAGAATTTCATTCCAGTAGGGGAAATTTTTTTTCCAACTACTACATGTTTACATATTCTATTACTTACTCATACCATTTTTTCACATACTGATGTAATAGAAAAAAATTAATATATAATATTATATGTTATTATGATTATTGGAAATCCAAATTCATCATATACATCCTACAGAAACCAATTTAAATATTCATGCATTCGTACAAGTGACCATCTCCACATCGTGGTGTAATCCCTTTTTCATCCCTACAATTTTTGGAATGGTATAATGATGAATATAACGTATATAAATATTAAAAATTCCATTATATTGATCATTTATAATTAATATACCATCTAAATAATTTTCTACAAAAACATTAAGATAATGATATTGTCTCTTATACGTTAGTATGGATTACCATCACCATGGCTTGATGAGAATCATATTCCCCATTAAAAATTATAGAATGATTATAATATATATATAATTAATAAATATGTAATAAATTACATAATAATTATTAATTAAAAATATTTTTTCATATATTTCATTTACCTTATACCATTCAATATGATAAGAAAATTGATATAGTGTCATCCTTATACATAAAATGTATGAAATTTAAATAAATATTGAAATTATTAAAGTAACTAAATAATTATCTATGTAATAGTATCAAGAATAACATTTCAAAACACTTATGATAAATAAATAAGTTGTTACCGAAAATGTTTCTTTAACTTGGAAATTGTTAGAAAAAGGGTTATACAAAGTAATAAATATATAATATATAATATCATAAATTTTATTATATTTTTTAGTAGTTATTTATCTTTTTAAAGACACAAAATAAGGTTTTTGGTAATGTACATATTGTATCAAACCTAAGGTAAGAGGATTTCATCACACTTCCTATATTTATGTTATAATTTCCATATTCACCACTTATTTATCTTATGTCGTGTACATATTTACCTATTGCATGTTTTATAATTAATTTAATTTATTTCAGGATATTCTACATTTCCACTTGATTTTATTCATTCATTTATCTCATGATCCAAATGTAACTCATGTAGTAAGGGAATTCATATCAATCTCCTTTTATTGAGTCGTAGTATGTTATTATAAACACCAAACTTATTTTTACGAGGAGTATTTACAGATATTTGGACATATCATTTAATAAGTATATTTATTATCATATTTTATTAAATTTTATTTTTCATGGAGCTTTTAATTTAAATGTTCAATATGGTATTGGACACCATGAATGATTAGGAATAAAATAATCACTTCTTTTCCCCATGATAATATTCATGATATTATTTTACACATTTATATAATAGTCTTATAATGGAAAAATTATATCTAATTTAATGTTCGTTAAATTTTTACTAAGGGATCCATTTACTGTTTTATGAATGTGACATTTTAATAAAAACATGGTTCTAAATGCTTTTATGTTTTATTCATCCAAATCATTATAAATCATACCTATGTTTTGAAAATGGGTTTTATGAATTTTTTTCTAAAGAGTTGAATGTTTTAAAATATTAATTTTAAAATTTCACTCAAATTCTTAAAAGTGGTATAAGACACTTTGATTTGAAAATTAATTTTTTTTAAATGTAATCTTTTATAAATGCATGGTTGTTGAATAAATTATTTCGATGTAAAAAAGGGGTATTCCTCTAAATAATTTTATATGTATTTTATTAGAGTATTTTTATCTATATAATCATCATTTGTTGGATCTTTTGATTGACTGAGGTATATCACATATGATAACTTACATAATATTTTATTGTAGCCTTTATGATATGTTTTACTATGGATGTGCAATTTTGATACAATTCATGGTTTATGGTTCATGTATTTCCATTTAATATGATAGTTTCTCGGTGTGACTGTTTATGTTGTGTTTGATTCACCATTTTCATATGAGCAATGAATTGGACTTACTATGTAATGGGAGAGGCCTTTTATAGCCCCAAGATTCCTTAAGAGGTCTCATGAGATGAAATAAGTTGGTTAAAAACCATTCATTTTTATTTCCAAAAAATTTTAAATTATTCCGAGGATAGATCTTGTGACAAATTAGATGGGTTTCTATAACAAATATGAATTACCTCAATGATAGATCATGATAGTGACTACCTTGAGTATAGTTATTGATAGTGTTGTTTTCCAATATCATGAATTTCACCATTATGATATTGTGTATTAATATTAAATATAACTATTAGACTTGTAAAATATCTATGAGAATGTTTATATGAGAATATTTAATCTATTACTACCATATTTTGGTAAATATTATGTTTAAAAAAATTATGTTTTAGGTTTGTATCTTACGTTAAATGTTTATGATTATTTATGATAGCTTCAACTAATTTATTTATCCTTATTTATCACTTGATATCACCCCATTATTATGATTTATTTCTCTCAGGATACAAATATGTGTTTTTAGTTTGATAGCGAAGGGTACACTATGTGGATTTATGTCATGATGGAAGAAATGTCTTTTTATATATTAGTATTTAAAATCTAATTGTAATTTTAATGATATATTTAGTTTACCATCACAATTAATTGGATTGGTTCATCATGATTTAATTCCTTGTAACAATTAAAATGTAATATAATAATGCAGAGGCTTCAAGAATATAAGTTTGGGGGGTTACAGTGGGTATCCTAGGAAGTTTATTGTTAAACATAAAAATCATATTTTGAAAAAAAAAATTGGGGTAGTTAATCAAAATATATAATTTGAGGAAAAGAATCGAATAATTTTTTTGAATTTTGATAATTTAGATATTAATTGGCTATTCCTAGTAATACATCTATGTCAAGATATTGAAAATGGATTTGGTTATTTATTAGATGTACTATATAGTTACAACTCTGAAAAAGTGCAATGTCCCTGATAATACATAACATAATACATGACAATGGGTGTTACATCACACCTTTTTTTGACACTCTCGGATGATATGTTTATGATAATTATACGTTTCTTCACAAAAAATTAAAATACATTTGAAAGAAAATTTGTCTTCAATGCAACTATGTTTATTATAATTAGACTAGATACATATAAATATTTCAATTAATGTTAATTATTTTTCATTTTTTTTGTATTTTATATTATAAAAATAGACACCTTAATTTATTTATTCATTTAGAAATGGTTTACGGTAGAAGGAATGATAACGTCACATATGGGGGTGATCTGGAGAGAAATAAGGATCATATAATTCTTGTTCATAAACCAATATTTTTATTGAAAATAGTCTCTAAATAATCTTATGTTATGAAGACATTGTATTATGTTAAAATGGGATAGGTAATGAGTAACCTAGGTTTTATTTCATAGGAGGGAAGCATCAAAATAAGAGGCAAACCTAGAAAAATATAGATAATGGGAAGAAGGGAATGATGTTTTTTCCCACATGTAAAAATTGTGGAAATAATCACCTTGTTACATTCTTAAAAGGATTAGGAGTTTGTTACATGTGCTGTGAGATCAACCACAATGAATAGGATTGCAGGGGTATGAAAAGGGATTTTAATTTACAATGCTTCAAATATAATGATATGATATAGTATTACAATAAATTTCTCATGTATCGAATGAATATACAACAATGGAGGCTAATTTGACATGGTCGAGATTATGCTACTACAACAAAAAAGTGGAATGATTAATGTGATTAGGTTTTGAATCAAGAAATTATGTCCTTTTGGTATTTTATCTATCATGTACTTCTTATAAAAATGATGTAATATATTTGAAATGCGCTTTAGTACTTCTTAATTACGAATCTAGAATAATAAATGTTTTTATTACAGTTTTATGGCAATCAGGATATTTATATATTTTCAATGTGATATTTAGAGTTGTTTGGGAATCTCAATTGGTAAATTTGTTTATCCTTTTACTAAATGTATGGACTTTGAATTTGGATAAAATAATTTTCAATGAATCTTAAGTTATCCTTTTATGGAATATATTTAGTTGAACATTGGATTTTTTTACGGATAAAGTATGATTATCTGAATACTTTATACTAACATTATTTCATTTTTTAATTATTTATAATTTGATATAAATACTTATAGACCTTATGATTCATTATATTTTCATCAAGAATAAAAATCCATCTTGATTATCCATATTCAAGTGTAAAAAATGGAGTTAAAAAACATTGAATCCCATCTAAATGAGGAAACTCTACATGTCAAGAAAGTATGATTCTTTATGTTCATGGAGGTAAATTAATTCATTATCTTTTGGGAAATATTTCTTGAAATAAAACATTTATCGTTTTACCATATTTTTAGATGATATAAATTGTCCCTTATAATATCACAATTTTATATATTTGGGGTTGTTAATTTTCCCCTTACCATGTTCTCTATATCTCTACATCAGAACATGATGGTTAGTTTTCTTATACATGTATCTATTTTCCAACATGGAAACCATAAATAGTTAATCTTTGATGAACTTCTTACATAAATTTCATTATTTTAATGTTGTTGATTTATCGACCATTGGTCCAATGAGTGATTTTAATAAATGTATTTGGAATATTCAAACATTAGTTATTGAATGCGAATTAAAAAAATTCAAGGATGCAATATATGGAAAGATCATATAATGTAACACCCTAATATTTATTGGGTTGAACATTAGTAAAGTTATTCTCTTCAATAGCTTGTGTTTCACACAATATCAAGTTCAAACATAACATGTTCCACTAATGTAGCCGTTCAAACAGTATTTATGAATAATATAAAACACATTATGAAATTTATTTATATTAATTTTAATTTTGACATTAAAATTTTATATTTCTTAGAAAATTTTCTAAGAACAAATAATATGTTTTTCATAAAAACAAAATATTTTATAACAGGAAATTTTGACACATTTTAATGGGTATTCCATTTCAAATATCATTTTTGACATATATTGATTTCTTATAAAAAATGACTATAATTTTTAATGTGTAATATTGAATTTATCTTTGTGTGAATTATTTTGTAATTTTCTACTAAGAATTATTTTTTATTAATAATGAAAAAATACAGCATTTTAGTAAAAAATGATTTTTCATAGTTAATAATGATAAATTATATATTAATTTATTTTAAAGTCACAATATATAAATAATTCATATATTAATCTCATATAAATCCTGGGAATAATTTTTATATTAAAATTATATATAATAACTTATTGAACTTTTGAAAGTCTCTTTTACCCACCATCTCACAACATCTGTTGGATTACATTAAAACATAATTTAACCACATATGTGAATAAAATTTGTAAATATAGATATAAAAAATTTAATATGTATGATATTTATTGTCTAATATGATAAACTTGTTGTTTAAATTTTTGATTATGTGAATAATAGCTTTAGTAATTTTTATTTACCACAATTAAGGGTAATCAAGTAATTAAAGGTGAATATAATGAAATTTTACTCATTTGATTGGATGACTCGGTTTGTATAAAATCAATATTATGCTGAAAATATAAATTTTTTAATAAAATTAGGTGAGAATATATTATTTATTATATTATATTTAAAGATAATTTAAAACTATTATACTCAAACTTTTATTTATTACATCATTTTTAATATGGGGATATATATAAGATAAATTATACAATAAATAGTCATTTGAAATATACTAAATTTATCATAATAATGATAATTATGTTAATCATTAGGGAGGAATTAATTTATTTTATAGATCTTATAATAATAATTTCATAATTGTTTAATTACTAAAAATATCAAATAAAGGACATTATATATATTAAAATAATTTTAATTTTATATAATTAGTAACACCAAAAAAATTATTCATAAAAAAGAGAATTTATTAATTTTATATATTTCTTGGATTGAAGTAATTGTTTTTTTAGGATATTTTTAAAAAGGCAATGAATGAATAGTATCAAAATTTATATAAATGAAACTTTAGGATAAATAAAAAAATTAAATAATAAAAAATTAATATTAAATAAAATAAGTTTAATATGTTTATATATGTCATCAATGGTGAGTTTTTGGTTTGATTAGATTTTTATATTAATTATATTAACCACAAAGTGTAAAAAGAGAAGACGTAATGAAAAGAATAAAATTGTTTAACAAAGGGTTAATGCCAAAATATAAGGTTACTAATGTGACATCAATAAAAGTAAAAATAATTATTAGTGTAATTTAGACCCATCTTGGTTATATTTTCAAAATAACTGACTTTGGATCATTTTTTACTAAAAACATAATTTATATTAATTTAATATTTTTGAGGATTCCCAAAACACCCCTCACCAAACATATAAAATGGAACCTCCTATCTCACTTTATCAAACCCCATTGATACTTATATAATTAAAAAACCTACCCATTTATCTTAAATTTATTATCCCAATTTTTGAGGTCTTTTTTTTCTATTAAAAATTCCCATAGTGTTTTTTATGAGGAAATACAAAAGAAGTCCATCGAATTAGAGGTAATTTTTTAAACAACTCATTCATTTTATTATTCTTATACATTTTATTACTAGGATATTTGAATAATAATGTATCAAATTGAGTATTTGATATACGATGATATGTTATTGTGATTATTGAAAATCAAGATTACTCCTTCTACCTATCCTATAAAAAATAATATCACCATGCGTGCGGGCCTACAACTTATCCTCTTCACACCATGGTCTAATCTAGGATTCATCACCACATTATTTTTCTGGGTATTATGATTGATATAATAGATATAAATAATAAATAAAATTTATTATATATTATTAATATATCATATAATTTATTACAACATTACAATTAAGGTCATGGTATCATTGTTCATGCATATGTATGACTTACCATCTCTATGATGCGATGGGATTCATATTCCATGTTAAACATTCAATAATTATTTTAAAAATGTATTTAAAGAATAAATATGAAATATATAATATAATAAATAATATTTTATATATATATATATATACATATATTCCACTTACCTTCTTCTATTCAATATGATAAGAAAAATACTACAATATTTATGTGTACGTAAGAAATATCATCATGATGAACATTGTATTCCAATTCATATATTTATCTTTTATATATGATTATATAGTAAATATATATGATATATAAATCATGTTTGAAATTATGTTACTAATTAAATAATTCTCTAAGTAATTTTATCACGAATGGAAATTCAATACGTGTACGATAATGTATGTTGTTGTTACCAGAAAAGTTTCATTAACATAGAAATTGATTATAAATGGGTAATATATATTCAATAATGAATCATTTATGATTTCAAAAATACTATAATGATTATTTAAAAATTTTATAATATGATTAAAACCACTATACATGGGTTTCTTACATATTTGGAGGGTATCAGACATATGATAATGGGATTTCATCAAACTTTTTATATTTCTAAGATAATCTTTATATTAAAGACTCATTTATCATATGTAGTGTACATATATTCCACTGTAAATTTATATCATTAATTTTATTTATATCACGATATTCTATGTTTTCATTTGATTTTATCTTTCATGGGTCTCAAGATACAAAAGTTACTCATGGAGCAAGGGACATCATCTTAATATCCATTCATTAAGGTAAAATTTTCTTTTATAAACACAAACTTTATTTTATGAGGTTTTTATGGCCCCATAGACATAGAATGTTTTTAATATATATTTTTAAATTTTTTAAAATTTTAATATTCATCGATATAATATTTAGATTTTATATGTTTTTTGGGATACCTTGAATGTTTAATGATTAAATATGAGATAATTTCTATAAGACAGTAATCTTGATATTATTTTACATATTTATATAAATGGATTATTAAAGATATTCTATGACATTTTTTACATAAAATAAAATTTATTAAAATTGAAATTTTAAAAAATTTATGTAATTTACTCTAAAACTAAAATATCATTTTAATGTTTTTTATGATTTCTTCTTCTAAATCATTTTCATTAATGTAATTGTTTTTAAATTGGATTTTGTAGTTTAATTTATGATTACATGTATTTTTTAAAATGTTAATTATCAAATTTCACTCATAAATTTAAATTTTTTATTGGACACATTGATGCAAATGTATCTTTTTAATATTAATTTATTTTATAAATACACTTAGTTTGAGTAAATTATTTCATGATAAAAAGGTGCATTCCTCTAAAAAAAATCAAAGGATTTTATTAGATTATTTTCATATATATCACCATCCATTGATGGATATCATGATTGATCGTGGATAATCATATTTGATACTTTCTACAACATTTTATTAATGTATTGATGATCATTATGACAATGTATGTGCTATTTTGATACTATTTATAATTTATTATTTAATTATTAACATTTTAAAGATAGGTTATCAATACAAATGTGTGTGATGTTTATTATTCACTGTAGAGTCCCGATTCTTGACGTTCATAGACGTTACATTACTTTTTTCGGAATATCTAATACATATCAAAAACAGACACACAAGGACCGTAATAGTTTAGTGTCTTTGGAAACTTGTAATATAAACTTCTATTCATTTTGAAAGATCTTCAACATCTCCCATAACAAATCCTCCCCCTTTTTCCATACCTAAAACCATTATTTTATTCTTGGGGGAAAAAAACATAAAAATGGTGAGCTCAAATGCTCAGTAAGCGTAAGAATGGAGAAATTAAAAAAACCATATTCATTTGAACTTAAAAACATGAAAATAATATTTAAACATCAAAATATTGAGCAATGATATAAAACATGGAAGTACGTAAGGCATAGATCATAATGGATAATCAATCATGATAGAATATCATAGGAATAAAGCATGTAATTTTGGCATCATTTAAGAACATGTAATGATTTCCATTGTAGCCAAGTCATTACTGCCATGACCATTTTAGTGGACAAAGTCCCTTTCTGAATCAAGGTCACTCCTAGTTTTAGTCTGGTAACACTGAACCAGATTAACTTACCGTTCTAGCCATGTCTATCTAATGAGATATAAATCGTTACCCAATGCATTGGAGGGATATATAGGTCCCACCCATCTCATAATTAAATCATTCTTACTTGTTCCACAACATAAACATAAAACATTCATCATAACACAATGAATAAAATGGGTTTCATAAACATCATATCATCAACACATAATCCATATAAAACAAATGGATATTTCATTATATGAAAAGCGAAAGAATGTAAATAATAGAGAGATTATACTTGAAAAATACACATATGAAATAATTTCTTCTTATATGGAAAATGGTTTTGATAAAACACTTGAAATGAAATCTTGAGGAAAATATACGTTTTCTTCAAAATCATTTTCTATTCACAAAATTCCATTAAATTTTAAAATGAAATTATTTTTTTGAGAATAATCATAAAATCTCTGTAGAGTAAGATTCATGAAAATGAGGCATTATGAAACCGTAAATATCCGTTCACGCCGTATATGTAAAAAAAATAACAATTTCCTAGTACTTTTGTCGGAAAAGTCCAAAAGTGCCTCGTATGGTAAACAAAAGAATGATTCCTTCCATACGATGTGGTAAAAGTAATAAAAGGTTAAAAATATGTCAAAAAATCATGGAAGTAAATTAAACATTTTATGAAAACATCTTGGGAGAATATGGACATGGATAATAAACATAACCCTCAGTAAATACTTACGAGTAAACAATCTCGGATAAGAATGAGATTGGAATAATTATCCCTTACCTTAGGTCTGATATGTTTCGTATGGATTCGAACCTCCTGTATAATGATTTATATAATGTCATTGACTTATTATAGAATCATATTTATGATATCATATAATGTTCACTTATGACTTTATATTACCCATTATTTTGTAAATTAATGTTAAATTATCGTTTTGGGTAAAATCGTTTCATTTGCCTTCATGTTTTAACTTGTAATTATTCATATGTTTACATAGATAATGGTACCTTACATCCACAATGTAAAACATGATTTATATATAATATATATTCAGAATATACATATATCTAATATATTGATAAGTGGAATGAAATACACCATTCTTGGAGACGGTAGGTTGTATGTACGCATAAACGCCGTTTTCGTTTCCTTATTGAATTGATTAGAATTTAGTAGATGACATACATATATATATACACACACATTATTCCAGTATCATTATTATGTCATATATTTCATGATTACTTATTATATATTCTTTATAATCATTCATGAATGGATAACTGTTGAGAATGAATCTCATCGCATCGTGGAGATGGTAGTCCGTACGTACGCACGCGCGATGATATCATTCCCATGATCGTGGAATTGTATTTAAGTGTATGTATTATATTTATGAATAAATAACACTTTACAATAATCATATATATTTATTATTTACACTATAATTCCCATCCAAGTAAGGTGGTGGTGGAAAATAGATTACACCACGGTGTGGAGACGGTATTCCGTACGTACGCACGCGCGGTGATTTCATTTACCAGAGGATGGATAAATGGTGAAATAGGGTTTTTTCATACATATAATAACATATCATTATATTATTGATACTTATGTTATTAATTCATAATGAAAATACTAATGAAGAAGAAGTGTAAGAAGAAATAATGTTGAATGAATCGGTAACGAACATTACCTCTTCTTTAAAGTGCCTCTTTGAATCTTCCTCTTAGGAAACTAAAATTGGTCTTTGAAGAATACCAGGACCTATATAATGTTTCCAGGTAAGTGGAGAAGATAATTTGGCAGGGTTTGGATGAGCTATAAGGCTCAAATTGGTGTGAGGAAGAGAGGGAGGAGGTGCCCTTTTATAAGGGAGGGGAGGGGCACCTTTGGAAATCATATAATTATTAATTTATAATAATTCTAAACCACTTAAAAACCTCCAAAAATGACTAATATTCGAATATTAGATGATTTGGGGTTGTAATATCATCAGCCAATAAAATTTAGATATTTTAGTAAATTAGTTTAAACATTATCAACTTGATTTATCATTACTTAATCAATTTAATTCAATTTGTGGTAATAACATTATAAATTTTAAATTATAACAAATAAATACATATTTGTTGTGAATTTTCCATAATTGGATACTTTATAACATATTATACAATATAAATTTTAATTTATAATTTTTATTTCTTTTTGTGATTTTTAATCATTTTTATATTATGTTATTTTTAAAAATTAACAATAGTGTAAATTTTGACAGTATTGATTTATTTGAATTTAAATAAAATATATACAGAATATATGTTCGAACTAAAAGCATTAATATATTCATAAATTGTCATACGTATCTAGAAAATTAGTAGAGAGCATTAAATAGTTCATATGATATTTATTTTATTATTTTTAAAAACATTTATTTGGTTTATCTCTTAATAAAATAATTAATACGACATTTTTGTATCATTATTTAATATCAATATTGGTTGCATGAAAATCAAACATAAAATCATATGATAACTATAAATATTTTAAAGTTCAGAATAATACTTTTACTGGAATTTATCAACTTAAAATCACAATATTTAAATTGTTATATTTATTAAATTATTATGGTGACAACTTTGGAATCATTTAAAATAAAATAATATAAATGTCATAATCACTTTTATAAGACTCCAAACGGTTATATATTATGTAATTGGATGGTTAAGGTTTCGATATACACTAAAAATAAGTTTTGATCAGGTTTTTGGGCCTTTTAATGGTTATTATTATTTCAATAAATACTATCTTACTGATGTTTCACTTAATAAATAATTTATGCATCTTTAATGTATCACCATTAATGACAACAATTTAATCCCTAAAAATTATAAATAAATTACCATGATGTAGATAATTTTATTAGATTTCTGGATACTATACATGTTGGAAATTTTATGATGTTTATCAATAAATTAAAATTTTTATACCTATAAGATTTTAGAGAGTGACATGTTGTCACATTCTTTGCTTTTAATAATAATTAAATTGTTTTCATGGTCAAAAGACCATAAAATGAATCTAATCTGACCGTTAGGTGATATGGGTCTACTTTTAGCCATCCAATAGAATTTTGGCATGTGTTAGGGTAATTTTTTAATATTATATTTACACTTAATTACAAGATTTACCATTAACTATGGTAAATAAAATTTACTGTAGTTACTATTCATTATTCCCAAATATAAAAAGTAGCTTATTAACATAATTTTGACACAATTATTCCAAATATGGAATCCATTTTTCCAAATTCAATACACAAAAGTTACATAAATTAAATTAATATTAATCCCGTTGTTGAAAGAAAACAGGTTTTTCTTTAAAACATTGCAAAAGATTGAATTGATTTAACCTACAAATTCATGGTAAAATCAATGATAATGAAATACATTATATTAAATGGTAAAAATATATTCTATTTATACTTAAAAACCATTAAATATTATAATTTAACCACATAAGTTATTACGATGAAAAAGTTGTTTTTAATTAAAATATATCGTGTTTTTACTATTCATTAAAATATGAAATTTATCAGAATAACATGAAAATTTTATCCAAGGTAAAATTTTATATAATTATTCCAAGGAATAATATTATTTTGTAAAATTGAACTTATAAACATGTTAAAAACTAGATTTAAAGTGGGTGCACCATCACAAGGCGAAAAAATTGCATTTTTTGAAAAATACTTATTTTACCTGAAAAATGTATTTTGATCACATAAAATATTTTAGAATACTCATAGGATGAATAATAATATTATAAAATTCAAAATATAGTTAATACTATTCATAAGGGATAGTTCATAATAATATTATAAAAACATATTTTTTTTAGTAAAACACGGTATTGCGTACAACACATGCTATTGAAGAAGGTCGTGATTGCATGTAATGCAAGCCAAGTTAGGGTTGTGTATAGTAAAAGACTCCTTTTTTGTTTCGTTATAATATAATCCAACCATTTTTTCATTTATTAATTGAATATATATATATAAATATACTCAATGTTGCGTAGAATGTCTATTATCAAAGGAACTTGACATTGTGTGTAACAAAATCTAAGAATAGTGTTGCGTATACTGCAAGTTAATACTGTGTTGCGTATAGCGCAAGATAATCTTGGTGTATCTTACAACAGAATATATGAAAGAAATTAAAAAGAATATATCTTATAAAATCTCATGTTGTTACATTCTACCCACTTAAAAATGAATTTCTCCCTCGAAATTCAATGGGGTTATATATGGTTTTCTACCTGAAAGTTTCATTAATTAAAACCCACATCGTAAAAAGGAATTCCAAAACACAACTTTAAAAAATAATGTATGAAATGTAATAGTTTCCCAAATAAAAAAATCAGTAGCTTTCCACATAGGAGAACATATGTGAAAATATGGATATGGAAGAGAAATATAACAATCATGTTCTGATAGAGAGTGGTAGAGAACATGGAAATGAAAAAGTCATCCATCAAAAAGACATAGATTTGTGATGATCTAAGGTACCATCTGATTCACAGGATATAAGGGCACTAGGACAACATTTTTGGTTTTCAAGATCATTTCCCTAAAGTTGATGAAATTTGAATTAGAAGAAAAACATTCATGATTTTAGTACAGTCTCATTGTTGTTCATTATTTGGACAATTTCCACTTCATCTCTTAATGAATTGAAGTTGAATTTGTCATTCGTGAAGTGTTAGCAGATCATGTGATATAATTATGGGTCATTCTATCTATCTAAAACAAAAGTTTATAAAAGTTATCAAAAATACATAAGTCCATCTATAGTGAGATTAATCGTATATGCTTCCTAAAATGGGCTTATGCTTGATATATCATACTACTTAATATAATAAAACTAGTTTCTACTAAACAGGGACTTCATGTTGGCCAGTGGTAGGCAATAAAGTCCAGTCGCACTTCGGTTGTGGGTTTGATTCCCACAGCCTTGTCCGATACGATGGGTTGCCGCCCATCCTGCAGGTTGTCCTTTTTCTAAAACTACATTACTATAACATCCAAAAAATAATATCAAAAAAATTTCTATCCTTAAAAAATACTAACTTATGTCCAACATAATCCATTGCAATCATTAGTATTATCTAAAATACTTCGTTCCATGCTCATAGTATAAAGAGAATGATTACTTGAAATGTCACATAACAATCAAGTGGATGCCATCATTTATCCCCAATATATCATAAGATATATTTGTTTTGCCGGTATTTGGTTCTTATGTCGAAAGTGGACTTCTTACAATTACATGTTGTTCGTGTGGCCAAATGTTTATTATATCCGAATTATATTCATAATGTAGATATCATATATGTCATATATATCCAGTACATGCATGAATTTATAACATTACATAATCATTTAGAGGTAAGAAATGAAATGCACCGTTCATGGAGACGGTAAGCCGTACGTACGCATGAACGCTACTTTCATTTCTATTTCATATTTTATAGAATGGAATAATAATTATATAAAGGTATATTATAATTCCAGTATAATATCATATATAATATTATATTTTCATCCTTTATACATCCCACATATGGTATTTAACTAATCAAATCACTTTGAGGGGGCGGTAGTCCGCACTTCCTTAAATGAAGATATCGTGTATACCCATAATGGAAGCCATAAAGGTAAGACAAAAATGAAAAATACAGAAGCATAAATAAAACATAAACATATAATATATCATATATAAAAATAGTGACATCATAATGGCCACCTTTGAGGTGTTAAATGAGTATTGAACAATCATCGTTTCGGGAGGCAGAATTTCACCATCCACGGAAACCGTATGTTATTTAACCATTTGATGTAGTTGTGTGAGAGTGTAGCTCGAATAAATCTTATAACAACATCCTAGTATATTGAAGATACTTTTCTTGTTACAAAATAAGTAAATAAAAAGAGTTTAGGGGGTTGGAGAAGAAAAATAAAACAAATGAACATGAGAGAATGAATTACATTTAAAAGTGTAACTCCTTTTGATTTGAGCCTAAAGGCTTATTTTGAAAGGATTATTCCCAAAGGGAATCCTCTAGGTTGAGGAGAGGTATGTGGGGAGAGTAAATGGGCAGGGGTTGGCCGAGCCAAAGGCTTGAGCAGTGTGGGAAAAGAGTTAGACGTGGGGGCCTTTTATAAGAGGAGAGGAGGGGCACTTTTGGAAAGTAAAGAAATATTACTTTATTTGAAAATGTTTTTCGGTTTTAAAAGGTCCCACATTGATATAATTCGTGGATAAGGTTATAAAGGTTTGAAATCCACCCATCTAATAATTTTTGGACATGTGTAGTTCATATATGTTACATTATCTTTCTATTTTATTTTAATCGTTAAATAATGATGTCATCACTTCATCATTATGATGTCTTCAATAATTTAATTTATTTAATGTCTAAAAATTATAAAACAATTACTATGATGTAGGAAATATTTTTATCTTTCCAATTACTATTTATAATTAAACTTTGGACTTGTATAACCCCACTTAAAAATTATTTTAGTAAAACAATTTATGTTAGTGTCATTTTCACTTTAACATTAAATAAAAATATATTAATGTCATTTTCCAACTAAAGTGGCTCCATGGGGTCCCCAAGATGGCCCATGGCTTGTCTTGGTCGGCCATGACTCAACCAATGGGTGTAGGACAAGTGTAATGGTGTTTTCACATTCTTATAATATTATTTTTAACTTAAACTACACTAATTACCACTAATCGCGATTAAAAACTTAATAAGTTACTACTCACCAAAAAATTATTTTAATCTCATTGAACCACATTTTACTTCTTAATGACAACCATATATGATGGATTTTTGAAAATCAAAACACAATTATGGAAAAATTTTATTTAAATGAAAAATCAGTTTTTAGAAGTACCACTTAGTGGTTTCACTATTCATCAAAAATTGAAGTTTTTCAGAAAATTACCAAAAATTCACCCTAAGATATATTTGATATTACGAATTCAAAAATGAAGTCAATTTTACAAAATTCAAAACATATTAGTCACATTAATTAATTTAATAATTAATTCTCACTGTCAGAGCAAATAGAGTGTTTTTATAAAACTATAAGTAACAAAAGATTGACACTAGTTTAAGTCTGATTTCAAAGTGAAATTTATTCCAATGACCACTATTGGATTTAATGGTAAAAATATTTTCTAATTTCACTTTAAAACCAATTCAAAATATTATCTAATAATATAAATTGATTAGATTAAAAAGATGTTTTGAATTAAAACACAACATTCTACACTATTCATTAAAAAATGAACTTTTTCGGAAAAATACCAAAAAATTACACAAAGTAAAATTTGATGTCCCTATTCTTAATAAGAGTTTTATTTGGTCCAAAAGAATGTATAATAGTGATCAAAACTATATTTAATGACAGTTCTCCATTAAAAGGCGATAAGTGAACCTTCAGTGAAAACTAGGGCATATACACCTAAAATTTAATTCTTTCCGTATTTTAAGCCTTTAGCTTTTATTGGATAAATGTAAAAACATTAAAAAACATATATAATCATATTTTAGTTATTTATATCCATTCCCACCATTATAATGGCTACATGTTAACTACCATTTAAAATAATAATATTTTATTATTTGAGTGCAACGTAAGATTCCCAAGAAACTCGTTGTTGCGTGTTGGGTACGCCATCGAGCATAGCGTCCCCTTTAAAGTCATATAAATATTTTATTCACAAATATGAATAAATATGAAAATTTCTATTCTTTATTTACCTGGGGTATTACATCCTTCCCCCGTTTTGGGAATTGCGTCCTCGCAATTTTAAAATTGGGCTTGGAAACATCCTTGAAAGTCCCACATCGGAACAAGAGTCGGTAAAAAAATTACATTAAAATAAAGAAAGATAAGCACAGAGGTCACCCAAGTTAACCCATACTAGGACTCCATGTAGGAAAACATGGACATGGAGGAGAAAACATAGGGTCATGTTCTGATGGAGAGTGATAGAAAACATGTTTAGGAGAAAGTTAACAATAAGAAAATCACAAACTTGTGATGGGTTAAACAGTGTTGGGTTCCCCAGTAGGAAAAGTTAATAGACAACATTTTTGTTTTAAGTTACTTTTTATTGAGGAATTTATTCATATGGAAGCATAATAACCTATCATGTTGACTTTCAACTTTTACTAGAATCCTTAGTCAAACTCATATTTTTTCCAAAAGACGAGTATTTAGGGAGACTTGTTCGCATTAAGAGTACTATAATCAACTTCTAGAGAATCACCTAATCCCCAAAAGAGATCTATATACATCCCATGTATTTAGGCTTTAACCAAAACCAAAACCAAAACCAAAAAGGTTAGTACAAGATCAGATAATCCAGAAAAGGATAACCCCTTATAAAAAGAAAATATATTCTTAATCTCCAAAATTTGTCCAACAAAGCCCAAAGTTCAACGAGGACCATCCGATAAACAATTTGTCCATAAAATTCTTCAAAGTAAACCAATATAAGATTGAAACCCAAATATTTGAAGGATTTAGTCACATAGTCTTCCAAGTTAAATCGAAACATTTATCTCCAAACAACATCAGTTGCTCCTAAAGTCTCACATTGAAAAGTAATTATCCTAATCACATATCCTCCAAAATCCTCTTAATCTTAATTCATAAAATCATATAACTAAAAAGAATCAGTCAAACTAACCAGGGACTTCACGTAGTCCAGTGGTAGGCGATAAATACCAGTCGCACTTTGGTTGTGGGTTCGATTCCCGCAGCATTGTCCGACGCGACGGGTTGTCGCACAGTCTGCGTGTTTTCCATTTTCTTAAACTATATAATTCTCAAATCATTACCCAAAAAGGGATAAAATCATCAAAAATATCCATAACATAATTTAACCTCAATTTTATCTCATGCCTTTCACTTCAATCATAACATATGGTAACCCATAATTACCTCAAAAGTAAGGATCATATAAACCCAAATGGTTACCTTTATAATTATTACCTGAACTTCCACATGGATTGGTCATCTCATACATGATTCATTAAATATCATACCAAGGTTCAAGTGGTTGATCATGACTCCTTGATATTTGGTTTAGAACAACCACAAGTTTCCTCATTGAATCCTCCATTTTATCTAGTATCTTAATCAGAGAACCACCACAGTTTCCTTCAAACCTGTTGTCTCTTTGGTGCCTGCTAGATCCATCCATTCACTAAAAATAGAAATGTCAGTGTGAGTATATCAACAAAACCATCATGTACTAATAAGGAAGGTAAACACTAAGATACACTTACTCATTCAGTTTATCTAAAACTAGGACTCTTTCTGAAATCCTAACCATTATGGAAATTGTCAATTATGCTTAAAGAATACCCTAACATCTAAAGTTATCTAAACCGACCTTTGATACCAACTATAAGGCCCCAGACTTAAATCTTACTTAATCTTGAGTTATTAAAAGATTACACATTGAGGATCTTTTTAGGTTTAGTGTTTTAGAGAATTAGATCATGAAACTTTCATTACATTCCACATTTAAACATAGTGGTTACATAAAAGACAGTATTCATTCTTCCCATCACGGAAACATATTTAAAATATAACACGAATTCTTTCTTGACAATTCCTTGACACTATCATCACATCATGTACATTTCCCTTGACCTGCGAAAAACATTTCAAAAACTTGGGATGACCATAAAAAAGCTCAGTAAGGGTTACAAAAAATATGGAAAGGAAACATTAGTTCATATATACATGAGAATGAAATCATACATTACCCATAAAACATAGGCACTTTAACATACCTCATCAAACCATGAATAAATCATAGAAAACATAAGACATAAAGGTAACTTGAGGCATTCATAACATTCTTATGTAGGGAGTAACCCTCTTGGTTACGTTTGGAATTCCCATCACAGTATATTCCGTAAATCTCTTCGGATAAACCTTAACATTTCACTCCTTCGCGTTACCCAATGCATTGGAGAGCTATATCGGGCTCACCCGCCCTTAGTTTATCACGGAACCACCCGTTCTTCATAACAATGCCCATGAACCATAACATAATCATATCACATAAAACATGCATAAAGGTAACATAAAATTTCCACATTTCAATCACGAGATATCAATACAACACATTGATATAAAAACATTATGAAAACCATTTTCAATACTAAAATAAAAGAAAAGTAAAACATGGAATTTATTTTTCTTTTAAAAAGAAGGTATGGCTTATAGAGGAAGCCGAAACTCAAATAACGGTCACGAAGGCGGACAAGTCGTTGTCGCCGCATACGTACGACAAAAATATTCCCTTTTGTCATTGTTTCGGTGTGGATGTGCGTCGGGTTACGCTGTTCCTCCAGGACGCGTTCGCGCGTGCACCCGTCGACCCGAGGGGATGGGCGTGCGGCTTGTGGCCCCGCAGTCCCGCTTTCCAAGGGCGGGCGGCATTCGTCCCTTATTCAGGGGCGTCTGCTCCTTGATCGAAACCGGGATGATGGGATGTCGGCTCCTCCTTCCGTGGACGTCTCCTCGAAACTCGTTGCCTAATCCGGGTCTCCCTCATAGATTTAAGAATGTTCGTGAATCTCGTTCCCGGCGCCATATCTTTATGGACACCGGTTAATTACGCTGCTTCCGCCCGGACACCCCAAGGAGTCTGGTCGGGGTAGCAACCTGCGGTGAGGAGACCGAGTGGCTCCGGGTGTTGGGGGCGTGTCTTAACACTGCGCCTCTGCATGACTGCCTTCCGTCCCTAATAGGGTTTCTCGAATGCGTGATGGCCTGAGGAATCCCGCACTGGGTGCGGGGGACTGTGTTACCTGAGGTTTTCCTCAGCTTCCCATGTATAACACAGGATATGCTGCGAGTTTAACGTCCAGCGGAGACGGCATCAGACTGATCAACATGAGGAGTGGATCAGATGACTGAACCCCTTGCGGGGAACCTCCGACGCTGGGGCCAGCACATGGGCGGCTTATCGAGTGAAGTGGAGTGAAATGAAATGGCATGACCCTACCGGGATGTGGCGGCCCGGGTAAGGATCAGGGTGGATGATGGAGTGAAGAGCTTGGACCCCGTAGGGGCTTCCTACGTACCGCTCGTTAGCGCGGATCAAAGTCAGCGTAGTTCGGGTATACAGTTTAACGTCACGCTGGACGTCAGCAAGTCGACTCACGAAGAGGTCGAGGCCGCCGGGCGGAGGATTGAACCGAACCACCTCACACAGAGGGGGATGGAACGGCCGGGTGAATCACAGTTTCACGTCATGCTGGACGTTGAAGGGAGAAATAGGAAAAGGAAGTGGGGAAGCACAATGGAGATACACACGTGCAGTCTCCCACAATGGCGGATTCATAGGTGAATCGATGCAAGTGTGAACCCAGGAGGGGTCCACTGATGGACGAACCGACGTAACTACGACCGGGACGACCAAGTGGCGGGCTTGAACCTCGGAGAGGCTTCCTACGTACCCTGTTTAGAAGACAGGGATCAAAGTCCACGTAGTTCTTTCTGTTTGTAACACTCTACCCCCGTGGGTGAAGGCCACTCCAATCCCGACATCCCTGCAGAGACGAGCGGGTGGGGGCCACATCCAAACCGGGAGGACCCTGCGTGCGGAGCACGGGATCAGGATGCGGACGGTTTAACGTCTTGCCGGACGAAGTACAGTTTAACGTCGTGTGTTGAGGATGAAGCAGACGGTTTAACGTCTTGCCAGACGAAGTACATTTTAACGTCGTGTGTTGAGGACGGAGATGCTTGGCAGTTTAACGTCTTGTCGCGCGGACGAAGTACAGTTTAACGTCATGCAGGACGAATGCTGAACAGTTTAACGTCTTGTAGCTCGGACGATATGCTAGGCAGTTTAACGTCGTGCAGCTTGGACGTATGCAGTTTAACGTCGTGCGGGACGTATGCAGTTTAACGTCGTGCAGGACGTTGAAGCCGCCGGTAGGTACGTGTCACTTCGCGCGAGCCTGGAGGGCTGCACGGGAAGACAACGCACGATGCGGGCACCCGGGATGAGGGTCATCGGGCGCCACTTAGGCGGGTACCCAAAGGGGGTCAAAGGGGGCGACCCTGGCGGTTTGCGCGCAAAAGAGGAGCTTTGCGCGCAATACCGCGGGTCGGCGCGCAAATGGGCGGGCTGGCGCGCAATTGGGCCAGCACTTTGCGCGCGAATGATAGAGATTGCGCGCACTGGGCTTCGGATAGCGCACGGGGGCAACGACTCATTCTTCAATGAATGGCCACTTTGGAAATGGGGGGTGCGCGCAATCGGGCTGGATTGCGCGCACCCGGGGGCAATTGCACGCAAGAGGCTTCTTTTGCGCGCAAATGCCTTTGAGTGAAGGTTTATTCAAAGTAAAGGAGCCAAAGGGATTGCGCGCGAAGGCGAACCCCGAGGCTTTCTTGCGCGAAAGAAAAGAGGTTACCTGAAGATCGGCATTGCGCGCGGAAGGGGTTGGATTGCGCGCACGAGAGACCTTTCGAATTCTGGCAACCCTTAAGACGTCGGGGGTTGCCTTATATTTATAGGCAACCCCGGGCGCGGAATCCGGTTCGCGGGCGCGAAATTCTCTTCGCGGGCGCGGAATCGGGCCCGGCGCACAAGGGGAGTCGCGCGGGCCACCGGCGCGCAAAATTGCGCGCCGGTCCAGCGCATTGCGCGCATCCCGGGAGGTTTGCGCGCGACTCATCAATTTTGCGCGCGGGCCTCCAAAATTCCGCGCAAGGCTTCCAGGCCCTCCGAAACCTGCTTCCGACTCCAAATATGACCTCGCTTTCCTCATCCGGAGCTTCGTTTGGGAACAACGGACTTTTCCGGCGTCTACAAAAGCCCCCCCTCGGAATCTGATCGGCGAGAGGTCGCAACGATCGGGTTCCGAGGGAGACGCCGGAATGCCGATGTCCTGGGTGGCGCGGGACTGTGGCGCGCAAAAAAGGGCGTCGGGCACGAAATTCGCTGTCGCGGTCGCGCAAAGCGCTTTCCGTGCAGCGCGGACACCCGGCTTCACCTATAAATAGGGGCCCTGGGTCCCCCCGTACCATACAATGGCCTTCCGCGCGATAAGAACCCGATCTATCGTGCGTGAAATTGCCTTTTCCGGCGCGGAATTCGCTCGCTCGTCGCGCAAACCTGTCCGGAATTCGTCCTGCTTTTGCGTGAACACCCGGGATTTTACGCGACGGACTTCCCGATTGCGCGCTGTCCACTAGGATTGCGCGCCAACTCTCAAACTTCTCTACCAGCCTCGTCCGAACCCGCACGCTTCATCCCTTTACCCACACGACTCCCGGAGCTTCTGAGATGGCCGCAAATCAAGGAAATGAGGGGGATGCCGCCACTCGCAGAGCTGAGATGGCGACGAACGAGGAGGTGTACGGAGCCAAGGAGATTGTTTCCAACAATCAATCCTTGTTCGACTTGCTGACGTCGGCCCAGAAGACATATCCACTGTCGGACAACCTGCCGCTCTGGAACTTCGGCATCCTAGATGAGGTTCCGGTGCCAGGGTTCGAGGTTGATGCGCCACGGACCTGGGTGACTCGGGAGGATGAGCTTCCCCGCTATAACATCACAAAAAATGGGCATCCTGCCAGGGAGACCAGACACTTAGATGTCTATGTCCTGAACCTGAGGACGCGAACCATCGTCGGAAGTGAGCCTACTGCGGAGAACTCTCCAGCCCTCTACTCGAGCATATATCGCCAGAGTGTCACTAACGACACCAAGGGCTGGCTGAAGGACTAGGACTTGCGGTCTGGGGGCAACTTCGCCAGTGAGTGGGCCTGGGCGTTCTGGGTACGCCACACTTGCGATCACTTCGCGGAGGAGCTGTGGTACATCGGCCTGTTTGAGGCGGTGTGGACGTCGCAGTTCCACTTCTACCAGCAGTCCGAGCTCGGGCCGGAGCTGTTCACCCACTGGTCCCCGGATACCAACACCTTCCATCTTCACCATGGGGAGGTCGGCATCGGTCTCTGGGACATCCACTGCATCGGAGGTATCCCGCTGGAGGGTTACCAGTACGATGAGTTCCTGCCTCCGAAGAACATCTGGGAAGACAGGTCGCGGACTCCCATTCTGCCCTGGCATCTGCTTGACCTGGCTACGCAGCGGCTCGGGATCAAGGACTTCCAGAAGGACATAGCCTACAAGGAGTGGTTCGGCCAGTTCTTGGAGCATGACCCGGTGGTCAAGATGCCAGGCAGGGGGAAGCGGTGCCCGACCGCGGCTCAGAGGAGCCGGAACGGGTCGTACTGGCGGCTCCTGGAGACGGGCGACTACCGCTCATGGGGGTACCGCGTCATCGAGGCCCGGGACCCAAATGTCCGGTACGCGGCATTCCTGGCCGCCTTTCTGAGTGGGTGGCTCCTGCCAGTGCGGGACGCGAGAATGGGCGTTCGCCGGCAACACTGGCGATGGCGGGCGCTATGGCCACCAACAAAAGATACAACCTCGGGGTCCCAGTGTTGGCTAAGCTGTATGCCATCCTGGGACGCATCTCACGAGGGGGGTCGCCACGAAGGATCTGTGGGCACTTCCAATTCTTCCACGGCTGGGTGGCTGCTCACCTTGGTGGGTACACGTTTCCGAACTCCATCATTCCTCCGGGCAACGGCCTGCGACCCTCCCTGCTGAACATTGCGGGGGTCGCTCCGATGACCCTAAGTGAGGAGGGCGTGAGGATTCGCATTGGCAATCATGCCAATTTCAACTTCAGACCGTTCCCCACTCCCGTTGGCCAAATGATCGACAACGGGCAGGGTCCGCTGGAGCAACACGAGTACTTCCTGAACATGCGGGGCAGGGTGCTCGTGGCTCGGATCGACGGGAAGGTGATCTGCGAGCCTTACGTGCCAACCCGGTTCGCCAGGCAGTTCGGGTGCCATCAACGGATGTCGAAGAGGGTATTCACTGCTTTCCGGGAGGAGACGAACCCTGGCGTCCTTCGCCAGATGTGGCTGATGTTCGTCGCCTTTGGCTCTGGCGACGTCATCACTCTCCCTCCTACCGGGGTCGACGCAGGCTTGGCAACTGAGTACGCCGAACACTAGGCCATCGCGTACCCCGAGGGGCTTCTACGGAAGCCAGTTCGGCGGCTCGAGGTCACCCGTGCGGAGACCGGGCGTCACGGAAGGAGGCGAGGCGCCGCCACACGGGGGAGAACGGAGGCGCGCCAAGCAGCAGAGCCGGCGCGAGCAGGGACTTCGGCGGCGGGTACATCGCAGGCTGCCGCTACGACCTCGGCGCCCAGAGAGGGGGTACATGCGGCGGTCGGGGAGCGGCCCGGGAAGCAGGTAAGGCGTCTGCTCGAACCCTCCCACGATGCAGTCTTCCCGGCGCTGTGGTCGGCCTGGATGACCCTGCGGCAGTCACTGGGGACCGACGCCATCTGGCGAAATCTACTCAGAGAAGGAATCTATCTTCTAGAGGTCGGGCGCCTCCAGATCGCCGACAGGGTGGACTTCAACCGGCAGTATGCGTATCTGATGGCCATGGACGAGTACGCGCGCCAACGTGGTTAGCGTGCAGAGCCATCCCTTCTGGTGAAGGTGATGCTCGGTCTAGAGCCCGCTCCAGAACAGATGCCGCCGGCGGAATATGACAGTTGCAATGACTCCGAGGAAGAGGAGGAGATGGGGGAGGATGAAGGCTCTGAGGGAAGATCCCACCAGGGGAGCCCGCGGGAGAGTGGCGAGGTGGCCGGCTCTGACAATGTTGATGTCACTGAGCTCCTCAAGGTCCGCTTCTATCCCTACTCAACCTGCTTCATCCATTCACTTATGCAGCTTCTAACCCATTTCTCCACCTTTCTCAGGAGCGCACGGATGTTGGTCAGGCGTCCTCAACGGGAGTAGGAGAGGCGCCAGCAGGACAAGGTGGGGGCCAGACACCCATCATTGAATTGACAAGCGCGGAAGGGTCCCCTGCTGCAACTGTTCCTGCGGCGGCTGGGGCAGCGGAAGATGACGCTTTGAACTCCCGTAAGTCTCCTTACTTTACTGCTGGTGCTTGCCATTGACGATCCGTGACTAACCACGGCATGCCCTGCGCAGTGATCTCAGGACTGGAGGCCCGTCGGGCTACCGAACCCGGGCCATCTACGAGTGGACCAGTGGCAGACATGCCGCCTGCTCCGGAACAGACTTTTCACACCGAGTCGGCCCCACCAACTGCTGATCAGGGGGCTGTGGACGCCGGCGGTGCGGACATCGGAGAGAGGTCGGGGGCTGACGACGGAGTCAACGCCGCTGGGGCGGGAGAAGAAGGTCGCCCAGATGTTGGGGAACCTATCCCCCGTGAGGACATCCCAGGGGCGGACCCTGCAGCAGACCGGCTGGCTGCCTTCCCTGCCTACCGGCCTGCCGACGCCGAGGAGATGGACGACTCGGACGCGGAGGCGGTCGAGGAGAGCCGGGTAACGCGACGCAGGGGGTGGAAGTGCATCCAGCGTTTCCTCAAGCGAGACCCATCAGAGTGGCTGGGGCGCATGGGATCACTTCAAATCTGGTTGCGCTTCCTGTGCGCCGGGGGAGCTGATGCTCAACGCCTCCATCTGACGGTCCGTGATTTCATGGCCGAAAAGATGCGCGAGTGCCGCCGGCGTGCCGACGTCGCACAATGTCGGGACATGTCGGAGAGCACGCGGGCGCTCCCCGTGGCGAAGTAGGAAGTCCGGCGTCTCCAAGGGCAGGCGGCAGAGAAGGAGTCCTTCGTCGCAACGTGCACCAAGCTTGTGGAGCAACTAGCAGCCCAGCTGGTTGACGCCCAGGTATAGCTGACGGAGGCGGGCCAACAGATGGTCACAATTCAAGTCGAGCGGGAGCGTGCACAGGCCAGAATCGACGAACTGCGTGCTGCGACCGCCGACGAGGAGAGGGAACACAGAGAGCGAGAAGCGGCTCTAGAGGCCGCCAGCCAAAGGGTAGCGGCGTTAGAAAGACTTATCCAGCACGCTAATCCCTAGGGGCTTTGTTTTTGCCACTCCTAGAACATTTTCTTCCGCTACTCAATATTTCGATCCACTTGTATGAACCAATATATTTATCTGCACCTTTTGGCTTAACATGCTCAACCACAATTCATTGTCTCGCGGAAGCGTTAACCAAGCTTCAGGCATCCGTAATTGGGCCTGGATTTCTAAAAGAAAAGAGGGAGGTCATTCCTAGGAAAGGAGACCTCAAGCTTAATCAATGTATCATCCCCCCAACTTGTTCCGACACACGAGCGAGACAACGCTAGTGGCGTTGAGATTTTGCCCGAACATAGGGAAATGAGAAAGGGTGAATCGCATGTCCCGAATTCAGAAATCCACAACGGTTGGCCTTCCAGGAAATGCCCAAGATGGCAAGCGGACAATGGATCAATCGACCATACTACTGAGATAGACGGACCGAAGGTCATCATCAATATTGCAGGAGGCGGATCACATGTCATCATCAATGCCGCTTTGGGGGTTCCTTCAGGCACAAGGGTGGAAATCCAGATCAACAGGGCATACGAAGCATGGGGCGAAGTGACGATTTGTTCGGACAGAATCCAACGCTCTCAAAATTGCGCCACCGCGGGGAAAGCGTATTAGGAAGATGCACTAATCTGGACGTGAATCACCCCAATTCTCAGACAGAACCTCTTTGACGAGGAAACTGTCGCTTCCCATCATTGCGATGGGGCATCCCGAGCTTAATCGGGGAGAATATCACAACCGCACCACTTTGCCTGAAGTCAGGCCAGACGGCCGGCAACGAGGAGGGGCGGGACTTAGCGATCCCTGAGGCTGGACCCGAGTCGAAATGCCCGGGCGTTCCTATGTACTCCATCAGGCTGGAGATCAAGCCACACGTAGTTCTGAAAGTGCAGTTTAGCGTCATGCAGGACGTAGAACCCTGTTTGGGGAGATCTTAGTTTAAGGTCGTAGAGCTTGGACCATAGGGGGTAGATCTTAGTTTAAGGTCTTAGAGCTCGGACCATAGGGGTGGATCTTAGTTTAAGGTCTTAGAGCTCGGACCATAAGAACCTCAAAGTACGCCGCATCGTGGTCCTACCCCCGGGATATGCGAAGATGCACTGAGGGATAGTGTCAAGAGTGTCGAGATTTCTCCTGGTCAGAATGGGAGGTGGAAAATGTGATGTGAATCATGCGGCCATTCACTCAAGGACTGGGGGCACCGGTGTAACGATACGGGAGTACTGCCGACCGTGGCGGAAAAGCAGCATCAATATCGCACTAACCGTTGATGGAATGAGGCAGCAAACGAGCATCGACCGCTCAATCGCAGGATTCATATCGATTTGCTGCCCGAGGCCATTGGGGGCACCAGACCGAGTCGGTGGGAGAGCACTGAGGAATTGTGTCCAAACCGTTCACGGGGGCTCCACCCAGGGTGTAGGCGATGGGTCCGAATGAAAGGGAGCACGAAGCCTGAAAATGGAAGGAACCTGACCAAGCTGAACCTGACCCTCCTGGCGATAAACCAGAGTACTCATGACACCAGTGGACCACTGCAAGGGGTCTAAGGACACGCCTTGAGGGTGGCCTGAAGGCGGTGGATTCCCCAGAGAAGGGGGAATCTCTAAGAGGTGGGGGGCTGGACCCGAAGTTTCAAACATCCGGGTGTTCCTACGTATCCCATAAGGATGGGAATCAAGCCACACGTAGTTCTTGAAGCGCGGCGCAACACAATCGGGCACCAGCGCGGGGAAGGGTGCAGGTCTGACCCTCACACACAGAAGAAGCGGTATTTGATATTTTTTGTTTGTCCTTAATGGTGGATGGTTTTTCTTTGTGCAGCGACATGCCTGTGATTAAGGAATCCCTGGCGTCGCCACAATAATCAAGCCATGAAAGGAATTGATGAATGGCGTGGTTATTAACCAGCGCCCAACGTGAGTGTCCCCGGAGGAGAACATCGCGATTCAGTGCCCTTTCTCGTCGGGCGGCCAAGACGATCACAGTTTACGGTCGTGTGGTAGGACCAGACAACACAGTTTAAGGTCGTGTGGTTCGGACCATGTAGGAATCCGCTTATCGCATTACGGCGGACTCAGCGGAGGTGGGAACATAACCAGCCCTGCGGTCATGCACGATTCCAGGAGAAGGATCCTGGGATAGGGGCCTGCGTATGTCCATCACCCGAGGGGCAGAGATGCTAGCCTCCAGATATACTGGGCCCAAAACGCGATTTTTCGGGTGACTCCATCCTCCTTATGGGGACGAGGGTCCAGCTACACATGGCCCTTTGGGAGGAAATCAGCATATATCCTTGGTGCTCAGATCGTGGGAGCCTCGACAGACACCATTACCCTAGTTGGCCTGCCTAACGTGTAAAGGTGTACTGAAGGTCAGTATGAAGAGAGTGTCGAGATTCCACTACAACGCACAAAGGCGGAGTGTGATGAGGATCGCGCAACCAATGTTCGGCGCCTAAAAGAGCCGACATGGTGATCAAGGATGTCGCTGACCATATTCGCAACACAACATCCGATCGCGTCAGCCTAGAACGGGGCAAGCAAACGAGCATCAACCGCTCAATCGTAGGAATCATATCGATTTGCGGCCCAGGACCCGCCGGTAAATCGACCCGGAGCGGTAGGAGAGCACTGAGGCATTGTACCCAAACCGCTAACGAGGATCCCTTTGAGTGAAGGCTCGAACAAGAGGAAGCGCGCGGCCCGACAAGCAACACAGGACTTGCCGGGATTGCATCCGACACTACGGGTCATAGACCAAAGTACCCAAAACATGTTAACAGATCACCGGAAAGGGTCGGAGGACTCACCCTGAGAGCAATCCAAAAGACAGTAGGTTCTCATGATCAACCAAGAGACGGGGCTGGACCTGAGACACAAGCGTCCTGGCGGTCCTACGTATCCCATAAGGATGGGAATCAAGCCACACATAGTTCTTGAGAGGCAGTTTAACGTCATGCAGGACGAAAAGAGAAAACAAAGGGGGGAGTAGAAGGCATCCCCAAACGTGGGGGGCATACAACGTGGCGAGCAAACCGACGTGAATGAGGGCGTAGCCCCGCGTCCACACCATACGCCACATACCCAGAGGCAACTGGGCCAAGGGCCCGAGGTGGGATGGAAATTCCCGAAGGATGGGGCTGGGCCTGAAACATGAATGTTCAGGCGGTCCTACGTATCCCATAAGGATGGAAATCAAGCCGCACGTTGTTCTTGAGTGGCAGTTTAAATTCATGCAGGACGAATGCTGGACAGTTTAACGTCTTGTAGCTCGGACGTGGTACAGTTTAACGTCGTGTTGGACGAAACACTTGGCAGTTTAACGTCTTGCAGCGCGGACGATATGCTAGGCAGTTTAACGTCGTGCAGCTTGGACGTATGCAGTTTAACGTCGTGCAGGACGTAGTACACTCAGACAAAGTACTTCTTGAGGAATCTAGCGTTTGTGGGAGGAGTGACATGCTCACCATCCATAGTCTCTAGGGAGTACGCGCCATTGGGATAAACTTTGTGGACGACAAGAGGTCCCTCCCACTTGGGCTCCAACTTGGGTGGCTTCCTGCCGGGGATCATTGGCGCTCTTAGGGCTAGCACTAGGTCACCCTGCAGGAAGGAGCAGAGGAGAACCTTCTTATTGAAAGCTCGATCCATTCTGCTTTGATGCCTCTCCAAGTTGTGCAAGGCGCAAAGTCTATTCTCATCCAGTGCTTCCAACTCGACTAAACGGGCTTCAGCAGCTCTGTCTGGCACTTGCTGGTCGTAGACCGCAGTGCGCAAGGATGGTAACTGGATCTCGATGGGCAGGACGGCCTCAGCTCCATACACCAGGGAATAAGGGGTCATCTGGGTGGAATTGCGAGTCGTCGTCCGATAAGCCCAGAGGGCATTGGGGAGATTGTCCGGCCAACTCTTCTTGTTCTGACCAACCATCTTTTGCAGAATGTTAGAGAGGGTCTTGTTAAACGCCTCGATCTGTCCATTCGCCTGCACATGATAGCGAGATGTATGGTTCGAGCGAATGTTGTATTTGGCGTACAACTTCTTCAACTCGGCTGCTCGGAAATTGGCTCTGTTATCCATGAGGATAGCGTGAGGCACCCCAAATCGATGAATGATGTTGGAGGTCACGAAGTCAGCAATCGAACAGGATTTGACCTCTCTGAGCGGAATCGCCTCTGCCCATTTGGAGAAGAAGTCCGTGGCGGTCAGAATGAACCGGCACTAGCGAGCCGTCGCCGGCGGGTAAGGTCCCACAACGTCCATCCCCCAGACTGCAAAGGGCCAAGAATACCTGGTGGTATGGAGAGGCTCCGGCAGCCGATGCACAAGGTTCGCATGAACCTGGCACGCATGGCACCTCCTAGCATACTCGATGCAGTCATGGATCATGGAGGGCCAGAAGTATCCCAACCTCCGAATCTGGTGGGACAGCTTCAGCCCAGTCTGATGGGAACCGCATGAACCAGCATTAACCTCTTGCATGACTCGTGGGATCTCAACTCCCTAAAGGCAACAGAGGAGAACACCATCGAATCTGCGTCTGTAGAGGATCTGCTCCAGGCCAGGACTGCTCTGGAAGACAAACTGCGATGCGCGGCGTCGAACTCGCTCGCGCTCGGCCCGATCCGGCGGGAGAATTCCATGTTGGAGGTACTCAACCAATGGCGTCCTCCAATCAGGGGCTGGTTCGACTGCCATATCTGGGGTACTCGGGGCTCCGGGCACAGGGGCAACTGTGGTGAGGTTACTTACCGACGGGCCGCGATCTCCCTCCGAGATAACGGGAGCGATGAGCCTGCGGTGCGTCAAGCGGACGATCAGGTTGTCTTGTTCAGGCTCTGCAAGTGACGCAGCATGGCTGGCCAAGGCATCTGCTCGACCGTTCTGCGACCGGAGAATGTGGACAATTTCTGGCCGAGAAGGGAACCGGGCCATCAGAAGGAGGGTGCACCCCAGTAATGGCACAAGTTCCGACTTCCTGACAACATAGTCTCCATTGATCTGCTTAACAACTAGCTCGGAGTCCCCTTTCACGCACAGATGGGGCATGTCGATCTTGAGAGCTAACTCGAGGCCGGTGATGAGGGCATGGTATTCCGCCTCATTGTTGGTACAGCCCTCTGACAACAGGAAAGAGTATGGCAGTACGGCTTGCTCCGGGGTAATGAAGACGATACCCAAGCCCACTCTGTTGAGCTTAGGATTATCAAGTCTTCTACCGGTGGGGCTCCGGGAGGCACCGTCAAAGTGCATCTGCCAGCATGGACCGACATGATCGACCGAGATAATGGCCTCATCAGGAAAGCCTAGATCCAGCGGCTGATCCGCGGAGGTTGGGTGAGCAGCCAGAAAGTCTGCCAATGCATGCCCTTTGATGGCCTTCTGAGACACATACCTGATGTCGAACTGCTGGAGAATCACAGCCCACCGCGCTAGACGGCCAGTCTACATAGGCCGGCTCAGGATATATTTCAACGTGTCTACCCGAGAAACCAACTGTACCTCATGGTGCTGCAAGTAGTGCCGTAATTTCTGCACGGAAAATACGAGCGCCAGGCAGCTCTTCTCGATGGGGGAATACCTAACTTCCGCATCGAGGAGCATGCGACTGAGGTAATAGAGGCTATTCTCCGTTCCCTCGTTGTTATTCTGGGCGAGAAGGGCACCCAGGGACCGTTCCAGGGCGGTCACATAGAGGACCAACGGCTTCCCGGAAACAGGCGGCATCAGGACCGAAGGATGAAGCAGGTACTGCTTGATTTCCTCAAAAGCGGTCTGACACTCTTTATCCCATACATAGGTGGCACCTTTCTTCATGAGCCAGGAAAAGGGCTTACACTTGCCGGCCAGATTCGCGATGAATCGGCGTATATAGGCTAAGTGGCCTTGGAACACTTGATGTTCCCGGATGTTACCTGGGGGAGGCATCTGGCTAATCGCCCTGATCTTCTCTGGGTCGATCTCAATACCCCGGTATCTTACCACAAATACAAGGAACTTTCCGGAGGTGACCTTGAAGGCACACTTCAACGGGTTCATCTTCAGGCAGCGAGACCGGAGGAAGCCGAACACTTTCTCAAGATCTTTGAGATTGTCCTGACGCTGGCGCGATTTGACTACCAAGTCATCGATGTAGCATTCCACCAGTGTGCCGAGGATTGGCTTGAATATGCGGTGCATCGCCCGTTGATAGGTGGCACCTACATTCATCAGGCCGAAAGGCATGACCCGGTAACAGAAGGTACCTTGGGGGGCCCGGAAGGCAGTGAACTCCTCATCCTTAGGGGCCATCCTAATTTGGTTGTATCCGCAGTATCCATCCATAAAGGATAGGTCTTGGAACCCTGCCGTGGCGTCAATCAACAGCTCTGTCACTGGAAGGGGAAAATCATCCTTCGGACAGTGGCGGTTGAGATCGCGGAAGTCGATGCAGACTCTGATCTGCCCGTTCTTCTTCCTGACCGGCACAATGTTGGCCAGCCATTTGGGGTACTGGACCTCCCTCACGAAGTTGGCTTTGATAATCTTGTCAACTTCGGCCTCAACCATGGCACCGTGGAATGGGTGCATCTTCCTGGGAGGCTGCTTGAACCCGCGATGGTTCTCCGGGAGACCAAGGCGGTGGACGGCTACCTGAGGATCTAGCCCCGGCATCTCGTCATAGCCCCAAGCGAACACATCACGGTGCTGCCTGAGAAAGTCCACGTACTGCTGCCGCTCCTCAGAGGGCATGGCGGCACTGACCAATGTGGTTCTCGTCTCTGCTTCGGTTCCAAGGTTCACTTGTACTAACTCATCCACCGTGGCAGAGACGCCCTCCTCAAATGCTGGGGGTGCATCTTCCACGTCCTCTCCACTCGGGGAGGGATCGTCCACAGGAGAGATTGCGTTGGTAACTGCATTGGGGATACCAGATCCTGCTGGGCCGCTGGTGCTGGCATGGGCGGTCGCGGTCATCTCATCAGGAGACTCACAAGCCGTCGAGACCATGGCTACGTCCAACCGTTGAATCGGGAGGACGTAAGCGTCATCCAAACTTGCCCAGGGATCACTTGCAACAGCGACAGGCTCGACCTCACCTGCCAGGATCTGCTTATCCTTGCTCTTGTAATAGTCCACGTCTAGATAGCGGGCTTCAATGAGGCAAAAGGAGAGGCATCTCCTTGAAGCACGCCTACTCGACCATTAAGGGAGTATTTGAGGCATTGGTGGTATGACGAGGGAACCGCCACATGAAGGTGGAGACATGGCCTGCCCATCAATGCGTTGTATGCAGTGTCCTGAGAGACCACCATGAATTCGGTGTTGGCAACCAAGTCACCGAACTGGGTCTTCAAACGTATCTTGCCGACCGGGGTTTGCTCGGTGTGGTCGTACCCCTGGATCCTGAGGTCGGAGGGAATCAAGTCATCCTCAGACAACCCCAATCTCCGGAGTGTCCGAGTGGGGATCAGGTTAATTCCGGACCCCGTGTCGACAAGACAACGCCGGACATCAAGGCCATTGAACTGGCCAGTAACATACATCGGACAAATGTGCCCCTGTATAGGAGGGTCTTCATCCTTACCAGAGAACGAGATAACTGCCTGACATTCCGCGTCCTCAATCGTTTCGGCGTGAAAGGCCTCTGCAGCCGCAACCTCTGTCTCAAACTGGAGGGGGCTCTTCAGGGCTTCAGCGAGTGCCTCGCGCATCTCAGATGACATGCGCAGAGCCTCAAGGATGGAGAGTCTCGCTGGGATGTCGGCCAAGTGCTTCAGGACATCATACTTTTTGGCCAAGTGAGAGCCCCTAGTTGCAGGAGGTTGCTCTGCGGTTGGAAGCATGACGGGCCTTGCCGGTTGGGCCGGCGACCGACTGGTGCTTGGCGCATCTCGCTGTTCATTGGTTGATGCCCGGGAAGTAGTCACCGTACTGTAGTCAGGAGGCCGGGATGGACTCGTGGCAGGGCGGAGCTGATCGTGACGCGGCTGAGGTGGTTCTGCCTGGTCCCACAACACAAACAGTGGCGGAGGCGAATCCGTCATCCCCGGATGGGGGGCCTGCGCACGCTGAGCTCGATCTTGAGCCTGCTGCCTAGTCTCAGTGGCGTGCACGGCCTGGCTGGAGTTACCAACCGTTGTGCCCCGGCGACTCCTGTTGTTGCGGCTCCTCCGACAGTGGCGACGACCGGGGACACTAGGGAGGTCCACCTGGTGTTCTTCAACGTCGGGAACCGAAAAGGGATTTACCAGCTCGACGGTATTAACCGAAGCGTACCCAACACTGTCATCGGACGAATCATTCACCACGGGGCGGATCCGAGGAGGGATCCCCATCTCCAAGGGCATGAAATCGCTGAGAGTGCGGGATAGTGGCGGAACTGGCGGGGCACGCTCTTCCTTCTTGCGCCACCGCCGTTTGCTCTTCTTGGAAGAGGCAGGCTGGGACGATGATGCCGAAGCAGCACCCGCAGATTTTGGGGGCTCAGGCTGATTCAAGCGCGCACGGATGATTCCATGGGCGCGAACGATCGTCTTGCGGGACATCCTGTTTTTATACTTCTGGGACCCGCGGTTGGAGACCAGCTACCATTCGTCCTCATTGCCGCTATCGTCATCTGATCCCACGAACACGCCCGCCACTTGTGCCGGAGCTGGGCCCAACCTGATCACGTTGTTGTTAATCTGGTCTTGGAGCCAATCCTTAAACACATAACACCGCTGGATGGTGTGCCCCAGGGCCCGATGGTAAGGGCAGTAGCGGGGGTTATCCGTGAGATGTGCCTCCTCTGGCTTCCAACACTCAGGCAGTCGCACAATCCTCTGCTCCAGGGCGCACCGGAAATAACCGGGGACCTGATCCTCGTGAAATGAGTAGGTCAGGTATGGCGGGCCCCTGGGAGCGTGGTTTTGACGAGGGGATGGAGGGGCCTGCCGAGGAGGTGGACCCTGATTTTCTCGCCTGGGTTGTGGCGGTACATTATGTGGAGGGGTCGGCCGGTTCTGAGGCTGCCGCTGCTGGGCCGGGAACTGAGCCCGTGGAGGCGGATTCCTGTGAGGCTGTGGAGCTGGCCTCGCCGGCAGCAGCTCCAATGGCCTGGGAGCCTCTATCTGGGCAACAGCAGCGGGCTCAGCCCTGCTGGCTCTCCTTGCAGGAATCATAGGAGGCAGCGGGTGTGCCTGGCTGGCCTGTTGCAGGGCTTCCTCAAGACGTTGAGCTTTGTCTGAGAAGTCCCTGAACCCTCCGAGGTAATTCTGAGTGATCAAGGAAGGGACCAGCTCGGTCTTGAAGTTCCTGACGCACATTGTCAGCAACTGCTCTTGAGTCAATGGCATGTCAAGGGAATACGTGAGACCTTTCCATCGGGCGACGAAGTCCGCGACTCACTCATCAGGCCTCTGCTTGCACTTGAAGAGGTCTGCGATACTCGTCTTCCGGGTCGTGGAATTGAACTGGTAGAGGAATTGTCTACGAAGGTCCTCCCAGCTAGTTATCGACCCGACGGGGAGCTGGCTGTACCAGACAAATGCTGGCCCTTCCAGTGTCTGGACAAAGCAGCGAAGCTTAGCGGCCTCTTGCTGCGCCGGAGTCCCCAACATAGGCCCGCACCTCGAGTTGAAATGGGCCAAATGCTGTGGCGGATCTCCAGTCCCGTTGAAGGGGGCAAAAGTGGGATTCCAGAATCCCGGAGGCGCCGGCATGTCATCCACCCATGCTGGGTATGGCTTGCCGTCCGGTGGGGTCGCCACTTGCCGAGTCTCCAAGGCCTCCAAGCGGGCGATGAGTGCCGCCATCGGATCGTCCGGACATGGGTTCCAGTCCTGGCGAGGATCTCTAACCACGAGCGCATTGCACGGCCCTTCAATCGGGTCGTCGACCGGGTCGTCGAACTCGGCAGCTCGTGGGACGGCGGGCGGAGCGGCCCTTGGAGCAGCGGGAGGAATCCGAGCGGGGTCTCTCAGGTAGTCACGCCGCTCGGGAGGGTGCGGTGAAACATACTGCGCCCTCTTGCCTTAGGTGATGGCCTCTCTCCTGTCGGCGAACACGGCATAATCACGGCTACCCGGGAGAGCCTCATCGAGGGGTGGTTGTTCCTGTCCCTGCTGCCTTGGCCTAGGATCACTGTAGTCAGGCCGCTGCTCTGCAGCGCGCTCGGCGAGGAGCTGGTCAACTAGCTTCTTCTTCTCGGCGAGCTGTTGACATAGCATATCCTTCTCGGGATCCTCATCCGCTCTCTGCATGGAGGCAGATGGGTCGGCGGGCTTTATAGCCTCGCCGTGCTCCTTACCTTTACTGACGTTTCGGCTCAACGTCAGTGCTTCAGTGGGTGCGGGGAGTCCCAGGAGGTTCCTCTGATGATGAGTAACTCTCACCGATGGATCCAACGACGGCTTGTCTTCGGGGGAAGAGCCCCCGTCGAGAAGTTTCAAGTCGTTCCCCTCTCCCGACAGGTCACCCATATTGACCGTTTCCGTCCCTGGGGTATACCCTCAGTGCCACCCAGTGAATCGGGCTGTCGGCGAATCGCACTGAAGCGTAGGGCAGCGTACTGCCCCCATCCACGGATATACACGTGGGGAGTGGCTTCCTCGATAACATTGCGGAGTACTTGAAAACACTCAATGCATCGTTGTTGGAGGGCCTCGTGGTGCCCAAATGACCCGGGGTGCCGAACCGCGGGGAGCGTGGCCAGGTCAACTTGACGGCACTGCTCCCCAATATCCTCCATGTGTGCTTGACTCCCATGATATGGCATTTGTAAGCGGTGAAGATGGGAGTGAGTCTCCCGGAGAGTTCGGCGGAAGCATTCGAACTCATCCGGGGTGAGCGATTCGGGTGCATCAAAGTCTGGTCCTGCGACTGGCCAAAACTTCTCGGGGAAGTGGCCCTCTGCAAGGACGGTCCAGAAGCTCCATGACTCAAACATGGGACCCAGGTCTCCTTGGTCCTCTTCAACTACTGGGAATGGACGGGGAACCGGCAGTGGTGCCGAGGCAGGCCGCCGGGCCGACGGGCTGGCCGGCGGTGAATACGGCGAGCAGGCCGATTGGCCTCCATATCCTGGGCCGCCCTCTGAGGGTGGCAGTGCCCTGGCTACCACATCACGATATGACGGGCCGGCGAGCGAACATCTTGCCATAGCGTCGGTGCTTTCCGGGGGTGCACTAAATCGTGGTTCGACCGTCGGTCCCCAGAAAAGGTCTCCGGCTTCTCCGATCGAGGCAGAAGGCGCTTCCAGAGGGGCCGGTACCAACCGCAAGCTTGATCCTTGGGGGTCTACCAGGCCCTCACTACTCCGGATATACCTTCGGAGAGAAGCGGGGATCATATCGATCTCGATCTCGGGAAGTACGAGGCTGACGTGCCGCATTCCTACCCCTGCCCCTGACTGGCGGGATTGGGGTGAGGGCTCTGTCGCCGAATCATACTCCGCCTCCGTATCAGAGAAACGAACCGGTCGGATCTCTGTCCGGAATTCCGTAACATTCTTACCTCGGCGTCGACGCCTCGCACTCCTTCCCCTGGGTGGTTCTTCGGGGCATGGCTGATCTCTATCATGGCGTCCTCCGGCCGAACTGGTGCAGGGGCCAAGAGGACTAGAAACCAAGGTGCGAGGAGCACCGGGACAGATATCAAAGGGGACGCGGGGAGAGATGATTCTGGGAAGGCCTCCGTACCGAGATCGGAAGGTGGTATGACCCATGCCTCTTAGATCGGCCACACGGAGTAGCCCCTGTTGGCGAATAGCGCTACCGCGAGGTGGTCCGCGGTGGCCATTGTCTGTACCAGCAACCGGGAGAGTCAACCCAACCTGCCTTTGGGGCGGTCGGGGCCTCGATCCGGGTCGGGCATAGAAGTGCCCCCGCTCAGGATGCGCAGGGGCCCGGTGACTGGAGCCAGCAGTGGCTTGAGCCAACGTGGCCGCTGTTGCTAGGGCCCCATGGTGGGCATCCTCTTCCGCTCGTGCCCGACGTTGGCGTCGAGATAGACGAGTCGGGATGAGCGGCGCGGGCAGGAGGAGAGCCTGTTCCTCGACTTGAGAGGCCTGGCGGCGATGTCGCCGTGGCCTGACAGGAGCCCTCATCGCGGATCCCTGGAGCGAATCCTGGATAGGGTGGTCCCGGGAATCTTCCACCTCATCCGCATAGGGGAAGGAGTTGTCGGAGCGCTCCGGGGATAAACTCCCAAAGCGGTTGGACATCGAGGTAGGCAGCGGTGCCTCCCTGCGCGGCCCTCGGGGGCGGCGTTGGTGGCGAGGTGCGGCTCCCTCGAGGTCTAGGCGAGCCATGTACCTGGTGGGGATGACTCCCTCTTCCTCATATCTCCGCACCAAGTTGTTGATCACCCTTCTTTGGATGACCTCCGAGGGGGAGAGAGGGCGTGGTTGCCCCGCAGCTGCGGCTGCTGGGACGGCTGTGGAACGGGCAGGACCGCGCGGAGGAGCCGCGTCGGTGTTTCCCCTAACCCTGCGCTAGTGGGCGGGTGGCGATCGGGCACTGGATTGGGCGACCTGATTTCTGAAAGCAGGGAGAAGAACCCATTAACACTGACAGGAAAAGGAATCGACAACCAACCATTAGAGCCACGACGCCTTCCGTGGGGGGACCCAGGCCCTCAACGTCGCGAGACGGAGTGCCCGAGTTCCCTTCCCCAGCCCCTGTTGGGTAAAACTGAATGCTCGGTCGAGCAGCATGCTGGTCTTCCAACACCCTTGAAAGCCATCGGTCTTCGTATTGAGGAGAAGAGATTCACGTCGGGTTCACCATTTTTCTGTTTCGGTGCGGATGGGCGTCGGGTTACGCTGTTCCGCCAGGACGCGTTCGCACGTGCACCCGTCGAACCGAGGGGATGGGCGCGCGGCTTGTGGCCCCGCAGTCCCGCTTTCCAAGGGCGGGCGGCATTCGTCCCTTATTAAGGGGCGTCTGCTCCTTGATCAAAACCGGGATGATGGGATGTCGGCTCCTCCTTCCGTGGACGTCTCGTCGGAACTCGTCACCCAATCCGGGTCTCCCACGTAGATTTAAGAATGTTCGTGAATCTCGTTCCCGACGCCATATCTTCATGGACACCGGTTAATTACGGTGCTTCCGCCCGGACACCCCAAGGAGTCTGGTCGGGGCAGCAACCTGCGGTGAGGAGACCGGGTGGCTCTGGGTGTTGGGGGCGTGTCTTAACACTGCGCCTCTGCATGTCTGCCTTCCGTCCCTAATAGGGCTTCTCGAAGGCGTGATGGCCTGAGGCATCCCGCACTGGGTGCGGGGGACTGTGTTACCTGAGGTTTTCCTTAGCTTCCCATGTTTAACACGGGGTATGCCGCGAGTTTAACGTCCAACGGGGACGACATCGGACTGATCAACACGAGGAGTGGATCAGAATGCAGAACCCCTTGCGGGGAACCTCCGACGCTGGGGCCAGCACATGGGCGGCTTCCCGAGTGAAGTGGAGTGGAATGAAATGGCATGACCCCACCGGGATGTGGCGGCCCGGGTAAGGATCAGGGTGGATGATGGAGTGAAGATCTTGGACCCCGTAGGGGCTTCCTACGTACTGCGCGTTAGCGCGAATCAAAGTCAGCGTAGTTCGGGTATACATTTTAACGTCACGCTGGACGTCGGCAAGCCGACTCACGAAGTGGTCGAGGCCGCCGGGCGGAGGATTGAACCGAACCACCTCGCACAGAGTGGGATGGAACGGCCGGGTGAATCACAGTTTCACGTCATGCTGGACGTTGAAGGGAGAAATAGGAAAAGGCAGTGGGGAAGCACAATGGAGATACATACGTGCAGTCTCCCACAATGGCGGATTCATAGGTGAATCGACGCAAGTGTGAAACCAGGAGGGGTCCACTGATGGACGAACCGACGTAACTAAGACCGGGACGACCAAGTGGCGGGCTTGAACCTCGGAGAGGCTTCCTACGTACCCTGTTTAGAAGACATGGATCAAAGTCCACGTAGTTCGTTATGTTTGTAACACTCTACCCCCGTGGGTGAAGGCCACTCCAATCCCGACATCCCTGCAGAGACGAGCGGGTGGGGGCCACATCCAAACCGGGAGGACCCTGCGTGCGGAGCACAGGATCAGGATGCAGACGGTTTAACGTCTTGCCGGACGAAGTACTGTTTAACGTCGTGTGTTGAGGACGGAGATGCTTGGAAGTTTAACATCTTGTCGCGCGGACGAAGTACAGTTTAACGTCCTGCAGGGCGAATGTTGAACAGTTTAACGTCTTGTAGCTCGGATGATAAGCTAGGCAGTTTAACGTCGTGCAGCTTGGACGTATGCAGTTTAACGTCGTGTTGGACGAATGCTAAACAGTTTAACATCTTGTAGCTTGGACAAAGTGCAGTTTAACGTCATGCGGGGCGTATGCAGTTTAACGTCGTGAAGGACGTTGAAGCCTCCGGTAGGTCCGTGTTACTTCGCGCGAGCCTGGAGGGCCGCACGGGAAGACAACGCATGGTGCGGGCACCCGGGATGAGGGTCATCGGGTGCCACGCAGGCGGGTACCCAAAGGGGGTCAAAGGGGGCGACCCTGGCGGTTTGCGCGCAAAAGAGGAGCTTTGCGCGCAATACCGCGGGTCGGCGTGCAAATGGGCGGGCTGGCGTGCAATTGGGCCAGCACTTTGCGCGCGGATGATAGAGATTGCGCGCACCTGGCTTCGGATAGCGCACGGGGGAAACGGCTCATTCTTCAATGAATGGCCACTTTGGAAATGGGGGGAGCGCGCAATCGGGCTGGATTGCGCGCACCCGGGGGAAATTGCGCTCAAGAGGCTTCTTTTGCGTGCAAATGCCTTTGAGATGATATTTTATAATCACACTAATGCTAACAGTGTGATCTGTCCCTTATGGAGAGAGATTCAGTAGGAACCTCTTGTTGGAAATGTCAAGGGCTTGCGATGTTAGTTTGGGTATGACTGAGCATCCACAATTCATACCCATTGTTACTTTATTAGGAAAAAGGTTTTGGTTTCTCTAAATCATTGGGAAGATGTTTTTCTTAGTTGTTGAAAAAGGAAACCCAGGAAGCACATGATAATCTTATTTATAAGAGGGTGTAACTGGTCACTCATGAGTCGGACAACCTTACCCTCGTGGCAGTAGGAGTTTTCTATTTTTTGTTCCCAATGGAGTGTCTTATGTTACACTATGACTATGACATTGATATTATATATTCTTTTGGGAAGGGGATATTGGTATAAGATACACTCGGAAGGAGATCTGGTATACAACTGTTAGGTGAGGCAACATAGAAGTAGGCCGATTTGCATATATCATTTTTAGAAAGGGATAGAGCATCTTTTCTTCAGTCTGTTACAGTCACATCCGCAATTCATCTGCAAGTCAGGGATGCAAAATGTGGAGACACTAACTGTGAGGATTGATGAGCTTAGATATTCATAGGACATGCAATTGATGGATTTTCTAAAGGTGGGGAGGATGTCATCCTCTTCAAAGGACATACCCTAGTACCAGTATTACTTCTGGAAGAATTGTTGAGGGTGTTCCGCATATCCCCTCTAGCAGAACATCCAGAAGTGGCGCTGATGTACCAGGATCTCAAACGACAGCACTGGTTACTGGTAATGATGAATTTAGTAGCAGTGTTTGTCTCTCGATGACTCATATGTCAGTATGTGAAAGCTGAGCATCAGGTAACAGCTGGCTTGGATCAGCCGTTGGAGGTCAAAGAGTGGAAGTAGGATGGGAAATCCATAGATTTACTGATAGTAATTCTATGTACATCCATAGGTCATGACTCTATCTGGGTCATCACCGACCAACTCACCAAGTCATCCCACATCCTAACTATTAGAGAGCATGGCTTAGTAGAGAGATTGGGACACCTCTATGTGCATGAGATTATGCTGCGACATATAATTCCCTTAATTATTGTCTCTAATCATGGTATATTTATAAATCCATGACTATGTATGGCGTTGTAGGTGTCTTTTGGGACACAAAGTCATTTGAGCACCACCTTCCATCCACAGAATGATTGTTAGACTGAGCCTACTATTCTGACACGTGAGGACATGATGAATTCTTGGGTCCTAGAATTCAGTCGCAGTTGGGAGGATCATTTGCATTTGGTGTTGTTTTCAAAAAACAATAACTATCAATCCACCGATGGGATGTATCCCTTTGAGGAATTGTACGAGCGACCTTACAGATCACCTTTTTGTTGGACTGACCCTGGGAAGTCAGTACTAGTGGGACCAGAGATGGTATGAGATACCACAGAGAAGGTGCAGATCATCCAGGAGTGGATGAAGATAGCACTAAAGAGGAAATATTCTTATGCCAAAATGTGATGGAGACCTCTGCAGTTCATGTATGGTGACCACATCTTTCTATGGGTGTCACCTCAATGAGGTTTTCTGAGATTTGGCTGAGGCGACGTGTTATCTCTGAGGTTCATTGGACCCTACCCAGTCCATAGTAGAGTTGTCAAGGTGGCAAGACACTTATCACATCATAGACCAGGTATCCCATCTGATGAGATATGTCCACGGACATTCTCCCATCATTGACCCTGACGAGATGGATGTTAATGATGGGGCAATGTTTATTGTGGTTCTAGTAGAGATTGTGGGTTGAAAGGAGTAGGTTCTTCGTCAGTGGTTGATACCAATAGTACAAATTCATTGGCAGCACTGGAACCTCTAGGATAGCACATGGGAGTGTGCGGCTTAGATACATTCTCAGTACCCCCACTTGTTTTCTTATTTTTGTGATGTGACTTTCATGGGAGAAAATCCCTTAGGTGGAAAAAATGCAACGAAAATGAAATTCCATGTAATTTATTTTATATCGGAATTTTATGAGTCCATGAATATTGACAGTGAGTGATTCTGAGGCCGAGAGAGACTGGAATGAATTTTTGAACTTTTATTGGGGTACATTCAGTAAACGTGTATACGGGATTTTGTATCTTTTGAACAGGTGCTCAGAATTGAAATCCAAGGACACGGTTGAACTCGTAGTTCCTATATTCGCTTATGGAGACTTTCACCTCGATGACAGTTGGTCGAGGGTGAAACTTAGTTTTTGTATTTTTCGTGAAGGAAGAAAATAAAAATAAATTTGTTTAACATTTTTATTTTTTAAAACCTCCCATATGTATGTTATGGAGGTGGGGACCACCGAGCATAAAACCCCCATTTTTAATTCCGAAATATGGGGACCACCAAAACCCCATTAATTGGAGAAAACCATTCATCTTCCTAAAATCAATTATGCCAACTCCCCATTTAATTGGTGGATAAGAATAACAATTTATTAGATGAGCCACCATTTTAATTATTCCAACATAACTGATCTACATAATTAAATTTTTGTTGGCATTACATTTTTTGGAATTCTGGAAAGGGTTGGCAATGGAAAATTGGGAGAGAATCTTCTCCAATGAAAAACGCTTATCTAATTAAGAACGCTGACATTCTCCAACGTCATTGACATCTTTGTCAGGACATCCTCCAATGTGGGATGTATTAATTCAATGACTATTCTTCCCTCCACATTGATGTCAAAAAACTAACGAGGTAGGTGTGTGATTTAAATTGATCAATGTTAATTTTTCTGCTCACATTGAATCATCCCCTTGAGCCACACGCTACAGCTCTAACATAGAGGGTGCGGGCCAAAAATTCTTGACTGAACCCATCCACCGTTCTTCATTAATGGTGTGCTCATTTAGATGGATAAAGGAGGCTTTATGACATGGTTATGAAGAATGGGAGGCCTGCTGAGCTGGACGCTGGATAAAGGCGTGGCACACGACCGTGCCATGGGTAGAGGATGGCTAGCCAACCAGCGAGCCGCGGTGGACCGCTGCACCTCGGCCGCCCCACCATGCCACGATTGTCACTTCGGACTGTGACCTCCATACCACCTCACAAAGAATTGCGGATCTCATGGCCTCCCCCATTCTTTGGCACCGGTGGCCTCCACTGCCCCACCCGCGACCACCGTGGCCCCTACGACCTTCACTGCCTCCGCCGCCCCACGACCCCATGGAACATGTGGCATCTGTGGCTGCCCCATTGCCCCATGGGCCACTAGGCTGGACCGACCAATGCAGGCTAGACCAAAACCTATGGATTGGGGTGGGACAACCCGTACAGTGTCGACCTAGGCCGGGTCGGGTAGGGTCAGTTTGACTGGGTCGGACCGGACCTGGACCAGTTTTGACCATATACTATCTTTTGGCCATAATATTGGCAACGGGCGTCTGTTTGACAAACCGTCAGTGGAGTTGGAAACCTTGGAGTCATACGGTACATTTGATAAATCCAATATGAAATTAGTATAAATTTGGGATGTAATCAGTTTTTATTGAGCACAAATTCAACCACGCACTCTGGACTAAAAGGGTAATAACTTACAGATCGAGTGCCCGATTGAAGCATAATATTTTTTGCATTGAGACCCCTATGACGTTGTAGTACATTGGGAATATTCTTCCTGGGACATCTTGGAAGTCGGTGAATAGACCAGTGGTATGAGTAGTTGACCCTCCTGAAGATGAGCAATATTAATGCGGGAACCCTATAGTTGGCTCGGATGTCGTACTGGAGATGTAATAGGATCCTTTGTGGATTTGGCAATGTGATGGAGATGTATTATGATCCTGTGTGGGTATGAAGATGTACAAGAGATGAACTCAGATCCTCTGTGGTTCTGACTACGTACTAGAGATGTAATCAGATCCTATGTGGGATTGAAGATGTTCTGGAGATGTACTAGGATAATGTGTGCATCTTATGATGTACTGGAGATTTAGTGAAATCCATTGTGGTTCTGACAAAGTAGTAGATATGTACTAGGAACCTATGTGGTCTGACGTCATAATGGGGATGCTCTAGGAGACTTTGTGGGTCTAAAAACGTACTAAAGGTGTACGAGGATCCTCTGTGGGTCTGGCGACGTACCAGAGTTGTCCTTGGATCATGTGTGGGTCTAACGACATACATGAGATTTACTCGGATCCTTTGAGGGTCTGAAGACGTACTACAATCCTTTGTGGGTCTGCCTCTTAACTGAGTAATATGATTTAGTAGTTACATATTTTCATCTCTAGTACTATACTTAATTTATACCTGGTGTGAGATGAGCTTGTACGTTTGGACACATTCATTCGTGGTAATACCTTGGTGGTATTCATCTGTGTGGCATACGTAGGTGGTACATACCCTCATGGTATTCCTTCTTTTGTAAAACTATTTATCTTTGGGATTTTAGTTGGACTCTGTGTTTTTTTCATGATTAAGATGGTTAAAATTGATAACTTAGGTATATGTATAACCAAATACGTATGTAGGGTTTTCAATTGATTTTCAGGCTATTTGGTTTATCATTTGTGTATTTTGTGAGACATTGAGTGTCTCTGTGTCCCTACTGAGTATCATTATACTCACCCCAACACAGGATATGCCTGCTCCTTGTTGTGTTTGGTGTAGATGACGGATAATGCTGAGTGAGGATGAGGGTTCCAGGACTTGTTGGTGCTCAGAGGTGGACAATACGGTGTGTTGGTATACATATGAGATAGACAGACGTGGAGTACTGAGGAGGCGATCTGTATCTACCCTTCCTGTAGGAACCTCAGAGGATGACCCAATTTTCTTTTCTTGTCATTCTTAAGTTGTATTTTATTTTTGTTGTACTTGTTAATTTACTGATGGGCTTGTATTTCGTCCTCTCTTACTTTAAGAACTATTTTTTTCTATACAATTTTTCTTGTGTTCGCATCTCGTTGTGTGCTTGGGAGTGTGTGTTTATAGGTTAGAAAGGCAATTCATTCATGATTTCATGGAATACCCCTTTTGGTGCTAGTCACCATCCCCTGGCCTATAGAAAGCAAGATTGGGGTAGTCATGACATGGGCCCCGAGGGACAGATCATGACTGGTAAAATGGAGAAGAAATCTGATTTGTGTATTGGAATCATGTGGTGGAATTTTTTCTATTTTCTCACAGTTTCTAGGTAACATCATTTACCTGCACGGTATTCCAAATTGTGGGAAAACCATGCATGAACCTACTACTTGAAATAACCCACTTTACATAATTTCTTGTAAATTTTGAACTGTTTTCCAAAATATACAAAAACAGTATATAATCCTCTATCTCTGGTTGCATGGTTACCTGGGAAGCTACGCACAGTTTGCAATAACCATTAAAAAAACCCTGCAACATGGCTAAGAACCCCCTTTTTCGTTCTATTTCTTGTCACAATACCCTATAACACACCTAAGCCTTATCATAAACTTTGGGAAACACATAATTAGCAAAAAATGGTATTACAAACAAAAACATAAATCAAAACATAACATAAGAAGATCTCTTATCTTACGATGACCGCAAGAGTAAGCGGTAGGGGATTAGGATGAGGGATTTGCATTGGAGGAGGAGGATTTAGTGATATTGGATGGGAAGGAGGAGTAGGAGGTGAATGTAGCTGATTTTAACCTCTATAAGAGCTGGAGTTGTGTGATAGGAAGAGTAGAATTTTAGAGGTGATTAATAAAATTCATAAAACCTTTTACCATCTCCAGTTAAAAAGCGCTGATAAAGGGATGTTTTATCAATGCTAAAATAGAAAATGCTGATAATACATGACTTTATCACTGTTATTAGCACTAATAACGATGTGTCTTTATCATCACTAAAAAACAGCTGATAAAATTATAATGATAATAAATTATTTGTAATTTATATATTTTTTTAAATTTTTATATATAATTGATATATATTTATTTATAATAATAACACCGCTAAATAAATAAATATTTATTTATATTTACAATTTTATTAAATATATATTTATAATTATAAATTTACTACAAACTTATTTATAATATTTATAATTATATATAATTAATATCTTTACTATAATTTTATAATATCTTGAAATAATCAATATTTATTTAGAATTATATTTGTATATATCTATTATAATTTTATAATTATTTAATAACAATTAATAAATATATATGTATTACATATTTATTAAAAATATATACTTATAAGATATATATTTTTATTATACTCATGAATATATATATATAAATTTAAATACATATTAAATTAAAATAAATATATTAAATATAAATATATTTAATATTTTGATAATTATTTAAATAAATAAATATTTATATCTAAATAATTATAAAATTATAATAAATATATATTATATAATTATAATTATAATTGTAGATATATATGATTTGGGGATGGCTGTATTGCTTTCACACATCACCCATTGGAATGAAATCTTGAAGATAAGAAATATTTTCAACAGGATGTAGAAGATATCAATGACCAATTCGATTTGTATTCATTTAATCTTCCCCCTCCCAATTCTCCATCACCATCATTGTGGTGTTAGATTAGATCATAGGATTTGGTTTCCTAATGATATTTTTTTTCTATATAAGGATTTTTTTCGCAAATGATTATTTTTTTAGGCGTCTCTAATTTTACACATTTATTATTTTATTTTAGAAATTATCATGATAATTTTATGAACAACTAGAAAATAATATATATTATTAAATTTTTTTAATTTTTAGTGTTAATTTTATTTATCATGATTGAGAAAATCTTTTAAAAAACAACCTAAAGAAATATATTTTATTATATTAATAATGAATAATATAACATATAAATGTATTTTAGCATGATATTACAAATATAAAATTTAATTATAGGAAAACATATTCTGTTTTCAAAATTGATATTGACTAAAAAATTAATAAATTTGTATTTCACGAAAATTACTTGTAATGGGGTTGATCCTATTAATTTTTCCACGTCTATGAATTCAATTTGAAAAAATGTTTAAACACGGTTGTGATATGTATGATATTCAGAGTCGAAAATAACCAAATTCTTTTTTTTTGTGAATTTTAAAGTATAAACATTAATAATTTTTTTTACATGGTTTTGGGTAAATCGTGTAATGAAAGTAAAAAATAATATTAGAAAATTATAAAATTACGTTTACATTTCTCCTAATTTTTTTGGATGAGTGTGATTTACAAAAAAACCATCCTTAGTCAGAAATAATAACATTTTTAAGCCACATGGGTGAAAATATACAATTTATTGTATTTTACATTAATAGAATTTAAAAAAAATGTATAATAATATTATATTCATAGAGAGGGAGATGGAAGAACAAGGGGGAAATGGTGAACCCCATGATCTTGGATATGTAGATGGATGAGTGAAGATGATTCCAACTGAAATATCGATGAACACGTATCTTTTAGATCATGTTGGACATAAGGAACTATTTCATCTTGTTTCAAATAAAATAATTGTTGAGGACCAAGTATAGGACACGAATGTTTATTTGAAGAAGAATATTTCATTCATGGGCAAATATCCTAGAATCCATTAATTCATATACCATGATATTACCCTTATTGGGAGGGTTACTAAAAAGGATATGATAGTTCATTTATATAAAAATCATGATGTAGTCAAGGAAATGGATTACCTGTTAAGGTACTCTATTATCGCCAGAATTCTCGTTCAAAAATGTGAGAAGCATTGGATGTTCAATTAAATCACTCATATGATCTCTAAACTCGTAGGATTTCAATATTGGATGTCAACTATAATGTGGGGAGGTTATTACCATATCATTTTCCCATCTAATGAACTTAAGAGCATGGCATAGAGATACATATATTTTTCCTTGAGGACTGTATTTTTTTGAAATCTGGAATGGGATGGATGAATTAACCCATATAAGATATGGAAAACTCATGCACAAGTATAAATCTGCATCAATAATTTGAATTTTCTATAATGGCACCCAAACCTTTATTGGGATATTGAATATTTCCTAGGGAATCTAATTAGGACAGACCAAAAAACTGATTAAATATATTTTGGGAATTATGCGAGGGTTCTAGTTGAATTTTTTACATAATGTACTGTTTTGGAGGATGTTTTTCTAACCAAAAGAGATGAATGAATCATCTTAGTCATCCAGTATGAAAATAAATGGTAAATTTGGATTAACTACATGTTTTTCATTCTATCACTAAACTCATTTCATCAAAGATAAATAATTGCCTCTTTGAAACATGAAGTTGCATGATACTCCCTACTATCGTAATAGGAAGGTAAATGATCATATCCCAATATCTGAACATTCCAATGTTCCAACTTCTAGTCCCTCTAATGTAGATTTGATGATATACATTCATATGGATGGAAAACATAAATCTATTGGGCAACCCACATCCCAATGGATGATCCTCATACGGAGATATATGGGGAGAATGACTAACATCCGCAAGATAAGACACCCCTGTTGATGTTTATCATGATCAATTTGTTGCTAACGTGTACAATGTTAATCATGAAACAACAACTAAACCGATGCATCCGTGAAGGAGTGTGATATATAGATCCAGTGATATATGGCATTGAAATTGAGATAATTCTGATGGCCTATAATTCAATCCAACAAATCCCAATAGTTTGGATTTTCTGATGGACAACACCTGATCAGATTGGTTCCATGGGATTTCTACTACAATGGAAACAATTTGGTGCGCCAATAGCCAGCAAGGGTAGCTCTCACCAAGTGATACCCCCTATATCAAGCCAATACCACTCTATAATTCACATTACTATGTGAATGAAAATATGAAATAAATAATTTTTATTAGACCATAGAGGTTCCAATAAGGAAAAAGCTGTCAGGACATGAAGATGATGCCCAAGATATTTTCCTACTTCTAGAGGATGGGTCCTCAAAGTAAATGGTTATAAATGGAAGTAATGTATCAGTTTTTATTGGCAGAAACTATAAATTCTTATATATGATATTACCCTTTAAAATTATTTTTTTATATTAGGCATATAACATGAATTTCTTGAATGTTGATAGTGAAAATATACAAGAAAAACTCCAACAATGGAATCACATTAACCTCTTATATCCGTGAATATGATTACCCATATTGGTTGTTAAATATGAAGTGATTAGGTTGAGGATCACCCCTCCCTAGTGCATGAAAAGGGAATCATTATGGTAGATGAAAACATTGCTGGAATAACAATAGAGTCACACTCCTATTATGGGAGAATGAAGAAGGATAAAATCCATGTTATGATGGTATAAAATGAGGTCCTGGTGACTAGGGTCTGAGAATTTAAATAATTAAGCGTCTATATTCTAATTTACAATTGTTGGGGTACCCCATAACATCTGAAACCCTTAAAGAATTCATTATGGATAACATACCCATACTTATTTGGATTTTAACACCCATCAATCATTTTGAAAAATGGATTGCATTCAAGTGGTCCTCCATGGGATAACACTTTGTCTCTCAATATATTCACAATAATGGATTGGATTTCCTTTGTATGCTCAGGCATTAAAGTATCCAAATTTTCAAATGTAACCAAGAAAATAAATGTCTTACTGTCACATTCAATATCTCTAGGAATACAATTTAGGTCTCCTTTTTTATTTTTTGATATACTACACTAGGAGAACATAACTTTTAAGGGGTATTGGGGAGATATCTATAAACATTCTTTCAAAGTGGATGGTGATGGGTGACATCAATACTACTCTTGCACCTAAGAAAAATACCAATGCCAAGCACAATTGTTTAACAGCGATTGAATTCTCATACTACATTGATCAATAAAAAATGATGAATGTTCCCATTAAAGGTGATGATATGTCTAAGAGTAGGTTCACCTATAATATAATGTAATAAAGAAACCATGATGGATGATTTAAAAAAATTATGATATAATTATTTTTAATGGAAAATCCAAAAACACTATTCTCAAAAATTATTCTGATCATAATACCATTGAGATTGAGGTATTCACTATCTAATGGTAAAATCCTCAACCATTACATTTTAATAATGGATTTGATAATATATCTAGATTCATATAATTAATTTTTCTGGAATGGATACCAGTGAAAACTTAAATCACACATCATTGACATCTAGAGAAGCTTTAATATATTGAAATTATCTTATGGGAGTGGAGAAAAACATATTTATGAAGTTGGATATTGAAATTTAGAGTGATGAACAACATCATTAAAATATAGAAAATATTTATAATAATCAATAAATGCCTTCTATAGAGTAATTGAATGAACAAATTAATCTATTTGATCTTTTAATCATCATGGAAAAATTGGATAGGGGACACATGAATGTGAAATTGTTTAATTAATGAGATAGAAACTCATGGTTTTTTCAAAATATTCATCGAGAAAAATTGAAAAGGTATGGAATCATGAAATTATTAATAATGGGAATCATTAAACTACTAAATATGATGTTTTTAGAGCTGTTGTTGATTATTTTAGAAGACATTACTCATATAATGGGTTGGAAAAATCCTCAAAGATGATTAAAAATATTCCCCCTGAAATGATGAGAAGAAAAATAAATATATTGTCATAACACATGACACAAATGAAATCAAGAAAGGCCTTTTATCCCTCATCATGGAAATGGTAGCTAGACTAAATTGATTCACCAATAGATTTTTCATGTTTTACTAGGATATCCACACAGAATATGTGGTTAATTCTATGATGATTTTTTTGTGAAAAAAATTTTCTACCCTATGTAATCAATTCAAATTTTATTTCCCTGATTCTCAAGAAGGAAAATGCGATCAACATCAAGGTATCCATATGTGTGCCCCATGTGAATAAAATTCATATATTCATTAGATAAATTCTTAGTCCCTGATAATAGGAGAATTATTGAGACCACACCACTCAAAATTAATATAGTTTCCTCACTACTAGATGAATTCAAAGTTTCATATTTACCCCAACAGAGTGTGTGAACATTATGAAGATGAATGATAATGATTGGATCTTTTCTGTCATGATTGATATTTATAAATCCTTCAACACCCTCAAATTGATTTTTTCTCAAATAACCTCAGTATATATAGGTTTTCATAGAACTTTTTTAGATGAATATGTATCACCATTTCAACTTCGTAGTTTCCAATTTTATTATTTGGATTCACAAGGGGTTACATCCCATGTACCAGAGGAGTTATGTAAAAATATATACTCGTAGGGATTTTTTTTATTTACCAAGAATACTTGAGTAAGTGAATTAATGATATTCATTCTGATGTCCTCATTAAAAATATTTAGGATTAGAGGAATGCCTTCTTCCCTTCAGATTAATATATGAAGATGATATCATTCACATTGGACAAGCCTAATAGAGAACTATTTACAATATTCAGTCTCACTTTTATCAAAATGAGGATGTTTCTAGACAAGACATCAACTGGGGAAAATCCTTTATTGAATTTTGTTGAGGACTTCAGCTATGAAAATATAAAAATGTGGAAAAGATCTTATGGAAAGGAAGGGCTCCCTTGCATTTATCTATATTGTTATCAATCTTTTTTTGGGAATATCAAGATCTAGTTCATCAGGAGAATCCACAATTGTATCATTTTACAACAAGCCAATTAGAATTACAAGGAAATCTCTCAGGTTTGGAGATTTTATCTCCGTTGGATTGTCATGACATCGAATTGTGTTCACTATTTATCAATTTAATGTTATCCAAGAGGGATCATTATGGAACTACAAGGCCTTATTAGGAACTTTATCTATTCTATCTATTTACATTAAACAAAATTGGTCACCATTTATTGGAAATATTTTATTAAAAAATTGAAATGGGAGGTCTTGGTATAAATGATCTGAAGGATTCCAATGGTATTTTAATTGGAAAATAAACATGGAAAATGCTATCAAATTATGACCCATTAATTTATTTATTAACCAACGAGTCATGTATAGGATTATTGAAGGATTTCCCCAGAATCATGTTTATTTATTAAAGACATGTATAATATAGTCCTTCAATTTCATTATAAAGAGATCAAAATGGTTGGATTATGTGACCTCTCATCTTACCTCGTCTTACATTTTTTGACCCGACCAGCCCCTTCAGAGCAGGTTGGATGTCCCTTCTGATAGGAGGAAAATGAATATCTCTGACATTTTCACTCAATATAGAACACATGAATATTTTACCTTACAGGTTTTAATGGATATTTGAAATAATACCTTCATGGATGTTTACACTATGGTGTAGAGGCCTAGATTTAACGTGCACTTTGCTGTTATGGAATATTTCATGACCAAGAAAGTAAATTGAACATGATTAGTATCTTTTCTTGCTCCATTCATGGTTAATTATATTCAACATAGAAAATTAATTCTCCTTTGTATCATCTAGGGGAAAAAAATTTGAACATGGGATCAACTAATGAAATATGGGAATTTCATTAACTCGGCGTACACACTTTGTTATGGTGCTGAATATGTCATTAAACATATTTTCATTGAGTGTTCATATTAATTATGACATTGGAAATATGTAGGGAAATGTAGTGGTCTATACATCAATAATAGTAGGTTACTCACTGACTACTTTTCACTCATGTGCATCATTGGGTAGATCAAGAGAATATATAACACGTTGCTGGAATGTACAACTAATATTCATCACTGTATATAGAGGTCATGAATCATAAAACTGATTGAATAGAAGTTCCCCACCATCCATGTTGGATGATTTGAATTTCATAGTTTGGTTAATATTTTTTATAACATTTAGGTTGGATCTATGTACAATGAAATCAGTGATTTGAAAATGCATAGGATTTGTAGAGTTACAAACAACTGAAGCAACCTTTGGTCTACAAATATGGGATTTGGATACCTCGAATCATAATTTGTATATAAAAAAATTTTGATGGCACTAACTCAAGAATTCATGTTGCATCAAAGCAGGAAGTTATCTTTTGATCATAATGAAGTTATTAAAGGATTCTTATATTACTACATGGGAATTATGATAGCTTATGTTGATGAAAAATGGAAATATTTTTATTATATTAAACTTTCTATTTATCATAAGTGTCATGTCTTATAGATTGAATATAATTTTGAAAACACTATCACATAAATGATGAAAAGAACCAGAAATTTTCCATGGAATATCCTTCCTCATTAGGTTTTTTGTACAAATAATGTTAATCTGATTAACATTAATGTTTCATATGAATATATAGGTGAAAACCTGGTGGAAGACACTTTCACATAGAGGGTTTCCCTTTAAGCAAGCATAATTTGGGCCTTCAGAGCACCTGATATTTTCACCTCACAGGATAATGGTTACATGTGATGAAGTATCCCTCTCATATTTTTATACCCCCTTGTATCTCTTGATCTTTGTTTGTTGTTTTATCTTCTATAACAAATTATTTTGGACTACGTTTTCCCAGGTCTTGGTTATTTTTGGTAAAAATATCGTTATCATAATTTTACAAAACAAAATCATTTATTATCAATGGATATACATAACATGCAATAAAATATAAAAAGAAATTTTCAAGATAATAATTTTTTATCAATATGATAATTTATGTATAATTTTTATGGAATAAATAATTTTATTAAAGGCTTCTATAATAATGATTCAGTAGTTGTTTTATCACTAGAAATATCAAATAAAGTAAATTCGAAATATTAAAAAATTCTAATTTTTAATAATTAATGACATTGAAAATATTATAGATTATATATACATATTATATATATATTATAAGGGTTCTTTTAATGTTTCCATGTTGATAAGATAATTTTGAAATCACCAAGAATAAATTATATCGATAAAAGTGATACTTAATAATAAATAAAATTATGTTAAATGATATAAAATTACTGAAAAACATTAATTCATCCAAATGACTAGATGAAGGTTATATATTTTATAAATGATCTATTAGGTTGGATTTTTTAATTTTTTATTAATTATATTATCCATAATGTGTAAAATTCTAGGTTTTCATTATATGAGTTTACCTATTTAACAAATGGTTACATCCAAAATTTAATGTTAATAATGGTACCTAAAATTGTCTAAAAAAATTTGTTAGGAGTATTTAGACCCGTAATCATCCTATATTCTAAATGAACAACTATGGATACTTTTTAAATATAAATGTATTTTATATTAGTTTAATATTTTTATGGATTTTAAAAAATACCCCACTCCTCTCTTTTGATTAAAACCTCAACCCTTACTTAATCATATTACTATTAAACTCTTAGATCAAAAAAACCATTACGAATATCCTCAAAAGAATTTTTATCTTGGTAATTTATTTCATTCTCTTCCTAAAATACAACTCCTACTATTCCTAAGAGGAGATCCAAAGGAAGTACATTCAAGAAGGGGAAATGTTTTTACCAACTCCTACATGTTTACTTATTCTTATACATCATCTTCAAATTTTTTCACATATTAAAGTAATAAAATTAATATTATATATAATAATATATGTTATTATGATTATTTGAAATGTAAATTCCACCATTTAACCATCCTACCAAAAACAATTTCACCATGTGTGAGAACGTACGACTTACAATCTCTACATTGTGGTGTAATCTATTTTCATCCCTATTTTTTTTGGAATTTTATAGTGATGCATATAATGGATATAAATACTAATAATTACATTATATTTATTTTTTATAATTAATATACCATGAAATTAAATTCCATTTAATTATTAAGTTATTGATATTATCGCTCAAGCATATATAATGTTTACCATCTCCGCGGAATTATGAGATTCATATTCCACAATAAAAATTATAGAATGATTAAAAAATGAATATAATGACTTAATATGAAATAAATTACATAATAAATATACTTTAATAAAATTTAATCAATAAATTATTTACATTATTCCATTCAATATGTTATGAAAACAGAAATAGTGTCCATGCATACGTATAAACTATTGTCTCAATGAACGGTGCATTCCATTTTATATATCTATATTTTATATGTGATTATATACATAATATATACTATATAAAAATCATTTTTGGAATTATCAAAGTAATTTAATTATTATCTATGTAATAATATCACGAATAAGATTTCAAAACACATATAATAAACAATGTTATTATTACCCAAAATGATGCTTTATTTAGGAAATTTTTAATAAAAGTGTAATATAATGTCATAAATTTTTCATATATGATTTCATAAATATTAATATATTTTTCAAAAATATTAATAATATATTTAAAGCCACTATAGAAGGTTTTTGGAAATGTACTAATGTAATAAAACCTAAGGTAAGTGGATTTGACATCACATTCTATATTTAGGATATAATATCCATTTTCAACAATTGTTTATCTAATCTGTTGTATTTAATGACATATGACATGTTTTATTATGAATTTAATTTATTTCAGGATTTTCTATTTTTCAAAATGATTTAATTATTTCTTATATCTCATGATTCAAAAATTACTCAGGTAGTAAGGGAATTCATGTCCATCATCATTCATGGAGTCATTTTTTGATTTTATAAAAACCAACTTTTTTATGACGTCTTTTTACAGAATTATTTATATATCATGTCATTAATATATTTATTATCATATTTTTTTAAATTTTATCTACATGGAGCTTAATATTTAAGTATTCAATGTTGTATGGGACACCATTTATGTTTAAGAATATTATTATCACATCTTTTCCCAATGATAATATTCATGAAATTATTTTACATATTTATATAATATGACAATTAAGGAAATTTTATGTCAATTTTAATGTTTGTTCAATTTTTTATTATGGGATCCATTTAATGTTTTATGTCTTTGAGCCTTTAACTATAATATGATTCTAAATTATTCTTTGATTTATTCGTAAAAATAAATATCATTCAGGTCTAGGTTTTCCAAATAGGTTTTATGAATTTCTTTATAAGGACATTAATGTTTTAAAATGTTAATTTTAATATTTTTTTGAAATGTTTCAAAGTTGTATGAGACAATTTTATTACAAAAATAACATTTTTTTGGAAAAAATGAATACTTTTATTTATGTATGTCTTTTGAATAAATGATGTGAAATTAAAAAAGGGGTATTCCACTAAAGAAAATTATATGGAGTTTATTAGAGTATTTTTTTCTATGTTAACATCCTTTTTTGGATCTTATGATTGATTGATGTTGAAAACATTTGATAACTTATAAAAAAATTTATTGTAGGGTTTATGATCAGTTTAACTATAAATGTGTTGTTTTGATACAATTCAGGGTTTATGGTTCTTGTATTTACATTTAATATCATTGTATCTAAGTATGAATGTTTTTTATGTTAATGATTCACCATTTTTATATGAGGATTGAATTTTAATTATTATGTAATGGGAGGGGCCTGCTATAGCTTCTTAATTAATTTTTAGGTCTAAAAAGGTGAACTAAGATGGCGAAATACACTTCATGTTTATTTCCAAAATGTCTTAATTTTAAAGAGGATAGATCTTGAAACAAATCTGATGGGTTTATATAACAATCATTAATTATATCTATTAATGATCATGATAGATACTACCTTGTGTATAGATATTGATAGTGCTGATGTCCAACATCGTGAATTGCATCACTATGAGAGTCTGTATTGATATTAAATATGATTTTCTTACTAATTAAATATCTATTTGAATGTTTATATGATATTATTTGATCAATTCATGCCATATTATACCTAATACTATGTTTAATAAGATTATGTTTTAGTTATAAATCTTACCATTTATGATTTTAATTATTTGAGTTAGCTTTAGCTAAACTGTTTACCCTTATTTAGCAATAGTTATCACCCCATTCTTGTGATTTATTTTCCCTAGGGTAAAATTATGTGTTGTGAGTTTGATACATAATAGTACATTAAAAGGATTTATATTATGACCGAAAAAAAATATTTTTTTTATTTTGTGTTTTAAAATCATATTTGATTTTCAAGTATGTATCTTGTATACCAATACAATTAAATGAATCGGTTCATTGGGATTTAATTCCTTTTAATCATGAAAAATAAATAAAATAATTCATTGGCATTGAGTATCTAGGTTCTGGGTGTTACAGTTTGTATCAATGGAAGTGTAGTACTATACGTGGAAATCCAATTTAGAAAACATAAATTAGGGATGATAACCCAAATATTGAATTTGAGGATAAGTATAGAAGAAAATATATGAAATTTTATAAGGTAGATAATATGTGGGTATTCCTAGAAATATATCCATGTCTATATATTGAAATTGGATGTGGTTATTGAGTATATGTACCCTAGAATAACAACTATAACAAAATTCATTATCCATAACACAACATAACCTTGTAGATGATAACAGGTGTTACTGCACACCTTATTTGAAATTCTCGGGAGATAAGTTTAGGATAATTTAAATTTTCCTCACAAAACATTTTGAGAGATTTAATAGTAAATATGTCCCAGAAGAAACCATGTTTATGATAATTATACTAGATACTCATAATTATTTCTGTTTATGATAAGTAGTTTTCTTCTTTTTGGATTATATATTATGAAATGATGCACCTGAATTTATTTATTCATTTAGAAATGGTTCCTAGAATAAGGAATGTGAACCTCACCAATGCGTATAATATGGAGATAAATAATGATCATATATTCCACGGTCTTAATCCAATATTTAGAAGTAAAATAGTCTCTAAATAATTTACATATTATGGGGATATTATTTTATGTGATAATGGGATAGGTAATGAGTTCCCTAGGTATTATGGCTTGTGAGAGAAGATCAAAAATAAAAGGAAACCCTAAAAAAATATGGATAAAGGGAAAAATAGAAAGAAGTATTTTCTCGTATGTAATTATTGGGGAAATAATCATCATGAAAGGAATGGGAGTTTGTTACAATTTTGGTGAGAGCAACCACAATGAAAAGGATTTCATGGAATATAGAAGTTTTTATAATGTACAATGATTCAAATATATTGATACAATAGAGTACGAAAATAAATGCTTCATTCATCAAATGAATATACCTAAAAGAAGGCTAATGGGAAAAGGTTATGATTATGCTACAAAAATAGAAAAATCGGAATGATTAATGTGTTTAGGTTTGGATTCAAGAAATTATGAAATTCAGGTACTATATCAATCATGTAATGGTTATAATAATGATGTAATATATTAGAAACATACTACAGTACTTATTCTTTATAAATCATGAAGTATGAATGTTTTCTTTAAGGTTTGGAGGTGATAAAGTAATTCATATATTTTTAATGTGATATTAAGAGTTGTTTTGGGAATCTCATTTGGGAAATTTGGTTATCCTTTTACTAAATGAATGGACATTGAAATTGGATAGAAGCATTTCCAATGACTCAAAAGATAACTATTTATGGAATAGACTATGTTCAACATTATATTTTGATGTTTAAGAATAAAGGATGATTTTCTGAATACTATGTACTAACATTATTTGATTTTTTAATCATTTAGAGGATGAAGTAAATACTTATAGAAATTTGGATTCATTATATGTCCTTCAAGAATAAAAATTCATCTTATTTATCCATGTCCATGTGTACAAAATAATGTGAATGTATATTAAATCCCAAATGGACGAGAAACATCTAGTAGTCATGAAAGTGTGATTCCTTATGTTCATAGTCTTACATTAATTCTGCAACCTTCAAGAATAATATCTTGACACGAAATAATTTATCCCCATACTTTATATTTGGATGAATGAAATGGTCCCTCAGATTATCTCAAATTTATAACTTTGTGATTGTCAATTTTATCCTCACCATGTTCTCTATCACTCTCCCTCACAACATAATGGTCAATTTTCTAAAACGTGTACCTATTTTCAAACATGGAACCCCTGAATATGTTATCTTTGGTGACCTTTTTACATCAATTTATATATTTTAAGTTGGATGTTATATCAAACCCTATTCCAATTAGAGATTTTATTGATTGTATTTTCAATAGTGAAACCTCAGTTACTGAACCCGAATTTCAAAATTTAAAATATTAGATTTATTGAAAGATAATATAATGTAACACCCTATATTTTTTGGTATGTAACTTTTTATAGTTATTCACTTGTATAAAAAGTGCTGCACACAACACCGAGTTCAAACATACCATGGTCCAGTCAATATATCACATTAAATAGATGTCATGAATTGTATTATCCACATTATGAAAGCTATGTATATTTCATTTAATTTTATCATTAAAAATATTTGTTTCCTATACAATTATCTAATAACAAATTAGATGTTTTTCATAAAAACTACACATTTATTAAATGACAATTTTACTACTATTTAATGATTATCCCATTTAAAAAATATTTTTTGACATATATAGAAGTTTTTAATACAAAATAAACATCATTTTGTAGTTTGTAATATTTAACTTCTATTAGGGTGAATTATTGATAATTTTATAGGAAGAATAATTTTTTAATATATGCTGACAAATATAGAATTTTTTTAAAAAACTACATTTTCATAATTATTAATGACAAATAATATATTAATTTCATTTAAAGTCACAATATATAAATAATAAATATAATAATCCAATCTAAATCATTGGAATACTATTTATATTAAAAATAGATATAATAACTTATTGATCTTTTGGAAGTCTCTTTTACCTGCCCTCTCGCAACATCTGCTGGATTAGTGATAAAATTAATTTGTCCACATTTGTGAATTTAATATTTAAAAGCAGACATACACAATTGTAATCAGTATGATATTTAGATTCCTATAAGATAAACATGTTTTTTTAATTTCATGAATAATAACTTTAGTTAAATTTTTTATTTACACCAATTAAGGGTAAATCGAGTAATAAAAGGTGAAAATAATGAAATTCTACTAATTTGATTGGATTAATGGGTTTATAAAAATATCAATCTTATGCTGAAATTATAAAATTTTAGAAAACCTGGTTGAAAATATAACAGTAATTAGTATTTATTTAAATATAATTTAAATCTTGACAAACTCATACTTTTAATTTTTAAATCATTTTTAATATAGGTATATACATAATATAAATTAAAATATAATTATCTATTTGAAATATACTAATTTTATCATAATGATGGTAATTTTTTTAATCATTTGTTAGGGAATAATATAATTAAGGTATTTTATTATAATAATTACATAATTGTACAATTACTGGAAATATGAAATAAATGATATTAAAAATATAAAATGAAATATATGTTTATAAAATTATAAACATCCAAATAAATTATATATAATATATAAATGTTATTAATATATTATATTTTTTGGTTTGACTTTATTATTTTGATAGGATATTTTTATAATGTCAATGAATGAATAGTATCAAAATTTATATAAACAACACATTAAATGGGGGTTATTTCCAAAGCTATGTTTACAAATGTTATCTCCGCATGACAATTAAAATTGTATTAGGTAATCTAGTCCCAGCCACGATATATATTAATAATAAAAAACATTCGATCAAATTTTAAAATAAATAAAATTATATTAATTTAATATTTGTGAGGATTCCAAAAACAACCCTCAACTATATTATAAAACAAAACCTCCTCCCACACATTATCAAACCAATTTTATCCTTATAGCTTGAACAAAAACAATCAATTTCTCCTTAAAAAATTATTATCTATGTTCTAGATGTCCTGGACTTCAAAAAAGATATTCCATATCATTCTTAAGAGGATATCTAAAGGAAGTCCATCAATGAAGAGGTAATTTTTTTACTAACTCATTCATTTTTTTCTTCTTATATATTCAATTACTAGCATATTTCCACAATAATGTAATAAATAATTTATCCTATATATTATTTGTAGTTATTAATATTATTTTTTAACCATATTACTCCTTCAAGCCATCATATGAAAAATAATATCACCATGACTGTGTGGGTATGCCTTACCCTCCCCAAACCATGGTGTAATCTATGTTTCATCACAACTTTATTTGGTTGGGGAAAAATGCTAGACATATTAGATTTAAAAAATATGTAAAATTTAATATGTACACTTAATATACCATATAATTCTTTAACACTTTACCATTAATGGAATGATATCATCGTTCATGCGTACATATGGCTTACCATCTCCATGATGTGATGGGGTTCATCTTCCATGTTAAACATTCAATAATTATAATAAAAAATTATATAAAGAATAAATAAGAAACTTAGGAAATATCAATTATATTATAATAGTATATATATATATATATAAACATATATTCTATATACCTTCTTCTATTCAATATGATAAGAAAACATAAACAACTTTTATTTACACATATTCTATATCGTCACCATGAACATGGTATTCCAATTCATATATTTATCTTTTATATATGTTTACATATAAAATATATAAAATATATTAATCATTTTTGACCGTATTTAAATAAGTAAATCATTATCAACGTAACAGGATCACAAATTAAAAGTCAATACATGTATGATAAACGAAGAGGTTGTTACCAGAAATGTTTCTTTAACTCATAAATTTTTAATAAACGGTTAATATATTTAATAAATGTATCATATATGATATAAAAAATACAATAGTCTTTTTAAATGTTAATAATAATTTTAAAACCACTATACATGAGTTTCATACATATATGGAGGGTATCTGACCTAATGTAATGGGATTTCATAGCACATTTCATATTTGTGAGATAATCTCCACATTGACCACTCATTTATCATATACAATGGAAAAACTAACCACTGAAATGTTATATCATGAATTTCATTTAATTAATGATATTATAGACTTCCATTTGATTTTATCTTTCATGGTACTCATGACCCAAAATTTACTCTTGTAGCAAGGAAGATCATCATAATTTCAATTCATTAAGGTATAATTAGCTTTTACAAACACCAACATTAATTTATGAGGTGTTTTTATATCCCCTTAGACATAGAACTAATATATATATATATTTATTTAAATTTTAATATTCCGGGAGAATTAGATTTAAATGTTAACTATTTTATAGGACACCTTGAATGTTTAAATATTAATTATCACATCTTCTCTATATGCCAATATTTTTTATATTATTTTACATAATTATATAAAACGATTATTAAGGGTATTGTATGTCTATTTTTACATTAATTGAAATGTATTAAAAATATTACTTTGAAATGACTAATGCAATTGACTATTTATCTAAAATATAAATTTAATTTTTTTAATATTTATTGTTCTAAGTCCTTCTATTTCATGTAAATGTTTTCAAAATGGGTTTTTATGGTATTTTTTATGAGGACATAAATGATAAAAATGTTAATTTTCAAATTTCAGATATAAATTTCAACTTGGTATGGGACACATTGATTAATAAGTATCTTTTAAAAAATGAATTATTTTATAAATACACTTCTTTTAAATGAATTATTTCAACATAAAAGGGGTATTCATCACAAAAAACTCAAATGATTTTAGTAGATTATTTTCATTTATCACAAAATTCCTTGTTTGGTCATATTATTGATCGAGGATAATCTCTTCTGATATATTCTACCATATTTTATTTATGTAATTATGATCATATTGACTATGGATGTGCTATTTTGATACCATTAATTATTTATGATTGAAGTGTTCACATTTTAATACTAGTTTTTCAATAGAAATGTTTATGATATTTATGATTCACCCTCCCTATATGAGAAATGCAATGGGCTTAGTAATTGAAGGGTGGTGCCTGTTATATCCCATTGATGCAACTATGTGTCTCGTGAGACAAAATTAGTTACTAAAAACCATTTCATGTTTGTTTCCAAATAGTATTTAACTGATTTGAGGATAGATCCTGAAAAAATTAAATGGGTTTCTACCCATAGACTACCTTGAGGTTATATTATTATGGCGAAGACATATAGAATCATGCATTCAATCATAATGAGATTATTTATTGATATAAAATATAATGATTTGACAAGAACAATATACATGTTAATGTATATATTGAATCATTTTATTTATTATTTATATATTATCCACTATATTATGTTTAATTAGAATAAGTTTCAGTAATTCATCATTTTTAAAATGATTATTTTTATTTATGATAGCATCAACAAAATTTTTTACCATTACAATAAATTATATCTCTCTATATACTTTTGTTTTATTTTCTTTATGATAATATTATGTGTTTTATATTTGATATGTTGGGTTAAAATAAGGGGATTAATGGAATTGTATTAAATTCATTAAATATTTTATGTTTTAAAATGTAATGTGAATTTCAATTATGTATCGTGATTAGAAAGGGTTCGTAACTAATTAGTCTTTCAGGATTGGATTCTTTATAATAATGAAAATTTAGAAAGATAATTTACTGTCTCAATCCTATTGGGGTTGGAGAGTTACATATGTGGATGTATGTGTATATTCATAATTCAGTGTGTATGTATGTTTTGTATGTGTGTGTATGTGTTGTGTTGTGTTGTGTGTTTGTATAAGTCTGTTTTGTGTATCAGTATGTTTATGTGTTCAATTGTACATGTTTTTATGTGTGTATGTATGTGTGCATATATGTGTATATATATGTGTGTGTAAAAGTGCATGTACATGCATGTTTATTTATGTATGGATAGGTGCTTGTGTTTTCTGTATATGGATGTGTATATGTATAATAATTTTATGTATATATATATGAAATGTGAATATGTATATATTTGTGTGCATATATTTTTGTTCCATGTGTGAATTTACATAGATTGTGTATGTACTCATATATATGTGTTTGTATCCACACATTTATGTAATTATATGTATGTGTATGTGTATACATGTGTGAATGTCTATGTGTATATATTAGTATCTTCATGCACACATGATTATGTATGTTTATATATATCATTGTGTATCTATATGTATATTTATGGGTATGTGTATGTGTATGTATCTGTATAAGTGTGTGTGTGTGTGTGTATGTGTATATATATACGTCTATGCATATTTATGTGTTTGTGTGTATGTGAATGTTTATGTGTATGTATATATGTTTACATGAGCCTAAATTTATCTGTATATCCTTATGTATGTATATATATATTTCCCCATGTATGTATATTTATGGATTTAATATTTTTTATTCAATTTTTATATTTCTCAATTATTATTATTTTCCATAATTTATTCACATTCAATATTACTCAAAATGTTCATGAGATAGGAAAACCAACAACATAAAAAATGTATTAGAAAAATAATTTTGACAAATACACAAATATATTATGGATATGGTCAACAAAAGAGGTGTGCCTTAATCCATAAAGGAAGACTAAAAATCAAGAACATGGTCATTTCCATAATCATGGTCAGATTCATCGTCATCATCAATTATTTCCCACCTTAACCTTGATTTCCTTTCAATGTAGATCATAATGTACTTCTCGTTGACCTTTTCCTTATTCGGAGTGAGCAATATCATATATTACATTACGGAAGACTAAGTAGACACTTTTTGACCACACCCTCATGTTACATCCCAATCATCTTAGCCACGTCCATAGCCAAGACCTTTTGATATATATTATTTTATTTTATTTAATATGTTCAAATTTAATAGTTTTTATTCATTTTAAAATATTTTATATTTAATTAAATATTAATTTTTAAATAATTATTTTAAATTATAAAAGTTAATAATTAATGTCTATATTTATATATAATCGATAAAATGCATAAATCAACAATTAAAAATGGTATTATTAATTTTTTATTCATTTTTATCTTTTTTATGTCTATGTAATTCGTGTAATAAATGCTATTTAATGACTTTATAAAAATATATAGATGTAATTTCATTAATTTTATTTATTCATTTTTTGATATTTTTTTATTTTGGTATTTTACAATTTTTAATCTTTTCTCAAATTTATTTATTGTTATAGTTTATACAAATTTATTTATTATGTTTTAATATTTTCAATATGTTATTAATTTATACAATAAATATTTAAATACATTAATTTATTATGTTTTAATATTTCTAATATGGTTCAAATATAAATAATTTATTTCTATAATCTCATTTCCAATCAAGGTCAATTTGGAATAAATGTTCCCTTTTGGTCTGAAATTGAACTCCAAAAAATTCCATCCACAAAAGAATTTTGTTGATTTCTATTGTGAAACTCCATATTGGTGTTTCACTATAGTAGGAATATTTTTCAAAATTTTTTTTTATTTAAAAACATAAATTTATATATTTTCATTTTTATTTATATGATATTTTTAACCAAACATTTAATAGTGTTAATATTAATATTTAGCAAATAAAATATATTCAACATCTTATTTTTAAAATTATAAATAAATAAGTCATCTATATATTAATTACGATATTTTTATGTTTTTTTTAAATTTAAGTAAATATCATTCGAGAATAAAACAATCAAATAAAAATTATATGAAATATATATCCTAAACATTAAAAATAATATTCAAATGATAATTTTTAGTGATATATATGAAAAAATAAATTAAAATGTAAAATTGATTATATCAATGATTTATAAATATAATATAGGAATACAAATTTAACTATTAATGCTTAATATATACATATATTTATATTAAATTCTATACAAAAAATAAATTTTATAGAAAAAAAAAGAAAATAATAAAAATAAAAGTTCTCACATGGTGATGTAGTAGTCGTAACCTAATGTCTCTACACTAGTATTTATGACTGTCCAATGGTTTTGTAGGGTTTATTGTTTCCATGTGGTTCAAAGTCATTATAACACCCCAAACATTTTATGGTATGTTCCCCTTAAATAATTATTATTCATTAGATGGCCTATATTTCCTGAAGCATGATGTATTTTTTGAATGCAAACATTATAGGAAAAAGTTATAATCTATACATTAATAGGGTGAGAGATAGGAGGCGCGATGTAGCCACTCGACAACTCCCACTGGCCTAGGGTATGCGCCGCTCTCCTACCTCTGCTCCACCTCCGACTTCTCAACTCACCTTCCTTTGGAAGACACAGATCCGGTCCGCTTCTCTTTGCAATACCAGCCACCATCTCCCTCTCTGCTCGCCATAGGGTTGATGTGATTCTCCGGATTCCCCCTTGTGTGAAGAACCCGCATCTCGGTGCCCTGGATACCACTGAATGCTACGACGCGCGACGCGGTAGCTCTGGTTCCCACCGATGCCGAGTTCTCCTTCTGGTGAGTGGCTTTTTTCGACAGATTCAGTGGTCCCAACGCAGTAGGGATCCCAACAATAATTCTCGTCCTCCCCAAGATGCTCTATCCGCGATGACAATGACACCTCTAGATCCCACTACCGCACCTGAGATCTTACTTTCTGGCGCCCTTTGGCCCCCAGATCCAGTTTGTGGGTCACGTTGTCACCCGTGGAACTCCCCCACTTTCTAGATCTTTCAGATATGATTGTTCATTTTCTCCTTTGATGCCAGGTCAGTTCTTCCGATTCGCAGTGTCATCACCTAGGGTTTACATGGGAATCTGTGCTGTGAGTAGCACACATGCGCTTTCATGGACGACAGTGGTTTACCTAGTTCCAAATTGTGGCTACTATGGTGTCGAGGGGTTCGGTTACCCCTCTTCAGATCTGGTGTGTTTTTTCTCTTTCGAGTCAACACTGGGTTCGCCCTTATGATGCGCAAGATCATTGCCTAGGGTTTACGTGGGCAGCCACAGTTCGCGGGATGCACGTAGGCACTTTCACAGACGCCGACCATCCACCCCAGGACCAGTTTTTTGCTACGGTAGATGTCGTGGAGCTTTGCACCAGGATGGTTCAACATTTTGTTGGTTCCCTCTGACATTGAATCATGCTCCATCATACATAACCCCAATTTGGTTTGGTTCATTTTATTCGGTGATTCTTTGAATTGTTCTGGTGGTCATGGTTATGTTTGAAGTTTAAGAGTTCTCTTTTGTTGGTTCTACGTGTGTTTTGGGAGGATTTTGTTGTTTGGTTTCTCTTTTCGGTGGGTCTGTATTTGGATGTTGTTCCAAATCCCACTCACCTATGGTTCTCCTTTAATGTTTTGTTTTCACTAACCAATAAAGTGACTTATTTGAAAAATAAAAAAAATAAGTTTAAGTCAGTTTTAGTCTATCGAATAATAATAAAATTTCTACTTATATGTTTTGAATTTTAAAAAACAGTCATCTAGAGTTATTTCTACTAAGTCATTTGGAGTCTAATAGAACCAAATTGATTTGTGATGATTAGTAACATATCCTTATGAATAGTAATATGAATAGTTATATGACCATTATAAATATTAAACAAAAATTAAATTTTATTTTCTTATTGTAATAAAATAATAAGATATTGGTTATTTTTTCAATGTGATATAGAACATATTATGTCTTTAAAATTGTTTTTTTGAATTAACATGTTTTTATTTAAAAACAAAATTAAAAATGCATAGAAAATTATTTTCAAAAATTTGAGATCATTATTTAATTCTACACGTCGTTAAATTGTTGGGGTTAATTTTTGGGATTTTTCTAAAATACATGAGTTTTTCATGAATAGTAAAATTACAGTTTTGACTTTTCGGTAGTTTAATGACATCATCAGAATGTTATAAATAAATATAAAAGGCTGGTAGACTTTTGAACAGTATCTTATGATGAGAGCGTCCCCATGTGGTTAAATAAATGGTAAAATACCATGGGAAAACACATGGTTTAGCATAAACCACAAATGTGGTGTCCCATTTAATTAATAAAAAGCCCTGTCTCAATTACTAAAAATACCCCCTCACTATCCTTCATTTTCATTGATTACAAAACCAATATCCTCGAATATCTAGTGGTATTAACTCCCAATGATTCATCCCATGGTGTTCTCTAACCCTCAGGGTCCCAACTATCATGTCTTGGGCGTTACTCTAAAAGGTAAGAGAATCAACCACCATTGTATTTTCTTAAAGAATTAATTTTATGTTTTCAATTTTATTTTCAATTATATTATGTGGGATATTTCATTCCATATTCCCCTTATAGACAATATTATATAGGATTAATTAGATTCCTTCTTTTTCTCATCAAACTAGTTTATTCTATTTTAAGTGACGCCGTTAGGCTGCCAAATTTTCGTAAGTGATTTCTCAATTTTTTTATTTTGAGTTCCTTCCTATTATAATTATTTACTCAAATAACTTATTCCAAAATGAAATTATAATTCCAGTACATTACATTAATTTTAATTATATTATTCTAATTTAATATTTCATCATCATCTCTCTTTCCACTACTCTTATACAAAAATTGAAAAATTCATCTGAGACATGTTAATTTATAATATTAATGGACGACGGGTTCTTAATTATCATTTCTATAATTAATTATGGTAATGAAACCATTTTATTGTTGAACCAGATCAAAATATATGTATTTCATCAAATTAATTTTTTGTATTCCCTACAAACTCAAAATATGGAATAATAATACAAAACAAGTTCACTATACACAAAATCACCAATCTAAATCCTTGTGTTTATCAATAACATTTAAATAATGATTCATACTAATGTATATAACAAAAAATAATTATAAGATCGTTTATATATCTTTAATTTCACTAATAATATATATTATCATTCTTTTAATTTTAACCACATTTCAAACTTACACCCATTAATGAATGCAAGTAAGTGAATCATGAAAACCAAAGAAGAAAATGCTTCCAAAACAATAAAATTGAACCTCTTAAACCCATAAAAGGGACATGAATTAACTTAATAATGTTATTATGAAACAATTAAATGTATATGAGCTTATATAATTATTAATTAATGATTAAAAATTTCATTATTCAGGTAATTAAATCAAACAAATAACACATTCGAGCATAAGGTAATGGGTTTATCATCTCACATTATTTTCCGTCAGAGTTCCATTGTTCTCCAATTATTTTGTATATGTGGTATATGTGTACATTTATTTTATATATAATGAAATTATTCTTTTTATATTAATTGTATTAAATGACTCATTTGAGGGTTATTATGTTCTGGCTATATGATTCCAATGATTACATTGTAGTAAGAGACTTTTTCTCAACTACTATTTTGTTGTGATTAACATTGTATGGCGCAGCTAATAATTTTTATGTGCTTTACCTACATCATATTTTAGATAATTTTTCATTTGAAATTATATTTATATTAGATATCCATAAAATCATTTCATGGATATGTATGTTGTCTAAATCGTATACCATTTTACATACGATGTTTATTTGAAATGTTATTTTAATTATGGAAATATTGATGAATCTTAACACTTCAATCTATATGGATATTGAAAAAGATTATGGATATTGTATGGAATCAATGTATAAAAATTATTTGGAAATTAAATGGCATGTGGGGCCTGCTATAGCCCCTCAATGCATCGGTAGGTCTGATGAGACAAATCTATTTGGAGACATACCCTTCGAGTTAGTTTCAAAAAATCAGACAGGTTTCTAGACACATAACTATAGAATTTTAAATGGTACCATGGTATCATATTATAGAAACATTAAATCTAGTAAATATGAATTATCATTATTTATCTTCTATTATTAAAATCCATGAGGTTTTCACTACGACAAAATCTATGGATGTTGTTTCATTCTTATCTTATTAATGGCGTGAGTTTTTAATTAATTCACCATTCCCTATTGATTATGACAAATTGATTACAATTAAATAATTATTGATTCATGATTCCAGCACTTGTAACCCTTACTGAGCATTTCATATTACCCCTTTCATTGTTTTCCTTCATCAGGAGATTAAGGGGAGATCTTTTATTGACTTCTTAGGGATACAATATTTAGTTTTTGATATGTATTGTTTTTTATCGTTTTCCAATATAATTTTTGTTACATATATGAATCTAGTATATTTGTGACTATTAAACTGATAGTTCCTTTTGTATTTTCATTCTTTCTAACCGTGACAATTTAATAAGTAATGTACCAGCTCCGTCTTATAGGGGTCGGGATGTTATACATGGTATTAGAGGAAGTTTAGTAGAAAACATGGTAACTAGTTTACAAAATGCAAAGTAGGGAATAATTCCCTAAAGTAGTATTTGATGATAAACATACATGAATATCGAGGTATTTTGGTAAGGAATAGATTATGTTGATTCTTCTAGAAAATACACCCCTGTTTGGATACAATCTGGTAGAGGTGGCTCTGGCACAGATGTACCTAGGAGTGAAATCTCTAACAAGGAGTTTCGGGCTTGACCCTGTGAATCCTGAACATGACAATGGGACATGCTGCACTCTTGGTTTTGGAACTACCGGTGGATAAGCTTAAGATAGTTCATATTTTCTTTAAAATCCATTATGAAAGATTGAAATAATAATTATTCTTTTTAAGAAACCATTTTTTATATTATGGGATAATCCATGTGTTGGATCTCAATTTAAGCTAACTATTTTGTAAATATAAGATTATAAATTATGATTCATACCCAAATATAGTGAGTTCCATTATTTAGAAATGGATTCTAATAGAATATGTGTCATGACCTGCCTTCACCAAAATTAGGGAAGGGTCAGCAGGTTCCCAGGCCCTTCCTTCATTAAGTTGAAGGAGAGATAATGACCCCTGAAACCAGCCTTCAATGGGTCATTGAGTGGCGACCAACACCAAGGATATAGAATCACAAACTAAACGGAAGGAATTGGCTTTTATATTTTAATAGGATCAGGAGATAAGATAGTAAATCCCACAACAACAAAACTGAAAGTGCAAGTACTGCTGAAAGTAAAGCTAATGTCAAAAGTAAACCATTCCCATTTGCATGTTCAAAAGTAAGGGATAAAAGCCACATAACTCCAAAAGGTAATGTACCATGAGAGGAAAAAGACAACAGCAACTGCCCTGAGGTCTGAGCTAGTATGGTCTCGCATGATCCCTGATGTCCTCATGGAAACATGGAAACAGTTTTATATACGTAGGGTGAGCATACAAGTACACTAAATAGAGAAAAACCAAATACTCTCATTCAAAAGTGAGGATACATTCTAATTCCTCATGGAAAATGATATAACCAAACACCTAACAAGGTAGACTATCCACCCAATCCTCACCAAGGCACACTCCCTAAACAGCACATGTCATGTAAAGTATAGTAATAGAACATTGATGTTTTTGTTCCCCGCTCTGTTTCCCTCTGGTTATTGAAGACATCCTATGCATCGAACCAATCCCACCATTCTCAACGTAGTCCCACTACCACAACCTCCCACACACACCTAGGCCACAACCACACATCCCACCCGCAAACACCTGGGCCAAAACCATTATCCCTCCTGTAGATACCTGGGCTACAACACCCTCACAAAATAATGCCCACAAACACATATGCCAGAACAACCGCTGCCACGCCCGAAGACACCTGGTCCAAAAAGCTACCATCACTACCAAAGACACCTGGGCCTCATCCCAAAGATTCATGGGAAACAACCTGCCCTTAAACACCTGGGACAACCACTGCAACCCCCTCGACCGATGATTCTTGGGCTAATAATGGACCTCAGTCCATCACAACCTGCCTAAAGATACTTGGGCTATCCGGGAAAGGGAGTAGAAAGAAGCTAATAACCATCCAGTAATAAAAGTGTTGGACAACAACACCCTCCCCCCTGAAATGGGGGTGTTCGAAACTAAGTTCTCAACTTGGGTGGGCACGAATAAGAATCATAAAAACTAAAAATATACATTTAAGTATCAAACACTCAACCCAACCTAGGTTTTCTAATGCCATTCCATACATAAGAACACTCTTCCCTATTCATAAGAAGCACACTGCTCGCAACCGAGTCACAACTCACCCCCAGAACTAGTTACCATTTAAGCTATTCTTGCTTCCATGTTCAAGTAATCTCATTTAAATAAAGTTCTGCACTAATGGGGAACTAAATACATAATCACAAACCATGGGAATAAGTAAAAGCCGATAGCAATTTAATAATTCACAACTGGTTCTCTTGTAAAGTCACAACAACAAAGGGAGAAGTGAGATCCCTTGAAGTAATGGAACCAACAAAAACCCTGAGATAAATCCCCATGTTCCCAAAATCTAGGATCTAATGGTTTCACAACAACAGAGGATCCCACCCAATTCGTGATACAAGAAGAGTAATCACACAGCCTCAAATTCACAATCAGGGAAGGTATAACAACATGGGATCACTTCCCCACACTCATTTCCCCAACAATCATCCCATGAAAGAAACAACCAAACCACTACCACCAACACAAGGTAATCCCATTCATGTATTTTCAGATTAAAAATATTTAACACGCTCCATGGTTTCAACTCTTATATGAATTAACTGTGGTTATCAAAGAAAAGGGTTGATCTTGGTGCTACCAATTTATATAACTGAGTATACATAATTAACCAATTCTATGTCACGATTATTTAAACATCCAAGAGCACCAAGGTTCAATAGTTCACAGAGAAAGACCACCAACGACCATGATTTTTATTGACCGTAGGCCCGTACAATTCACAACACATAACAACATAAATATTACAATATAACATCGATCACATCCCCATTAATTCTTTAAAGGCCGGTTCATTATCTTCATTAAGATCGGCTTCCTCAATTTCTATAGGGGAAAAATAATACCCACCCCGCATGATACACCGAAAGGAGAGGCGAAAGAAAAAATCCCTACCTGATGGATCATGGATCTACATTAAGTCCTCGCATGTGTAGTAGGAACTCCATGGTACACGATCAAGGAAAACATCGAGGGATTACAACTCGTCGGGAGTAAGGGTAATCTGAGCATAGGGTGATTGGGAAAAAGAAACTTAGGTAGAAGCGTTTAGGTTATAAAGGATGAGAGACATCTTTCCCAGGACAGTTAAGATCAGAAAGAAAAACTTGAAACCGCATAAGAAGCTGGATCGTGGGATGACCACGCAGCTGGGCCACCCCACATGTAACATAAAAGGTCCCCGCCCTTCAGGGAGGGTAAAACAGATGCACACCTCAAAAATCCTTTAATTCAATCCCCATTAATGGGAATTAATGGGATTTAAAATAGGCTTAAAGGGGTCAAAACATGGTTGAGAAACCAATTTGCGTAAAAAGGAGGTTCTACTGGAAAACCCGTTGGGGTAGGCGAGAGCTACAGGTAGCTCTCGGCTACCGGTTGGTGACAACTACTAGTAGCCAATAACTGCCATTTGTTGACATCTACCGGTAGAAGAGAGCTACCGGTTGGACACACCTACCGGTAGCCAAGAGTTACATTTTGGCAACAACTATCGGTAGCCGAGAGACACGGGTAGCCGAGAGCCACCGGCAGCTGAGAGCCACCGGTAGCCGAGAGCCACTGGTAGCGGAGAGCTACTGGTACCCTAAGGTCACCGATAGGGTTGGTCTACCGGTAGACTGAGGATACCGGTAGGACAAGGCTACGACAAGGAGTCACTGAGAAGCTTGGATGGCCTTCCAGACCACCCAAAACACCTCATCATTAGATTTTTACCATGTAATCAACCCCAAAAACCCGTTCCATTACATCAGATACTTACCAAACTATTATCATCCTAGAGAATATGAGAACAGCCCAGAAAAAAGAAAGGTGGGGTTCAAACAACCACACTCTAAAGATACTTCTCAAGGGTAAACCGATGAGTTGTTCGAAATCTGGAACAGAACCCTCCCCCATGCATCCAGAAATACTCCCCCCAAGAGTTATTAACCAAAAAAATTCACAACATGAACAAGGATCACACATTCCAACAGATGAGTTATGGAGTCCCCTCCTACATGTTAGGATATTATCCACTTTGGGCGGCACTGACTCGCCTGCATGGGTTTAACCGCATCAACATTAATTCATTCTGATTAGCAGTCAGGTTTTCCCTTCATCACAAATTCATACACACACACAAAGAGAATAGGGAACAGATCATCTAATTGATAATAAAAACAATAATTTCATATATTAAAGCACAAGGTACAATCTAAGGATTAGAACAAAAAAACAAGGAATTCAAAATATATTTGGGTACTGAATGTGTAACTGGGCCTCCCGTTCCCAAGTTCCCTCTTCCAGGCCACCATGCCTCCACAACACACGATCCAAGTGGATGGTTCGTCCACGAATCACTTTCTCCTTATGATCCTTGATATTGATTGGTCATTCTATGAAGTTCGCATCGTCTTCGACATATAACTCTACCTAATCAAGGAAATGGGAGTCTTCATGTAGATATTGATGAAGCTGGGAAATGTGAAAGACATTGTGAACTTTCTCCAACTGAGGTGGCAATGCCAGCTGATACGCCACCTCTCCAACTCGCCCCAACACCTTGAAAGGTCCGATGAACCGAGAGAAGATCTTACTACCCTTCCCAAACCGTCGCTGCCCAGGTAAAGGTGAATCCTTCAAGAACACATGATTCGCATCCTCGAACTCCATCCACTAATGCTGCCTTATGTTCATGTCCCACTTGGAGAAGAAATAATTCAATCTTTCGTCATCGGTGAAGACCACAAAGTGCCCTCTGATGAGGTAATGTCACCACAAATTTAGTACAAAAATGACTTCCACAAGCTCCAGATCATGGGTGGCATAATTACGCTCATGGGGACGTAACTGCCAAGACCCATAGGAGATCACCCCTTGTCGCTGCATCAACACACACCCAAGGCCCTTCCTTGAGGCATCACAGAATACCTCATACAACACCCCTTATTCTGGAAACCTCAACACTGGGGAGATAAACAACTTCTCCATCAGATTGTTGAAGGTTTCCTCGCACTAGTCACTCCACATGAAATCCTGGTCCTTTTTGGTCAAGGCAGTCAAAGGTGCTACAACTCGAGAGAAGTTGTGTACGAACCTCCGATAGTATCCTGACAGCCCGAGGAAACTATGGACGTCTGCCACGTTCTTGGGTACTTCCCAACAAACAACCGCCTCAACCTTCTATGGGAATACCAATAAACCCTGCTTGGACACTATGTTCCCAAGGATGTTCACTTCTCGCGTCCAAAACATGCTCATCGACAACTTACCATAGAGCATTTGTTGTCGAAGGACCTCCAAAACCATCCTCAGGTGCTCCGCGCAATCCTCCTCTGATCATGAGTAGATCAGGATTTCATCATTGAAAACGACCATGAACAGATCCAGATACTCCTAGAGGATGGAGTTAATAAACCCCATGAACATAGATGGAGCATTCGTAATTCCAAATGGCGTGACCACGAACTCGAAGTTCCCATATCTGTACCTGATGTCCGTCTTCGGGATGTCTCCATCCTTCACCATCAACTAGAGATATCCATGCCATATGTCAATATTTGAGAACCATACTTCCCCTTTAAACTGGTCAAAGTGATCGTCTATCCTTGTAAGAGGGTAGTGATTCTTGACTGTTACCTGATTCAGCCTCCTATAGTCTTTACACAGCCTTAGAAAACCATCTGACTTCTTTATAAACAACACAAGAGCACCCCACGGTGATGAAATCATTCATACAAAACCCTTCTCCATCAAATCATCAATCTGAATCTGCACCTCCCATAGCTCTGAATGCTCCATCTGGTAGGGATCCATCGAAATCAGAAGAGCAACTGGATTCAAGTCTTTCCCCAACTCGACATCACGTCATGGGGGTAGAGTAATCACCTCATCAGGGAAGATATCCATAAACTCACTGATGATCCCTGGTACCTCCACCATCTCTTCATCCGTTGAATCCACAAATAGATCAGCTGAAAAGGAGAGGAGGGTTTTCTCTCGCCTGCTGCCCTTCTGGCCAACCCACTTACCGGTCAAAGTAACACGTCGACCACCCATGTCTGAAAAGATGACCCTTCCTCAGAAGAATTCAATGATGACACTTATATAGAAGAACCAATAATTTCCTAGGATGACATAGTATGGTTGTATCTACAATAGAAGGAGGTCCCTGACTAACTGATGTGGCCCTATCATCAGTCTGTATCCTCTACAAACATATAACAAGTTTGTCTGACCGCCGACTGCTGTTCTCAACACAAGGGGCACTGGAAGTCTCTCGACATCTAGAACCAGTGCACGGGCCAGACTAGGTGCAACAATGGAGTGATAATCTCTGGTATCGAACAAGGTGTAAGTAAAGATACTCAACAAATTGATCATACCTCGAACATCCTTTGGTCCTCCTGAAACTGCTGCCTCCATGGCGTGCCACTATCCACACCCAGATCCTCTACCCTTCGGCTGTCGATCACCTCCACGACCACACCCTGATCGAGGTCCCTGAGGAGCGCCCCGAGGTCATCCTCCCACTGCAACGTCTGACCTCAAAGGAGCAGGATCTCGCTGCCCCTGTTGCTGCTACTGATAGGGCCTAGCTGGAAGGTACTCCTGAGGCGGGTGTTGGGCTTGTTTGCCACCGCTATACTGTACTCGGTCCGGGAACTAATTCCGCAGATGTACATGGTTCCCACAGACAAATTACCTCGGTTCTGGGCCCAAAGGGAAAGGACAAGGACTGGGGGACCGTAACTGAATCTACTGAGGCATGCTCCCTCCTGGCCGGAACCTAGAGGGTCTCGTTGCTGGAGGTCTAGTGCTGACGTCCATTCCCTTTGATAGGCCTAACTAAATCCCCTCTCATGAAAAACCTCCTAGCACATGCATCCTTTCTAGAACATCAGCCTTATTCTGTACCTCCAAGTATGTCGGCAAGGTGAAGGGGTTAACAGTATACTAGAGGGAGGGTCGGAGCGCCTCCTCTAAACGTCTCTCCCAAGACACCTCATTTGGAATGAGGTCCGGAGTAAAGAGGTGGAGGTCCTTTAACATGATCTCTAGAAACCTTACAATCATTCTCCCCTGCTGGAGGGAGAGTATCTACTGCCTCTTCTCTTACATCATCCTAGAAGAGAGGAATTCTGCCCATAACTCTTTCTCGAAATCAGCACATGCCACCTCATCCTCTCTCCTCCCACCTAGGTAGAGAGTCCACCATTGATGCGCTAATCCCCACAAATGGCAGATGGCCAGAGGAACCCAATACTCGGTCTGATCCCAGATTATGTTGAAAGTTATCACCAGCTCTTCTAGACAGCCCTCCATCTTCATGTTAGAGGTGATGCCTTCGTACATCTCGAGGGTCTATCTTTGGAAGGCTCGAAGCATCATCTGCCACTGGTCGTCCTCCTCCTCTCGATCATCTCTCTGTCGATTGGCCAAGTCAACCTCCTGGGCCACGAACACTCATAAAACTCGTGGTCATATCCTGAGTGCCATAGCTGCAAGTTAAACAAGGAATGAGTAATCCTAATTAGTGTAGAACATTGTTCTTAAAATTTCATAAACTTATTATTTATTTAAATTTCCAAAAAAACACCCCAGAAACACGAGAACACAAGTCATTATGATGAATGTACCTTTCATAGGGTCTCTACCCTGCAATCAGCATGGACTCACTTGATCGTTTGGTAAGTCTAGAGTCCTTGCATCGGATCACAAGGGGGGCCTAAAATCCTGGGGCATAGCTGGTCTTCCCTGTCCTAATTCATGCACCATGGTCACCCAACACAGTTTACCTACCATCCCATGCAATCCTCACTATACCTAACTCCATTATCCATCCTATCTCTCAAGTGACTTTGATACAATTCTGTCACGACCTACCTTCACCAAAAGGAGGGAAGGGTCAGCAGGTTGCCAGGCCGTTCCTTCTTTAATTTGAAGTAGAGATAATGCCCCTCGAAACTTGCTTTCAATAGGTCTCGGAGTGGCGACCATCAGCAAGGTTATAGAATCAGACACTAAATGGAAGGAATTACCCTTTTTCGTTTAATAGTATGGGATATAAGATAGTAAATCCCACAACAACAAAACTAAAAGTGCAAGTATGATTGAATGTCAAGATAAAGACAAAAGTAAACCATTCCAATATGCATGTTCAAAAGTAATGGATGAATGCCACAAAAATCCAAAAGGTAATGTACCAAGAAATGAAAACGACAACAACAACTGCCTCAAGGTCTGAGATAGTATGGTCCTGCACGATCCGTGATGTCCTCCTGGAAACCTGAAAATAGTTTTATATACATAGGGTGAGCATAAAAGTACACTCAGTTGGGAAAAAACAAAGTCTCTCATGCACAAGTGAGGAGACATTTTAATGCCCCGTGTAAAAAGAGATAACCAAACACCTAACAAAGTAAGCTATCCGCACAATCCTCACAAAGGCACACACCACAAATAAAGCATGTCAAGTAAAGTATAGTAATTGAAAATTGATGTTTGGGTACCCCTCGCCGCTTTCCCACTTTTTATTGAAGACATCATATGCATCGAACCAATCCCACCATTCTCACTGCAGAACCACTTCCACACCCGCCCGCACACCCTTGGGCCACAACAACACATCCCGCCCGCTAACACCTGGGCCACAACCGCTATCCCACCCACACACACCTGGGCCACAACAACATCATGTAACAATGCTCAAAAACACCTTATCCAGAACTACCACTACCACACCCAACAAAACCTGATCCAAAAATCTACTGTCACGCCCAAATACACATGGGCATCTTCCCGAAGGCACATTGGAAACAAACTGCCCATAAACACCTAGGCCAACCGCCTCAACCACCCCACCAGAAGATTATTGGGGTAATAATGGACCACCAGCCAACACAGCATGCCTGAAGATACATGGGCTATATTGGAAAGGGAGCAGAGAGGATCTAATAAACAGCCACTATTAGAATTGTTTGGGAAAAACAACCTCCCCAATGAAATGGGGCTTTTCGGAACATTGTTCTCAAATTGGGTGGGGTGTGAATAAGAAACATTAGAACTATAAATATATTCCTAGGTAACAAACACTCAACCCAACCTAGGGTTTCCAATGCCAACCCAAGAACAAGAACAACCATCCATATTCATAGGAAGCACACTGCTCACAAGAGAGTCACAACACTCCCCCAGAACCAATTCACATTTAAGCTATTATTGCATCAATGTTCAAGTAATCTCATTTAAATAAAGTTCTTCACTACTGGGAAGCTAACAACAAAAGCACAAACCAAGGGAAAAAGTTACATCCAACAGCAATTTAGCATTCACACCCGATTCTCTTGCAATGTCACAACAAAAAATGGATAAGTGAGATCCCTCGATGTATTGGAACCAAAGAAAAACCCGAGATACAACACCATGTTCCAAAAATCTTGGAGCCAGCTTTTTCTCAACAACAGAGGACCCCACCCAAATTCGTGATATAATAAGAGTAATCACACAACCTCAAATTCACAACCAGCGAAGGTATAACAACAGGGGATCCCATCCCCACGCACATCAGCCCAACAATTGGCCCATGAACGAAACAACCAATCCACTACCACCAAAACATGTCATGACCATGCAGGTATTATTAGATTTAAAATATTTAACATGATCCATGGTTTCAATTCCACTGTTCTTTAACCGTGGTTATGACAGAAAAGGGTTGATCCTGGTGCATTCAATTTATTTAACCAAGTTTATGTAATTAACCAATTCCATGTCACAGTTATTTAAACATCCAGGAGCACCGAGGTTCAACAGTACACAGAGAAAGACCACCAATAGCCATGATTTTTAGTGAGTATATGATCGTATAATTTACAACGCATAACAACCTAAAGATTACAATAGTACATCGATCACATCCCCTTTCATTCATTAATGGTTGGTTAATTATCCTCATTAAGTTTGGTTTCATCAATTTACATAGGGTAAAAACCATACCCACCCCACATGATACACAGAAAGGAGAGGAGAAGGATAAAATCCCTACCTGAAGAATCAAGGATCAACGTTAAGTCCTCGCATGAGTAGCAGGAACTCCACGGAACGCAATCATGTAAAACTTCGAGGGGTTACAACTCGTCGGGAGGAAGGGTACTCTGAACATAGGGTGATCGAGAAAAATAAACATAGGGAGAAGACATTAGGATATAAGGGCTGAGATACAACATTCATAGGATGGTTAAGATCAGAACGAAAAACTCGAAACCAGGTAAGAAGTGGGATCATGGGTTGACCACGCGGCTAGGCCACCACACACATAACTTATAAGGTTCTCACCCTTCAGGTTGGTTAAAACAGACGCACACCTCCAAAATAATTTAATTTAAATGCCTTTAATGGGAATTAATAGACTTTAAAATAGTCTTAAAGGGGTCAAAACATGGCTTAAAACCCAATTCGTGTAAAAAGGAGGTGCTACTAGAAAACCCATGGGGGTAAGAGAGAGCCACCGGTAGCCGAGAGCTACCTGTTGGAAACAGATACGGTAGCCGAGAGATACCAGTTGGAGACACCTACCAGTAACCGAGAGCTACCGGTTGGTGACAACTATAGTTAGGTGAGAGCTACCATTTGGATACATCTACCGGTATCCGAGAGCTACTGGTAGCCTATAGATATCGGTAGTTGAGAGCCACCGATAGCCGAGAGCTACTAGTAGCTGAGAGCTAATGGTAGCTGAGAGCTACTGGGAACCCATGGTCATCGGTAGGCTAAGGATACTGTAAGGAGTCACCGAGAAGCTGGGATGGCCTTGCAGACCACCCAGAACACCTCAACATTAGATTTTTACAATGTTATGTACCCCAAAAACCCAGGCCATTACAATATGGGGAGTCAATACTCATGTGAAAAGTACGGATCTATCCACTGATCAATTAATCATAGTCAATGTTGGAGCAGATCAAATCTAAACCATAATGCGACAACATACTCTGGTTGTAAAAAATAACCATTCCACACATGTGTTAGACCATTTCATGCTGCAGAAGCCCCCATCTATCAGTGGTACTACTAATCTAGTGGTTACTGAACAATGGGACATCTACCCTGAAAAGATATTCATGGCATTGAAATGCAATGAAAATTAAATGGTAGTAATGGAAATATATTCTCTCTTGGGCGACACTGATCAATTATGGTCCTTGGTTAAAAGTACCACAGAGGAAGAAGAAATAAATGATATGGAATGGAGGACATTTAATGAAATATTAATCAAAAAATATTTCCCTCGTGAGGAAGAAATTGAAATGAATAGTGAATTCATTTTCATAATGAAAAAAATAAGAAGACATTATTGTAGAGTATTAAGATACCTTTAGAAGGATTTCCATGTATGCTAAAGATTAGTTATTTGACTAAGCAGACAAGATTGATCATTTCATTGATGGTATTAAGACATGTCTTCAAAGGGAACTGGCTTCTCAAACATTTTCATCATATGATGATATTGTGTCATTTTACATAAAAAGAGAGAAGGAATTTTTGAAATAAAAATTTTTCAAGGTAAACTAAGAAAAGAAGATGTACTATGATAACCAAGGGAAAGGTGAAGCCCCAAATAAGAACAATGGAACAATGAAATTACCATTATGCAAGAACCATGGAATGATTCATCTCGGGGAATGCTTGAAATTAATGGGAGTCTTCTATATGTGTGGATAAAAGGGTCATATTCTTCCTTAATTTAAGGGGAAGAAACAATGTGATGATGTTCAAGACAAAAATTGTAGATATATGAGGAACTATGAAAATGAGTTTCCTAAGCTCCAAGGAAACATGCCTCAGAAAAATCCAACTGAGCAAGGGAGAGAATATGGGATTAAAACTACTGAAGTTGATGTTCCTATGGATGTGACAACATCTACATTAATTGTTTCCTCAAAATTAGCCATAAAATTATTTGATTTGGGATCATCACATTCATTTTTATCTTCCCATGTTACGAAGAATTAATTCTTTTCCAATTTGATTTAATAAAGGAGTTATCAGTCAAAACTCATATGGGATGCATCATTGCAACAAAGGAATGTCCACTATATCCCCTTGTGACACATAAAAGTTCTTTAGTTGATAAACTTATCATCATAACAATTAATGACTTTGATATTATTTTGTGTATGAATTGGATGTCAAACTATGATGCGATGATTAATTGTAAGAAAAAAGAAGTTAAAATTTGATAAAATGGTGTAGATCCTTGTATTTTTATAGAAGAGATTTGGCCATCTGATTATTATCTAGACACACCCCCAATAGCTCTATTGAATGAAATTCCTTGAGAGGAAGAGAACCCAATATCTATCGGTGAGGAATGAAATATTCAAATTGAAGATGTTCATAAAGTACAAGAATACATTGATGGGTTTCTAGAGGATTAACCTTGAAATCCTCCTTAGCTGGTAATTGAGTTTTCCAATGACTTAATTCATAGTACAATACATATATATAAAATATCCTCTATAGTATTTCCACTGTTGAGTTAATGGAGATAAAGAAACAACTATAGGAGTTACGTGACAATATACTTATTCGACCTAGTTTTTCTCCATGGGGTGACTTGGTCCTGTTTGTAAAAAATATTTATGGATACCAGAAGCTATGCATTGATTATAGGGATATCTATGCTACTACAATAAATAATAAGTATCCTCTACCCTGTATTGATTATTTATTTCATGGAGCTCAATAATTTTCAATTATTGACCTTCGATCTAGGTATAATCCACTACGAGTGAGGAAGGATGATATTCCAAAGACAACATTTCGAACCAGGTATAGGCATTACGAGTTTATAGTGATGCCTTTTGGATTGAAGAATTCCCCATCTGTTTCCATGGATATAATGAATATATTTTTCCAGGAATACCATGATATCATTTTTTTGGTATTCATCGATGATATACAGGTATACACAAAAAGAAATGAATACCATGAGAATCACTTGTGTATTATTCTAAAAATTCTTAGAAGAAAAGAATTATATTGGATGTATATAAATTGTGAATTCTGGATCCAAAAAGATCCTTTTCATGGTTATATTTATTTTACGTATGGAATGATAGTTGATCATGTAATGACAAAGGCATTCCAAGATAGTCCCACGCCAACAAACAGAACTTGGGTATTTAGTTTTATTAGCTTAACCGGTTACTATTGGCATTTTTTCAGAATTTCGCCTGACTGTATAACATGTTAACAAAGCTCACACGTAAAGAGTTAAGTTTTTGTGGAAAAAAATATACAAAATGCTTCAAATAATTGAAAGGAAGATTAGTCAATGCTCTTATTTTGACTCTTGCATCTGGAAGTGATGGATTTGTAATATACCACGATAAATCAAAGAATGGTCTGGGTGGAATCCTTATGCAATGTGATAAAGTTATTGCTTATGAATCAAGGAAGTTGAATACTCATGAGAAAAATTATCCAAAATAAGATCTTGAGTTAGAATCTATAATATATGCTCAAAATATATGGAGACATTTTATTTACAATGGAAAATTTGAGATATACACAGATTTCAAAAGTTTGAAATACATTTTCACTCAAAATGAACTCACCCTGAGATAATGGAGATGGCTCGAGTTACACAAATATTATGATTAATCAATACACTACAACCCAGGAAATTTATATAAGGTGGAAGATGCCTTATGTAGGAATGATCATGGACTTATGACACAAATGAGTATTGAGAGATATCCTATATTTTTTTATCTACAAAATATGTATATTGGAATTGATAAGGAAGGGGGGAAATCTTCACTCTTTCAAATGACTAAAAACAATCATTACTAGATATGATAAAATGATCTGAGTCTAATGATGAAAATCTATACAATAAAATTATTTCTTTTATGGATGGAAGATAGGAAGACTTTTTTTATGAGGAAGGAGTTCTGATGTTTGGGAAGAGGTTATGAGTTCCATCAGTTCCTAGGCTAAAACGAGAACTATTTGATGTTTCTCAAAGCAGAAATTTCATTATACACCCTGGTAGCATAATGATCTATAAGGATTTGAAGAAATATTTATGGTGGTATAATATGAAGAGGGAAATTGTTAACTATGTGTTATGGTGTCTAGTTTGATAGCAAGTGATGGCAGAGAGACAACATCATGGAGGAGTGATGCAACCTCTACCAAATACTATGTGGATGTGGGATAACATTACCATGGATTTTTTCATTGGACTACCGAGGATAGCTAGATTTAATGATACAATATGGGTAATCGTTGATCGTCTAAAAAAATCATCACATTTCATTCCTATAAGAGAGGATTTACCACTTGAGAGCCTAGAAATAATTTATATTAATGATGATTTAAGACTTAATGGTGCACCTCTATTAATTGTTTCCTATAGAGATCCCTATATTACAACAAAATTCGGGAATAGTCTCCATAAGGCATTTAATACTGAGCTTTTTATGATTACCACTTATCACCCCCAAACTGACAGAAATTTTGAAAGGACTATTCGAACTCTAGAAGACATACTAAGGTCATGATCTATTGACTTACAATGTGTGTGGGAACAATAACTCCCTTTGGTGGAATTTTGATACAAAAATTATTTCCATTATAGTATACAAATGTATCCATATAAAGTATTATATGGAAATATATTTCGAGCTTTATAATGTTTGGATGAATTTGGTGAGATGAAACTTGTTGGCCCTGAACTTATTTAAGAGACCACGGAAAAGGTGATGACAGTCCATGACCATATTAAAGTAGCACAAAGATTGCAGAAGAGTTATGCTGATAAGTGGAGAAAGAATTTGTTATTCCATGTTGGAGATCATTTCTTTCTGAAAGTATCTCCATTGAAGGGTGTCATTTGGTTCAGTAAGAAAGGGAAACCTAGCCCCAACTATATCTGCCCATTTGAAATTATAGAAAGAATCAGAGTTGTAGCATACCATTTAGAAATTCCTCCATGAATCTCCAAATTTCATGTTGTGTTCAATGTGTCATTAATGGGGAAATACATGCCAGACCCAATGCATGTACTCACCATTGAAAATAGAACCGGAACCTGATTGATCATATTGTGAAGAGCGTATCAGGATTCATGACACAATAGAGTAGGTATTGAGAAACATATCAACTCGTCTACTAATGGTTCTTTGTAAAAACCAGAATATGGGAAAAACAACATCGGAACCTGAGGATTTTATGAATAATAACCATCCACATGTTTTTGGTTGTCTTTATACAAATAATTTATAGGAATAAATTATTAAAGTAGGTAATAATACAACACCCCTAAGATTTTATGGTATGTTACTCTTAAATACTTTATATTAATTATATTTCCTATATTTCATGAAGAAATATGACTTCTGTGAATCAAAAAATCAGAGGGGAAAGTTATAATCTATTCATTAAATATAAATTTTCCAATTCTATGTTTTGAATTTTGAAAAAACAGTCATATAGAGTTGTGATGAGTAAGTCCTTTAGAGTCTGATAGAACCAACATGATTTATAATGAATTGTAACATAACCTTATTAATAGTAATAAGAATAGTAATTTGACCCTTATAAATAGTTAATACTGCTAATATTTTACATTCTTAAGGTAATAAAATAATGATATCATGGTTAATTTTTCAATCAGATATAGAACTAATTATATCTTTAATATATATATTTTTTTATTAAACTTTATTTTTTTTAAAAATAAAATTAAATATACATAAAAAATTATTTTTTAAAAAAGGAGTTCTTTTTGAAATATAAACCCCAAAAATTGGTTTGGGTGAATTTTTGGAATTGTTCTAAATTACATGAATTTTTCATTAATAGTCAAAATACAGTTTTGAGTTTTCTGTAGTTTAATGACATCATAATGTTGTAATAATTAAATATGAAAGGCATGTTGACTTTTGTACAGTATCTAATGAGATTAGGTGTCCCATGTGGCTAAATACTTGGGAAAATAACATGGGAATGCCCCTAGATTTTAAAAAATCATGAATTAGGCGTCCCTTTTAAATAATAATTAACCCTCTCTTAATTACTATAAATATTCACTCACACTCCTTTGTTTTCATTAATTACAAACAGAATATCCATGAAACTATGGTGGTATATCCTCACTAGGAGTCATACTAAGGTGTCATCAAACCCCCAAGGTCCCATCCATCATGATTTGGGTGTTTCACTATAAGTTTAGAGAATCAACCACCCTTCTCTTTTCTTAAATATTTCATTTTATGTTGTCTCTTTTATTTTCAATTAGATTATGTGAGGATATTTCATTCAATATTCTCCATACATCCCATATTATATATGAGAGATGATATACCCCCTTTCTATCATAAAACCATTTTATTCAATTTTAGGTGACGTCGTTAGGCTACCAAATATTCGTAAGAGATATCTCATTATTTTCACTTATTTTGAGTTCATTTCATTTATACTTCATTCCTCGCCTCACAAAATCTGAAATGATAAGGTAATTCCATTACCTTAATTGAAATGGAATTATATTATGATAATTGAATATTTCATCATTATCTCTCTTTCCCCACCTCGTATACTAAAAATGAAATCACCATCTGGGATGTGTTAATTTATCACATTCAAGGATGATGAGTTCTTAATTATCATTACCATCTTCAATTCTGGCCATGAAACAATTTTTAGGGTTAAACTATATCATTATATTTGTATTTCATCTCATTGAGGTTCTGGAATCCCTACACACTCATAGTATGTAATAATAATACAAAAACAAGTGCAATGTATGCAAAATCGCCTAGCTCAATCAGAGTGTTTATCAATAAAATTTATTTAATAATTCATTGTCATGTATATAACCCTAAATAATTATAAGATTATTTATATCTCATTTATGTCACTAATAATATATATTATCAATTCTGTAATTTTATCCACATTTCAAATGAACTTCAATTCACGATTCATATTAAACAAATCATGAATATCAGGGAAGAAAATGTATCCCAAACAATAAAAATGAACCTCATAATCTCATAAAAAGGGCCATGAATGAACCTAATAAGGATATTATAAAACAATTATATATATATGAGGTTATAGAATTCATAATTAATGAAGCTAAATTTTATTATTAAGGACATTAAATCTAATGAAAAACACATTCAAGCATAAGGTATGGGGTTTCTCATCTCACTTATATTTCCTTGAGATTTCCATTTCTCGCCAATTATTTCTTATATGTGGTATATGAGAAACTCAATATTATATATAATAATATGATTATTTTTATATTCATTCTATTCAATGACTCTTTTTGTGGTCATTATGGTTTGGTCATATGATTTGACTGATTACATTGTGGTAAGAGACTTTGTCTCAACTACTATATTGTTGTGACTAACATTGAATGGAGCACCTAATAATACTTATGTGGTGTAACTACTTCCAATTTTAGATCACTTTTCATTTGAAATTATATATATATAAATTAAATATCCATATAATAATATAATATATATGTTTGTTGTCAAAACTGTATTTAATTTTACATACAGTGATTAATTGAAAAGTTATTTTCATTATGGAAATATTGATCAATCCATGTACACTACTCTAAATAGATATTGAAAACAAATATTGATCATGTAATGAATTAATGTATAAATAATTATTTGGAAACACATTGGTTGGTGGGGCTTGCTATAGCCCCGTGATACATCGGTAGGTCTCATGAGACAAATCAGTTTGGTGACAAACCCTTCGAGTTTGTTTCCAAAAATCAGATGGGTTTCTACCCACAGAACTAAACTATTTTAAATGGTACAAAGGTATCATGTTTTTGATACATGATATATAGTTAATAAAATATCTATTTAATCATTTTCAGTTCTTAAAATCCATGAGGTTTACACTTTGAAAAATTCTATGGATGGATTCTCATTATCAGATTATTAATGGGATGTGTTATTCATTTATTCACCAATCCATGTTTATTATTCCAAATTGTTTACAATTCGAGTATTATTTATTAATACATCCAAAAATTTTATTCCTAAATGATCATTTTATCTCACCACTTTCATTGTTTACATTTATCATTGGAAGAAGTATATATCTTTTATTGAGTTCTTAGAGATGAAATATTTATTTTTTGATACGTATTGTACTTTGTAACATTTTACAATATAATTTGAGTCACATCTATGAATCTAGTTTCTTTAATACTACTAACCTGATCAACTCTTTATTATTTTCATTCTTTCTAACAATAAAAATATAACACTTAATGCACTAGCTCTGGTCTAGAGGGGTCGGGGTGTTACAGTCATGGTAGCGACTAGTTGGCATCCCTCTCTCTATGTCTCCCTCTAACAGTATATACTGATAACCCCTCTTTATATGACAACCTAAATCATATCATATGTTATTGTTGGGATCATCCTATATCACTCATATCCCCATCTTCTTCCATATAGGATGGAATAGTTACCTCTCTCAATAGTGTTTTGATAGAAATCAAACTAAAAATTCAGTGGTGGAAAAAATCTCTATCAGGTAAGGAAAAAATTACCCTTTATTACCAACATTGATGATGAACCCTTCTTGGTGACATGATATCTCTTTTAATCATGGGTAAATTCATCATCATATTTCCATTCAACATGAATGTGCTAAAAAATGTAGCAATATATTTAGAACCCAGAGGAAGGCATTCCCAAAAGTTATGTATGATTGGTCCATCACATCAAAGAATCATTTAGTGACAACAGTAATCAATGGTTAAAATTTATAAGGCCGTAGTCATTTTATAATAACCATATTATAAATGATGATCTTAAAATTGAAGGAAATGACCCGGGTATGGGCTTTATTAATAAACCATTCATGATCTTTTTTTAAAAACATCTCTTTCGGATGGAGATCATAACAAATAATATAGAGTATTGGTATCCACATATAATGTATTATCAATTAGGTTTACTGAGACACAATCCATTGGGGAAATTACATGTGGAATATGGTTCTCATTAATGTGACACAACCTCTCATGAAGGTAATACTTCATTCCATATAGTATCATCATATATGTACTATGTTTGAATATGAGAAACAACCCATATCTTTTTTATTTCAGGTTCAAACATGGTTAAAAATAGTGTTCCTCCATGGAATATGATATTTGAGGTACCGTCATCCTCTAGTATGGCTAGTGGATCCGAGTGAATAATGAAAAAATTTAAATTCATCCCAAATTGAGTAGTATTTATTGATTGAGAAAATATATACAAGGTCGTAAAAATGAATGTATCCTCAAGCCACTCTAATGTTATCATGCCCATCCCCATGTCTCCTTTCTCAGATGATAATATCATTATTCACCCCTATTATGGGGAGATCCATTGTGTGAGAGGATTCCCCCAAGAAAAATTACATGATCATTTCAGTGTTTTGGTTCTATAAAATAAATAACTCTAAAACAGTGTTTATTTACAATTTATTACTAAAAAACTGATAAACAAAAATTATGATTGAATTTCAATTCAATAATAAATAATAAAATATATGAATAAATCAGTAGTCAAAAAGAGTACATAAATGCAGCGACATTTAGAACTATTCAAGCCATGAAATAATATTCATTACAATACAAATGATATTCTGTAAACATTTATTCAATAAAATGTAATCATGAAATGAGAAAAGGAATTTCTAGAATCACATATATATTTCCAGAATTAAAATGTATCATCACCAATAAGGAATAATTTGGAAACCCAATGGCACAAAATTCTTCCATTTAAAAGATAAATTCATTCCCATAAATTTAAAATGGAAAAAAATTGTTAAAAAATTATTCATTAGCATTCAGCAACAGTAGTTAAGAAAATGTGCAAAAGAAAATAATAAATGGGACACCAATGATGTACATGATTCAGCCAATGACCTATGTGAATGGTGTGGTATCATTATAGGTATTAAAATTTTAAAATATATCAGAGTACAAAGAGATAAAAACTGTATAAATGGTAACATTTAATTATACAACGTCAACAAATCATCACTAGAAAAAATCAAAACAATCCATCAATACCAATTATACCATACTGAAGCCCCCTAACCTGGTAAAAATCTTAACTTTTCAAAATACTTCCTGATAGACAATGAACAATGTTTCCACTGATGAGTTTGAGCATAAATGACCTAACTGAATCCCATATTTTTCTAGGGTCTTCCAATTTGGTCGATCCATATAAGTCGATACGGTCCAAGAACCACCATTACTGTCAAAATCATACCTGTACCAGAAGAAGCATACTGAGGAGACCATCATCTACGAACATAAGGACAGACGATGAGATAGATTAATATCCAACGGTGAGGGGGAGATATACTAGTAGCAATAGATGAAAATTCCTACCATGGCCCTGCTAACTGAGCCTAGATCGACTATGCATGAACCAACCAAATCAAGCTACAACTTGACATCTCCCCTATTGAGATCCCAAATCACAACTAGAAAAGCGGCATGCTAGAATCCCCTCTACTCCCATCTCTCACTTGTGAAAACCAAAACCCTAAATTCGAGGTATATTTAGGTTGATGGATTTTGACACCGATGTGGTTCATGTACATATAAAATATTCCAATAGAGAAATAACAAAAATAAAAAGCTATTCCAGTGGGACACAAGATCAAATAAGTTGAAAAGGTCGGTTCAACACCTAAAAAATCAAGATGCATATTAAATTAAAAATAAAATTTTAATTGAAAATAAAAGTGAATATAAAATTCACAAATCTCCACCTTGGAAATTATCTTTCATAACTATTTAATATGAAACTAACTATACCTTAAAAAGTAAAAAACTATACACATGATGCTTATACACCACCAACCATAATTAATTTTTTCATCACATCCTAAACAAAAAAACCTTTACATTATGACCAAAATAGTTCCCCTAATAGTTATCAATTTGACTTTTTTATAAAACTAAGGTTTTTTTAAACAACTAAAGAATATTCTTATAATTCAACAATTCTAAAAAAAAGATAAATCTCCTAACTGGACATACCTGAATCACACTCTGAATCAATTCCATTGATGAAAATAGGGGAAATAAATAATATTATAATAATGGTACTTGGAACAGTTCACGATATCCTGCATAAAACCAAAAAAATTATAACAGTATCCATCATCACAAAAAAAATGAAAAAACAATACGCAAAGAATTCCCATAGATAGAAACTCATTACAAAATAGTGCAATCATGAAAACATTAATATAATGAAAATACCATAGAGTGAGTAATATATAAAAAACAATCATATTAATAGAAAAAACTGAATGAGTTCTCCACCTAATCTCGTAAAAACATAAGAGAAACAAAGCACCAATCAATGATGGCTTTAAGACTGACAAAAATCACTAGAAAACCCTAAAGGGACACACATTCAGGTATTTACATACTAATTACAAAAGGCATCTAAAACTAAAATACCAAAACATAGCTAATAATAAATTTAGAACAGTAAACCATAAATCATGGTGGTTATCCAATCATCAATGAAAAGAATTTCGCACCCAAGTAACTCGAACCCAAGCACCAAACACACTACAAGACCATAACTAGATAAAGGAGTCATAAAGTATGTATAGAAACATAATAGAGCTTTAAGAAGCTCATATACTAAGAAAAATTTAGATTCTAGAGGCAAAATATCCTTCTAACACCTTAAATCTAACTTTCACTCAAACACAGGAAAACCTTATACAGAACCAATTCCTTCTCCCGAAACCCATGACACACATAGGTAGAATCTACCCAGAGTCATCTTTGAGGATTATATAGGCAATTAAAATTGGGAAATACACAGAAGAAAACTATCATCAATTTAATGAAATTACTTCCCAAGAGAGAACATGACCTTGATAAATGAAATAATAAAAGCATTATAAAAAAGGTAAAAGAATCTAATGAAACATTTAAATAAAAGAGAAATCAATTTCAACATATTATAAAGAAAAATTCAAGCCCAATTAAGTTTTATACCACATTGTTATGGGGAGAACCCATGCATGAGAGGCATTGCCCATGAAATATCATAGAATCTATTGGGTGTTTTTGTTTGTTTAAATCCAAAATTCTATATTGGTGTTTATTTATTGTTTCATAAAAAAATTAGTAAATATAAACAATGTTCAAGATTCAATTCTATTATAAGGAATACATCAAATGAATAAATTAGTTGTCATCACAAGCACATACTAGTAGTATCCTTTATAACTATTCAATACTTGTAATAATTCTCATTACGAAAAAACATAATATATAAGAACTTATTTAATAAATAATAATCAAGAAATGTAGAAATGAATTTACAGAATCACATATGTAATTCCAGATTCACAAGGTGGCAGCATCAATTATGAATAATTACTCAACATAATGTACTAGAATGATTCTATTTAACAAGATAAATTAAAAAATATATATCCAAATGTGAAATATGTATTTAAAAAAATAAACATTAATATTTTAAATTTTGAAATTTTGGAATGGAAAATAGTAAAAGGGACACAAAGGATATATGTGATTCAAGAAATGACCAATGTACGTGAGGTAGAATCATCGCAGGTTTTCACTATGAAATATAAAGTAAAGTACAATGAGATGCAGACTGCTGAAATGGAAATATATACAGACTTCAAAATTAAAAAACAATCACCTATAATAATAAAAACAAACCAACAATACGAATAATACCAAAACAAATCAATATTACAAGCGATACATATTTCATGTTGATGATACTTCATTCTAAACACAATTTGATGTTTCAACTAAGGATTCCAAGCATCATTGTCCTCAATGTAGCCTACAGTTATCATGGATCTCCCACAATGACACATCCATATGAGTTGACGTGCCTAATAACCAATGTTTTTATCAAAATAATTTGTGCACCAATAGAAAGAACTTGTAGAGACCATCTTCTGTGGAGATGAGAAGGGATAGAGTGAGAGAGTGTGAAATCTAATGGTGAGATAGAGAACCACCATTAGTGAGAGAATACGTTTCCTACAATGGCCCCACTAATTGTGTGTTCATCTGATGTTCATGAACTGACCTCATAAAGAAGCTACGTGACTTCTCCCACTAATAGACCAAAAATCGCACCTAGAACGGCGATGCACAGGAACCCTATCCACTTCCATTTATGTTTTTGAAAAATTGAATCCCTCAATTTGTCAGATATGTAAACAAATTGATTTTTTTCACTAAAGCAGTGCATATACGTATCAAAAAATTCTACTGAGAAATTAGTTAAAGAATTTATGGTTCTACTAGGGCACATGGATTGACATTCTAAAAAGGGTGGAACAACAACTAAATAAACTCAAGTAGCTTATTAAAATAAAATATTTTACTAAATATTATAATAATGGTGAATATAAAATTCACAACCCCAAAATACCAATTTTTCATTTAACCAATCCTATGTTATGAATTTATGATATCCTTGATGATCACGTAGAGAAACATCAATCAAAGGCTACCACCCCACATTTTTAGTATCCCCAAACATAAAAGGACCCTCATTCCCCCACCTATGTTAATGCTTATACAACATGAACCATTAGACCCCATCCCCCTAACATCCCCCATTTTATCACCTCTTTATATCAATAAAATCCTACTTTAAATGTAACTATGTGGAACTAATATGGTCCATACATGAGGAGGTGTCATTGGGGATTACATGAGATCATCCTTTTGGCATCAGGACCCAAAGAATCCAAAATAAACCCTAGGATTATACATGTAAGGTATCAGCTACCTATAATTTGGAAGACAACTAATGATTGTTATTTTGTTTAACATATATATTTGGTCACCGCCTTAAAAAATTCCTTAGAATACCAATGATACTATTATTTTAGAAATGTCGTGGTTTGGAAAAAATGAATAGTTTGAATTATCTGGCACAGAAGCTCCAAAATATTACATATAAGGTATTTTTTTAGGAATCCATAATCGAAACTATTGACATATGTGGAATCACATCAAAGGATTGATTTCAAGTTCTTTCCCTATCACTCATCTTGGAAATGAAGTTGACCTTAAAAACCATTGAAATTAAGCAAAGGATATCAGAATAAAATGCTTCTCCCCAATCTATATTTTAGCCACCCACCAATATCTGGGTTCTTCTTTAGAGGCTTTTTCAGGTTTATTTTATTTTTTCTCACAAAAATACATATGCATGTACTGAGATCTCTTATTTCATTTTACTATTATCATTTTGGAAATTGTTCTCATTAGCATAGTATTCAAAAAAATTGTTCCTAGGGAAATGAGGGTGGAGGTGCCTAAAGATCCTCTTCCCACATGAGACCCATATTCCATGTGATTAAAAGTTGTAGACATTCACAACTAGGATATTATTGTATCATATTTAGGTGGGTCGATGAATTATTATAGAAAACACACATTGAAATTGTTTTCGATATATTATTGGAACCCCCTACATGAGTCACAATATTTAGTGACTTCAACGTATCTCACATAACCCCAGCCTTGTTGGACCACATACCCATTCTAATTATTATTAATACCGACCATAGGAACCCATGATGAAAAATGACAATCATGTTTGAATGATTCCGGATGATGGAACTAGAATGCAATGAGGATATTAAATCAGGATGGAATCATGAATGATTTAATATTCACTATAAAACCAGTTATTTTATCTCTAACAATAACTAGTGGAGTTTCAAAAGGATTATCTAATGTGACTTTCAATCTGGTTACATTAATAATAGTCATGAGAAGAATCACTCCCTCCCACCCTCAATCAAAACCCATTATAGAATGTGACAATAGAATAAGAAAATAATAAAACCCTTATAAGGGAATAATGATAATGTTTTATGTGATCTCATGAAATCAAAATTATAGTTTGTGACTCAATTACACACTAAATCTATCAAAATTATGTTTAAGGTGACAAAAGAACATTATTTCACATCTTAACTCATTAAAAGTAACTGTCTTTTTGTTGGAATATGAGATCAATGGAATTATCATGGTCTTTTTACTTGATCTGCACATGGTCAGGGATTCTTCCATCCACATTGAGATTCCCTCATCTACTAATCCAATTTTGATGGAGCATATGAACTAATTTCCATCCCTGATATCAAATATTCCAAAATAACACATTCACTCAAGAAAATCAATTCCATAAAATCCATGTGACCAAATGGATTTAATTTTGTCATCATTATAAATTGGTCGCAAATCATTGGAAAAAATATATCAATATTGATAAGTGACCTATAACATGGGAAATCTAACATATAATCTATATTCAAAATCCTAATCATTCACACATACAAAATTTTTATAACCTCTCTTGTGTTAAATTTTAGCCCAATCAATCATTCCAACATCACCAATAAAATATATTCAATATTTATTGCTAACAGCATGTGCTCAAGGATCCCTTCCATTATCCTAGAATAAAATTTCACTGTCATCCCCAAAAGGCTTATCTAGGTCAATGTGACTATTTCACAGTATACATTACAATCCATGAAGACTTAACCAATGCCAAAAGGTGTATCTCGTCCTAGAAAATCGACAGGAAAAAGTCCTTCAACATAACATACTATTCCCTCCTCTATTTTAGGATATAAAATATTGGAATCTTTTTCTATTTGGATAAAATTGTTATATAATGTGTCTCTTATATATTATTTAACATATATATCAATGGTGGACAATGATAGTGTTTCTCCCCTCTTATATAATTTGTGAGATATATCTCAGTAGGCAACCACCAATGGTTTTTATAACATTATGTCCATATAATATAAACTGGAATAATTTTTAGGCAGGCATATATAAAGCATAATAGTTCAATAGCATAAATACTTACGTACCTTCTTCAACCCTTAGCTGGTGTCCATACATGTTTCCAGTTCATTAATTAATTATGTTCTATTTTATATTATAATTCACGTGTAGTATCATCCAAATCTGACATCAACTCCTGATAAAAATATTTAATTCTCCAATATGTAACAGGCCAAACTATATTTTTATTTATTTATATACTTTTATTATGTAATAAACAAGGATACATAGACCTCTTGGGTTGCAAAATTAGTATAAAATGAAGCATGGATATGGGGTAAGAGTTTAATCAAAGGATATTAATTCAATAAAATCAATAATAATAACATCGAATGAGTCCAAGGAATACATATATGGGAAAGTGTCATGAATCATTTACTGGGTGTGGTGGATATGAACATGGAACTAACAATCCATGCTAGATCCAAGAAGTGTATCTAATCCATCATATAAATATGATTTCCTCATAGTCTAAGGAATCCATAAATGGTAAAACGAGACTATTAGATGATTGGACCTGATGGGTATTACCATGGAACATACAATCCATTATGGATCAAAGGAGTGTATTAAGAGAAACATGTAATAATATATGAGGGATTATAAGATGTTATAATAGGAATCCCATGATAGATGAGGATCTATTTCTAATATGGTTCTCAACCAAAGGAAACTAACATATTTTAAATGATATAGTGTCCTCAACGGCTCAATGCAATCTATCAGGAATCCTATGTGACCTCGAGTATATACATTAGTATAATAATTATTATGTCAAGGTCCACTAGTATAATTAGTCACCTTCAATTTAATTAATTTTATTATTTAAGGAATAATGTAAATAATCCATTGTATATGTCATAAGGTTCATGCCATTTCCTATAATCAGTGTGACAATGCCAATTGAGAAAGAATTCATTCAATCAATTAATTTATGTTGTATTCATTGAATAAATTCATTATTTTAATGGATTTTATTTCATTAGTTATACAAGGCCAGGTACCATTAAACCATATCATTTATCCCATTTAAGGACTAATCAATAAATAATGTTCTTCTCGCCAATGTCCATTAACATGGAATGGTGTTCTATAGACATAAAACCAAGAATTTATTTACTATTCCTTCGGATAATTAATATATATAGTATACTATCCAAATTCATTTACAATTTATGAATCATGTTAATGTACTTATCTTAGGAGGGTTAAGTGGCACTCAAAGAGAACCAATACAAATCAATATTCAATTGATTAAAATTGAGCTTACCTAAATAGGGGACAATCCAAAGATGACATGTTCTTTCTATTACAATTGAATTATATGGCCATTTAATATTTTATTGCTTACTAATAGAAGGGTCATGACAAGGCACAACCAAATTTTGTCTCAATCGATTGAAAATGCTAAAAAAATATAATGGTGAAAAATCCTACATGGGATGGATGGTGTTGTGGAAATTTCCACCAATGATGAAATACAAATTGAACATGAGTATTAGAATATGGATTTAATAACATTAAAAATGACATATAATTTCAACAAATGATGAATGATGAATTCACTATAATGATATGGAAATTTATAAAATGATGGAACATTTGTGATGGACTATTGAACACCTAACTTAGGATTGTACAACTCTCCTCATTCAGTACCAGCCTCTAGTGCATCCAATATTAGATCATATCTATATAATGGATCAATACATTGAAAAGAGGCAATATGATCCAAAATCATTATAAAATAATTGAGAAAATAAAAAAGAATAATGACTGATTTGGTGGTATAGATATTACCGATATTAATCAAATACAACTACCAATGATCAAATCGGTGTCCAGATGGAAGAGATATCTCAATTCGTAGTTTACATGAGTTTTATGATACAAAAAGTAGGAAATTGGTATTTTTTCCACTTGAAATAATATAAGATAATGGGGGTTTGTTTAATTTTATCATTAAGGTATGAAAATTATATTTACCCATAAAATATCATGTGCATGGTTTGGAAACCGTATTTTCTAAACCGCATACCGTTCATGCATGGTAACATGTAGGGATAGGTGCACTGGCATGGATATGCCCCACAATTAGGGAGAATATGCACTAATAAGGTGGAATGGATATGTGTGAAAATGTACACCATATTATCAAGTAACTCTAACAATTTTCTCTTCCTGCACTCTATATTATACTCGTGCGACATGCCAATTTCTTCCAAAATCCTAGTTTCGGGCTCTAAACAAGCATTCCACACCCAATCGACTATTTCTTACTCAGTAAGTGTATAGACCCAAAGCTTGACGTACATGAACATTACATTAATTTTTCATAATACTTAATACATAATGAAAACAGAAACACAATGTCTATAATAGATTAGTATCTTTGGAAACTCAGAAAATATTCTTCTAATCATTTTGAAAGATCTTCAATATCTGCCATAAATGTCTTCCCATTTTTGTTTTCTATCATAAAACCTTTATTTAAATCCTGGGGAAAAGAAAACATTAAAAGGGTGAGATCAAATTCACATTAAGGGTATGTATAGAGAACATAAAACAATCCATAAACATATGAATGAAAAAACATGAACATAAAATCTAAAGATCAAAATCATGAGCAACGACATAAATCATGGAAGTATACAAAGCATAGATCATAAAGGAACATTAGTCATGATAAACTAAAATTGTAATATAACATTTAATTGTAGAATTCATTAAACACATTTTATGATTTCCATAGTATCCAAGGCATTACTACCTAGACCATCTTAGTGGACAAAGTCCAATTCTGAATCGAGTTCACTCCTCGTTCCAGTCCTATAACACTGAACAAGATTAACTTTCCATTCCAGCCATGTCTATCTCATGAGATATAAATCATTACCTAATTCATTGGAGGGAGATATAGGTCTCACCCACATCATTGTGAATTCATTATTACATGTGCCACAATATAATCATATATCATTCATCATAACCCAAAGAATGAAAATGGGTTTCATAAACATCATCCCATCATAAAATAATCCCTATAAAACAAATGAATATTGTTTCATCATAAGAAAATTGAAACCATGTAAATCATAGATACATTATACTTGAAATATACACATGTGATATAATGTCATCTTAGATGGAAAATGGTTTTGATAAAACAATTGAAATGAATTCATGTGAAAAGTATACTTTCTTATTCAAAATCATTTTCTTTTCACTAAATGCCATGAATTTTTGAAAGAAATGTATTTTCTTGAAAATAGTCATAAAATCTTGTAGAGTATGATTCATGAAAATGAGGCGTTATGAAACCATAAAAATTCAACCACGCCGTATAAGTTAAAAAAAATAACATTCTTCTTGTACTTTTGTCAGATATATTAAAAAGTTCCCCATGTGGTAAACAAAAGTAAGATTTATTTCATAACATGTGATAAATTTTAAAAATGGGTAAAAATGATTTTAAAAATACATGAAATTTTTTTTGTAAACATGGGAATTGATGATAACAATAACACCAGTAAATACATAAGAATAACAATCTCAGATAAGAACGAGATTGGAATAGTTATCCCTTACCTTATGTCTGATATGCTTCGTATGTATCTGAACCTCCTGTTTAATGATTTAAATAATGTCATTGACTTGTTACAGAATCACATAAATTGATATTATATCATATATGGTTCACTTATGTATTTATATTACCCGTTCATATTTCAATTCCATGTAAAAGTAGCGTTTTGGGTAAAAAAAATTCATATATCGGTCATGTTTGGACTTGTTGTTATTGATATTATTATTACTTATATAATGATTTACATACTTCCATAATGTAAAACATGATTTATATATAATATATATTCAGTATATATATATATAATAGATTGATAAATGAAATGAAACACACCGTTCATGGAGACGGTAGGTCGTACGTACGCATGAACGTTGTTTTCCTTTCCTTATTGACTTGAATGGAAGTAAGTAGATGACACACACACACATATATATATATAATAAATACAGTAGCTTCATTATTTCATATATTTCATTATTATTAATTATATAAATTTTATAATCATTCTTTAATGGTTAACATGGAGAATGAATCTCATCGCGTCATGGAGACGGTAGTCCGTACGTACGCACAGGCGATGATATCATTCCCATGATCATGGAATTGTATTGAAGAGTATGTATAATATTTCAGAATAAATATAACTTGAAAATTTTCATATATAGTTATTTATTTACACCATTATACACATCCATGTACGATGGTGGTCAAAAACTTATTACACTACGGCGTGGAGACAGTATTACGTACGTATACATGTGCGGTGATTTTGTTTTCCATAGGATGGATAGAAAGTGAAATAGGGTTTTAATATTTATAATAACATATAATAATATAAGTAATACTGATTTTTTTACTTTATAATGATAAAAATAAATAATAATAAGTATAATAAAAAAGAAACTTGAGAAAATCGGAAGAAGAGATTACCTCTTCTTCGACGCACCTCCTTTATGATTCCTCTTATGGAAGTAGAGATGGTCTTTTGAGAAGAACAGAACTTCCAGAATGTTTCTAAGGAAGTGTATAAGAGAAATGGGTAGGGGTTGGTCGATCTTAAATTCTAAAAAGGGTGTGAAGAGAAGAGATAAGGGGTGCCCTTTTTATAAGGGATGAGAGTGGCACCTTTGGAAAAACTTAAAATAAAATTTTATAATACAGTCATATTTGGTTTATAATAGCTCAAAAATTGATTTATTTAGAAGCTAAGGTGGGTATGGGTCTAAACACTCTCATCCAATATAATTTTTACATTTTTAGGATTCTATTTTAAACTTATCATTTAGATTTAACTTTAAGTTAAATAATTATACTTTTATCGTGTCTTCTTGTTTTCTTACACTATATAGTTTATTAACATACTATAACAAGAAAAAATAACAAGAAGTTATTTATTATTAACATATTTATCCTTATCTAAGTCATTTGGATGAATCTCAGATTTTTTGGAATAATATAACAATTAATAATATAATATTTGTTATAAAATCTATTTTATGTCAATTTTGACACTATTTGGTAATTGATTTTTGTGAAAATCATAACAGAATGATTAGTTAGAAAAAAGATAATTAAAAAAGTATTAACATGTCATATTAACCTATTAAATTAATGTAATTTATAAAATGTCTCAACTTAAATTTATTTGGGTATTTATAACATCAAATATATCAACATTTCATTAATATGATAATTATTGTGTCACCATTGTGTCATAAATAAATTAAATTATTTGATTCCTAAAAATTATTAATAAACTACCATTATGTAGGAAATAGTTTTAACTTTCTAATTAATACTTATTGTCGAATTGTTCATATGTGTAACCCTATATTACAAATGTTTTAGTTATTGAACATTGATTTTAACTATTTTATCTATTCTTTAAATAAAATAATATTAAATGTCCTAATCTAATCCAAGTGGACCTAATTAGTCATTTTTTATTCATAAGGTTGTTTTTGGTCGAATTACACTTATCCAATAGAATTAGGACATGTGTTAGGGTAATAATAATATCATTTTTACCCTTAATTACCCTATTTAGTTTTAACCGTGGTAAATAAATGTAAAAAAGTTACTATTCACCAAAAATTATTTTCATCTCATTGAACCAAATTATAGTCCTTGATATTAACTGGGCCTCTTATATTTTTGAAATCCCACTCACAGATGTGGTAAAATTATGTTTTATGTGAATTTCCAAATTCTCCTAGGAGGTGGGTAAAAGACGGTGAAAAGTTCAATAAAATTTTTATATATCTAAAATTATTATAATAAGACTACAATGAATTACATTGAACTTATATAGGTATTATCTATCAATTTTGAACTAAAATAAATTTAAATAAAATAAATAATTAGTTAAATAAAATTTCTCTCTTTAAGTTGTAACCTAGTGTTATCACTATTCATCAAAAATTGAACGTTTTCAGAAAAATACCAAAGATTCACCCTAGGATAATTTTGATATTCTAATTTGAAAAATGAATTCCATTTTGAAAGATAAAATTTACAAAATTACCAAAAAGTGGGTATTACTATTCATAACGGCTATATTTAATAATAATTTAATAGCATATCGTTGTTTTGTGAAACTCGGTATTGTGTACGACACAAGCTATCAAGGAAGGTCATGATTGGGTGTAATGTAATCCAAGTCAGGGAAGCGTGTATTGCAAGCTCTTTCTGGGGTAGCTAACATCACAAGACATCAATAAAATGAAAAAGAATATTTTTCATAAAATCTTGGGATGTTATATTCTACCTCCTTAAAAGGAATTTCGCTATCGAAATTCGTCCGGGTTATAAATGGTATACTACTCAAAAGGTTATTTAATAGAAACCCACATCATAAAAAGGAATAAAAATCATTAAAAACTGAAGTATGAAACGTAATGGTTACCCAAATTAACTAATCACAGGATTCCATATAGGAGAACATAGTTGAAAATATGTATATGTAAGAGAAATCTAACCATCATATTCTGATAGAGAGTGGTAGAGAACATGGCTATGAAAAATCCAACAATCACAAAGACTTATATTTGTGATGATCTAAGGTACCATATGATTCATCGGATATAAGGGCATCTGGAAAACATTTTTGGTTTTCACGATAATTTCCCTACAGTTGAAGATATTGGAATTAGTAGAAATATATTCTTGATTTTGGTACAGTCTCACCGTTGGTCATTCTTTAGAGAATTTCCAATTAATCTCTTAAAGAAATGAAGTTGAATTTTTCATTCTTCAAGTGTTAGTAGATCATGTGATAGAATGATGGGTCATTCCATCTGTCTTAAAAAAAATATTATAAAAAGTTATCCAAAATACAAAAGTACATCTATAGTGAGATTAATCATATATGGTTCCTAAAATGGACTAATACATCATATATCATACTGATTAATATAATTAAACTTGTTTCTACTAAATGGGTACTTCCTATAGGCTAATGGTAGGCGATAATGGCTTGTCACACTTCAGTTTTGGGTTTGATTTCCACAACCTTGTCCGACACGACGGGTTGTTGCCCATCCTACAAGTTTTCCATTTTCTAAAACTACATTATTATAACATTCCATAAATAATATCGAAAAAAATTCTACCCTTAAACAATTATATCTGATGTCTAACTTAATCCATTCCAACATTTAAGATTATTGAAAATACTTCTGTCTAATCACATAGTGTAAAGAAAATGATTACTTGAGAGGTCACATAGATAGTACGTGAATTCAATCATTTATCCCCCATATATCATACGATATATCTTTTTGGTCACATTCCAAAAATTAAAATTCCATAATCTTGTATTCTCTTGAGAAATAATAACCCGTTAAACCTTAGTGAAAACATAAATGCAGTTAAATGTTAACACTTTCTACATACCAAAATCCTCAAAGTTCTATATACTCAAACCATTATATCACTTAGTCCTTATATCAATCATGAGATCATGAATACTATCAAACAATTCCTTTTCACTTTGTCCCATCATTATGCTTATATCATCTTCTTTCAAAAATATTTGAATCAATTTTCATGGTTACTAGTTCCATATTCATATAGAAAACCACAATGGGCCAATAAACAGATATTTCAAAATTCCACAACACTAAATGTGATTCCATTATACTCTTTTGAAATATCATTACATAAAAACATAATCATTACACAATATCATTGTCATAATCTACATCACAAATAGTGATCGCATGTGACTTCCATACATCCTCTTCCTTAAGAGGTTTCTCACGTTGATCATCATTAACCCTTGTATTAGGGAATTCATTAGAATAATGCCCCATTTCCTTACACATGAAGAATTGAAGTTTTGGTGGTGTGTTCTCTACAGTCTTTTGTTTATTCACATAATGAGAAACCCTTTTTCCATTACTTAAACACTCTACTGCTCTATGAACTTATTTTCCAAACTTAAATTAGTTTATAGTCCCTTTAAGACAATCTCCACCATGCATCAATCCACACTTTGAGCATACAGAAACATTAAAATTATTTTCACCATTATTCTGAGATTTCTCCATGAACTCCATATTTCGTTTCTTGTCAAAACCATGAGATGGATATGTTACAGCAACTTCTAGTTCTACCTTGATAGCACAACACACAATTTCTTCATAGATACTGAAGTCTCTTATAGCTAATTACCTTCGATGACCTGGTTTTAAACCACTGAAAAATCTATCAACTTTAATTTCATATTGGATGATAAAGCCAGATGCATACCTTGAAAGTCTTGTAAAATTCTCTTCCTATATACCAACAGATTTATCATACTTCTTCTTAAGCCCAAGAAACTCCTTTTCCATCTTTGTTCGAAGAATAAGAAGTAAGTACTTACTGAAAAACAAGTTCTTGAACTCGTCCCATTCCATGGATTCAATTTCATCTTGGGGCCATGTATTCTTAATTAGATTCCACCGCTGGTCTGCTTCACCTTCTAAACAGTAAATAGATAGACTGACATTACAATGTTTCGAACAGAGATGTATGGAAAATATCTTGTCAATGGTACCGATCCATTGTTCAGCAACAAGTGGATCAGATGTCCCATTGAAGGATGGTGGACGTTGCCTCATTAAGGACACAATAAAATTGATCCCTGGTCTGATAATTTGGAAATCCAAAATGATTCATATCTTGTGTAAGTATATAAATAATATTTTTCACTCCATCTCCCATCACATTTGGTTTTTAGATAGAAAATCATTGAATTTTCCATTACACTGATCAACACGGTTCGTTCAGGTTCCAACCATCGTCTGTATCCCAAAATGAATAGTGTGAGAGGCAAAAATCATGCTAAGGAAAGCAAGATAATAAAGGGGGATTACCTTCAATATATAAAATCTTAGGGTTAATTCTATGATTGTTACCATAATTATAGGACTATAACCAATACTTATATTTAATCTTAGGGACATCCCTAGGCATACATTAAAAGTATATCTAAGGATTTCACTAAAGTTTTTACATCCTAGTTTATAATGGTTAACTAAACCTTTCCTGTGATACCAACTGTAGAGACCCAAAGCATGACGTACATGGACATTACATTACTTTTTCTAATACTTAACACATAACAAAAACATACACACAAGGACCGTAATAGTATAGTGTCTTTGGAAACTCAGAAAATATTCTTCTAATCGTGGTGAAAGATCTTCAACATCTCCCATAAATATCTTCCCCTTTTTGTTTTCTTACCTAAAAACATTCATTAAATCCTTGGTAAAAGAAAACATATAAAGGGTGAGATCAAATTCTATGTAATGGTAATTATAGTGAACATAAAACAATCCATAAACATTCGAATGCAAAAACTTCAACATAAAATCTAAACCTCAAAATCATGAGCAACGACATAAATCTTGGAAGTACAGAAAGCATAGATCATAAAGGAACATTAGTCATGATAAACTATAATTTTAATAAAACATGTAATTTTGGAATCCATTAAGCACATGTTATGATTTCTATAGTAGCCAAGGCATTCCTTCTAAGACCATATTAGTGGACAATGTCCCCTTCTGAATCGAGTTCACACTATATTCCATTCCCGTAACACTGAACTAGATTAACATAACGTTCCAGAAATATCTATCTCATGAGATATAAATATTTACCCAATGCATTAGATGGAGATATAGGTCCCACCCATCTCATAATTAAATCATTCTTACGTGTTCCGTAATATAAACATAAATCATTTATCGTAACCCAATGAATAAAAACGGGTTTCATAAACAACATCACATCATAACATAATCCATATAAAACAAATGGATATCATTTCATCATAAGAAAATTAAAACAATGTAAATCATGGAGACATTATAATGGAAATATAAACATATGAAATAACGTCATCTTAGATGGAAAATGGGTTTGATAGAACAATTGAAATGAATTCTTGAGGAAAATATCCTTTCTTCTTAAAAATCATTTTCTTTTCACAAAATGCCATGAAATTTTGAAAGAAATTTATTTTGTTGAAAGTATTCATAAAATCGTGTCGAGTATTCTTCATTAAAATGAGGCGTTATGAAACCATAAAAATCCATTCATGTAGTATAAGTTAAAAAATAACATTCTTCTTGAACTTTTTATGGAAATGTGGCAAAGTTCCCCGTGTGGTTAAAAAAGTAAGATTCCTTTCATAACATGTGGAAAATTTCAAAAATGTGTAAATAAGACTATAAAAATACATGATTTTTTTTAGAAAATATGGGCATGGACGATAACAATAACCCCAGTAAATACTTGCGAATAATAATATCGGATAAGAATGAGATTGGAATAGTTATCCCTTACCTTATGTCTGATATGCATCATATGTATCTGAACCTCTTGTATAATTATTTAAATAATTTCATTGACTTATTAATGAATCATATTCATTGTTATTATATCATATATGGTTCAAATAGGTATTTATATTACCCGTTCATTTGTAAATTCCATGTTAAATTAGTGTTTTGGGTAAAATTGTTTCATTTATCGTACTTGTTTGAATTATTGATCTTGATATTATTATTACTTATATAATTATTTACATAAATCCATAATGTGAAATATGATTTATATATCATTTATATTTATTATATATATATATATAATAGATAGGCAAATTAAATGAAACACAATGTTCAGGGAGACGGAAGGCCGTACGTACGCATGACCGTTGTTTTCCTTTCCTTATTGACGTGAATGGAAGTAAGTAGATGACATATATGTATATATATACATAAATCCAGTAGCTTCATTATTTCATATATTTCATTATTATTCATTATATATACTTTATAATCATTCTTGAATGCTAAACATGAAGAATGAATATCATCGCGTCTTGGAGACTGTAGTCCGTACGTTTGCATGGGTGATGATATCAATCCCATGATCGTGGAATTGTGTTGAAGAGTATGTATAATTTTTCCTAATCAATATCACTTTACAATAATAATATATAGTTATTTATCTACACCATTATACCCATCCATGTAAGGTGGTGGTTGATAATAGATTACACCACGGTGTAGAGATGGTATTCTGTACGTACGCACACATGGTGATTTCATTTTCCATATGATGGATAGAAGGTGAAATATGGTTGTTTCATATTTATAATAACATATCAGTATATCATTAATACTGATGATATTACGTTATAATTATACAAATAAAGAAGAAGTCGTAGAAGAATAATTAAACTTGAGAAAATCAGAAGAAGTGATTACTTCTTATTCGACGCACCTCCTTTAAGCTTCTTCTTATGGAAGTAGAGTTGGTCTTTTGATATGTCCAGAACTTACAGAATGTTAATAGATAAGTTGAGAAGAGAAATGGATAGGGTTTTTCTGAGATTCAAGGCTCAAAAGTGTGTGAAGAGAATAGGGAAGGGGTGCCCTTTTTATAAGGGAGGATAGAGGAACCTCTGGAAAAACATAAAATATTATTTTATAATAAAGTCATATTCAGTTTATAATAGCTCCAAATTGACTTATTTAGAAGATAAGGTGGAGATGGGTAGAAACACTCTTTAAAATAGAATTTAGACATGTTTAAATTACTATTTTAACCTGATCATTTAGATTTAGCTTTAAGTTAAATAATTTTACTTTTACCATGTCTACTTGTTTTCTTACACTATAAGTTTAATAAACATACTATAACCAGCCATACGAACCCCAAGTTGTTTATTATTAATATATATAACCTTATCTATGTAATTCTGCCGAAACATATATGTTTTGGAATAAAATAACAATTAATAATATAATTTTTGTTTTAAAAACTATTTTATGTCAATTTTGACACTATTTGGTAATTGATTTTTTTAAAAATCATAAAAGAATGATTAGTTCTAAATATGTTAATTAAATCAATTAGAACATGTCATATTAATATATAAAATTAGTTTAATTCATAAAAAGTCTCAAATTACATTTATTTGGGTATTTGAAACATCATTTATTTCAATATTTCATTAATAAGATAATTACAATAGCCTCATTTTGTCATAAATAAATTAAATAATTTAACGTCTAAAAAATATAAATAAAATACAATTATTTAGGATTTATTTTTATCTTTCTAATTAATATTTATAGTCTAATTTATCTTATGTATAAACATATATTAAAAATCTTCTAGTTATTAAATTTGATTTTCACTATTTAAACTATTCTGAAAATAAAATAATATTAAATATTCTAATCAAATCCAAGTGGACCTAAATGGTCATATTTTATTCTTAAGGTTGTTTTTGGTTGAATTAAAATTATACAATAGAATTAGGACATGTGTTAGGGTAATAATAATATCACTTTCAACCTTAATTACCCTATTTACTTTTTACCGAGTTAAATAAAAGTAAAAAGTTACAATTCACCAAAAAATATTTTCATCTCATTGAACCACATTTTAGTCCTTGATATTAACTCTTTCTCTTTGATTTTTGAAATTCCACTCACAAAAGTGGTAAAATTATGTTTTATGTGAATATACAAATTCTACTATGTGGGTAAAAGACGGTGAAAAGATCAATAAAATTTTTATATATCTAAATTTTTTATTAAATGACTCTAATGAATTACATTGAAATTATATAGGTATTATTTATCAATGTTGACATAAAATAAATATAAATAAAATAAATATTTATTTAAATAATAATTTGGTTTTTAAATAGTAACCAAGTCTTTTCACTATTCATCAAAAAATGGAAGTTTTCAGAAAAATACAAAAAAAACATCTTAGCCTAATTTCGTTATTCCGAATCCAAAAATAAAGTCCATTTTGAAAGAAAATTTTTTCCAAATATCAAAAAGTGGGTATTACTATTCATAATGGCTACTTTTAATAATATTTTAATAGCATATCGTTTTGAGTGAAACTCGGTATTTCGTACGACAGAAGCTATCGAGGAAGGTCACGATTGTGTGTAATGCAAGCCAAGTCAAGGATGAGTGTAGTGAAAGAACCTTTTGGTGAAGCTTACCATAGAAGACATCAATAAAATTAAAAATAATATTTTTCATAAAATCTCTGGGTGTTACAGTAAGTATATATTATAGGTCCAAAATAACGTATTACACAAATATATAATGTATCCATTCCTGAGTGAAAAACCAGGTTCATACAGTATTTTAGGATATTGATTAATTGTGTCTTATTTTTAACATGTATTTTGTCATGGGATACAAAAAGGAATAAACAGTAATTGAATTTAAATTCTATAATTCTTGTCTAGTAATTGAATTTTGATGTTCAGTGATTCTTGTTTAAAATTAATGTTATTTATGTTGTTAATTTGATATTACCATTGAGGTTTATTGGAATTATCTCTTTTTTAATTAATTTAATGGAAAAAAATATTTTCCATAGGGTGCTAAAACATTTAACTATGTTATGGAATATTTTTATAGTCTATACATTGATTTAATAACTGATATAATTATTATAAATTTAGTACTCGGTTTTCTCATCTTGGTTTTAATATGTAGGTTTTAGAGTTTTACATGGATGATATAATTCTGGTTGTGTAAAAGTAGGTTATGGATCATTTAATTAAAATTTGAAGATGATTTAATTTACTTTTTAGATAAATAATGTTAGATTATTCATTAATATAATTCACTATGTGAAGATACATGTTTGGGTGGTGCTATTTGTTAGTTTCTGGTACATTAGGTTGATTTGATTAATTTTATATTCGTACATGATAACATGTAGTTGTGGAAATTTGATAGGTTCTAGTGTATGAATTTATAGCGTAAATATATTTTTTACGTTGTGATTTATTATTCATTTTTTTGTGAATGGGGAATCCCATTGACGAATAGTCAACAGTGGTCTTCATTACTTAATGGTATAGTAGATATCTATTTTTTATGTTACTACCATGGAGTGTGTTCTGATTAAAAAATATTTTTGTTTATCACTCTCCAATGTTCATAAATAATTAAAAATATATAAAAAATTGTTGAATAACATAGTCGAGAAACTCAATGATTCTTAATTTCCACATAATCAATCTTTGAAAAAATATAATGTATCACTATATCTAGGTTTTCCCCATTATCTCCATATGTGGAGTTTATTTTGATGAAACATCTTCGACAATTTACCTCACCCATTTAACATCTCAACCATATTCTAAAAAATTATAAAAAAATTAATAATTTTTTTCAAATCATTATTTGTGTTATTAATTATTTCTAATTAAATTAACTCTATTACAACAATTTATTGTTTTTAATAGACAAATCATTCATTGATTGATAATTTTTTTGTACAATATGATATTCCTAGTAAACTAATCTTATAAACCTAAAAGTGGTCCATGTAAATATTAGTTACATATTTGATCTTGTGTATTACATGATGCTACATTATCTTAATTATGTTTCATTCATTTTAAGACATTTTATACGTAGTCACTGGACCATTCTAACAAAATAAATACAAAAATAGAAGATTCACATGATCTCATGAAAAATATAAATATTTTATTTTCCTTCGATATTAGAAATTGTAGAACATGAACATAAGATATATTGGAATCTTACTTGGGTAAAAAGTATTACTTTGTTTGAATTCATGATAGTATATACCCCATTTCTCTACACACTATCCGTTTTCCTAGGATGCAAGAAATGGTGGAACCTCGTGGAATTTTTTATTTTAAGATAAGTTTTTTTATATTTAGATTATACCCCATTTCATTAATTAAATACATTTTATATAGTCAAATTAATAGTGACATTTAATTATAATTAACTTCATGTGAAATTGGGTTAAAAATATTATGTTATTTTACTTCATTAGTTTTTTAATAACTTGAGTATCATATACTTACCATGAACATTTAGATACTATATTGATAAATGAATCTATAATAATAATCATTAAAATTCTTTAAAAAGGATCATTATTCATTATGCATGCATTCAATTTTTATTCATACATTGAACATTTTTAAATAATAATAGAATGCGTACCCATATATACATATTGAATGACAACCAATAGGAATTGGAAAACAACCATAATTTTAGAAACTATGTGCTTCATTGTGAAAACAATTCACATATTTTATGTATATAAATTTTCTAATTATATAAATGGTTATCAATATTATATGGATCAATTGTTTCAAATTATATAATCATAATAACATAAGATAAACTATATATAGTATACATGTTCATATTTACATACCTCACATGAATGTCTCGGAATTATTTCATCAATACATATTGTCTGTCTACTATGTGTTAAGGTATATCCACTACACTGACCTAACACATATAGTATAAAAATAATTTTTCAAACTAAATTAAGATTTATACATAAAGTATGAATATAACAATTCAATTTAAAAAATAATATTTAAACACACTACAATAATCTTATTCCACATATAAACCATATGAAAAAATAGTGCATATATAAATATTATACCATTTTTCTCTAATAGTATATACATATATATTATGCCTTAATTATTTAATATCATGCAATTTTAGCTTCCATAATGCTTCCATGAGTGTATATAAACCAATACATATTTATATAGTTACATTTATATACTTACATGATTTCATTTTATATATAAAATATTCATCTATATGGAAAATTGTGTAGTTACATCGATACAGTGCAGTGACTTTGACTAAACATATTTTTATTTTTTATTGTAGGAATTTACACATACCATGAAACTATATGAGATTTCAATTTACATTTTTTCTTTGTATTATTATATATTAGTCAATGTTTTATAAGGATTCACTACAAAGAATTATTTTATTCAATATGCCCGATTTTCAATATTCTATAGTTACATATTATGAAATCAACCATCAATTGAAAATACTATCAGAACTATTTCCTAAAAAACCTATAAATTCAATTTAAATAGTATTCAAATATGATCCGTAATTTTTTAATAACCATGGAAAAATAATTAGTTTATCTTATCATTAAATTTATTTGAAATGTTATATGAGTTAATTTCTTTTTCACCCTAATTATTTGATTTGAATTAAATTAAATAGTTATGTATTTTTTAAAATTAAATAACTCTATTCAAAAATATATTTTACATTGATTATACATTTTTTTCATATTAAAAACTTCTTATTGTTCATTTTATAATGAATTCAATGTCTTTAAATTCCAAGACTCCATTGTATTAATTTTATTTTATAGAATCATTAGTGTTTATCACACAAAATACCCAGTTCTATCAATTATGTATTCTATTAAATTTAGGATTTAGGTGATTCCCATGAATCTCATTCTATTGGTGTTTCACAGAAATCCATTGAGAAGTTAATTTCTGAGATTTATAATTTTAAATTCCATTAAAATATACACTATATTGTTCTTTTAATGATTGTTACCTGCAAAATAAAAAACAATAATGGTGTTTCTATCATTTTCATAAGTGTCATCCTCCAACATTTATAACAAATGATGTTCTTGTTAGCTACACTAACTATCTCTCTCAATCTCATCCTTCAAAAAATAATACCTTTTTTAATCATTGGTTACCATCGTTGTTTACTCTATAAAAATTACCAATTAAACATTGTTCAATAATCATTCCTAGCATATGTTATACCTATTTCTTTTTGTAAGAATTTTACTCTATCTATATTATAAAACATAATATGAAAATGAATTTTTTTTTAAATTACTAATTTATCGAACATTGAGATGATGGGTTCCAAATCATTGATGAATTTTCACCAAGATACATGTGAATACAGTTTCAATAATACATGAATTTTCACAAAAGGATGTTACTTGAAGGAAATCAAGTTGGTATTAGTTGATTCAGACTCACTGCATCTTGTTACACACCAACAGTTTTGGGGCATTAGATTATATATCTCTACAGATGGTTTCATAACAAGTATGGATTAACTTATCATGGATCATTTGGTATCTCCTTAATCTATTTAACAAATGGTTATGTTATTTATATAAACTAATTTATAACTATGATATCATGTCCATTCAAACACCATTAATTCATAGGTTTTAGTTCCATATGTGTAGGAAAAATTTGTAAGATTCATTAATATTAATAAAATGTCTCTAAAACATTACAACAACTACAAAAAATGTGACATATAAAACCAAATTTTTTAGGTAATTTATATGTTAATTAAAATAATTAATTCCAACATATAGATAATTATGTTATTATTTTTTATAATTACCACTATCCATTCTTAAAAACAAATACATCTGTTAGTACAAACAATCATATACCAACATATAATTTATTTTAAATTAAAAATTTCTCTATATCATATAGTTACCAAAAATAATCTTACAAATAAATGAATATATTTTTATTATTTATTAATAATGAAAAAATATTATCAATTAATCAAACAAATACTAAGGAATTATTCAACATCACGAAATATATTAATAATAAATTACTATATAAGTTTTGTATTCTTTATTACAAACACTTATTTATTAAATAATAATAAGGGAATATATATTGATTTAAAATATTTATAATTTAATAATGCTTCATGAAATTACTCTATATAATTTAAAATTACTAAATAATGATTCAATTTTATATTTATTCCCAAAAAATGAATTATAAAGTTAGAAATTCAAAATATTGAATTGGATGTATTTACAATAGGTAATTTTTTTAAAAAAATATATAATTTATATAATAAAAATCATATTTTATAATTATTAAAATCATCCTTTGAAAAATAGAATACCCCAAGTCACTACTACAGGATGTTAATTCCCAAATCCCATACTCAAGAATACTCAAAATATTAAAGAATTCATACATTTGTTCATTTCCACAACATTCATCCCACACTGGGACATCACCACAAGTTTCATGATTTTGATTTTTCGATATATTTTTCATCCTTTCCATTAATCATCACAGTGTTCAAACTATTGATTTTTTTCTACAATGTGCATCCCCATTCATCTCACCCTAAAATAAATAATTCATTCAACCGCCCCTAGTATCTAGTAACCATTATCCCCTTATGTTCACCACCACAGCATTCATTACCACCTATATTCCCTATCAATAAATTCCCACATGGTTCATTGATAACACTACCTCTCGAAGAACTAGTTGGGTGTGAAAAAATTAAGAAATTTCAACTATGATTTCAAAATCCCGGGCTACTAATTTTATGTGCATAATAACACCGAAATATATTTAATATTTTTTGGTTGTTCTTTTATTCTTGTTGATGTAATGGACATGTTGTAGTTCCATGATTTTATATGAGGCCGATCATTAGAATTTCGTCTTTAAATATGGTGGTTTTTATTGTGATTTATGTTAATAATGGTGATTATAGTCAATTTATGATGTTTTTCAGGTGTCCATGTCATTAATAATTGAATTAGAAAGCCTGAATGAACAATTTAAGATGATTAATGTGATTGAAGAGTTCCATTTTTTTAATATTATTTACCATTAATAATAATTTTTATTATTCATTTTTCTCTTGTTTTCTCATATTGAGCATCTTGTAGACAATATTATGGATGATCTTTTCAGTTTAAATATGAGATAATATTGAGAAGTAATTATTATATTTTATTAAAATAATTTTATTCTATTATCAAATATAGCCTAACTGTGATGTTCATGTCATTTTAGTGGGTTAATATTTTTGGTTTGTGCTCAGGTTCTGGTTGATATAATTAACATGTTGGGTTTCCATTGTTTTACTAGAGGTTGATCCTTGGAATATGTTATGGATGTTTGGTTTTGTTTGACTGGGATTCATGTTAATTTTGTTTTTTATTCGATGTGAATGGATTTTTCATTGATATTACATTAAGTTTTTTGATATAATATTGTGTTTGATATTTAGAGTCTATTATATTACGTGTTTTTAAAATGCATTCCATATAGATTTAATTAGTTGAAATATATGTACTAGTTGATGTTAATAATGGTGAACATTTAAATTTGGAAAAACACATTTCAAGATTCATGTGATTAAAAACCATTGATACATGTAATTGAATCATAGTATATTTTTGTAAAATTATATATTTTATAAGTAATTTTCATGTTTGACAGCTTCCATTGATGATGGAAAAAATTTAATACTTCTCCAAGAGGGTTAAGGTAGTTCATACACATAAATTTTAAATTAAATCAACTTAAATAAGTTACAATATGGATAAGTACATGTAATTTGTTTTGAAAAAATTATTTTATTGTGTTTGGTTTGAGAAACGTGATGGTAATGGTGGTGATTTCAAGAGGTATAATGTAATTAAGAGGCCATTAAAATATGTTGTAAATTATCAATTGGAATATATTTTCATAAAGAAGATGATCTAGTGTAGTTTGAATATTAAAAATAAGTTCGCTAGTATGTAGTAACTACTAGTTTTTGTTGTCCTGGGTTCTATCACTACTACAAAAATGGGCAAGCAATGTGCAACCTTTATCAGCGCTAACCAAAATGAACTGATAAAGGATAATCTTTATCCTCTCTATTTAAAAGCACTGATAAAGTGAAGATTTATCAGTATTTTTCTAGTGCTGGTTAAGGATAGATTTTAATAGTTCTAGAAAATCGTTGTTAAAGGACACCATTATCGGCGCTAGAAAAGCGCTGATAATTCTTGTCTCCAATTTTATTAAAAGGAGGAAGAATGTCTCCTCTTATTCATCATGCCCCAAGCTCTCGCGATACTATACCCTTGCGACTGCTTCCCTCCCCCCGATCTTCCCTTTTTCGGACCACCGCCATACTCTTTCTCCTTATCCTCGACCATCTTCCATGGATCTTCCTCCCTTATGAACCCTACTCCTCCTCTTCAATGGTTGGCAGCTCCTCCTGTGCACCCCCACTCCGGCGGTTGCGTCTTTCAGGCAGCGCAGAAGGCTTCCTCACCTTGAGTTTTCCTTGGACTTCCGATTTCTTCACCCAAGGTCACTGGATGCCCTAAATATTGTTTTTCAGTGTAGGATGATCTTGAGGTTTTTCATGCGGTTGTCATTTATTGTTCACAGTGAGTTGGAAAACCTTGTTTGTGGTTTGTAATTCCTTCATTTCTCACTTTTTTATTTCATGCAGGAGGGGTTTACTCTTGTATATCATTGGGGATGGTTTTCACTAGCCTAATTAAGAAAATTAATATGTTAATTTAAATTCAAGGGAAAGGGATAATGATTCTTGTACTTTTAAAGCTTTGATATTATAGTTATGTTGTGGTTGTACGGACTGAATACCGCGCTAAAAATCATGGATATTGGGAGACCTTTCTTTCACTGTATTTGTTGTCATATGGAAGACTTTTTTCATGTTGTTGTGATATCACCCCAAACTGGAAATTGTATAACCACTTATATTTGGCTAATGAAATGCTTTCCCTTGGATTTATGGAATGTGTGATAACAATCTTAATGTAAAGTGAAATGTGATAAATGTACCTTTGTTAAATCTATAAAATGGTCTTTTATGTATTGTTTCTATGTTCTAGAAGCCTATGTAGTGAAGTAATAATTATTTAATAATTATAGAAATGGTTGGATTTTGGTTTGGATAATGGGATTTTTTGGAAATTATGAATGTGTCTTGTGGATTTAACCCCTTTCCAAGATCCACAAAGACTCATCCATAATCAAGAATATGACTTTATATTATAGGGAACATATTTCTTAAACATGGATTTAACCTCATTCCAAGATCCACCATGACACATCCAAGATGTTTAATGTTTATTATGAATGAGGTGACTTGTAGGAGTGGTTAAAAGGATGTTTCATGTTTTGTTGCAGGGTGGTTGGTGCTAGAACTATTGGTAAGGGGGCTGGAATGTGTGTTCATTTTGATGGGGATTTATCCTCATTCTGTTGATTTTAAAATCATTATTGAAAATGTTTAGGCTATAATAGTATCTATTTTTATAAGGAAGTGGTTCTCTGCTACATTGTATTTGGAAGTCTTGTTTTGTGTATTTGAATCATAAATAATAATATTTCAGATTCATAAATGATAGAGATGAATAAAGATTGGATGGATCCTAATCGTTTGACAATATAGTATGAGAACGGATTGAAAGAGTTCATCATGTTTGCAAAGTATCATGCAAAGGATCCTTCTCAAATCCTTTTTTCGTGTTTACGTTGTTGTTATTCTAGAGTAATTACTCTTGAGGATTTGGAAGAACATTTGATATGTCACAGAATAGATCAGAGTTATAAATTTTGGAATAAGCATGGGGATAGGGAGAATGTAGCTACTGTCTGGAATAAAACATTATTTTATGGATCATCAGATATGATTACAAATATGGATAATAAAGAAGACTATATAGAGGATGTGATTACAGATTTCATTGATGATGAAGTTCATATTGAGTAAATGACAATGACATTTGAACATGAACTCCGTGATTGCCCAATATTGTTTGAGAAGTTATAGAGTTGTGAAAAGACATCATTGTATGATGGTTGCACTAAATATACTGCATTGTCAGCTATACTGAAGTTGTATAAATTGAAGAAGGAAATAGATGGAGTGATGTTAGTTTCACGGAACTACTTGCTCTTTTGAATGACTTGCTTCCAGATGATAATGAGCTCCCAAGCCATACATATGAAGCTATACAAATGCTACGCTCAATTGGTATGATTTCTGAAAGAATACATGCCTTCCCAAAAGACTATATATTGTTTCTCAATGAGAATAAATCACATACAGAATGCCCAATATGTGGTGCTTCTCGATACAAGAACGATGAACGCAGTCCTATAAAAGTTGTATTGTACTTTCCAATCATTCCAAAGTTTAGGCGTCTATATGGAAGTGAGGAAACTGCAAGAAAATTGTTGTGGCATGCAGATAGAAGAAATAAAGATGGAATATTATTTCACTCGGTCGACTCTCCTCAATGGAAGAGAATTGTTCATGAGTATCCTGAATTTGGAAATGAGCTGAGAAACCAACGTCTTGCGTTATCGACCGATGGAGTGAATCCTTTTGGTTTTCAAACTAGCACTCATAGTACTTGGCCTGTTATGATGGTAAATTATAACTTTCCACCCTGGTTAATCATGAAACAGAAATTCATTATGTTTCCATTGCTTATTTCAGGACGAAAAAATCCAGGTAACGATATTGATGTATATTTGGCTCCCTTGATCGAGGATTTGAAGTTACTGTGGGATTCATGTGTTATGTTGTATGATGCTTATGAAAAAGAATACTTCACATTGAGAGCTATGTTGTATGGGACGATAAATGATTTCCCTGTTTATGGAAATTTGTCGGGCTATAGAATTAGAGGAACTCAATGGTGTCCTATGTGCGATGAAGATACAGAATCAACTAGCTTGAAACATTCATCGAAATCTGTGTTTCTAGGACATCGTAGATTTCTACCCCGTCGACATGAGTACTGATCTTGGACGACATCATTCAATTGAAATTCCGAACAACGCATAACACCGTCTCTATTAACAGGTGATCGGCTGTTTGAGAAAGTAAAAGACGTGAAATCTATTTTTGGTAAACAATCTTCGAAAAACCTTACGAAAATCGGTTGGAAAAAGAGATCAAATTTTTTTGAATTACCATAATGGAAATGTCTGTACGTCAGACATTTTCATGATGTGATGCATGTGGAAAAAATGTATGTGATAGTGTTATTAGAACATTGCTAAATGTGCCTGAAAAAAAGGATGGAATTAAGGCATGTTTGGACATGGTTGACATGGGAATAAGAGAATAGTTGGCTCCCGTGAAGGGTGAAAATTGAATGTTTCATCCTCCAGCTGCGTACACTCTTTCTAGGGATGAGAGATATCAGTTATGCAACTTATTCAATGATGTAATGGTTCCAGAGGGGTATTCATCAAATATCAAAAACATTGTGTCAATGAATGATTTGATGTTAAAAGGTTTGAAATCACATGACTGCCATGTTTTAAGGCATTATTTAATTCTTGTAGCTTTACGTTGCATTTTTCCCAAGAGTGTTCGTAACACATTAACCAAACTTTTTTATTCTTCAAAGCTATATCCAGCAATGTTTTACACCCGTCGAAATTTCCAGCTATGGAAAGCGAAATTGTCATCATATTATGTGATTTAGAAATGTTCATCCCTCCAACAATCTTTGATATGATGGATCATTTTATGGTTTATTTGGTGAGAGAGATTCAACTTTGTGGTCCTGTGCACTATAGATGGATGTACCACGTTGAACGGTATACAATGATTTTGAAAGGGTTTGTCAAAAAATCGATGACGGCCAGAGGGTTGTATTGTGGAGCGATATATTGTTGAGGAAGACATTGAATTCTATACCGAATACCTATTTGATGTGGAAAGCATTGGTGTGCCGAAATCTTGCCACACTAGATGCATTGAGGGTGAAGGAATTTTTGGAAGAGATGTTGTGACAATAAATATTACAGATCGGGAGCAGGGCCACCTTTCTGTTTTGTATAACAGTTAGGAGGTTTCTCTATATATTGAAACCCACAAATAAATTTTGAGATAGTTGAATCCATCAAGGACTAAAAAATGGATATCAAATACACATAATCACCAGTTGATAGGATGGTTTCGAGACCATATTTTTTAGGAGTTAGATGAAAATCCGAATTCAATTTCAGAACGACTTTGATGGATAGCTACCAGACCAAGCGTGAATGTATTATCTTACAATGGTTAGGTAATTAATGGTTATACATTCTATACAGATTAACATGATGAAGATAGTACCATGAAAAATAGTGGAGTAATACTTGTGGATGAATCGATGCATGTTTTTGGTAGTAAGGATAGAAATATATTTTATGCGAATATGTCATACATTGGCATTATCAAAAGAATATGGGAGTTGGATTATACAACATTCCAATTGCCGATTTTTCAATTCAACTGGGTTGATAACAATTGTTGTGTCAAAATAGATGAATTGGGATTTGTTAAAGTTGATTTCAGTAAATAAGGGTACACAGACGAACAATTTATAATGGCATCACAAGAGGTACAAGTATTTTATGTGCCAGACCCTGCAAACCGAAAGTGGTCGATTGTTCTGTTATCATCCAGAACTACTGATGGGTTCGATGAAAATTCAATTGAGGATGATCCTTTCAGTGGGACGTCACAATCATTTCCAATCGGTCCCAATGAAGATGACATTTTTTATGTTAGAGTTCACCACAATGAAGGGATTTGGATTATCGATAGAGGTGTCAAATCCCTTCATCCTTTAAAAAAAGAGATTTCAATAAACATGTTATATTTCGTTTGTAATATATAACGTGTTATCTCATGTTAATATCTGATCGTTATTGAATTTATGTAATCCAACTTAATTGTTAACCTTTTTTTGTAGATAATGACTTATACACGTTCTGGTGCTCCTAACCTCGAGGCTGAAAAAGCCCCTCAAGCTGCTGCTACTGCTTCTGCTGCTTTTGCTTCTACTGCAGCTGCTTCTACTTCTGCTACTTCTGAACAAGCCTATCAAGCCTCTCAAGCCTCTCAACCTCAACCTATTATTGTTGGTGTCGCTGCTGCTGCTATTGGTGCTCCTCTTGTTGAGGTCCAACAACCTTCTGAACATGATAATGCAAGAATTTTAGATGAAAATATTGATGATGCTGATATAGACGAAATGCCCATGGATAAAGGAGTGGAATCGCAGAAAAAATAGGTGCATTGTAGTTTAACAGTGTTGGCTAACGTTCTGAAGGAAAAGAGAAAAGGAATAAAATTTGATGGTGGGTGGAATGAACGGGGACAACACGTTAACCCCAACAAGTCAATGTTTAGCAGTTACATTGGAATTGTCACTCGACAACGCGTGACGATTGACATAGCTTCATGGGACCATGTTGCGTCCGGACTAAAGGCTGTGATGTGGGAAAAAATTACGGTATCATTTTGATTTCATTTCTTTAATTTACTAGCAAATAAAATAATGAAATTGTGTCTTACTCTTCACAATCCATTGCAGAGTGCATTTTCAGTAGATGATTTACACAAAAATTATATTCTAAGGCTTGCGGGAAGGTCTCATCGAGGTTTTCTCACTCTTCTTACAAAATATCATCTGAAAGATTACAAAGGTAAAATAAACCCTCACCCACCCATTGTCTACAGTCACTTGATATCCCAAGAATCATTGGATTCATTTTTTGTTCATCGTGGGGATCAAAAGTTTTAGGTACATTGTGACTGATAATTTGTTCTTTGAGGATAAACATGTAATCCTACCTTTGATTGTCAATATTTAATTTATGAAACAACAAATCAGTACTGAAAACAAGGAACGTGCTCAAAACCGACGTACCCCTATCGTAAAGCAAGGATGGGGTACGCCTCACTAGAAATGAAAATGGTGCATATTTTAAATTTATAGTTATATTGTTATGTGTCAAGAAAAAACATTATAAAAATATTTCCCTATTTAAATGTAGATTTATGCCTCTGAAACCAAACACACATCCATCCCTAGTCATGTGCTATGGAAGGAGGCATGTGTGGATAAGGAAGCGACTCTAGTTGATGAAAACACAGTAAAAGTTTGGGAAATATGTGTAAGTATGACACTATAAAATGATTAGTTTTAAATTTCTATTACATAATAATAATTACTTATTTTCTTATATCCGACAGTCACAGGAGTCAGATACTCCTGCAGCTGGTGCAGTCATATTAGTGACAACATTAAAGTGACCAGAACAATATGGTCGCGTCAGAGCATGGGGGTTTGGGGTGACACCCCGGGTATATTTTGAGAAAAAAAAACAAGAGGATGAAAAAAAAATAAAGAAATAAAAGAAATGAAAATAGTTTAGAAACTCTTGAATAATGGTTTCAAGTGCAGGGAGAGTTGCTATCAACTTTAATGGGTGAGAAGCCAAGAGAAGAGACAACTCAACCACAACCAGCGCATGAAGATCCTGCCCCACACCCCACCAGCTTTGAGGCGAGCCATTCCCCTCAAAGAGCTGTCTTAGTGGTGGTAATCAATATTCTATTAAATGTTATGATGAAATGAGAATCTTGAAAACACTAATTTCTTCCTATACTGATCTTATGTAGGGTGATAATGATTGGGATTTATATGTTTCAACACCCACCTATCACCTTGTAGCGAGGGCTACATTATTCAACATCTCAAAAGACATGCTGCACAATAGACCACTTCCAAAACATCATCTGAAAGTGATGATTATGATATCTCATGAGCCAACATCACAACTACCTATTCCACTTGATGATGATTATATTTGTACAGTCGAACAACCTATTGGGACATTCATTGCATGGCCATCACAACTTTTCAGACTACATGCCGAAAAAGAGGTATTTATTTATAGTTTTTAAAGCCAAACATTTAACAAAAAATGGTCTGAACCAATGAATTTTATTGTAGACGAATAAAGGGGATGAGGTGAAAGGAAACTTTGGAGCATCGAAAGGATTGACCAACCGATCCAAAAGGTCAACTGAAAGAGGAATTACAATGCCTATTATCTATCCACATATAATTTCATTGATGACTCATGTGGATACGAAATTGAGAAATGGTAGTATCCATGTAGTTGTTTTTGAAGAGAATATGTATTGAGAGGAAATACAAGATTTTGTTGCTGCTGAGAATGTAAATGAGATCCTTGAGTATGGGTGGCTCGGTGTCACAAGTGTAGATGTGTATATGAGGTATGTTTTCAACCCCTCCACTTTTCAAAAAGCTAATATATTGTGATAATTATGATTTAATACATTTTATATTATTTGAAGGTGTATATATGAAAAACAGTTGAAGGGTTTTCCTCATGAGCAAAAATTCGGACTCGTCAGTCCTCATATCACATCAACACAAGAAATACATTTATCAGAATCAAAAAATAAGGAAAGGGCGACTGCTTTGCTGAAAGCATTTCACAGCAAGATAACGGATGACAGACTCTTCCTCATACCAACATGGAGGGGTAAAACTCTACGATTAAATCATATCAATTATATTTTCATTTAATTCATTACATATTCCTTTTTGTGTATTTAGGAAACATTTTCTACTAATTTTGGTGAATTTGGATACTCCCATGATTTATTTTCTGGATACAAAGCACATATATCCAACAAACCGACCACATGTGATGCAGTTTGTCAATCTGTAAGACACTACATCCTACTTTTTAGGTCTAAGCATCAAGTTATATAATATATATTCTCTTTTACTAAGGATCCTGTTATAATAGGGCGGTGTACCAATATCGTCTAAATCATGGTATGAGGACAGGGGCTAAGCATAAGGAGCCGAGTAAGTACTACGTCTGAAAAAATATCAGGGTATATATAATAAAATTTCACTATCCAAACATATATCAAAACAAGTTACATACTCTCCTCATGATCAATGTTTCTATAGTGTCCAAAACATACAAACGACAATGATTGAGATTATTATGTTTGTATATTCATGAGAGAGATCATTGTGAATGGACAAACTAGCATCCCTAAAGAGGTATTTTCTAAAAAAAGTACTATTTCATTTAAATTATTCATTAATTCGTTATTTATATATTTTTTAGTACTATTATGAATGTCGAACAACGTCATATTCACAAGAAGGTGTAGATATATTCAGAAACGAGTGGGCCGCATACCTGATGCAAGATTGTCCAGAAATAGCATGAAGATCTAACTTTTATTGCAAGAGTTGCAGACGCGTATAATTGGCAGAATTTTTGAGAGGGGTTCATGGGGATAAAAATATGAAACATTCTTGTATGTAAATGTTTGTAGAAAAATTGTAATTATTATTAAATAAAACATTCTTTCTCTAATGGGTAATTTGTCCATTTTGACTCGTACACCTGACACATGAGTCATGGATCGTTGTGCAAAAGTATCAACACAATCTGAAGCCGTTAGATCGGTTTGGAGTATGTACGTAAAATATTGTCCATTTAAAAAAAATACATACACTTGGAGTGATACCGGTCACACCGCGCCTTGGGATGAGGCTAGGTTGACTCGTACACGTCACATATGACCCATGAATCGTTGTCCTGAAGTGTCAAAACAATCTAATGGAATTTGGTAAGTTTCCCGTTTGTCAGTTGTTGATTTATTACTTAAATATAAGTCCATTTTGATCAAAACAGAGGCACTTGGAGTGGTTTCAGCCACACCAGTCCTCAGACTGAGGCAGGGTTGACTCATACACGTCAAACTTGAAGGTGAGTATGCATACACGATAGTTGACCTTCTTAGAGGATATTTTCTGGAAGAGTATAAGAGAAATGAAGAAATAAAGATCATTAGAGTGTTGGAGAAAATGTGGTTGCTTGAAACAATGTGGCAATCGGCTTATGCAAGGAGGCCTAAGTTACAACTTGCAGGTATTGTACTTTATTTGTTTCTGGAGGGTTTCAGTTTAAATGAATTTTGGAATGATCGTTGCTAGCCATTGTCTTTTAGGTTTTTTTGACAGTCGAGGGGAAAGGGTGGGGTCTGCAAACATTGGAGGATATGTCGAAGGGTGATTTTGTGTGTGAATATGTTGGGGAAATGTTAACACATGCAGTTCTGAAAAGAGTCACTATTTAAAAGAATGTCACAAGTTTATGTGGGCAGTGAATTGCTCTATGTATCTTGAGCGTTCTAAGGGATATCTTGGTTGGAAGATCATTATAGTTGACAACGATCTAAAAGCGGGGGATGTGTGCATATTTGAGAATGTCTTTAGTATTGTCCCTCAAAATTCCTTTAAAATGACCATCGTGAGATGTATCTAATCTTGCGACTTTCTTTTAAATAGTGACTCTTTTCATAACTGTGTGACTTAACATTTCTCCAACATATTCACTCACAAAATCACCCTTCGACATATCCTCCAATTTTTGTAGACCCCACCCTTTCCCCTCGGCTGTCAAAAAATCCTAAAAAACAATGGCTATAAATGATCATTCAAAAATGAATTTAAACTGAGACCCTCCAGAAAAAATTAAAGTACAATACCTGAAAGTTGTAACTTAGGCCGCCTTGCACAAGCCGATTACCACATTGTTTGTAGCAACCATATTTTCTCCAACACTCTAATGATCTTTATTGTTCATGTCTCTTATAATATTCTAGAAACACTTCTCTAAGAAGTTCAACTATCGTGTATGCATACTCACCATCAAATGTGACATGTACGAGTCAACCCCGCCTCAATCTGAGGCCTGGTGTGGCTGATACCACTCCAAGTGACTCGATTTTGTTCAAAATGTACTTTCATTTACGTGAGAAATCAAAAACAAACATATGGGAAACCAACCAAACACCTTTGGATTGTGTTGAAACTTTAGTACAATAATTCTTGGGTCATATGTGATGAGTATGAGTCAACCCCACATCAATCTGAGGTGTAGTGTGACCGGTATCACTCCAAGTGTATGTATTTTGTTTAAAATGGATAATATTTTACATACATACGCCAAACTGATCTAACGGCTTCTGATTGGGTTTATTCTTTTTCAAAATTATCCATGACTCATGTGTGACGTGTACAAGTCAACCTCGCATCAATCTGAGGCCCGATGTGGCCGGCACCGCTCACAGTGTCACTGTTTTGTTAAAAATGGTTTTAATTTTATGTGAAATCAAAAACTGACATTCGAAAAACTGAACAATCACATTGGGATTCTGTTGAAACATAAGGAAAACAATCCATGGATCAAATGTGACGTGTACGAGTCAACCCCGCCTCAATCTGAGGTGCGGTGTGACCGGTATCACTCCAAGTGTATGTATTTTGTTCAAAATGGACAATATTTTACGTACATATTCCAAACCAATATAATGGCTTCTGATTGTGTTGATACTTTTTTACAATGATCCATGACTCATGTGTGATGTGTAAGAGTCATCCCCGCATCAATCTGAGGCCCGGTGTGGCCGACACCACTCATATTGTCTCTGTTTTGTTAAAAATGGACTTAATTTTAAGTGAAATCAACAACTGACATTCGACAAACCGACAAAACACATTCAAATTCTATTGAAACATAAGGAAAACTATCCATGGGTCATATTTGAATTGTATAAGTCAACTCCAACTCAATCTGAGGCCCGGTGTGGCCAACACCACTCAATATGCCTCTATTTTGTTCAAAATGGATTTATTTTTCAGTGAAATAAAAAACTGACATACGGGAAACCCACCAAACGCCTTCAGATTCTGTTGAAAAATTAGGCAAACAATTCATGGTTCATATGTGACGTGTTAAAGTCAACCATTCCTCAATCCAAGGAGTGGTGTGGCCAGTATCGCTCCTAGTGTATGTATTTTGTTTAAAATGGACAATATTTTACACACATATTCCAAACCGACCAAACACATTTGGTTTCTGTTGAAACTTAAGGACAATGATCCATGAGTCAAATATGACGTGAAAAAGTAAACCCGCCTCAATATGAGGCCCAGTGTGGCCGACATCACTCAAAGTGCATCTGTTATTGTTAAAAATGGACTTAATTTTAAGTGATGTAAACAATTAACATACGGAAAACCGACCAAATGCATTCTGATTCTATTGAAACTTTAAAAAACCGATCCCTGGGTACAATTTGACGTGTACGAGTCAGCCCCGCCTCAATCTGAGGCCCGTTGTGGCCAACACCACTCAATTTTCCTCTATTTTGTTCAAAATGGACTTATTTTTAAGTGAAATCAACAACTGACATACTGGAAACCGACCAAACGCTTTTGGATTCTGTTGAAACTTAAGGAAAATGATACATTAGTCAAATGTGATATGTAAGAGTCAACCCCGCCTCAATCTGAGGCCTGTTGTGGCTGACACCACTCTAAGTGCCTCTCTTTTGTTCAAAATGGATATATTTTTATGTGAGAAATCAACAACTGACATATGGGTAACCGACCAAACTCCTTCGGATTGTGTTGACACCATAGAACAATGATCCATGGGTCATATGTGACGTGTACGAGTCAACCCTGCCTCAATCTGAGGTGTGGTGTGGTCGGTATCACTCCATGTGTGTGTATTTTTTTTAAAATGGACAATATTTTACATACATACGCCAAACCGACGAAACAAATTCAGTTTCTGTTGAAACATAAAAAAAATATCCATGAGTCAAATGTGACGTGTACAAGTCAACCTCGCCTCAATATGGGGCCCGTTGTGGCCGACACCACTCAATGTGCCTCTATTTTGTTCAAAATGGACTTATTTTTACGTGAGAAATCAACAACTGACATTCGGGAAACTGACCAAACACATTCAGATTCTGTTAAAAATTAAGGACAATGATCCACGGGTAAAATGTGATGTGTACGAGTCATCCCCGACTCAATCTGAGGCCCGGTGTGGCCGACACCACTCAAAGTGCTTCTGTTTTGTTCAAAATGGTCTTATTATTAAGTGAAATCAACAAATGACATACAGGAAACCGACCAAACGCCTTCGGATTATGTTGAAAATTTAGGGAAACGATTCATGGGTCATATGTGACTTGTACGAGTCATCCCCACCTCAACTATCGTGTACACATACTCATCTTCAAATTCATGGTTGAAAGTACAAGTCACAGATGAAGATAAACAATTTCCAAAACAAGTTGACCAACAAGCATCACCCTCGATGGAAGTAAGATTGAAATTCACATGGGCTTCTTAAAGATATTATTTTGATGTATATTGTGAATGTGTGGTGGATGTTCATTATTGATGTTCGTCTACGGTAATTTCATCGTCTCTTCTCCTCTCGGTATGTTTGAACATCATGCAATAGCCTTATATCATGTGGGGTTCTAGTGGTTCTTTCCCAATGATGGAGGTGTTAAACATAAGATGGTGGTCTTTGTGAGCTCAAGCGTATAGTGGGGAGCACCATAGAAATTAAATGGTCGGTTGATGACATGATCGACATTTTGAATTAGATAGTCTTGGGTAAAATCCATCTAAAGTGTTTAGATCGGTTGAGTACATTGAGATGAAGGTTGTGGTTGTGTTTGGGTTGTGTTATGGGTGTTTGGGGCAATATATGTATTTAATGGTTGGGTTGTGATCAGTTGATGACATGTTTGTGGTTGATATACTGGTTTCTCTGCAGGTCTGTTCGGCTGGTTGTACTGATGCATATTTTTTATTTGCAGCAGGCAGGGATTTAATAGTTCTTTTTTTAGCGCTGTTAAAGCCCTCCCCCTTTTATCAGTGCTGAGCTTTACAGCGCTTTTCTAGCGCTGTTAAAGCCCGTTTTAGCGCTCATATTTCCCGTTTTTTAGTAGTGTATTCTCTAGGACAGTAGTGTATATATTAATTTTTTTAAAATCTTAGTGGCTCCCAATTGAAGTGGATCTAGTATATCATTACATAGGTCATTTATGGTTAATTTGTGGATTAAGAAAATTGAACCAGTGCCACTGCATTCAAGACTCCTTTTTGTTCAAGTCCAACTAATTATATTAGAGGTTACTGACATAGATTTGGTTTCCCTTATGTTTTAGCAATGCAGAACTATTTTCAATGATTTCCACATATTTTTTATTGATGATATACTACTACATATATGAATCGAGATTGGAAAGGGGTTGTGACAGCTTCTGATTGCTTTTAATTCATACTACAGATGTATTTTAGTTTATAGGCTAATGTCTTACATCTAAAATGAGTTCGTTGTTACCGATACTTTTAAGAGAATATTTATGTGATCATATTCTTATTGTATGATTGTGCAGTTTTATGGTGGATAAGTCAATTTTCTATTTGGTATATTCATTGAACATAATGATCTAATATTTTTTATAGATATTATTGCAATATTAAAACTCTCCACATGATATTCCTTATAAATTCTTGATCATATATCTGAGATATTGATATTATAGTAGAGAATGAGGTGAAGTTGAATTTTGAGAATTATGGAGTCCTTGTATTGTGGCCTAAAACGGATTTTCCAGGTGCTGGGTATTTTTAATCACATGCTACATACATGGTGTACAATGGGTGTCCTTACTCAAGGATATTTGAGACCAGTCCATTCTAGAACTCGTTTAGTGGAAGTAGGATGCTGGGTAGGAATTATATAGAGAATTTAATGACATAACAAGTAACCTAGAATATTTAGTTGTTGTTGAACATAGTGATTTAATTAGTTGAAATATAAGAGTATGAACATGGATACAATGTCTGAGAGTTCATTATCCAAATTAAAAGTGATGAGGAATTCAAGACCACATCATATAGGGTGACTGATACTCTAAGAGGATCTCCAAAACTAGGATTGATAGGGTGTTTGCTATGAAAAATGAAATTCAATCATCATCATGGGGAATTCATGACATATTCCATGAATGTTGGAAGTATTTATAAGATGGTATGTTTCACATATTCAATCCACCATGAACACTAGTTATGAATCTCATTTTTGATCTCTTTAAAATATAATGTTGCAATTAATATTTTTTGTTATTTTTTATGAATAGGTATTTGTATACTAGAAACCTGTCTGTATTTCTGGATATGAAACAAGATGATTTTATTATTCCATTATTTGAATAATAAATCTCAACATGGGATATTTATTTATTTTACTATTAAATTTTTTTTGTTTTAATATGAATCAATTTGCGTATGTTGTTAAAAACATTTGAACCTAATACATTATAATTGAAAATGTGAATAATACTAGTTGACACATTACATGTCATGTAAAAATAATTATTTTTTCTAAAATTATATTTATAAATTCTTGATTTGGATTACTGTATGATTTACAAATATCCCTAGAGTTACATATATGTAATACATGGAAGTGTTCAAGTGTTCATGTTTTGAAGAGCACAACAGGCTAGCCTATGAATAACACCTAAATGTGATTTATGTGATTGAAGGATCCATGTTTACCTTATACTACAAGGGTTTATATTATTCTATTTTTTCTCTAATTTTTATTATTTCTATATGTATGTGTGTACATATATTTTGATTCCCCTTTCTTACAAAAATTTGTAAAAAGAAGATTAATTTCTTAATCTTACTTCCTATTTTCATTTTGACATATGTTAATTTTATTATTTATCATAATAATATTCTTGTACAAAATAATAAATATTTTATTTCCTAATGATTATTGTTAAACCTTTTTGAAAAAATAAATGGGTTGTATGTTGGTATGTTATTTTACTGTATGAATATATGATTATTAACTCATATTATCCTCATTTTCATTGGTCAACATGTACACCCATTATTTAGTATCAACGAGTTATGTTATAATTTATATATTCTATATGGTTTTTCATGGTAGTGACATTCAAATAATGTTAAAAAGATAGATTTTACGGATTCTAGAAAAAATATACATTGAAAATTATTTTTGATGGAGGGTGTTGTACCTTATTTAATTGGGTTAACATTATATGAAATATTTTTCCTTTTTTGATTTTTATTTTGAAAAAATTTAAAATATTCCAACACTAATCACATTGAACAAGTCATATTCAACAAAGTCCCCATTCAAAATCCAACCAATCATTCAATAACAAAAGAAAGTCTACAACAAGGAACACACACATATATTTTTCATTCAATTATAATGTTTTAAATTATTCATTTTTTTCTTATTTTTCTCATTTCAATTTGTATATTATAAATCACATATTTATATTCTCATTTCTTACAATAGTTTTGGAAAACTACATCAATTACATATGTAAATATCTTGTTTTAATTTTACCTATATGTTCGTTTAATTATTTTTTACATTGAGAACCTTGTATAAATGTGTGATTATTTATGATGATTAAATCTTATATTCTAGTGAAGCATATGGTGTAGAAAAAATTATGTTGCAGCATTATATTTTCTACTACACGATATATTTCCCATACAAGAATTGTTTGTTATCACTGATGTGAGGAGCCCATATAAAAACTGTTAAAATTTATCAACTGTTAAAAATATTATTTATTGAAATTACTGAAAGTACTCATCATTTTGAAGGTATGCTAAAAAAATAGCAGTTTAATCATTTATTCCAAGCCTATGTTCTGTCATATTTCGGTTCACATACCTATGTGATTGTGGATGCTGCTCACATAATCATACAATTCCCTAGTTTTTATTACCACCAAGACTCTTCGTGGTTGGAACAAAAGAAGGGGAAACATTATGTGGAATAATTTCATGATGGATTGTTAGAGGTCCAATAACCAAATCCAGAACCCTGTGTATAACTGCTCTTCCAGTACTAATATCCATTCCCTGAGCTATGGTAGTTTCAATTCCTCTTAACATGGATCCACTCTAGCAGCCACCGCTATTATCATGGGAATGAATATTTGTGGGAGAATTATTCACAGTGTGGGATGTATTTCACATCAGTGTGCAAGAAGGTGCCCAAGAAGTTATGCCACCTATGCTTTGGTGAGGAAAGAATTTTTTTTAATGAGGATAAAGGAGTTGTAAAATGACAAAAAAATGTACATCGACGTCTACACACGATGCATGAGTGAAAAAATGTATGATTTTTGAAATGGAAATAATTAAAATTTCTTATGTTTGAACATGTTTAAAAATGATTTTAACAGTTATTTTTGAATTTCATTACAAATAAACCATCATTGTTTTTCTTAACCTAAATTTATAATGATTATATGATAAATTATTATATTTATATATAATTAGTTTTATGAATATATTATAAAAGTATAACATCAACTATTGGAATATCCACATTGAATATTTTATTTAAAATATAATTTTGAAATAGATATTTTTTGAAGGAGTTAATTATAATAAACTAAAATGTATATATTTATAATAGTATCAATAGATAAATCAATCATATTAATCTATTTATAAATTTTTAACCCATATATATATATTATTTGTTGGTATTATTATAGTTATTATAGATTTGTTTGATATATCGTTATTAGATTTAGTGATAGTGATTTGATCAATATTTTAGTGACATGGAAATTTTTGTTGTTAAAAAGCATTACCAATAGAACAAATAATTTTACCAATATATATATGAATATTTGAAATCACTAATTATTTTTTAGTGACACCTTTTCATGTTTTTCATTCTTTATATTTCACTATAGAATATTTTATATTGTTTCATTCCCAAATTCAACCCTTTATAAACAATATATTCATACATTATATGATGCATGAAATTATACTATGAAATCCTTCTCTATGAAATTTAACATTCCACATATGACTCTTCTATATTAACAAAATCCATAAATTTTTATTTTTACCATAAGCATAAATGGTTTCAAATTACATACACATATATTCATGCTTTTTGAATACATTAATTAAATTTCTACACACTTATGAACATAAATTAACATCTATAATTATATATAATTCTTCCATCTATATGTGTCACCCCTATCGTTTTACTCCATGTCCATGTTTCACGAGAACACCACACACTTAATTTTTTCATCCAATTTCCACCCACTACTTCAATTAATGAAATAGATTTTATATATCATCACAATAATCCCTTATACACATATTGAATTTCACAACGTGAAAAATATCCTTTAATATTGCTAAAAAATTGTTCTAAATAACTACAATGATAAAGGGTAGGGGGAGTTCCTGTTTTATATTCTAAAAAAATGATAATGTGGGTCAATTATTCATGCCAGGAAATGAACCTATAAAGGACTCCATTTATCGATTCTTTTTTACTGATTATAAATAATATATTTATCTGAACTATATTCAGCATTGATATAGGCCTTACATCCTACATGTGCTATTAATAAAATAAGAAACCCATATTCAAAAACAAAAATTTCACAAAAATTTCAAAAATTCTATATATCATTAACTGAAATCATGAATAGAAATGTATCAAGAAATGGTATATACCAAAAAAAACTAATATTTACATTTCAATCAAATGTTTATAAATAATAAGATATAAAATTAACCAACAAATAATCAAAAACAATAATATTTTAGGTTTTGATGCTCGTGATCCCCTCTCAAAAATACTCACCCATAGTATCTCTTTCCCTGAAAAATCATCAAAACCTGACTAGAGGATTCCACCTATATTATAAAACAAGTGTTATGTTAGTAATACTATAAATTAATAAATTGAATATTAATATGAACAAACATATTAATAAAAATGTTAATATTTAATAACATGAATGATTTTGAGTCATATTAGTCACACTATTTGTCCTATTATGGTGGGATTGATTCATACATGTTATAAATGAGTTATTTATCATTGTTTTAATATAATGAAACAATATGAATGTGTTTTCTCATTTTTTATGCCACTTGTTCTTTTTGTAATTTTATTTTCAATTTATAATAAGAAAACATTAAAAGCTAAAGCATCCACACCATGGATCGTATTAAGATTATTCGGATTCCAACCTATTTTAAATTACTAATGGATCGTTTTCAAAATGTATCAAAACAATCGAATGCATTTTCTCTATATTTAGTATCTCAATTATTATTTTTTATTAAAAAGTTATTTCAATCTAGGAACACGTATTTTCAGTCATACTGATAGCTTCGTGCATCGGCTTGATATGTGACTTTTTACACTCATCCCAAATTACTTATGAATTGCTATCATAAATTATCAAGACAAATGAGGTTTGTTTTTTTCAGTGAGTGACATGATTGAAACAAATATTACGATTTTAAAAAGATAGCAAACACTTTTGGTCATAATGGTCAACCCAGGCGTCATATTGATGTGAAATTGACTTCTACACATCACATATGATTCGTGGATCATTTTATAATATATCAAAACAATCAAAATTCATTTTCAAGGATTTTAGAATGTAAAATATTTTTACATAAATATATGTCAATTTTAAATAAAATATATAGTTGGGTTATAAGAGTTACAACATGTGTTGTATTTATTTTTGGCTGATTACTACACATCAATAATGAGTAAAAAATAATTTTACTAATATATAAAAACAATTTGAATGTGTTTTAATGGTTTTCAATTTCTCACATGGTGTTTTTATTTAAATTAATGTCAATATTAAATTAAAAGAGACACATTGAGTTATATAGGCCACCCCATGAATCATATTAGGATGATTCTTGTGGATACACAATAGAAATGACTAATAGATCATTTTCCTGAAATAAAAAATGAATATGAATGCATATGATATGATTTCAGTATGTCACCTTTAATTTTTACTTAAATTAAAGTCGATTTAAAATAAAAAATAGTCACAATCATTTATATCATCCAAAAAGTGCATCATATGTATGTGTGGATTATTCCTGTATGTCATAAATATGTAATATAACATTATGTAATAACAAAAAAATCTGAATGTGTTTTCACACATTTAATTATGTCACATTTTGTTTTAACTTAAATTCAATTCAATTTAAAATAATAACAGATATATTGAGTTTCACTGACAACTTCATGCATTTTATTGAGGTTTGTATGATTCCCAAAAATTAAATAATACTAATAAATAATTTTCAAAAATTACCAATACAATATGAATGTATTTTATTGGGTTTTCAGAATGTCACTTTTTGTTTTTACATAAATTAATTTAAAATTTTAAATGAAAGAGACATTTTGAGTTATACCAACCACACCATCCAATGTATTATGGTTCATCTGATTCCAAACATATCAGAAATGACTAATAAATAATTTTCTAAAAATAATAATCCAATATGAATGTCTTTCCATGGATTCTATATTCCATTTATTGGGTTTTTACAAAAATTCCATTTTAAACAGAAAACATGCATTTTGAGTATTACTGGTTAAATCATGAGTTTGTTTAATGTGAGAATACTTCAAAGACATCAAACATGACTTATGAATCACTATCCTAATTTATCAAAACCATTAGAGAATTTTAGTTATTTGTTTTTAGTGAGTGACATGTTTATAACTAAAATGTTGATTTTATACTGATAATGGAAAATGAAATTCATACCAGTCACACCATGAATTGGATTGTGATTTGGTTGAATCCTATACAAAAAAATTGACTATATTATAATTTCCTTAATTATCAATTCAATACAAATGAGTTTTTTATTTTTCATTATGCCACATGTAGTTTATAATTATAATAATGGAAATTTCAAATAAAAAGAGGCACTGTGAGTAATGCCAGATACACCATATGCTGTATTGAGGTGAACTTGGTTCTTACAAATCACAAATGACTAATAGATCATTATTTTCAAATATAGATAAAATTAATGGGGTTTTCAATTTTTTTTGTCATTTATGTTTTTATACTAAAATGTCATTTCAAACTGGAAACACATATTTTGAATAATATTGGTCGTATCATGAATTAGATTGACATGGGAACACTTTGTACATGTCAAAAAAGTCTTATGAATTTATATAATAATTTTTCAAAACAAACAGAGCATGATTTTTCGGAATTCAGTGAATGAAACCTTTTAAACTAAAATAGAAATTTTAAACTAATAATATAAAATTTTAGTTGTACTAATCTCACCGTGTGTCGGATTGAGGTGATTTTCACTCCTACAAATCAAAAATGACTCATGGAGTTTTATCCTAAAGTATCAAAAAATAAAAATTCATTGTTTTTCTATTCATTATGGTACATGTTGTTTTTAGTAAAATTAATTTATATTTTAAATAAAAAGTGACACTTGGTGCTCTACCTTCCACACTGTGAATTCTATTGATGTTTGAATAACTCTTACACATCACACATGACTAATAAATAATTTTACAAAACTATACAAACAATCCAAATTGGATTTCTCGGTTTACAGTTTGTCACTTGATGTTTTTAAATAAATTAATGTCAATTTAAAATTAAAAGTGACACATTGATTTGTACTGGCCTCATAGTAGAAAGTATTGAGGTGCAGCTGATACCAACACATTAAAAATTAAAAATTTATTGTTGTCCAAAATTATCAAAACAATTTGAATGTGTTTTATTTGTTTTCAATATCTCACATGTTTTTTTTAAAAAAATCCATTTTAAATAAAAATAGACCCTTTGAGTCATACATGACACATCTTGTGTTACCATGCATTCCATTTGATTTCATTGTATAAATGAGAAAATTGAACTATTGACATTTATCAATTATCTTCATGTTTCCTCCAATGCCTTTACAGGAAAGTGATGGATTTGGATATTGCTGGGGTGACTAGGTTTTGGGGGAGAGTTACCATGTGGATGACATTGTCTGCAAGAGTAGATAATAATTTAATTTAGATTACTTTATTGACAAAGATAATAAATAATATTATGAATAAAAACATTATATATTAATAAAAATTACCTTAAAACCGAATTCTTGGTTGTATTCACGAATTCCTATCTCTCCATAGCTTGAGCATCTTCGAACCAACCACCTGTACTCAAAAAATGGAATCCACATATATAATAAAACAATTAAAATGTGAGTAATAATAAAAATAAGTAAATTAGAAATATATATTGAATAATCCACTTCTTTTATAGATGTCAAATCTTCATTTTATTTGGGTACATTCTACCAACATGTATGTTTCTAATTTATTTCTGATCACAACTATATGATCTTCTAAATATGAGTCTTTTCAATTGCCATTGTAGTAATACAAAAAATTGGAAAATATTCATAAATATATTAAATTAATATTTAATTGTCAACACAAATAATTTTAAGGTATTTTAGTTTTTTTATGGAATATGATATCTCTCATAAATTTAGGAATATAATAAATATAATATTTTACATTGGGATGTTTTGGACATTGTGAGGACAATTAGTAGAATAAGTAATTAGTTTTGATATGTTTTTGGATAGTGAAATATTATTATATATACCCTGATACATGTCCAATCAGAGTACTTATTTTATTTATCATCTTTATCCCAAGTCCTCATTATTGTTTTCATGATATTGATGCACCACCCGATCATAAATGAATCCTCATAAAAATTTAATATAATATATATATATTGATGTATAGTTCTAAAATGTTTGATGAAGTATATTGCATGTGGAAAAATACCATCATGTGTTTATGGTTTGTTCGATATTCACGCATTTAATCAAGAATATAAATCATTAGAGTATCAAAATTTATATGAATGACCACCCAATGTTGCATAAAAACACAAAACAAAATATGTAATGAAAGAAATAAAAATAAATTTGATATGATTTAATTTTATAGTCATACCTCTTTATTGTTGGAATTAAATAGAGTCTATCATCCAAAATTGTTCATTCAATTGAATTGAATAGACCGACCACTATTTCACACATTTTTATCATTTCTTTGTTCTATAGTGGTTATGCGAGTACTACCATGTCCAAAAAAATTTACAGGAAAATCCATCTAGTGGTTTTTCATATTTACACCTAAAAAAATATAAAATGTATTTAGTCATAATTAAAACAGTATATCGGCTTCTTGAAAATCAAATCATTATTGCATACCTCATGTACACATTTATAACAGAGCATCCTATCCATTCATAGTCAAGCATTTCAGATGCACTCTCAACACCAATGAATTCTAAAAAATTATCTCTATACATATTTTCCTCATATTCAATTATGTGATAGAGGCCATCTTTTAACATTGCGTCCACCATAAACTACAATGAAAGTAAATTTGGATATTAAATGGGTGGTGCAATGGTGCTTTTGGTAGTTATTATTGAATGATTGTTTTATCCATTAGACAGTTTTGTGATGACCTTTTTTTTCATCACATTCTCTCTATCTGTTTGAAGTAAAATTCATCAGTTCAGAAAATTTTCAAAAATTATTAATGGATTAGCTTAAAAAGTAAATTAGAAATGAATTCCTCCTTGTAGAAATGTTTTTTACATTATTTGGTGCCCATGTGATGAAGGTTCCAATAGAGTTTTTAATTATATTAATATCTTAATCAAGAATTGTAATATTACCTCTTTGTTCATCTCATGGGATATGATAGTTGACACTCTCAATTAACCAATTGGATGTTTTCTATTGTGTAACATGTAATTTCAAATATTTAACACCATATACCTCACAACATTGGTGATGGGTGGTTGTTTTTAGATATAAATCTCAGTCATTATCACCATGTAGAATATTATTACATGAATGGTATCAGTTTCTTTATAATTCACAATTTGTATAAACATTTAATAGAATATTGTGTACCTATTGAAAGTAATATTTTTTTGGGGAATGGATTGCCTCATTGTTGTGGGGGAGAGATCTACATATGGGGTTTGTTCTTGAGTTTCCTATTCTCTTTTACTCCACTCCATTAAATTCGTCATAATATCTCTCTGTAATTAGAATTATTCTTCAATGGTTGAAATTAATTATCTCAACTATTTTAATAGTTCACATTGATTTTCCTATTATTATTTTCTTCAATATATGTTCAATGTGTCACCCCAAATCCTACACCTCTGACACGGCCAAACTGTTCTGGCTGCTTCAAGGCCACTGATAATATTTGTTCATACAGAATAGGATTTGTGGTTTCTTGTGACTATGTCAGATATGAAACATAGGAAAATAAGTGATCATTGTTATGTAATAGATATTTAAGGAAAAACAGTTTTTAGTATGTAATACATACAAATGTTTCCCACAATTTTTGTGTTTTCATCTAGTAGTATCCCATCATTATGTACACCTTCCACCTTGCATAGAACATTGCATGGGATGTAAGTGGAATTGGATTTCAAGTCATAAATTTGTATTTAAATATATGAAAATATTTATTGTATTTTTTTCTGTCACATAAATTTCTTACAGTAGAATTAAAATTCATACCATTTTTTAAATTGAAGCAAACCCCATCATGGATTTTCAGTGGGAGTATGCTAGTTTTTCCGTTCGCTCCTTATTTCCAGCACTCATCAGTAGTTTCATAAATAAAAAATTGTCAATGAAATGGAAGAATAGACATACCCTCAAAATCTCCATTACTACCTACAATGTATCTAAATGTACATATCCACACGATGGATAGTAAATTAATCCCATGTTTTTATGTTATTAGGTGTGTATAGATAACCCGTGGATGTGAGTATAATATCCCTTCAACAAATTTAAGATGTTGTCTTGTTAAAATTGTGTAACATCCTATATGAATCCTTCTATAAAATATTCATAGAAACTTTTTGTGGGATTCTTCTACTATAAATTAACATTATAATGGATGATGAATACTAATTCAATGTTTAATTATTTTTTAGTAAATTATTGAAATTATATCATAATTTTACAATAATATCTTCCCATATCAATGTCTTTAACAGAAGAATAACATGGTTCCATAAATCATTATCAATTGAAACACATTTAAGAGTGATGATTCCAATATACATTTTTGAAGTGTCCATGTTTGGGTTAACATTTTATTTGTAAACATTCCACATGATGTTGAATTTGATGCCATTGACATTAGACATATTTATTTTTTATAACATTATCAATCTACGCCTCTCATATTTTTTCTACATAATTGATCCTTCATTGCCTAAAATTTCTCTAGAATCCACATCATCAATAAGTTCTTCTGGAGGGGTATCATCTTCATGTGAATATAGTCACTATACCTCTTCTATTGGAGCATCATCATGTTGAGAAACTTTTTGTTCCTCCTGAATGGGAGCACTAGCATGTGTCAAAAGCCATTCCTTTACAGTTTGAGCAACATCTGGTAGAGTGAACAATTTTCCATCATTATTGGGGGCACCTAAACATGTGGAAGTCATTATCTATAGAAGCAGTTTAAAATTTAATTTAGATTACATAAATTTTTCCACAAGTTGTTAATAAAATTAGATAACACGATATATATTATTAAAAATGTAACCTAATTATTGAACTCCATTTTTATTTTTTAATGGATGATGGGATATTAACCCTCTATAGATGACACAAATAGATTCATTGTGGTCTTCTCTGACATAAAAATTTTCATCTACATTGGGACCTCTATTAAATGATTGCAACATCCTAATTAAAGTGTCATAATCAATTGAAATTTCATCTGAACCTTCATTTTTTGTTCAATAACAGGCCAAATTACCACTTTCAGTTTTTAGAATCTAGATCGTAAAATACGTGTACAACATGTGATGCCTTTATAAATGATTCATAAATGTACCCATTCTTTTGGAAATCTATTTTCACGAATCCCAATTCATCTATTTTAACATGACTCCTATTATAAACCAACATTAATTGAAAAATATTCACATGGGATGTTTTATAATCCAACATCCATATATGTTTGATGATGCCAAAGTATAACATATTTCCATAAATTGGTTTTATGTGCTTAGAACAAGAAACATGATTCGATTTAGACTTGAGTGTATCTCCAATATTTTGTGTGGTACTGTCTTCATAAAGATCATTTGTATAGAATACATAAACATTAATTACACAACCATTATAAGATAATACATACACAATTGGTCCTCTGTATATCCATCTAAGTCATTCTATAATTACATAAATATTTTCATATGAATCCTTTAAAATGTTCTCAAAACCATCTTATAATTTTTTTATTTTGTTTATTTTATATCCAACATTAAAACATTGATGAATTAAAATTATAATAATTTCATTATGGATTTCAACATATGGGTAATACTCAAAACTGTTACACAAATCCTAAAGGTGGGACTCATATTGATATGTAATGTTGATTGTGACAATATCTCATTATGAAATTCCTCAACGTGAATGTCACCTAGTGTGACGAGATTTCGATTAACCAATTCATTCCCCAATATATAGGTATTTCTTTTAGAATTCAACAGAATCTCAATAATACAATTCTCCACAATTCAACTCTTTAGGTGACATCTATTTTTCACATACCCATTCAAAATCATCAAATATCATAAAATGGGGTACATCCATCTATAGTGTATAGAACCACATAGTCAAATCTCTATCACTACATGAACCATAAAATGTACCATCAGATCAAATAAGGTTGGCAGGAATAACATTCCCAATTAACATAATATGATGAAAATTTCTCTTTCCATAGATAGATATTTTGTTGGGTTGACAACATGGCTGCATATATCATGGAATAAGAAACATAGTTTTGTTATTGTATGATGTGAATTATTTGAAAAATCTAACATAAATAAATAGGCATTTGATCTTGCATCCAAACATGGAGGTCATGTGATTATAGTCCCTTTAACATTAAAAAGGTAATTCACACAATTTGATTAATATAAAATGAATACACCTATGGACACATTATGCCATTCAAGAGGTTTTAAACTAGATATCTATACTTCCTGGAATGTGTGTAAGCATCTCGAGGATGAAATTTTTCTTTTTCACCCTCACTAGACCCAACTCGTCTAATATTCCCATGTCATCCATGTCCAACCAAACAATAATTACATCCTCTATTTTTCTAGGTGAATTTAGCAATGTTATGATGACACTATCAAATACATATTCTTCAACCTCCATAACACAATTAATTGGCTGACATACAAACATTTCTAAAATTATAATCCTAAGAAACAAATCCCTTTTTATAACATGTTTTGGTAAGTTCTTTTCATTATGGTTTACCCAAAGTAGTGTCCATATATTTTACATTGTCCAATTGTTTACCACCTATTAATTGATATGGTGTTGTACATTATTATGAATATTCATCTAATTATTTCATATAATATTCGTACTTATGTCATCGAGGTAGAGAACTGTGATGTCATAGAAAAATGATTTTAAATGAATGTTTCAATGTAATTGATTTTGTGTCATGATCTCATATAGGAAAACCTTATGTTATTTTGATTCTATGTCCTTGAAAATTTTCATAAGAAAGAATTTCATTTATTGTAATCTTGATGTATTATCTATTCAGTCATAATCATGGTTGAATGTTATAATTTAACTTCATAACTGGCCATTTACTATGAGTGATTCGTTAAAACCCAAAATGACCCACTCCATTATAAATTACACAAGATGTGGGCTTATAAGCCAATTTTAAAATTTAGGATACTCTTGATCAATTTTATATCATTGAGGAGAGTCTGTCAAGTGAAATTGTTTGCCATGTATATTTATAGTATCTGGATGCCACTTCGACTACCTTGTAGTCTCCTCCCTTTTATATGGCCACCTAAACCTTGAAACGTTTTTAAAGTACAATACATCATTTTAGGAACAGATTTTCCTTTCATGTATCGAGAAGCACCACACATTTGGAATTCTATAAGTGATTTCTGGTCCTTTAGAAGTAGTATAGAGTCATTTTGGGAGGAAGTTATAAATAAATAGATCATACCCATCAAGCGTCGCATTCGTTTGGCATCTTATGATCGGATCAGGATATCATTATCTTCTAGGAGTATTTCATTCAATGGAGCATGTAATTCTAAAAAACTGGGGTCACCGTAAATGTTGCCTTCATTCAAATTATACAACATCACTACTACTTAAAAAGAATCATATTTAGTGGAATCACAATTTAATGGATTCTTCTAACATCTCATTATCTAGTAATACAATTTTGGGTAATCACAAAGTTCATCATCATCAATCCATGAAAATTATTAAATACGATCTTCTCCATCATTCACATTTTCAATCACATCCTTGAAACGATCTTCATCACTATCCACATTTGTAATCACATTAGACGATCTATAAAATGTAGTAATATCCCAACCACTAACTACATATGCTTTTTCACCTTGTCTATTCTACCATTTATAACTTCGATCTATTTTTGATAGATCAAGTGTTCTCCCAACTCCTCTATACTAACTGGTCTATAATAACAACTACATAAACATAAACAAAGGATTTGAAAAGTGCTATATGAATGGACTTTTCCAAACATGATGAACAATTTCAATTCATATTCAGAAAGGTTTTCCAAATGATAGGTATCAATACTATCTTTATTCATGTGCATCCCATTTAATTTGCTTTCATTAATATTTAACAAAATAAGTTCCAAAATGGGGCCTTCAAAATATAGGGCACTCAACATTTGAATGATATTTATTATTGCATTTGATTTTCATAGACTCATCCACTTAGAAGCTAACAAAAAATTCCTTATATAACTATTTATAAAATCACTCATGAAATCCCTTTAAAAAACAAAAAATTTAATCAAATGACTAATTAAAATAACATAACACATTAAAATGATACTTTTATAAAACATGATTTCAAAACATTTACATCCCTTTACAAAGTCCACCAGGTTAGTTGAACAACATATTGAATTAATCCAAATTCCATAAAAATTGTATATTCCAATTTAAAGGAATTTGAAACAATAAAATGGTATGTTGAACAAAAATAATATTTTATGAATCATTTCAAAACACTTGTATCATTTTAAAAGAGCCACTTAAGAATATTCACAATGACCTAAATCCCATGTGAATCACTTTATAAAGGACATATGAATAAAAAATAACCAACATTTTATAAAATATAATGCTATTAAAGGTTTAACATTACTATCATGAATAAATAATAGAAACCCAATATTTTAATATCGTAACACTATTTAGGATGGAATATGAAATTGATAAGGACATATGTTTCATTTATATATGTTACTTTTGAACATAATGTGACATCTCTTCAATGTAACAATCTATCATCCACTTGATGGATGATTCATGTATGACCTAATCATGATCTTTCCAATACATTACATTATAAAAAATGTTCCCCTTCATGAGGATATACATTAATAAAAAGTTAATGCACTATAGATTCTCAAACCGTCCCCATTATAAATGTTTCATTTCACATTGTGATTAAATATATTTCAAACACTTTTTAGTGTATTCCAAAAATATCTCACCATATTGATAATACGAATATGACCTCATGGAATGCACTGGTATTTCCAAATCTATGAATGGATCCGGTAAGTTTAATTTATATAAACTTAACTATCTAGACCCATAAGCAACCATAAGACCATTACAAAGTGGAACTATTAATATCATGAACCTTTATACTTCATAGTATAAGCCATACTCATTACCAATCTCATTTATGGTTATGAATGGTGTTTTCATCAACACCAAAGTAAAATCATAGAAGGATATCTCATGAGAATCAATGAAAAGTAACCATACCACATACTTGGTTAAGTCCATCTTAGTGCTAAAAATATGGATGAATCCTGGTTGTCCCTCTAGTAGTAATTGGACATTCCAAACCAATTCTAATGTGTCTAAATTAGTCATTTACTACTCTGAAATCTCATTAGTGTGGGTCTTCAGCACTACATTTTATCATACAGTCTTCCCATATATGAATTTTGGTTATTAGGTGTTGCATTGATATCAACGCCATAACTAGGAAATCAACTGGTGAGTTGTATTAATCATCACCATGAACAGGACAATGAAATGATCTTGGAAATTGGAAGCTTCATCAGAGTGTTGAAACATGTAGAGTGTCATATCATCAATTAGGACCTTATAAAATTAAAAGATGGAAGACATATTCTAAACATCGGTCCACATATTTATGAATCTATATTATAAATTACATTGTTAACCAATGATTGGGATTGGGTTTGAGTTGGTATGTATTCCCTAGTGGTGTTTTTGACATGTATTGAGTTTTTCCATTTAAGGTGCACCAAAAAAATACATATTTTTGTAGGATCTATAAGTACTTTAGTTATATTAATTGTTCTAGGTATCATTGTATTTCATTCCCTTCTATAGGAAATTCATCTCAGGCTTAATTTTTATGTGGATCAAGTACATGAACATGTTTCACGTAGTGCATGATGTGGTCAGGATAAGCCTTAAAGAATTGTTTCATCATTGATTTATTAATTTTTCCCTATTTTTCATCCTAGATCAATTCCACTGCATCTTCCTAAATCTTTTTCTCTACATACATTGATTTTCAAAAAAAAAACATTAGTGTCCTATTTTTCATTATTCTAACACTTAAAATATAATAGATAATATTTTCCATGGGTAAAGTTTGGTTGAATAGTGGATGAATATAAATTACTAGAGAGGGTAATTCCTTGGGATTATAACTAATGTTCTTTATTATCAATTTCTATAATTAAATTTATATTCCACTCCTACATCATGGACATGAAGTTTGATGAATATGGGTGACAATATGATAGTATGTGGGTGAAAGTATAAGGACCCAATCTCAAAGTTTATAAATTAGTTTAGTACTACCCAAAGAGTATACATTGATTCAATAGATATGGATCCTATAACTTTTTGTATTGATTTAATATGAGTTTCTCAATTTTTCCACGATGTGTTAATTGAAAATATAAAATTGAAGTATCCTTAGAACATACATGAAACAATCATATTCCATAATTTCATGTGAAAAATAAACAATATATTCCACTATAATTGAATAAAAATATTAAAGAAACACCCACATCACTATCTAAATGCAGTCAAAAATAATAAACCATATCAATATATAAAGAGATGATGAAAAACATTTGAAACTACACTAAAAAACATAACTACAACTTGATGGGTTATAATCTATGACTTAATCTTTATCCAAAAACGGTCTTCCCTTGGATAATCACCTAAAAAACCTATTCCTACTAAGAAAAACATCAATTATACCACAAGAAAAAAATAGGAAACCATATAGTAATAAAAAAAATGTATTTAGTGGTACTGCTAATCACGCATGATGTCCATTCTAGGTGTGAACAAAAATTAAATGAATGGAAGCCCTAATGGATTCTAAATAAAACATTACATAATCAAATTCTAGACCTAGAAGCTCATCTAAATCCTTTATTGGAAATAGAAAATTTACAGAAATGTAAATGACAATGGAATATTGTACAATTATAAAATACAAAGGAAATACTAAGAGAATTATGAGAATACTCATAGTTGTAGCACCTTGAGAGATGGGTTCAAGGAGAAGGTGTGTATTTAAAGGAGGAGGGATTCGTAGAAGAGGTGTGGTTCAGCTGCTGAGGTGTGGTACATGGATATGATAAGTTCATGACAATGGAATGGTTCATGGAGGAGGTGGTTTTCGACATGCTATATAGGAGATGTACCTAGTGGAGGTAATGTTTGCAACATATGGGGTTCGACAGTGGAAGTATGATTAATGGTGGATGATATATTCATAACTGAAAATGAGGGAAATCCCAACAGTAACATCCCTGAATTGGAATCCACTAAAATGGTTCCCCGAGATGAGTCATCATATAACCTCATGTGTGCCTCCCTGTATTCCTTAGTTTACCCACATTCATAGAGGGTCTAATAAGTCACGTGGCTAAACAGTACCTCATTATCAGAGCAATCCACAAAAAACTCGTAACAAATAGAGGAAACAATAAAAATAACCAATAAACCAGCATAACCAAACATTTACCAAATAGGTACAGACACTAATCAAATGTAACAATGTAATTCCATACAAATATTCAATGTGAAACAAACACAAAATTAAAAAAAATTCGAAACTCAGAATGGGAACAGACTTTTTGACTGGGTCCTTCTCCATGTACATCCCAACCCCAACACTACATCTCATAGTAGGGCCTTTGTACTGGTCCTAACATAAAATCAACAGATCTGCATGGGTACTCAATGGCGGCCCGAGCAGGGTGTGAGTAAAAAACTTAGTAGGCCACTAACAATATTTTCTAGAACATATCCATTATAATAGATAGTTCCTATAAGTACAAAATAAATAGGATGTAAGAAAGAGATGGTTTGGGTGTAATTGGTTAAAAATGTTCATTAATTTAATGGGTATCATTTATCCTGGTTTCATATCATATATCAACTTCATTACATAAGCCATATGGGTCACATGTTCCATGGGATAGGCATATATATCATCTACGCAAGGGTCTAAGGAAATAAATAACAAGTATTATGGAAGATTGTCAAGTAACTATCTCACCAGGGATCCATATATCACATCAACACATTGCCCTCATGTTGAAGCCTCAGTATCGGTGGAATGCACTCGTTAGGGGAATAACGTCTTTTCCCCAGTTTCGATCCAATGCATGTTGGTGTGGAGTTTAGGGATTTATTCTAACTCAACCCATGGGAGTAGAACCTCAAGTAAATACCATAGTCTAAAAATCCATGTGTACATGCTTATTTATCATCCACCACAAAACACCATACATAACACACCAAAGAATATTTAATTCCATCGGATATCACAATGAAAAACAAAACATGGGAATTAATACTATTCCCTTACCCATTAATACATTTACCATTTACCATTCATGTCCATTTATATAAATTACCATTCTTATACATTATCCAATTAGGTGTGACCAACAACACCTATTACCTTTCCAAATTCATCATTGACTAATAATTATACCATTTACCCCATATATAATTTCACAAGAATTTAATCACTAATTAATTTCAAGTACATTTCTCACATCACATAACATGATCACTTTCCTACATTCAATTATTCAGGTGTACCACCTAATTCTCATGTATTGACCCATTTTCAAAATTCACGCATTCCCTTAATATATCCATTTATCACAATCCCCATTTCCAATTCCATTACATAATTTTCTATTCACCAATTATCATTCCCTAATCCCTTAAAGTATTTCTATCCAAATTAATGAAACATCCGAAATAATCTATTCATCTCAATTACCCATTTTCATGTCATTCCAACAAAATTTATGACTTTATCAACTTATGAATATTTATCATTATTCCATTTATAACTAAATCATCTATTAAAACAAATTCTTCAAGGATTCCATGATATTTTTTTAGAAACTCATCACATAACCCTACACCACTCTAGGTCTGGGTTTGTCAGTGCACAATGTGGGTGGCCTTAAAATATTCAAGTCCTAATCTAAGCATACCATGAGGATTGTGAGGGTTTAAATGGGTCACATAGATGACCATTTTTATGTAAAACACCAATGAATCCAAAAACACAAGTATGGAAAATGAAGAACACAAGCTTCTATTCGCACATCTAAAATAAAACAATGGGATAATACTTCAAGAACACCTACTTGAAATCCTATGATTTACACACTCATAACCATGACCTTAGATCTGAATTCAAGAACCCCTTTGAGACCCAACCTAGGTTCCACTGATATAAAATTGGAGTTATAGCTTCATATGAAGATGGGGGAAAATGCAATCTCTAATCCAAAAAATAGAAATGTGGAGGGGATTAGACTTACATGAGGATTTGATCCACATCAAAAAGTGCTTCAAACCACCTTGAATTATTGGAAAAAAAATAAATTGGAAGCATGGGTAGTCCAAGTTCATCCCTAGGGTTTTGGGGGATAAAAATGAGGACAACACTCTGTTGGTTTTTAAAATCCTAGGGTGGAATTGTTGTAATTTTTTCGAAGATTCTATATCCCATGGTTTACTCGACTGGTTTTCAAAACTAAACACAATCCGTACAAAAGTTACAGCTCGAAATCCCCCCCTTCGCATGGTTTCATGTAAATTCAGAATGGTTTTCCTAACCAGGCGTATGCCTTTTTTTCTTGTGGCATGGTTACCTAGGATGCTCCTCATGATTTTCACTCACCTTGTGAATAACCTGAAACATGCCTATGAACCCCATTTTTCTTCAACTTTTGTGTCCCAAACCCACAGAACACCCCCATAAGTTTTCATGATCTTTGGGATCCATTTATTTATCCCAAAATGGAGAAACCAAAACAAAACATAAATAAAAACATACATTAAGAAGAACTGGGTTCGTACAACCTCCCCACCTTATAACATCTCACCCTCGAGCTGCTCTTCAGTGCATCACAAACATCTATAAAAAGATATCATTACACAAGTTATTTGTATCCTTTCAATTAAATAGTTTCTAGTTCACATCACAAGGATCACCAAAAATGTATCAAGGGATGAGACTTGTCCCACCATTCCTTACCCCAACACTTACCAGCAACTCTCCAAGGATGATTCTATTCCATCCACAACCAACCACTAGAACATCACAGAGAAAATTTAGACAATAGTTCCGGACTCTCCATACATGGAAACATCCTAAAAAACATCATTTCATCATGGAGGAAACCATATATCACCTCATCAGCCTGATACACTACACAAATCATGACCCAAATCACTTGGATTGATTATTCTATTCCTCCCACTCTAATAGTGACAATCATAGTATCACCCAGAAGAAACATTTGATTATTCTTACAAACTTTCCTGAAGATCTCATCCCACAATAGACATCCAAATGCAACTCAAAACTCTCATCTACTTGACCAGTTCAACCTTGCCAAAGTTCTCTACCAGGGATAACACAATTTAATGATGATAACCCAAGTCCTTTAGACCGAAAACTATGATCTCATCACCAACCAACCAATTAAATAGTATTGTTATTTTCACCATTTTTGGGTACATGTCACCTTAACCATAAAACAAGGACCACAAGAACTCAACCTATATTTTCCATCATCGAATAGGTTCAAATTCATTGTGCCCACGATTCCATAGGATCATTTCCCACATTGACATCTAGATTCACTGTCCAAATAATTTAGAAAAAAATTCCTAAACTGCTCATTTAAAGTCTACGGTCAATATAAACACACTGAGGTAAAACTTCATTTCAAAAAGTTTCATTCTTCCACAACATCATCCCAGAGGTGGTTCACTGGCACCAAATCTGTTCATGTTAAAAATCTGAGTTCGGAACTCACCAAATTGGATTTTCCAAGAAAACACACCTTCCACTGAGTGTACACTACCACATTCACACCTCCCCAATGTGTTTACTATCTTGAAGCCTGTCATTATCATCCCATGCACACATTGTGGTTATTTCCTTATTTTATGTAGAATTCCTTCATCACAACACTACCACCATCCAAAATGTCATCGTCTTCACCAATGTCATATCACCACATCCCATGGCCAATGTTCACACCACATCCATACATTCCAAAACCACATCAGGTAAAATTAATTGATTCTAACACTAATATTTCATGAACTTATAGAACCCCTACTTCTCGTGCCTCAACATGTTGTCATATCCAACCACATCGTCCTTTGACAGCAACACAAACATCAAAATATTATCATGGAACCACAATGAGCATGAAGCTAACACTTGGCTCATCAGTCACCACATCCATGGCCCACATTTCTCTATGAGGAACTTATCATGAACCTCATAGGTTCTTCATTTGTACCTTAGTTCCACTACATCAATCTGATACCCTCTTCTCAAAATGAATCCCTAATTTATCACTCCCCACCGTAGGAGTGTTGTTACCACTGCTCACAAGAGGGATTTCAACCACCACATCTTTTACATGATCAGAATTCATACACCAAATATAGGAATGGCTATCCATATTTTCCCAAAATATTAAAACGAAGGTCACCCAGTGTGTGTTCCCCTGCTTCCTTGAATAGAAACCATGACATCTATCTCCATTCGGTTCATCTTGAGGATCCCACCTAGAACCATAAGTGGTGCACCTTCCACTATCATGCTCCACATATACTATTTTGATGTGTGTAACCTCCCTGATATCCATTATTCATCCAACCAAATTTCTTTCTGTTGTCATGAGGAATATAATCTCAAAATACATGAGATTATATCAAGATATGCGGCATGGTAGTCACTAGATGGTGTATGTCATGATGTTGTCGAAGAACACCACACCACTAATTTATCCATACTAACAATTTCATCTATGTGACCACCCTTACCATGAGTGTCACCATGGAGTAAAATCATATAATGAAACTCCATCCACCATAGCCTCTTCCACTCGAAATCATCCTCATGCCTCTATAAATAATCATTCATATAGGTGAGTAACGAATTTATACGCCATGACCCTTCATAACAACCTCAACTCTTATATCAAAACTAGGGTTTACATATGAAGGAACCGAGAAAAACAAATACCAGCAACCTTCCCAGTTATCCCTCAAGGCCAAACCTGCACCATGGGGATCTCAGAGTCCCACTGCCTAATCCCAAAACATCAACATTCTTGACACATGCCCAAAAGCGCTTGAGACCCCGTCTAAGCTCTCTCCTAGGTCACCTCAATGGTTTAATGACATCAACTCCCTAGACTAAATTCAGAACTACGAAAAAAATTGTTCCTCTCTCCAAACCATACTTATGATGACATGAATTATGTAATGATCGTGAATGGAACACTCACTTCCATTCTGATATGTCTAAAACACAATTAACCATGTACTCTAGGATCCCCTCCATTAGTGTACACATTCATCAGCACTAAGAATAAAACATCATCTCCGAGATTCATGACATAACTCACATGGTCTCTCCAGGCAAGGTCACCAAGACCTCAGAACCATTCAAAGGGTCTAGCATGTAATACGTATTGTTACGAACCATGTGAGTTCTCTCACTCACATTACCAGACAAAAACTCAAAACCCAAGGGCCATAACCCTATTAAAAGATCCATAAACACACCACCTATGCCACATCACTTCTGGAAAGGCCCTAGAATAAAAATTCAAATTCTCAAACTAGATCACTCTCATTACCCCATCACACACATAAATAGGTCCAAGTGTTATTAAAAATGGATACCCACTATTGAAACCAAACATTCTCATTCCCAACATGTCATTCACTGAACACTTCATAGAATAACCAAGATAATTTAGCCATAGATTGAAAGATCCCACATGGTCATCCTTAAACTAAACATTCTTCAAAATCTACCCAATAGTCAACATCACACTTTGAGAACTACCCTTCAACATACCTACTGCGGTCATGGATATTATGGGGTAACCTGTTCACATAATTGCAAGTCATTCGTCAACAAATCTTCAAACCATTTCATCATTTACATCAATATTAATTCCCACTTAGGCATATTTTTAGTATCAAAACATGTTACAATCACAATTTCAACTCATTGATCATTTCATGGAAAAACATCATTAATAATTTTACCATCATTATGAAACCCTTTTCCATCTATGCACCAAAACACCCTTTACGACCAATCACATCCCCAAATATTAACCATGTCACAAAATTTATTTATAAAACATATTCTGTAATTATTTATTTTCATTATTTTAATTCACCACTTACATTAAAATTATTATGAATAATTTTATTCAAAATTATCATGAATGTAACATGAATTCTACTTTCTATGCCCCGCACACCCATCCCGTGTGTGTGCCTATAACAATGCATGTTGCTTACATACATAGGGGACTTATATGATTCACGAATGCACAACCTCATGTCATTATGGAAATGATCCATATATAATAATTTAGTCAAATAATAAAATATATGAATCTCCCTATAGTGAAGTATCATTCAACAAAAACAACACACATCCAGAACAATAATTCCCACAAAGAATGACTTGTGTTATCCTCATACATGGGTTAGCTACTCCCAAACCTGAGATTATTACCAAGTCTTGACACGTCCTAATATCATGTATTCTATCACCAAATAATATGACAGGAAATATTACTCCTCTGATACCACATTGGAAGGTCCCCAACCTAGATGCTCTTAAACCTATGCTACGAGCTGAGTTGTCACATAACCTCAAGCGTGCCTCCCAATACGCCAGAGGATTACCACTAGATGAGAGGGTCAAATAAGTCACATGGAGAGTAAATACCCTCTTTATTAGAGTAAGTAACATCATAACACAGTATAAATAGAATTAAAAATACGAACAACCAACAAACATGAAAAACCAAATATTTCCCAAACTAGTAAAAAAATAAAATATAGTAATGTCATGTAGTACCTATAGTGAAACTGACTGAAACACAAAATAAATGTAATAGACAAACTCTAAATGGATCTATAATGAATTTCTAGGTCCTTCTCCATGAACATCCAGATACCAACTCAACATCTCACAGTAGGGCCTCAACCCTTGTCAAAACCTTCAATCAAGAGATTTTCTCGGGTACCCGACAGCCGCATGATCCAGATGTGAGTAAAAAACTCAGTAGGCCACCACCAATGATATCTACACCATATCCTATATAATAGAGAGTGCAATAAATTTCCTAATAAAAGAAATTTAGGAAAGGGAAATTTCAGGTTCCATTAGTTAACAATGTTCATTTAATTTATTGATAGCATTTATCCGAATTCTGTTTCTTATACCATCTTCATTACATAAGTCGAATTGATGACATATTCAATGGTTTAGGTATAAATATCATATACACAAGGGTCTAATTCAATCAATCAAAAGGTATATAGAGAAAACTTCAAGTCCCTATCTCGCTAGGGATCCATAAATCACATCAACGCAATATCATCTCCTCGAAGACTCTGTCTAGATAGAATGAGACCATTAGGGTATCAAATACTCCATCGCCTTCCCTAACCCATGAATTTTGGGATGGTGTTTGGAGCCTCAGGCTAACTCAACCCACTAGCGTAGATCCTCAAATCAATTCCCGACTCTACTTATCTATGTGTACATGCTTCATTATCATCCACCACAAAACACCATACATAACACAACCAAGAATATTTAATTCCAATGGATATCACAATGAATAACATAGCATTTGAATTAATAATATTCCATAACCCATTAACACATTCCCATTTTAACATTCATTCCCATTTACTCAAATTTCCATTCACATGCCATGATCCGTTAGGTGTGTTCAACAATGCATATAACTTAGGCAAATTCGACACTGAAAATTCATTATCCCATTTATCCCACATATCATTTCCCATGAACTCACCCACTTATTAATTTCATGTACATTTCTCATATCACATAATACAACCCCATTACTACATTCAATCATTTAGATGTATTACCACATTCTCGTGTATTAACCCATTTCAACAATTCATCCATTCCCTTAATATATCTGGTCAACACATTCCCCATTTCCATTCCATAACCCAATTGAAAGTTCACCTTTAACGTGACCTAATCCCATAAAGTATTTCTATCCAAATTCAAGAAATAACTGAAATAATATCATCCACACAATTACCAATTTTCATGTCATTCAAACAACCCTTATTCCTTTATAACCTATGAAATATTAATCATTATTACATTTATATCTTAATCATCCTTTTATACATACTCAAAATGGTTTCCAAATTATTATTTAGAAACACATCACTTAACCTGATCCCACTCTAGCTTCAGGATAGCCAGTTCACCCCTTTGGTGTCCCTAAAATGGTTATGTCCTCCCACACCCATCCCACAGGGATTGTGAGGGTTTACATTGGTCAATTAGATACACCTTTTTAACAATAAATCCAACGAAACCCATAACACAGGTAAAGAGATACAATAATACAAGCTTTAATGAACACTTCTAAAAAACTATGGGACAATACTTGTAGACCAGCTACTTAAAATCCGTGATGAAAATGCTCTTAACCATGTCCTTATATCTGATTTAAAGCATTCTGTGAATCCCCAACCTAGGTTCCACTGAAAATAGGGATATATAGGTTCAAAAAAAAATATGGGGAAACCAAAAACCCTATCATGAAAAAGTGAACGGAGGAGAGGATTAGGATTAAACGGTGATTTGATCCACAACCAACGGTGAATCAAACAGCCATGAATCAAAGGAGAACCACCTCTTAGAAGCTTGGGTCATAAAAGTTCCCACTAGGGTTGTGGGGGGTAAATGAAGGAGAAATACGAGTTTGGTTATGAAATCTCAGGGTTCAATTTTTTTATTTTTTCACTGTTTCAGGGTTGCACATTTTACCAGCATTGTTTTCCAAACCATGCAGAAGATTCTTCCCAAAATCACCCACTTTGCACAGTTTTCTAGAATTTCCGCTCGGTTTTCTTAACTATGCACAATCCCTGTGAAAGCCTCTATCCTTGGAAGCAGGTTTACCAAGGATTCTCCGCACAGTTTTCCCTAACCATGCACAAACCTTGAAACATGGCCAGTAACCCCCTTTTTCATCTTCTTTTAAGTCCCAAACCCCCAATAACACCACTGAAAATTCTCATAAACATTGGGAAACAATTTATTAGGATATATAGGAGATGAAAAACCAAAAAATAATCCAAAACATACCATAAGAAGATCTAGGATCTTATAAAAACCGCATGAGTTAGTAGTAGTGGATGGGGAGGAGGGATTTGCGGCAACGGTGGCAAGGGAGGATTTGGTGGTAGAGGATGGAAAGGAGGAGTAGGTGAGGACAAAAGATTTCGACTTCATTGAGAGCATGAGTCATGCGATATGAGGAGGAAATTGTTAGAGTCTGTTTATAAAATTTGATAAAACTTTTATCAGTGATAGTTAAATAGTGCATATAATGGGTTTTTTTATTAACGCTAAAATAGAAATAGATTATATTGCAGGCCTTTATCAATATTTTTTGGCACTGATAATGTTCAATCTTTATCTGCGCTAAAAAACAACCTATAAAACTATAATGATAATAAATTATTTATAAATTATATATAATTATAATATTATATATATTATATATATATATTTATTTATGTATAATAATACGTATAAATAAATAAATATTTAATTACATTACATTTTTATTTAATATATATTTATTTATAATTATAAATTTATAATAAATATATTTTTAATATTTATATTTAAATATAATTAATATCAATATTAATATTTAATAATTATTTGAATGTATCTATATTAATTTAGAATTATATTTTTTTATATTTATAATAATTTTATAAATATTTAATTACATTAAATATATACATATATAATACATATTTAAAGAAAATATATATGTATAACATATATATTTTAATTATATTCATAAATAAATAAATATATATATATATATATACTTATGAAATTTAAATCAATATATAAAATAAATATATATGTTAAAGTTCTATCATTATTTAAATAAATATAGAATTATATTTAAATAACTATGAAATTATAATAAAAATATTTATTATATTAATAATTATATATATATATACTTCAAGGGGGGTTGTATTGTTTTCACAACTCATTCAGGGACATTGATGCTTGATGATAAAGAAGACATTCAAGTGGATGTAGAAGATATCTACGACCATTGTGATTTGTATTCATTTAAACTTCCCCCTCCCAATTCTCCATCACCATCGTGGGGGTGTTGGATTAGATCCCCAGATTTGGTTTCCCAACTTTAAATTTTCATTGTATATAAGGATTTATTTTCCTAAAGATTTTTTTTGGCTTACCTTATTTTACAAATTCATTATCTTATTTTGGAAATCATAATGGATATTTTATGAACAATTGGAATATAATATATATTTTTAAATATGTTTCATTATTAATATAACATTTTTTTGAATGTTTGAGAAAATTAATTTTAAAAACCAACCCAAAATAATATAATTTATTATAAAAATAATAATTAATTTAAAATATAAAGGTAATTTTATCACACTATTAAAAATATAAAACAAAATTATGTAAAAAAAATTCAATATTAAAAATTGATTTTGAAAAAAAAATAACAGGGGTGTATTTCACGGTACCAGTATGTAAGTAGGATGATCCAATTATATCTTCTATTTATTATTTTTCTTCTCCTTAAAACAATACTTATTGCATTCTATAACGATAAATGTATTTATAATAAATAACTGACAATAAAAATGTTAAAAATATAACTATTATTTTATAAATACATTATACAACATAGAAATTGAAAACTATAAAAAACACCACATATAAATAAATATATATATATATATATATTCAAAAAATATAAATTTTTTTATACTATATACAAATAATATTTATAAAAGTATGAATATCTAAAAATAGGACAACTCATAATAATATACAGAATCCCAGAAGAGTAGGGAAACATGTGTATCATATTAACGATTCACCAAATCTATTTTCACTATAAAAAATTCATGGATGAGCCACCCTCAATATTTCTCATACTATGCGACCTAACCATCCATTTCCACACACATACTTCATAGATCCTTCACAATGGATAAAGATTATCCATCTTATTATAAATAATCACTAATCAACTTCAATAAATAAATATTATAGCTCAATAATATCTATAAGTCATTTAGTAATTCACATTAATAATATATTTAATATATAGTGATATAATATAAGGTGTTCTTTAGAAAATATTCCGAAATTATTTTTTAATTATTGTGGCGGTGGATGTGTATAACTGTGAAAATGGCTAATTCCAATGAAAAATGAAGTACTGTTGGCAAGAAAACGGGTGGGAACTAATTGATCTGGTACTCAAACCCCTACCGCCCAATTTCTAATTATATTTATATATAGACACACAAACACACACTTCTAAAGATATGGATTTTAAAAGTGCTAGAAATGTCCATTTAGAGTGATAAAAAGAGTGATGTTAATATCATAAAATTAAAATGGGGTCACATTTATCTGTGCTAAAAAATGATATGATAAAAACCTCTTTTCAAAATGCAAAAAAAAAACTAATAAATGGGTTATTTAATTAGAAAATGAAAAAGAATTGATAAAAGGGTCCTTTATCATCGTTTTTTAGAGATGATAAAAGGCCACTTTTATCATTGCTTTTTTAAAAGCAATGATAATGGTTTAAATGATATATATATATATATATATATATATATATATATATATTCGGCAAAATGGAGGAGGGTTTTAACAACACTCCTTTAAAATAGCACTGCCTACCCCCACACACCCCTACCACCCTAGCACACCCCAACCACACCATTTAACAATGCTAGCACATCATTTCACCACCAGACTTGACCCTACCACCCAATGACACACTAGTCACACCATTTAACATCGCTAGCACAACCCATCACCACCAAGTGCATTGCTACCTCACAAACGATTCAATCTTGAGTCCTCCCACTATGGGGTAGGAACAATTACCACTCTTCTATTTTACATTACATTAAATTTAATGATATATATATATATATATATATTATGTTATATTTATTCCTACATTAAAATATATTTTTTTATATTAAAATATATATTTAGTTATATATATATATATTATCATATATTAATATATATATATATACATTTAATGTTAGATTTTTAATATTTATACGTCTATATATTTATTCAAATATTAATATATATATAGTTATATACTTTTTGTTATATTTTATTATCTGTATAATTATCGGTATATTAATATATATTTATATTAACAAATATATATTTATAATATAGTATATATATTATGTTATAAAGTATATATATATATATATTCATATATTAATATATATATATATACATGTATATTTAAATTCATATATTTATAAATATATATTTATATATACATATACATATATTCTTATATCAATATATATTTATATCTATCTATTTATATATAATTAGTTAGAATATTTTATCATTATATTTATTTGTAGATTAATATATATGAATATAAACATATATATATTTATATTTATATTAAAATATATATTTAGTTATATTAATATATATATATATATATATATATATGTATAAATATTCATTTATTAATATATATATATATACTCACAAATATAGTTATATTTAAAATTCTAAATATCCATATATATATATATATTGTTATATTAATTTATAATTATTTCTAACAATATATATATTTAGTTATATTTTTATTTGTATATTTATTTATAAATTAAAATATATTTATATTAGTATATATATATTTATATTAAAATATATATTTCTTTATATTATTATATACATATATTCATATATTAATAAATATATATATATATATATATATGTATATGTATTGTTATATTTATATATTTACATATCAATATATTAATTTGTATATTAATATATATTTATACCTATCTATTTATAAATATTTACTTATATTTTTTTATCTATATATTTATTCCTATATTAATATATATCAGTTTGTTAAAAAAACACACACAAATACACACACACACACTCATGTTATATAGTTGTAGAAATATGCATATATATTTATTTCATATTAAATGGATATTGATTTTTATTTAGATAACGATTATATATTGTAAAATATATCTTATATGTAAATAAGTTGAATTATTTATTTATAAAATTAATTTTTTTATATGTGAATATTTAACAAAATAGGTATGTATTGTTATATATTGGATTATAAATAACAATAAATTGTGAAAAATGACAATATTTCAAATCCATAATATCAATATGAATGTAATCCCTCAAAAAAATTCATTCCCCCCCTAAAAATGGCACAGGGTCCCGTTGAAATGAAGCACAAATTTCAACGACTGTTTAAAACTCAAGGTGTCATTACTAAAAACAAAGTTTTCCTATCATTCTAGGAAATTTTTACCTCACAATATCTTAAAAGAGGATCCATTATGTCACCATCTCATAGAGAACATTGCAATCTATGATTTGATATGTTTTAGAGCTCAAATAGACATTTGGATCAAATGTTATGGCCATTTAATGATTGAGCTCTGTTTTAATCATATTTTAGATCTTTTATTAGGTTTTCTATTTTTTGTCATCAAATTATTATTAAATGACAACTTCTCAATGATAATTTGAAAATTATTAATTGATATTTTCTAAAACATTTAATAATCAAAATTTACTGCATAAATTGTTTATTAAGTGTAAATATCTATTTATATGTGTCTAAACATATTTAAAATATATATATTAGATTTAAATAAATAAAAATATAATTATATATTCAATTTTATTTTATAGAAATATTTTCTTAAATATTCCCATTATTATCTGCAGTTAAAAAACACTGATGAATACCACCCTTAATCAGTGTTGATAAAGGGGTCCCCTTTAACAACACATTATATTTACCGCTGATAAAACAAATCACTTCCCTTGCCCCGTATTGTGGTAGTGATGTATATATTTACTAATATATATATACATATATATATATATTATTAATAAATATATTTACATAAATGTATATTTCAATGCATTAAAACATTATTGTTGTGAATCATTGAACAAAAACTCGATTATTTTTAAATAAAGTGGTGGGAAATGTAAATGAATTTTTTATATAATATTCATAGAATTGTGATTGGGTCTCAATAATTAAAGTGGGATAAATTATATATTCATATTTAAAAATATACATTCATTTTATGATTCAAGGAGGAGGATCATATGGGTTAATTTGATTATCTTGTTAATCTTGTTAAAATTTTTCATATATTGTTGTTGAACTATTTCTCGAATAATTTGTGTAGTGCATCACTATTATAAAATGATGGTTTAGGGTAAAACAGAAAAATGGTGTATCTGGGATGGGGTATTTTCCAATGGTACCCATAACAAATTTCTCATCATCATAAAGTGTGTCATAAAATGAAGCTTTTATGACGGGCCGAATCAGAAAATATTTTTATTGAAAACTCTTTTTACATAACCACAAAATTCCTTCATACATAGCATTGCATGGGATTACCGGAGGACATACATAATAAAAGGGTGAGCTAAAAGGCCTATTAAGGGAATAAACATTTCATTATATGAGGAACACAACATATGTTAGTCAATAGTAATTTCAATAGAGCATAAAATAAAAATGAACATGAAGTCATGATAAAACATGATATTCATAACATAATAATGTGTCAACACCATACAAAATGTAATTATAATGAGCCAAATCTTATTTCATATGGAATAACATGAGTAATCCATCATTCCACAAGAATTAGCATGAGTAGACCCTCATTTCAAATGATTTAGCAAGAGTAAACAATCATTTGAATTGAAATACCATGATACTAAACATTACCCAATGCATTGAAGCACTATCAGGTCCCACACATCATAATCATTTCACTTTCTTGTATTAGTGTGCCAAATATATTTTATAACAATGATTCATTAAACATCATAATTTATTCCACAATCAAATAATGTGGAATACAAAAACGTATTTGACAAATCAATATGTACATCATCATAATGGTGAATATAATTGATATAAAAATGATTCTGGTATTCACTACATGATGATCTAGGCATGAGAAATCATGGAGCAATTTTGGCATCATAACAACGTCAAATATAAATCCATAAAGTGGGTTAATGATAGATAAATCTATATATCATCATTTATACATGAAATGAAAATTATGTTGATCATGGTAAATAATATCCAAACATATAATATTTAATTCAAGATGTATAATATAAAATAAATTCATTAATGGAAATTATATTAATTAAATCCCATATGAAATTTCAGCATGGAAACAAGTGTACACTAGAGTGGTGAATGAGAGGGAAATGGATATATCATTATTAAAACATAATAAGAGATGTATGGGGGAGGATATAATATATACATCATCAATTTTTATTTAAAATAGAATGGTGTAACAATACAATGTTACGTGATAAAAAATTGAGAAAGGAAGGAACCTTTAGAAACTTTCTGCATACTAAAAGCGCAGGTAATGGTCCATGTGGGGGAGAATAAATGATACCTCATTGAAAGACCATAAAATAGACTGTATGTAAATTATTATAAAAGTAGGAAAATATAATCAATTGAAATTAAAATGTCAAATTTCAAAAAGGGTATTATAATTGGAAGGATGAGAGGAAGGTGAGAATCCCTTAATAAATTTCAATATGGTAACAGGTGTATATAAACGTTCATTGTTGGATTAAAGAGATTTTAATGGAAGGTATTCTTAAATATAAATTAAATGGAATTTAATTTGAGTATTTACAATCTTATCCCAATATATTTATATTTGAATTAAAATACATATCAAAAAAAGAAGTTTTTGATAAAAGTGGAGATTGGAAGATCCCTTACTTGGATGTATAATCCCAAAGGCTTGGGAGAGGAATATTGGGAGCAAGGGAGAACATTGGGAGGACTGTTGGGAGAAATAGGAAGAGATTTTTTGGGCATTAAAGCAGTTTAGTGAAGTGAAATGTGATCATGATTGGGTTTATATAGGAAAGGCGTGGGAATTCATTATTATTTTGGTTTTGGAACCTACACACTAAAATATTCAAAACCACAAACCATCCCATGGTTTATCCCATGGTTTTTGGAAAATGGTATTGGTATAAATTTTTTTATATGGATAAGGGTCGAAGATATTAAAATATTTCCCCTTATTATTTTGTGGTTATTCGTACTTTCAAAAAATAATTTTAAAAATGTAATAAATGTAATTATACACAGAGAATTCACTAAATCATTGTAAAATAAAACATATATAATATAAAATCATATAATTTTAAAGTTAAAAGAGATATATTTTTAGTATATTTATTATTTAATATTATTAAATTTCTATTGGAACATTATGACATCATAAAACACATTATATAATTTTATGGTATTTAATTTTGACCAAAAAAAATTATACAAACTCAGAAAATGATGAAAAATTCACCATTTGATAATTTCATCTTCTTGATTCCAATATAACCATTTAATCTGAAAAACTATAATCATGAGAATTCTCACATATAAAAAAAGTTTATTAAAAAATGATTAGTTTTCGGAAAAATTGTTTTTAAACCATAATTAAATTACATTGTACTTCATAAAAATTATATGATCATTTATATGCAATAAAATTAATTTAAGGAAAGTATTTTAGTAAAATATTATTTATCTAAAAAATCAATTAATTCACCTAAATAGATTTCTTGTCTAAATATGAAGATTATTCAAAAATACTTTTTGTGTGTTAAGAATAATTTAAAAAGTAATAATAAAATGATGAATTCTTATTAATTATTATATAAAAAATTAATGTACATAATAATAATGGTTAGGTCCTTTTACATATCAATTTATTACACCATAAAAAACCATAATAGTTAGGTGTGAGATGATGGGTCTTTCATGGAGCTATTTGGTGAACCTGGTTTGGTTCGTGTTATATATTAGCTTTAACTTCTCCCATTAATGGTTTTGATCATAGTTACATTTTTTGATATCGGTTTAGGCAATGTCTAGGTAAATTCACATAAATGATATCTCATATAGAATCATTGAAAATTGAGGTTCATATGGCACAATTATACAAGTAGAGTCCAATGAAAATTCTATCGAATTAATTCTCTGTTTCATTTCTATTTCGAAAACATGATTGTAATGTTAAATTTATTATTGTTTCCAATTATACAACAGTGTCATAACCTTCGAAAATGTATAGTAAAATTTTAATTAATCCTTATATAGTTTTAATGAATTGGACACAATAAAAAACAAATTTTTAGGAAAAAAAATGTTATTCAAATGTTTGGGTCATTTCATTCTTCCCCCTTAAAAAATTTCTTCCTCAAAATATTATTTAACATATAGGGTTGAAAAAAATTTAGGTTACCTATCCTTCATCAAATCAATGAACACTTTATAATTTCTTATAAGAATTTTATTTAATTATAAAGGGATCATGCATCACAATGGTACCTCCAGTTATTTTCAAAATCATATACTTCCTTTAGATAAAAGCACTTGAAGTGCCTTGGATTATATCGATGGAAGCATAGATAAGTCATTAAAAATTTATTTCTTATATATAATAATGAAATATCATATAGAAATTTGTTTTAATAAAAATTTATTATGTATTTTTCACTAAATATTTCAAAAGTGGTTTTGGTATATCATTATTAGTATTTCCCCAATGACAACAATCTATAATTTCATACATATAAGCTGCTCAGAGGTCTCCCACATTTATAGAATCTAGAAAATAATTTAGTGCATCCTAAATTTTGAATAAGGAGAATAATTAGAGAATAAAAATATTTTCATGAACCCTCTAAAAAAGGTGTTCAACTCCTGGGTCGACATTGTGAAAAGTGAGACAATGACCCCTGAGTTCCACATCCTTTCGGCCTTGGGTTGGAGACTAGAACAAAGGGTATTTTAAACACCCAAATGGGAGGCATTACCCTCTAGGAGAACACGTGGAAAATAATGATATAAGACATACAGAGACAAACTCAAACTCAAACTACAATATAAATTAAATTCCATGCGAACAGATTCAATTTCATGCAAAACTACTACCATTGAATGGAAAAACTGCAAGTACCAAGAGAAAGTAAAAACAACAGAAACCACGAAGCTCGAACAGCACCAATAACCCCATGGTTGTAGTAACTATCTGGATCTCCCACCTTCTACATGTATCATAAAAACAATTAATTTATACATATGGTGAGTATAACAATATAATCATTAGGATCCTCCCCAGAGCCTCTGGTGAAAATATTAAGAAAGCATGCCAAAGCACATTGGAAAACAATTTAAAGTAACTCATCACCTAAATAGATATACAATGTTCCAATACTCATCATTTATACTCTAACCAAGTATCAAATACAATATTATATAATATAATAATGAATATAAATGGTCCACACAACTACATCCCAGATAGATTGCCTCTTTTCCCAAACATCGTGCGTCCTCAGCATCTCTCTCCAAAAATGTTTTCCCGCATACACCTAGGAGAATCATAAAAATATGTACCACGTGCATCAAAACCATCACATCCACATAATAAAAGGATCCAGGTTATTTTTAAAATCCACAGCAGCTCACATATCTTGTATCATACGTAAGGTATTAAAACTCGAGCCATAATATCCCATACATCGAGTAAGGATCCTCAACCCATTTCATACCATACATGTTACATCTATAGTAGTCCAAAGAAAAATATTTCAGGACTATAATTGTTTGAATAACCAAATTACATTTCATCCCTCTACACACACATATGGGGAAAACTAAACACTATGCCTAACAACACATGTAACTACAAAGTGAAGATAGGTGGGCCAAGGGTGTAGTCGGGCATCTTTCCTCCCACTAGAATGTTGTGGAAAACAACCCCCAGGGATCAGAATCCTTGGGGTGTCAGTTTACCTAAGTAAGAGGGTGGATTCGAGTATAGAAACATATAATGTAAAGAATATACAATAGCTCACAAGCACACTATGGGAATAACCTAGTCTTAGTCTCAACTGCAGCTAACGTCTCTCTGACTCCTGACTTCCACTTTTATGACTAAGTATACTATAATCACACAACCATATAAATAGAATTATTACATTACTTCATTAATATTTTATCTGATGAACATTTAATTTATTATTTCCTTAAATAATAATTATCCATAAAAAATTCAACATTATATTTCCTTAGCATCACACCCAATGTAGGTTGTTCCTTTAAACTGAAATCTCATCAGGCCATCCTAGAAATCTCCAACCCAAAGGGATAACATAATTTATTCAAAAATTTATTATCAATATTATTACATACCCATATTCCTAGTTATTCTAGAAAAACATTCTATGCTACTTATCCTAAGGGGGATCGGCTTGGTGAGTAGCTGAAATACACTTCATGTCATTGCCAGCTATTGTAGGAGAATAGAACCAACCTCACTTAAGAAGCTATATACAGTAATAAAAAGGAATACCTCATGCTTTTCACTCATTTTTGGATGGAGGGTATGAAAACCAGTTAACTTGAGGTGTGGGTAATGTAAAGAAGATAAAAAATCAGTAATAAATAACATGAATCCAATCATTCACATCTGACCTATCACATCATCCCGGGTGTCCTCCCCGACAACCACATGCTTATATTGATGCATCTATCCACCCTAGACCTCAAATTCTACCACAACCAATTGGACTATATTCCCCCACACATATCACAATAACCATCCATGCTCACATAAATGGCCAATTTGATGGAAAAAATAACATATCAATTGGGCTCTTAGCCCATAAACACGACATCCATCCTTCAATCACAATGAGAACTCACAGCTCCTAGCGTAAGGCTCTTTTCCATTGCAAGCAATAGGGTAAATTAGAACCGTATGAGGAATTACCTTTTAATAAATGATCAAGTCCTTTAATCCATCGAGAATTAACTTATTTATTATTTATGGGATCCAACTATGGGCCCCATAATCGTTAATCAATCCTACCAATCACAAATTAGCTAAACATGATTACTAAATAAATTTTTTTAACATCAACTTAAAACAGAAACAATTGGATTTATCTACATAACTATTTATCTTTATGAAAAACAATTATCAATGAATTGATGCATTTCATTCTTTACCATTTTCATCATGGAGGTCATGATAATACGAAAAGAATAGATATCACATTATCTAGAAAAAATTAGAGGAAATCCCATATGATCAATATAATTTTATTTATTCAGTTTAAATATTTATTTTTTCAATTCCATTGTGATCTAGTGGGATTAAATAGGATAACTCTACAGTTTCACATATAATAATAGATAAGCAATGAATCTCCTACTTCAAAAGGATTCTGATTATCATTGAACAAACTAACAATGAAGATCATGATCTCCTATCTAGTAGGACCAAATCTACCAGAGGATACAGAGACACCACCACACTATGAAACACCAAAGAAATGTCCATTAGGAACATGGAGATAACATTTTATAATCAGTGAATGAGAAATAGAAGGAGCTAAACCCAATAAAATGATGATAGATTATACTTAATATTGAATATTGATCGATACTACTTGGTTGAATAAAAACTAGGGGTGAACATACAACATGTATAATATCAAGGTGAACCAATCCAACGAGTAATGTTTGCTTGCATTACTCTTATGTGATAGATTGAAATTTTCAAGCATATTCCACCAGAGAACAAAGAGGGAGAACAACGTTGGATGATATATCACCCCTTTTGAAGATTTAATAAAACAACGTTTTATGATAGACATGATATTCCATTAATGGAGGATTACATTAAACCAAATGTCATGAAAATGTAAAGGCATACCAAAACATAGGAAAATTAATATAGGAGTTATAGGATTTGAATTAGCCTTCATTCCATTAAAAAAACGCATTGAATTCATTTTACGTCAATGAAAACATAAAATAGGAGAAACTAGGAAAATATAAATATTTGGAAAATGAAATATGAATCCATTCTGAAAACACTATTGGCTCGCCGCGACACTATGGACTCACCTTAATCTATAGAATCAACATTTTTGTGCCAACGTGACACTATAGAATAATTGTTTCTTCTAAACCATGACACTATAGACTCAATGTACCAATAACATCGTGATACTGTAGAGTCACCTTTTTTGTGACACTATGACACTGTAGACTCACCATTTATGTAACACTCTGGCACTATTGACTCACCTTTTCATTGAAACAATGGAAAGGTAGAATCAATATCTTTATAAAACCTTCACAATGTAGACTCAATGTATATGTGACACTGGACAGTGTTCATAAAATAGGAATGATTGATCAAAATCTGAAATCACTTTTTAGAAAACGTACAATTTGTAAAAGTGTTGGGGATGAGTCACCGTGAACTTCCAGAACACCTCAACCACCATATTTTAGCAAGGGAATATTCCAGAGAGGTCATGTAAATTACATTAGATAACTATTAAAACATTATCACCATTGAGAATCCAAAAAACAACTCAAAAGGAAACAAAACGGAGCCTACACAACCACCCATCGAGATACCTCTCAAAAGAGAGAACTCAACAAGAGGAAACAAAAGAATGAAATCTTATAAACATGAAATGTATATAACCACTATGAGAACAAGTTTACAAGAAAATGATAAAAATCAATCAAATTGGGGCACTGAGCAAGTATCTGTGGCCCACGTTCTAAGGTAATCTCCTCCAACAAACTATGTCACCACAAGACAAGAACCAAGGGGATAGAACTCCCACAAAACTATTTGTCTTTGTGGTGTTTCATTTCAATAGGATACTCCTTGAAGGTCTAAGCTTCATCAACATCAATCTCCCCGAAATTGATGATGTGAATGTAATTATGAAGATAATGATGGAGATGTGACACATGAAAAAAATAATCTATCTGGCCATTCTATGGGTGTAGTTCTACTCGATATGCCACGACTACAACATATTCCAACACCTCAAAAAGGACAAAAAATATGAGGATAAATTTTACACCAACCACCAAACCTCTACGTCCCATGATAGGGAGTCACCTTCAAAAATACATGATCCACAATATCAAACAATAATGTTTTTCTCCATCAATCAACATATTATTTTTGATGATCATGTACTATCTTTATCCTTTGAAAAATCATCTTAACAAACTCTTTCTTATTCTGCAATAGATCTGGCCCAATAATTATGAAATCTACAACCCCATTCCAACATAATTGATTATGGAATGGTCATCCAAACAAGTATTTAAATGTAGGCATATCGATGACAGAGTGAATATTATTGTTGTAAGAGAACTCCACCATGTGTAAGTGACTCAACAAAAAACATACAAAATCTAGTAACAAAGAGAGAAACATATCTTCTATATTATGGATAGTCTCCTCTATATGAACATTCATCTATAGATGAAAAGTAATGTCAAGTCTTATTTGATGACTAATATCTGGTTGGATACCTCTCCACAACCGAGAGGTTAAACGAGAATCTCGATCTGAAATGATCATCCTCGGGAATCCCTGGAGTCTCACCACCTGCTCCAGATAAAACCTTGAAAATAATCCACTGATATTGAATCGTTGATCACTATAATGTGGGATGATTTTGTAAATGATCATCTACCAACCATCAGGGGCCTTGAAACAAACAACTCGGTCGCTCCAGACCTCCACCTCTGGATCCCCTACTGAGACTCTCCCACCTGATACACCAGATATTATTGCACCATCATCTGAAAAATATAACCTATACCTGAACATCTTCTATATCGAGATGTAATGTTGAATGTTATTCTATTATGCTCCAAGATTCCCCTGATTCTAGAAATGAAATACTACACGACTTCTGGCTCATCGCATCTACTATAACATTCCAATTCTCAAATGTATATGAGATTTTGGATTTGTATTCCTATAATAAATCCATCCACCAATGATATTTCATAATTATGTCATGAATGGAGAAAACGTACCTCATTCTCTTAGGATTGGTGAAAACCGAAAAGCCATCGTCTTTGAGGTAATGTCTCTACAAATTCAGAGAAAAAACCAATTCCACTAACTCAAGATCAGGGGTTTCATAGTTAAATTAATTTGGACGGAACTGTTGAGAGCCATAAAAAACAACCATTCTTTACTTCATCAAAACAAATCCTAACCCCAGATGTGAAGTATTGCAGAAAACGTAAATCTAAACTACCTCTTCTAGAAGATAATAAACTGGGGCACATACTAGATTTTGCTTCGGATACTAAATAGCTTTCTGACATATATATGTCCACATGAACTCCTAATCCTTCATTTTCAATGTTGTTAGATGTGTCCCAACCTGAGAGAAATCAGCTACAAACCTCCTATAGTATCCTGAGAGACTAAATAATCTTCTCACCTCTTCCACTATAATAGCGGATTTAGAAGACACAACTTCATGTATCATTGATGGATCCACAACTAATCCCAGTCGGGACACAACATTCCCCTTATAATAGACTTCTAGGGCCCAAAAATAACACTTTGACAACATCCCTAACAAATGCTAATGACAAAGAACTCCCACAATGGTGGTCAGAAGCTTTACATAATCCTTTTAAGACATTTTTAATAGACGGATATAATTGATGAAAACAATGATGAACATATACAGTATCGCATAGAACACAAATTTCATCAATCCCATGAACATAACTAGAGCATTTGTCACTCCGAATGGCATTTTAATGAACTCGTCATGCACATGACGAAAAAAAATTAGTCTTTGAGATATCATCATCCTTCACATGAATCTGATGATATCATAATTGGATGTTTATTTATGAGAACCAATATTCAACCTTTAGTAGATAAAATAAATCATCAATATATGGAATATGATAGATATCCTTCAATGTCACATTATTTAAGAGATGATAATCGATAACCATCCCAAATTGGCACTATCATTTTTCACGAAAATAACAGTTGCACAACACAGTGAATCACTCAGTTAAAAAAATTAACATAGTAACAGACCATCACGTTGTATACATAGCACTCGTAACACATATGGGTCCATCCCATTTGGATACATTGATATAAGAGACCATCGTTATTGTAGTTTGATCCCAAAAATGATCTTTTGTTGAGGGGGTAATGATACAACCTCATTAGGAAAATAATCAGGGTACTCTTCTATGACCCTAGGAAATTCCAACTATTGAACCTCTAATGAACTCAACATCATCACAGCCATCAATTATGGTACGGATGGAACATGCCTCTGACAAATCCGAGGGTCTCACTCACCAATATACACTGCGAGCTCTCTAGCAGCATCGATGAACACCACAAACCTCCTAAAGCAATCCACAATAGCCATAACTGAATACAACCAATACATTTAGAGGATAAAATCATATGCTTTTATCTATATAAATTGGAAATATTAACAAGATAAGTGTTCCCCTAGCACTCACTCATAGTCTCCACACACATCAAACAAGTCATATCGACCTACAACTAGTGTATTCAACCCCTAGGGAACTAGAATACTCTATACCGCTTGAAACAATGAATGGAAATGGGTATGTGATATAGAGGAGTGTGTATCTTTGGAATCAAACAATGCATAATCTAATGTTAAAAACAAGAAATGGGTTCCTCAATCGTTTTCTGAATCTCCAGGTGATGGAAATGCTACTGTATGATGTTGGCTGCAACCTACTCCATGATCCCTATGACCTTAATGATGGACACTAGCATGGCCCCACTTTTCTCTCTGAGGATGGGGAGCATCATGAGTATGTACTATATCTTCCACATCATCCCTCTACTAATCCAATTATAGTGAAACCTTTTTCTGCTGCCTTGACTAGATCCACCTCAATAGAGGAACCTAGAGTAGAACACCTGGTGTACGTTGACCGATCTGAATGTTTGGACATTCTTGATGCTAATGTCCTCTCCCTGCACAAGAAAATGTTGGTAATAATACCTTAGAATAGGCATGAATACTTCCACCCTAAGAGATATGAGATTCTAAGGGCTAGGACCTACACATGGGAGAACAAAAATTATTCTTCCTGGAAAACCGAAAACCATAGACCACAAATCTACTTCTTGAGGAATCATGAAGACTCGCCTAATGTGAAGATCTGGAACTTTCCAATGTCTCCCCATAACCTATTCCTTCAACAACACTTAAAGAAATGTCATAAACATAAATGGGATGACATTTCGTTGGATCTCTAGACAAAAATCCTCCTCAAAATCCCTCTCCATGGACTTCTCATCTGGAAATAATTCCAAAGCATATCGTAAAAGGTCTCCTTAAATAGGTTCCAAACTATTTCACATGGAAGCTTCGTAGTCGTTGGCTATGAAACCACTAATGACTGGATTTTTTCATGGACAAAGAAAAAAAATCCAGTCTAAACATGTCTCATAACTCTCCCATGAGATCGCTGAATTCTAAAAATCCCATAGGAATAAGAAGCATCACTACCTCACTGCTCCGATCGAAAACATCACAAACAAAGACAAAATGTCCTCTTTATGATCACAGATTGAACTGAATCCTATCTCGACCTCCACCAACTAGTGTTCCATAACATCATTAGAAATTGAGCCCTCATAATTTTATAGACTCTAGACCTGAAATATTCAGAGTGTCCTTCTCCATGTGTCATTGTCATCATCCTCAAACCTTTGGTGAAATATTGTCATAGCCTACTAATCATATTAAGCGGGAACCTGACATGGACGTCGACCCTGATCCCTAAATGCAAAATAACAAAAACATAGAGCTCTTAATCCTAGAATATGGAAGACTCAACATTAATTAAATAGTTATTTTATTTTATTCATTTCCGGTTATCCTATCATGAGTTGTACCCACTCAAACAGATGCACATAGATGAATGATGCATGATCCTTTCCTAGGTCTCTACCATGGAACAAGTATAACCTAATTTAGTTTCCATTATTTACATAAGGTTATTTTCATTAGATCACTAGGGGACCTAAATTATTATATCTCTACCGGTCTATAATGTTTATATCACTTGTAATCATGACTAAAATTATTACCCTACCATACAATGAAACCTCACTTGTGCCTACCAACAAACTCTATCATATTCCCCAACCAGATCACTGATACCATTCTATCATGACCCCATCCCCACAAGGTGTACCTCTCTTAGTCCAAAAACATGAAAATGGTGATAATGAATCCCAATTCCCACCTCTATTAGGCCTCAGGTTGGTGACTATATCTGTCAGAATAATAAACACAAAAATGGGAGGCATTACCCGTTTTGAGAACAAATTCAAATGAGACAGATAATAACGACACCAAACAAATGGATCTCAGACTGTAATATAAAAAAATCTAATGATCACATATGTATATTCATGAAAAACTACTAAAACATTAAAGAAAAAACTACAGGTACTGAAGTAATGTAAAACCAATACCCACCATTAAGCTCAGATTGCTACTACAACCACAAGCTAGTAGTAACTAGCCTAATCTCCATCCTGATCCAACTGGCCTGAACAATAGTATCTATATACATATGGTTAGTATAATAGTATACATTGTATGGTCATCCATAGAGACTCTAATGCAAAATTACAGAATGCATGCCAAAGAATAGTGGACAACTAGTGAAACTAACTCATCACCTAAACATGTATTCTATGTTCCCAACCAAACAATGGAAACTCCCACCATGTATCACATACTTGAGTATATATTTTAATAAATAATATAAAGGGTTCACCACTACTAATTCCAAAATGGTATTCTGCTTTTCCCCAACATCGCACATCATAAAATCTCTCTACAAAAAGGCATCGCACAAAAACTAGGACGAAGTCCCAAAACATGCACGACATGAAACAAAACCACCACATACTTGTAATAATTGTAACCATGTAGTTTCCAGGAGACACAAGAACTCATAAAATGTGTATCATATGCCATTTATTCAACCTCAAGACATTATTTCCCATTCACAGTGTATGTATCCTCAATCCATTATCACCTATAAATGTTACACCAATAGTAGTCCATATAAAACTATATCCATTATATATGTGCTTGAATAACCACAATCCATTGCAGCCATATAAACACTTATATGGGGAAGACTAACCACTGTGCCTACTAGCATAAGTAACTAAGAAGAGAAGTGTGTGGTGTCAAAGGGGTAGTCAGTCGTTCAGCCTCCCAAAATTTTTTTGCATAAAACACCCCCATTGCTTAGAATCATGTGAGAGTAAGTTTACCTAATTGATGTGGTGGATAATCTTATTGAAAAAAATTACACAATATACTATTGCTCGCAACAACACTATTGGAATAACATAGTCTTAATCTCAACTATAGATAACTTCTATCGGACACCCAACCACCACTTTGAATATTTGGTATCCCAAAATCACACAACCATTTAAAGAGATTTATTACATCACATAATACCACTTTTAGTAGAATCACTTTACATTAAATAATAATTTAAAAATCAATTATCCACTAACAATTCCAAATTATATTTAATTATAATCACACCCAATGTCAAATGTTCGTATAAATTTCAACCTTAGAATTGTGTCCCATCATTTTCCAACCCAATAGGATAACATAATTTATTCTATCATTTATTGAAAATGTTATTATATTCCCATATTCCAATGCATTCTAAAAAAATACTCCATGATACTAAACATAAAGGGCTCAACTCGGTTATTAGATGAAATACCCATGTATTTTCTACCTATAGCCAGCGCATTGACCAATCCCCCCCCCTGAGAAGCTATAAATAGATAGCACATGGTGTACCTTGTGCGTTTTCACCAATTTTAAGAAGGTGGGTAAGAAAAACAGCTTCCTTGAGATGTGGGGAGAGTAAATATGATAAAAAACCAACAAGAAAAAAAAATTTACAAACATTCACATCCATCAATTCCCACCATCCTCGGTGTCCTACCTGAACCCCACATGCATAAACTAATGCATTTCTCCACTCCTGTAGTAAACTAATCCCACAAAAATGGGTCTCCCTACCCCCACACATATAACAACCGCTATCTAGGTTTACATCACAATACAAGAATTAGGAAATATAGTCATATAAATTGAGATATTGACCCTTAAAAAAGGCATCCAACATTCATACACAATGATCTCTCACAGATCCCAGCATAAGGCTCTTGGCCATTATAAGTAAAAGGGTAACTCAGAAACCTATGAGGCATTATCTTTTTATCAAACAGTCATTTAATTAACACATTTGTAACAAACTAATTTATTATTTGTATGGTCCAGATATGGGTAACCTAAAAAATAATCTATCATAGCTATCACAAATTGAATATACATGCTTAATAAATATTTTTGATTAATATAAAATTTCAATAACAACAAAAAATTTCATATACAAGTCTAATTATCTTTTGAGAAAAAATATCAATTAATTCTAGCTTTATGTTCATTATCAATTTTATCAATAAATTCATGCTAAAAAACAATCATAGATATCACACAATCTAGGATAATAGGGGGAAATAACAAACAATCAACATCATTTCATTTTTCTAGTTAAAATATTTATTATGTCGATTCCATTGAGATAGGGTGGGTTAAAACATTCTGACTATTAAATTTATCATAAAACAATATATATTCAACAAATCCCCTAACTTAAAAGGTTTATAATTATCATTGAACAAACTAAAAAAATATATCAAGATCACCTCTCTTGGAGGATTGCATCCACCCGAGGATGAAGAGACACCACCTCACTAGCCAAAACTAAAGAAAATTCCACGAGGAACATGTATATATAACTAGTTAATAGGGAAAGTAGAAAAATGGATATGAACCCCATATAACGACAGAAGATCATACCTTATGTCTAAATTTGGTCGATACTTCTTGGTTTCACCATTATTAGGGGTGTACTTATAGATAAATGAAATTCAAGGAAAACCCATTCAAGGAGGAATGTTTGATTTCAAAACACTTATGGGAAGGAAGGAACTGTTTGAGTATCTCTGACTAGAGAATAATGAAGAATATAAATGGAGGAAGATATCCCTCCCCTTTAAAAGATTTAACAAGGAAATGGTTTGAGATACAATGGATTTTCAAATTAAAGAAAATATCCATAGAACATGATATTTGACCACATAAAGGAATCCTAAACCAAAAGATAATTAATAAAGGAGTTATGGAAATGGAATTGAAATTAAATCCCTTAATACTAGGCCTTGAATTCATTTTATGTCATATAAAATTTCAAACATTTGAAACTTGACGCATATGGAAATTTGGAAAAGGAAATATGAAACCGTTTATCAAACACTATTGACTGAGCATTACACTATAGTCTCACCCTGAAACTATAGACTCACCATTTCTGTGACACCATAACACTATAGACTCATCATTTCTGTGACACCATAAAATTGTAGAATCATCATTTCTTGGACCCAGTGACACTATATATAAAACTAGAAACACTATTTATAGATCTGGAAATTTGGAAATGTGTTGGGGATGAGTCACTTTAACTTTTTAGAACACCTAAAACACCAAATTTCATCACGGTAATAGTCCAGAATGCTCCAATACATTACAAATATGGTACATCAAACACATACCATGGTAAAAATTTTGATAGGGAACTATTTTCATATATATGGTACATTATGCATGAAATTATCGTGAAATGATAGAGGTATTGGATGCCTAATTATGTTTTTTTTCTTATAACAGGGATATTGGAAAAAGTTTCAATGCTATCTTAGCATGAATTCATGATAATATTTCCAAGTAGTTCTTCAGGATGAGAGAGAATCATGGTTCCTGATCTTCTTCATTCTATATTATATCTATAAATATGAAAATAAGATTATGTTTTTTAATAAATAGTAAAAAGAATTTATAAATGAAAAAATATAATGATAAAAATTCATATAATAAGTATATCCAAACTTTTGGTACCCCATGTTTCAATCTAGTTTATCCATGATCTATTTCACAACATATATTATTCTTGGAATTTTATTCCCTTAATAATGGTTTATACAATGCTTATTAATTCAACAAAGAATATCCCAATGGTGTGTTGAACCAATAATGAAATAAGGTTCGATGTTGTGCACCAATTTCGATTTGAATCATTCTGAAAATGATGTTTTCAAGGTTTCCCTGGAGAAATATATGTTCCAGAGCTCCTCAACTTATTCGTATCCTGACAGGGATGTATTTTATTGATAATCCAATTAATCTATACTCTCCAAAATTTGTGGATTATTTTCTTATTATTTTTCATATCATTAATTCTTTAACTGGAGTATTCTAATCATAATTTCAGAAATAACTAATCATATCCTATGATACCCACACCAAAAACCCTACTCTATATTAAATATTTAAAAATGATTTATTATAGTAACGTGGACTTAATACAACTCAAAAAACAAGAGGTCTAGTGTTTTTGGGTCATTGTAAAGTTATATAACAAATAAATAGATGAAATAAACATCATTAATGAAAACTAATTTTACATGACCCCAACATTCCATCGTACATGACATTGCATGGGATAACCTGAGGACATGAATAGGAAAAGGGTGAGCTACAAAGCTTAGTAAGGGATTAAACAAGGAACTGGACGATAGAAAAAACTAAATTTTAGTAAATAGTGATGTCAAAAGAGAATAAAATTACAATTAACATTATTTCATTCTAAAACATGATATTCCTTACCTGGAAATGTGGCATCAACATACAATAAGATATTAGAATGAGCTAAGGGTCAATAAAAATGGATTATCATGAGTAAACCCACATTGAACATGAATTATATTGATTTACCACAAATTGCAAATTAATTTTCATTAAAAAACCATCATTTCAAATTAGGTATTGTGATAATAAAAATAATCCAATGCATTAGAGAACTATTATGACACACCGTTCAAATTCATTTCCTTATCATGTATAAGTTTGCCACATAGATCATACCCCATAGATTCATTAAAATTATAATTTATTAAATTAATTATACTAAAGATTAAATAAATGTATTTCTTCAATAAATAAGTATAGGAGAATAATTTTGGATACAATTGATAGAGAAATGGGTATGGTATTAACTACTTGATGAATTTTGCATTGAAAATTGTAGTGCAATTTCTGTAGCATAATGACGTCAAAATAAAATTTGTAAGATGGGATTATTAGGGAGAAAGGGGTATCAGATAATTTATACATGAAATGGAAAGTAAGGGGATCATGTATCATAATGTACAACTATATGAAATGGAATTTAAATTCAAAATATAAAATAAATTCTACAGTGGAAATGAAAAGAGAGATACAACTTACAGAATTTCAGCATGGTAACAGTTGTATATAAGGGAAATTAATCAGAGTTAAAGGGGTCTCTCATCATTAAAAAATAATACGGTTATTATGGGGGAAGTGTGAAGACATACTCCATAACTTTTAATTAAAAATAAAATTATCTAACAATATATGGAATCGTGGAGAAAAAATGATAAAATAAGGAACACCTACTGAATTTCAGCATAGTAACATCTTAGATAAGGTTCTAAATAAGGAGAATAAATGAAACCTCAATGAAATAACATCAAAAGTAAATTATTTAATTTTTTATAAAAGTATGAAAATATAAACAATTGAAATTATAGAGTAAAATTTCAACCACAGTTCATTAATTGAAAGGAGGAGAGGAATGTGGGAAACCCTTTTGAAATTTCTCCATGGTAATAGTTGTATATAAATAATGATGCATGGATTAATGGGAGTTTAAAAGAATATATCATTATTTTTAAATCATATGGATATATAGAAGAGTATTTAAGATCATACCATAACATTTTCAAATTGAATTTAAAAGACATATTGTAAAAGAAATGATTATTGAAAGTGGGTGGTGGAAGATCTTTTACCTAGATGTGTGATCTCAATGGCTTGATAGATACATATTTGTAGGTTTAGGGATACATGGATGAAATAAAAGGAGTAATAGGAAGAGGTTTGTTGAGTTTTAATGAGATTGAGTGAAGGTAAATTGGAGATTGGGTGAGTTTATTCATGAAAGGTGGGAGAAGTCATTATTATTTTGATTTTGGACACTACACACTAAAATATTTAAGACGCCAAACAATCCCATTATTTTTCCTATGATTTTTTAAAAATTCATGTGGAAGAAATTATTTTATGAGGATATAGGATTTTGATATTAAAATTATTTCCTTTATTAAGTAGAGGAGTATAAAACATTCAATGAAAATATTTTATTATTTAAAAATATCTTATAAGTGTAGGATGATTCACTAAAGCATTATAAAAATAAAAATAAAATTTAAATTTAAATTATTTTAAATATAAAAAATATGTATTACAGAATATATATTTTTTATTAATTTATTAAATAACTATTGGGTCATATGTTGTCATAAAAAACGTTTAATATTTATACTGTATTTAGTTTTTACCCAAAAATACCACTATCTCAGAAAACTGTGCAAAATTAAATGCTAGATAATTTCAAAATCCTAATTACATAAATAATATCTATTTTATCCAAATAATATTCATAATATTAGAATTCTCACTTATAAAATAAAAAATGACATTTATTGAAAATTTATCAGTGTTTAAAACAATAGTTTTGAAACCTTAATAAAAATTACAATTGACTTCATAAAAAATATATGAAATTTTATATTTAATAAAATTAATTTAATGATATTATTTTTTAAACATTTATTTATTTCTAAATTTCATTAATTATAAAAAATAGATGTCTTAATTTAAATACAATATTGTCCAAAATTCTATTTTTGCGTTAAGAATAATTTACCATGTAACAATATGAAGATGAATGTATATTCTTTTTTCTATACAAAAATAATGTTCACAACAATAATGATAGGGTATTTTTACATATCCCATTATTAAAGCAGTATGCACCCTAACTGTATAGTGTGCGATGGTTGGTTTTTCATGGGGTTTTTCGATGAACATTGTTTGGGACGGGAAGTGTATTAGCTTAAACATATCCCATAAACAGTTTCACGCTTTCTTACGTTTTAGGATCTTGGCTTGGGATTGGTATAGTGAAAATATTAGAAATGACATAACACATGAAATATATGATAAAAGGGATTCATATATCACAATTCTATATGTAGAGGCCATCAACTCTTCTTTTTTATATTAATTATCCATTATCTTTTCTATTTTTAAACAATAATTATTATGCTAAATTTATTATTGTTTCCAATGGTCCAACCATCACATAAAGGTCCAAACTAATAGTTATATATATATATATATATAACGAATGTGGCATAGTAAAAAATATATTTTTTTGGAAGAAAATATTATTCAAAAGTTTGGGTCGTTACAGTGTTTGTACTTCGATTGACTGTATTCTAGACAACTAAATAACAACTAATTTTCAACATAATATAATATGCAGTTAATTTTATAATGGATCAGATTTTTCATTTTTAATTTTTAAATTTCATATAGATTATTTTTGAGAATAGTTGCTGAGACGACATATAATTCTGTGGCCAAATGTCCCCAAAAAATGTTTAAAAATATATTATATATATATTAAAAAGAACACATTTGAAATATTCTAGAAAATGTGGAATATATCTTATATGGATGTCTGGATTGGAAATAAGATGGTAGTTTTGAGTTCATAATGGTGGCATTACCCTAAGAACAACATAACCATGGTAAGTGTGGGTCATTTGTGGGAAATCATTTTATGGGTGAAAATTTAATAAAATAAATTAACAAATGAATTTGTTTTATTTTGTTCAATGTGGTGATATTATTATTTTTAAATATACGGCTATGGAAATCAACTACATTTGCCTGTTAATCAATAGAGTGTTAGACACTATTGGATGAGAGAATTCAAGGTGTGTGATATTTGATCAAGATCAGATTGTGGATTGTCACAACAGTGGAATTGGATTTACTCATCTACAATGAAAATGTATATGTTCCTAATTAGTGATTGACCCAGACTACAGGTCATATGTTTTATTTCATGTAAATTTCATCTCATTCTTAGACCAAATTTAACACTAATCAATTCAATGAACAAGAATTGATACGTGCATTTTCATTAGATTTCAAATTGATGGAATTTTTCTGGTTAATTGATTTTTACAACTTCATTCATCAATTATATAATATTTAATTGAGGCCAAATGAAAAATAGATGAAGCTAATTCTTAAATTTTATTTTTTGGGGATTGCACTGTCTATTCTTTATTTATATATCATGGTAACATCCTTATGCACCATTGTTCATTTAATAATTATTATTAGATCACTGTGTGACCATTTTCGGTGCAACAGGTTGATACAACAAGCGCAATTCATGATCAGTGATGTAATCATGGTGTGATGATGGAATCCAAATTGATTTGTGGTACTCATTTAAAATTTTCCAAAATGAGAATTTAATGCTAAATAAAAACATATAGAAGAATAAGTAATGAATGAAATTAAAACATATTTTATATTATTAAATTGTTGAGCTTTACCCCTATATCTGTGGTATTAAGAAGAGTTTTCCATCCATAATTTTTCTGTTAAACAATTTAAGTAGTCCTGCCAACATGTCACAAAATTTTTTAGATTATAAAACTTTTTGTTATATAGAGGTGATGTGAGGGATAATGCGTCCAAATTTTTTTCCATGGGGAAATCCATTAAATTGATTTATATATATACATGAAAAAAAGGAAATTTACATAGACATCATTATTATAGTAAGTAAACTTTTGAAAAATAAAATTAGGTGAACATACCTAAAGTATAAATATACAATTGCTACACCCCACCAATCATAATATTTGGATTGCAAAAAATTTTCAACACTAATTAAATATGGATCTTCAAATTTTTATATAGTTTCATATAAATAATTGTTTGAACCCCACCATCTATCAATGTCATATCCACTTGAGCATGTAATGGTAATAAATGCAGATATATAATTGGTGAGATTAAGGTACTTTCAGTAGATATTTTTTATCTGTCTATTGATCCTTGAGATGGTGTTGAGCCATTCATTAATTTCACCCCTTCCTTATGTATGTATGTAATATCATTTATAAATTCATACCCATTATCATTAAATACAAAATGTTTATCTGAAATCTAATTTTGAAATGAATACCTCATTTTAGAGATGTTTTTTACAAGTTGCAACTACCATGTGATAATTGTTACAAGATCTTGTTCAACATTATGAATATCTTTATCATCAATTGTAATAGGTTTCTCAAAAATTGGATCATTTGATAAATTAATCAACACACTGACATGACATGTTGGAAGTTTTCATTTGTGTAACATGGAATTCGGGATATTGAACATCCTAGCCCTCGCAACAAGGTGATGGGTGTGTTTTGATAGATATAAATCAAAACCATTTTCATCATTTACAATAACAATATATGATAGGTATGACTATCCAAAAGATTTAAAATTCACAATAAAAATAATTAGAACATTGATTACATATTATAAGATAGGTCATTAAGGTTAATGGATCACATATAAACTAGTGGGGGTTGGTGTGGGATCCTCAAGTGTTGGTTGTGCTTAAGTTAATTAATCTATTTACCCTCTTCCATATAATTCTCCATGAAAACTCTCTTCAATTGCATATGTTCTTTAAGTATTTCTATTATTTATCACATCATTTGGATAACTTATCATTAACCCTCATGTGATTTTATTTATCAAAAAATGTTTGTACTGTCACCCCAAAATCCGCACCTCTGATGCAAAAATACTTTTATTGTTTCTTTTGGATAACTAAAGGTATATCAGCATACAATTTTTGTTTTTCTAATTCATGTGACTATGCTCGATAGAAAATATAAGAAAATAAGTAATCATTATTATGTAAAATCAATATAAATAAAAAAATATATTTATTATTTCATAAATACACTTTTTTCCATAATTTTTTTTATTTTAATCAATAATTATCCCATCATTAATTTCACGTGCCTCCTTCCATAACACTTGTCATGTTATAGATGTAACGTGGGATTTGGATTCATCAATATGTATATAAAAAAGAATATAGATATGATATTATATTATGTGATGTAAAAGTATTACGGTTGATTTAAAATACTTACCATTTTGTGTGCAAGTGACATGTACCCCATTATGGATATTCAATAGGGGTACACTGGATTTTCGGATCATCACATATTTTTAGCACTATATTGTAGTTTCATAAAAACAAAACAATCAATAAAATGGGATAATACAAGTTGCATAAAACAATGTATAACCAATCAAGACTTACCTGAGAAGATTTATCCACATGACGGGTAGTAAATTCATCCAATGCACCTTGGTATATCATGTGTACATATATAGGAGGCTAGTGTAGGTTTATTTTCCCTTCATCATCTCCAAGATAACATTTCCTTAAAATTGTATTAATGTATCTATTATTCTTTCCAACCACCCATAATACTTATTTCCTTTGTGAGTAATCCACTATAAATGAAATCTATAATGTATGAGTAATAGTAATTAAATGTTTCAATATTTAATTCTTTAGTAAATTAAATAAATGATATCATAATGTTAATGTATTATAACCCCACATCAGTGTCTTAACCCCAGTGACAACATGGTTCCACGATTGTGCAACAATCATCACAACTTTTCGTGTGATGATTCTAATGTTACTACTAATCATGGGATTTTTGTGGTTGGCATTCTGACCTCACTTATTATATTTTACTTCAAATTTTACACCTTTATCCTTTTCATTAAGGATATTTACTAACAAAGTCAAACAATAGTGATCTTGTTTTTTCTATGTAGACAGTGTTCCATTGCGTAACATTTCCTCTGTATCAACATACTAAATATGTTCAAATTAGAGTGCTTTAAATAGAATGCGTTGATGGTGGTTATACCTCTGCACTGGGAGAAGTATCAGCTAATAGATAAGAAACATGTTGGTCTTGAGCACTGTGAGCAGTAGTAGGTTGAGACACTTGTTGTTCCATGGGATTTAGAGCAGCATAACATGAAAAATTCAGTATATAAAGTAGTGGAATAAAATTTAATTATATTACATAAAATAAGTATCAAATAAATAATAATATAATGTAACATGATGTATATTACAAAAAATATAGACTGATTATTTAACACTCTTTTTGTGATGCCTAAGGGATTTTACCCCTCTATTGACAATCTAAATCCATTAATTTTGGTCACTTATGATATAAAAAATTCCATCTAATTTTTGGGCCACTACAAAATGAATATGATGTCCCAATAAAAGGTTCATCATATTTTGAATGTTCAACTGAACCTTACATGGTTTTGGTCAATAACAGAACAATAGACCATTTTGGTTTATGTGATCATGAACATAAAGTAATAGTTATGTCTATGATTTCATTATATATATATTATCATTTACCATTCTTTACTAAAATAAACAATCGTGAATCCAAATTCATCTATTTTAAGATAACTCCTTTTATCAACCCACATGCATTAAAAAATCTACACATGAATGATTGTATATTACAATTCCCAAATTTCATTGATGATTCCAAAGTATTCTGTATTCACATAAATTCAATTTATTTCCTTCACATCGTAAACAATCATTGCTTCATCGACTAGTGTATGTCCACTATTCTTCATTGTACCATATTCATCAGGTTCATTAGTATATAATGTATAATCATTAATTACAATCTCATTATAATTGATACATAAACTCTTGGTCCTCTGACTAGACATATATGTATTTCTAAATTTGTGTATGGAATTTCATTTTTCTCCATAAATTTATTGTTCCAAAAAAATCCTATAAACTATTGGTTATGTGTATTTGATATCCATTTTTCATTCTTTTATGGTTTCAAATTCTGAACAATTTCATTGTGGGTTTCAAATTATGTGTCAACATCCAAAATATTATAAAAAACATAAAGGTTGGCCTGATCCCAAAAAATAATATTGATTTTGAAAACCTATCTCTGGGTAATTCCTTTATGGGGAATCTTCACAGCATAATGATATTTCAGTAGTACAATGACTTCCAAACCATATATGTATTCGGTAAATAATTCAATGGCTTCCTCAACAATATAACACTCTGCAATACAACCCTCTTTCTGAATTATATTTTTTATATTCCATTTCAAAATATTCATATATCATTTAATGGGGTACATCAATTAATAGTGTACATGGTCTTATAGTTGAATCACTCTCAACATGTGAACCATAAAATGAACTGTCATATCAAAGAATGACTTTGGAATGAATATTTCCAATTCACATAATATGAAAGAAATTTATCATTCCATACTCAGTAATTTCATTGGGTCTTTAAAATTGGTTCTTATAGCATTGAATAAGTAATAGATCTTCATTAATGTATAATATACATTATTGGTTAAGATAAAATGTAAGGCTATTGAAATTAATTATTCCATCAAAACATGGATTCCATGTGATATTATACCCATTAACTATAAATAATTCATTGAGACATTTTTCATGATATTAAATAAACTCTCATTTATATTATTTACATCATCCAGGAAGATGAAAAACATATATCTCTCCATCCTGGAAAGAGTGTTAGCAGCTGGAGGAAGAAAAGTTCATTTTTTCAACCTTCACTGCTGCAAACATTATCTCATATTCTCTTGTAAATAATGTCCACCATAACCGTAATTACATCCTTTGTTTTTCCTTGTTCATTTAGAACCATTATAATAACAATGTCACATTATTATTTTTCAACATTAATAACTTTTGGAAAGTGTCCGATGTACAGAAAATTACATTATGGAATGTCCAAAAAATAGATCTCTTATTCAAACTGGTTTTTGAAATGTTTTTTAAAATTGCTTGACAAAATAAGTTTCCATATATTCTATTTTATCAAATAGTTGATCACATGTTAGTGGGGATGGTGTTGTACATTCTTATGAACATCAATATAATGATGTCATCCAACATAGGTACTTAAGTCATATGGGTAGAAATCTGCATTGTCCTTGAAACACAGGCTTCAATGAACGTTTCAACCCAATTGACGGTGTACCATGTTTGTAAACGGTATGACCATGAATTCATTTAATTCTGTATCATGACTAATTTCTTTAAGTAGGAATTTCATTTATCATCCCGTAATATATGACTCTAAATTTGAATTCTTCATTTCTATAGGTTTCATACGACGTAACAACAGAATCTCACAACAATTTCAAATCCTTGATCAATGGAGTAAATTAATCATCATTATCATTATCCAATTGTTTCAGTCCTGGTATAAGCATATATAGAATAACGTTTTTTCGTTTCATGCTTAACCATGGTGGAATGATATAATTTCACAACATAACTTAGCATGTAATGTGAGTGCGACATTGAAAACCAAATGGATTCACTCCATATATAGATAACATAGGAAAATGGTATCTCGAATTATTTAAGAATTCAGTATTCTCCTGATCATCTATCTTCTACAGAAGAGAATGTGTAAAGTGACATAGTTTCTCATATCAATTTATCTTTTCTATGTTTTATGCCAATATCCTTGTGGTCTCCTCACTTCCATGTAGTCTCTTTAAACTTGGAATGATTGGAATGTACCATAAAACTTTAGTAGGACTAGATTCATGTTTCTTGTATCAGTAAGCCCCACACATTAAAAATTGACTATATGATTCTTGGTCCTTGCGAAATAGAATACAGTAATTCGGACCAACATGTATTCATTCAGTGATCATACCCTTCAAACATAACATTCTTTTGGGGTCATATGGTCGGATTGAGAACTCATTATCTTCCAGGAGAATATCATGGAAGATAGAAATTCATTATACAAAATTTGAATAACACCATCTATTGTCTTCATTCAAATTATACATCTTAAATATGACTCACAATGCTATATGTGAAGTGAAAACACCATACAATGTCATCATTGAACAAATAATTTACTACTTAAACAATTTTGGTCAATCAAAAAGGTCATATTTAACTATCCTTTTCATATAATCTATATGATATTCAACATCATTCAAATCTGTATTAATTTCCTCGATATAGTCTTCTTCATTTTCCACATTTTTAATCATATCAGATGATCCATAAAATGCACTATTATCCCATCAACTAGAAACATTCTCATTATCCCCAGGTTTATTCTATCATTTATAAAATTGAACTATTCCATGACCAATCATGTTTTCTTCCAACCCCTCTAGAATAACTTGTCTTGTTTAAAAATGGAATAAACATGTACAATGGATTTGAGGGGGGTCATATGAATGAAAATTAAAAACATTGATGTACACTTTCACCCCATATTCATACATTCCTGTCAAATGATTTCCATCCATATAGTCTTCATTCATACCCATGCAATATGATTTTGTGATATTAGTATTTATCATGATAAATAAACAAATTATTGATATAATGTTATGGTTTTCTTATTTCAATAAATTCATAATTTTAAAATATTATAAAAAAACTAATGTTCAAATATCCTTTGAAAATAATTTAAAAATTCACAATTCAAATTCCATTAAAATACAACAATTTATACAAAATACCATTTAAAATAACACTCTTTTTCTAAAATAAATCATTCTGTTCTTGACAAAGTTTCACAAAACCACAATTACTTTTTTTAAATTATTTCAGAAAACTTACTGATCCATCAGTCAAAATAATTTAAAATGAGCAACATAAAATTATGATACATTTCAAAAAACATGGATCATTTTAATAGAGACACTCAGGAAAATTCACAAATAAAGATCTCCCAATATATAAACATTATAAAAGATGCCTAGAAAACTCCTCCACTCATTCAAAATCAGTAGTGTTTTATGATTCGATCACATTATTCCAAAGGTAGATGAACTTAATCAATTATATTTCCATTTGATTTTATGTTCCCCACCATAGTATATCCATTTTCCATGCTTCCATAGTACAATTATATCAAATATACTTCACCATAACACCAGAGTCCCAATGGAAATGTTTTATTGTCATTGCCAAGTCTCACAACCATAAAACACTTGTGTTCCATTTTTCTACAATGAATGCACAATCCTAATGATACTTGAATCACTCCAAATAAATTGGATGTACCCACTGTGAACCATGTATATTTATCTATCATGATGAAATATTGGTTCCATTGTTTATAAACACTCCTTATAAAATATATAAACATTAACTAAATAAATAATAAAAAACACTCAAGTTTTATTTCATTCACACTATCAAAAACCCTAATGTCACTCATCACTTGAAGAAAATATATTTCTTTCTCAAACATTTTATGTATATCATGTATCAACTCAAAAAAAGAATATAAATATTGTACTAAATAAATAAAATGTATAATTTTCAATAGTGTATTTTAAAAAATATTCCAAAAAGAATTTATAAATGACATTTCAAAATCAAGACATTCAAAAATACTTAACCGAACTCATCTCAGTATTCTATAGACTAAATGTGATGAGAGTATAATTATATGTCTCATGTTAAATCTTACCTCTCCAAAAATAATTCAAGTGGTTAACAACATCGCATCCCAAAGTAGTCTAGAACATTTTGAAAAAAAAATCGTAACTAAAATCATGGTTTGGTACTTTTTATAGATGCATCAATCTAAATGTCACGACCACTTCAAAACATTGAAAATAAATAAATAATAATTCATTTATATAATTTGATAATTTTTTAATAAAATAATAATTTATATATTTTGTTATTAAATTATGCAACCAATAAAATATGATTTTTTAATTATTTGAATTATATAATTTTTCCCATTATGGGGATTTTCAATGATGTACTTGTAGGTGGATGAATCATTACAAGTGTTGTTGTAGTTAGTTGACTAGGTTTTATAAATAGAGTCCCATGTAGCTTTGGATAGGCTGGGATAACCAAATATATTCCAAAATTATAAAAAAATTATCCCATAATAAAAATATCAATGTATTTCACTATGAGGTAGGATTTTCATACAAACAATATTAACTTCATGAGGTATAATTATTAAATTTATCTAATGTGATTATTCTTTTTTGATCATTTTCTATTGGGGGAGGTATTTTCCAAAAAAATAAGTTACTAGAACTAAAATTTTGATATATGATGTAGTGACATAGTTGTGGTTTTAATTTTATGATATGGTATATCAGGTATGGGGATTTGATTTAATTCATGTATGTTTTTTATTTCAATTACTATCTGCATGTGTAAGGAGTATAATTTATTTTTTTGTGTTCTTAATAATAGGATTGTTGATTTTTTCAAAACTCAACTAGTGGTATCACCTCTTTTTCTTATTCAATGATCACATATCAAAAGGTTGTTTTAAATCATGGTTAAATAACATATGGTGATTAATTTGTAAATTCTCAATAGAATTCCTTGGTTTCAAGACTACTGGGATCCCTCTAGTGAAGTGGTTTTCTACCATTTAGTGGAATTCCACAAGTAAAAAAGCAGTAGTTCCATTGTAATGGATAACGGTTAGATTGATAATCAATGGTGTAAGATCAGACATTGATCAAAAATGGAATTCCTTCTCTTAGAGGGTTCAAAAGTTTGATTGATTTTGAATTATTCATTAATGAGGTGTTCAGTGGAACGGTAAACCATGAGATTAAAGCATTATTGTATTTTTCAAAAGGTGACTCTAAGAGAATCTAGATCCAAGAGATGAGAAGCACATGCCTCAATGATATTTAGAATTAAAGGTGGATGTATAGTAGAAGGTGGGATCAAAGAGAATGATTTGTCATGGTTTTGGTGTAATAGTGGTTCTTAATGAGATTTTAACAATTCCCAGAATGCAAAGAATTTTTATCCATATCATGGTGATACTATTGATTCCATGTAATTACGGGGATGCAATCCCAAACAAGGTAGAGTAGATCAATGTCTAGAAAGTACATGTCCAAGGACCCACCATTGTAATTGGGGGTATTGTGATAAATAAAATGGAAGAGAAGGAAATCAATTAGGAAGTCAATCACATAAAATCTAAATGACATAAAAACTATTTATATTACCTTTATACACCCTTTACTGAAACAACACAATTTTACCCATGAGTAAAACTTTAAAATAAAATCAACCCACCTTATATAACCATCAAAATTCCACTATAATATTGTGAAAATTTACCCTAATCAAAAATTCTCTTCATAAAGATCCAACTAGGAAGTCAAGAATTCATTGATAACAAAAAATGATTTTTTTTATGAATTTTCCAAATAATCCTAAAATTTCTCAGCCATTTTGAAAACATGCAATACTTTTTTGAGACCAAACGTGATTCTAAACATAATGAACAACTCCTTTAAATAATTAATTAAATAAATTCAAAAATAAATATATCAATCATACATAATCGTGTTTCAGAATATCATATAATAAATCATTACATATATATTAAAAAAATTAATTTTTAAGATTCATAAAATGATGAAAATAGAACACCAAAGTTCAGTAACAATGAACATCCCAACATAAGAAAACCAACATGCAATTCATTTAGTTTTCAAGCAATGACCACAAATTAATTTTACAAACCCAACCACCATGAAATTCATTTTGTGTGCAAACAAGAACAAGTAATGGAAATTATTTTCAATCTGGAATTTAGAACATATAATTTATCACATGACCATCAAATAAAGATGAAGAGGTGAAAACTCACCGAAGAGGTTTCGTTCAGTGCATGGTGGAGGTGTGTTTGTGGCAGAAGAGAGGCGTCCGTCATAGGTGTCCTCCAAGGGAGGAGAGGCGCCCGATAGTGGAGAGGTGCATAGAGGATAAGAGGTGCATGACATAAGTGACGTGTGTGGTAGAGTTGCGGCACACGACAAAGGTGTGGCGCATGGTAAAGGAGAGCATCACAATGATCTAGCTAGATGAGGAGGATAGGTGCACGATGGTGGTGTGGCTCACGTTAATATTCAGGTGGAGGGATGGGAGGAGGAGGAGGAGGATGCAGAAGAGGAGGTGGCGCGACATCAGCGATTAAATTTTGTGATAACATGAGGTGTGTGAGGAAGGAGGAGGAAGTTAGGGTATTATTCTAAAACCCAGTGAATCTTTTATCAGTGATAGATTAAAAGCATTGATAAAGGTTTGTTTTATTAGTAGTAAAATAGAATGAATTGATAAAACATTCCTCTATCATCCATTTATTAGTGATGATAATTGTAATCCATTATCTACCCAAAAATCACTGATAAATGACATATTTTTAAGCACTAACAATATAGCGCTAATAAAGACGTCATTTTTCAATGATTTTCTTCAAACCTATAATGATACGACCTTATTAGTGCTAAACATAAATCATAACGATAAAATGTTAGTAATTTATTTATATTATTTTTTATATTTATAAAACAATATTATTAATAAATAAAAAATTAAATGAAATATTCGTATTATATTTATAATATTAGAAATATATATAATAAATATATTAATTATAGATATATTTATATTATTATTGATGTATATAAGTATATTTCATCTAATTTATAATTCATTATATATATATAAATTTAAATATAATTATATATATATATATATTAATTTATATAATTATAATTTAAAAAAAAGAAAAATTTCTGATATATATAATTTTATTCATATTTATATCGAATAAATTGATTATAAAATTATAAATATTTAAATATGTTTATATTTATTTAAAAATAAAATTATAAATATTTTTATTTGTTTCTCAATATTTCTATATATTTATTTAATTATATATAATTTTATATACGAAAATAATAATTACATTTGTTTATGATTTAATAACTAAATTAATTAATTAATATTTATTTATATTTATAAATAATAAATAAATTTGTATATATTTGTAATTAATAATTATAATTAATATTATATATATATATATATGTATAATTAAAAATTTATAAAAAATATATTTATAATTTTATAAATATATATAATTGATAGTTTTATTTTATTCTTGTCTTCATTTGAATATATCAACATTTTTTCGGATTTAAAATTATAAATATTTTTCTTTATTTATATATATTTGTATGTTAATATATATAATGAATATATTTATTATTAATTTATAATTATTTAACTATATCTATATTTATTTTAGAAATTTAATTATAAAAATTATTTTTTATTTATAAATATTTCTTTATAAATATATTTTTAACATTATATGTAGTATAAAAAATATATTTATTTTAATTATCAAATTTTTTAAATATATATGTTTTTATAATTATATCTATAAATAAATATATTTTTTAATTTTTATATTTATTTTTAAATATATTTATACAGATATAAATTTATAAATTTATAAAATATTAATTTTCGATAACATTATAACTATTTATATATATATAGTTATAATTATAATTACAAATAAATATGTAAAGAAAGTATTTTTATATACATAAAATATAATAATTATAAATGAAATAAATATATTTAATCTTTAAATATATTTAATATAATTTGATAAATATTGAGAACCCAATTTAGTATATGGGAAACATGAATAAATCATATATACCTAGTAAAATATACATCATAAAAAACGAGTCATCACTGGAAAATAATAATACTAACAATACAGTGATGTATAAATGAACATTCTAGATGATAGATATTATATAATAACACATGGTCAATATATTTATTGGAAAAATACATTAGAAACACGTATATATTTAAATATAATAATATAATTTTTTTTAAAAAAAATATATATATATATATATTTTAATTATTATAAAATATATGTTGATTATAAAAATTTGTATTATATTAAATATATATTAATAATTTTTTTAATTTAAATATAATAAATAAATATAAATAATTATTCAAAACATTTATGAGTGATTTTATCAAGATCTAATAAAGGCCCCCTTTATCAGCAATTTCTGCATAGCACTGTTAAAATGACACTTTTTCCTTCCCCCATTTTCAGGTACTGTACAAGGACCCTATCTCAAATTACATGAATTAGTTCACTTCTACCCCCATGAGTTTACAAAGATTTAAATGGACTAGTGACTATCACTTACTATATTAGTTTAATATGTGGGGCACAATTTTCCTTCTTTGAGTAAATTTATAGGCAAATAATCAAAAAATCCTATGAACAGAAATGGAACCATCATGTGCCATATATTTTCAAGATAAGTAAACAATACATTACTATAAAAATTAATAAAAATATAATAGAAAAACAAACATCACTATATGATTGCATTCAAAAACAGTAAACCATATCTATATGAAAAAAAACAACGAAAAATATCTTAATGAACCGTAAAAAAAATTATCAAATGGATTGGTTATATTATATGACATGATCACCATACAAAAATGGATTTCATTATCAAAATCTCATAACAATCAAACCAATTATTATTCCACTATGCATCAACTGGCCCCCAATAATCTAATATCAAACTATATACCTATTTATCCAAAAATGTATATTGTGATTCTGGATATCCAACATAGTGTAATTTGTATGTGTGAACATATATTAAAATATTGGAAACACCAACATTTTCTCAATTAAACATTTAATTGGAATATTATTTCCCTAGAAGATCATCAATATACTTAATCAAAAATACATATGTTATATACACATAATTGATCATGGAAGATTGTACAGTGTGAAGATAGACATTAAATACTAAGAGAATTACATGAATACTCATAGAGGTAGCAGATGTGGAGAAGGGATCGTGGTAGAGATGTGTTTGTAGTGGAGGAGGGATTCATAATATAGGTGGGGATCAAAAATATATGAGTTGTATCCCGAGTAGGAGGGTTCAATACAAATAAAGTGTTCATGGTGGATGTGGGATTCAGTGTGTGATGGAGGAGATTGTAGCAGCAGATGGGGTTTAGCGGTGGAGTTGAGGTTAATGGAGGAGTATAGCTTCTCAATGGTAGAAAAAGGATTCTTGACGATAGGAGTCAGCCATAGAGAAGTAGGAGTGTAATGTCCCACGTTTTGAAAAGGTTAACAAGTGGGGGAAATCAAACTTTTTCAATTGTGGAGTGTGTCAAATCTAAGACCAGGCATCAGAACTGATGACGACTGGTTTTTAAGCGACAACAGAAGGTGCATGGTTTCCGCATGGTTTCCCAAACCATGAGGCCCAAACAGTTTGTCTTAAAATTGGGAGACATAGGAGTTCGCACGGGCTGTGCCCGGTTTCCAAAACCGTGCGGCCAACCCGTGCGGGGTGTCTTGGGTGTCCAATGGGGGATGCACAGTTGGCGCACTGTTTTCCAAACCATACAGCCCAAGACATGGGTTGTGCGCTGTTTTGGTTTTTTTTTTAAATATTACAAATGGTTTTAAAATAAAATGAAATTAAAAATAAAACCTAAACTAAAGACACCTCTCCCTCCAGTTTCACTAGGCCAATCATGCACCCAGGGAGGGCTCCACCTCTAGCTACGCGCAAGCCTCCCCCATGTCCTCCATCTCTTCCTCTGGTTTCTCCAAATTTCTGAAGGTTCCTTTGTCAGATATTCAAAGTAGGCCCTCTTCCCTAGTCTCCTCCCATACTTTTCCTATTTTCCCTCTTCACTTTGTCATAATCTAATTTGCCCAAACCCCCATGTTCATGGTTTGTTGTTTGATTTATTTCGTTATTGTTTCTTCTCTTATAAAGGGGTGTGAAAGGTCCCTCAGGACCTCATTAGTGTGTGTTTGTTGTCCGCCTTCAATGGTGTGGCAGATCACTGTTTTTTCAGTCAACCGAGTTGATTCCCAAGTATGGTTTTTGCTCATTTATAGTTTGTGAATCCTCTAAATTAATGTCGAAGGTTGTTAAAGAGATCTTGGAATGTTTTTCCTTATGCGTTAGTCTTTTGGAATGATTTTGATGTGCCGGAGCTTAGGCGGCTTGCCATTGTAGGCATAGTTCCTTTGTGAAGTCACTTATGCCTCGTGGGAGAGCAGCAGTGACTCTTAGTTTGAAAGTACCAAGATCTGGAGTGGATAGATGGATCCACCTTGAGGTAGGGTCCCTCTCATTGACCTTTAATTTAATGTGAATCATTTAAAGAGCATAATACTGTATTGTTTTATTATTTTAATTATGCAAGTTTAATTTCAATTAAATTATTTTGTGCAAAGAGTGGGAATTGCAGGGACAAGATTAAAATGGTTTCTTGGTCACAAAACTAACGATCTAATAACAAAACCCCTAAATCAGAGGTGCATTGTCTTCATGATAAAAGTAGGAGGTAGATTCTTATGCTTGACTACTAAATTCTTGTTGTGCTTTGGTGATAATTGATGATGTCATGTTTCCGTTGAATTGTACCTAATGGTCAAAGCATGACAGTTTTTCTATTTTAATGAAATGGTTAAACTTGAATGAAATGGATTAGGGTGGTATGACCATGCATCCAGATAATGGAAGAAGCATGAATTATATTAATTTAAATGTTCTAGTGATTGGTAATTACCTAGGAGGGGGGTTCCATAGCACCTCTTTATGCTTTATAAATCCTAATATGTCTTTGAAATGATATAAAAAATATGAAGAATGAATTGGGGGTTATCCAGCACCGTACATGAGCGGGCTGCCTAATGTACCTTTTATAAATGTGATAATATGTTAATATCTTGAAATGTATACTTTAGAAAATTTTCTGTATGTATAAATGTGATAATGATACTTGAGAGAGTTTTCCATAGGTATATTTTTATGAACATGATTATAACAATTTACGTGGATAGGGGTTGTATAATTGTTTTTGATGGTGATGTGATTCTTTGAATGCTTATGAGGTAATTCCATAAGCATTATATTATAAACATTGTTTTATTGTGAGTGCTCTCATGCTTATGCCACTTAATGAATGATAACATAGAGGAGTGCAGGCTGAGGCCACCTAGTGATAGATACATGGTTTCATGGGAGGTAGTTATACCCCATGCCAGTGTGACAGAACATGTCTGGAATGGTGGAATTATTTCCCCCTTCTATTTCCATTCTAGTGATGTTTTACGTGTTTGTGTGGGAGGATTTTATACCCCATGCTAGTATTATGAACGTGTATGGAAGGGAGGAATTCTTACCCCTTTCCAAGTGATTTAGGGATGAGAGGCATTCTTAACTAATGCCCGCTAATCTCAATACATGTATGGAAGGGAGGCATTCTTACCCATTTCCAGTTGACCTATTGGGATGGTAATCATTCATACATCGTGCCTGCTAGTCTCAATTAATGGGTGGGAGGCATTCTTACCTCACTCCATTTATGATATAAATGATTTATATATATATACATGGTGACATGATCAAGGAATTTTACCGGAAACGAGATGAAGCTTGTATAGTCATCGGGTGTCCATATGGAACCTGTACGGTTGTTGTTTATCTATGTTGTCCTGCTTATTGAATTTTGTTATATCTTCTTACTTATTTAAATAATGTTACACAGATTGGTTTGGGTTAGTCACTGGTGGTGCCTCCCTACTAAGAGTTATATCTCACACCATACTCAAGCCGCCATTGCATTGGGGTACCCGAGTAGACCATTCCTGTTTGCAGGACCTAGGTTGAATTGTTGTACTACACGTTCCTAGAGATAGGAGAAAAGGACCGAGTTGAAGCTCTGGAGCCTTATGAGCTTGTAGTTTTGCCTCCCTGTCGTTTCTTTATTCTTTTTCATTATATTGAAAGCATGCTATATTGTTTCTTGGTTTCACCTTTTATCATTCATCATCCCTATATCATGTAAACTGGCATTGGCCACCAATAATGAAAATGATCACTATTTATCTTCCACTACTGTTTGTTCATTTTTTATCTATTACTGCTCTACTACTACTGTTATTTACACCGAGATACCATTTTCCAACTCTGATTAGAGGGTATAGTCACCCCACTATCACCTCCCAAGACCCTCATTACTAGTCGGCAGCCTCTACCATACGGGGAGATGCGCTTAAAGCGATGTGGTGACCAGTCTGACCACCGGTTTGATGGTCTGCCAGGACGGGATACTACAAAGTGGTATCAGAGGCAGTTTTTTTGTTGTTTGATTTAATATATAACGACATTAGACTGGGATAGGAAGGATATGGATTTTGGTAATAAGCTGTGCACAGGAGTAGTTGACCCGTGTACAAGGAAAATCAAAATTTCCTTGAATGGAATTGTTATTTTAATGTTTTTGATTGTTACAGTTGATTTGATTCCACTATTGGGTGACGAACATGGTTTCTGTTGATACTGATGATGCAATTGTGGGTTCTATTTCTGTTGCAACCTGATGAGATTAGGGTATGCCTTCTCATGCATCATATATACACCTTGTAAGAAATTCCATACCATGCATTATGCCAATCCATCTAGGATGCATTAGTTGATGCCTATTATTGTGATAGGTTATGTGGTAGTTATTCCATGATTTTGTGATATAGCTTGTTTATGTGTTACTGCTTACGATAAAAGGCTAATATCAGTAAATATGGAACTGGTTGCATTGATCAAATTAAATGATTTCAATTACGACGGGAGCCAATTTTCAGTTTCAAGGTGTATGAGTGCCTCATAGCTAGGAAAGGGTAACCTGTGTGATTGAATTTCTAGGAAAAGGGGATTCTAAAGTGAAATTGTAAAATGATTTTTTTTCATTAAAGGGTTCTAAATGCCAAAATATAATGTATATGGGCACATTACAGATTGGTAGGTGGGCACACATATGACTAGATGATTTCTTTGAGCATGTTTAATTCTGGAATATAAGTTGTTTCATCTAATGGGAGAAACATTTCAACCCATGGAGTGTATGAGTGCTTCATGAGTTGGAAAAGGGTAACCCAAAATGAATGCGATGGGAGAATTCTTTGCGAATCAATTAGTCGTGTAAACGATGTATGGTTTTGATTTGATGTGAATTGGATTTTTGGGACCCTCGTAGGTCACCTAAATTTTTTAAAATAAATTTGTTATGATACATTTATGGAATAAGTCGGTATGTATGAAAATGTTTAGTGGTTAAAAGGAAGTTTGTTGGGACTTTCCTGCATTGCTTTGATATTTTTTTAAACATTAACATGTGCCTAGTGATTTATGGTTTTGAAATGGTACATGAAGTTTTGAATTGAATCTTTTAATGTGATTAACATAATGAATGTGATTAAATATAAATGTCTTGGAAAAGGAACTTTTAGTTGTGTCCTCTGTCGAAGCCTCGTCTGAGGTTATGTTATGTCTTTCTTGCAGGTTCCTTATGACGGAACCTTAGGTATTTTCTGTGCATGTTTGTTTCCTTTTATAAAATTACTTGAATGTTAGGCATGAGATGATGACTTTTCTTTTGCGTGACCAAATTCTTGATTTTATGATTTTTCTTCGTGAGGGGCTAGCTCGTGGTAGGTATCACCCTTAGAGTTTTTATTCCTTGTTAGCACTGTGAGTCTTCTAACTTTGGGTACCATTCGGGTGTCGTGATCCCTTGTAGGACTTCTAGATTCCAATGACACCCTTTTTCAGATGGTTGATCATGTTACTCTTGATCTTTTCGTTGGTGTGAGCATCAGGTAATACATTGTATCAGTTGGTTAGACATGCCTATAGCATGGTTGGTTTCCTTGTCAGTCATTTGACCATCTCTTATTCATGGAAATAGACGATAGGGTATGTTTGTTGGCTATGTAAAAGGTTGTGTAGGGAAAAATGAGGTTCGGCTAAATCTCTTATGCTATTTTGTACGGTCTTGGGTCATCTTCGTGGTAGAGTGACCTGAGCATTTGAGAATCACGATGTCCCAATACTCAGGATGGTATTTGGAAGACTCGTTTGGTTGACACACCAGTCTGGTTGCTTTGGATTTATTTTGTGTTTCGATGTGGTGATCACGACTCAGATTATTGACACACATCCGTTTAATATTTATGAACTAGTTCGATTATGTGATGTTGGTGTTTTCTTCTTTTTTTTGACACTGACGCATCTACGTTGGGAAGCGTCATGTCAGATTTGTGAAGTGTGTTCTTCCGTGTAGAAGGAACATGTCATGATGGACATTGATCAAGGTGGTGGTGTATTCAACTACTTTTAAGAAACACCATTGGTTGTGGGGGACTTCAGTGGTAAGTTGTTAATGATCAAGGAATGCCTTGTGTGGGGAAAATGCATTTTGATTGGTTTATAAATCTAGATGTTTCGGCAGGTGAAGCCAAGTATCATCTTTAGACTCGACCAGGGGTGGTTCGACTGTTCTCCTTTACAGTTTTTGGGAATGACTAACTGGAATCCTTTTAAAATACTCATAGTGTACTCTATTATGTGACGAGAATGTACCCTATCTTTTTTTCTTACGGAATGCTATAAGACAGTGTCGATCTTACATCGCGCTAATGTTTTTTAAAGCTGTTGAGCTCTTTTGGTAGTTCTCTTTTAGCATTCCATGCATGACGCATGGTTACCTTCGTGGTATAAACTTAGGGATGTCACCGGAAGTTGTGTATAAGGTTTGGTGAACATCCTTGTGGGAAATGTGTGATGTCTCGCAAAATGGTGTCGCGGTTAAGCTTATAAAACGCTGTCCATCTAAGCTGTTCATCCTCAGAATAGTCAGACGGAGTGGCTTGACTCTTTTCGGCATGGGCTTTGAGGTCGATGGGGAAATCAATTGTTAGATCATTTCAAAATCACTCTTGGTGCTTCTTTGTAAATCATGGAATGTGATTTTGAAAGTATTTTTGAAAGGTGATGGAGTTGTGGTTTTCGTTTTGACGGATTAATGTTAAAATTCCAAGGTTTGATGTACATTTTATTGGTTGCTTGGTGAGATGACGATGAGGTTGTGCCTCTGGTATGACGGGCTCGGGAAAGAGCCATCTGGGTGTTTCGGTTGGAAGATGGGTGTTGGCTCAGGTGTTGATGAATTATGTGGCGTGTGTTTATGTAGATGAGCGTGGGTGTGTTAAACATTTGGATACGTAACAGGGTTTCTGGAATGGAGCTTCATGACCCTTGTGGGTCGAGTGAGGTGCATTGTTTTCAAAGGCTTCTCAGGGACGAGAAGTTATACGGTGGGAACATTGTAATGACCCACGTTTTGAACCTGGTTAAAAAGTTGGAGAAATTGAACTTTTTCATTTTTTGACCGTGTCGAATCTATGACCATGCTTCGTAACCAAAGATGTCTGGTTTTAAGCAAAAACATAAGGCGAACAGTTTCCCAAACCGTGCGTCCCAAACCGTGCGGCTTAAAATTGGGAGGCAGAGGAGTTTGTACGGACTGTTCAAGGTTTCCCAAACCGTGCGACCAGCCCATGTGGGGAGTCTTTGGTGTCCAGTGGGGAAAGCATGGTTGGCACCCGGTTGGCCAAACTGTGTGGCCCAAGGCCTGCGTTGTGCCCTATTTTTGGTTTTTTTAAATAATAAAAAGTTTTTTAAATCAAAATTAAATTATAAAAACCTAAAGTAATGACCCCTCTCCCTCCCCTTTCACTCAGCCATACCCTCACCTAGGGAGGGCTCCCCCTCAAGCTGTGCCGAAGCCTCCTCCATGGCCCTCCTATCTTCCTTCGGTTTCCCCTGATTTATGAAGGTTCTTTCCTTGAATATTCATGGTAGGCCCACATCCCAAGTCTCATCCCCTTCATGTCCAATTTTTCCGCATCCCATTTCCCTAATATAATTCAGTCGAACCCCCATGTTTAAGGTATTGTGGTATGATTCGATTTGTTCTTTTTTCTTCTGTTGTAAAGGGGTGTGAAAGGCCACTCTTGGACCTTGTTGTTGTGCGTATGATGTACGCCACCGAAGGCGAGGCAGATCTCGGTTGTTTGAGTCCTACGAGTTGATTTTGAGGTAAGGGTGTTGCATGTATATTGTTTTTGAATCCTCTAAATTAATTTCTTAGTTTTTAAAGAGCTCATGGTATGTTTCACCATGTGCGTTAGGATTTTGGAATGGTTTTTCTTTTCCCGAGCTTAGGGGGCTTGCCTTTGTAGGCATAGTTCGTATGTGAAATCACATATGCCTTGTGGGGGAGAAGTAGAAGCTCTTAGTTAGAAAGAGACAAGAGCCATAGTGGATGGATGGATCCACCTTGATGTAGGGTCCCTCTCATTTCCCTTTAATTTAAAGTGAAACATTTAAAGAGTTTAATACTACATTGTTTTACTATATTAATTATGCATGTTTAATTTCAATTAAATGCTTCTATGTAAAAAGTGTGAATTTAAGGGACAAGATTAAAATGGTTTCTTGGTCACTAAACTAATGATTTAATAACAAAACCCCTTGATCAAAGGTTCATTGTCTTCAAGATAAATGTAGGAAGTATATTATTATGTTTGTGTCCTAAATTATAACTGTTCTTTGTGGATAATTGATGAAGTCATGTTTCCTCTGAATTGTAGCAAATGGTTAAAACATGAATGTTGTTCTCTATTAATGAAATGGTTAAACTTGAAAGAAATGGATTAGGGTGGTAAGACCATGCCTCGGGATAATGGAATAAGCACGAATTATGTTAATGTAAAGGATCTAGTGAATTCACTTACCTAGAAAGGGTAGTACATAACACATCATTATTCTTTGTAAATTCCTATATGTATTTTAAATGATATAAGAGGAATGGAGATTGAATTGGGGGTTATCCAATACTGTACATGAGAATGTTGCCTCATGTACCTTTTTTATATGTGATTAATATGTTAATGTATTGAAATGGATACTTCATAGGAGTTTTCGTAAGTATAAATATGATAATGATGCCTGAGATGGTTTTCCGTAGGTTTATTTGTAATAAAGTGATTATAACCATTTACGTGGATACAGGATGTATGATTGTTTGTGATAGTGTTGTGATTATTTGAATTCTTATGAGGTAATGCTATAAGAAGTATATAATAGACATGGTTGTATTGTGAGTGCGCACATGATGATTCCACATAATGAATGATAACATGTGTGAGTGCATGTTGAGTCAACCTAGTGACAGATATGTGGTCGGATGTGAGGCAGTTATACACCATGCCAGTGTGATAGTACATGTCTACAAGGGAGGAATTATTACCCCTTTCTAGTTCACTTATTGTGATGTTTTACGTGTTTGGATGGGAGGCAGTTATACCCCATGCTAGTATTATTAACGTGTATTGAAGGGAGGAATTCTTATGACTTTTCAGTTTATTTATGGATGAGAGGCATTCTTATCTCGTACCCACTAATATCGACATGTTTATGAAAGGGAGGAATTCTTACCCTTTTCCAATTGACCTATAGGTACAGGAATCATTCTTACCTCGTGCCCGCTAATCTCGATTAATGGTTGGGAGGAATTCTTAACACATGCCATCTATGATCTAAATGATATATATATATATATATATATATGTATATACATGGTGACATGATCAGGTTACATTATTGGCAATGAGGTGAAGCTTGTATAGCTGTCGGGTGTCCTAAGGGATCCAAGACAGGTGTTGTTTATATATGTTGTCCTGCTTATTGAATCCTGTTATATATGCTTTCTGTTTTAACTAATATTAAACAGCCTGGTTTGAGTTATACAATGTCAACTAGGTCCCAGTGAGAGCACAAACACCATGCCTTAACAAGGTCGTCGTGTGGTGTCCTACCAGGCACTGCTAGTCGACCCCGCAGACACATGGGGCCCACCCACATGGCTAAATGGGTCATCTGACTAATGACAGTCCCCACAGTACAACACATGTCCTTTTCAGTGTGCTTTATTCTCACTCACACACACCCTGAGAAACTTCATAGAAGGTCACCATTGTACTGGGGTACCCGAGTAGACTATTCTTGTTTGTAGGATCTAGGTTGAATTGTTGTATTGCACGTACCTGGAAATAGGAGAAATGGACTGTGCGGGAGCTAGGGATTCTCAGGGGATTATCGTCGGTCCATTGTGTCGTTTCTTTATTCTTTTACATTGTATTGAAAGCATACTATATTGTTTATTGTTTTAACCTTGTATCATATATCATCCGTGTATCGTGTAAACCGGATTTTCCACCTTTTATGAAAATGAACACTATTTGTCTCCCACTGCTATTTTTTCATTTATTTATCAATTATTGCTTCTTCTACTAGTGTTATTTACATTGAGATACCATTTTGAAACTCTGATTAGAGGGTATAGTCTCCCCACTATCACCTCCTGAGACCCTCGCTGCTATTTGGCAGCCTCTGGCATATGTGGAGACGTGCTTGAGGCCATGTGGCGACTGGTCCGGCCTCCGGTTTGATGGTCATCTAGGTCGGGACGTTACAAGGAGGAGGCTTCATGATAGTAGTGGAGGAGGAGGAGTCAGTGATAGAGGAGGGTGGGGAGGATGGGGAGAAGGCACCGTTGTTTGGATTTTACCATAGTATGATTTGTGCCAAAGAAGGAGGAGGCTATTTGGGTTTATTTATATAATCATGTTGTCATTTTATCAATGCTAGTTAAAAAAAAGATAAACTTTTGTTTTATCTGCTCTAAAATAGAAAGTTCTTATAAAACAATCCTTTATCATCATTTTTTAGTACTGATAATGGAAAATCATTTTCACCACTAAAAAAGCACTAATAAAACTAATATCAAAATAAATAATATTTATATATATAGAATTTATAAAATTATATGAATAATACAAATATATTTATTTACTTATAAGAACAAATCTAAATAATTTATTTATTTATAGTTACATATTTAATAAAAATAAATATATATAGATATTTATAATTATAAATTCTTAATAAATATATTTATTATCATAATAATTATATATAATTTATTACTTTATTATAATAATATAATTATATGAATATATCAATAATTATTTAGAAATATATTTGAATATATCTATTATAATTTTATAATTTTTTAATAAATATAAATTTATAAACATTTTCTTTAAATTTATACATATTAAATATCTATAACATATATATTTTAATTATATTCAAAAATTTAAATAATTTTATATATATATTTAAATACATTGGAAATTAAGACATATATATTAGTTAAATATTTATGAAATTGATATAAATATATCAATAATATATATATATATATACCAATTTCATTAATATTTAAATATATATATATATATATACATTTATATTTAAATAATACCAGAATTATAATAAATATATTTATTATATTTATAGTTATAATTATAAATAAATAAATAAATATATTTATTTAAATAGTTACAAAACTAAAATAAATATATTAAATATATATATATATATATATATAATTGTTTATTTCAAAACAACTGGTAAAACCGTTAGTTTTTTAAATGTCTGTCAAAAAATAAAAATTGATTATTTTCATTGTGAACAACATTTATAGTAATATTTTATGATATTATTTTTATCACTGACATTAAAATTAATTAAAAGTAAATATTAATGATTTTTGAAATATATTTGTGATTGAATGGCGTTATTATGTAAGTAAACTGTTTATTTTATCATCTCAATTTATGTATTAACAATATATAGTTTCTATTAATAATAATTATACATAAATAATTTCAATAAAATTTAAGTAATTTCCTTATATAAAAATTCTATTAATAGAGTTAAAAAAGGAGGCCTTCCAAAAAAATCCGTATAAATATAACATAAAATCCACATAATACAAAATTTAGTTGGATTCAAAAAATACTTATCTATATATATTATATAATAAATGAAAAATTTAAAAAAATAAAACAACCAACCATAATATTCATTAAAAAGTATGAGAATCTGTTTCATGTTTGTACTATTTATGTAATTATCTAATCCCCCATCCACTTCCTAACACAGTGATATTTCGATAGCTTCATAGTCATTTCCATGGCTCTAAGATCATGGCTTCGGTGTATTCATTGAAATGTTCAATAAAAAAACCAAAATATCAGAAGGTTTCTCTGAATCAATAACTTGTCCTCAAATTTATCATCTATATTATCCATTCTTCTCATTGGCTATATATACCAATAGAGAAAGCAGTAAAGGATGAGTGAGGTCTTCTGAGTGACAAAATAAGGACAACTAAACGTGAATAATATGTGCGGTCCCAATCCCAGTCTAGGGAGGTGGTGCTGTTATTGACCCTATCCCACAAAGACCCAACCATGAAGAATCATTGGGGTCGCAAAACCCACCATCCGCGTCAGTGCTTGGGTACTTCCATCCCGCATTGGTTTCTGCATCGCTACAACCAGTCGAGAAATGTTGTGTAGCTGGTGTCCAATGGAGACCCATCAATGAAGCTACTTCAATAGTCCCACCCCCAGCATCTGGGCTTTGGTGAAACCATGGTGATGCTTACACCCCCATGAATTGAGATAGACGAATAACAACATGCCAACTAATGATAGAGGAGGACACGGAGGATAAATTCATTGTATTCAATACACACTCAGGGACATGGAAGCATAATGATAAAGTATACTTTCAAAAGAATTTATATCATACTTATGCTAATTATGATCTATTATCATTTAAATATCACCCTCCACATTCTCCATCACCATCATCACCATGTTGGATTAGATACCGTTATTTTTTTACCAATTATAAATTTTCTTAATATATATATATATTCCTAATGATTAATTTTATTTTCACATTTATTATTTTAAAATTCCATTATTTTATTTTGGAAATAATCATTTTCATTTTATGATTAATTAGAAAATATAATATATTATTAAAAATGATTATTTTTTATAATTACTTTAATTTAGCATGTTTTTACAAATCTATTGAAAAAACAGAAATAATATATTTTATTATGTAAAAAATTAAAAATTATTCATATAAATATATGTGTTACATGCAATTAAAATTAAAAATTTAAATTATTTAAATTTATCTAAATGATATTGTGTAAAAAATGATTAGATAGGTATTTCATGGAACCTATATGAAAGTGGGACTATCAAATTAGATCTTCTATTTTCTATTTTACTTTCTAGAAAATTATTTTATATCATTTTATAATTCTAAATTAATTATTAGTAATAAATAAACAAGAAAATTGTAAAAAAATTAATTATTATTTTATAAATAAATCTTACAATATAGATATTAACAAATAGTACAGAACATAATATATAAATATATATAAATTTAAAAACAATAATTTATGTGTTACTAGTTACCAATAATATTAATTTAATTTCAATTATTAAAAAAATAGAGCAACTCCTAATAATATAAAAAAATCCGTGAAGAGTAGGTAAATATATGTATAAGATTATGGATTCACCAAAACATGTTTCAATTTCATAAATTCCACGACGAACCACCTTCGTGATTTTAGTTGTGATGAAACCTAACCTTCCAGTTCCCCTATCCACTCAGCAGATCCTTCACTATGGATAAAGTAAATCCATATTATTATCAATAATTATTAAACAATTTTTGTAAATAAAAAAGTGTACATCAATAATTAGCATTACTTTTAGTTAAATAATTATATTATTTACTAATTAGCACTAATATTTACTAATTATCATTGATGTTTACTAATTACCCATAATGTTCAATATTTACCACTAATTTTCACTAATGACCAATAATTAGCATTATTTTGTTAAATAATTACTAATAATTTCAATTTATTTTCACTAATAACAACTAATTATCTATAATTACTAATGTGATTTTTGAATTTTTATGATTATCACTAATATTTACTTTGTAGTACTAATTACCAATATCACTTTCTAATTTCCCCTAATTAAAATTATTTCCACTAATAAATATTAATTTCTTCTATTTTTACTAATTAGTTCTAATTACATCTATTGTTTTTTCCAATTATAGATAAGTACATCTAATATTTTCTAATCACCTCTCTATATTGTTATTTATTATTAATTATCACTTTTTCATTATAACTTCTAATGTTTACTAATAACCACTAATGTTTACTAATTACCAATATTTACCATTAATATTTAAAAATTATTGATAATTACCATTAATTAATGCTGGTTATAAGAAATATTTAATTTCTATCTCAAATACTTACTAAGTCCCATTTTTACCACCATTGATTAATAATTATTTCTAATTTCTATTAATTTTTAATAAATAATGCTAATTTTTTTATAAAAACCAATAGTTAATACTATTGTTCAATAATCCCTGCTAATTATATGTATTTTTTAGTAATTACTATCAATTAGTACCATTTTTTACTTATTATCAATATTTATAATAATTTTTATTGGTTAGCGATTGTTTTAACTAATTACCACTAATTTGTAGTAATTACCACAATTTTTTACTAATTAATGTTAATTTTTTTATTAATTCTAATTTTGGCAATTTTTATCTAGTTACTACTAATTACCATGATTTTTTAATAATTACCGCTAATTCTTATTAATAAAAGATAAATACATTTTATTTTTTATTATTACTTCAAATTTTGGATATGTACGACTAATTAAAGCTATTTTTTAAAATGTATTTCTAATTAAAGCTAATTTATAATAATGATAGATGATTACAACTATTTTTTACTAATGATCAACAATTAAGTATATTTTTATTACTTATTATCCCTAATTACAATTAATTTGTAAAATTTGACACTAATTAAATTTGTTTTGTTAAAGATAATTAGCTAATAATTTTTATTATTTTGTACTGTGTAATGATGATTATTGCTAATTATTGATAATTACAGCTGTTTTTTTAATTACAGTTAATAGAAATTATATTTTATTTAAATTTATTGATTACCATTAATTTTTACTGATTCTAACTAATTTTTAATAATGCCATCTAATTTTTAATACGTATCGCTTTTTTGAGAAACTACTGCAAATTTATAGTAATTATCATTACTTTTTACTAATTTTTTGTATTATTTATTATTATTGATTTTCTCAAAGTAAAATTAATAACCATTAATTTATATTAGTTTGCACTGATTAGTGATTATTTTCAATATATATTGAAAATATTTAATAAAAACAATTATTTTTTAATAATTATAGTTAATTATTTGTAAATTTTACTAATTTATTGAAATTTCATAAAGGAATTTATTTTAAATTGTTAATTACTAAAAATTAATCATACTACTAATTAATTCTAATTAAAACTAACTACATTTAATTAAAAATAATAACTAATAACTCGAAATATATTTTTATTTTAAAAAAACACTAATAATTATGAATAATTATTTATATCTAATGCTATTTACACCTAAATTATAATTCAAAAATATAAAGTGAAAGAATATAAATGAATCTAAAATTTGAAAAAAAATGAATACCTCAAAATCAAATCTTATATGGTTTGAAAAATTGGAATATTTATTTCTTCTAAAAATTAATATATTAAACAATGAAATTTATAATTGATTTGAGTATTGGTCAAATAAGGAATGAATTCCAAAACAATAAGTTGGGGATAAATATATAGTATAAATTGTTAGTTAAAAAACTAATTGCTATGAGACCCATCACAAATACGATCGAAAAAAATAAGTATGACGAGGATGAAATAGATATTTGTGATGGGTCCCATTTCAAATAGTTATCGACTATCAAATTATTTGTGATGTGTTATTAATTCCTTTCCCAATTAATAAAAATGATTAAAAGTCTTTTGGATGGGGATAAAAACATGTTTTAATTAACATTTTCGGTATTCAGCATGCACTTGCACCAATACTATTTATGACATGAATATTGTCTCATTGAATATAATAGTTTATTAAAGACTATACACGAATAGAAATGAATTTCATCACAAATTGATGTTTTCGACAGACTGTTTGGAATGGGATACATACTTGTCACGAAACCACATTTTCCCATAGTGGGGATATAATTTTTATTTCATATATATATATATATATATTGATTCCATATATTATCCAAAATAACATATTTTTTTGTTGGTATGAATTTTTGTTACTGCTCCATTTGTGAGTAGGGGGGTTGAAATAGTTATGGTTCATTAGGAAATTATTTTGTTTTTAAATTAGTAGTTATTTTATTTATTTAGATATTGAATTCATTCTCAAATACAAATTTGTATATAATTTGGGTTCATGAATTTAGTGTTAAAATTAAAAATTTAATTTCACTAAATTATTGAGAATCTACCTACATTATTAAGACAACATAGAAAACCCTTTAACATGATTATTCAAAGGAAAATGGCCTTTGGTACCACCTACCAATGTTAAATTATTTCACACACCATCGAATGAAATGTTTCATCTTTTATAATATTTTTTATAATTTTCACTACCATTTATTGGAATACATGTGTGAAAATGTAAATATAGATACTCTTATTGAAATTATAAGTATTTAACATATTTAGGTTTCAATTAAAATGTTTTCTATTACAATGTTCAATTTCCAATTATGTATGAACAATTTTTTCTCCATATTGGTGCACTCTTTAATAGATATGTATGATTTTATTCATTTAAATATATCACTACATACATTTTGTGTGATTATAATTTTTGATAGCTTCGATTATTTAAAGACAACTATATTAATTTTTTTTCTATGGTGGGGTTTGATTAATTTTTTATATGTTATAAATATTCTTTTTATAGACACATTTTACAAGATAAAATGACATATCACATAACCAATACACTATTTTCAATCTTTAAAATTTTCAATTTATAATAAAATACTCTTGTTTTTTTAATATCATGGTCATCTAAATAAAAATAAAATGGGCAGCAATATCATATTTTATTCATATCATGAAGGGAACTAAGGAATTATTTTATTTTATTTTATTATAGATAACACCCCTTTTAAAGGATGAAGGGACACCCGTACATGAACTGTTGTCCTAATGCACAAGGCCCGACACGACTCGCAATACATGACCGAAAGGCCAGGAGGAATACTATGCCAATTACATGACCTGTAGGCCCAACCAACATGAACATCCCCTCCCCTAGCTTCTTCATCCTTGATCACCTAGCTCCACTCCTTGCATTGCTTATCGCCTAGCATTTCCCTGTACAAAGCAGTAGGGTGCCTGGTCTCGATGGCGGTAGTCATACCCACTCATTATTCCAATCAGGTAGATCTACATCTGGTTACCACTTGTCTTGTTGCCCTGATCCTCTTCTAGAGCCTACTCTATGTGAACGGGGCTACTCTAAATGACTTTTTGGAAATATATTCTCAATGACTCAATGCATTTTTTAAGGCTATTGATGTTTTCCAACATATTTGTAACATGTGTATAGTCATGGGTACAAAAAGGAACCAGAAGTAGTGGATGAGATTTTGTATATGTAATGTTTTAGAAATTGAATGTGTTTTTATATAATAAATGACTATTTTGATACCAGGTACTCTGAAAGGAAGTTGATTTTGAGGTCCGGTGAGCACAAAATAATTAGTTGAACCTTTTTTAATATTTATTGAAAATAAAACACGTAAGAGTTTCTAGAACCATCTAAACGGGTTCATGGATTAAAAACCTAATGGAAATGATGTGTCATGAATGGTGACATTACATAAGGATGAACCTAACCTAGACCGACATGGATCGAGGAAAATGTTAATTTTCATCATTTTTAAGAACACATAATTATTTATTTTTCATAAGGAGAAATAAAATATACTTTTTATTTATTTTATTTGAATTTTTAATTTAGTTGTAGCATTATAGAAATACTATTTCATAAATTAAAGAGTGTAACTACACTACAACATAGCTTAAAAAAAACTGATACACATTTTCACCATTTAATGGGTTATCCTAAGAATGATCATTTAGACGATTGAGGATTGGTATAATCATAGTGATTTGAAATTGGAAAGAGATTATCGACAAACTACCCATGAGGACAAGACCCATTCCCCTCTATTATTTCTTCCATCAATTAATATCTAATATAAAAGGTGGGATGCAGATAAAGGGATAATGAATGATAGCGGTGTGATATTCACCAATAAAAGATCCATCCTCGAGGTACAAGTTTTATTATTTTTGATTCGGATTCCTGGATCTTTCTATCCAAATGACTAACACAGATAAACCCATTAACATGTTGAACTGTGGTTCATTTTTTATGATGGATTGGTTAATTATATTTTGAAATCAATGATTATAACATGTTAATTACTCCCTTCTATGTTTCCATCTAAAGGGACAAATCAAGGCCGATCAAACAAGGCTATTGTTTGTGCCTTGGGTGTTCATGGTACTATTCTCACCCCATCCAATTGATTCCTTGTCGACATGATCCATGTGATCACATTAGAATTTTCCAGGATTATATGAGAGCGACATGTAAACTGTATCAAAAAAGAGATTACTGGGATTACATTGTAGTGACAGTGATGACCACGGAATCTGGAGGTTATCGATGATCGACAAAAGGACCACGAGAGGATCTCTGGTGGCCCATAGAAGAAATTGTTGGCTCCCAAAAATAGAGGCGTCACAAGGTAGAAGCCGCATGTGGGAGACAACAGTTGTGTTAAAGAGGGGATGTCCACTAGTGGTGCACCACAGCGGTGGAGGTCCCGATGTAATCGACTGTGAGGCGATAGATAAGGGCCAATAGAAACTTCCAGCAATGGGATATCTGATGGATACGACCTCGAGAAACGTCACATGGCCAGAGGGATGTGGTCCATATGGAGTGTTGTAGGAGGGCCCCAATCTAGTGGGATCGAGATATGATGGAACCGCGGTGACCCACAGGGAGGTCTCATGGAAAACCCACAACATTGATGAGGAGAGGACGCAACGACCACCACAAAATCTGGGCACGGCAAGTCAGAACACTCACAATGGGTTGAGCTATAGAAGTCATGCTACACCCGCGCACCTTCTGCCCTGTTCATATCCAGGTTAGATTGGACCTAGACCCAACCATACCATTTAAAAAAACTCATAACATCCTGCCAATGCACCAAATTGGGGATCTTTTTGCTAGATTAGTACCGTCGTGATGAAAACATCATTTTTATATAGTTCATGTGAGTTTTCATGGATTTTTAAATTCAAATGATATCTTGAGAGTTATATTATCCCTAAGTGAAGGGCACCTTGAGCTGCAATTATGTGGTATGATATGAGGTGAAGGAAGTGACGAGTGGACCTCAATATCCCAATAGAAGAGTGTACAATAGTGTCCTGGTGGACAAGCATGACTTAATGGCCCAATAGATGAGTGGAACTTAGTGTACTGATAGACCAGTGGACCTTCGTGGCCCAATAGACAATTTTATCATACCACAGTGGCATGTACGACGAGTGAAACTCATTGGAACTATAGATTAGCAATCCTCATGGGCCCGATAGATGAACAAACCTCAGTGGCTCAGAAGACCTGAGTGACTCTTCAGGGATGAGTTCCTTAATAGTACTACATTTTCATCTTTATGACTGTAGATCTTACTTTCTATAGTTTATGTAATACCAATGATTGTTGTACCTTACATCATGTGTAGTTTTCTTTGTCGTTATTTCGTTATGGTTTGGAGTTTATTATTAGTATCGTGTTACTTTACTATCACGAGATTCACCTACACCTGACATGTCTTGTATTGAAGACCAATGTTAGAACACAGACCTTGGTGGTCAAGGACTAGGCGGTTCATAGAGTGATCAAACATGTTAGGCATACTACTATGACTTCTGGTAGATAATCATCGCCTACCCATTATGTAGAATTATATCCAGAAGGATTATCACAGTCTATATAATCCCTTGTTTACAGCTTTTATTTTGGTGGGTTTTTATTCTAGAACTTCTTACAGACATCTTTTACCAATACAATCAGTGTCTGTTTTAGTGGTATGCATGATTAATTTATCAGAATTTAAGGCTAGGGTTGTGAGTGTGCATGTTTATTAGTTCTTGGAAAATGCCTCCATCATGCTAGGTAATTCCATCCATTTTATTCACAAACCCCTGGCCTTTGGGAGGATGTCTAGTGGTAGTAATGACACATGCCCTAGTGTACAGGTTGTGAGAATAGATATCTGAAGAAAAACATGTGGTGTTAAAAATGAAGAGGGATATTGTAGAGTTTTTGTATCAATTATTGGATTACTATAATGTCAAGGATGAATGTGAAAGGTTCAATGATATAATTATAAATTTTCCAATACCCGTATGAAAATAAGAAAACATAATCCTTGATTTCATCCTATGACTCGATAGGTTAACTAATGGTAATAATTCCATTTGTGAGGTAGTCAACAACTTTACAAAGATGACACAGTTCATTTTTATCAAGTAATATCTACCTCTAGACCAACAATAAATGTTATACATATTTAATGTGTTAAAATCACATGGATTTTGAGACTCTATATGATCTAAATAAGAAATATGGTTTAACTAATAGATCTAGAGAAGCCTTCAGAAAGTGTTGGGTATAAAACATATTTAAATATTAATTATCACCCTCAGTAAGATGTTTTGTCTACGAGAACCATGAAAACTCAATAAGAAGTAATAATATCTTACTCTATTGATTGGCATGTATTTTTTAATTAACACCATCACTTCATAATATTCACAAATAACAATAGATTCCATATTATAATTCATATGGAGCCATATTATGCTTCGTATGGGATATGGTGTCCAAATTGGTCATTTAAAGATGACGATGGAAAATTGATTCTAGGTGGACATGATTTTTTCCATGACATGCTAGAAGGGTTTTGAACCATTAATTGTTCCATGAAATCCGTGATAATTATATTGGTGTTCCATGTAGACAATCATTATTGAGACCTTCATCTTGATGTTAATGATATATTTTCCCACTTCATATCCCCATGGATGATAATGATGAGGTTTATGAAAATATGAATGCTTAATACTAGATACATACACCTCCATAGAACCTTGATTTCATCGAATCAGTGGCCTATTGACTAGTACTACCACCTAATCTACCTGTAATACATGATGGGTTCTATGTGTCTCTCTTAATAAAGTACATACGATAACCCCCACATATACCAAATTTTGTGCAGATACTATTGGTAAATTACTTTTCATATATGTATAATCCTTTAAATGTATTAGATCACCGAGATAATGTTCTATTAAATAAGAAAACTCTCCTAGTCAAGGATTCTATAGAAAAACCACATGTTTAATGTTTCAACATGGGGACTAAAAGTGGAGATAAAGAAGAAATATCATCACCTATTTTAACCATAGAATGAAATAGAAAATTACTAGTGTGAAATTATTTATGATGGTTATAATGAAACTCATACTATTTTTAATAGGGAAAACAATGTTTAATAGCTTATGCGATATGCAACACCGAACCGAAATGAACAATTATTGTTTTAATAATATCATTATGAACTAGTTATTAAAATGATAAGTATTAATATTTTAACTATTTTATGATATATATATATATATATATATACAAAATACCCAAAAATAATGTATTTTTAATCATAGAGGAATAATTTTTCCTTATTTAAAAAAACAATAACTCTAAAAAAAATTTTTATTTTATAAAGTAAAAAAAATATTATTATTTTTTTGGACAATTTAGAAATTTTACATATAAAATAAAAATATTTTCTAGAATATTTATTTCAAAATTATCCATAAGAAATATTTAGCCTTTTTTGGAAATATTTATTTTTCTATGAATAGTAGGAATAATTTTTTTATAAAATATGGATTTATTTTTTTAAAAAATAATTCATATTTTTTTAAATTTAATTTCATTTTATAATAATTATTATTTAGTCATATATAATTCAATTATTTACAATTAAATCAATTTTATACTATATTTTAGTAGAATTTTTTTCCTTGTTCTTAAAACACTTTATTTCTTAAAACTAATTTAATATCAATTATGTTTCTCGAAATTAAAAAATTGAAATAAAAAATAATAATAAATGATATAAATTAAATTTATAGATTAAATTTATATATAATATTTTATGTACTTTATATTATTATTAATTGTGATATAGATAATATGAGACTATCTTTTCTAGAGAAAAATAGATTACTTGAAATCCTATTATTTCACGTATGCAGGTTCATTTTTAAATTCAATTTTTACACTTCAACAGGATCTGTGCTCAATTTTTTTTTCCATATTTGGAATCATCCTAAATAATAATATATAATAAGTTCATCATAAATTTTGACCATAATTATTAGTAAAAATTATAAAAAATATGTACCAAATTGAAGTTAAAAACAGGTTTACCAGGTATTTAATGTAACAATATAGGAGTTAAAAAATGTAAAAAACATATATAATTAATATTTTTATGGAAATATTTTGACATTATATACTCTAAGGATCAATAATGGTATATTTTAGATTCTTTTTATATGATAAAATTATTAAATTATTAAATTATTTTCAAAAAATAAGGGTGTGTCCTCTACTCGACTTAAAAATGGCCACCAACACTCCTCTAAGTTACATACATGCAATAATCTTTAGATATTAAAATTCCTATAAAAAAAACTAATATAATTCTGCCCACTCATCTTGTATGACATCAATCTGATTTAAGATCAATCATAGTTTATATTTTGTTGAAAATAGATAAATGTAGTTTGGAGAATATGCAACGTCCTTAAACAAGTATTTCATTTTTTTTAACCTTCATAAAATATTATAAAATAATGATGAAATAATATCCAAAGACACTTAATAATAATTATATGTTTTTATTTTAGTGGAATTAATTACATAAATATTCTTCTCCCTCAAATTGGAATCATATTCATTGATCTTGTGTACAAAGGACTACTTCCTCGCAAATTGATGTAATTTATTGCATCACCGAGAATCAAATATGTAAATAATTTTTTAAATGTTAAAATTTGTTATTTTTGAAATAAATATACAACATTATTTGTAATACAATATAAACATTATTACATTCTATTCCATTGGGAATACGATAATATCGCTCATGTGTGAGGTGGACTATCACATCGGGAAGAGATATGATTAAATTTTCATATACAGATAAAATAGAATGTAATAAGGACTTATTTTATTATTATAAATGATATTAATGACATATAATAAATATGGAATATATATATATATATATATTATATAATATCATACATTAACTACCACAAAATAAATTATAATGTTTTTTGTGTGAATGAAGGACTAACCCCTGACCAATCAATGTGATTCATTTTTTTTATTGAATCACAATGATGTTATTTTAATGGGAATTTAAAATAAATAATATTTTATTTATGATATTATGATAATTATATAATTATAAAATTATAAATTACCTCATTCCATCTTGATTATTGGAAATTGAAATTTTACTCATGCGTTCATATGATATACAATTTTGATTATTGGAACATATTTATTTATTCATAAACATACATAAAAGATTGTTTAAAATAAAAATATTATGTATGAAAATGACAATTATATCATTATTACCATTCATGGTATGAATAAATAATAATATAGTTGATTATGATCAACATACCGTTGTGATTTTGGATATAAAAAAACATTATTTTTGAATAATATGACATTAAATAATTTGGTTGTACATTTTAATAATAAATAATGAAATGTAAAATTAAAGTTACAATAAAAATGAAACATGTTTTTAAAGGAATAAAAAATTAACCCAATTTAATGATTTATTATGATAAATAATGTAAATTAAAAATTATTAGTATGGAAAGGGATATATCTACACTACAGTTACCATTAGTTTTTGACCATTATCTATCTTATAAAATTTATCTCTCTATTTAATGTTATAGAATTATTTTAAATTTTATATATATGTATCTTAAATATATACCTATCTTATTATAAATTAGTTTATGGAAAAATACATTCATTATGATCATTTTTTAATTTCATTCACTCATAAATTTCCATTAATAATGATTTGTAACAAGATTATTAAAAAAATTTCTTTTCCTGGGTAATTATTATGTTATGCCTAAGGTTTTAATCCATTAGGTTGAAGACATATATCATGAAAATGTTATTATGGGTGCACCCATATAGCACTTCAATTTGTTATGTATTTATTTAGTCTCATGAGGTGTCATGTATGGGATTAGTGAGTAATCCTAATCCATTTTTTTACTTTCCCACAATGTGATGTCATATAGATAATTTACATTAACTCGTGTTTCTATTATGTCATATGTTTCTTCCATGTTTTAGGTGACTCCATGATATAATTATTCCATTTTAATTATGTTACGCATCCCTATTATTCATTATGATCCATATCTTTTATGAATTGATGTGACCCCTTTGACTCTCATGGCAGGTTTCCTAGTCATGTTTCTTACCATAATTTGTTTTTATATCAGACATTTATTTATGTATCCTCTAGGTTATTCCATGTATTTTTAATAAATCATTATTATGAATAAAATAAGGATTTAATTTTTTGTGTTAATTTTGAAATAATAATAACTTAATCATCAAAAAGAAATTTTCCTATTGGTCTTTGGGATTGTAATTATAGGATATTTTTGTTTAAAACTCATGTGATAATATGTGTGTAAAAGACTTGGTCCACTTGAAAAATCCCTTAACATGGTCATCCTCTAAGAGACCATAAATAAAATATCATTATAACTTATGATAAAATATTTATAGCATCTTTAAGATAAATGTTCAATAAGGACAACTAGATACAATCATATGATATTTGAATTTATTTATTAAAATGATAAATTAAAAGGTCTTATTTAGAAACTATAATATTATTTATAGTAAACTAATTCTAATTGATGATATAAGAGATGAATGGTCTGATTATAATATCAATTTATCCAAATCACTATTTTATGATCGAATTTAAGGAATCCCTTTTTCCAAAAGTTTGAAATTTATATATATGTTTTTCTAAGCAGTATTAGTGAATGTGTGGTTTGGTATCACATAGATAACATTATTTGGTTGTCATTTTGGAAGATCATTATTCTCGTTGACATCTCGAAAACTCTTATGAGGTAAACATTCATTGTTATAGATGACTAAAAAGAATTGATATAATTTGTATATGAAAAATAGCCTATATGTTGCTTCATATACGGATGAATTTTTCATATGGGGATGGATTGTGTCCCTAAAATTGTCTTTTAGATATAAATATTTTCATATAGCATGGTCCATTGATTTGGGATAAACCATTTGAGGTTTTTTGTAATGTAGGCTATGATACAAATGGATACAGATGAACTCATTATGGTCGTATACAAGAAATCTGTTACTGATCAAAATAATTTCTTTAGGTTGTGACTGTAAAATTATTTTATAGACCAAAATATTTATATGTGGAAGAATTATTTTTTGATGTTATCTTCTTGGATTGTTTTTAGTGGTTTAAGGAAGTCCTTTTGATGATTATGTTACATTTACCATGGTGATCACAAACATTGATAATTTCTTTCCTACAACTATGGAGGGAAACCCAATAATTCATACTAACATAAAAAAAGGATATTACATAACAATCCTAACCAGATGGTCTCTCCAATCATTTATCATCATTTTTTTCTCATCCATGTCAGGTGTGAATAATAATGAGACTATAACGAATAGCCGAAAAATGAATTAGTTATAGAGGATGATAGGTATAGGGGATTTCATTAATGATATTTCTATAGAGGAACCTAGCAACTATAAAATAATTATATAGGCTCCAAATGATATTGAGTCATAATATAGATTTTATAAAATAATGGCGGATGGATCCATTATTGATTAGGTAGATGAAGATGATAGGGTGATCACGACCCTCCTATCCCAATGATTGTCTTTAGCATAAACCATTATGGGCCTGGGAACCCACTATTGTATAGTTTCTCTGACATCATTGATTAAAAGTGGACCTGATATGGTTTTATGTCTAAAAGAATATTTTATAATTATGACATGTCTAGTTTAATGACAAAATGTTTTTTCTGTGGGTGACTTTTTGTTTCTGAAAATGGTTACTATAGTTGTTTCTGCATTCTCTAGGGAAGGATATAGATTTCAGGATCAGGAGTATCTATTTCAATCACATTATTTCTTATATTCATCAACATGATTCCGTTGTATGAACTTTTTTGGTTTTATATAAGTGTCCATCATAAAAGTATAAAAGACTGTGTTGATAGATTCTCATGTCATTGTAGGTTAATCAACATGGGATATTCTAATCAGTGAGGAAATTAATGATATCATGTAACAAAATTAAAGGATATGGGATGACAGAAGGCCAAAATATTTGATTCTCAATTTTCTAAAAGTAATCTAAACTATAGGTATTTCTTATCTACGAATCACAGTTTACACATACCTATTTTCATGGGAAACATGTCCTCTCATATTATATCATTTGTATAGATTTTCTTTCAATTGAATACACCAACCTATTTATTTTTACCATGATGTACTATATTTATCCAATTATATCACATCACTTCCCCATCCCCAATAACATTTTCCAAGGGTCTATGTACCCTATATATGATACTATGTTTATTATTGAATGTTTTTGGAATTTTGAGGTGGATTTTGAGGGTGTAATTTATTCATTTCAGAGATTGTGGGATTCTTCTATCAAGAATAAAATATTACCTCTGGATCCTATGATAAATAATATAAATGTGATAATTAAACACATTACCAAAAAATCTAATGGGATTCCACTGAATTTGGGATAAACAAGTAGTACTCTCTCCCACATCGTATGTAGTGTTGTAAAAAATTTCAACCCTAGTAGATGATTTTGATGAGGTCAAAAAATAAAGTAATAATTAGGGTCAATGTGTGTGCCTACATTCATTGACACAAAAATTTAATCCAATAATATATACTACCACAAAAATGATTTTTTGATATTTTATATGAATCATTTCTCTTTTCTCATTACTCATGATAGTAGAGTTTCATCAATTGATATAATATCTCATTCTTATATCCTTTATTTCTTCTAGGATATTTTTTTATCCGGACAATCTACTATATTATTATATACCACTTATTGTATTAAATTTTGTTTCATTAAATGACATGTGGCTCTACCAAAACCATTAACATATATTTTTCAATCTCCCTAGATTTCGTCTTCCTCAAATCTGTCATCTTTCTTTATGCACTTCCAATTCATTATTTTCTCAGAGAATAATAATTCATTTTTTGGTTCTATATCCTCCCAAACTCCTATTCACCTCCACAAATTCCCTTAAAACCATCCCATTGCTTCATCACATGGATCATCTAATCCCTCTTCCTATCCAATAACCACATACCATTACTTATATTCATATGAAAATAGACAGTCTTCATCCCTTTTATTTTTTTGGTAAATATATATTCATACTTAACAAATCACCACTTTACCTACCAGAACACTAAAAATACCAAATCTATCCCAAGGTAATGCCATATTCCCATTTTATTTCATTCAAAATTATTAATTCTCTTTTAATTGGTCTATTGTGGGGTTATACTCAATTCAATAGGTAGTCCCCCAAGAAATTGACTAGGATAAATTGCGTGTTTTGGTTTGTTAAAATATTTAACTAAACAATTGTGTGTATTTTTAGTTTATAGCATAAAACCTGATAACAAAAATATTTTTTGAGGTGTAATTCCATAAAAACAATTTAAATATATTCAAATGAATTTAATTGTAATGGAAAAATACTTTTATTGAACAAACAAAAACAATGCATATATAAAATGTAAATGGGTAGTGACAATTACATCAATTCAAAAGCATATAATTAAATAACATAAAATATATAATAAAATATTTATATCTCTAATTTATAAAAACATGGAACATTGAGAAATAAATTTATAGGATTAAAAATAGTGTTCTATATTTGATGTCAACAAGAAACAACAACAATATTAAAATGAAAAAAAAAATTCCCAAACTACACCTAGTTAAAAAAAATTGAACTCAAAAACAAACATGAATTTAATCTAAAAAAGTAATTATTCAGAAATTTTCATGTCAAAAAATATATAAAATTAAGGTGGTAAAAGATAAAAGAAGACTAATGTGCTTCGACCAAATACCTACCTTAATGGTGAATGATAAACACTAGGATTTCATTATGAAAAATGAACAAAGAGTACAATTATAACTAGACACTAAGATACATGGAACAAATAATCACAAAATAAAATCCTAAAATATATGATAAAAAAAGAGTCAGGGAAACGTTAAGAAAAAAATTTAAAAATAAAAAACTACAAACCGAATTGAGAACCCCATACCAAGGATCAGTATCACCATTATCAAGTAAGAATCCTACTACGGGCTGCTAAAACCATGGTTGAGGAATTAAATTCATCATGATCTCCTCTGCTATCCATATATGTAGCAGTTTTCTAGATTTTTCATTGTATAGGATTTATATCATGAAGGATCAAGAAAAAGAACTCAGTATAGGTACAATGGTAGATCATTGGTTCTATCACTCCTCTGAATAAATAGTTGCAGTTGAAGATCCTATATATGTCATCTATAACCCTCTTTGGAAAAGGATCATTGAAATACATTAAAGCATCTTCTATCGTCGATCATGAAAATTAAGGTCATTGAATCCCTCAAATGGAGTTGATAAATGAAAACATGTCCAGGAGGACAGTGGATCACAAAGTGGAGGATGTTGTGTGTCATTGGAATATCTGAGTTCCCATGAGGTGAAGAAGGTGAACCACCTATCCACTCCCATAATGATGAATAAATTCTTATACACTATTGGTTTAATCTAATCTAACCATTCATACTCTCTCCGAACCAATCCAATGTCAAAACCATAGTGTATTATGATATATGAAGTAAAGCATGCCACTAGTAGGTGTCTAACCACCTCTTTCAGATGAATCCGCATCAAGAACCCCCACCCCAATGAAAAAATCATACAAAATATAGAATAGGTGGATACTTAAACAAATCTAAATACATCCCTTTATGTGGAAGAATAAGAGACATCACCCTTTAGATCCAAGATCAACAACAAGCTTCCATGAATGATATCATCATCCTCTATTTAGGTATGGCATAGACTAAAATGGAACCCATATCCTCATCATCACAATGTTATAGGAGCTCTTGTACAATGAATTAAATAGGGTCAAAAATCATTGCCTTCTGATCTATCATTAGAAAATTTTATCACCCCAATTTTGTAGGAGCTCTTGTCCATCAGATGAGTCAATCAATGAACATATATTTGATTTAAAGGGAATAACAACATTATATTTGAGAGTATAGGAATGAAATGAAGGAGCACAATATCCAAGATAAAATAAAAATAGATTTAATATTCAAATATATACCGGGATATTGAAATACATAAATATATTTAATATTAAACAAAATCACTCCCTCCACCTTGAATATTTATAAATAAACTAGATGATGATTTCTCAAAATCATTCATTATAAACATGGGAATATCATAAATATAATGAAAATATGTGGTATGATGAAAATGCCCGACATCAAAGTATCAAAATGAAAAATTCATCCCAAAGAGAAATGTTATTTAAACTACATCATACATGCTCAAAATTAAACAATTATAAACAACTTCATGATAGAGTACAGACCAATGCTTACCTAAGTGACACTCATATATGATTACAATGAGGAAAATTGGATAATAAAATCACATTCTAATGGTTCCTGTAAAAGAGATCACTAGAGCCTGTAGAATACCAATAAACAGAGCAGTATGTATTCAAATACATAACATAGAAATTCGAAACAAAACATATAGAATACATAAAGAATTGTTCTTTGTTATTGAAACTATAATATATTTCAAAACATCGAAATAATGGAAGGAATAGAAATGGAAATCATATAAAAGGAAACAATCGAAATTAAAAAGTCCCCCACATGAACACCAAAAACCAAAAAAAGATATATTCACAAAGAGACATCAGGTTTAAAACTAATAAACGCCACCTGGAATCTCTATCAGGAGAAATCCATATATATGGCGGAAAAAGGTACTTAAATTATGGATTCAGAATATCTATCCAAGGAGATTATGGTCTAAAAAATCCCAAATGGAGACATCCTCAAATAAATGGAAAACTGAATGGAATCGTGCAAGTAATTCCAAATTCATAGGATTCCCTATGATTTGAGAACAAATTATGTGAGCTATCTAGAAACTATGGGTGACAAGATGATAAAGGGACACACATACTAGACTTGTCATACAAAAGGAATAAGGTTCCAAAAAGTAGGTGACCAAAATAAAGCCTTTAATTAGTGTCTAGTAGAACAAATGAAGCTTAGTGGCCAGCCAAGTAGTAAACAAGTGAACTTCACCCACACACTACCCAATCCAAGACACTAAAATCTCTACATGTCAATACTTATAGAAAATAGTTCTAAAGGTTTAAAAGGATGAGATTAGATATTACATAAGTTTATCTCCCCGAAAAAAAAGCATACATTATCGAAAAATGATTCTTCCAACACCATAATACTATCACGCTATTAGTCATAAAAAAACATCACATATATACCAGTCATACCCTAAAAACATAGAAACACAAATAAAGAAACTACCAAGATGAATACTTGAGGATCAACATGGTATGGAAAACATTAATGTCAATAAAACAAATACAACTAGTAGAATGAAATTATTGACCAAAATGAGTGATAGACAAAGATGAAAAAAATAATCAATGTGTACTACAACAAGTAAAATCCTCATAAAAATCATTGGAATGAAATTAATTAAAGATTTCAAATTTTAAAAATAAAAACATAAAAAATGTATGATATAATACCACATTATTTTAAGGATCACCCCAATGCAAGATTCATTCCCTATTCAATAGCCCATGATGAATTTAGTTATTTTATTCATTAAAATATGAAATGATAAAATAATATATAATTTTAGCATATTACAAAAAGGTTGAAAATAGTAGTATTATTTTAGTTTCAATTCCATTACATAGAATTAAATAAATTAAAATGAATTAAAAAGTGAACAAAATATCATAGTACTGATCAGAAACATACATTTTATATATAAAATTCATATAGTTAGTGGCAATTTAAAAAATTCAAATGATTTCAATTAATTCTTATACAAAAATTCTAATATGTTGAAATCTAATTTAATAAAACTAGAGACATTGAAAAATAAAATTCAAGGATCAAATATTTCATTTCATAATTGATGGAAGAATGAAATAGTACTAATAATAAATGATAAAGACTGATTTCCAATCAACTTCTAATTATGGAAATATAAATCAAAACCAATTTCGAATTTAAACTCAAGAAATGTGGATTCAAGAATTAATAGGTCCAAAAGAAAATGAATAGTATGCAGTAAGTAGTATAAGAAAATTTACATGGATGTAATAGACCTACAAGACTTGGGATTGATCATCTGTGGTTTTATAATATGAAATAGGAACAAAGATTACCAGGCCAACCAGAAACAAATACACATTGAATAAATAACTAGATACAATCATGATAGTGGAGATAAAAACAAAGATAAGAGGCATGGATTATATAAAATTTAGACAAAAAGAAAATATATAAACCAGACTGAGACCTCTTACGAGGGCTCAATCTCACCTTTATTAAAGAAAAAGATTGAAATTACCTGTTGATATCTTATTTAACGACATAAATTCTTCATGTTCTCTTCTACTATCCAGATAAATAACAGATATCCCGATCTTTGTGGAGGTATGATAACATTCTCGTTTAATAACAATAATCGAATATCGTTTCCAGAGTAGATATTTGGTGTTGTGTATTTATGGAATAACCGGTCATAGTGGAAACTCCACTCCACATCTCCATGATACCTCTTCAACAGTAGACCACCAAAACACATAAGTTGTGTAACTGTATTTATTGAGGACAATAGAGGTCACCAAAATCACTCAAACTGAGTCAATTAAAAAATCAATAGACTATGGATATTAGGAAATCATTTTCCTTTTAACACATTGAGCAAAAATGTGATAAAGTTTGAGAGCTATCATGATGAATCTATTGTGATGAATCAATGGTTGTTCAATGATAGTGGAAAACAAATCTGAGCATAACTATTCTTTCATGGTTGATTCTTTATCAGGAACACTATAAATGATGCTATCTAAAATATACGACAACGATGGGAGAGACCAACCTCATCCTCTAGATGAGTATTCCATGAAGGGGAATTCCCTTATGATTAATTCCAGTAAAAGATATAGGAGATAGAGAATAAACCAATGATGGACACTTTCCATCAGGTTCTATAAATAAAGACATTTCCCTCCAGATCCAAGATTAATTGTAGGTGTCATTGATATACATTGTCATCCGTCATTCTAGATTAGTAGATACTAGAGTAGAACCTGTAACAACCCAGTTAAATAAATAATATAAAATTTTTATATGTATCTATATTTGTGAATAAAATGTTAATATTAATTTAAAGGGAACACTATGCTCGATGGCGTACCCAATACACAACAACAAGTATCTTGGAAATCTTACGTTGCACTCTAATAATAAAATAATATTAATCTAAATGGTAGTTAACACCTATCCATTGTAATTGAGGGAATGAAAATAACTAACTAATAAATGATTATATATATTTTTCAAATATTTTTACATTTATCCAATAAATGTTAGTGGCATAAAATGAGAATGAATCTAATTTTAAGTGTAAATATTCTAATATTCTTTTAAAGGTCGATTAATCGCCTTTTGATGCGAACCATTTTTAAATCCACTTGTTGACAATTTTAAATTTTATATTGGACCAAATAAAAACCTTCTGTAGAATCGATATATCAAAATTTACTTTGTGTAGGTTTTTTTGATAAAGTCTATTTTTAATGAATTAGTTAAAAATGTTATATTTTAATTCAAACCCTCTTTTTAATATAATTTATTTATATGATTATATCATCTTTTGAATTGGATTTAAACTTCAATTAGAATATATTTTTACAATTTAATATAATGGTGGTCATTGGAATTAATTTCACTTTGAAACCGATCATAAACTAGTGTCAATCATTTAATAGATATTATTTTTTAAAAACTTGCTATTTGTTTTGACTGTGGGAAATAATTATTAAATTTATTAATGAAACCTATATGTTTTGAATTTTTTAAAATAGACATCATTTTTGAATTCGTAATATCAAATATAGATCAGGTTGATTTTTTGGTATTTTGCTGGAAAACATCATTTTTTGATGAATAGTGAAACCACTAAGTGATAGTTAAAAAACTAATTTTTCTTTTAAATGAAAATTTAAAACTTATGTGGTTTGAATTTCAAAAATCCGACATACATGGTTTTAATTAGGTTTAAAATTTGTTTCAATGGGATTAAAATAATTTTTTAGTGAATAGTAACTTTTAAGTTTTATTAATCGCGTTAAATGTAATTAGTGAAATTTAAGGTAATGATAATCTATAGTAATATGAAATGACTTTGACACTTGTCATACCATTATTGGATGAGTCATGGCCGACCATGAAAATCCATGGGTAAACATGGGGACCCCATCAAGCCACTTTGGTTGGAAAATTACATTAATAACGTTTTATTTAAAGTTAAAATAAAAATGTCACAAACATGTATTCCTTTACTAAAACAATTTTCCAATAGAGTTATAGAAGTAATATTTTTTACTATAAATATTAATTATAAATCTAAAATGATTTCATATATCATGAAATTTTTTTATATTTTTTATACATTAAATAAATTAAATTATTTATGACACCATGATGATGCATTGATTACCTAATTATTTAACGATTTAAATAAAATTAAAAGATAATATAACATATAAGACCTAAAATTATCAAAGATCTATTTTATGGGTGGATTTAAAACCCTTATCACCTTATCCACGAAATATAAAATTTTGGGACCTTTGATATCCGAAAATCATTTTATAATAATGTAACTTTTCAAGTCTTTCCAAGAGTGCCCCTCCCCCCTCTTATAAAAGGCCCCCTCCTTTACCTCCTTAGACACACCTCTCAAGCCTTTGGCTCGAACAAAATCTTCACATTTTATCTCTCTGCATCCCTATAATCATCCTAGAAGACTTACATTAGGATTAAAGCTCTTCAAGAAACTTTTTTCGTTCAAACCAAAGGGAGTTACCTGATTTAAAGGTAATGTCATCTCTTATGTTCTTTTGTTTTATTTTTCATCTCCAACCCCCTAAACACTTTGTATTCCTTTATTTTGTAACAAATACAGTATCTTCAATATACTAGGATTTTATTATGAGAATTATTCGAGCTACACTAACACACACCTCCGTTAAATGGTTAATGAACATACTGTTTCCATGGATGGAGAATTACTGCCTCACGATACGATGATTATTCTATCTTCTCCTAGAACCTCTCATGGTGGACATTATGAAGGAAATATATTTATATATTATATATAATATATTAATTTCCTCTCTTTTCTTCTGTATTTTACATTTAAAACATACATTTATTCTTTTCATGTTGTGCAAATGCGATAATGTTATTTGAGGAATTGTGGACTACTTCCCCCTCCAGTGATATGGCTCGTTCATGCAATACATAGAATGTATAAAGAATGAAATTAATGAACCTATGTGACATATATAAAATTTATATTATACCGGAATTATAATATATATATTTCTCTTTTATTTTTAATTTCATTAATGTGTGCCAAGAAATAAAAGTAGCATTCATGCGTACGTACAACCTAATATCTCCATGAACAGTGAATTTAATTTTTTTATCTTCGAATGTTATGGAAAAGTATAAAATGAATATATAATGGATATATATTATATTTAAATTATTAATAATATTCTCGAGATGATGTACCTATAACTACATGGTAAATTCTTTTCAAGAGGTTCACTTTTTAATAATGTACCAAACATCGACCAAAACGTCTGATATGAACTCACATTATTAACAAATTATTAGAACATTATAATATGTTATATTATCTGAGTAATAATATTTAAAGGAGGTCCTAAAGCGATTACAAATTGACCAATGTTTATTACTTAGTAATATAAAGAAATGAACTAGACAAGTTAGACTTGAGGTAAGGGATCTAACCCATCTCTTTCTTTTCATGTACCCTCATTTATGTAATTTATTATGATCCATGTTTTTATGCTAGAGGATGTTATTTTATATTCACCATACTGTAATTTTTATTTTCATATGATAAGATACCCCCATCTTACTCTCATCAATTAGTTTTATGATTTTTTAAGTGGCGCAGTTAGTCTGCCGAACTTTCTTAAGGGATCCTACCTCTCTCTTTCTTTTTAAGCACTCTCTTTTATGTCACTTACATTAGGCTCATATTTATTATGTTGGGGGATATTATTTTATATTCCTATTTCTGTAATTTTCATCTTATTATGATGATATACCCTATTTGATCTCATCAATCCATTTTTTGGAATTTTTATGTGGCGTTGTTAGGCTGCCGTATTTTCGTAAGGGATTTCTTATCTGACATTTAATTCTGTGATATTTCCATTGTCTTCCATTTATTTACTTCATTTGGTGTATTGTGTAATTCCCTTTTATATATATTGTAATGATTATATTTATATTCATGGTACTATGTGATTCATTTTGTGTTTATAGTCTTTTGGTCATACAACATGATTAATCACAACAAGGTTAGGGGTTTTTATCTCAATTTCTGTTCCCATGAGATATATGCAAAATTTTCCACCATTTCCTTTGAGTTGTAAATTTACTTCACATTATTCTACACTTTGTTTAATATAATTTAATTTATGAGTATTTACATCAATGTTTTATAGACCTTCTTTCATCGGGTGTACGTTTCGAAAGTTACCCAAATCGGTAAGTGAAACTTTCACCGTCCTCTTTTTAAAAGACTTTTTTTAGGTCTTTTAATTTACATATTCATATGTTGGGATATGTTATTATATATCCTTATTGATGTAAATGGTATTTCCAAGTGATGAGATATGATTTTTATCTCTCATCATCTTATTTTCTAAATTTTAAAATGACGCTGTTAGCCTGTCGAATTTCTGTAAGGGAACTTCTTAACACAATTTCAATTATTATTGTTAAACCTATACTTCTTGATTATGTCATACTATGAATATGTGTGGATGAACTCTGATTTATTTCCACTTAATATCCTTTTATATTGGTTTTATTTATATTTTTCACACATAATTACATAGTTGATTTATCCTTAATATAAAGATACCGACAGTGTATGGGACTTCGTCTCGATCTCCTCCAATTAAGGCATATTTTGTTTTAATATAATACTTTATTTTATAAGCTATGTTAACAATGTTGAATTTTAATTTAATTCAAAGGTAATCCTTTTCTTCAAATCATTTTATTAAATGAAAAAAAGGAATGTTTCTTTTAACGTATGCGGTGACAACATCCTTTCCGTCGCCGCGAGTATTATTTTGTTCTTTTTCTTTCTCAAAAACCCGAAATATTTTTAAAATGATAAAAATACCATATAATCATTTATGTATTTTCGTTTTGAAAATGGTTTTGATAATGGTTTTTTATATAAATATATTTAAATGATATATTGTGATCAAAATGTGGAAATGTTTTTTTCCATTATATTTTTTTATGTCTTATGATTTTATAATTGTACTTGGACATTTGAAGGGTGGTTACATGATAAACCAAATGATGGGTGGTTTCATGAATACCAGGATGCGTGGTTACATTATAACCCCCAATGCATTGGGTATGGAAGTCAGCCATATGGCTATTCCATTCAGTGATATGTGTGGAAGTCCACCGTATGGTTATTTCATTTAAGTATGTTTATGTCTAAAGTTAACATTATATGGTGTGTGTTCTTTATCTGGTATTATGTTAATCATATGGTTATAAAGGATATGTGGTGATCTTTTATTCAGTGAATAGTATTCACTACATTGTAAAGGTTAAAAGTATTACTTTGATAAAGTATTCATGGTTTACTTTTTGTTTTGAAAAACTAACAGTTTTCCCTTTTGTGTATCTTTATTAGGATCATCCCAAGATTTTTTGAAATGTTTTTAACAGGAAATAATGTGGAATAGGGTCAAGGATGGGATCGAGGGAAAGTCATTCTATATTAAACATGGAACTATACATGACTCTTTTTTTAGATTACATGTTTTGTAAAAAAAGGAAACTCTGTAGAAGTGTCTACAGTGTAATATTTTGAGATGTAATAGTTACATCCTAATTCTCTAAAACTGTAAACCTGAATAGATCCTCTATGTGAATTATTCATAAAATTCATGATTATGTAATGTTTTAAGGATGGGTCTTTATATTTGGTATCAGAGGTCAGTTTAGATAAATTTATAGGTTACGGTATTCTCTATGAATAAGTGACGTTAACATAGTGTATAGGATATCAGAAAGAGTAATTTTTTTAGATAAAGTGAAAGAGTAAATATATCATAGTGTTTATCTTCCTCATTAGTACATGATAATTTTTTTATATACTCACACTTACATTTTTTGTTTTAGTAAATGGATGGATCTTGAAGGAACCAAAGTGACAATGGGTTTTAATGAAACTATTCTATTTCTATGATTAAGAGACTGGATGAAATGGGGGATTCAATGAGGAATATCATGGTAATTCTAAAACAACTATCAAGGAGTCAGGATTAACCACTTGAACCTTTGTGAGTTATCTGATACATCATGTATGAGAGAACCAACTCTATGTGGAAGTTCAGGTAATAATTTTAATGGTAACCATTAGGGTTTATATGATCCTTACTATTGATGTAATTATGGGTTACTATATGATGGAAGATAAAAGGCCTGTGGTAAAATTGAGTTTAAATAATTTTATGGTTATTGTTGATGATTTTATCTATTTTTGGGGAATATTTTAAGAATTATATAGTTTTGGAAAAAGGATAACAGATAGACCATGTGAAGACCCAGCGCATTGGGAAAAGCAATGGGAATAAAACCCACAACCAAAGCGCGACTGATATTTATGACCTACCACTGGACTACGTAAAGTCCCTGGTTAATATGAAAAATTCTATTTAGTTAGATGATTTTTTGAATCATTAATAAGTTGATTTTTGGTTATCTACGAAATTATCAACCTATCATGGAGATTATATGATTGGGTTAATTACTTTTCAATATGAGACTTTAAGAGAAACTGATCTTATTTAGAGATAAATGTTAATATTTACATTGGAAGACTATGTGATTAAATCCTTCAAAGAAATGGGTTTAAATCTTAGATATGATTAATTTGATGAATTTTATGGATAGATGTTTATTGAATGCTATTTTTTGAACATTGGGTATTATTTGACAAATATTGGAGATTAAGAATATAATTTTTTATATAAAATGGAATATCCTTTTTGGGTATTATCTGATCATGTAATAAAATTTTGTTGGTATTGGTTTTGGTTAATCTCTAAATACATTGGAAATATATAGCTCCTTTTTTATGATTAGATGATTCTCAATAAGATTATTATAGTACTCTTAATGTGAAAAAGTCTTCCTAAATAATCTTCTTTTGGAGAAAATATAAATTTGTGTAAGAAATCTAGTAAAAATTTGAATGTCAACATGAAAAGTAAGTATGTTTCCTTATTACTTATTTAAGATCATAAATAAATTCCTCAATTATATGTAACATAAAACTAAAATGTTGTCTGTTAACCTTTCCTACTGGGGAGTGAAATACTATTTAACACATCACAAGATTGTGATTTTCTGGTCGTTAACTTTCTCATAAACATGTTTTCTATCACTCTCCAGCAGAACATGACCCTTTGATTTTTTCTTCCATATCCATGTTTTCATGGACTCCTAGTATGGGTTAACTCATGTGAACTTTGTAATTCGCCTTCTTTATTTTAAAGTGATAATTTTACCGACTCTTGTTCTGATGTGGGACTTTCAATGACGTTTCCATGCCCAATTTTAAAATAGCGAGGACACAATTTCATAAAGCAGGGAAGGATGTAACACCCCAGGTAAATAAAGAATATGATATTTTTATATTTAACCATATTTGTGAATAAAATGTTAATATTAATTTAAATTGAATGCTATACTCAATGGCATGCCCAATACACAACAATGAGTTTCTTGGAAATCTTACGTTGCACTCTAATAATAAAATAATATTATTCGAGATGGTAGTGAACGCCTAGACGTTGTAATGGAGGGAATGAACAGAACTAACTAAAAAATTATTATATATATTTTCCAAATATTATTACTTTTATCAAATAAATGTTAGAGGCTTAAAATTATAATGAATCCAATTATAAGCGTAAATATTCTAATATTTTTTAAATGGTTGATTAACAGCTTTTTTATGGAAAAAACCTTTTTAAAACCACTTGTTGACAATTTTATATGTTATATTGGACTATATAAAATTCTTATTTGGAATCGGGATATCAAAACTTACTTTTTGTGGGGATTTTTTTATAAAGTCAATTTTTAATGAATAAGTGAAAATGATGTATTTTAATTCAAAACCACTTTTTAATCAAATTTATTTATATGATTAGATCATCTTTTGAATTGGTTTTAAACTGCAGTCAGATTATATTTTTACCATTTAATCCAATGGTGGTCATTGGAATTAATTTCACTTTGAAATTGGACATAAACTAGAGTCAATCTTTTAATAGATATTGTTTCTAAAAAACACACTATTTGTTTTCACAGTGGGAAATAATTATTATATTAATTAATGAAACATATATGTTTTTAATTTTGTAAAATAGGCATCATTTTTTAATTCAGAATATCAAATATATCTTAGGGTGAATTTTTGGTATTTTTTCCGAAAAACATCATTTTTTTATGAATAGTGAAACCACTAAGTTGTAGTTAAAAAACTAATTTTTCATTTAAATGAATCATTAACACTTCTGTGATTTGAATTTCAAAAATTTGACATACATAGTTATCATTAGGATGTAAAATGTATTTCAATGGGATTAAAATATTTTTTTTGGTGAATAGTAACTTTTAAGTTATTTTAACATGATTAAAGGTAATTAGTGTAATTTATGGTAACGATAATGCTATAATAATATAAAATGAACATGAAACATGTCTTATCCTTATTGTATGATTCATGGAGGACCAAAAAAATCCATGGGTCACCTTGGGGTCCCCATGGAGCCATATTGGTAGGAAAATGACTTTAATAATGTATTATTTAAAGGTAAAATAAAAATGTCACAAACATGTATTGTTTTACAAAAAAAATTTACAAGGGGTTATAAAAGTAATATTATTTATTATAAATATTCATTAGAAAAATAAAAGTATTTCCTACATCATGATATTTTTTTATAATTTTTATACATTATATAAGTGAAAGTATTTATGACACCATGATGATGCATCGATTACCTCATTATTTAACGATTTAAATAAAATGAAAAGATAATGTAAACTCTAAGACCTACACTTGTCAAAAAACTATTGGATGGGTGGATTTATAACCCTTATCACCATATACTAGAAAGATATAATTGTGGGAACTTTGATATCGAAAAATCATTTTATTATAATGTAACATTTCAATTCTTTCCAAGAGTGCCCCTCCTCCCTCTTATAAAAGGTCCCCCACCTCTACCTCCTTACACACACCTCTCAAGCCTATGGATCGCCCAAACTCTATTCATTTTATCTCTACACATCCCTCTACTCATCCTAGAAGCCTTACCTTAGGTACAAAGCTCTTTAAGAAACCCTTTCAGTTCAAACCAAAAGGAGGTACACGATTTAATGGCAATGTCCTCTCTTATGTTCTTTTGTATTATTTTGCTTCTCAAACCACCTAAACTCCATTTATTACTTTCCTTTGTAAAAAACCAGTATCTTAAATATACTATAATGTTTTTATAATACGGATTCAAGCTACACTTACACACATCTCCGATTATTGGATAAAGAACATACTGTTTCAGTGGATGGTGAATTACTGCCTCATGAAATGATGATTCTTCTATCTTATCCTACCACCTCTCATGGTGGCCATTATGATGACACAATATCTGTCAATGATATATATTATAATTATTTCCTCTATATGCTTATGTATATTACATTTAAAACATACCTTTATGCTTTTCAGGTTGTGCAAATGCGATAATTTCAATTGATGAAGTGTGGACTACCTCCCCCCCCAATGATGTGACTCGTTCATACAATACATGAAATTTATAAATAATTAAATTAATTAAAATATGTGACCTATATATCATATATATTATACCATAATTATAATATATATATATATCATTTATTTTAAATTCCATTAATATGGCAAAGAAATGAAAGTAGCATTCATGCGTACGTATGACCTACCATCTCCATGAACGGTGCATTTCATTTTTTTATCATCGAATGTTATGGAAAAGTGTAAAATTAATATATACTGAATATGTATTATATTTATATTATTAATACTATTCTGGATATGATGTACCGATAACTACATGGAAAATTCGTTTCCAACAAGTTCAATTTTTACTCATGTACCGAACATAGACAGAAACGTTTGATATGAAGCCACATTATTAACCAATTATTATAAAAATATAATATGTGATATGAACTGAATAATAATATTTAAAGTTGTTCCATATGAAATTATAAATTGAACAACATTTATTATTCAGGAATATAACGAAATGAACCAGACAAGTCAGACATGAGGTAAGGGATCTGACCCCTCTCTTTCTTTTCAAGTACCCTTTTTTTGTCATTTCATTTATGCTCCATGTTCTTATTTTGTAGGATGTTCTTTTTTATTCACCATAATGTAAAATGTATTTTCATATGATGAGATTACCCCCTCTTACTCTCATCAATTCATTTTATGAATTTTTAAGTATCGTCGTTAGGCTGCCGAATTTTCGTAAGGGATCATACATTTCTCTTTTTTTTAAATACTCTCTTTTATGTCACTTACTTTAAGTTACCCTTTCTTATGTTGGGGGATGTTCTTTTATATTCCTATTGATTTAATTTTTATATTATTATGATTAGAGACCCTATTTGATATCATCAATCCATTTTTTTATTTTTAAAGTGGCGCTGTTAGGCTGCCGAATTTTCGTAAGGGATTTCTTATCTCACATTTAATTCTGTGAGATATCCATTGTTCGCCAGTTATTTATTGCATGTGGTGTATTTTTTACTTACCTTTCATATATATCATCATAATTATATTTATATTCATGGTATTATGTGATTCATTTTTGTTTATTATATTTTGGTCATACAACTCGATTGATCACAAAAAGGTAAGGGGTTTTTATCTCACTTTTTGTTCCCGGGAGATTTATGCTACCACCATTTACATTGAGTGGTATATGTACATCCAATTATTCTACTCTTTTTGAAATATTATTTCATTTATTATTATTTAAATCAATGTTGTATAGTCCTTCATTCATGGGGTGTACGTTTCAAAAGTTACCCAAATCGGTAAGGGAACCATTCAACCTCCTCTTTTTAAAAGACTTATTTTTGATAGATCATTTAATTTACATATTCTTATGCTAGTATATGTTCTTATATATCCTAATTGATGTAAATCATATTTCCAAGTGATGAGATAACCTTTTTATCTATCATCGTCTTATTTTCTATATTTTTAAATGACGCTATTAGGCTGTTGAATTTCTGTAAGGGATCTTCATAACCCAATTTTAATTATTTGGATTAAACCTCTACTTCTTGGTTATGTAATACAATGAATATTTGTGGATGACCTCTGATTGTTTTACAAGTAATATCCTCTTATGTTGGGTGTATTAATATTTGTCACACATAATTCTGTAATTTATTTATCCTTAATCTAAGGATACCGAAATTTTATGGGACTTCATATCAATCTCATTTCATTGAGGTATATTTTGTTTTAATATATGAATTTATTTTATATGTTCTGTTAACACCTTTTACTTTTCATTTCATTCAATGGGAATCCTTTTCTACAAAGCGTTTTATGAAATGAAAAAAGGAATGTTTATTTTAACGGATGTGGTGATAACATCCTCTCCACCTCCGCGAGTATTATTTGATCTTTGGATTCATCAACAAGACACAATATTATTAAAATGAAATAAATACCATATACGTGTTTATGTATTTTGGTATTGAAAATGGTTTAGATAATGGATTTTTTATGTCAAAATTTTTATGTGATATATTGTGACTGAAATGTGGAAATGTATTCTTTCGATTATATTTTTTTTATGTCTTATGATTTTATAATGGTACATGGTCATTTGACGGGTGGTTACGTGATAAACCATATAAAGGGTGGTGTCGTGAATACCAGGATGGGTTGTAACATTATAACCTCCAATGCATTGGGTATGAAAGTCAGACGTATGGATATTCTATATAGTGATATGTGTGGATGTCGACCGTATGGTTATTCCATTTAAGTATGTTTATGTTCTAATTTACCATTATACGTTATATTTTATTTATCAAGGTTTGTGGTAATCTTTTGGTTACAAAGGATAGGTGGTGATCTTCTATTCAGTGAAGAGTATTTACTACTTCGTAATGGTGAAAAGTATTACTTTGATAAATGATTCATGGTTTATTTATTGTTCTGAAAAACTAACAGTTTTCTTTCTTTGTGTATCCTTTACTAGGCTTTTTATTCTCATCCCATTTTTTTAAATGTTTTTCACCAGACATAATGTAGAATAAGGTCAAGGATGTGATCAAGGTAATGTCATGTTGTCTTAAACATGTAACTAGAAATTCCTCTTTTTTAAGAGTTCTTGTTTTGTAAAAAAAGGAAACTCTTTAGAAGTGTCTACTGTGTAATATTTTGAGATGAAATAGTTACGTCCTAATTCTATAAAACTCTAAATCAAAAATGATCTTCTATGTGAATTATTCATTTAATTATTGATTATGTAATGTTTTATGTTCAGGCCCTTATAAGAACCTATATCTTTATCATCTCCACGATTTATGTTCTTTCAAAAAAAGCCACTATCTTTAAAAAACCATAAAAGATAAACAATGAATCTTTTCCCATTATGTGTTTTTGGTCGGATCTTACATTTACCATTCCCATGCACTAATTATGTGTAATGTTCATAACCACTCCCCTACACGATCACTCTAGTGTTACCATGGAACCCAATTTTGTTGGGGTTCTCACCAATCATATTGGACAACCAATGAATTCATTCTATAAATAATGGTGACCACTACACTATAATTTGGAGCAGGTGTAAGCAATAATATGAATAATGGACAATGGAGATAGTTTGGGTAGTTCAACTGATCGATATATAAAACCAAATCATAAAAAATATTCATAATAAATAATAAAATTATTTTATTCAACAATGAATGAAAAAAGTATTCATAGGCTACTCATTGGATGAGAACCCACATCTTATAAATCATCTATCCATTGTCCCAATTCAATTTTCTATTGAATATATCTTCGTTGAGAATTCCCAAAATCCTACAAATATCGCATGTATTATTAGAATATCAGAAAATCAAATATTGTTATTCTATCAATGGTTATGTAGATCATCAAATAAAGGTGTAGAAAACAAGAAGAACCATAATCTAATTATAAATCAATATTTTTCCTTCCTACATGTAGATCCTTCCGCCTTTACTAGTGTTGAGTTATAACATCCCAAATATGAACCATAATTAACATGTATAAAATCAACAAATAACTATTTGTTCATTTTTCCATCACGAATTTGGTTTTCCATTTATGAATTTTCCCATAAAATTATTTCAATTAAATAAATAAGTATTTCATTGAATTTATTATCATAGGGGCCACATTCAAAATGGATCAGATTCCACTGTGTTATTATTTTTTTCCTATTTTTGTTATATTTTTTAATATTTATCTAGTGTAGTTTTATGATTGGTTTTTTCTATTTATTCGCAATTTTTATCAACCATATATTTATTAATCTAGTATAGTATGTATTATTGCATTGGAATATATTGGATTGTGGTTTTTTATGCCAAACTACCTATTGGAATACATATGTGGATAATAAATTTTAGAAACTCTTCATGAAATAACATTTATTTTACATATGCTGTTTTTATTGATAATTTATTCATTTTCAATTTGAAATATCCATTTAAGTATATATTGTTTTTCATCTACAGTTTGGTTCTTTCTTTAATAGACGTGTATGATTTCATTCATGTAAATATCTCCCTTAATACATCTTATGTGATTATAATAATTCATAGCTTGAATGATTTATATATAATTACCTTATTTTTTTTATGTGGGTGGGTTTGATTTATTTTTATATGATATATTTTTTTTTTATTTTTTGGACTCATATTAATAGATTATACGATATAATTATTATCCTTAACATTAATTTTCCTTTTTTTTATTTCAATTTATAAGAAACACATTGATTTTTTTTTCTAATATCAATTTTAACGAATTATAAATCAAATCTTATCAACCACCATAATTTTTCAAAATTAGTGTTAAATTATATAGAGTTTTAAAATCCGAAATTATTTTTACAACATGTTCATATGCCTTTATATGTAATCTTGACATCAATGAATATTTATCAATTTGATATATATTCTCATTGAATTAATGCATGTTTTTTAGGTTAATGATTATTTATATATTATATATAACATGTGTTTCTTCATGTGAGAGAAAAATGAATAAACAGTAGTAGAATTCCATTTCTAAAATTATTGTCTAACACTTTAATTTTTGTGTACAGTGATTCTTGATGAAAATTGAAATGATTTGTTGTTTTCATCAAAAATTACAAATGATATTGATTGGTCTGGGTTCTATTTTGCATTTTTTTATTGGAATCAAATATTTTTTAGGGTTTCTATAATATTAAACTATGTTATTGAATATTTTTATCATCAATGATTTCAAAAAATAATTGATTTAATTATTTTTAATTATTTACCCATTGTGTACTTAAATGGTTTTAGATTAAGATTGAAGAGATTTACTATGAAAATTTTAGTTTCATTTTGTAGATATAGGTCATAGAATATTTTATTAATGTTTTTTTCTAATTTAATTTAATTATTTGGCCAATTTAATGAATACTATTCACTAATTTAATAAATTTTGTGGATATACTGGTCATGGCTGTTGGATTATCTAGTTTATTAGGCACTTGGAATATTTAATTCATTTTAAATTCCTACATGCTCGTTATTATTGAGTGTACATTGATGCGTATTATTATATAAATTACATTCTCAATAATATTATTTCATTAAGCATGAAATTTTTAAAATTTTGAAGGAGTAATATCATTGATGATATTAAAAGGCATGACTGATTGCTAACATAAAATGTAAATTTCTCATATTATGTTGTTCCCCCGGATTGTTTTCCAGTAAAAAGTATTTGGGTTGTCACTCTCCAATGGTGAAACCTAATTCAAAACATAGAAAATTATTCACTATTACAAACTAGAGACACTTAAAATCTCTTATTTTTTACTAAAAAAATGTTCATAGAAATATAATATATCACAATATCTCAATTTTCCACTTTATTTAAATTTGGGGAGTTTTTTTGCAACATCCATGATGATTTAATTCATCCATATATCGTCACTATAGAGAACCTTACAGAATATGAATATACATTATATCAGTTTTTATAATACATTAATACATTACAAATGTTGATTCCAAAATACAATACTATTATAGTGAATTTTTAATGATTGAATCAAATAAACATGTACATAAGTGAGCTGTATTTTCGGCCACAAACTTCTTCATAAATAAATCCCTTCATAGACACAACATAAACAATATATTTTTTTATAAACCATGAAAGGATACATAAAAATGGTTGATATAAAATTAAATGTACGGGTAAAAAATTAGGACTTGTAAGCATAATCATGGGAATAATGTTATGAGAACAAGAGGATATCATTTGAATATCATACCATACATATCAAAATGAAAAACGTGAATCATTTAATAATGATTGGTATTTTATAAGACATAATTAATTAAGGAATCAAGTGAATAATCCATGAATGTCTAATAATGGAATAAGAGATGGAATTTAGTTAGAAAAATAAAAATATATAATGATTTCTATTGTACTTAATGCATTACATCTAAGATATCATAGTGGATTGGGTTCACACCATAGAAAATGTTAGTAGTCATGGTTCACTCCCAAGACCATAGTTGAGTACATAGTCCATTATAGAAATTTTTTTTGTCCCAATTATTTCCATAACCATCTCATGAGATACAAATCATTACCCAAGACATTTGAGGGACATATTAATCCCACCCATGATATAATAAAATGATACAAATGAGTGACATAAGATCACAACCATTATTTATATCATAATACATGAAATAAAATTGGAATGATAAACATAAAATCAAATCATAACGTGTGTTGAAGAGGCATGTTTTGATATCATTTCATCAAATAATAAACCATGAAAATAAGTTAGATTCATAAGGATATAACCCATGAAAGTGAAACATGTTAAATAAATATCATTCAATTAAAATGTAATCCTTTTTGATAAAGAATAGTGAAGAAAACATAGGATCCATTACCTGGAAAGGTAGAGTAACACAAACATATGTTATCTTAGATGGAAATTAAATTTCAATATTCTATTTAAACAGTTATTCAAGAAAATATAAATTTCTTTTTGAAAATAGCTTTTTAATATAGAAATCAATTTTGTGAAACTTTATATTGGTAATTTTCTATGAGAAATTTAAAATGATTCATTGATAAACATAAAATAATTTAAAAATAATTTTACTTTAAAATGATATTATAAGACATTTATGAATGGGAAAATTTAATTTTTAAACATGATTTATTAGAATAAATTATATTTTCTGCTTATGAGGGATATATGGTAAGATTTTGTTAAAAACATTCTTGTACATATCATAAATATGAAAGAGTTGGGAATTTAGACTAATATGAGAATATATAATGAATATAAATAGGAGAATAAAATTAATGAATGTTCATTCATGATGGATTCTAATATTTAATCAATGAAATCATTGGCATAAACAATCCCTATAAATGATGAGAGTGTTGTAATAAACTCTTACAATATTGATAACATTGAATAATACACCCCATGTAAGAAAATGAAATTAAAAAAAAACTAAAATATAAATTAATGTAAGAATTTAATTATATAAAATATTAAATGAAACTTTATAAACCTAATAAATAAATATAGTTTAATTACAAAACATGTATCACAAAAAAGTTAAACCAAGACAAAAAAAACCATACAAAATTTGTAACATTTGATCTAAAAAAACTTATGGAATCAAGATAATAATTTTTTTTATAGAAAAAATAAATTCAATAAAATTACCCATAAAACAAATTCATATAATTAATATTTACCACACCAAAAATCAGTGGTGAATATGTAATAAATCTCATTGGAATAAAAGTGAGACTAGATGACCACTTACCTTATGTCGTGACTATCATCAAACTCTTTCAGAATTCATATATAATAAATAGAATTTTATGAGAAATCTAAAACAAAATCATATTCAATTATATCGTAAAATATATAATTTATCTATGACCTCATATTACCCATTTATTAAAATTTCCTTTTCAATGTCACATTTCATTTAATAACCAATTTTTATTTTCCTTGTGTTTTGATTTGTTATATTTTTTTCATCATACATATTGTAACATCAAAAGTAATTATATAATTGGGATTTTCGTATTTAATAATATTTATGAATAAAAGAATAATTTTTACTTAGAAGGAAAAGTTTGTTAGATTGCATACCCAGCTCGCAACCATGAGTTCCTCCAAAATCATCTGGTTGACGGTAGATTTAGTTATATCAAAAAACAATATTGATAATATAATTATTTAAATTGGTAAGCATATCTAATAAGTTGTTTTAGTTGAAATAAATAGTTCTAACTATATTATTCGTTCACATTTCTATTAAATGTTTATATATTATTTTAATAAATTTAATAGGCTAAAAAATAAGAACAAATTCCAATTATATTCATATAAATATCAATATTTATAATAGGTAGTTTTATCACCATTTAATAGTGAACCCTAAAAAATAAATTATTTGGAATTTTAATAATTTTATATGACAAAATAATCATCCATTTAAAATTTACTAAGTAAAAATAATCTTAGGGTGTATTTTTGTTATTTCTCTGAGAAGCATCATTTTTGGAAGAATACTTTAAAATTGTAAATTTTAATTCAAAATTTTATTTATTATAATTTAATTAAATAGTAAAATAATATATTAGTTTTCATTTAATGTAAAAACATATCAATTATAGTACTATTAATATAATTAAATTAATATTAATATTTTTTATGTTGAATTTAGATGTAAAATCATAATGAACTTTCAAACATTATCATCTTAAAACCCCACATTCTCACAGCATCTAGGAGATTGAAATTAGACATAATTTTTCTTCTTCATTGCATTGAATTTTACAAAATAAAAATATAAGGTTATAATATGTCTAATATTCATAGTCTAATAATATCAGCTTACGTTTTTAAAAAAATATTGTTGAATGTCACTAAAATTAAGTACATCAATTATGTTAAAATTAAGCCTAACATGGTACTAACCTTAATCATAAGGCCCAAAATGACATATCCATTTATCCAAAACCCATTTTATGGATATATATAGACCATAAAACATCCATTATTTAACTTTTTTAGGTTTTAATGAATTTTTTTAGCAAATTCATATATACACATAATATATTTTTTAAATTGAAAAGTGAATCCCTAACCTTCCCTAAGAAATGCCTCCACATGTGCCTCTTCCTCACAACCATCAAACAACATAGTATTGGCCATTATCTGCATTAATAGAATCCAAAAATTACGTCACTCATTATTGAATTCTCGTCTTAGAAATAAATCCATCCATGGAATTTCTTTTTCACAAATCAAAACAAGTTACCCAAATAAGTTGTAACCTTCTTCCTCAACCTCTAATATTTTATATTCATTCTCTAATAGTTAAAATCTTATTAATCTTGTTTCATATGACAAAACATTTATCCACTATAAAATATGATGTTTTTGGTCAGTGGTTCAACATTTACTTAAACATAATACCATATAATGGGTAACAATATTATTATTTATGTTTACAATGAAATACCAACTCACGAAAGTCATGTTGTTGTTTTCACATTTCCACCATTCACGGTTGGTAATTTTGAAATAAACCTAATTTAAATATTTTATATATGATAATAATTGTTTTATTATTCTTCTATAACTCTTTTATAATGCAAAACATTATACCTGTTATTTTTTGTAAGTATGATAACTTCATTTGTGGAAGTGTAGACTACAAACTCTTCAAAGCTATGTGATATGTTCACACACTACATAAAATGTATTAATGTTTTTTTAACTAAAATAATCACAAAATAACTAAATTTATATGATATTAATTATATAATTATATTTATTTAATTATAATTCATCATTTTTATTAACACTTTTCCACACACAGAATAGGTTATAGCATCGTTCAAGGACTTATAGATTATTGCCACCTTGAAGAGATGTGATTAATTTTATATCACCAGAATTATAAATAAAATTATATATGACTAAATAATATGTTTTAAATGTTATAATGAAAATTATTGAAATATAAATTGTTAATTTACATCTTTCTATAATGATAATCATAAAATGATAATGTTACACTTCAGTACAAACAACCTACCATCTTGTTGAATGTGATATTTTCACATTTCTACTTACCGTATTTCATGAATACTTTTAAAATGTTTAATTGCCATATAAATATGATAAATCTGTAATGATTTTTATTCAATAAATATTTATATAATAACCTATCAGACATTTTTTGACATAAATAAGTTTTTTAGACACATAAAAAAATGTGAAAAAAACATACAATGTAATCTTAATAGTTTTAATATATGTTTGAAATTTTTTAATAAGTGTAAAAATAATGTTAATAAAGATGAAAATGTTTCTATAGAAAGTATATAAATAGTATAATATTATTATTACTGATTGTATGGACACATGATAGGAGTAAGACTCAAGGTAACATATTTCATCTCAATCTCCTTTCCTTGAGGAATTTTTGGATGATTTTCACATTTATTCATTTATAATGTCTATATAAATCACTACATGACATTAAATATCCATTTTTTATAAATTATATTGTTATTTAATGTTCTATTAAATTCTATAATATCATGTGGATTGTGATTTAAATGTTCAAAGTGGCATGGGATGCGTCAAATGTTTAACGATACGGTCTTATAATAATATATTATATTCATGAGATTATATTAAATATATAATTATATTTATATAATGGAAACATAAGATTTATTTTATGCCTATATTGTCTTACATTAAAATATTTTTTGAAGGAATCTTTATACATGTTTTATAAGGAACATTTAGAAAAAAATTATTAAAGGAATGTTATACTCTCAAATACACTATGATAATGACTTCTCACCCACCATAGACATTATTAGATTTTTTGATTCATTTTAATGATTTCTTGTTTTACTAAATAAAACATATTATCTATCTTTTTTTGGATATTTCTTTATTGATAATTGTTTTTAATTAAAATTGATTTAATTTTCAAAAACATGATGATTTTTTCTTTAGGTTGAAAATGAAATTTAATGAGTGGAATTTTGAAAATTAAAAAATTTTATGTGATGGGATTATATAATTATACATAGAAATTTGATAGGTGTTTTTATATTAAACTAATGATTGGTGGATCCAAGATAATCCAACGATTGGTGGTCATGCGACAAGCCTTCAATGCATTGTGTATGGATGTTAGAAATATGGGTGTAATATTACAATAGTGACATGTGTGGATGTAGACTCTATGGTTATTCCATTTATAAAAGTGACAATTATAATTATGTTCCATGATACCTTTATGTATTTTTTATGCATGATATGGTTTTTATGTTAGTATTGTGATTATAAAAAATATATTAAATGTTATCGTTATAAAATAAATTGATTCAAAACATACTATGAAAAAATTTATTGCACTATATAAAAATTTTCACGATTTTTATATTTGTTAGTATATTGATTGTTTCATTATTTTTATTTCAATAAATTATATTTTTCCCTTCCAAAGTTTTAAATGTTTTTGACAGGAATTAAGGATGTATAAGGGATCAAATGAATTCATGATGATATTTGGGAAGTTTTTTCGTAACAGATATCTTGTTTTTTTAATGTTTTATATGGTTAAAAAACAAATACTAATTTCAAGTGCCCACTTTTCATTTATTGGTTTCATTTGTATGTGTTATGAACTAATTATCTAAAAGTAGAAACCTAAAAAGATATTCACTGTGAGAAAATTTAAAATTCATGACCAAATTCAAGATTATCTAATTTATTAAGGTTAGGTCCTTATTGTGGGTTTGAATGGTTGGTTAATACAACTATAGAGGATATGATTACATTAATAGTATGCCCATGAAATATTTTACTTTTCATATTTTTTAAAATGATATTTAATTTTAATAATTCTATGTTTATACATTTGAAATAATTTTTTATAATGAATTTATATAGAGGAAACAATGAAGCTATTGTGGGAAGGAATTAAGAGGAAAATACCCTTTTGAATCAGTATCCTTGGATTTTCAGAACTAGATTTGAGAAGTTTTCTTATGTGATAGATAAATTGATCTAGGCTATAATTAGTGTTGTTGTACATATAACAGATAAATTAAATATACACTTGAGGAATATGAAAAGAGTGGAGCATTTTTTGTGACAATATCTTCCATCATTCAGTGGATTATCTGTCCTTATGATTCCTAAAGGATGGATTTCACCCCATTAAAATATATTCAATGTGCTAGGTTATTTAGATAACAGAAAGGTAACTCAAAAAATTTATAATTTTGAATATGAAGTTGATTATTGGTGGTCAGTGGTTATAAATACCAGGAAGAGTGTATATATTTATTACTTGGAATTATATGAATTTATGAATATTTTCTATGAGAATTGTTTTTTATGGCTATTTGACTAGGAACGAAAAAAATTATTTGAATTTAGATAATAGGAGGATGATTAAGTGTGTTTATACAAAGTAAACATCTCTCGAATGGAAAAGTTTTTCCGAAATTTTATCAGAGATATTTATTTAAATATATGCCAATTTTACCCAGTATTTGGTATAACATATAAATGGTAAATGGATCCACATGAGTGAAAGATATATGGGAAAAATTTTCGATGTACTGATAAGGTATAAATAATCTTTTAATATGATAATGTGCCCCATAACAACAATTAAAATAATTGGTCTAGTTGACAGGAAATTGGAAGACATTCATCCAAGAATTTTTGAGGTTCGAAAACCAAATTACAATCTAGTGAGATATGAGGTTAAAATCCTCCTAGAGAATGAATTTCAATGTCTGGGTTGTTCTCCCTATGTGGTTATTTTGGTCATATGGTTCTAAACTACAAAGAAGATGATCAGAAGAGTAATGAAAAGCCATGAATAAGATGTTGTAGTTGCAATGGGTTTGGAAATTGGGAAAATGTGATTCCAAAGTTGATTACCTTGGGTTGAAACCATCATGATCGAAATAAAAATTGAAGAAAAATATTTAACTCCTAAAATTGATGATGGGCCTTTTCAAAAAATGGAGATATCTCTATGGAAATCAATGTTTTTTACAATTGATTTTAGATTAGGATTCCATCAGCGGAATATGAAGGTGTGTGAAATTTAAAAGATAGAATTTCAGATCAGATTTGGGAATTACATGTTTCTATTTAAGCCCTTTGTGTTATCTAATTCACCTGTTGTATTTATGAATCCATTAAATAGAGTTTACCATATATTTTTGGATTAGTATATGGTTTTCTATTTAGATGATATTTTTTATTATCCTAAAATCTAGGAGGAACAAGAAATTGACATAGGAATTGATTTTAAAATTATAAAATAAACAAAAATATATAAAATTATAACTACGTGTTAATTATGGTTACCCAAAAATCCATTCTTATAATATATTATTTCTAAAGATGGCATAATTGTTTACCATTTTAAAAAAATTCGTTTAAGAGTGTCCCCATCCTACAAATGTCAATGAGATTCATAGTCCTAATGGATTAGATTGTTATTACAGAGGATCAATTGAAAAATATTCTTGGTTATCTAGTAAAATAAGTAATTTAATATGAAAGGGGGATAAGATATCTAGATAAAATAATGTCATGATAGATTTCAGGAAATGAATAGAAGACTGATCAACCCATCTATTTTGAGATTTCCTTCAAGAAAAGTTGAATTCATCATTTATAGTGATTCTTTGTTAAAATTATTTGGATGCACACTGATGATGAATGTTAAGGAAATTTATTATCCCTCTCCTATATTGAATGCTCTTGTGTAATATTACTCTACACCTGATTGTGAATGAGCTGAAGTTTTCATATTTAAAAATATTAAAAAATAAATATTATTGAATGAAATGAGAAGTATATTCTGATAAAAGAAGTTTGAAATATAATTTCACATAGAAATATTTGAACACATGATAAATGAGATGGAAAAACAATTCAATGATTATGATTACATGATCCATTTTCATCCTAGAAAGCCAAAAATGATTTTGATTCTATGATTCAAAAAGGTATTTCTATATTAACTAGGTTGTGTTTGTAATGTGACCCTTTGGTTAATGATTTGATGACTTTTGTCCTTTAAGTCATGGATATATGGAGGCTATATGATTTTTTTCATGATTTATTATGTTGGACTATGTCATAAACAATATAGACAACATAGAAGGGGGATCCATCCTTACACGAAAATATAGAATCTTTTATGAATAGTAATTTTCTAAATTTTAAGCATAATGAAGGAGATATTTTTTTATTTGTTAAATTCTAATGTATGAATTGTGTGTAACGCCCCATCATAGATTATACTAAACCGTTGCACCATTCTGGTGGGTCACTAGTCCTCAAGTGTACCTCCTTATATGCCAGAGGCTTACGACTATTAGATATGGTGTATGGGTGGAAATTTTGGGAGGCTATACACTCATATAATTGAAAGAAGAATAAATAAACTATGTATCATACACAAAAGAATGTAAATAGAGTGAATAAGTAGTAAAACAATGAAATAGAAAATAATATAGTAGTTAAATGCAGTAAAAATCATGAATAGTTAAGAAATACAATACATCACTAGTCACCCACTAGGCCGAACATATAGATAAAAGTACTAAATAAACTCAAGGTAAAATTATAGGGATATGATACTAATTTTAAGCCATCCCATTTAGCTGATCTCCAGAAAATATCAACATTCCCTACAATAGTTATTTTAACCACTTCTGAATCTCCACTCAATCATGAATCACCTATCCTCATCCCTATCCAACATGAGACTCGTGCTCAACCTATAATGTATACATATTTTCTACAAATACACAGAGGTTCATGTGAAGTGGTGAGGAAGAATCTCAGTTTGTCACACAGATAAGTGACCTATATTAATGATGCTAAATCATTATGAAAAATTAGTGTGCTCGGGCTAGCAAAAGCACTACCAATAAGAGTTAAACCAATGTGAAACCATAGCCCTACCTAGGTTATGTAATCCTTATCAACTTGGTATGTTATTCCATGTACATCCAAATCAGTATTCTCACACATGTATAGTCCCCCCCCCCACATATATATATATATATGAATATTTATTGGCATGTGAATCATATAACCTTAAAATGCATCAGAAGTCAATCAATGGGTATGTAATCCAAATTACCTAGAAATTGTTTACAAGGAAATGGAGATGGACGTCATGACACAAGATGTGTGAATCGTTAAGTCAATATCTTGTCCCATAATCCCATCTATATGCACCTACATTATCCAATGATGGAATTATATTTTTGCGAGCTACGTCTGCCAAGAGGAATGCTCTTCCTACAAATACGTTCACTCGTACATGCCTCTAATCACTAACAAGAATACCATATTTCACTGTTAATATCAAATAATATGGATATCGTATACCGACATTCAATCCTATAAACAAGGATTCTTGTCATTATTCCCATACATCCTATAAAAGGTCACCCAGTCAATTATTTCCATGCTAATATTTTAAATCTTCTAAAATGTCCAAGTCTATGGTTTTTGTCCATTGGTTGTCACATTATTAAAAACGTGTATGGTCCCTTAAGGGCCTACATGTAGGAGATCATTAAACAGATAACTCATCAGTGATATTAAATACAACACCCATCGACACTTGTAACTTTTAAGGTAGAGTGAAATTACTCTGATAAAAGGATGAGGCATGCTTGTAAATCTATTCCAATTTCTGAGTCCTAGTTCCCAGTCCATAAGAAGTCACGACATTTGTAACTAGGATGATCTTTAAGGGTATTACCATTATGTGTAATGTAAAAATTGAAATCATTAATGAGACTCCATGGAACACCCATCGAGTCTCGTAACATGTACGTTAGGGAATAATAAATCTGCTCAAAGGCTAAGGATATGGTAATCATGATCACTCCATGGGAGTGTGTAATCTACCATGCGTCTTGAGTCTTCATGCATAAAATAAAGGAGAGCGTAATCATCATTAAAATATATCATCAATTACATGATTCCATACAAGGAATTCCTAGTATGGGAATCCATGTATCACTCAAGGAATACAATTCAACACATAAAGGGTTAAATGTACGATACCAGGAAAAAAATATGTATGTACCAAAAAATATATTTATCATAATATATATAGATTCGAGCATAACATCCTAGTCCCATGTAGTACCTATGGGTATACCTTAAATATCAGAATAACATTGATTAAAAGATGTATCATAGGAAAGAACATTATGGAATCCAAACAAGCATAACAGATCCCATGATGAAAAATACATGTATCCCAAATGATGAAAGGCGTGTCACATTAGGCTGAACAAATACCCGGACAGAAACACATCAGGTAAACAATGCTTTAGAAACAAAACCAAGTCAGATAAAAACTATCACGTGAAGGTTTCTTGAACACCCAACCAAACAATCCAACCATAGCCACATGGAATTACAAGTTTGACACAAGTTCCTAAAGAAACATGAACCCCATCTCTACCCAAACCGATGTAATAGATCATGGTTGTTCCCGCCACAGGGAACCCATTGGGTCACTCAAGTCAAAAATTGAATGAATTATACTCAGGATCATCCATGTAAAAAGTAGTGAGGAATCCTACATGGGCCCTTATCTAAAAAGATAGAGGAGGAATACAACATGAGATCCTAGAATAATAAACAAATAAAATGATCCTAAAAGGGAAACATTAGATCAGAATATAAGAAAAATAATCCCTTGAGGGTTCCATGGATTCCAAATAGAATATAGAGGTATCATACAAGGGATCCTTGATGACAACTATTCTAATGGACTCTTAGTTTAAAAAGACACATCTATCAAATGATACTTCCTTAAAATATACTTCATGGTAGATAACTGATATCTCATCTTAGATCAATGGTCACTACAAGGATGGACAAAACATCCATCAGAACATTCACATTCACGTCTCCCTCTAGGGACAAATGGATTTGATAACTGGAGGAAGAACCTTTCTATTTATATAGAAACAACAATTATAATTCATTTCCATAGTACAAAGGTTTCACCCTCATGACCTACATAAGAAACTAATCACAATTGGATACTCATTGGAGAAATTATAACTCTAGGTAAAAAAATTAGAAATACTCAAAGGGTTGGAAAAGAGTTGTAGATGACGTGGAACAATGGTTCATGATATGTACTCCCATCATGCCAGATGGATGTGAAATCTATAGACTGGGAATGTAAACACACTAGATACATGGCATGTAAAGAGGGTACATGGAATATACCCAACATGGGTACATTCCCATGTACCTTAAATATTGGCCGGATAATGTACTTTTACATGGTATTCCACCCACACAGGGTCTGATCGGTTACTACACATGGACATGTACCCCTGCACATGTTTAGCTGGTTGTGTACTCTGTTACATAGATGAGTTCCAGTACATGACATGTACACCCCTGTACATGGCATGTACTCCTTTATCATAATATTCCCATAACAATAAAAACACATAATGTGTTCCCTCAAAACATAAGCAGTGTAACCGAATATTCCCGAACAGAAAACACATAGATCCCTCGAATCCCCCATTTTCACCCACGAACAAAAAGATATGGACACTAAGGGCCGCATAAAAAAATAATGTTTAGAATTTAAAAAACAAAAAATATAGATGGATATAATGTGGATACGTAAACGAGACTACCTTCAGGTGAAAACAATTAAATATTCTCTTGATATAACCTTTCATAGTCACCATATGCCGACTCATCGCATCATGTGCTTCACAATGGAACCTCTATTCCCTTCACTCTTTCTATATACATATATATATATATATATATATATATATATATACCTTCCCCTTTTCCCAATCTCATTAATGGTGTACGAGAAGCTACAGGAGTGGCATATGCAAGGAGGAAGATATAATAGAAAATAATTAAAAGAAAAATGAAAGAAAGAAAAAGGGATTGGGCTGGTCCGGATGCACGGCATGAATTTTGGACATTCCTAGGATAAAATATACATTAATAACTCAACTACAAAGGCTAATTATTAATTGAATGCTATGTTCAAAATTTACAGCTAAATGAACATACGTGAATAATGAAATATTTAATTTAATAAATATTAATTATAAATTATTATACCAAATTTTTGACATCTTGGATTATTACCAAAATAATATAATTGGGTAAAACACCATATTAAAGGACCAAAGGAGTGGTAATAAATTTCTTTTAGATGATATGTTAGGATTAAAATACATTTTTACACCTCACAAGAATCTGAATGTAAAAATCCAAATTTATACACAAAACTGGTGCATGAAAAAACAGAAGTCCTTACATGATCTTCAACAATAACCATATCACCCCTATAAAGCCTAGTGAATGTACAAGCTTTCATTCTCTCAACCCGAGAATCTGCTTGACCCAGCTATCTGCGTGTCCAATGACCAGTCTCTTAGTGCTAACAATTGTATTCGACATAGATGATATTTAAATGCGACTAATTTGGTACTTCCCATCATAGGAATACCCTTTTCATCATCCTAAAAGAAAAATACAATCTCAAAAATCATTGTAAAACAATGATGTTCAAATGAAAACAAGGCATAACACCCACAAACAGCCAATGGTGTAGTCCCCACCATATGGCTTACCATACACCGCTCCTCGAGCACAACCATATGAGGTTCCTTCCTCTATGGGGAAGAACATTTAGAACGAAAAAGGAGATCAGGGTATGTATGATACATTGATTGCATACTCAATATGGATCGTGTTATTTCATGATCATCCATAACAGGTGTACACTAAAATTCCACCAAAGGCGTGTACAGCTTCCTCCGAGCCACACTCATTTCCTGTCAAAATGAGATCATTATTCAGCCATGGGTCAATTGTCTAATGATATCCTTTTTTATGATGTCACTTTTAACCTAGAGGGACGTTTCACTACAACATTTAGGTTCCAAACAAATGATAAATCATGAAAACATTTGTCTTTTTCTCAAACTCAACCACTCATTGATTAAAATTCAACTGATACAATGCAAAAACAGTGTGCATCTATATCACCTCACAGAAACTCTATATATTCATATATTACAAGTCTATTCTGACCATGATACATGGAAATCATGTTTAATTAATCTAAAACCTCTATTGGATCCCATATTCAAAATCGAGCTACGCATCTATCCCACAATTCCAAAACAAGCCCAAAAAATTCTCACAAGAAAAATTCATCTGAGAACACGAGCCAAAAGCTCAAAAATGTTTTCCTGAACCAAACAAAAATGTTGACCTACAATGGTCCGAGTAAATACCAAGGGCCTCTAGGTCTCCCAAATATTCCAATAGAAAAATCGTAAGAATTGGGTCACAATGTCTATCCATCAAGCCCAAAAATACATCCTCCCAAAAGCATGTAGTGAAAAAAACTACAAGGTGAAAAATGTAAACATGTATTAAAATAACCCTAATTCACTCTGAGTATCCATAGATGGAACAGATCCAGATGGTCACAAAACCAATGATGATGTTAAATTGAACAAACAATCATTGGGAATTCGTAAACAACAAAACCCTGTGGATTTAAAATTCTGATTAAAATTCATGGTATCTATTGACATCGTACTCATTGATCAGAAAATATAACCACATACATTAAAACCAAAACCCTACAAGGGTGACAACATAAAGGCATTACATACCCCGTTTACCTACTAGGGTCACTAAACCGCCAATTAATTATGAATGAGACATCATATTCAAAATAAACACCTTAATATAGTTCCACATAACTGACCATTACTGTAAAAAGTAAGTTTAAAAAGGTCATAACGCCTCAGTTATTATTAAAATCACACATTAGATGGATTATATGATATGAATCATACATGCCAAATATATTTCAGGAGACGCCACTTTCCATCGCTAGCGAAGAGTAAAAATCCATCCCTATCCTACTGCCATTGGACAATATCCAGAGATCCAAAGTAAATCACAACATCCACAAAACATCTCTGAGAATCAAGGATAAAATCACATAAAACTATAGTATAAAAAATCAGAGCAATATTTCCAAATCATTTCAACCAGGTCCTCCAACTAGACCACGTGTTCTCAACACACAAATATGATATTTTCCATAGGTTCAAACACATTCATAATATTCTGGAATACTATATCCCAAATATTTTTGATTGGGAAAGAATAGATATAATACCACATTGTAATGTCATGTATTAGATTCCACTAAACTAGTGCTCCGACATGGTGGGTAACTATTCATGTGGCACACCTCCCCTTATTTTGGTGGCTTCCAACTAGAAGTGAGGGCTTAAAAGTGGTACAGTGGGTAGAGTATACCATTAAATATTATTATGCAGTGAAAAAAAACAAAGTATCATAATAAATCGAAAATAAATTGAGTGTCGAAGTAGTAAATTATAGAAATATAAAAAGATATAATAGTAAAATTATATAAATAGTTGGAATAACAATGAGTGAAAATAAAACACTAGTCTCCCTATTAGACTACAATATAGATACAAGTACGAATGAAACTAAAATTATAGGTATAGAGATCTATTAAGAATAGTATTCCAACACATGTTTGAAATCTCTAGAAACTGTCAAATTAAACCAACCCAATCAGTATAACTAATCAAGAAGCTCTATTAAACCATGAAACACTGGGCCTCAACCCCATCAACCTTGAAACTCATGCTCAACCTAAGAAGCATACAAGAGGTCTACACATACACTGAGGTTCAAATGCATGTGTCAGAAAAAATCTCAGAAGGCTACTCTAATAAGAAACCTATAACTGTGCTGCTAAAAGTGTATGAAAATGAAGCATGCTTCCACTATATGAAGAAAAAGCAAATGAATGTAAACCAAAGTGAACCCACACTCATACCTAGGGTTTGTAATCCCTTTCAACTAGGAATGTTACACCATGGTTGTCCCTAACTACATATGTGCAAATGTATAGTACCATATATATATATATACAATTATGTGAATATTCATTAGTATGTGAATTAAACAGCATAGAATCCCATCAATATTCTATCCTTTGGTATGTTATCTCGATCACTTGGACATCTTATGCAAGGAAATTAAGCTGGATGTCATGCCAATCTGGTCAAGTTTCATTAGCTGATATCAGGGTTTATAATCCCCTAAAAATTTACCTTCTTCGACCAATGAAATAATTATCTCTGAGTAAGCTACATCACCACAATGGGATTTTCATCGAACACCAGGGTTCAACCATACCCACCACAAATCACTAACTATGATATCATATAAAATTTTCCATCTTGTATAGATGGATTCCATATTACGACGGTCAATCTTGTAAATAAGGACTAAATGGAGTACGCCCATATATACTATAAAAACTAATAGTGTTAGCTGTTTCACTTCCAAGACATTAAATCTAGACCAATTTCCAGAATCTAGGTCTGTATCTGTATGCGATAACGAAAATCATAAATTTGATAATCCCTACTTGGATTAACCATAGGTGGTCTGAAAAAATATAACACACTAGTGAGAAACCATGAAACCCCACTAGAGTCTCGTAATTTATATGGAATATAGAAATCATTTAGATTAATGACTGATGGAGAACAATAAATCTAGAACATTGTCTAATCCCCAGGTCTCAGTCCATGTGCATTCATGACATTTGGAAATCATATGATGCCTATGGATCTTATCCTTAAGTAGTCATTAATTATATAACTCGTCAATGTGAAAACAAGAAACACCCCTCGAGTCTCTTAAATATCATGGAAGATCATATTCACTCCCATCAAAAGATGAAGAGATAATAATCATACCCACCACAATGGAATGTGTAATATAACATTAATATTGTGTATTCATGTCCAAAATTTATGATAGAATAATCATCCCCATCATAAATCATCCAACCTATGATTCAATCATATGAATTCCATCTATGAGAATCAATGTATCACTCGAGGAGTACATGTCAACACGTAAGGCTCAACATCCGAATACAAGGAATAAACTATATACATCAAAAAAAATATATATATGTCAATATATATATATATATATATCCTGGCTCAGAAACCATGTACTTGTTAGTATATTTGGTAATATATTAAATATATTCAATAAAGTGCCTTGAAATATGAATCCCATGTATGCATGTATGTGCATCCCAACAAGCATAAAAATCCCTGAAAGGATGTTGATAAAACCCAAATGAAGAAAGTCTCATTGTGTCAGGCTCAATAACCACTAATCTGGAAGCACCTCTAGTAGAATTTCTGCATCATCAAACCCACATCTAATAAAAACAAACATGTGGTGGTGGCCTGAGTGCCCATCCCACCACTCTAGCTACAGCACAATAGCCTTACCAATTCCGAACATGTAATAGGTGACACTTGAACACTATCTCTACCGAAACCCAATGTAACAACTAATTGTTGGTCACAACACAGGGACCCTATTGGGTTTGTGAATTCATACATTGGGAGGCATCCTATACAGGATCCACTAGGTAAACATGAGTGAAGGCATACTACTAGGTATCCCTAGATGAAAATTGTTGAAGAGGAATACCCCATGTGATCCCATAATGATAAAAAAATAAGGATACAACATGGGACTACCTATATCATCATAAATTATACGACATTCATTAGGGGGTATTTGGTAGCCATATTGTAGATAGAGTCATCCTACATGGAGTCCTTGTTGATAACTATTCTCATGGACTCTTAAGATGTAAGGTAACATCTCTCAAGGGAGACAACATTAAAGAAAAGGTTAAGGGATATATATCATATATTATATCTGGAAAATGGTCTCAACTAGGTTTTTCTAAACATATAACTAATAATTAATGTTCTATTCATTCTCAAAAGACAACTGGATTCGATAATTGGAGGTTGAAAATCTACATTTAGATAAAAATACCGAAACCCCGATTAGGATTACTCAGAATGATCTGAAAGTTTCAACATCATGATCTAGATAGAAAAATACTGATAATAGACTACTCAGAGGTCCAATTATGACATCGTGGGTAGAAAACATGAAAAAACCTCAAGGTGTTGGAAAATGGGTTGTAAACAACATGTAACCTTGGCACATGGCGTGTACTCCAATCGTGCGACATTGGATTGTTCTATAGTTGGCTTGGGTGTGTAAACTCCCCACGTACACAGTGTGAATGGAGGGTACACGACCTGTACCAAACAAGGGTACATGATCTTTTCCCTCAATCGAAATTACCTTATACTTGGCCATGACATGGAATTTTACAGTACGTGCCACCCACACGAGGTTGGGCTGTGTACTCCACACAACCATTTTCCCCAACACAGGTTCACATTTCCAGGTAATTAGTTACATGATTGAGTACTTGTAAAAAGAATATACACCCCTAAACATATCATGCACTCCCTGAACATAATCTCCCCTGAACTGGAAGAACACACATTGTGTTCCCCTAAGCCACAAGTTTTGTGACATGGTTTTCCCAAACAGAAAACCCTCAGATAAGAAGAATCCCCCCTTATCTCCCTAAGATGAACACATCCAGACCCTAGTGGACTCAAGTAATCATTATATGCCTCAAAATATATAAAACAAAAAATATACCAGAATCTATGATGAAACCAAAAATTTTCCTTCCATCGAGCAGAAACTGTAGAAGCTTCGCATGATTTCACCATCCATGGTCTCCATATACCGACATAGTGGGTCAAGTGCTTCACTACATTACCTATCTCCCCTTAAATCTCTCTCATTTTCAACCTTACCATTTTATCTATCATTCTAATGGAATATGAGGAGCCACATGAGATGCATACATGGGAAGGAAGAAGTAAGAATAGAAATGAATGAAGTGAAAAAGAAATAGAAATGATGAAAAAGGGACTCATGCCGACCCCAATCCCGACTCATGTTTTAACATAACCAAGGTAAAATTCAACATTCTGGATATAATGGAGGACGTATAATCTCACTCTAACACTCTATTAAAAATTTAAAACCAAACAAAAATGGATGAATAACTTAATATTTAATTTAATAAATATTATGTATTAATTAATCAAACAAAATGTGTACATCTCAGATTAATAAAAAACACTTTTACTAAGGTAAACACCTTATTAGGGAACAAATTATTTGTCATAAATATTCTACATGATCATATGATATGCTAAAAGATTATTTTACCCCTCATGAGCATCTGAAAGAAAAAATTCAACTTTCTTCTCAAATCTTCAGTCTAGAAAAACCCCAATCTGTAAATTGTGATTCCTAGATGAGGAATTATTAGTTTACTAAATCTGATATTTCTCTATGTTGAATTGATATAGGTATCATTACAATGTACATTGATATTTGAGAGTATTATTTATTGGATGGAATGAAAAGAGATATTATTAAATTTACTATATTGTGCTTGAATTTCTAAAATGTTAAAGTACAGAGACAAATGTCGAATGGGATACTACAATCTTTTCTAGCTCTAGAGAGAAAACAAAAGAATATATCAGTGGATTTAATGGCGGGTTTAACAAATATTTTCCAATTTAATAATATGATATAGGTTATTCTTATTCAATTAACCAACATTTCATATTACAGTCTAATTAAATATACAATTACCACTGATCATCATTATAGACTATATATAAAATAAAATTTCAGGTTATATGTAGTTACTCGCTACTTTGTATCAAACAATGACCACAGGATCACAACAAATTTTTTCTAAGGGATTCATAAGTCAATCATTACTAAATAAAATTAGAGTACAATAATTCATCCACAAACAAATGGACAGTATAAAAATATTATTATGTCTTTAGATGATATGCTTCATTTTTTGTACAATGGATTAACAGTGAAGTGGTATCAACATTTATTACTTTGTTTATTTATATAATAATAAAATATTTCATTATAGTAAAAAAATGGATCCCTTCTAGTAATTGTGTTGAAAGAGGTTCTGAACAATGATGTTTTTGTTTGACATAGAAGAATGAATGTCAATGGGAAAATTTTTTAGATGAATCAACAATGAACGATCATTTGATTCAGTGACACATGAGGATAACTATAAGAAAAAAAAGAGTCGTGTATATAATCATAGATAATATATATATTTAATGGTACCTGATCGTGTATATTTAAAAGACTCCCTATAGATAATTGTTATTCATTTTGAAAGAAGGGGTAGTTGATTCCATAATTCACTACGTTATGGTTTTATGGAAAAAATGATATTGTTGAAGAGGAAACAAGGGAACATGAAAATTCTATCAGATAAAAATACCCAAACTTATTTGATATGTGAATAAAATTACGAGGGTTCAATTTCCAAAACGTGGAAGGATATAACATCATAAGTAATAATAGAACATGAAATTTTAAATAAATTAATATATATGAATTAAAATAAATTACTTTATATTGAACATTTTGTCTTATATAAAACATGAAACTCTGCCATGAGTTACGCTATACTCTTACATTGCATGCAATACTATGTTATATGGAAAATGAAAATAATGATAATATTACTACTTTATGTGGTAGTTATCACCAACCCATTGTATGTGTGTGAATATATTAGACAAACTATATTAATTTTGAACATTATTATTAAATGTTTGTATATTTATCAAAAAAAATAATAGGCTTATAAATTCTTATAAAATCAAATTCTATTCTTAAAAATATCAATATTGATAAAAGGAACTTTTATCAGCTTTTAATGAAATAACCCATTTGAAATTCATTTTATTCACATTTATTGATTTGATTTGTCAAAATAAACTTCATTTTATAATATATGATGTCTAAATTATCATAGTGATAATATTTTGGATTTTTTTGACACCCTCTAATTTTGGACGAATAATGAAATATTCGAAATTTTAATTCAAAATAGATTTTTTGTCAAATTTATTTATGTAGTTAAATTATATTTTAATATGGATTAAAAGTCACAATAGATCAATTATATATCTATTAATACAATTTAGTTAATTAGAATATTTTTCAGTTTAATTTAAATATAAAATGCTAATCGTGTTTTGAACATTCTCACAATGAAAACCTATTTTCTCATCTCATCTATGAGATTAGGATTAAACATAATTTTTCCACATATCCGAAATAAATTTTAAAAAATAGGCATTCACAATTATTATCAGTAAAATATTTATTGTCAAATAATATTAAAATATTTATTGATAAAAAATATTATTGAAAATTATTAAAATTAATTAGAGTGATTCAGATAAAAATAACCCTAATATGAGAGTAAACCATAATATTAAGGGAAAAAATGATCTAATAACTTTTGAAATCCCATTTTATAGGCATATATGTTCCATAACCCTTCAATTAGTGAGTTTTTTCAGGTTTTTGAGGACTATTTTTTGAGTTAGAACGTCTGTACATGTCACTTGTTTTATGAAATTCCAAATGATTCTCTTCCCTTACCTTTCAAGGGACACCTCTTCATCCACTTCTTAAAAAAATTGAAACCAGTTATTTTCCACCATGAAATTTCTTAAATAGTATCCCAAAATCTCTTCCCTTAACATAGAATCCCCACGATTGTTATAAATCAATCAAATGAAGCCCATTTGAGAAAATCAGCTGTAGTTACCTAAATTAGAGGTAACATTTTTTATCAAACAATATTCATTTATATTCAATATCAAACACATAAAATCTTATAATTATAAGATCATATAAAAAATAAAACATAGTTATTATAATATGTTGATTTTATGATAAGGGTTCAACCTGAACATACACACACTACCATCTAATTAGAAATGAACTTACCATTTGTGAGTAAAGTGAATTATCTCTTCAATAAATGATGTTGATAATTTTTTCATTAAACCAATAATTGATGGTAATTATAAAATAAATATTGTTTATATATGTTATATATAATATTTTTATGTAATAATTCAACATTAATTATTTTTTATTCATATCTATATACACTTCATTTTTTGTAAATATAATAACATTGTTTGTGGAAGTTTGGACTACCACCTCCCCAAAGCGATCCAATACGTTCACAAACCATGTGAAATGTATTAAGGATAGGTTTAAAAGAAATATTTGTTTCAATAAATTACAAATATATGATATTAATTACATAATTAAACTTTTTTTATAATTATTCATCATTTTTAACACATTCCCCACACAGAAAATGTCAAAGCGTCCTTCGTGGTTATGTGGACTACCACCTCCCCAATGAGATTCGATTACTTTTATATCATCATAATTATATATATAAGTATATATATCAAAATTAATTTTATTATATAATACAATTATATTTTTGGAATTATAAATATTTTAATACAATCATTCCATAATGATTATTGAAAAATGATAATGTCACTCATGTGTACGTACAGGATACTACCTCCATGACTATGAAATTGGATCATTTTTCATTACTATAATTAATGAATTGTCTAAAAAATTAAATTTAGGTATTAATATGATGATTATGTCATGATTATTATTATGTAATCCTTCATATAATAAACCGTTAGACCATATTTAACCCACCAAAGTTGTTTTAAAAAAAAACCAGATAGGTACAAAACACACTATGTAAAAATAAATGTTTATGTAGTTGAATTCAATATTTTAATACATGAAATAAAAATAATTAAAAAATATGATTTAATGTATGTAGATAATTTATATAAATTAATTATTCAGGAAGTAAAAGACACACAAGTTGAGTTGGACTAATTGTAACAGATTTTATCTCATTCTTATTTCACATAGGCATTTCTTGATGATGTGAACCATTAAACTTTTATAAGGTGTATATAAAACCCCCATTAAATTATATATGTATATTTTATCAATTATCATGTCATTTACAGTTTTATTAAATGTTATTCATTAATTATAATTATGATTTAATTGTTCAATGTTGTATGTGACACATTTTATGTTTATAGATATAATCATATTCTCACATCAAATATTATTTATATTATTTAAACAAATTATTTATATAGATATAAAAGGACAAGACGATACATATTTATTATATTTTAAATTTAATTTTAAATATTTTTTAAAATTTATCTTTTTTTTCATTCTTTATATGGAATGTTCTAATAAAAAGAGAAAATGGAATGTTATATTCTTAACATACAACTCAACAATGAATTTTCTGTACCAATGTGAATTATATTATTTTTCTATTATTTTTCACGGTTTTATATTATTATAAATAAAAACTCATATCTTTTCTTTTCAGATAGTTATTCTTTGAAAATAGTTTTTAAAGGATTTATTATTTAAATATCTTGAAATGTTTCTTGTGATTGGAAACAAAATTTTGTGACTGAAATTTTAATAATAGAAATATTTTATGTGATATTATTATATAATTATACATGTAAATTTTAATATTTTGTTCTTCAATAAACCCATTATAGGCGGATCTAAGATAATCTCGCGATAGGTGGGTCTGTGATAGGCCTCCAATGCAATGGTTAATGAAGTTGGTCTTATGGATATTCCATTATAAGATTGTCATGTATGAAATTCAATCATAAGTTTATTTAATTTACACATGTGACAAGTATAATGATGCTTCAATAAACCTTTATGTATTTTCTATGATTACATTGGGTTTTATGTTAATCTTTTGATTTAAAAATTTGTATGAAATGAGCAAATTATAAAAGGATACTATTCCTTAATTATTAAGGTGAAAATTATTAGTTTGTGTAAAATTTTTCATAAGATAATTAATAATAATATGGGACATATAGTTTTCTTTTGTTTGTATCGCATACCGATCTTTTTATTTTGGTCCCATGATTTTAATTGTTTTTCACTGGATGTAACAGATGAGTAAGCGATTAGACGTATTCATGTTTATAGTCGTGAAGTGTTGTCATAATAGAGAATGTTATTTTTTAAACGGTTTATATGATCTAAATATAGATACTAATAATAATATTCCACAATTTATTTTATTGTTCCATTATGTATGAGTTACGTACTAATTCTCTAAAACATTAAACTATAAACCATCATCAATGTGAGATAAATTATTATTCTTGACTTAACTCATGATAATGTAATGACTTAAGGCCAAATAATTATACTTATATCAGAATTTCATGAATGTAAAACATGATGTAAATATCATATATATTCATAATATATGTATTTATAATTATCTATAAAATAGAGAAATAGAAAATGAAATACATCATTAATGGAGATAGTGGGTTATATGTACGAATGCACATTGATTCCATTTTCATTTCTTTTAGAATGAAATAAAGTAACTGATATATATTTATACATATCATATAATTATATTTTTGTGTGTGTCATATATATCATATAAATTCAGTAATGATATTCTTAATTAGTTCCATATATGTTTGGAAAAAATCACATTGCTTTGAGGAGGCGGTAGTCCACACATACACAAATGATGATATCGTATTACCAAAAAATGGAACACCTGATGGTATATTTTATATTATGATAAATGAACTATAAATATATCATATAAGATAATACATGTCATATTATAAAAATTTCCAAAGTTATTTCCACCCTAGATATTTGGAAATGGGTGAACGAATTAAATTATTTTTGTGAGGTGGTAGTTTTGCCTATACCAAAACGATGATTGCGTATATCATTTTATGGAAGTTTCTATTAATTTAGGTCAATAATATATCCAAAAAAATATCATTATATTAGTTTACTGGTGTTTTTATATAATATTAGAATAATAACAATTTATTAGGTGGAGAAAGAAATTAAATAGCGTTCTTGTTGATATATGTTACATCAATTTTTAGGTAACTCTTCTTGGTTTTCACCAAAGGGAATATTTGGTAGGATTGTTTCCCGATGGGAGGAAACCAGGTTGAAGGGAAGGAGTTTGGGGGGAGGGGTTTTTAGGTTTTTTCTATTCCAAATGGAATGATAGTTGTGATTATGTGAGCTAGTGTGTTCACATTATAGTGGAGGAGTGGAATTCTTGTAAATATAAAAAGGTAAACGCTATTGAGATGTATTGCATATGAAATGTGGCTCAAATAATTGAAACTACACTATAAACAATGTTAATTGGTTGAAATATATCCATAATATGGATTTTGGATATGTTTTAAGGTTATTTGGACAGTAAAATAAATTTTTATCCACCATGTAATCATAATTTAAACATAATCAATGAAATTAATTTTAATTATCCTCAATAATATTTTTTTCAAAAAATTATTGAACAAATTATTATAATTCTACATATTCAATCCAATTTTCCAAATTCTAGTCATCTTTGATACAAAAATTATTTTTTAACTTATCACGCAGACATGTAGCGAAAACTGTTTTTTAATTCAGAAAAACTAATTCTTTTTATATACAATTTTAGATGAAAATTATCTCAAAAGGCCATAATTACATTAATTTATATAAAAATCCTCTAATTAATCTTTAAAAACCAATTACCATATAATTTTATTTATATTAATAAATTATAATAAAATGCAGTTTTGAATTAAAATTCAATATTTTCACTATTCCTTCAAAAACGATGTTTTTCAACAAAATGACAAAAATTACCCCTATGATAATTTTCAAACATGAATTGAATTATTATTATAAATTTCAATTTATATATGTTTTCTAAAATAAATTTTATTATTTTTCACAAATGGATATAAAAATGAGTTCATTTTTGGAAATTGGAATTTTTTTCAAAACATATATTATTTAATAGATATTATATATTTCATTATAAATATGGATTATTTATATTAATAAATTTTATTTAATATTTAAAAATGTGTTATTAAAATTCATAAAAATAATTTAATAGATAGGATAATAAAAATTAATTTTTATAATTATAATTTTAAAGTATGTTTTCAAAAAAATTCTATGTTGTGTGTAATGAATTTGATATTAGTATCAAGTCTTGAAAAATATTATCTTGGTGTGGTGTATAGCAAAATAATAAATTGATGAAGCACAAAACAGAATAAATAAATGAAAATTAATTAAAAAAGATTCATACAAACATGGGTAGTTATATTATAACCCTATTAAAATGAAATTCTCCTTCAAAATTTATCATTTATATACAATCAAATGAGAATATTTATTCCTCAAAAAATACTAATGTTCCCATATAGATTCCTCAAAATGGTGATTTGTCCCCAAAATATTGACCATGTGAGTTGTCAAATTTTATAAAACATTCTCTATATGAACAAGAATTTAAACTAGTTATTCCTCATAAGAAATATCCTTCTTGAGAAGTATAACGTCAATGTTTAGTAAATGAGATGGGTCAAGTATTTACATCCATATGAGAGAAACATGGCACACATCATGGACCTTATATAGATTTTGAGTATGTTCCATGTGATATGCTACCATACCGATACGATAATGAATTTTAAAGGGACATATTTACCTAGGCTTAGTTTTCATTTAATCTCTAATATCATAACCCTATTCCAGAGAGAGATTAGTAGAAAAAAATAAATAAAGACTTAAAATTATAGATCATGAAGATCATTATCATTATAACTTTTATGCCCAATTTGAGCTTCCATCCCCTACTGTTAAATGGTATTAGCCTTCTCAACAATTTCTTCTACAATTTTATGTCTCAATACCATTATTTATACTTCTCCAACCTATAACATATGAGATATAAATTTTATAAGATATATGGATTCCTAAAGATTGATCTGAATTCTTGAGTGAATAATATTATAGTAAGAAAACTCAACTAGAAGGAGATACTGATTGCAAACACCTTTAAATAACAACAAACAAGATCTCAGTATATCCTTTATGTACTGAATTGTTCATTAAAACTATCCATCCTTATCTGGATAATACTATGTATTCAAACTCAATTTTGTATCATTTACATGCTGAATACATCACAATAACATTGAGGTAAACCTCAGAAATTGATCAAAAATAATTGAATGTGGAACTCCATTAAACCATACCACATATTTAATGTATACCATTCTAACATGATTCCAATATATTTCTTCTCTAATAAAGAATTATGTGTGATAAATTTTTTGGTGATAAACTAAAAAACATATATATTTCACCCCATTAATGGTTTTGTGGATTCTAATGAAAAAAATATGTAGTGATGTTCCCACATTTGAATTCTGATATGGGTAAAGGAGGCAACATCCCCATAGATATTTGTCTATCATAATTAACATGTTCTTATAAAAAGAATCATGAAACAAAATCTATGTTAAATCTCATCATTATATCACAATAAAATTATTCTATAATATATATATATATATATATATCATCATACTCAAGGATTAATAGAGAATAACGATCTATGAGATAACTCCACATGTTAGTTCATCATATCTCATATGGAAATAACGTATACATGGTTCCATAACCTTATTTTTCCACACTAACCAAGGATAATCTCATGAAAAATTCAAACCTTAATTTATATCTCTTTATATTCATTTTTTCCTCTTCAATATTAACATCAATTGAGGGATAAACATTAAACACAAAATGATTTAATTTTCCCCATTCTTATATATTTCCAAACACATACATTACAGTTCCATAATTTTTAGATCTTTTTCCATCCTCACAATTTATATTTTAGCATGTACCTTTTGACTGATAATCATCATAAAACATTATCTCTTTTCAAGGGTGGTAATTTATTAAGAAGTCAAAAATATTAATAAACACTAATCATCTTCTCTATCACATGTTCAGCTCCTTTTGTATTGTTATATGTTATAGTACATTATGAATGTTATCTATATAGCACATTTCTCCATAAGGATAAGTACACCATATCATTAATTAAAAAAATAACCATATCTATTTTTTTTTATATTTTATCACAAATATTCAATTATCAGGGGTTATAGAAACTGACCATGCCATTATTTATGAGGAACATCTCTATCCCATTCTTGGAAGCATTACTATAGTTTTTAAAACCTAATCCACTATATGGTAATGAATGAAAAAGTCTGCTGACTAACATTCACTTCAATAAGAGGAAATTTTCTTCACCTTCATATATCTAGTGGAACATGGAATCCTTTTGAGTTAACTTTGTCAGAGGATTAGATAGTCCTGGGAAATTATCCATAAAAATTTATAATAAACAGGTAAACTAAATAAACTATCGATCTCGTTCACAATGGTTGGTCTTGGAAATAATTTAATTGATTTTATATTTTTTTTCATATATTGATTTGTCCACTATTGTTATGATATTCCCTAAAAATAAAACATTTTTTATCAAATATTAACACATTGTATGTTTTTAATATAGTTTCTTCTTCTTCGGGTATTATTAATAATTCTCATGTGGGTTCAAGATATTTATTTCTCTTAAAATATATAAGTATATTATCAATTAAGACTACCAGAATCTATTCAATGTAATCTCTAATAACTATATTCATCAAATCTATAGATATATAAGTGAATTAGTAATCCCAAAATGCATCAGTATATATTCATCATATCCGTAACATGTACAAATTATTATCTTTGTAATATCATCCTTCATGACTGTCAATTGATGATTACATCATTAATGAAAAATCATGAAAATGTATTGTTATCTTCATAGTTTACTGATAAATTAATCAATATGGGTATGATAATACTTTTTATCCATCATGATCTTGTCCAATTCCTGATAAAAAATGTTGATTCCCTTGGTTCCAATTTTTTTTCACAAAATGAAAATGGTATATCATTGGTGACACACTTGGTTGATTGAATCCATTAAAAAGGATTCATATTAGTAGGTTATTCAATTTTTAAAAATCAATCAGGGACATTATTTAGGGATTTATTGAAATTTGTTTGGAACGATGTATGAGTTCCATTGACAACTCAGATACATAAATTTTTGGGGGTCTAGAAAATTATTTTCAAAAAATGTCAACAAATTCTAGAACAATACACATATCATCAATGTTCATTTTCTACCCAACCATTTGGGATATAATAACCATTAAAAAGGTATTTACATCTTATATATTGAATATAATATTCATAAGGTTATCATACATACCATCACATTGATAAATGATCATAGGTTGGATTGAAATATCTAATGCCACTTCCCATACTTGAAAATTTATGTGGGATTTCTGTAGTGAAATCCAATACATTCCAAAGATGTCATTAGATTAAACAATATGAATAATATTATTATTTTCAGTTAGTATATTCCTACAAGACTCTACCATAGGGGATTCATTGACTTGTTATGTTACCATCATACAAATAGGGTTTTGCACTGCTAATACCATATCAAATTATATGGGTGGAAGCTTAATATCAATATAAAATTATTTAGATATGAACTTGGGGGGAAATCTATAAATAAATAATAAATCAATAGTTCTTGAGTGGATGGAATTTTTATCTTTCAGAACATAATTATCACACCCCTTATCCAAAAAATTGATCTCATGAGATTTCCACTAATCCTTTGGATTAAGAAGTTGATGACATCAAGGATCATAATTAAACATCATGTTTGTTAATTTGTTATAAAAACCCACATTCTCATCCGAATTACATCACTAAATCAGACGAGGTTCCTTCTGAAAAAATTTATATGCATTCCCATTGTCACAAGACGTCTTCCTATCACCTTAGTAAACAATGGATAAATTACCTTCTCTTTCATAATTAAAACATTTATTAGGCAACATAAAAATATGTCCCTCATTATTATTCAGAAACATAATTATTAATAGGAATATCTAATTCTTCAATCCATGGTAACACGATTTTACATTAAACTACATATTACTTTTCTTTATAAAAAAATGAGACTGATAAGTAACTCTGACATCAATATCATACATTATTGCACAATGCACAAAATTTTCATAGATACCAATGATTTTTAAGTCCATAACACTTATTAAACATGGAATTAGTCCACTAAATAACCTATCAACTTTAGTTTTGGTTTTGATGAAAACAATAGAACCATGCCTCCTAGGTCCTGTAAAATTATCCCCATTTGTACAAAAAAATTCACCACCCATTCTAATTTTCTAAAGAACCTCTTCCTCAATCTTTATTTGAAAAACATGAATAACATACTCATTGAATATTAAATTCTTTAACATTTCCCAATCCATTGATTCAATTACATAATTCTTCCTATTATTATTGAGTAGAGTCCACAATTGGCCAGCTTCACCTTCAAACTTATAAATAACCCGAATAAAATTCTCATGTTCGGAATAATGGATAACAATGAATTTTTATTCAATGTAAATGATCAATTGTTCAGTAACAAGTGGATTAGATTCCCTGTATATAGAATTTACACTTTTTATAATGAAGTAATTAATAATATCTTATACCTTCCATTGCTCACTTGGACATAATACATGATTCATATCTTATGTATTTGGGTTGGGTATAACAACAACATTTCACATTATATTTACCATAGAATTCAGTTTATCAGGAGGTAAATCCATGCATTATCATTCAAAATCATCATCAACACAGATCCTTTGGGTTCCAACCATTGAAAAAACCAAAAAACATATATTTAGAAATAGTTACCATAATTAAGAACCATATAATCATGTAAAAATCACATATAGGATGTCTAAATAATAACCCCTTCTTAAATCAAGGACACCATAGATTTTTTCTATGTTAGTGATAATCATCATCGATTTAATTCATTTATGATGATTCATAAAGAGTTTATTAATTACCAAAGAATGACCCCTAGGAGTGTCAAACCTGGTGTACAATAAGGCTCATGGTTGTACACCATTTCCCTATTAAGCACAACTAAAAATGTTTTTTGAGGATGTTACCCAAATGTACATATGTGTCAGATCAAAATACACATTCAATAATTTGAGATGAATATATTTATAGGACACCACTTTCATTATCCTTTAAAAAATCAATGATATAATATTATACTTTTCATCATCTGTATACTTATCCATAGAAATACCATTAACGTCTATACTATGGTTTTTTATCACACAATACAAAGGATAACTTAAAATTTTCTCTGATACCACCTATTGTGACCATCGATTAACATAAGTAGTCAATTCATAATTTTTGTTATATATTAACTAGATTATAAGAGTAGATTACCAAAGACCATGTTAGTTTATGAATTTAGAAACATGTAAACATTAATTGTGGTTTATATGTGAGAAATATCATCTCTTAATAGATTCTTCAAAACAAAATCCCTTCGTTAAATCCCCATACATAATACATATCTTTATATGTAGGGGTATGTAAATATTGAAACAAGTGAGAATATATTTATAGTTATGGTATACAAGGGAGAATCATAATCATAAGGGTATATTAATGTGGTCAGAACATTATAATATCATAACCTACATATTTAATATAATAAAAAGAAATCATGGAATAAATATTGGTAGTTAAAAAGACATGAATCAAAAAGTAATCAATAATATAATCAATTAACTAAAAAGAATTGAATAGGAAATGGTTTTTTAGAAGACACATAATCTTATAAAATGATATCCGTATTTTTAAGACATTACATCCAAGTTCATCTTAGTGCAATGGGTTCAACACTGAAACCATATTAGTAGTCGAGGTTCACTCCCAATACCAGATTAATAGATATGATCTTTTAATATGTAATGTTCACTCACCATTACATCCATATATATCTCATTAGTTATACATCATTACCCAATACATTATCGGTAGGCACAGGTTCCACCCATTACATAATGAAATCAAACATATGTGTTCCACAATATAGTAAATATTCCTCAAATCATTACCTATCATATTAAATGGACATTATAAACATAAAATCATATCATGACCAATAGAAAATTAATAGGTATAATAATAATTTAATCATATAATAACTCATTAAATGACGATATTTTCATAATTATATTACTTTTAATGGGAGATTAGGTTCATAAATATTCTGTAGTCAAAACATACCCCATTTAGAGAATGAGTATGAATGAAGTCCTTGGATCATTTTACCAAAATGATATGAGTAACACCAATAGATTCCATCTACAATGAAGAAATTATTTTTAAATAAATTTCAAAAACATTTCTTGAATAAAATATCTTTTCCTCATTAAATGACTCGTTTTAGAACAGAAAATATTTTTGGTATCCATTTTATTTCATTTTTTTGTAAAATTTAAAAGGATGATTTTGAAATCCTAAAAAAATTAAATAATAAATTTTACATGAAAATATTTTTAAATAAATATTTTTAAAATTAAATTATAGATATTTTTTTAATACATGAGTTTTTGAGTAAAACATATTTCCAACTGAATAGTGAAATATGTTCATATTTTCTTAAAAAACATTATTAATGGTATTCAGTAACAATGAATTTGAAAATTGTGCTAATATATGAATATATCATGAACAGCCAAAGGATAAATGAATTCATGAATGTTCATGAGGTGCAGATCATAATTATTTTCCAATTGAATCACAGTCAAGAAAAGTATTGATAAAGAATGACATTATTACAATAAACTCTTACCACATTGGTAACATTAAATTATACTCCAAATGTAAGGAAATGAAATTAAATAAATCCAAAAATATTATTAAAATATTTATAATCATGATATAACATTTAAATTTTATGTATATACCCCTCATAAATGACTATATACGCATAAAAACAAGTGTCTCAATTAAGGAAAATAGTTACAAAACTACCTTACAGATTTGGTAGCACTTGAATCCTAAAACCCCATGGAATATAGATCATAAATGGAAATGTAAATAAAAATGAATTTATTTAAAATAATAATATAATAAATTCAGGGGAATTATATTCACAATGAAAATGAAATGAGTGGTAATATGGAATACATATCATAGAAATAAAATTGAGACAAGAAACCCCCTTACCTTTTGACTTGAATCTACCCATATTCATTAAAAACTCATGTATTATGAGTATATGTTTATTATAAATATATTAACCAAAAAAATTAATTATATGGTAAAATATATGATTTACTTATGACCATTTATTAGCATTTTATTGCCTATTCATTATAATGTGATGATTGAGGTGATAATTGTTTGTTTCTCGCATGTGTTTTGATTTGTTATATTTTTGGTCCTGATAATTTTTAATGATATGTTGTATTTAAATTATGATTTAAATATAATATATACCTAGTATATATGTATTTATAATAATCCATTATTGATATAAATTATAATTTAAATACACCATTCATGCAGACTTATGATCATCATTTTCAGTAATAATGAATCCTTTTTGTAATCATTTAGATAAAATGAATATAAAGGAAATATATTTATATTTTTATGTAATATCATTATCTTATAATTAATATCTTATAAATATAAAAAAATCATTGAACACATCTTTAATACATTCCATGTAATGGGTGAATGAATAACATCACATTGTAGAGGAGGTTGTCCGCACATCCAAAAATGATGATATCAAATTTCCACAAAATGGGAAACATGATTGTAGGTGTTATATGATAATTAATTAGGAATAAATAAATTATAAGTAACAAATATATAATATAAAAATATAACCACCATCATTATTTCCATCCTTGAAATGTTGAAATGGATGAGCAGACATTATCAGTTTGTGAGGTGATAGTCCTCCGTAAACACAAACAGTGATTGCATACCACATTTTATGGAAGTGTTTATGATTGTATGTTGATATACTAAAATAATAAAATAATTATATTTATAAATATTAGGATATTATATTATAATATATGAATAATAATTTATGGTAGTAGAGATTCAAATAATGTAAAATTGGTCGTCGAATGATTTTACCTCTTCATTGGGAATCTCCTCTTGGTTTTCACCAAAGGGATCCCTCGGATAGATTTATACCCAATGAGAAGATAATAGCACGACCTGTGGTAATTTTGGAGGATAATGGGGTAGTATATTCATAAGAAAAATTGATTTAGAGGTGTGATTATGTGAGGATGTGAGTGAACTTTTATAGTGGATAAGGAGTGGCATTCATGTTATTTTAAAAACGTAAATGCTGTTGAGAGGTCTACCATATATCATTGACCTCTAATAATTATTCATTTATGATACTGGAGGTAAATATGTAGAAATTTATCCTTCCAATTTAGTTCATACAAGTATCTGTGTTATTTGGACCCATTAATTAATGTTTTACCTCCATTAAATACACATTTTTACCTTAATCAGTATAATCAATTTCAATTACATTCACTAATATTTTTGGTAAATGTTAAACATGTTATACATTATAAATTAATCTTATAGAAAACAAGTAATAATTTTTTTTAATTTTTATTCGAATAATTATCATGAATTAATTTAAAATAAATCACACAAACGTGTCGTGGACGATGGTTTGTAAAACAAAAAATTACAAAATATTGAATTGTTTTTATATCAAATTTAAATGAAAAATTTGTTCCAATGAATTACACTAGATTACACGATGTAAAAATAAAATAATTGATCTTTAAAATAAAATTAATACATAATTTACCTATATATATAAATTAGACTAAAAAATAGTTTTCAATTAAAATTCACTATTTTAATTATTCATCACAAAATGATGTTTTTATAAAAAATAACAAAAATTCTTGATAAGATAATTTTAATATTATGAATTCAAAAAATATACTTATTTTAAAAATTTATATTTAAAATTTTCTCTAAAATTATTTTTATGATTGTTCCTAGATGAAAAAAAAGTAGTTTACTTCGAAAAAATCATATTTGTTAAAATATAATGCCTTTAAAGAAAATAGTTCATTATAAATAATATTTATTAATATGAAACAATAAAATATATTATTTTAGAAATATTTATTAATATTCAAGTAAATAATTTAAACTAAATTTTAATTACAATATTTTATAAATAAATATAAAAATAAATTATTGTTTTGTTTAAATTATGTGTTGTATATAATGGAATCCATGTTAGTGCTGCTTTTAGTGAGAGATAATCTAGGTGTTACCTTTAAGAAAATTAATATTGGTTTAGTATTCATTGCAATAAATCAATTAACATTAATCTAAAAATCAACATAAAATATTAGCATGTTATAAACACCACCATAAACTATATAATAAAATCAATTTTAATAATTGTTTTACAATATTCATTTAGGTTATTAATTCATTCCAATTATATTAACTAAACCAAAACCCATTTTTTCAATGTGAAAATACAAATTGATGAATGATTTTTTTGAAACATGAGAAGGCTATTAAAATAATCTTATTCACCAAAAAACATTTCACATATATATTAGTTACAAATTTGATCTGATATTTTAAATTACACTCTATTTTATTTAATCATTTTAATGTCTTTCATGACTATTTATAGGTATTTATTAGCCTTGTATGAAATAATAATAAAAAACATTAATATTCCAATAATTTCATGAAAACTATAAATAATCGGTTTTTCTAGTAGATTAACAAATGTGTGAATTCAGATTAAAAAATTTAGAAAACAAACAAAATAAAATCATCAATGGCTCTAATACATGATGATAAATTACCCTTTATTCCACATAGTATTCTATATTTATATGATATTTGCAATGGTGAAAGTCCAATTAATTGAATATTTTTCTAATGATTATTATAGTTTAATTAGACAATATATCATTAACTAGATATATAATTTATTATAAAAATCATTGTTTCATACAATTATTCATTAATTTTTTAATAATTTTGTTCACAATAATGTCTAATTTTACTTCAATGAATTTAAAAAAACATGAGAATAATATTCATACCCGGACCATTTATAAATATATCAATATTTAAAACTACACTAATAAAAATCAAATTTTATTAACAAAGATGTATTCATCACACATGTATTTATATAGTATTCAATACATGATCATAATAAAATAAAACATGTCTATCTTCATAGGTATTCAAAGTGTATGAATACTATTAATGTTTGGAAAACCACCATAAACTACAAGACCGTGTTCAACATTGGGAAAACAATTCCCATGTCTTATGTATATATGTTTTGAAACTGTATAAATCTATATCAATATTGTTTTAATATATTCATTGAAATTTCATAATCTTTATGAAATATTATTATATTTATATAGTATACAATTGCATATGTGGACACCATGCAAGAATATACCATAATAAATTCATCTGCATATACAATATATATATTTTGTGTACTATCTATTTTGGTACACTAATTATTTTCTCCTAAAACATATAGAAAAAAATGGTTTTAAAGTACATACAGATTTATACATCAATTATGTACATGTCAATTCAAATTAAAAAACATTTTATAGACATTGGTTTTGGCTAATTTCATATTGACATTATACGAAAATAAATATTGAATACATAAATATTATACAATTTTCCACTAATAGTATACATATATTACATATTCATATTATAAAATCTATTAATTTAAATATGCATAATACTTTAGTATCATCAAAATCACCTCTATATATATTTATTCACTTACATTTATATAGTCACAAGATTTGATTTTATGAAATAGAACCACATATATATATGCATAATTTTATAGTCACATCAATTCCGTTCTATGACTTCACAAACTCCTATATTCTTTTTTTATAGTATGCATTTACACAAAACATTACACTATGGGATAATTTAATTTAGTTTCTCCCTTAAGACTCTTCTATATTAATTAACTTTAGCATATTTATTCATATATATGAATTATAGTTTGCAATATAAATGTGTCTTAATATTCTATAATGTATATTTTAGGAAATCAACAATGAATTTCTAATACACTGATTTTTATGTCATATAAAACCAATAAATTATTATTAAATAATAATAGTATATGATTAAAAATTAATTTATGTACTAGAATAGTTTTTTGGGTATTTTATCGGTAAATACAATTGAGTTATTATACCTGTTAAATTTTTTCTTTTAATTATAATTATAAAATTTCAAATTAATCTAATCATCATGTTATTTGTTTTTAAAATCCATAAACCTATTAAAATATATATATTACATTGATAAGAAAATCCTATGATTCTAGAGTACCTCTAATTATTCTTCTCATGATGAGGATGATGTCCTCAAATTCTATACACCATTTCTAATTCATATATTGCATAGAATATGTATTTATTATCATGAAATGAAACTAGTGACATCTATTTTGTATTCCATGATTTCTAAGGATTGGTAGAATCACATGAACCACATTAAATTAGAGTTTTATGTAAAGTAATTTATAAATTATTTTTCAGTTATAAATAATTAATTCCATTAAAATATAAAAAATATTGATCATGACCTATTTTTTACTTGAAAGGTAAAAAAAAATTAACTGTTTACCCATCAATTTCCTACAATTCATCCTTAAACCATGATCCCTAATGATCTTCATTATATCAATTTGAAATTTCTCTCACAATCTCATACTTTTATAAATAAATATTTGTACAATCATAGGTTACTATATTAGTTTAATATGTCAAAATTACCAATTATACTTTGTTAAATCATCTTTTTGTTTTTTAATTATACCTAAATCTATTTTTTCATTTTATTTTTTCTATATTATAGTACATAGAACTAAATTTCAATTTTTTTGAAATTATGACTTTGGACAACATAAACATTACAAGATAAAAATAATTTGTTATTTTTCATCTGAACTTGTATACACATAGTTCCATTCATTCTAGGATTTGGAAAAATGAAAAATATTAGAAGGCATTCTGGTAGGAATTAGTAGTTTCAGTCTCACCACATGTGGTTACAAGGAGTGGTTTTTTAGCCATTAGAAGATAGATTTCTATAGGGATTCCTGTAAGTAGTATAGTTCTCTTATAAAATCTTATGTGGTGTCTCCTAAATATATTTCAATCATGATCATTTGATTTCCATATACATATTGTAAACATAGATAAATTTTTATATAAATTCCACAAATTGAACTTTTTTAGCTCTATACGATTAAGAAATTTTTTTGAGTCTTATTAATTAAAAAACATACGTAAATAATCTATATTTGTTTTCCAAATTATCAATATTTTTATTTTAATATAGACTAAATTATATCATTTAAATCCATAATTAGACAATTTTTCAACAATATATTCATATATTAAATATTCCATACAATGTTAGAATATATTCCTTCTACTTGTAGTTTAGTATTTCTCTGATTTATTTTCTATAATGAAAAATTCTATATAGTATTATGATTAAATAAGGATTTTATTTCTGATGTAACATACACATGTATACATACTGCATCGATATATTTATTTATTTTAAATAATAATATGAAAATATATGAACAACTATATTTATATATAATGATTTCATCTATATGTATTGTCCCCAGTATTCAACCCATTTCGGTGTGTCTCATGTAACCCACTCACTATATTTCATCTTCCAATTTCCTCCCACTAAACTAATGAGTGGAATATATTCTTTAAATTATAAACATAAATTATTTATTGTGTGTATGAAAATTTGAAATTAAATTCTCTTGCCAATCAAATGAGTGGGTGGGTTAAAAATTGTTTTTAAAAATCGTAATTATTGAAGGTTATAATTAAATACGTATATAGAATAATTTTTTCATCTATATTAATAGATTTTATTTGTTAATTAATATTAATTATTTTCCATATATAATACATATCATTTAATGTGATAAAAATTGGTGTTTTTTCAGTCATGAGAAATAACAAAATCCCCAAATCAATGATCATAAAGTCCAAATATTATTAACATATGTCTTCACCATGGAGATAAAATGAATAATACATTTTTAGTTCACCTTGAATTAACATTTAAATAACATTAAGAAATAAGTGATAATTAATTTTTATATTCTATATAAATTAGGGATAATGTTTTCCATATCAAAATTGTCCATCTAACCCTAGGTTATAGCTTTTTAACACCCACAAATCGACTCTTCAGTTTCCGTAACCAGTGAAATTTTATCTCCCAACAAATTTTTTCCATGGTTCCTTTATCAGGGTTGTAGATATTTCATCTCAAATCCTACAAACAAAAACCCAATTCTCCAAATTTTCCATTAATTCATTATCTTATCATAAATAGTCTATATGCAATTGTACTTACTATTTATTTTGTATGTAAACCAATAAATGATTTTTGAACACTGAAAGCTATTGAGGGAGGCCATCCTTTGGTCCCATGAATATCTAACCATTTATAATCAATTAAATACCAATCCTACTCACAAGAAAACATATTCCTATCATCAATACCAAACATATGTAGTCAATGTTTACTCCAAAAGAAGATAATTCTTTAAAAGGATCATGGTGTTGGTTCTTCCTTCAAAAGTGGAATGATATAAATAATAACACTATCCATACTAATAGTCTTGGAGGATTATACCAATTCAGAATCATGATAATCATAACCTAAACATGCCTTGGAGACCAAGGTTGATGTTCAGGACATATGGATGGTGAAGGTAGCGTGCCTTGTTTTTTATAATGGTCCCTTGAGCAAGAAATTCATGAAATTACATCAAGACCTAACACATGAAATTAAGGGGAATATATTAAATTATTCCCTATTCATTGATTCTAATACGAATACGTACTCCCCAACCCACTCTTACAGTAATGTGGCTATACAATAATAATATTAAAAAATCAAAATAATTGAAGTAAAAAATGAATCTAAAGAACGAACAAATAATTTTGAGGCCTATTAAATATCATAAAGAACAAGGCATAAGGGTTATTGAAAATGGATAACATGTTAAATATATGTAGAAGATGTCAATAATGATTTTGATTTATTTAAATTTAACCACCTCCCCATTCACCACCATCATCATGACCATGTTGGATTAGACACCCATGAAAAGACATGGTAGTCATGTTTTGGGAAGATATTTCATTCTATCTCATTAAATTGTTTCCTACATTAAATTTATTAAAAATATAGATAATTTAATGAAGGATTTGTTTTTCTAATTATAATTTATCATTGTATTTATGTATTTTTTCCCATGATGATTAGTTTTATTTTTTATTTCAAAGTACAAATGATTCTATTATTATTAAATTTTTATTATTTTATTTTATTAATAGGATTTGGAAACCTTTTTGTTGAATTTATGAATAGTTAATATATCATGGATGGGTTCCTTATATTGATTTCTTTGTATTTATTATTTATTTAACAATATTATCATGTTGATCTTTAGGATGTCTTGGACCCAAAACATTGAACAATAGTATGATGTAGTTCAATAATAGAATAACTAAATTGAAATGATCTCATTTAATATAAAATTTTATTATATACAAATAATTTATATCATTACATTTATTTATCATGTTTGAAAATAACTATTTAAAAAAATCGGACCACAATTATATTTTATTATGTAAAATATTAACTATTAAAATACATTGAAAAAAATTATTTTATTAAAAATATAAATATAAATTATATTAATTCATAGTTTTTCATTCTAAAAATATATTGAATAAAAAATAAAAAATATATACATAATATTACATAGCCTTTATTATATGAGAACACATGAATGCTGGCTAAGCAACTTAATTTTTATTTATATTTTATTTTATTTTCTTGAAAATAATATTTATTGGTTTTTAGATGGTTGAATTTTTTTATTATAAATAATAAACATTAAAAAATATAAAAACAATAATATTTATTTTGTAAACAAATTTTATAACATAAAAATTAAAATATAATAAAAAACATTACATATAAATATATTAAAAAAATATACCGGTCATTATGTTTGTGTACTACAAAATAATATTACTAAATGAGTTATAATTTAATAAAAATAGGGTAACATGTTATATTATACCAAATTCAAAACTATTAGTATATCATGATTACTATGATAGAAATTTGACATACCTAGTTTCACTTTTGAATAATCTTGGTCTTGAATCCCCTATGTTTCCCCATGCTATGTGACTTAAACCTCCATTTCCCCTCCCTAATCTGCATCTCATTCCATGTGGATTAATGTGATTGATATTATTATCATTATGGATGAGTGTTGATGACTAAATAGGTTATAATAAAGCCAATATGTGTTAAAAGGTATATTAAATTCAAAATATTGATGAGAGATATAGATGTGAAATATATATATTTTTAGAAACAATTAACTCACAGATTAAAAATATATGGAAATTAATTTAATCAAATATTGTTATGTTTTGCAAAAAATATTAAAATGAATACAAAAAAATGAGTTTAAACCAATATGGTAACTTACGGGTTATTATAAATCTTAATTAATGCAATTAAAAAATCATTAAATTGAATAAGATATTTTTTAATCATTTGTCGAGAGAGCTGCCATTACAATCATTATCATATTATTATCTGTATACATATAATTAAGTGAACAAATGGTATCTTCTTTGTATCATTTTCAATTTATTGAAAATCACATGGAATGAGATTTGGTTTGGATTAGGGATAAATAGAAACTAACATTGATGTTAATTATAACACCACATCATGAGATGCATGACATAATGGTAATTAAAATTAGTGATATGTTTTTTGGGACACATGGATAAACATGATTCTTATGAATTTATTCATTAATAGAATATTTAAATTAATTTAATAAAATTCCTAAAAATTTAATGTAATTCAAAACTCTAGAAATTTGCACAGTAATTTAATTATGGTGTCTGAGACCAATGATTTGGTCAAATGAATTTTACAAAGAAATATTTCACTATAATTATAAATTTTATTTAAAATATTAAAATCACATGCATGTCCATTATTCCATAATTAATTATTTAAATTTTCAATTATGTAATTCACACCAAATGTCAAGCCTAGGGTAACACCACATCCCATGATCAAGCAAGGCATTGGTTTTTTGATACATCTAATATGTTAAATCAAATTTATAAAAAAATATCCACTTGTGTGATTTTTTTTCAAGGGTTATATAGTTTTTTTTGAGTCCTTAGATTTTACTAGGGTTTTCAATACTCTTGGGGTGATGCCACAATCATAGTTTTTTATTTTGTGTCTTTTCCAACACTGTTGAAACATATCTTCCACATGATTGGGGTGATAAAAAGAGGTCTGGTGAATTAATGATGAAATATACCACTTAATGATATGGGAAAACAACATATTATTATTATTATGGATGAATATTTCGTCCTAGTGTAGTTAAATTATCTCTTTTCTATGTGATAATTATTATTGATGAAAATATAATCTTAAATAAGATTCCACAAAGAGTGGTGGTCAACATATATTAATGGAATGGATACTTATCTAATCAAAAATTAATTTTTGAATTCATCCTGAGATGGTATTATGTGTTTTTACTATGAGGATATGTATAATGATGTGTCTCCCTTGAAAACATGTATTAGTGTCATGGTGTAACCCAAGTGTGATATGGGTTGTCCTAAAACAATTTGAGGACAATAATGATGGTTTGTTTTGGAGCATGTGGATTCATGGTGGTGCCTTGTTTAAAATTTATTCTTGATAACAATATGAAACGGTCATGACTAATTGAGTAGATAAATAGTTGTACTATAGTAGGATAATTTTTATTAAATGGATTATCAATATTGGGATGACCTATTATTGAGGCCATTGACTTAATGGGAGGATAGATTGGTGAACCTCAATCCCACATCAGTTTCCACAAGAACTAGTTTAAGTAATAAAAGAATGGAAGACCAACTCCCCTATCAAAAATTTGGTTTTGGATTTTACTGTATAAGGTCCAATTTTTTGGTATTAAATTGACCATGTAGTAAATGAAACTGGTAACATCCCAAGTTTTTAGAAGAGAAAAATGTGTCCAACAATATATGTGACACACAAAACAGAACCCAAACAAAACATTATAATCAAAATTGGACCTATATACCCTAGATATCAAATGTTTTGGTATTAATATAAATATATATAATTTAGAATTTATATAAATGTAATTTATATTATAAATCTATTTATAAACTATAAGAAATAAAGGCTCTTTTGTTTTAAATTACATTTACATCAAAAATGTTTTTTTATTTCTATTTATCAGAATAATTTATAAATAATTTATGAAACATGTAGAAATTTTATTTACAATATTAACAAATTTTTTGAATATTATATATTTATATTAAAATATGTCCAAATTTTGAGATTTTTTAGAAACATTATATCTTTTCAATGAATAGTGAAAAACGCTGATTTGTTCAATTTATAATTTATTTTTAATAAAATATGCCCCATTATTATGTTAATTTGATTTATCATTATCATAAAAAATATATGGTTATATAAAATCCAATTAATTACATTTATATCATCTTTATAAGATTATTTTGTATATGTTTTTTATCCATTAAACACTTTTTTCAGATAAGTGATTTAATATGAAAAAAATTCCCTATAATAAATAATTAAAATAAACCCTAATTATTAATGATTTTAACGAAAGTTTTTTAAAAAAATTATATATTTTTTATCAAATTTTATTTTATTATGATTAAAAGATATATATTTAATATTACATCATCTTCAAATTAAAAAATGATTATCCCAAAATTCATCTTTTCTTAATGTCAAAGAGTTTAATTTTATATAAAAATTTTCCAATTATTGAATTTGTAAATATTAATTCTATATTACATATTAGAATAATTTTTTTTATTTCAAAATATTTTTTACAAAAATTAATAGTGTAAATAGAAAATAAAATATTTACTAAGGTGATAAAAAAATATATTTTTACTTAGGGTGGTGGTAGGTGGCTAAAATAAACATATAAGGGTAAAAAATGGCCCAAAAGGAATAATTACTATTTATAGAAATATTTATATCATATATCATAAATTTATAACAAAGGAAATTTATGAAGCCCTATGTCATGATAAAATTTATTGTGTAATTATCACATTTCAAAAACTCTATGTATGCCCACTTCCACACATATAAAAGGACACAACCAATCATATTTTTTAAAAATTTCCATAACACATTACCTAGACCAATAAATTCCAAATAAATTAATTGTATCACAAAATTAATCCTATATACCTTTGATTTATGATAAACCCATCCTGATAAGTTTTTTGGTAGAAACCTATGGATGTAATGCGAAGAAAAGGTTACATCCTTAAGTAAATAGTTAGTTTTATTTCTTCAACCACATAATTATAATAATATAATGACAAGAAACATAAAATAAATTAAATGTAATAAATATATATATATGTTGTATTGTAAATGTAATTACATACATTAATCTCCTCCTCCTCAAATGGAAAACGAAATAGTTGATCATGTGAATGGTAGACTATCGCCATAAGAACAACCGTAAATCATTTCCCATAACAGCTTCTCAAATATACATATCATGATGTATTTTATGTTTATATAATTTGTTTTTTATATAATTATATATATTAATTTGTAATATTAGAAACATAATATTTCATTCCATTCTATATAAAATTCGATAAAATCGCTCGTGTGAATGGAAGACAAGTTCCCTGCGAATATATGTTATACATTTTTAACATAATATATACATGTATGGAAATATGGTATGATTTTATATTGATGTATATTATTCATGAATTTTTATTCAATATGGATGAACAATATATCATATAAATTGTTTACATACCGTCTATAGAATAAATGATAACGTCATTCTGATGTACGGATGACTCCATCCCAATGAAGAGACGTGATTGGTTTTCATTACCACATAACATGCGTGATTTCTTTAATGTAATTTAGAGAAATAATATAATATTTATGATATAATGATTAATTATAAGGATATTATAATTGTTACCTTCTTTCCATAATGATCTTATAAAAATGAAAACATTACATATGCATACAAACAACCAACTCTCTCCATGATTGTAACATAGTTCATTTTTCGTAAACATAATAAAGGATGATTTAATATTTATATGTTATTTAAGTGAATTAGAATTATTTAATGAATACAATTATATATAAGATTAAATAATAATCATTTTTACCTTAATCTACCTTCTATAATGATTTTATACATTTAATTATTTTATCAATAAAACATCGAATGAGTAATAAATTAGTTGAGTAATTGTATTTTATAAAGATTGAAATAAAATAAAATAAATAATAAAAATGAAAAACTTTATTAATAGAGTAAAAAATATGTATAATTCTTCAACTCTTGATGATAATGAGTAGAAGTGACAAATCAGGTATAGGGTAAGGGATATCTCTAAACCACCATATCTGTTGGGTCAGGAAAAATATATCTCAAACATAATTTGACACTGTATTTTATGTTATGGACTAAAAATATGATATATATATATATATATATATCTAATATATATAACATTATTATTGTCCATTCCTTTTACGGGGTAATACATGTCATATGATAATTTATAAAATTCCATTATTATGTAGTTTCCTTTGATTATGATATAAAATTTGATTATGAAACACATATTCATTCCATATGTTATTTTTATGATATTAATTCTAATTAATTCAATTATATAGACCATATAGATCATGATGATTATATTGTGGCTACACTGAGATAGTGATCATATTAATTAGGTCAATATTTAGTATCATGAGGCATCATGTATTAGATTAGGGAGTAAACATAATTCATTATATAAAATTGTGCTCTATGTGATAATCTCTAGTTATTTAGGCTTGGATATTGTTTATTTACTGATATATATATATTTAACATTTCCTATAATTTTAAGATCTTACTATTCCATTTCATTTATTTTTTACTACATTTTCTACTAATGAGCATGCCATTTTATGATATCATGTTATACTTTTAGCTCAAATATTTTTCCTTGAAGTTTTATTAACTTAATAGGTTATCTATATAACCTATTTTTTTAAGAATTCCCTATATCATCCAATATATTTTTATGACATCTAAAGTATATTAATAGCTTTTCATGAATAAATAAATAATGACACCTTTTTTAATTTTACATTTGAGGTAATATGAACCCAGTATAAAAATACTTGGCCACATGATCTTTGGTATTGTACTTATTGGATATATATATTTAATAATCGTTTGATAATATGAGAAATATACATGGGTTACTATATAATGTTTTAGATTCAAAAATTAGATAACCATTATATTTTGGATGATAAAAATTTAGGGAGAACCCTAGTGATATGTGTAATGATAGTACTATTTATAAAAAAATATCTAGATACATTAACGAAGTATAAAGCATGTGGTTTCCAAGGAATTACATCCCCCTATAGATCCGACAAGTGGAAATGTTTCAGACACAGATGCATATTTGGGAAATTACTCTAAAAATCCCATGTGTTATTTACCATATAATTTCTTGGTACATAAAAATATGTCTTACTGTGAACACATTTGACCCTCCAAGGGGATATGATTTGTAATTTCCCAAAATAATTACCCATAATTTTAAAGAAAAAAATAATTCAATAAGAAAACCTAATTGGGAAATTACTTTAGATATCCTATATTATATCTTAGATACTCATAAGTTAGGATGTACTTATCATTATTATGTTATCGTTTCATTTTTATATGTCTACCATGTTTATGTTTATTTGTTTAGGTATACTCATTTATTTTTCTTCTAGATAGCGTTGGGGAAATTTTGAAATCATTCCAAAACCAAACATGATAGGGAATGATATTATTCCCTAAAGATATGAAAAATATTCGCAATGTGGGAGTTGAGAAATTAATATATTTATTAGCTCAACTTGATCATATAATGAATAATTACATGAATAATATGGAAAGACCCACTCCTCTTATCAAGGATCATATTATAGTCAATTATTTTATGGAAAAGAACCCATTCCATTAATGTATCTATTATTCCTCATATCATGTTTTGATGGATTAATGGCATCTAGAATATATTATCTCTCATATAAAATACACAGAAAGAGAATGTTGTTCTAGTCATTTATCACATTGAGGGGGAAGTTGAACAATATTGGAATCTGATCAAGATCCTGAATTCGAAATAGTATTTTGGATTCATGTAAATTTAATACTTTATGAAAATATCGTTCCCAAAGTCAAAATCATAAAATGGATTGGGAGTTCCTCAGTAAAAAAAAAAAAGTTGTGTATGTGGCTGCTTATGATGAAAAATAAAAAGGATTTCATGGTATGGATCCTGACATAACATATTAAATAAATGTAATGATTTCCTCTCAATTATTAGTTTAATGATGAGTCTATAAAATGACTAATCTAATTTAGAATTTTAATACATTGAATATAATATTTTTTTTATTCCCAAGCAGTTTACATTGAGATCCGAGACACCTAGGGGTGTCGTGATATTGGAGGAAAAAAATTAAAATGATTATTTCTTCATCAGTATCAAAATATATATGTTATTGAGGAAGGAAAACCCATTATACCATGTGTAAAAAATATTGGAAGTAGAATCCAAAAAACATCATTAGGGGAACCGAAAGGTGCTTCTTGAATGGAAAATAAGGAAATCATGTGTATCGGTATAGATGGTAAAAGAAGAATCCCAATAATAAGTGTGTATAAAAGAAGGTTCAAATCATCAATATTCCTATCATATATTTTTATTACTACCAGTAACATGAGAACTATTAAAGACAATTCTCTAAAACAATTGGTTTTATAGAATATTAGTGATAAAAACCTCCAAGGAAATATGTAATGGCATATGTTATCACAAATTATAATGTGGATGTGGTGATCAGTACTATAGTGAATAATTCTGTAATAAATAACATAATTTTTCAATATGGTTCTACAATGTTTTTCATATATTATAATTTTAATATAAATTTTCATACACAAGCTCTAAAAGTGGGAGTTGAGCTAATCGATTGTATATTAACAACATCAATGGGTGAATCACAAATATTCAACTAACCCCTAACCAGTTTTGGTTTAGTTAATATTCCATTAATTATTATCTAAAGTTATTTATTAGAGTATGATAATATTTTTGTCATTTATTTTCTATACTTATATAAATATAAAATCAACTGTTGAGAGTCGGGAATCACTCTTCTAGTCCTAAGTCACCCACAAAAACTATTCAAGTGTAAATATGTTGATGAATCTCCCCTAGAATATTTAGTTCAACAACATGTATTATTACAATATGTTAAAGCGTATATAGCCTCAATAATTAAGGAAAAGTAATGAGTCATGCTTGAATTCATTCTTAATATAAGGGATTATAACGATATATTCTCAAAAGAGTTACATGGTAATTCTATTAACTGAGATATTAATTTCTTATTCATAATTATACAAAGATCAATGCATATTTTGATGACTTCTTATAGTATGGTCTCAAAGGAGTTGTAAGATTTTATGAAGTCGATATATGAAAATCATTAATTGCCTTTTATTTTCCAGATTTCTCTACAGTGGGATGTGTCGGTCTTATTCATCAAAATGAAGGATGTGTCAAAACACCTATATAATTATTATTATGTAATAAAAAACAAAATAAATAACATGTATCCCCTTACATTGATATATGAATTGTTTGATCAACATGGTATGGGTCAATATTTCTCTAATTAAGATCATTAAACATTATATCATCAGATAAATTTTAATAAGGTTTATATTTCCCTATATAAACATAGAACAAGGTATAAAAAATGATTTCATATTTTCTCATTTAGGACTCAATAATGCTCCAATTATCATTATGGACTTGATGATTATATACATTAGAGATTATGATGACAAATTTTTTGTGGTCATTATATATGAAATTCTGATTTTCTATAATATGATGGCGGAGAATGAGAAGTATTAGAATAATGTTCTATAGAATAAATAATGGATTATATTTATTAAATTCATTATACATTTCAATTATAGAAGAATAAATAGGCATTCATGGGGCATTTTATCCCCATAAAAGGGATATACGTGGAATATTTATTAAATAAGAAAATCAAGGGCACTGCTAAAACAACATTTCTAATGGAGATATATAGTTTCCCAAGACTATCTATGTAATACTGTAAATTTTTATGAGACTATAATGATTTACAAACCCACTAACAATGATAAGTTAGAAAGGAGTAATGTATTTATAGGAAAAATAATGCGAGGATAGATTTAGGGAGTTGATAATGTGGATTATCAATACATGAGTTCTTATTGTTCCCATAAGAGGTAAAAAAATTTGGATTATATAACTTTTTCATGGAAGTGTTTGAGATTTTTATTAATGTAGAATGATAAATTGAGATTCCATTAATTAATTCATCTAATGTTCATGAGAATAAATATCCCTTGAATGACATAGAGTTTGTCATAGTGAACATTTCATTGATGATATGGTGACATTATATCTATTGTGGAGAAGTGTGAAATATATATATGAATCATAAAAACCTAAAATATAAAATCACATATAAGGAGAATAACATAATATAGTGAATATGGTCATAAATTATTAAAGAGTACAACATTTAATTTCATTACCTTCCTAGGAATGATAATATGGTTTCATACTCTCTATGAATAAAATAACCTCAAATTTTATCAGGAATGGTAATTGATATGGATCAAATTTAATTATATTTGATAAGTATGAATATGGTAATATTAAAATGATCATAATCCTTACTTTATCTAATTATTTTTGAACCATCAATTCATAAGGGGAACAAGGATGACTAAAAAGACGATGAGGTGCTACCAAAAAATATTGGAAAAACTCAAGATTTCAAAATTGTTGAAGATTTAATTATAATGTTTCAATCATGGATCTTTGTCCCATGAACACTATAAATGACGATGGAGATTCTAGTTGATGTTTTTTAAAAAAACATCTATAATTATATTGGAATATCAAAGATGCATTGTCATCTAATGCAACAATTATGGGGGGAAAGTGTAAGAGGTAGATTACAGGGATTCTTTCTCAATTTATTAGTATGCTATGAATTCAATGATGAATCATAGATGTTCAGGGTTATAATGAAAATATATCCCATAATTGTATGAAAAGAAGATTAAATACTCATGTATTTCATCATGTGTCTCCCTTAGACACTTCAAGTTAATAATTACAGTTGGGTTGTAGTTGAAAGATTTATATTGTCACAATCATTCATTTATAGCAGGGAATATTTTCCTCTTGACCAACACACCATAATATTAATATGTTTTGTGGTATGATTTCATGGAGTTTCTCTCTCTATATTAAAAAATTGGTTTATAAGGATTACCTAATGGTTCTATATAATCCTTCAGCAATAGTTTGATATACATCTCTGTTTCAACATTTATTATTATCCCTAGGAGGACGACCAATATAATATAACCATTCAAACTCTAGAGTAAATGATAAAAAAATTTCAATGGATTTTTATTTACAATGGTATTAACACCTTACAATAGTAGAGTTTTCGTACTAAAAAGGCTCCAATTCTAGAATTCATATCGCTCCATATGAGGATCTCTATGGGAATTAGTTTCTGACAAGTACATTAAGGGATGATGATGGAGTGTGGAAGCTAATTAGAAATGATCATTTACAAGACATCACAGACATGATTAAAACCATTTTAGTGTCACATGAAATCTATGAAATGTAGACACAATATCTATATAGAATATGATTTATGATTACTAGATTTTCAGGATAGAGATAATTTATTCTTCCATATATCACCATAGAATAAATTTATGATGATTTGGAAAATGTGAATGATTATTCTTAGTTACATAAGCCCCATTGAGAAACTTGATCACATATAATTAGTGGAGTTCCAAATATCACAACCATATAACTCATATAAGGTACATGATTTGTTCATTGAATCCCTCATACATTAGTATGTATCAAAACCATAAAATGAAATAAATTTAGAGTTTATATAATTGGGGATAGACCATACATATTTGGATCAACCATTGAATATCATAGATTTGGTATACAAGTTTATATGAAGCAATTCAACTCACTAGGTAAATATGATATGGTGAAAACAAAAGTATAGTAACGAAACATAAGATACATAAGTGAAAACAATGAAAAAATTACATCACCTATTTTCTCCTTTTTATTTAATATAAAAGTTACAAAGTGAAACTCATTATAGTTGAAATAATGAAACACATTAACTTTTTAATAGAAAAAAACAATGATTCAAAGCATATGGGACACGTAACACTTAAATATGAACCATGACTGTTTAAATAAAACCACTCTAATCTAGTTATTAAAATTACATTTATGGATATGATTAACTAAATTATTAAATTTATACAATTTTACTTATCAGTATAAATGTATCTGAAAACATGGTGGAATAAGTTCTCATTTCATTAATAAAAATACTTATTTCAAGAATTTACCTTTTAAAATGAAATTAATATAATTAATTTCAAAAAAAATATATTTTTTATTTGAAAAATTAAAATAATTTTTGAAAGCATCATATTTATATTAAATTACCAAATATTTTATGTTTTTTTGGAAATGTAAATTTTCCCGTGAAGAGATAAAATACCATTTTTTTTAAAAGAAATATTTATTATTTATAATAAATATCATGTCTAATTTTATAAACTATAATGAGTATTACTTAGTTAAATTTATTAAAATTTACTTCAATTGGAACATATTTATAATATATTTTATTAAATGTTTAATTTTTGGAATTAATAAACATTTATTTTAAAGACTAATTTAAATTTAATAATATTTATCCATTTTAAATAATTAAAATAAAACAAATAAAGAAATAATTTAAATACAATTTACCAATTATTTATATTTAAATACTAATTTTCAATAATTTAATAATTATTAATTGTAACATAGTTAATATGATGTAATTTATCTTTAAATATCCATTTCTAAAGAAATCATTTTATGATGCATATGTTGGTTGAATTTAAAATTGAATTTGGCTAATTTTGAATGTCTAATATGAAAAAATGGATTCAATATGTTGAATAATCATAATATATATTATATAATATGTTTGAATTAATTTTTAACTCTATTAAATATTAAAAAGAGTAATAACTATTTATAGTGGTTAATTTTAAAATGGGTTTACAATATGTTAAACTAAAAATATAATTGTTAAAAAATGCCAAAAATATTATATAATTAAAATTTTATGGTAATATTTTAAAATTACCTATTATAATAATCAATAATATACCATTTGGGACCTTTATTTCATGACAAAATCATGGGTGTATTTTTTTCATTTCTAAAATCCCATGTGTGTCTGCACCCCAATTTTAAAATGCCACCCACACTCATCTCAGTTGCACGCATTCAAAGAGAACATTGATGTACTATATCTATCCAAAGGAATTGCATTATAATTTACCATCAAACTATATTTCATAATACTTCTCATAAATATAACCTATTATAGATTTTTGGGAAAAACCTAAAGATGATTCTCAAGGAAGCGGTAACATCCTTAAGTGAGTGTTTTATTTTATTTTTTATTTCAAATCATTAAATTATTATAAAAAAATTATTAAATAATAACCATAGAATAATACACCTAATTACATGTTGTTATGTAATGTTAATTATTTACACCTGTCTTCTCTTCCCTCTAATAGAATATGTAACTGTTGATTAGTTGTACGATATACTACCTCCTCACAAACTAATGTAATTCATTCTCCATAACTGATTCACATGAATAGATATAGTGATGAATTTAATTTTTATATAGGATATGTATTATATAGTTATTCGTCATTAATAATATATAACATAATTTTTTTTACATTCTATTTCGTAGTGAATATGATAACATGGATCTTGTGTATGGCTGACTATTTCCTCGTAAGAAAATGCTAATAACTTTCTATCTATGATTTACATAGAGGGTAATATGTATTATATTAGTTTGATACATTATATTTATTATATAATAATAAATATTATATAGAAACATATTATATAACTTCATAAATTAATATCCATTGAATAATTTATAATGTCATTCATGGGCATGGTAGACAACTTCCTTACGAAGGGATACGATTAATTTTTACTAATGCCTAACATGTTTGTAATTTTTAAGGTAATATAAAAATATATGTTATTTATGATATAAATGTAATACTATATTGATAATTTAATACATACCAACTTTCCATAAAAATCGTTGAAAAATGTAAATGTTACTCATACATACATATGACCTACCGTCTCGATGATTATAATGAAGTTTAATTTTCATAACCATATTTTATTGTTTAATATAAAAAATTTATTAATAATAATAATTATTATTTCATTATTAAAATTGAATATATGATTTTATATTAATCTATTTTATTTTATTAAACATACAAAATTTATTTTCAACAAAAAATCTTTTTATTGACAAAATGTTTGTTGTGAAAGAAATAGATTAAATAATTGAATATAAAATAGTAAAGAATAATATATATGAATATGGTTATAACGTGTATAAATTATTAACACATGTTTATTATTTTTGAAGAGAAATATTGCACATAATAATTTAGGTTTGTGGTAAGTGATCTCATTGAACCACAATTTCCTTCATGTTATGAACATTATCTCTCTACCACACATTAACCATATATTTAATGTTACGGAATGATTTTAAATAATCTATATATGTATCTCACTTGTATACCTATCTTATTCCCCTTATTTTACATTGTAAACACATGCATTATGATTATTTCTTAAACACATCCATTATGATATTTCATTTAATTATGATATTTAAAAATATTATGCAACCCATTTTATATCCATGGGAAATTATGATGATGTGCCATAAGATTTAATAATATATGTGGAACACATGTACCATGAACAAGATATGATGGGTTCACCTATAAAGAGGTCCACCTCATTGGATAATTCTTTAGTCTCATGGGGTGTCATGTATGAGAATATGGAATAAACATAATCCATTATGGGAATTTTTCCACAATGTGATATCATTTATGAATTTATCCTAGACACATGTTTATATCAATAAATATTGATGTATAAAATCTAATACGATTTCATGATATTATTAATTATTTTTCATTATTTTATAAATCTATGTGATTACACATGAGCCCAATATTTTCTGATATCAAGATACACCATTGACTAACATGTTATGTTTCGTAGACCTCATTAATAAAATACATGGTTTTTTAGCACTCACATTTATTTATGATTTCTTTAGTTTATCATATATATTATTAAAAGATGAATGTTATTTTATGGAAACATTATGAATAATTAAAAATTATTCCATGATTTATGTTCCTCTTTATGTAATATGAAACTAATAATCCATAGACTATATACCTCATTATCCTTGTGAGTGTAATTTTTGTATATTCTGAAATAAAAATAAATTTATAATATTTTTAAAAGGATTGTTTCACTTAGAATCCCTCCGACCAATTTCATCACCAATCTGACACTCATTCTAAATACCTTGGAAAATTGATATAATTTATATGGAATATAGAGGATAACATTTCAATAAATGATATTTAATACATGAATCATGTGTATGAATTAATCAATGAAAATGAAAAATTAAAATTGATTATCAGAACATTTTGATATTTTGATATTTTTGTCACAGTAATTGATGTTCTGAGAGATGGCATGTATGATTATATTATCAATTTCTCCTAATCCCAATTTTATGATTTGCTATTATGTATCCCATTTTATGTAATATTAAAATTAATTATGAAGGATATTGGAGGACTTATTTGGGATCATGATGCATAAAATAAATCAAATACCATTATTTAGGGGTCATTTATGAAGATCAAGGTTCAGGGTGACATCTCGAAACCACTTATGAGGGTAACATTACCTTCTATGTGAGTGTCAAATCATTTTATCCCATTTTTATATGAAAATATGACTCTATTTTATTTCCTCCATGGATACATTATACATATGTACAAATAATATCTCTATAAATTAGTATATGATTGTGGTAATATTTCTTGGTATATAAACCCTAGAATTGGGAAAAACCAAGGGAGGTTTTTTGTAATGGTGGAATTGATAAAATGGGATACAGATAATCTAACTAAGGCCCAATGCATGTAATTTGTTCCTTATAAAAAACAAAATTATTATCGACCACTATAATAATTTATAGTCTAAATCATTAATAATTGATCAGAAGATTTAAATATTGTATCCTACAAAATTATTTATAGTGATTTTGGGAAGACTAATGATGACCTTGTAAAATTTCACTCTGTGAGCCCCGCCCATAGTAAATGATTTCCTACAACCATTTAGTGTATTCCAATAATTCATTCCCATCTAAAATATTGATATATTGATCCTCTAAACTAGGTTGTTACTCATGGATTTGATCTACCCTTTCTCTCCTCTCAATCATATGAGGATGAGAATTTGACTTTGATGGCGGGCATAAAAAGCATATAATATAAAGGATGATAGGTAGAGGAGACCTTAGTGAAAGTATTTGTATAGTGTAGATAAGGTACGCCATATAATTATGGATTAATGGAATAATATTTAATTATACTCTAAAAAATTTAAAATGGATGGGGATGGATTATTTATTGTTTATATAGAGGGAGTTTTTAGAGTGATCCAAACCAGACCAACCCAATGAAAATATTATGCTAGAACTATCATTTGATTTGAAAATCACATATAGTTTAGATGATTTAACATCTTATCATCGAAATTTACTTGATATTTTTTTGGAATATTTATTGTATATTATATACACATTTGAATTAGTCAAAAAAATGTTAAGGGGTTTTTACTGGTTTACAGAAAAGGACATTGTTGTGGTATGATTCTTATGTTTAATGATTATATTTATTTCAGGGATATGTTTTTATCATTGAATCGCATTTATTCCTATATTACCTATTATGATTCCTATACATTTGATATTTTGGGATCCTATTTTTGGACAAAACAGAACGAAAAATTAATATATTAGAATATTATATAGTCTTTGTGGTGGATTCAACATGATATCTTCTGATATATAGGAAATTTGGTGATACAATGTACCAAAATGAACAGAATGAGGGTAGCAGGAGTTAGTTTTCATAGAAATTAAATTTTCTACGTACAGTAAAAAATATAGGTATTTGTTGTCTCTGATACAAGGACAACACTTTTACCTATTTTCATGGATGAATGTACCCACAATGTAGAGATTATGGATATATTTTTATTTTTGATCAAATAAATCATCCTAATTATATTTTTATAGGTGTTATATATTTCTCAACAATGTGGGATCACTTCAAATTCCTCATTAAAAGTTTCCCAGGGTCTAGGTATCCGATTCATGAGACTATATTTAAGAATAAATATTATTGTACTATTGAGATGGATTGTGAAGGGATGATTCATTTAAGTTAGACTATGGGTGGATTATTTTATTGTGGATAAAATATTTCAAATGGATTATAATATATAACTATAATGTGATAAAAATTATACAGATATGGGATCAAATGTTTCTTGATTTTTAAGAGGAAAAATAATCCCTTCTCTCCACTAAATTTGTTTTTTTCATAATTTCATCAATTAATACAGTGTTGGATGGGAGAATAAAAATTTATAAAATCTTATGTCACATGAATGTTCATTAAAACCAATTTAAATAAAATTATTCCAACCTTCCTTACATCTACCAAAATGATTTCATGAGATTTTGTAATATTGTCATCTCTTGTCTATATAGTCCATATGGAAAGTTTCCCTCAAATTATATTGGGAATCATGCTCATATCCTTTATTATTAGGATATTAATTTAGATTATGAATCTACCATCACATTGAATATTTGATCTCGTACTAAATAGTGTGCCTTCCAACAATATGTGGCTCCACTATAGCCTTTACCACTTATATGTACACCTATCCAATCTCATCACACTTTGATCCATCTTACTATCTTTTATGATTTTCATTCATAATTTCTGTTATAAAATACTTATTCATATACATATTAAATTTCATAAAAAATATTGGTTTACATACCGCTATCTCCTTGAATCCATCCACTATATCTACTCTATGTGTTCTTTAATTTTTCTTCATCTCAAATATCTACATCCCATATATAATATTAATTTTAAAAAAATAATTCTTCATCATGTTATCATTCCTATGTAAATAATGATTCATCAAACACAAATTACCCCTTCCAATTACACTCTCCCCCAGAAATACCAAATTCATTATAAAGTAATGTCATCATCCAATTATATCTCCTACAAAATTGAATCTTCTATTTGAGTTGGACAAAATGAAACGATATATATCATCTTATAAATCCTGCATATATCATTCTGTTTGATTTTTTTTTCAAGTCTATCATCTATGTAAATTCCTAATAAACTAAAAAACTAACATGAATAATCTTAAGTCACCCAAATAATATTTTTTTCTTTTGGTTTATGGAGATGTAGTTAATTGAATGTAGGTGGAGAGAAAATGAATAACCAATAACAAATGATAAGTCAAATCTATCTCTTTCATCTATGAAGATCCATCCTGTAACGACCATGAATTATATCAAGATATTTTTCCTTTTTATAATCATGTTATATAGTATAAATAAAAAAATCACATAGAGAACACAATACAGTCTTTATAAATGAACAATGAATGAAATAAGTAGTTTTTCTAGAAGTTAATGAACATATAATTAATGAATAATAACATGACCATTGGAATTGTAACATTAACATAAGTAATAGTAATATAAAAAAAAGAATATTAAATATATAATTGAATGAAAAAATAAAATTTAGGAGTCTTATAAATAAAAATTATATATTGTTAAATATTGGAAAAAGTAAATATGTGTTTAAAAAATGATAAATGAAATATTTATATTTTTGTAAAACAAAAATAATTATTTAAAATTTTATAATATATATAACTAAATAAAAGAAAATTTATTTTCAATTATTATATTCATAAATTAATTTTTTCGTTTCTTATGATTATAAGATAATTTTATTAGATGTTATTTATTTATTGAAATTTTCATAAAAGTAGTCATAATTATAAATTTGGTATTATATAAATAAATTGAAAATTTAAATAAAAATCAAAACTATCATATTTTAAAAATTATTTTTATAAAATAGAGTTTATTTTATTTGTTGAATAGTGAAATTTGGTAATTTAGAGTATAAACTAAATATGAGAATTATTAAGTCATTGGTAGATGTACGACTAAAGGAATACCACAATATCTAAACGCCATTAATTTTTTACATTGTTTATTCACGTTTATAAAAATCAATTCATATTCTTCTGCCAAAATAATAAACAAATGAATAAAATGATGAGAAAACATTCATCTCCTCCACTACAAATAGAACCCCACCACCTCTTCTCCCTATACCTATCAAGAATTTAAGATCTCCCATTTCATTTCCAATTCATCTCCCATTCCTCTCACCCATATATAGGAGCACTTGGTCTCATTAAAAGGCCTATTATTATTTCTTAAGGAGGTTCTCAAGTAGGACAATTCAGGAGGTAAACACCTATTCCTTTTCTGTAGTTTCCTATTAAGGTCTTGTTTATTATCATATCATCACCTTCGATTACATTAGATTCATTAAAACTGCAGAATATTATATATAATAGATCGTTTTCATGATAATTTTATAATCCATCATTATTTATCTCCCCCTCTTCTTCTATTATAAAAAATGAAAACATCGTCTGTGAGGTTCTGAAATACCTCATTAATGGATGATGTGTTTTTGATTAAAAATTACTCCATCAAGAATGGTCATGAAAAAAAAATTCTTGATAAACAAGTATAATATATGTATTAAAACCTTTTTCATTATACATAATCATTATAGATACATAATTATAATTAATAAAAATAGAACATGTTTGTGAAGATAAAAAACCCAAATATTCTAAACAATTTCATTAATTTTTTTTATAAATATAATCCAAACTTCTAAAAAAGTAAAAATAAGGCAATTTAATATTTTTTATTAAAATTAATAACATATTATTTATTTTATGGAAATTTATTCCCCTGTATATAAACTTCCATATTCATATATAAGAGAACTAATCCAGAAAACCATGATAAAAATCAATCATGAATAATGAAAATAAAATCAATAACCACCCAAAACGTCCAGTAATGAATTAATAAATAATAAATAAACCATGTTCATGTATAAGGGGATAGAAATTATTAATTAATGAATATTATTTTTTATACGGGTCATTATGTACAATTGTATAACTGTTTTAGGCAAAAGGTGAATGATTCTACTCGAACACCCATTTTTCATTCAAGTCACTCTTTGTCTTTCATTACTCCAAAATAATTATTATATATTTTTTAAGTTATTATTATAAAATAATTTTATATGTTAACAATTCATGAATACCGATTAAATATCCTTTCTATTATGAGTAAATACTTTTTTTAAAATGGATCCCTTTAAAATTCTTCCCATAAAGAAAGCCTCATTAAATAGAACATCTCAATTTCATACCCATTGACATGTTTTATCCATAATATATTTTAAGACACTGTTATTTTTCTAAAATATAAATTTTATCATTATAAACATTATTTTCCAATTTATAGTTTTAAAAGAAAATTAATCATTTTCAATTTTAAAAAATAGTAAAAAAATTTCCTTAAATATCAACTAAAATAATTTTTTGTATTGAATATTAAAAAAAAATTTAAAAGTTTCCAATTAATATTGATTGAATTTTTCATGTTATATGTCTAATTTCCCTTATTAATGTCCATTAATGTTTAAAAATCATTCTTTCATGGGAACCCTAAGAAATTTCATATATGTTTTTCTTTATTACAGGATTATGACAGTCATTTCCATCCATGGTATACCCTTATGTTTATGACTGATTCATCATGTGGCCCACATATTAATGTTTATATAATGATGGGGGAACCTATATAGTGATCCAATGAATTGGTTATTTTTTTCTCATGACATTTCATGTGGAATCTTCTTGGCAGTTAGCCATGATCCATGCTTCATGTGCAACTGTATTCATTGTTATCCTTGAACTGTGCTCCAAGTTCAATTGTCTTAGTGGTTATCCTTGACTAATGACCCAAGTGAAATGATCCTTGAATCATTCTATTTTGACTTTTTATGTTGTGGAACAATTTAATTTCATTTCTTCATTAATTGATCACATGTTATACATGTTATTTTTTCTTACGGTTATTCATACCTTTTCAAACAATAATGTTATACTCTTTAACCAAAACACTATGATTTATTTCTCTATTTATTCACCTACTTGGATTTTTAGTACACCCCTTATTCATTTATTCCCTAGTTTATCCAATGCAGATGTATGGTGTTAATGCATTTTAAGATATCATATTGAATATAAAATAAAATATAATTTCATTTGTTAATGTTTTTTAATTGTGTACATAATATTCCAGACACTAGACCATATAATCTATTGTTGTTTTTGTTGGATAATTATGTAAAAAATCATGTAATAATATATGAAAAAGATTAGGCCCACTACAATTGGTATCAGATCATGGTATAATTATTTTTGGAGTTTAGTATTATATCACTTAGTGAAACCCTACATATAATTCTATCGCCATTGGTAACAGAGATTGAATCCTAAGAATCAAAAGTTAACATTAAAAATATATCCCTCTATGTACAATGATTCTTTTTTAACATGATTATTAGAAAAGTATTAAACCCCCATTAATTATTATTTCATTTTCATAGTTAATAACTGTAAATATGAGAACTAATTCCTACAATCCATTTGATAATAAATTTCATAATTTTCCATGTGATATTCCAAACATGATGGTGATGGGTGCTCCAAACATCATTACGTTACTTTCTCAACTATATCAACTTATTAATTATAACATGAATCATTTATAACACCCTCCTTCTCCTAAAAAATTGAATGAATCAATTGAAACCTTCACGCGACAACGACCCCCAATGTTTTGTGGATTATCTGATCCCCTCATCACAAAATAATCAATTACCTCTATTGAGAAGATATTATTTGAACCCCATTTCTCAAAAGAAGAGATGGTTTTGTGGTAGTTTAATGTCGTTATGGGAAACATATTTAGTGGTATAAACAAATCATGAACATGAGGTCCATGGGGGAAATTGAATCTAGGGAATAGGGAATATTTAATGAATATATTTTCCAATTAAATTTTAAACAAACTCTTCATCAAAACATGTAATGGTAGTTCGTTATTCTAACGAAAAACGGTAATCACAAAAGGGTATTTTGGTTTTTGTGATGGGTTATTTTTTATGCGATAGAGTCCCATAACAAATGGCCCCACAAAAAGATTATTTGCAACGTGAACCCTAACCCCATCACAAATAATTACTTATTTGTGATGGGGTAAGGGTTCACGTCGCAAAGGGTTTCACGTGCCCTACGTGCCAAACCAGGGGAGAGGGTATTTGTGATGGAAGGCACATCCTATCACAAATTACAGACGGGGGTAAATACTATTTGGAATGGAAACATACCCGATCACAAATAGTATATGGGCATGTGATTGTTTTCCACATGACTAGTGGAGTGTACTTATTTTACCACTGACGGTAATTAATGTAGTGTATATTATTTTGTGATGGGGCACCTGTAGAGAATAGTCCCGTCCCAAATAATCTAATCTCTATATTCTCCCATTCATTTTTTCCTTCCACAAATTCAACATCTTTCTTTGATTTCTCTCTAAACTCAGTTTTAGATTTAATAGTGTTTGATGTCGTTTTTATTTTGAGTGGATATTAATGTCTTCTTCACCTACTGAATATCATGTTTATAGGTATTTATAATTTATTTAATTATATATTTATTTTATTTTTATATTAATTTTAATTTTTTTTAATTATTTGTAATTATTTTATCTTTATATTGTTTTGTTTTTAGCATGTTTTTTGTTAGTAAATTTAAATTTTTTGTATTAGTTATCAATATTTACTGGTAATTATTAATTTTTAATGTTAATTAGTAATAAATACTATCAATTAGGAATACTTAGAAATAATTAGGAATAATTATCAATAATTAAAATTAATTAGCAAAAATTACGAAAAAATTAGAATTGATATGAAAAAATAGAAATAAATACGAATAATTAGAAATAATTATTATTAATTATGAATAATTAGGAATAATTATCCATATTTGATAATAACTAGTAATAATAGTTAATAATTTGCCATAATTGTTAATAATTAGCAATAATTGTTAATAATTAGTAATAATCGTTAATAACTATCTATAATATTTAATAATTTGTAATAATAGTTTGGAATTAGCAATAATGAGAAATAATTATTAATAATTAGGAACAATTATTCATATTTAGGAATAATTTTTTCCGAATTGTGAATAATTATTAATAAATATGACTAATTATAATTAAATATCAATAATTACAAATAAATATGAATAATTATTACTAAATAAGAATAATTATTCATAAAGAAGAATAATTGTTAATAAATAGGAATAATTTGGAATAATTAGCAATAATTATGAATAATTATCAATATTTAGGTATAATTTGGAATAATTAGAAATAATTGGTAATAATTAAGAATAATAAGGAAAAATTAATAATTATTATATATAATTGGGAATAAAAATTATTAATTAGTAATAATTAACAATAATTATTACTAATTAGATTTAATTATTAATAATTAGTAATAAATAAAAATATTTATTAATAATTATTAATAATTTCTAATAATTTTAAAAAAGGAATAATTTAATAGGAATAATTAGTTATAAATTGGAATATTAAGTAATAATAAAAAATTATTCGGAATAATTAGTAATAAATAAAAATAATTAGTAATAATTAGAAATAATACCAATAATTTGAATGAATTAGCAATAATTATGAATAATTTGAAAAATTAAAAAAATTAATAATAATTATTACTAATTAGGAAAAATTAGGATAAATTAATAAAAAATATTAATAATTTGGAAAAATAATTAATAAATATGAATTATTATTAATAAATACGAATAATTACTAATTATTAGAAATGATTAGTAATAAATAGTAATAATTATTAAAAAACCGAATTAAATATTAATAACTATAAATATTTATAAATAATAATAAATAATTATAAATTTGTAGAAATAATTATTAAAAATTATGAATAATTATGAATAATTATTATTAATTAGGAATAATTAGTAATAAATAAAAGAAATTAGTAATAAATATAAATAATTAGTAATAAATAAGGATAATTTGAAATAAATAAGTCTAATTATTAATAAATAGGAATAATTATTAATAAATAGTAATAATTAGTAATAAATAGAACTACTTAGTAAAAACTAGTAATAAATAGGAATAATTTGGAATAATTAATAATAATTATTAAAAATTATGACAAATTTAAGAATAGATATGAAAAATAGGAATAAATACAAATAATTATGAATAATTATTAATAAATAAGAATAATTAGAAGTAATTGTTAATAATAAGCAGTAATTTTTATAATTATCAGATTTTATTAATAATTAGCAATAATTTTTAATAATTAGAAAAAATTGTTAATAATTAGAATATATTGTAAATAATTAGGAGTAATTGTTAATAATATGCAATAATTAGTGATACATTGCAATAATTTGGAATAATCAGCCATAATTATGAATAATTATTAATAATTTGGATTAATTATTAATAAATAGGAATAATTATTAATAAATAAGATTGATTATTATTTAATATGAATAATTATTAATAAATAAGAATGGAGTACATGTGTCATCTAACTCGTAGATTAGGGATGATGTTTCCAACATTATCTCCACCAGCTCCTCCACCATCTCTGGAAAAGTGATTTTTTTTCAAGTTAAAGACTTTAAATTTCAAAATAATTAAGATTATCTATTTTGTTCTGTTAAATGTTATTAATTTTTTTATATAACTGTCCTAAATTTGTATGTATAAAAATTTTAAATTATTTATATTTTTTAATTTTTTAAAATATTTTTAATTATTAAATTTATTTATTATTTGGAATTATATTTAACATTTCAATTCTTTTAAATATATTTTATTATAAATATTTATTAAAAATTTCTATATTTGAATTAATTATTATTTTTTATTTTTTTATATTTTTTTTATTTTTGTTATTTTTTAATTATGTTATCATTATTTTCGATGGGTATATCTTTGTGTCACAAAAACTTATTTGCGATAGGCCCCTGAAAAAAAATTTAATTTTTTATTTTTATTTGTGACTGCCCTTCCCAATAGGTTTTTTTCGATGGAAGTATTTTCCATGAGAAACATGCCTGTTGGAAATAATGTTTTGTGATGGGCATGTCACAAATATTTATTTAAAAAACTGAAATCTTTTTTCGATGGGACACTTTCTCATCGCAGATAATGTGTTTTGTGATGAACAAGTTACATAAAACATTATCTAGGATGTCTTCTTCTACAACGGGTCATTTGTGACGGAACCCTGTCACGAAAAGTCATTTGCGGCAGGATCCTGTCACAAATAAACCATAGAAAATACCCAAATTTCTAGTAGTGGATGTGTCTATTGGGGTGTATGAAGAAAAAGGAACAAGGATTTCTTAGTACACCACTTTATTTTTTAAGAACATCGAATAAAAGATGGATGTCATCGTTAGAGGACTAAATTAGAGTCCAAAAAAAAGAATTGGTGATTTGAGACTTCGATAGATATGGGGTGATTTTTCATTGTTCATTTATCGGTGAAATAAAGAATAATGTTTCCCATGGGTCTCATGGGATCCAATATAAAAGGTGTAAAATGGTCATTAATATGACATGATATAAAAATAAATAACATTATGGAAATAAAACTCAACATACAATATTTCAAATTGGTGGGAATAATTATCCTACTAACTATCTAATGGGAACAAGGATATGATTAAAATGTTGATGATAGGTTCATTTGGATGTTAATTTGAAATGGTATATTAAGAAGTTGAAATATATGGATGATGAAAAAATTTTATAGGTTAACACAAATCTTGTAATGATGTTTTTCACATACATGGAACATGAGTATTGTGCATACAATTTCCCTATGCCATGGGAGCTAGGAGAAATAATTTACAATCTCCATGATAGTATGGAAGAACATATGATATCACTACTACCAATGTGGAGCATGAAAATGATGTTGTGATAAATAAGCTTTTTATTCACTCATAAATAGGGAACATACTATTTCATTTTGGTTGTATACATTCTTTCATATCACAAAATATTTACAAAACTAAATAATAACCACCAATAAATAAGGAGGATGAGTTTCCCATGGGATTAAATTTGTGATTTATTGAATTAAATGTATATAATACTCTATAGTTAATTTTTGAAAACATAACCTCCTAAAAAATCTTGTCTTACTTACATTTGTAGAGTTCGATGCAATTCTTTGCAAGGATTTAAAATCGTATACAAAGCTAACTTCAACTATCGGGAATGTGTGAACACACTAGTATTCATTAACAAGAAGAATAATTGATCAATGATCTTGTGTATTGATTATCATGAGATCAATAAAATCACAATAATGAACAAGTATGTCCTTATATAGAAATATGACATGTTTGATCAACATCAGGTGTCCAAATATTCCTCCATTGTAACATTTGGATGGATTATCACTAATTAATGGTGATGAAGGAAGATATTTCCAATACTTCCTTTTATACATGGTATGGAAACAATGAGTTTAGGATTATTCCATTTGGACTCACCAGTTCTCTATTGACATTAATGGAAAAAAATAGATTATTAGTAGATTACCTGGAAAAATTTATGCTAGTCTTTGTTGATTATATTCTGATATACTCCCAATAAAATGAGGAACATGGGGATCATTTTAAAAAATAATAAGGACTCTGAGAAGGGAGAAACTCAATTAAATGTATCAAAAATGGGACATCATAGACCAAGATTATGTTGAGGGTTCCCTTAGCCCAAGGGACCCCATGGCCTCTAACGAAACATCTTGAATGCAAAAGGCTACCGACTAGTAACAAGGGCCTAGGGTGTGCCAATAGAGAGCATATACCATCATTGACATAGTGTTTAGTAGAAAAACTGCGAGAAATAGAATTTGAATTGTGGAAGCAATATTATAAATAGATTCAAAATGGAAATAGAGACAATAATAACAACAAATAAAACAACGAGAATAACTGATGATAAATCTCATGTCGCTATAAAGATATAACACATGGATACAAGACAAATGTAATATCATGTTACCAAAAATTATAAAAAGAAAAAAACACTATCCGAATTATCCTAAGTGCCATATGGGTCATCTTCTATCAAGCCCCATCCTAAATAGTAATAAATCAAGAGTCAGATGTATGCCTCTTCACTATATAAAAAAACTACTTATATATGGTCTTCCCGAGTTACAAAGGTTCCCAGATATGGTTTGATATAAATCATAGTTAGCCACCACCAAATGTGTATTTTAAATCCAGTCCATTTTATATTAACTATAATAGAGTGCAATCATTAATATATAATGTGAAACAGTATTGTAACGTAAATACCCAAGCACATTATATATCCCTTTTCTGGCGTCTTAACATGTAACAAGTTAATTAATTAATTAAATTACAATATTTATACAAGTGACATGAGAATACTAGTGATGGATACAAGATGTTATAAGGCTTCATTTAATGGTATTTAATATTGAGTGTTTCATCAAAATTACCAATGAATCATAGACATCAAGGGTCACCCACTCACTAATAACTACACCTTGTAATTTTATAAGAAGTTCCATGGTAATAACCAAGTCATCATAGACCCTACGTGTCGCCAACTCAATAATAATAATATCATGGCATATCATAATAAGATCCAATGTAATAACCAATACAACATAGACCTCAGGGGTTTCCAACTGCGTAATAAATGTAGCATGTAATATTTTATAAGTCGTTTGATGGTAATAAACAAGAATCATATCCCTTAAGGATTGAAAACTCATTAATGAATATATAATATGATTTTATAATATGATTCATGTTAATAAGCATGAAAACGTTGACCTAAGGTGTCTCAAACTCAATAATACTTGTAGCATTGCATATTTTATAAAAATCCAAGGTAATGACCATGGAAATGTAGACCTTAAGGACCACCAGCTCAGTAATAAGTGTATACTAAAATATTATAACAAAACATATATAATTCATAATTTTCAATACATTTCTTTTTCATTTCTAGGACAAGGACAATTGGGTATAAAACCAATTTGTCATGTCATAAATAAACTATAAGATAATTTGGGTCAAACCATTCCATTCATTAGTGTGATAAGGCCAATATGAATTCAAAAATAATTTTATCCATTTATTCAAATGAAATAATCAAGGTTAATTGTCATAAATTCCAATAATGTGACATGTTGTGACAGAAATATAAAAACAATTATCCATTTACATTTAAGAAACAGTCATATACGTTTTATGCTTTTCCATTTCCAATTAATAGGTATTTTCCAAATTGATGTTCTTACCTTAGCCGGGTCATGTAACGAGATTACATGGTACATTAAATAATTATATTCAAAATATAATCATGAAATTTTATATAGAAAAATTTACCATTAGAAAGATAATGACTTGGCACAATAGAATGATGGCTCAAACATGTCAAAACACAATAAATTCCAATAGAGAAAATGATACTATATGAGATGGACAAAGTTGTGGGAATATCAACCAAAAATTAATTACATACTCATCATGATTCATAGAATATGGTTCTAATGAATATAATAATGTGTTGTTTATTTGACAAATAATTCCAAATGAAATTAGAATAAAAACATGAGAATTTATCAATCGATGAAACATGATGGATTACTTGTAAGCCACTTAACTTCGGGTGGTACGACACTCCAGGCACAGTAATTGCATAAAATTCATATTGGAATGAAGTAGACATATAGAATCCATAATATAGGGATTAAGAACCAAATCCTCTACAAATTTATCAAGAAGAAGTTTCAATAATAATGGATTTAGAGGATTCATGATCATGCTGATATGCATAGAAGGGAGATGACGTTGATTGAATCAGAATCTACGTGCAAGTGTTATCTTTATTCATAGTTTAGGCCTTCAAAGGGATTAAAAAATTAGAATGAAGGCTCTGATATCCAGTGAAAATCACATATAATAATGGAGGATGGTTAATTTGATAATTAAGGTTTAAAAAATAAAAAACAATCAAAATTGGCCTCTGCATGGTTTGGCCGCACAGTTTTCCAAACCGTGACACAAACATGAATGGATATCAAAAGAAGAGTGGGAAACCACATTGTTATGCTGTAAAGTTAAGGAAACCATGTGGAAACGATTTGTTAATTCTTATGAAACTTCAAACCATAAACACAATTAAGTCTAATCATGTGTTCTATCTATACATTTCACACTAACCCCATGACCTGCATGTTTTAACCAAAAGAAGGGTATTGGGATCCAAAATAGCCCGAGACACCACTGAGATCATTTATAACTCATTTTGAAGAAATATATAGCCCTAAATAAAAAATTAGAGTAAAAAATTAAAGAATCCATACCTGAGTAAAAATCCATGTTCTAACAATATTCACCCTTTAAAAGAAATCATCCTTGAGTTCACCTTTCAATGGCGTCGTAACACAATATGGTAATAAATTTAACCACTAGGAATATACATCAGCCTTCTTCTCCCATGTCTCATCCTTCGCGTGACCGTACAACCATTGTACACATTGTAGAGTGAAAAACTAGCCTCAGATATCCTTCATTCACTAGTGTTTGATGCATTCTAGATATTTCTCACATTAATTATTGAATTCGAACTCATCTTCCTAGATATTGAAAGTATTATAGGGGTCAAAATGATACTTGAAAATCATTGAAACACGAATGACATCATTCTGTTCATGGTATCCATAAGGATGTAGAAACTAATATGATAATGACATGAATCTCTCTTGAATCTCAAACGAGCATACATAATTAGTCGAACACATTTCTAGACTTTGTATTTATCTATTACATATCCTTGTGGATACCCAATTGAAAACATTATCCCTTACCTCAAACTCTAGAGTTCATCTCTGATGATTAGCATATTAATTTTGTCTATTCAACGAAGTAGTCATACACTTTATGATAAGCTAAACATACACATAAATATAATATAAGATAAGAGGTGATAGTTGGGCTGACTCGCATGAGTCTAGCTAGCATAGGGTTGAACAAGAGGACAAACCATACAATGATTCAAAAGGATCCATCTGAATCCTCTCTTAAAAGCTTCAATTTTATGAAAACACAATGAGAGGTGTATTATTATCCCAAGAACCATTGAAATCAAGTAATCCTTCAAGAAGAATGTCTTTTATAGTTTTTATCCTCATGTTGGAAGATCCATCAGTCTGAGGGTGAATTGTTGTGCATTAAAGAACCTGTGTACCGTTATTATTCTACAATCCCTTCCAGAAACATAATGTCAAATTATAATTTCATGATGAAATGATATAAATAGGGATCCTATGTAATCATATGATATATCAAATATTCAGTCTTCATGGCTCATCCACATAAAATGTCTCTAATATAGGAATAAATTTGGATATTTTTTTCAGTCTATTATTACAAATAATACAATGTTTCTACCTTAAGGAGACCTTGGAAAATGACTAAAACATCCATGGAAACATCATCCCAATTACATTCTTGGACTTGAAGCATATGTAATTAGGCTTCATGTCAATAGTGTTATTATTTCACAAGATGATAGGTAGAACACCAAGTGATAATGTTTTTTAGATTATATTTCATCCCATGCCACCAATATTTTCATCACATATCTTGATATGTCTTGGATATTCCAGGATGAACAAAACTCCAAGAATAATGGTACACATACATCAACTCATCTCTTATATTGGTATATACCCAGTCATATAAATGATTATTCCGGATGTTGTCTTTGTCCACAGACTAATCCGGAGTTGGGTTATCACTTTAAATACTCTCAAGTGGAAATAAGAATTCATGATTTGACAATTGCATAATCTTCACCTTCTAAAAGAGGGGATATTCAATAATTATGGCAAAGAGTTAATATAACTCGTGATTATCATGAATCTCTATATGCTGCTCAGAAATGTGGGCCATTAATTTTATTCATCACTGGATTCTTATTCATCATATTCATGAGTCTTCAAATGTTGCGTATCTATAAACACATATACATTTAAATGCGTAAAGGAAACCTCGAAATTGAATTATTGTAGATATTCGACCCTTCTCCAGTCTCTATTGTTCATGTCACACTACTAAAGATATATTACATGGTTTTGTGATCTATATATACCAAACCACTCTCAACCAATATATAATATCTCCAAAAATTTATATTATGGACAATTGTTTCTCTCTAAAGGTCATGCATCATGTAATTTCTCTCATGAAGCCAAAACTATCGAGACCCATACACACCGACTTTGTCTTCCTCCATCGGTACTACTCTTAGCCTGATGCTTGATTCATTACAAAACAATTAAACAACCTCTTATAAGACTTTGATGAATCGGAATTGTTTCCGAGACAAGCCACTCCTTTATCCCCTTATAGGATTTATCACACTGTTATGACCGTAGTAACTTAACACCATACATTGTAAGGCCTGTAAGAGGTAAATTGTGGTCTGAGATGTCCTGTATGAACATTCTGTAATATCCATCTTTCCTCAATATTTTCGGTATCTCTAATATCATCATGTGATGCTTGTAGGAAACTACCATAATAACTTAATCAAGGTCAATATATTCTCCTGATTCATATAAAATATGAACCATGAAGTGAACTTTTTTGATCCAAAAGTGGCACATAGAAAGGGAGGAATAATGGTGATTCTCTCTCAATGTACCAAGAATGATCAGAACATGCTGATCATAGACGATTCGAGTTTTAGAATACTCCATGATGTTATCCAAAAAGACTAGAACAAATGAATATATATAGGGATTGAAAACCCTATTCATTAGATAAATAAAAATGGTAGGCATGTTCGTAAGACCAAATGACATAAAAAGATACTCAGATACAACATAACTAATATGTAATGCTATATAAGGTATGCATATTTCCGTACTCACAGCTGATGATATACTAATCGTTGGTTGATCTTATAGAAGAATGTAGAACCTTAGAGTCTGTTGGAGAGAACATCTGTTGGAGGTAGTGGTTATTATTTCATGACCATAATCTATTTCAAATATCATTAATTTTCAATTAGATGTATTTTTCCATCCACCTTCTGAGTCAAAAATTTTAGGAAAACCCCAAGAGTATACACTAGGCCTTATAAAGAAATTGGCCTCTAGATCCACTTACTACTTCATGATCCTTTGATACTCTATAGGTGTCATCTTGAATAGAGGAATTGACATTGGGGCAACTCTTAGAACATGATTGATCATAATCATCGGCTCTCCCTTCGGAAGAAAGGAATTAAATCATTCGGAATGCATACCTAAAATGATCCATTATTAAAGGAAAATAAGTTTTTTAATGAACCCTAATCCTCCATGATGATATTTATAATCTGGCTGGTCACACAACATATCCCACGAATCTCTGTTCTAGCTCTACCATCGTAGACATACCACTCACAATTATATAGATAATTACAAGCCTATGTTGATTAATGTATACCCTATTTTTATATCGTTATACAAAGGCATGATACATAACCAACCAAACCATACTGGCAATGACATAAAAGCGCGTCATTTTTTGAAAAAATAGGATCTATGTGAAATGTTATGTTCTTCACTAAATGGGACAATCTATAAATTGTTTTATTCTCTATGACCGTACTCCTAATATAGTATCTAGGGTCATTATTCAATAGTAATACTATATATATAGCATGAGGATTTATACGATTGATAAGGAGATAAATGTTTTTGTAGGAACTGTATCAAATAATGTAGATACTATTGTAATCTACTAGAATAGTACCTCAAACTATAAATGGTCCTTCCACATGATAATTTGGTATTTTCTATAGTACTTGCCACTATCCTGATCTATGATCATGTACAAAAACTATACTACCTTGATCATAACTTCTCTATTGGCACTCTTGGGGATTTGGAGTCTATTTTCCATCTATAAAAGATCCCCCTCATCCAGTCTTACAGATGCTATTCTAACTCCCTACATGACAAGGGTAAAAAGAACATACTCTTGAAGGTTGGGTTTGCATGGATCCTCTTCTAGTCGACGCTTGTGGAATGGTCTTATAGAATCTCTCGAAATTTCCTATATGGCCACAAGCCCAACACTCTAGTGTATTTTTATCACATTAAGAATTTTTGTGCCCCCATATTCCACAATTATGATTCTCCACAGAGCTATCAAAATTAATAATCTGGTTTTCAATTCCCTAATAAGAAACCTCGAGGGAACATTTCCTCCCACTAGGAGAACTATTGGCCTGGCATGGAACTGGTCATATATGCCTACTATTATTATTATCCCTTAGCTTTCACTCAGTGATAAGAGCCTGATTGACTATTTTAGAGAATGGAGAAATGTTACAGACAATTACATTCATATGGATGTTGTGCACAAGCCCATCCTCTTAGAATATAGTATGATAAATCTCATTACCATCCAGTAGTGGTAAACAATGCTGTAACTCGGTAAAGTGAACTGAATATTTCATAACTGACATAGAACCCTACTCTAGAGGCATGAATATTAAAGATCAATCAGCTCTTAGTGTCGTAGGAATTAATTTATCATTGAGGATAGTCTGTAAATCATCACATGCCAGTCCCTGATGGTGATCAGCCTGTGTAACCACATCCCACTAACACTTGGCTGAATCTCAAAGCTTGTATGTAATGATCATGACCCTCTGCTCCAATGGAATGTTCTGAATAACAATGATATAATTGGTGACCTATAGACATAACATAGCATAATTTGGACTCTCATCTCCTATGAATGTATGAGGATGTTACTACTAGAACTCACGAGTATGATAATCCATTGTAGGTGCATGCTACGGAGCACCATGAATGAAATTCATTATACGAAGGAAACTATCATAAACATGGGAATTAGTTCATGGTTAGATATAGATGGAAGTTCCCCAAGTGGAACTCCTAGGAGGATGATTTGCGACTTAAGGCCCGCCTTGTCTAGAAAATGGTCATCACCACCCTCCTGGCACATTATATAAGAATTTAGTGGCAATATTGGTCGAAAAATACCATGAACACAACTCAGAACATGGATTAAGAATATAGATAACAAGACATGAAGAATATGAACCAATGATAAGGGCACACTACCCAAGGTATGCTACTCCACCTACCTACTTATATACCATGGTACTAGTATGATGTCAAGTATATGTTTCATTTAATTTAACATTTAATTACATGGTTAACTACATTAGCATTAATAAACATGGAAAGGAAGGATAAGTACTTGTATGAATTAAATTTTTGATTCAATGTTTCATATTGTAGTTTCATTTTATTATTTTCATATATCATCATTCATTTTAAATTATTCCCAATTCCTAATGAATTAGGTCCCATAATTTTTATAACTACAAAAAAAACCTATATGTTTTAATAATAATGGCTCGACTCTGTAAATTACTCATCCTAACCCATGTGGTCCCATAATCATTATGAATTCAAAGAGGAAATGACTTTGTCATAGTCATAGAATATCACAAAAATAACCAAACTATTATAGTATCACAAAACAATCATAGTCATATCTAGTAATTCAGGTAGTGAAATATACATATATTTCATGACAATATGCATTACATGATAATTCTAGGTGTATATTATGATTCATGTAATAATGCTCTATTACCCCATTTCAACAAGCCATGGATGATATAAAAATCACAATCAATGTAATATTAATAATCTCAACAGAACATGTATTTCATCCAATGGCGAAATAATATCATCTATAATAGGAAAAAAAGAAAAAAAATCGTAATTCACGTACCTTGGATTTTACAACTAACATGGGTATGTGGTGCCAAATCATCTCTTAAGATCAGGTCTCATAAAATTTCAAATCTAGAATATATAATCACTAAATAGTAAAGCAAGAAAGGAACTGATTTGATAACAATTTGTGACGTCACAGACCCGGATGCCACCTTGGGTGCCCCGAGCCCAATGGGCCATGTTTCATTATGCATATCTCCCATAAATCCAACGGCTACCGACTAGAATCTAGGGCCTAGAGAGTGCTTGTTGGGAGAAAATTAACTCATTAGAAGACTGTGTTGTAATAGAATAGTGATAAAAATATGTGAATACCATAGTCATTAATGATAATAAATATATTTTATTAATTTTTCAAGAAAATACTTAAATATATTTTACCCACAATCTAATAAATAAATATTTATTTAATTTATTATATAATTTTAAAATGAATAAAATTATTCCACTATCTTGAGAATAATATTTTTCCATTAATTAAATTCAAATAGAATATAACTAAGTCCACCTAAAACACATATTTTGATACAAAATAGGATTATTTCTTAATGGAATTAGGTGGGATTGACTAAATAAGAAGAGCATTGTCCAGAAATGTGTCCTATCACCGAATTACATGAATATAAAATCAATAAAATAAAAACCACAAACACACACTCACTATGTAATATAATCAATTTTTTTTAAATATCTCATAAAGAAGTTCTCATGATTGTTTCATCAAACTTTGTCTCTTATAATTTGTTCATTGAAAACCGAAAATAAATTTATTATTATAAAATGGCTGTGGAATTTTGAATGATGGTTATTTTTCAATCAAATAGTCACGATATTAAATTATATACGTGGGAGGGACAAATCCTTCATCGAATTATACATTAAAAACATGCCACCTGTGATGCACCCAACATACCCTACATCCGTACATCATATAATGTGAAAATTTTTGTCTGTAAATCAAATTGTGTGTGTCATGAGATGTATTAATGATAATCATTAAGTCTTAAGACTTTTACACATTCTCCTATATAATAACACCTTATATCATAGACACATGTAGAATTCCACCTAGAGAATTTATTCTAATAATCTCCCATCATGGTGATTTACAATTACAGACATCATGATAAGAATTCACATCGGCTTATGATTACTCACATCAAACATTTTTTATACTCTGTGTCCCATTATAGTAGGACATCCAACAACATTACTATATTTATGAATATTGTTATAGCATTTCAATGTTCTAATCATCGAGGGGAACATCCATGACCATATCAATGCTACAAATATTTTACGACATTATTAAATAATACTCAAGAAAAACAATGTAAATTATGTAATAAATTTTTTAATATTTAAATACATTAAATAGACATGTAATAAAAGTACAAATATTTTGTTCTATGACACCAACTCAAACAAACTCCCACTTTAACTGGATCCTTTTACCTACGACATTCAGTACACAACACCTCACATGATGATAATGATTCTACTGATTCAAGGATTTACTCAATGGGTCTTCCACATATTCATCCATTGAAATACTACCCACTACAACTTCACATCTATGAGACAAATCCATCAATAGATGAAAATTATGATGTATGATCAACTTCCACAAATATGACCGTGGATATTTTGTAAATGCCACCACAATAGTATTATCATAATAGAGTGTGATGGGATAATTTCTACTAGGTACAAATTAAACTTCCGGATGTAGATTCACATAGAGATTTCTTCATTAGCTACCTCAGAAGCTGTGATATATGTGGAATCTATTGTAGAATCTATGAACTCACTCTACATTGAGCTCTTCTAGAACACAAAACTACAATTCAATGTGAATATGTGTCATGTTTTCAAATTCATTTCATCATGATCAATCTGGAAACAAGAATCTCCATAGAACGACTTAGATTATTTAGGATAGTCTGAACTACCATCCAAGGGATGTCACCTCTGTTAACATGATATCATTCTCCCACACTTAATCTGTATGCGAAATCCAACATGAAAAATAACAAGGAATACATTACTGACCCTATCGTTGATTCATACAGACTCCTTGTTATTATGATTATATCAACATGTTTCTTAGGAATCATTTTCTTATAAATATGAATGCAATATGATGCTGGAAACTATCCCCTCTTGGATTTGTTCATACATAATCTCTTTAGTATCATGTCAATTTATGATCTTTGATGTAGGCCTATAAATCTATTCGATTTGTCATGTTGGGTCTTTATACCAAGAATACATGTTGTCCAATCCATGTCCTTCATTGAGAATTATTGATTATACAATAACATAATATATTGTAAAACTAGTGTCCCATTTCCAACAACTAAAATTTCATCAACAAATTCTATTTGGATAATGATTTCACTCGCAAAAAAACTTTATAGAAACAAGGATCACATTAATTACTGATAAATGAATACCTTATTATGGCTACATAGAAAAAATATTACATGACCAAGATTCATTCTTTAATCCATAAATGTATTTCAGAAACTTCTATACCTTATTGTCATAATTTGGAGTCATAATCTCTATAAGTAGTTGCATGTAGACATATTCTTAATGGTTCCCATTATAGAAGGCTATTTTGAAAAAGATTTTTAAAATCTCAGTCATGTTAATGTTAGATGGAAAATATAATTAAGATGAATTTCAGCATTGCAACTGGTGAAAATTTTTCATTCTAGTTAATGCCTTGACGCTTTTTTAACCCTTTTACAACCAGTCATTCTTTATAGGTTTTGTAATGACCTTCCATGTCTAGTTTCATCTTGTATACCCATATGAATCCAATATTTATTTTAGAAAATCGAAGATCTACCAATATCTATTCTTGGTTTTGGTACATTGAATCCATATCAGAATTCGTTGATTATTTCCACATGGAAATGTCTGTTCCAATGGCTACATTATTTTATGTCTGAGGACTAATATTATAAATAAAAATGAGTGATCATCATCAGAAATTAGAATTTTGTACCTTATAAGTTCTCTAACATATATTTTAACCCTTTTCAATTCTTGTGTCTCTAGAACTGTACTTTCTACCATAGGGGTTTGTGGAATCTGTTTCTGTACCAAATCATGTGTACCATGTGCCACAACATCATCAATGTCTATCTCACTTCCACTGTATAATTTTGATATTAGATTTCTCTCTAGGAATATTGTATTTCTTTCCACTATAACCTTCATTTATGTGAGGTTGTATAGGTAATATACCTTTTTTATATGTGTATCTTGTAATGGAAGACATTGTGACTGGGGGTGCATGTTTGTTACATGATTTGTCCTTAACAAACACATCACATCCCCACACTTGTCAATTTGAAAACATCAATTTATTTCAACTCCATAACTCATATGTAATATAATTTATCAATTTAGTTGGTACATAGATTATAATATGCACCACTGTTTATAAAAAATTTACCAAAAAGAAAAATAGAAGACTCACATGACTAATCATTAATCTCACCATGTCCAACAAGGTTCTCTTCTACATTTTTCTCGCACCATTACTATTGGGCGTAAAAGGAGGAGTTAGTTTTTATATGATCTCAAACTCTAGTAAGTCATCCATGAAGTCTTTATTGTGATATTCACAACATATTTCTAATTTGAGTTTTTAATATTCTCACCATGGTGTTTTTTAATATAATTCATGTATTCTTTGAACTTATCAAAGGAATACAACTTATACCTCATTATGTTGATATATCCATTTCTAAAAAAATAATCAATAGAAGTTATGATGTATGAGTACCATCCCATTGCATCAACTAGAAATGGTCAACACACATTAGTATAAAACAATTCCAGAATTTATTTAGCCCTTTCATCTTTACTACTAAATGGCGATTTTTCATTTTTCCATATAAACGGGCATGATATTCTCTATGTGGATTTATTTAGAAAGAATATAAAAAATTTATTTTGATGTAAATTGCTCAATCATTTCTCATTTACATGAACTAGCAAGTTATTCCACAGTTGGGTGAGGTATGAGTCATGTAAAGTATCATTTTTGTCTATTTCTATTACATAGTTCGTGAAATCCAACACATGAAGACTATTTTATAAATGTGACCTACCAAAATAAATCCATTATTATTGAAATAAACAAATTTCATTTCCAGAATTGAATAAAAATCCATCTATATCTAATATAGATACCGAAATAATTTTTATAGTAATAGAAGACACTTAATAACAACCATTTAACACCATGATCATCCCAGTATGAAATGTGATGTTGTAGTCCCAGACAGCTAAAAAAGAATGTCTAGATCTATTGGATGTTCATAGATCTATCTTCCCTCAGACAATCTTCTTGAATTGGCTTGGTTCGAATATTTGGAAAAATATTTGAGAAGAAAAATATTGATCTAATAACCATTTTTTAGAAATAGATAGATTGTAATTGATACCAAATGCACCTAAAGTGTCCCCATGATTATAAGGATGGGTTTAGTTTTTCATATAGTGTCCCTTATTTCCTCATGAAATCAGAACACCTCATATTCCCATTACTCCCATTTGATCTCCAATTTTTTGGAAGGGAGGGAAGAATCATTTGGATTCAATCTATTTTTGTTCTTTTTCCACTTATTCGCCGTATAAATAAAAGTCTTGTCGCACATCATATCCTTTTCCACAAGGATAATTAGGATAATAATATTAGATAGTGACTTCTCAATGTTTTCCATATTGAAATTCTCAACACATATGGTGATTTCTAGAGTGAGTCATGCTAGAATCATATCTATGTCTATTTTTTAGGGAGATTAAATCCTAAAACCCATAGGCAGTCAATGATGTTAATGAGCTTCAGTAAATGAGGCCCAACTATGGAACCCTACCCTTGATTACTCTAAATGACTGCCATGGATATCTCACACATTTCATGTCATTCTCTCTCATAGTAAAGACCAAGGAAGTGCTCGAGCATGCTATATGAATCCATGTTTTTATGATACTCCATGTTCTCACTAGATATTAATGATAGAATAAAATATTGAACGTGGACTGTATCGATCATATATTTATCATAGACCATGAAATCCTCATCACTCTTCTCATTGGATAAAAAATATGGTAAATATAACTCCAACACATAAGACATTCATTAATGATCTGGGATAATATAAAGGTGTCTAGGTAATTTCTGAATGTTACTACTATCGATGATGTTGTATTTATATAGGATTGATCGCAGTGATAATGTCATTGATGAGTATGTCATTATAAAAAAAATTATCATTTATTTTTTGATTAAATATTATGAGAAATTATAAATTATTTTTATTTTGTTTCCCCCTATTTTATAACGTCCTATTGTCTCTCAGATTTGAACACTGAATATCTCGTTTCCCTGACATTCTAGTAAAAATGATCCATATCACCCTTCGTATAATCCCAAATGTTTTGGTCATGATATTTGAAGGTATTTTGGTAGGAATTTATTTTACCACTATTGTCCTGCAGCTCCATGATCTATGATGTGGACTCCCCAATCCCAAAATCCCGACATTTGATGTCCTTAACTATTGCCTCCAATATTAAAACATTTCTAGAAATGGATACTCATATTTGGATTCACACAGATGATGAATGTTAAGGCAATTTATTATCCCTCTCCCCTATTGAAAGCTCTTCTGTAATATTACTCTACACCTGATTGTGAATGAGCTGATGTTTTTCATCATTAAAAATTTTAAAAAATAAATTTTATTGAATGAAATGAGAAGTATATTCTGTTAAAAAAAAGTTTGAAATTTAAATTCACATAGAAATAATTGAACACAGGATAAATGAGATGGAAAAACAATTCAATGATTACGATTACATGATCCATTTTCATCCTAGAAAGCCAAAAATGATTTTGATTCTATGATTCAAAAAGGTAATTCTATATTAACTATGTTGTGTTTGTAATGTGACCCTTTGGTTAATGATTTGATGACTTTTGTCCTTTAAGTCATGGATATATGGAGACTATATGATTTTTTTCATGATTTATTGTGTTGGACAATGTCATAAACAATTTAGACAACATAGAAGGGGGATCCATCCTTACAAGAAAATATAGAATCTTTTAGGAATAGTAATTTTCTAAATTTTAAGCATAATGAAGGAGATATTTTTTTATTTGTTAAATTCTAATGTATGAATTTTGTGTAACGCCCCATCATAGATTATACTAAACCGTTGCACCATTCTGGTGGGTCACTAGGCCTAAAGTGTACCTCCTTATACGCCAGAGGCTTACGACTATTAGATATGGTGTATTAGTGGAAATTTTGGGAGACTATACAATAATATCATTGAATGAAGAATAAATAAACTATGTATCATACACAAAAGAATGTAATTAGAGTGAATAAGTAGTAAAAAAATGAAATAGAAAATAATATAGTAGTTAAATGCAGTAAAAATCATGAATAGATAAGAAATACAATACATCACTGGTCACCCACTAGGCCGAACATATAGATAAAAGTACTAAATAAACTCAATGTAAAATTATAGGGATATGATACTAATTTTAAGCCATCCCATGTACCTGATCTTGAGAAAATATCAACATTCTCTAGAATAGTTATTTTAACCACTTCTGAATCTCCACTCAATCATGAAACACCTATCCTCATTCCTATCCAACATGAGACTCATGGTCAACCTATAATGTATACATATTTTCTAAAAATACACAGAGGTTCATGTGATGTGGTGAGGTAGAATCTCAGTTTGTCACACAGATAAGTGACCTATATTAATGATGCTAAATCATTATGAAAAAGTAGTGTGCTCGGGCTAGCTAAAGCACTACCAATAAGAGTTAAACCAATGTGAAATCGTAGCCATACCCAGGGTCTGTAATCCTTATCAACTTGGTATGTTATTCCATGTACAACCAAATCAGTATTCTCAAACATGTATAGTCCCCCCCCCCCCCCCATATATATATATGAATATTTATTGGCATGTGAATCAAATAACCTTAAAACGCATCAGAAGTCAATCAATGGGTATGTAATCCAAATTACCTAGAAATTGATTACAAGGAAATGGATATGGACGTCATGACACTAGATGTGTGAATCATTAATTCAATATCTTGTCCCATAATCCCATCTATATGCACCTACATTACCCAATGATGGAATTATATCTATGCGAGCTACGTATTCCAAGAGGAATGCTCTTCCTATAAATAAGTTCACTCGTACATGCCTCTAATCACTAACAAGAATACCATATTTCGCTGTTAATTTCAAATAATAAGAATATCGTATACCGTCATTCAATCCTATAAATAAGGATTCTTGTGATTATTCCCATACATCCTATAAAAGGTCACCCAGTCAATCATTTCCCTACTAATATTTTAAATCATCTAAAATGTCCAAGTCTATGGTTTTTGTCCATTGGTTGTCACGTTATTAAAAACGTGTATGGTCCCTTAAGGTCCTACATGTAGGCGATCATTAAATAGATAACTCATCAGTGATATTAAATACAACACCCATCGACACTTGTAACTTTTAAGGTAGAGTGGAATTACTCTGATCAAAGGATGAGGCATGCTTGTAAATCTATTCCAATTTCTGAGCCCTAGGTCCCAGTCCATAAGAAGTCACGACATTTGTAACTAGGATGATCTTTAAGCGGATTACCATTATGTGTAATGTAAAAATTGAAATCATTAATGAGACTCCATGCAACACCCATCGAGTCTCGTAACATGTACGTAAGGGAATAATAAATCAGATCAAAGGCTAAGGATATGGTAATCATGATCACTCCATGGGAGTGTTTAATCAACCATGCGTCTTGAGTCTTCATGCATAAAATAAAGGAGAGCGTAATCATCATTACCATATATCATCAATTACATGAGTCCATACAAGGAATTCCTTGTATGGGAATCCATGTATCACTCAAGGAATACAATTCAACACATAAAGGGTTAAATGTATGATACCAGGAAAAAAATATGTATATACCAAAAATAATATTTATCATAAATTATATAGATTCGAGCATAACATCCTAGTCCCAAGTAGTACCTATGGGTATACCTTAAATATCAGAATAACATTGATTAAAAGATGTATCATAGGAAAGAACATTATGGAATCCAAACAAGCATAACAGATCCCATGAAGAAATATACATGTATCCCAAATGATGAAAGGTGTGTCACATTAGGCTGAACAAATACCCACACAGAAACACATCAGGTAAACAATGCTTTAAAAACAAAACCAAGTCAGATTAAAACTATCACGTGAAGGTGTCTTGAACACCCAACCAAACAATCCAACCATAGCCACAAGGAATTACAAGTTTGACACAAGTTCCTAAAGAAACATGAACCCCATCTCTACCCAAATCGATGTAACAGATCATGGTTGTTCCCACCACAGGGAACCCATTGGGTCACTCAAGTCAACAATTGAATGAATTATACTCAGGATCATCCATGTAAAAAGTAGTGAGGAATCCAACATGGGACCCTTATCTAAAAAGTTATAGGAGGAATACTACATGAGATCCTAGAATAATAAAAAAATAAAATGATCCTACAAGGGAAACATTGGATCAGAATATAAGAAAAATAATCCCTTGGGGGTTCCATGGTAACCAAATAGAATATAGAGGTATCATACAAGGGATCCTTGATGACAACTATTCTAATGGACTCTTAGTTTAAAAAGAAACATCTATCAAAGGAGACATCCTTAAAATATAGTTCATGGTAGATAATTGATATCTCATCTTAGATAAAAGGTCACTACAAGGATGGACAAAACATCCATCAGATCATTCACATTCAAGTATCCCTCTGGGGACAAATGGATTTGATAACTGGAGGAAGAACCTTTCTATTTATATAGAAACAACAATTATAATTCATTTCCATAGTATAAACGTTTAACCCTCATGACATACATATGAAACTAATCAAAATTGGCTACTCATTGGAGAAATTATAACTCTAGGTAAAAAAATTAGAAATACTCAAAGGGTTGGAAAAAGTTGTTCACGACGTGGAACAATGGTTCATGATATGTACTCCCATCATGCAATATGGATGTGTAATCTATATAGACTGGGAATGTAAACACACTAGCTACATGGCATGTAAAGAGTGTACATGGCATATACCCAACATGGGTACATGCCCATGTACCTTAAATATTGGCACAATAATGTACTTTTACATGGTATTCCACCCACACAGGGTCTGATCGGTTACTACACATGGACATGTACCCCTGCACATGTTTAGCTGGCTGTGTACTCTGTTACATAGATGAGTTCCAGTACACAACATGTACACCCCTATACATGGCATGTACTCCTTTATCATAATATACCCATAATAATAAAAACACATAATGTGTTCCCTCAAACCACAAGCAGTGTAACCGAATATTCCCGAACAGAAAACACGTAGATCCCTCGAAACCCCCATTTTCTCCCACGAACAAAAAGATATGGACAGTAAGGGCCGCATAAAAAAAATAAAGTTTAGAATTTAAAAAAAAAATATAGATGGATATAATGTGGATACGTAAACGAGACTACCTTCAGGTGAAAACAATTAAATATTCTCTTGATATAACCTTCCATAGTCACCATATGCCGACTCATCGTATCATGTGCTTCACAATGGTACCTCTATTCCCTTCACTCTTGCTATATCCATATATATATATATATATATATATATATATATATATACCTTCCCATTTTCCCAAACTCATTAATGGTGTACGAGAAGCTACTGGAGTGGCATATGTAAGGAGGAAGATATAATAGAAAATAATTAAAAGAAAAAGGAATGAAAGAAAAAGGGATTGGGCTGGTCCAGATGCACGACATGAATTTTTGACATTCCTAGGATAAAATATACATTAATAACTCAACTACAAAGATGAATTATCAATTGAATGCTATGTTCAAAATTTACAGCTAAATGAACATATGTGAATAATGTAATATTTAATTTAATAAATATTAATTATTAATTATTATACCAAATTTTTGAAATCATGAATTTTTAAAAAAATCATATAATTGCGTAAAACCCCATTTTAAAGGACCAAAGGAGTGGTAATAAATTTCTTTTAGATGATATGATAGGAGTAAAATTCATTTTTACACCTCACAAGAATCTGAATGTAAAAATCCAAATTTATACACAAAACTGGTGCATGAAAAAATAGAAGTCCTTACATGATCTTCAACAATAACAATATCACCCCTATAAAGCCTAGTGAATGTACTAGCTTTCATTCTCTCAACCCGAGAATCTGCTTGGCCCAGCTATCTGCATGTCCAATGACCAGTCTCTTAGTGCTAACAACTGTATTCGACATAGATGATATTTAAATGCGACTAATTTGGTACTCCCCACCATAGGAATAACCTTTTCATCATCCTAAAAGAAAAATACAATCTAAAAAATCATTGTAAAACAATGATGTTCAAATGAAAACAAGGCTTAACACCCTCAAACAACCAATGGTGCTGTCCCCACCATATGGCTTACCATACACCGCTCCTCGAGCACAACCATATGAGGTTCCTTCCTCTATGGGGAAGAACATTTAGAACGAAAAAGGAGATCAGGTTATGTATGATACATTGAGAGTATACTCAATATGGATCGAGGTATTTCATGATCATCCATAATAGGTGTACACTAAAATTCCACCAAAGGTGTGTACAGCTTCCTCCGAGCTACACTCATATCCTGTCAAAATGAGATCATTATTCAGCCATGGGTCAATTGTCTAATGATATCCTTTTTTATGATGTCACCTATAACCTAGAGGGACGTTTCCATAAAAAATTTAGGTTCAAAACCAATGATAAATCATGGAAACATTTGTCCTTTTCTCAAACTCAACCACTCATTGATTAAAATTCAACTGATACAATGCACAAACAGTGTGTATCTATATCACCTCACACAAACACTATAAATTCATATATTACATGTCTATTCTAACCATGCTACATGTAATTTCTGTTTAATTAATCTAAAACCTCTATTGGATCCCATATTCAAAATTGAGCTACACATCTATCCCACAATCCCAAAACAAGCCCAAAAAAATCTCTCAAGAAAAATTCATCTGAGAACATGAGCCAAAAGCTCAAAAATGTGTTCTTGAACCAAAAAAAATGTTGACCTACAAGGGTCCGAGTAAATACCAAGGGCCTCTAGGTCTCCCACATATTCCAATATAAAAATTGTAAGAATTGGGTCACAATGTCTAACCATCATGCCCAAAAATACATCCTCCCAAAAGCATGTAATGAAAAAAACTACAAGGTGAAAAATGTAAACATGTATTAAAATAACCCTAATTCACTCTGAGTATCCATAGATGGAACAGATCCAGACGGTCACAAAACCAATTATGATGTTAAATTGAACAAACAATCATTGGGAATTCGTAAACAAAAAAACCCTGTGGATTTAAAATTCTGATTAAAATTCATGGTTTCTATTGACATTGTACTCATTGATCAGAAAATATAACCACATACATGAAAACCAAAACCCTACAAGGGTGACAACATAAATGCATAACATACCCCATTTACCTACTAGGGTCACTAAACCTCCAACTAATTATGAATGAGACATCATATTCAAAATAAACACCTTAATATAGTTCCACATAACAAACCATTAGTATAAAAAGTAAGTTTAAAAAGGTCATAACACCTCAGTTATTATTAAAATCACTCATTATATGGAATATATGATATGAATCATACATGCCAAATATATTTCAGGAGACGCCACTTTCTATAGCTAGTGAAGAGTAAAAATCCTTCCCTATCCTACTGCCTTTGGACAATATCTAGAGATCCAAATTAAATCACAACATCCACAAAACATCTATGTCAATCAAGGAGAAAATCACATAAAACTATAGTATCACAAATCAGAGCAAAAGTCCCAAATCATTTCAACCAGGTCCTCCAACTAGACCATGTGTTCTCAACACACAAATCTGATATTTTCCATAGGTTCCAACACATTCATAATACTCTGGCATACTATATCCCAAATATTTTTGATTGGGAAAGAATAGATCTAATACCACATTGTAATGTCATGTATTAGATTCCACTAAACTAGTGCTCCGACTTGGTGGGTAACTATTCATGTGGCACACCTCCCCTTATATTGATGGCTTCCAACTAGAAGTGAGGGCTTCAAAGTGGTACAGTGGGTTTATTATACCATTAAATATTATTATGCAGTGAAAAAAACAAAGTATCATAATGAATAAAATTAAATAGAGTGTCGAAGTAGTAAATTATAGAAATATAAAAAGATATAATAGTAAAATTATATAAATAGCTAGAATAACAATGAGTGAAAATAAAACACTAGTCTCCCTATTAGACTACCATATAGATTCAAGTGTGAATGAAACTAAAATTATAGGTATAACGATCTATTACTAACAGTATTCCAACACTTGTTTGAAATATCTAGAAACTGTCAAATTAAACAAACCCAATCTGTATAACCAATCAAGAATCTCTATTAAACCATGAAACACTGGGCCTCAACCCCATCAAACATGAAACTCATGCTCAACCTAAGAAGCATACAAAAGGTCTACACATACACTGAGGTTCAAATGCATGTGTGAGAAAAAACTTAGAAGGCTACTCCAATAAGAAACCTATAACTGTGCTGCTAAAAGTGTATGAAAATGAAGCATGCTTCCTCTATATGAAGAACAAGCAAATTAATGTAAACCAACGTGATCCTACAGTCATACCTAGGGTTTGTAATCCCTGTCAACTAGGAATGTTACACCATGGTTGTCCCTAACTACATATGTGCAGATGTATAGTCCCATATATATATATATATACAATTATGTGAATATTCATTAGTATGTGAATTAAAAAGCATGGAACCCCATCAATATTCTATCCTTTGGTATGTTATCTTGGTCACATGGACATCCTATTCAAGGAAATTGAGTTGGATGTCATTCCAATCTGAGTAAGCTACATCACCACAGTGGGGTTTTCATCGAACACCAGGGTTCTACCATACCCGCCACAAATCACTGACTATGATATCATATAAAAATATTCCATCTTGTATAGATGGTTTCCATATTACGACAGTCAATCTTGTAAATAAGAACTACATGGAGTACGTCCATATATACTATAAAAATTAATAGTGTTAGCTGTTTCACTTCCAAGACATTAAATCTAGACCAATTTCCAGAATCTAGGTCTATATCTATATGCGATAACGAAAATCATAAATTTGATAATCCCTACCTGGATTAACCATAGGTGGTCTGAAAAAAGATAACTCACTAGTGAGAAACCATGAAACACCACTAGAGTCTCATAATCTATATGTAATATAGAAATCATTCAGATTAATGACTGATGCATAACAATAAATCTAGGACATTCTCTAATCCCTAGGTCTCAGTCCATGTGAATTCATGACATTTGGAAATCATATGATGCCTATGGATCTTATCCTTAAGTAGTCATTAATTAGATAACTTGTCAATGTGAAAACATGAAACACCCCTCGAGTCTCCTAACTATCATGGAAGAGTATATTCACTCCCATCAAAGGATGAAGAGATAATAATCATACCCACAACAATGGAATGTGTAATATAACATCAATATTGTGTATTCATGTCCAAAATTGATGATAGAATAATCATCCCCATCATAAATCATCCAACCTATGAGTCAATCATATGAATTCCATCTATGAGAATCGATGTATCACTCGAGGAGTACATGTCAACATGTAAGGCTCAACATCCAAATACAAAGACTAAACTATAGACATCCAAAAAAATATATATATGTCAATATATATATATATATATATATATCCTTGCTCAGAAACCATGTACTTGTTAGTATCTTTGGTAATATATTAAATATATTAATTAATGTGCCTTGAAATATGATTCCCATGTATGCATGAATGTGCATCCCAACAAGCATAAAAATCCTTGAAAGGATGTTGAAGAATCCCAAAGGAAGAAAGTCTCATTGTGTCAGGCTCAATAACCACTAATCCGGAAGCACCTCTAGTAGAATTTCTACATCATCAAACCCACATCTAATAAAAACAAACATGTAGTGGTGGCCTGAATGCCCATCCCACCACTCTAGCTCCAACACAATAGCCTTACCAATTCCGAACATGTAATAGGTGACACTTGAACACTATCTCTACCGAAACCCAATGTAACAACTAATTGTTGGTCACAGCACATGGACCCTATTGGGTCTGTGAATTCATACATTGGGAGGCATCCTATACATGATCCACTAGGTAAACATGAGTGAAGGCATACTACTAGGTATCCCTAGATGAAAATTGTTGAAGAGGAATACCCCATGTGATCCCATAATGATAAAAAAATAAGGATACAACATGGGACTACCTATATAATCATAAATTATATGACATTCATTAGGGGATATTTGGTAGCCATATTGTAGATAGAGTCATCCAACAAGGGGTCCTTGATGATAACTATTCTCATGGGCTCTTAAGATGTAAGGTAACATCTCTCAAGGGAGACATCTTCAAAGAAAAGGTCAAGGGATATATATTATATATTATATCTGGAAAATGGTCTCAACTAGGTTTTTATAAACATATAACTAATAATTAATGTTCTATTCATTCCAAAAAGACATCTGGATTCGATAATTGGAGGTTGAACCTCTACATTTAGATAAAAGTACCCAAACCCCGATTAGGATTACGCAGAATGATCTGAAAGTTTCAACATCATGATCTAGATAGAAAAATACTAATAATAGAATACTCAGAGGTCCAATTTTGACATCTTGGGTAGAAAACATGAAAAACCCTCAAGGTGTTGGAAAATGGGTTGTAAACGACATGTAACCTTGGCACATGGCGTGTACTCCAATCGTGCCACATTGGATTATTCTATAGTTGGCTTGGGTGTGTAAACTCCCCAGGTACACAGTGTAAATGGAGGGTACATGACCTGTACCAAACAAGGGTATATGATCTTGTCCCTCAACCGAAATTACCTTATACATGGCCATGACATGGAATTTTACAGTACGTGCCACCCACACGAGGTCGGGCTGTGTACTCCACACAACCATTTTCCCCAACTCAGGTTTGAATTTCCAGGTAATTAGTTACATGATTGAGTACCTGTAAAAAGGATGTACACCCCTAAACATATCATGCACTCCCTGAACATAATCTCCCCTGAATTGGAAGAACACACATTGTGTTCCCCTAAGCCACAAGTTTTGTAACATGGTTTTCCCAAACAGAAAACCCTCGGATAACCAGAATCCCCCCTTATCTCCCTAAGACGAACACATCCAGACCCTAGTGGACTCAAGTAATCATTATATGCCTCAAAATATATAAAACTAAAAATATACCATAATCTATGATGAAACCATAAATTTTCCTTCCATCGAGCAGAAACTGTAGAAGCTTCGTATGATTTCACCATCCACGGTCGCCATATACCGACATAGTGGGTCAAGTGCTTCACTACATTACCTATCTCCCCTTAAATATACCTCATTTTCAACATTACTATTTTATCTATCATTCTAATGGAATATGAGGAGCCACATGAGATGAGTACATGGGAAGGAAGAAGTAAGAATATAAATGAATGAAATGAAAAAGAAAAAAAATGATGAAAAAGGGACTCATGCCGACCCCAATGCCCGACTAAAGTTTTAACATCACTAGGGTTAAAATCACCATTCTGGACAAAATGGAGGATGTATAATCTCACTCTAACACTCTATTAGAAATTTAAAACCAAACAAAAATGGATGAATAATTTAATATTTAATTTAATAAATATTAAGTATTAATTAATCAAACAAAATGTGTACATCTCAGATTTCTAAAAAACACTTCTACTAAGGTAAAAACCATATTAGGGACCAAATTATTTTTCATAAATATTATACATGATCATATGATATGTTAAAAGATTATTTTACCCCTCATGAGAATCTAAAAGAAAAAATTCAACTTTCTTTTCAAATCTTCAGTCTAGAAAAACCCCAATCTGTAAATTGTGATTCCTAGATGAGGAATTATTTGTTTACTAAATCTAATATTTCTCTATCTTGAATTGATATAGGTATCATTACAATGTACATTTATATTTGTGAGTATTATTCATTGGATGGAATGAAAAGAGATATTATTAAATTTACCATAATTTGCATGAATTTATAAAATGTTAAACTACGGAGACAAATATCGAATGGGATGCTACAAACTTTTCTAGCTCTAGAGAGAAAACAAAAGAATATATCAGTGGATTTAATGGTGGGTTTAACAAATATTTTCCAATTTAATAATATGATTTCATTTATTCTAATTCAATTAACCAACATTTTAGATTACAGTCTAATTAAATATACAATTACCACTGATCATCATTATAGACTATATATAAAATAAAATTTCAGGTTATATGTAGTTACTCACTACTTTGTATAAAAAAATGACCACAGGATCACAACCAATTTTTTCTAAGGGATTCATATTTCAATCGTTACTAAATAAAATTAGAGTACAATAATTCATCCTCAAACAAATGGATAGTCTAAAAATATTATTATGACTTTAGAATATATGATTCATTTTTTGTTCAATGGATTAACAGTGATGTGGTATCAACATTTATTACTTTGTTTATTTATATAATAATAAAATATTTCATTATAGTATAAAAATGGAACACTTCTGGGAATTGTGTGGAAAGAGGTTCTGAACAATGATGTTTTTGTTTGACATAGAAGAATGAATGTCAATGAGAAATTTTTTTTAGATGAAACAAAAATGAACGATCATTTGATTCAGTGACACATGAGGATAGCTATAAGAAAAAAAAGAGTCATGTATATAATCATAGATAATATATATATTTAATGGTACCTGATCATGTATATTTAAAAGACACCCTATAGAGAATTGTTATTCATTTTTGAAAGAAGGGGTAGTTGATTCCATAATTCATTAGACTGTGTGAAATCCAAGAGAATGTTAGATCAATTTTATAAAATTTGGACTAACCTTTGAGTTTATCTTATGTACACATTGTATTTCATGTTTCAAATTTATTGAAAAATGTACCAGACTCATACCATGTTTTAATCCTTGATAATGTTCACCTGGATGAGAATCTCTATTATGAAGAAAAACTAGTTTAGATTCTAGACAACAGAGTGAAAATGTTACAGAATAAGTTAATTCACTAGGTTATGGTTTTATGTAAAAAATGATATTGTTGAAGAGGAAACAAGGGAACATGAAAATTCTATTAGATAAAAATACCCAAACTTATTTGATATGTGAATAAAATTATGGGGTTCAATTTCAAAAACGTAGAAAGATATAACATCATAAGTAATAATATATCATGAAATTTTAAATAAATTAATATATATGAATTAAAATAAATTCCTTTATAAATAACATTTTGTCTTATATAAAACATGAAACTCTTCCATGAGTTACGCTATACTCTTACATTGCATGCAATACTATGTTATACGGAAAATTAAAATACTGATAATATTACTACTTTATGTGGTAGTTATCACCAACCCATTGTATGAGTGTGAATATATTAGACAAACTATATTAATTTTGAACATTATTATTAAATGTTTGTATATTTATCAAAAAATAATAGGCTTATAAATTCTTATAAAATCAAATTCTATGCTTAAAAATATCAACATTGATAAAAGGAACTTTTATCAGCTTTTAATGAAATAACCCATTTGAAATTCATTTTATTCACATTTATTGATTTTATTTGTCAAAATAAACTTCATTTTATAATATATGATGTCTAAATAATCATAGTGATAATTTTTTGGATTTTTTTGACACCCTCTTGTTTTGGATGAGTATTGAAATATTCGAAATTTTAATTCAAAATAGATTTTTTGTCAAATTTATTTATGTAGATAAATTATATTTTAATATGGATTCAAAGTCACAATAGATCAATTATATGTCTATTAATACAATTTAGTTAATTGGAATAACTTTCAGTTTAATTTAAATATAAAATGCTAATCTTATTTTGAACATTCTCACAATAAAAACCTATTTTCTCATCTCATTTATGAGATTAGGATTAAACATAATTTTTCCACATATCCGAACTAAATTTTAAAAAATAGGCATTCACGATTATTATCAGTAAAATATTTAGTTTCAAATAAGATTAAAATATTTATTGATAAAAAAATATTATTGAAAATTATTAAAATTAATTAGAGTGATTCAGATAAAAATAACCCTAATATGAGAGTAAACCATAATATTAAGTGAAAAATGATATAATAACTTTTGAAATCCCATTTTAAAGGAATATATTTTCCATAACCCTTCAATTAGTGAGTTTTTTCGGGTTTTTGAGGACTATTTTTTGAGTTAGAACGTCTGTACATGTGACTTGTTTTATGAAATTCCAAATGATTCTCTTCCCTTACCTTTCAAGGGACACCTCTTCAACCACTTCCTAAAACCTTTGAAATCAGTTTTTTTCCACCATGAAATTTCTTAAATAGTATCCCAAAATCTCTTCCCTCAACATAGAATCCCCACGATTGTTATAAATCAGTCAAATGAATCCCATTTGGGAAAATCAGTTGGAGTTACCTAAATTAGAGGTAACATTTTCCATCAAACAATATTCATTTATATTCATTATCAAACACATAAAATCTTATAATTATAAGTTCATATAAAAAATAAAACATATTTATTATAATATGTTGATTTTATGATAAGGGTTCAACCTGAACATACACACACTACCATCTAATTAGTAATGAACTTACCATTTGTGAGTAAAGTGAATTATCTCTTCATGAAATGATATTGATAATTTTTTCATTAAACCAATAATTTATGGAAATTATAAAATAAATATTGTTTATATATGTTATATATAATATTTTTTATGTAATAATTAAACATTAATTATATTTTATTTATATCTTTATACACTTTATTTTTTGTAAATATAATAATATTGTTTGTGGAAGTGTGGACTACCACCTCCCCAATGCGATCCAATACCTTCACAAACCATGTGAAATGTATAAAAGATTGGTTTAAAAGAAATATTTGTTTCAATACATTACAAATATATGATATTAATTACATAATTAAACTTTTTTTTATAATAATTCATCATTTTTAACACTTTCCCCACACAGAAAATGTCAAAGCGTCCTTCGTGGTTATGTGGACTACCACCTCCTCAATGAGATTTGATTACTTTTATATCATCATAATTATATATATATGTATACATAACAAATTTAATTTTATTATATAATACAATTATATTTTTGGAATTATAAATATTTTCATACAATCATTCCATAATGATTATTGAAAAAAGAGAATGTCACTCATGCGTACGTACAGGCTACCGCCTCCATGACTATGAAATTGGATGATTTTTCATTACTATAATTAATGAATGGTCTAAAAAATTAAATTTAGTTATTAATATGATGATTATGTCATGATTATTAATATGTAATCATTCATATAATAAAACGTTAGACCATATTTAACCCACCAAAGTCGTTTTAAAAAAAACCAGATATGTACAAAACACACTATGTAAAAATAAATGTTTTTGTAGTTGAATTCAACATTTTAATACATGAAATAAAACTAATTAAAAAATATGATTTAATGTATGTAGATAATTTATATAAATTAATTATTCAGGAAGTAAAAGACACACAAGTTGAGTTGGACTAATTGTAACAGATTTCATCTCATTCTTATTTCATATAGGCATTTCTTGATGATGTGATCCATTAAACTTTTATACGGTGTATATTAAACCCCCATCAAATTATATATGTATATTTTATCAATTATCATGTCATTTACTGTTTTATTAAATGTTATTCATTAATTAAAATTATGATTAAAATGTTCAATGTTGTATGTGACATATTTTATGTTTATAGATATAATCATATTCTAACATCAAATATTATTTATATTCTTTAAAAAATTTATTTATATAGATATAAAAGGACAAGACGATACATATTTATTGTATTTTAAATTTAATTTAAAATATTTGTTAAAATTTATCTTTTTTTCATTCTTTATATGGAATTTTCTAATAAAAAGAGAAAATGGAATGTTATATTCATAACATACAACTCAAAAATGAATTTTTTGTACCAATGTGAATTATATTATTTTTGTATTAATTTTCACGGTTTAATGTTATTATAAATAAAAACTCATATCTTTTCTTTTCAGTTAGTTATTCTTTGAAAATAGTTTTTTAAAGGATTTATTATTTAAATATCTTGAAATGTTTTCTTGTGATTGGAAATGAAAATTTATGATTGAAATTTTGATAATAGAAATATTTTATGTGATTTTATTATACAATTATACACGTAAATTTTAATATTTTGTTCTTCAATAAACCCATTATAGGTGGATCTAAGATAATATCGCGATATGTGGGTCCATGATAGGCCTCCAATGCAATGGTTAAAGAAGTTGGTCTTATAAATATTCGATTATAAGATTGACATGTATGAAATTCAATCATAAGTTTATTTAATTTACACATTTGACAAGTATAATGATGCTTCATTAATCCTTTATGTATTTTCTTTGATTACATTGGGTTTTATGTTAATATTTTGATTTAAAAATTTGTATGAAATGAGCAAATTATCAAAGGATACTATTCCTTAATTATTAAGGTGAAAATTATTAGTTTGTGTAAATTTTTTCATAAGATAATTAATAATAATATGGGACTTATTGTTTTCTTTTGTTTGTATCACATACCGATCTTTTTATTTTGGTCCCATGATTTTAATTGTTTTTCACTGGATGTAACAGATGAGTAAGGGATTAGACTTATTCATGTTTATAGTCGTGAAGTGTTGTCATAATAGAGAATGTTATTTTTTAAACGGTTTATATGATCTAAATATAGATACTAATAATAATATTCCATAATTTATTTTATTGTTCCATTATGTATGAGTTACGTACTAATTCTCTAAAACATTAAACTAGAAACCATCATCAATGTGAGATAAATTATTATTCTTGACTTAACTCATGATAAAGTAATGACTTAAGGCCAAATCATTATAATTATATCAGGATTTCTTGAATTTAAAACATGATGTAAATATCATATATATTCAGAATATATGTATTTATAATTATCTATAAAATAGAGAAATAGAAAAGGAAATACATAATTAAAGCAGATAGTGGGTTATATGTACGAATGCACATTGATTCCATTTTCATTTATTTTAGAATGAAATAAAGTAACTGATATATATTTATACATATCATATAATTAAATTTTTGTGTGTGTCATATATATCATATAAATTCAGTAATGAAATTATTAATTAATTACATATATGGTTGGAAAAAATCAGATTGCTTTGAGGAGGCGGTAGTCCACACATACACAAATGATGATATCGTATTACCAAAAAATGGAACACCTGATGGTATCTGTTATATTATGATAAGTGAACTATAAATATATCATAGAAGATAATAAAAATCGTATTATAAAAATTTCCAAAGTTATTTACACCCTAGATAGTTGGAAATGGGTGAATGAATTAAATTATTTTTGCGAGGTGGTAGTTCTGCCTATACCAAAACGATGATTGCGTATATCATTTTATGGAAGGTTCTATGAATGTAGGTCAATAATATAACCAAAAAAATATCATTATATTAGTTTACTGGTGTTTTTATATAATATTGGAATAATAAAAATTTATTAGGTGGAGAAAGAAATTAAATAACGTTCTTGTTGATATATGTTACATCAATTTTTAGGTAACTCCTCTTTGTTTCCACCAAAGGGAATATTTGGTAGGATTTTTTCCCGATGGGAGGAAACCAGGTTGAAGGGAAGGAGTTTGGGGGGAGGGTTTTTTAGGTTTTTTCTATTCCAAATGGAATGATAGTTGTGATTATATGAGCTAGTGTGTTAACATTATATTGGAGGAGTGGAATTCTTGTAAATATAAAAAGGTAAAAACTATTTAGATGTATCGCATATGAAATGTTGCTCAAATAATTGAAACTACTCTATTAACAATGGTAATTGGTTGAAATATATCAATAAAAGGGATTTTGGATATGTTTTAAGGTTATTTGGACACTAAAATAAATTTTTATCCACCATGTAATCATAATTTAAACATAATCATTGAAATTAATTTTAATTATCCTCAATAATATTTTTTTCAAAAAATTATTGAACAAATTATTATAATTCTACATATTCAATCCAATTTTCCAAATTCTAGTCATCTTTGATACAAAATTTATTTTTAAACTTATCACGCAGACATGTAGCAAAAACTGTTTTTTAATTCAGAAAAACTAATTCTTTTTATATACAATTTTAGAAGAAAATTGTCTCAAAAGTCCTTAATTACTTTAATTTATATAAAAATCCTCTAATTAATCTTTAAAAACCAATTAACATATAAATTTATTTATATTAATAAATTATAATAAAATGCAGTTTTGAATTAAAATTCAATATTTTCACTATTCATTCAAAAACGATGCTTTTCAAAACAATTTAAAAAATTACCCCTATGATAATTTTCAAATTTAAATTGAATTATTATTATAAATTTCAATTTTTAATGTTTTCTAAAATAAATTTTATTATTTTTCACAAATGGATATAAAAATGAGTTCATTTTTGGAAATTGGAATTTTTTTCAAAACATATATTATTTAATAGAAATTATATATTTCATTATAAATATGGATTATTTATATTAATAAATTTTATTTAATATTTAAAAAATTGTTATTACAATTCATAAAAATAATTTAATAGCTAGGTTAATAAAAATTAATTTATATAATTATAATTTTAATGTATGTTTTCATAAAAAATTCTATGTTGTGTGTAATGAATTAGATATTAGTATCAAGTCTTGAAAAACATTATCTTGGTGTAGTGTATAGTAAAATAATAATTGCTGAAGCACAAAACAGAATAAATAAATGAAAATTAATTAAAAAAGATTCATACAAACATGGGTAGTTATATTATAACCCTCTTAAAATGAACTTCTCCTTCAAAATTTATCATTTATATACAATCAAATGAGAATATTTATTCCTCACAAAATACTAATGTTCCCATATAGATTCCTCAAAATGGTGATTTGTCCCCAAAATATTAACCATGTGAGTTGTCTAATTTTATAAAACATTCTCTATATGAACAAGAATTTAAACTAGTTATTCCTAACAAGAAATATCCTTCTTGAGAAGTATAACCTCAATGTTTAGTAAATGAGATGGGTCAAGTATTTACATACATATGAGAGAAACATGGCACACATCATGGACCTTATATAGATGTTGACTATGTTCCATGTGATATTCTACAATCCCGATACGATAATGAATTTTAAAGGGGCCTATTTACCTAGGTTTAGTTTGCATTTAATCTCTAATATCATAACCCTATTCCAGAGAGAGATTAGTAGAAAAAAATCATTAAAGACATAAAATTATAGATCATGAAGATCATTATCATTATAACTTTTATGCCCAATTTGAGATTCCATCCCCAACTGTTAAATTGTATTAGCCTTCTCAACAATTTCTTCAACAATTTTAGGTCTCAATACCTTTATTTCAACTTCATCAACCTATAACATATGAGATATAAATTTTATAAGATATATGGATTCCTAAAGATTGATCTGAATTCTTGAGTGAATAATATTATAGTAAGAAAACTCAACTAGACGGAGATACTGATTGCAACTACCTATAAATTCCAACAAACAAGATCTCAATATATCCTTTAAGTACTGAATTGTTCATTAAAACTGTCCATCCTTATATGGATTATACTATGTATTCAAACTCAATATTGTATCATTTACATGCTGAATACATCAAAATAACATTGAGGTAAACCTCGGAAATTGATCAAAAATAATTGAATGTGGCACTCCATTAAACCATACCACATATTTAATGTATACCATTCAAACATTATTCCAATATATTTATTCTCTGATAAAGAATTATGTGTGATAAATTTTTTGGTGATAAACTAAAAAACCTATATATTTCACCCCATTAATGGTTTTGTGGATTCTAATGAAAAAAATCCGTAGTGATGTTCCCACATTGGAATTCTGATATGGGTAAAAGAGGCAACATCCCCATAGATATTTTTCTATCATAATTAACATGTTCTTATAAAAAGAATCATGAAAAAAAATCTATGATAAATCTCATCATTAAATCACAATAAAATGATTCTATAAAAAACATATATATATCATCATACTCAAGGATTAATAGAGAATAATGATCTATGAGATAACTCCACAAGTTAGTTCATCATATCTCATATGGACATAACGTATACATGGTTCCATAACCTTATTTTTCTACCCTAACCAAGGATAATCTCATGAAAAATTAAAACCGTAATTTATATCTCTATATATTCATTTTTTCTTCTTCAATATTAAAATCAATTGAGGGATTAACATTCAACACAAAATGATATAATTTTCCCCATTCTTATATATTTTCAAACACATACATTACAGTTCCATAATTTTTAGATCTTTTTCCATCCTCACAATTTATATTTCAGTATGTACCTTTTGACTGATAATCATCAGAAAACATTATCTCTTTTCACGGGTGGTAATTTATTAAGAAGTCATAAATATTAATAAACACTAATCATCTTCTCTCTCAAATGTTCAACTCCTTTTGTATTGTTATATGTTATAGTACATTATGAATGTTATCTATATAACACATTTCTCCATAAGGATAAGTACACCATATCATTAATTAAAAAAATAACCATATCTATTTTTTTATATTTTATCACAAATATTCAATTATCAGGGGTTATAGAAACTGACCATGCCATTATTTATGAGGAACATCTCTATCCCATTCATGGAAGCATCACTGTAGTTTTTAAAACCTAATCCACTATATGGTAATGAATGAAAAAGTCTGCTGACTATCATTCACTTCAATAAGTGGAAATTTTCTTCACCATCATCTATCTAGTGGAACATGGAATCCTTTTGAGTTAACTTTGACAGAGGATTAGATAGTCCTAGGAAATTATCCATAAAAATTGATAATAAACAGGTAAACTAAAAAAAATATCGACCTCGTTCACAATGGTTGGTCTTGGAAATAATTTAATTGATTTTATATTTTTTTTTCATATAATGATTTGTCCTCTGTTATTATTATATGCCCTAAAAATAAAACATTTTGTATCCAATATTCACACATATTATGTTTTTTATATAGTTTCTTCTTCTTCGGGTCTTATTAATAATTCTCATGTGGGTTCAAGATATTTATTTCTCTTAAAATATATAAGTATATTACCAATTAAGACTACCAGAATCTATTCAATGTAATCTCTACTAACTATATTCATCAAATCTATAGATATAGTAAGTGAATTAGTAATCCCAAAATGCATCAGTATATATTCATCATATCTGTAACATGTACATATTATTATCTTTGTAATATCATCCTTCAAGACTGTCAATTGATGATTACATCATTAATGTAAAATCATGAAAATGTATTGTTATCTTTATAGTTTACTGATAAATTAATCAATATGGGTATGATAATTCTTTTTAACCATCATGATCTTGTCCAATTCATGATAAAAAATGATGATTCCCTTGGTTCCAATTTTTTTTTCACAAAAAGAAAATGGTATACCCTTGGTGACACACTTGGTTGATTGAATCCATTAAAAAGGTTTCATATGAGTAGCTTATTAAATTTTTAAAAATCAATCTGGGACATTATTTAGGGATTTATTGAAATTTGTTGGAACGATGTATGAGTTCCATTGACAACTCAGATACATAAATTTTTTGGAGTCTAGGAAATTATTTTCAAAAAATGTCAACAAATTCTAGAACAATACACATATCATCACTGTTCATTTTCTAGCCAACCATTTGGGATATAATAACAATTAAAAAGGTATTTACATCTTATAAATTGAATATAATATTCATAAGGTGATCATACATACCATCACATTGATAAATGATCATAGGTTGGATTGAAATATCTAATGTCACTTCACATACTTGAAAATTTATGTGGGATTTCTGTAGTGAAATCCAATACATTCCAAATATGTCATTAGATTAAAAAATATGAATATTATTATTATTTTCAGTTAGTATATTCCTAAAAGACTCTACCATAGGGGATTCATTGACTAGTTATGTTACCATCATACGGTTAGGGTTTTGCACTGATAAAACGATATCAAATTATATGGGTGGAAGATTAATATCATTATAAAATTATTTAGATATGAAATTGGGGGGAAATCAATAAATAAATAATAAATCAATAGTTCTTGAGTGGATGGAATGTTTATCTTTCAAGAAAAACTATCACACCCCTTATCCAAAAAATTGATCTCTTGAGATTTCCCCTAATCCTTTGGATTAATAAGTTGATGACATCGAGGATCATAATTAAACATCATGTTTGGTAATTTGTTATAAAAACTCACATTCTCATCCCAATTATATCACTAAATCAGACGAGGTTCTTTCTGTACAAATTTATATCCATTCCCATTGTCACAGGACTTCTTCCTATCACCTTAGTAAACAATGGATAAATTACCATCTCTCTCATAATTAAAACATTTATTAGGAAACATAAAAATATTTCCCTCATTATTCTTCACAAACATAATTATTAATAGAAATATCTAATTCTTCAATCTATGGTAACATGATATTCCATTAAACTCCATATTACTTTTATTTATAAAAAATGAGACTAATAATTAACTGTGACATCAATTTCATACATTATTGCACAATGTACAAAATTGTTATAGATACCAATGATTTTTAAGTCCATAACACTTATTAAACATGGAATTAGTCCACTAAATAACCTATCAACTTTAGTTTTGGGTTTGATGAAAACAATAGAACCATGCCTCCTAGGTCCTATAAAATTATCCCCATTTGTACAAAAAAATTCACCACCCATGCTAATTTTCTAAAGAAACTCTTCCTCAATCTTCATATGAAAAACATGAATAACGTACTCATTGAATATTAAATTCTTTAACATTTCCCAATACATTGATTCAATTACATAATTCTTCCTCTTATTATTGAGTAGAGTCTACAATTGGCCATCTTCACCTTCAAACTTATAAATAACCCGAATAAAATTCTCAGGTTCGGAATAATGGATAACAATGAATTTTTATTCAATGTAAATGATCAATTGATCAGTAACAAGTGGATTAGATTCCCCATATATAGAATTTACACTTTTCATAATGAAGGAATGAATAATATCTTATACCTTCCATTGCTCATTTGGACATAAAACATGATTCATATCTTATGTATTTGGGTTGCGGATAACAACAACATTTCACATTAAATTTATCATAGCATTCAGTTTATCAGGAGGTAAATCCATTCATTATCTTTCAAAATCTCCATCAACACGGATCCTTTGGGTTCCAACCATTGAAAAAACCAAAAAACATATATTAAGAAATAGTTAACATAATTAGGAACCATATAATCATGTAAAAATCACATATAGGATGTCTAAATAATAACACATTCTTAAATCAATTACACCATAGGTTTTTTCTATGTTAGTGATAATCATCATCGATTTAATTCATTTTTGATGATTCATAAAGAGTTTTTTAATTACCAAAGAATGACCCCTAGGAGTGTCAAACCTGGTGTGCAATAAGGCCCATGGTTGTACACCGTTTCCCTATTAAGAACAACTAAAAATGTTTTTTGAGGATGTTACCCAAATGTACGTATGTGTCAGATCCAATTACACATTTAGTATTTTGAGATGAATATATTTCTAGGACACCACTTGCATTATCCTCTAAAAAATCAAGGATATAATATTATACTTTTCATCATCTTTATACGTATCCATAGAAATACCATTAAAGACAATACTATGGTTTTTTATCACACAATACAAAGGATAACTAAAAATTTTCACGGATACCACCTATTGTGACCATCGATTAACATAAGTAATCAATTCATATTTTTTGTTATATATTAACTAGATTATAAGAGTAGATGCCCAAAGACCATGTTAGTTTATGAATTTAGTAACATGTAAACATAAATTGTGGTATATTTGTGAGAAATATTATCTCTTAATAGATACTTCAAAACAAAATCCCTTCGTTAAATCCCGATACATAATACATATCTTTATATGTAGGGGTATGTAAATATTGAAACATGTGAGAATATATTTATAGTGATGGTATACAAGGGAGAATCATAATCATAAGGGTATGTTAACGTGGTCAGAACATTATAATATCATAACCTACATATTAAATATAATAAAAATGAATCATTGAATAAATATTGGTAGTTAATAAGACATGAATCAAAAAGTAATCAATAATATAATCAATGAACTAAAAACATTTGAATAGGAAATGGTTTTTTAGAAGACACAAAATCTTACAAAATGATATCCATATTTTTAATACATTACATCCAAGTTCATATTAATGTAATGTGTTCAACACTGAAACCATATTTGTAGTCAAGGTTCACTCCCAATACCAGATTAACAGATATGATCGTTTAATATGTAATGTTCACTCACCATTACATCCTTATATATCTCATTAGTTATACATCATTACCCAATACATTATCGGTAGGCATAGGTTCCACCCATTACATAATGAAATCAAACATATGTGTTCCACAATATATTAAATATTCCTCACATCATTACCTATAATATTAATTGGACATTATAAATATAAAATCATATCATGACCAATAGAAAATTAATAGGTATAATAATCATTTAATCATATAATAACTCATTAAATGAAGATATTTTCATAATTATATTACTTTTAATGGGAGATTAGGTTCATAAATATTCTGCCGTCGAAACATACCCCATTTAGAGAATGAGTATGAATGAAATCCTTGGTTCATTTTTCCAAAATGGTATGAGTAACACCAATAGATGTCATCTACAATGAAGAAATTATTTTTAAATAAATTTCAAAAACATTTCTTGAATAAAATATAATTTCCTCATTAAATGACTCTTTTTAGAACAGAAAATATTTTTGGTATCCATTTTATTTTATTTTTTTGTAAAATTTAAAAGGATGATTTTAAAATCCTAAAAAATTTAATAATAAATTTTACATGAAAATATTTTTAAATAAATATTTTTAAAATTAAATTATAGATATTTTTTTTGCACATGAGTTTTTGAGTAAAACATATTTCCAACTGAATAGTGAAATATGTTCATATTTTCTTAAAAAACATTATTAATGGTATTCAGTAACAATGAATTTGAAAATTGTGCTAATATATGAATATATCATGAACAGCCATAGGATAAATGAATTCATGAATGTTCATGAGGTTCATATCAAATTTGTTTTTCAATTGAATCACATTCAAGAAAATTATTGATAAAGAATGACATTATTACAATAAACTCTTACCACATTGGTAACATTAAATTATACTCCAAATGTAAGAAAATGAAATTAAATAAATCCTAAAATATTATTAAAATATTTATAATCATGATATAACATTTAAATTTTATGTATATACCCCTCATAAATTACTATATACGCATAAAAACAAGTGTCTAAATTTAGGCAAATTGTTACAAAACTACCTTACAGATTTGGTAGCACTTGAATCCTAAAACCCCATGGAATAGAGATCATAAATGGAAATGTAAATAAAAATGAATTTATATAAAATAATTATATAATAAATTCAGGGGAATTATATTCACAACGAAAATAAAATTAGTGGTGAATATGGCATACATATCAAAGAAATAAAATTGAGACAAGAAAACCCCTTACCTTTTGACTTGAATCTACCCATATTCATTAAAAACGCATGTATTATGAGTATATGTTTATTATAAATATATTAACCAAAAAAATTTAATTATATGGTAAAATATATGATTTACTTATGACCATTTATTATCTTTTTATTATCTATTCATTATAATGTGACGTTTCAGGTGATAATTGTTTGTTTCTCGCATGTGTTTTGATTTGTTATATTTTTGGTCCTGATAATTTTTAATGATATATTGTATTTAAATTATGATTTAAATATAATATATACCTAGTATATATGTATTTACAATAATCCATTAATGATATAAATTATAATTTAAATACACCATTCATGCAGACTTATGATCATCATTTTCAGTAATAATGAATCCTTTTTGTAATAATTTAGATAAAATGAATGTAAAGGAAATATATTTATATTTTTATGTAATATCATTATCTTATAATTAATATCTTATAAATATAAAAAAATCATTGAACACATCCTTAATACATTCCATGTAAGGGGTGAATGAATAACATCACATTGTAGAGGAGGTTGTCCGCACATCCAAAAATTAAGATATCAAATTTCCACAAAATGGGAAACAAGATTGTAGGTGTTATATGAAAATTAATTAGGAATAAATAAATTATAACTAAAAAATATATAATATAAAAATATATCAACCATCATTATTTCCATCCTTGAAATGTTGAAATGGATGAGCAGACATTATAAGTTTGTGAGGCGATAGTCCTCCGTAAACACAAACAGTGATTGCATACCACATTTTATGGAAGTGTTTATGAGTGTATGTTGATATAATAAAATACTAAAATAATTATATTTATAAATATTAGGATATTATATTAGAATCTATGAATAATAATTTATTGTAATGGGGATTAAAATAATGTAAAATTGGTCGTCGAATGATTTTACCTCTTCATTGGGCAACTCCTCTTGGTTTTCACCAAAGGGATCCCTTGTATTGATTTATACCCAATGAGAAGATAATAGGTTGACCTGTGGTAATTTTGGAGGATAATTGGGTAGTAGATTCATAAGAAAAATGGATTTAGAGGTGTGACTATGTGAGGAGGTGAGTGCACTTTTACAGTGGACAAGGAGTGGCATTCATGTTATTTTAAAATCGTAAATGCTATTGAGAGGTATACCATATATCATTTACCTCTAATAATTATTCATTTTTGATACTGGAGGTAAATATGTGGAAATATATCCTTCCAATTTCTTTTATACAAGTATCTAAGTTATTTGGACCCATTAATTAATGTTTTACCACCATTAAATACACTTTTTTACCTTAATCAGTATAATCAAATTCAATTACATTCACTAATATTTTTGTTAAATGTTAAACTTATTATACATTAAAAATTAATCTTGTAAAAAACATGTAATAAATTTTTTTAATTTTTATTCAAATAATTATCATGAATTAATTTAAAATAAATCACACAAACGTGTCGTGGACGATGGTTTGTAAAACAAAAAATTACAAAATATTGAATTGTTTTTATATCAAATTTTAATGAAAAATTTGTTCCAATGAATTATACTAGATTACACGATGTAAAATTAATATAATTGATCTTTAAAATAAAATTAAAACATAATTTACCTATATATATAAATTAGACTAAAAAATAGTTTTCAATTAAAATTCACTAATTTAATTATTCATCACAAAATGATGTTTTTATAAAAAATAACAAAAATTCTTGATAAGATAATTTTAATATTATGAATTCAAAAAGTATACTTATTTTATAAAATTATATTTAAAATATTCTCTAAAATTGTTTTTAAGATTGTTCAAAGATGGACAAAAAAAGTAGTTTACTACGAAAAAAGCATATTTGTTAAAATATAATGCCTCTAAAGAAAATAGTTCATTATAAATAATATTTGTTAATATGAAACAATTAAATATATTATTTTATAAATATTTATTAATATTCAAGTAAATAATTTAAACTACATTTTTATTACAATATTTTTTAAATAATTATAAAAATAAATTATTGTTTTGTTTAAATTACGTGTTGTATATAATGGAATCCATGTTAGTGCTGCTTTTAGTAAAAGATAATCTAGGTGTTACATTTAAGAAAATTAATATTGGTTTGGTATTCATTGCAATAAATCAATTAACATTAATCTAAAAATGATCATAAAATATTAGCATGTTACAAACACTACCATCAACTATATAATAAAATCAATTTTAATAATTGTTTTACAATATTCATTTAGGTTATTAATTCATTCCAATTATATTAACTAAACCAAAACCCATTTTTTCAATGTGAAAATAAAAATTGATGAATGATTTTTTTGAAACATGATAAGGCTATTAAAATAATCTTATTCACCTAAAAAAATTCATATATATATTAGTTACAAATTTGATCTGATATTTTAAATTACACTGTATTTTATTTAATAATTTTAATGTCTTTCATGACTATTTATAGGTATTTATTATCCCTGTATGAAATAATAAAAAAAACTTTAATATTCCAATAATCTCCTGAAAACTATAAATATTCGGTTTTTCTAGTAGATTAACAAATGTGTGAATTCAGATTAAAAAATTTAGAAAACAAACATAATAAAATCATCCATGGCTCTAATACATGAAGATAAATTTCCCTTTATTCCACATAGTATTCTATATTTATATGATATTTGCAATGGTGAAAGTCCAATTAATTTAATATTTTTCTAATGATTATTATAGTTTAATTAGACAATATATCATTAATTAGATATATAATTTATTATAAAAATCATTGTTTCATGCAATTATTCATTAATTTTTTAATAATTTTGTTCACAATAATGTCTAATTTTACTTCAATGAATTTAAAAAACAGGAGAATAATATTCATAACCGGACCATTTATATAATATATCAATATTTAAAACTACACTAATTAAAATCAAATTTTATTAAAAAAGATGTATTCATCACACATATATTTATATAGTATTCAATACATGATCATAATAAAATAAAACATGTCTACCTTCATCGGTATTCAAAGTTTATGAATACTAATAATGATTGGAAAACCACCATAAACTAAAAGACCATGTTCAACATTGGGAAAACAATTCCCATGTGTTATGTATAAATGTTTTTCAACTGTATAAATCCATATCAATATTGTTTTAATATATTCATTGAAATTTCATAATCTTGATGAAATATTATAATATTTATATAGCATACAATTGAATATGTGGACACCATGCAATAATATACCATAATAAATTCATCTGCATATACAATATATATATTTTGTGTACTATCTATTTTGGTACACTAATTATTTGCTCCTAAAACATATAGAAAAAATTGTTTTAAAGTACATACAGATGTATACATCAATTATGTACATGTCAATTCAAATTAAAAAACATTTTATACACATTGGTTTTGGCTAATTTCATATTGAAATTATATGAAAATAAATAATGAATACCTAAATAGTATACAATTTTCCACTAATAGTATACATATATTACATATTCATATTATAAAATCTATTAATTTAAATATGCATAATACTTTAGTATCATCAAAATCACCGCTATATATATTTATTCAGTTACATTTATATAGTCAGAAGATTTTATTTTATGAAATAGAACCACATATATATGCATAATTTTATAGTCACATCAATTTCGTTCTATGACTTCACAAACTCCTATATTCTATTTTTATAGTATGCATTTACAAAAAACATTACACTATGGGATAATTTAATTTAGTTTCTCTTTTATGACTCTTCCATATTAATTAACATTAGCATATTTCTTCATATATATGAATTATAGTTTCCAATATGAATGTGTCTTAATATTCTATAATTTATATTTTAGGAAATCAACAATAAATTTCAAATACACTGATATTTGTGTCATATAAAACCAATAAATTATTATTAAATAATATTAGACAATGATTAAAAATTAATTTATGTACAAGAATAGTTTTTTGGGTATTTTATCGTTAAATACAAATGAGTTATTATACCTGTTAAATTTTTTCTTTTAATTATAATTATAAAATTTCAATTTAATTTAATCATCATGTTATTTGTTTTTAAAATCCATAAACCTATTAAAATATATATATTACAATGATAAGAAAATCCTATGATTCTAGAGTACCTCTAATTATTAATCTCATGATGATGACGATGTCCTCAAATTCTATACACCATTTCTAATTCATATATTGCATAGAATATGTATTTATTATCATGAAATGAAACTAGTGACATATATTTTGTATTCCATGATTTCTAAGGGTTGGTAGAATCACATGAACCACATTCAATTAGAGTTTTATGTAAAGTATTTTATAATTTTTTTTATCAGTTATAAATAATTAATTCCATTAAAATATAAACAATATTGATCATGACCTATTTTTTAATTGAAAAGTAAAAAAAATAATGGTGTACCCATCAATTTCCTACGATTCATCCTTAAACCATGATCCCTAATGATCTTCATTATATCAATTTGAAATTTCTCTCACAATCTCATACTTCTATAAATTAATATTTGTACAATCTTAGGTTACTATATTAGTTTAATATGTCAAAATTACCAATTACACTTTGTTAAATCATCTTTTTGTTGTTTCATTATACATAAATCTATTTTTTTTTCATTTTATTTTTTCTATATTATAGTACATAGTACTAAATTTCAATTTTTTTTTTGAAATTATGACTTTGGACAACATATACATTACAAGATAAAAATAATTTGTTATTTTTCATCCGAACATGTATTCACATAGTTCCATTCATTCTAGGAACTAGAAAAATGAAAAATATTAGAAGGCATTCTGGTAGGAATTAGTAGTTTCAGTCTCACCACATGTCGTTACAAAGAGAGGTTTTTTAGCCATTAGAAGATATATTTCTCTAGGGAGTCCTGTAAAGAGTATTGTTCTGTTATAAAGTCTTATGTGGTGTCTCCTAAATATATTTTAATCATGATCATTTTATTTCCATATACATATTATAATCATATATATATATGTATATAAATTCCATAAATTGAAATTTTTTAGCTCTATACGATTAAGAAATTTTCTTGAGTCTTATTAATAAAAAAACATAAGTAAATAATCTATACTTGTTTTCCAAATTATCAATATTTTTTTTAATATAGACTACATTATATAATTTAAATCCCTAATTAAACAATTTTTCAACGATATATTCATATATTAAATATTCCATACAATGATAGAATATATTCCTTCTACTTGTAGTTTAGTATTTCTCTGATTTATTTTCTATAATGAAAAATTCTATATAGTATTATGATTAAATAAGGATTTTATTTCTGATTTAACATACACATGTATACATACTGCATCGATATATTTATTTATTTTAAATAATAATATGAAAATATATGAACAACTATATTTATATATAATGATTTCATCTATACGTATTGTCCCCAGTATTCACCCCATTTCGGTGTGTCTCATGTAACCCACTCACTACATTTCATCTTCCAATTTCCTCCCACTAACCTAATGAGTGGCATATATTCTTTAAATTATAATCATAATTTATTTATTGTGTGTAAGAAAATTTAAAATTAAATTCTCTTGCCAATCAAATGAGTGAGTGGGTTACAAATTGTTTTTAAAAATAGTAATTATTGAAGGGTCTAATTAAGTACGTATATAGAATAATTTATTCATCTATATTAATAGATTTTATTTGTTAATTAATATTAATTATTTTCCATATATTACACATTTCATTTAATGTGATAAAAATTGGTTTTTTTCAGTCATGTGAAATAACAGAATCCCCAAATCAATGATCTTAAAGTCCAAATATTATTAAAATATGTCTTCACCATGGAGATAAAATGAATAATACATTTTTAGTTCACCTTGAATTAACATTTAAATAACATTAAGAAATAAGTGATAATTAATTTTTTTATTCTATATACATTAGGGATAATGTTTTCCATATCAAAATTGTCCATCTAACCGTAGGTTATAGCTTTTTAACACCCACAAATCGACTCTTCAGTTACCGTAACCACTGAAATTTTATCTCCCAACAAATTTTTTCCATGGTGCCTTTATCATGGTTGTAGATATTTCATCTCAAATCCTACAAACAAAAACCCAATTCTCCAAATTTTCCATTAATTCATTATCTTATCATAAATATTCTATATGCAATTATACTTACTATTTATTTTGTATATAAACCAATAAATGATTTTTGAACACTAAAAGGTGTTGAGGGAGGCCATCCATTGGTCCCATGAATATCTAACCATTTATAATCAATTAAATCCCAATCCTACTCACAAGAAAAAATATTCCAATCATCAATACCTAACATATGCACTTAATTTTTACTCCAAAAAGAAGATAATTCTATAAAAGGATCATGGTGTTGGTACTTCCTTCAAAATTGGAATGATATAAATAATAACACTATCCATACTAATAGTCTTGGAGGATTATACCAATTCAGAATCATCATAAACATAACCTAAACATGCCTTGGAGACCAAAGTTGATGTTCGGGACATATGGATGGTGAAGGTAGCATGCCTTGTTTTTTATAATGGTCCCTTGAGCAAGAAATTCATGAAATTACATCAAGACCCAACACATGAAATTAAGGGGAATATATTAAATTATTCCCTATTCATTGATTCTAATACGAATACGTACTCCCCAACCCACTCTTACAGTAATGTGGCTATACAATTATAATATTAAAAAATCAAAATAATTGAAGTAAAAAATGAATCTAATGAATGACCAAATAATTTTGAGGGCTATTAAATATCATAAAGAACAAGGCATAAGGGATCTTGAAAATGGATAACATGTTAAATATATGTAGAAGATGTCAATAATGATTTTGATTTATTTAAATTTAACCACCTCCCAATTCACCACCATCATCCTGACCATGTTGGATTATACACCCATGAAAAGACATGGTAGTCATGTTTTGGGAAGATATTTCATTCTATCTCATTAAATTGTTTCCTACATTAAATTTATTAAAAATATAGATGATCTAATGAAGGATTTGTTTTTCTAATTATAATTTATCTTTGTATTTATATATTTTTTCAAATGATGATTAGTTTTATTTTTTATTTCAAAGTACAAATGATTCTATTATTATTAAATTTTTATTATTTTATTTTATTCAAAGGATTTGGAAACCTTTTTGTTGAATTTATGAATAGTTAATATATCATGCATGGGTTCCTTATATTTATTTCTTTATATTTATTATTTATTTAACAATATTATCATGTTGATCCTTAGGATGTCTTGGACCCAAATCATTGAACAATAGTATGATGTACTTCAATAATAGAATAACTAAATTGAAATGATCTCATTTAATATAAAATTTTATTATATACAAATAATTTATATCATTACATTTATTTATCATGTTTGAAAATAACTATTTAAAAAAATCGGACCACAATTATATATTATTATGTAAAATAAAAACAATTAAAATACATTGAAAAGCATTATTTTATTATAAATATAAATATAAATTATATTAATTCATAGTTTTTCATTCTAAAAATATATTGAATAAAAAATAAATAATATATACTTAATATTACATAGCCTTTCTTATATGAGAACACATGAATGCTAGCTAAGCAACTTAATTTTTATTTATATTATATTTTATTTTCTCAAAAATAATATTTATTTGTTTTTAGATGGTTGAATTTTTTTATTATAAATAATAAACATTAAAAAATCTAAAAACAATAATAATTATTTTGTAAAGAAATTATATAACATAAAAATTAAAATATAATAAAAAACATTACATATAAATATATTAAAAAAATATACTGGTCATTATGTTTGTGTACTACAAAATAATATTACTAAATGAGTTATAATTTAATAAAAATAGGGTAACATGTTATATTATACCAAATTCAAAACTATTAGTATATCATGATTACTAGGATAGAAATTGGACATACCTAGTTTCACTTTTGAATAATCTTGGTCTTGAATCCCCTATGTTTTCCCATGATATATGACTTAAACCACCATTTCCCCTCCGTAATATGCTTCTCATTCCATGTGGATTAATGTGATTGATATTATTATCATTATGGATGAGTGTTGATGACTAAATAGGTTATAATAAAGCCAATATGTGTTAAAAGGTATATTAAATTCAAAAGATTGATGAGAGATATAGATGTGAAATATATATATTTTTAGAAACAATTAACTCGTAGATTAAAAATATATAGAAATTAATTTAATCAAATATTGTGATGTTTTGCTAAAAATATTAAAATGAATACAAAAAAATGAATTTAAATCAATATGGTAACCTACGGGTTATTATAAATTTTAATCAATAAAATTAAAAAAATAATTAAATTGAATAAGATATTTTTTAATCATTTGCTGAGGGAGCTGCCATGACAATCATTATCATATTATTATCTGTGTACATATAATTAAGTGAACAAATGATATCTTCTTTGTATCATTTTCAATTTATTGAAAATCAATTGGAATGAGATTTGGTTTGGATTAGGGATAAATAGAATCTAACATCGATGTTAAATATAACACCACATCATGAGATGCATGACATAATGGTAATTAAAATTAGTGATATGTTTTTTAGGACACATGGATAAAAATGATTCTTATGAATTTATTCAATAATAGAATATTTAAATTAATTTAATAAAATTCCTAAAAATTTAATGTAATTCAAAACTCTAGAAATTTGCACAGTAATTTAATTATGGATTCTGAGGCCAATGATTTGGTCAAATGAATTTTCAAAAGAAATATTTCACTATAATTATAAATTTTATTTAAAATATGAAAATCACATGCATGTCCATTATTCCATAATTAATTATTTAAATTTTCAATTATGTATTAACTCAACAAACACCTAATTCACACCAAATTTCAAGCCTAGGGTAACACCACATCCCATGATCAATAAAGGCATTGGTTTTTTGATACATCTAATATGTTAAATCAAATTTATAAAAAAATATCTACTTGTGTGATTTTTTTCAAGTTTTATATAGGTTTTTTTAGTCCTTAGATTTTACTAGGGTTTTCAATACTATTGGGGTGATGCCACAATCATAGTTTTTGATTAGGTGTCTTTCCCAACACTATTGAAACATATCTTCCACATGATTGGGGTGATAAAAAGAGGTCTGGTGAATTAATGATGAAATCTACCACTTAATGATATGGGAAAACAACATATTATTATTATGGATGAATATTTCATCCTAGTGTAGTTAATGTATCTCTTTTCTATGTGATAATTATTATTGATGAAAATATAATCTTAAATAAGATTCCACAAAGAGTGGTGGTCAAAATATATTCATGGAATGGATACTTATCTAATCAAAAATAAATTTTTGAATTCATCCTGAGATGGTATTATGTGTTTTTACTATGTGGATATGTATAATGATGTGTCTCCCTTGAAAACATGTATTAGTGTCATGGTGTAACCCAAGTGTGATATGGGTAGTCCTAAAACATTTTGAGGACAATAATGATGGTTTGTTTTGGAGCATGTGGATTCATGGTGGTGCCTTGTTTAAAATTTATTCTTGATAACAATATGAAAGGGTCATGACTAATTGAGTAGATAAATAGTTGTACTATAGTAGGATAATTTTTATTAAATGGATTATCAATATTGGGATGACCTATTATTGAGGCCATTGACTTAATGGGAGGATTGATTGGTGAACCTCAATCCCACATCGGTTTCCACAAGAACTGGTTGAAGTAATAAAAGAATGGATGACCTAGTCCCCTATCAAAAATATGGTTTTGGATTTTACTGTATAAGGTCCAATTTTTTGGTATTAAATTGACCATGTAGTAAATGAAACTGGTAACATCCCAAGTTTTTATAAGAGAAAAATGTGTCCAACGATATATGTGACACACAAAACAGAACCCAAACAAAACATTATAATTCAAATAGGACCTATATACCCTAGATATCAGATGTGTTGGTATTAATATAAATATATATAATTTAGAATTTATATAAATGTAATTTATATTATAAATGTATTTATAAACTATAAGAAATAAAGACTCTTTTGTTTTAAATTACATTTACATCAAAAATGTTTTTTTATTTCAATTTATCAGAATAATTTATAAATAATTTATGAAACATGTAGAAATTTTATTTACAATATTAAATTTTTTTTTGAATATTATATATTTATATTAAAATATTTCCAAATTTTGGGATTTTTTAGAAACATGATATCGTTTCAATGAATAGTGAAAAACGCTGATTTGTTCAAATTATAATTTATTTTTAATAAAATATGTCCCATTATTATGTTAATTTGATTTATCATTAACATAAAAAATATATAGTTTTATAAAATACAATTAATTACATTGATATCATCTTTATAAGATTATTTTGTATATGTTTTTATCCATTAAACACTTTTTTCAGATAAGTGATTTAATATGCAAAAGATTCTCTATAATAAATAATTAAAATAAACCCTAATTATTAATGATTTTAATGAATGTTTTTTAAAAAAATTATATATTTCTTTATCAAATTTTATTTTATTATGATTAATAGTTATATATTTAATATTACATCATCTTCAAATTAAAAAACAATTATCCAAAAATCAATCTTTTCTTATTGTCAAAGAGTTTAATTTTATATAAAAATTTTCCAATTATTGAATATGTAAATATTAATTCTATATTACATATAAGAATTTTTTTTTCAAAATATTTTTTACAAAAATTAATAGTGTAAATAGAAAATAAAATATTTACTAAGGTGATAAAAAAATATATTTTTACCTAGGATGGTGGTAGGTTGCTAAAATAAACATATAAGGGTAAAAAATGGCCCAAAAGGAATAATTACTATTTATAGAAATATTTATATCATATATCATAAATTTATAACAAAGGACATTTATGAAGCACTATGTCATGATAAAATTTATTTTGTAATTTTCACATTTCAAAAACTCTATGTATGTCCACATCCACACATATAAAAGGACACAACCTATCATATTTTTGAAAAATTCCCATAACAAATTACCTAGACCAATAAATTCCAAATAAATTAATTGTATCACAAAATTAATCCTATATACCTTTGATTTAAGATAAACCCATCCTAATAAGTTTTTTGGTCGAAACCTATGGATGTAATGCGAAGAAAAGGTTACATCCTTAAGTAAATAGTTAGTATTATTTCTTCAACCACATAATTATAATAATATGATAATAAGAAACATAAAATAAATTAAATGTAATAAATATATCTATATGTTGTAATGTAAATGTAATTACATACATTAATCTCCTCCTCCTCAAATGGAAAACGAAATAGTTGATCATGTGAATAGTAGACTACAGCCATAAGAACAATCGTAAATCATTTCCCATAACAGCTTCTCAGATATACATATCATGATGTATTTAATGTTTATATATTATATTTTTTATATTATTATATATATTTATTTATAATATTAGAAACATAATATTTCATTCCATTCTATATAAAATTCGAAAACATCGCTCATGTGAATGGAAGACAAGTTCCCTGCGAATATATGTTATACATTTTTAACATAATATATACATGTATGGAAATATGGTATGATTTTATATTGATGTATATTATTCATGAATTTTTATTCAATATGGATGAACAATATATCATATAAATTGTTTAAATACCGTCTATAGAATAAATGATAACGTCATTCTGATGTACGGATTACTCCACCCCAATGAAGAGACGTGATTGGTTTTCATTACCACATAACATGTGTGATTTCATTAATGTAATTTAGAGAAATAATATAATATTTATGATATAATGATTAATTATAAGGATATTATAACTGTTACCTTCTTTCCAAAATGATCTTATAAAAACGGAAACATTACATATGCATACGAACAACCAACTCTCTCCGTGATTGTAACATAGTTCATTTTTCCTAAACATAATCAAGGATGATTTAATATTTATATGTAATTTAAGTGAATTAGAATTATTTAATGAATACAATTATATATAAGATAAAATAATAATCATTTTTACATTAATCTACCTTCTATAATGATTTTATACATTTAATTATTTTATCAATAAAACATCGAATGAGTAATAAATTAGTTGAGTAATTGAATTTTATAATGATAGAAATAAAATAAAATAAATAATAAAAATGAAAAACATTATTAATAGAGTAAAATATATGTATAATTATTCAACTCTTGATGATAATGAGTAGATGTGAAAAATCAGGTATAGGGTAAGGGATATCTCTTAACCACCATATCTATTGGGTCGGGAAAATTATATCTCAAACATAATTTGACACTCTATTTTACGTTATGGACTAAAAATACGATATATATATATATATCTAATATATATAACATTATTATTGTCCATTCCTTTTCAGGGTAATACATGTCTTATGATAATTTATAAAATTCCATTATTATGTAGTTTCCTTTGATTATGATGTAAAATTTTATTATGAAACACATATTCATTCCATATGTTATTTTTATGATATTAATTCTATTTAATTCAATTATATAGACCATATAGATCCCGAATATGATATTATGGCTACACTGAGATATTGATCATATTAATTAGGTCAATATTTAGTATCATGAGGCATCATGTATGAGATTAGGGAGTAAAAATAATTCATTATATAAAATTGTGCTCTATGTGATAATCTATAGTTATTTAGGCTTTGATATTGTTTATTTAATGATATATATATATATATATTTAACATTTCCTATAATTTTAAGATCTTACGATTCCATTTCATTTATTTTTTACTACATTTTCTACTAATGAGCATGACATTTTATGATATCATGTTATACTTTTAACTCCAATATTTTTCCTTGAAGTTTTATTAACATAATAGGTTATCTATATAACCCATTTTATTATGAATTCCCTATATCATCCAATATATTTTTATGACATCTAAAGTATATTATTAGCTTTTCATGAATAAATAAATAATGACACCTTTTTAAATTTTACATTTGAGGTAATATGAACCCAGTATAAAAATACTAGGCCACAAGATCTTTGGTAATGTACTTATTGGATATATATATTTAATAATCATTTGATAATATGAGAAAAATACATGGGTTACTATATAATGTTTTAGATTCAAAAATTAGATAACCATTATATTTTGGATGATAAAAATTTAGGGAGAACCCTAGTGATATGTGTAATGATAGTAATATTTATAAAAAATATCTAGGTACATTAATAAAGTATAAAGCATGTGGTTTCCAAGGAATTACATCCCACTATAGATCCGAAAAGTCAAAATGTTTCAGACACAGATGCATATTTGGGAAATTACTCTAAAAATCCAATGTGTTATTTACCATAGAATTTCTTAGTACATAAAAATATGTCTTACTGTGAACACATTTGACCCTCCAAGGGGATATGATTTGTAATTTCCCAAAATCATTACCAATCATTTTAAAGAAAAAAAATAATTCAGTAAGAAAAACTAATTGGGAAATTACTTTAGATATCCTATATTATATCTTAGATACTCATAAGTTAGGATGTACTTATCATTATTATGTTATCGTTTCATTTTTTTATATCTACCATGTTTATGTTTATTTGTTTAGGTATACTCATTTATTTTTGTTCTAGATAGTGTTGGAGAAAATTTGAAATCATTCCAAAAACAAACATGATAGAGAATGATATTATTCCCTAAAGATATGAAATATATTCACAATGTGGGAGTTGAGAAATTAATAAATTTATTAGCTCAACTTGATCATATAATGAATAATTACATGAATAATAAGGAAATACCCACTCCTCTTATCAAGGATCATATTATAGTCAATTATTTTATGGAAAAGAACCCATTCCATTAATTTATCTATTATTCCTCACATCATGTCTATATGGATTAATGACATCTAGAATATATTATCTCTCATATAAAATACACAGTAAGAGAATGTTGTTCTAGTCATTTATCACATCGAGGGTGAAGTTGAACAATATTGGAATCTGATCAAGATCCCGAATTCCAAATAGGATTTTGGATTCATGTAAATTTAATACATTATGAAAATATCGTTCCCAAAGTCAAAATCATAAAATGGATTGGGAGTTCCTCAGTAAAAATAAAATGAAGTTGTGTATATGGCTTCATATGATGAAAAATAAAAAGGATTTCATGGTATGGATCCTGACATAACATATTCAATAAATGTAATGATTTCCTCTTAATTATTAGTTTAATGATGAGTCTATAAAATGACTAATCTAATTTATAATTTTAATACATTGAATATAATATTTTTTTATTCCCAAAAAGTTTACATTGAGATCCGAGACACCTAGGGGTGTCGTGGGATTGGAGGAAAAAAAATTAAAATTTTTATTTCTTCATCAGTATTGAAATGTATATGTTATTGAGGAAGGAAAACCCATTATACCATGTGTAAAAAATCTTGGATGTAGAATCCAAAAAACATCATTAGGGAACCGAAAGGTGCATCTTGAATGGAAAATAAGGAAGTCATGTGTATCAGTATAGAGGGTAAAAGAAAAATCCCAATAATAAGTGTGTATAAAAGAAGGTTCAGATCATCAATATTCCTATCATATATTGTTATTACTACCAGTAACATGAGAACTATTAAAGACAATTCTCTATACCAATTTGTTTTAAAGAATATTAGTGATAAAAACCTCCAAGGAAATATGTAATGGCATATGTTATCACAAATTCTAATGTGGATGTTTTGATAAGTACTATAGTGAATAATTCTGTAATAAATAACATAATTTTTCAATATGGTTCTACAATGTTTTTCATATATTATAATTTTAATATAAATGTTCATACAAAAGCTCTAAAAGTGGGAGTTGAGCTAATTGATTGTATATTAACAACATCAATGGTTGAATCACAAATATTCAGCTAACCCCTAACCAGTTTTGGTTGGGTTAATATTCCATTAATTATTATCTATAGTTATTTATTAATGTATGATAATATTTTTGTCATTTATTTTCTATACTTATATAAATATAAAATCAGCCGTTGAGAGTCTAGAATCACTCTTCTAGTCCTAAGTCACCCACAGAAACTATTCAAGTGTAAATATGTTGATGAATCTCCCCTGGAATATTTAGTTCAACAACATGTATTATTACATTATGTTAAAGCGTATATAGATTCAATAATTAAGGAAAAGTAATGATTCATGCTTGAATTCATTCCTAATATAAGGGATTATAAAGATATATTCTCAAAAGGGTTACATGGTAATTCTATTAACTGAGATATTAATTTCTTATTCATAATTATACAAAGATCAATGCATATTTTGATGACTTCTTATAGTATGGTCCCAAAGGAGTTGTAAGATTTTATGAAGTCGTTATATGAAAATCATTAATTGCCTTTTATTTTCCAGATTTCTCTACAGTGGGATGTGTCGGTCTTCTTCATCAAGATGAAGGATGTATAAAAACACCTATATAATTATTATTAAGTAATAAAAAACAATATAAATAACATGTATCCCCTTCCATTGATATATGAGTTGTTTGATCAACATGGTAGGGGTCAATATTTCTATAATTAAGATCATTAAACATGATATCATCAGTTAACTTTTAATAAGGTTCATATTTCCCAATATAAACATAGAACAAGGTATGACAAATGATTTCATATTTTCTCATTTAGGACTCAATAATGCTCCAATTATCATTATGGACTTGATGATTATATACATTAGGGATTACGATGACAAATTTTTTGTGGTCTTTAGGTATGACATTCTGATTTTCTATAATATAAAGGCGGAGAATGAGAAGTATTAGAATAATGTTCTATAGAATAAATAATGTATTATATTTATTAAATGAATTATACATGTCAATTATATAAGAATAAATCGGCATTCATGGGGCATTTTATCCCTATAAAATGGATATACGTGGAATATTTATTAAATTAGAAAATCAAGGGCACTGCTAAAACAACATTTCTAATGGAGATATATAGTTTCCCAATATTATCTATGTAATACTGTAAATTTTTATGAGACTATAATGATTTACAAACCCACTAACAATGATAAGTTAGAAAGGGGTAATGTATTTATAGGAAAAATAATGTGAGGATAGATTTAGGGAGTTGATAATGTGGATTATTAATACATGAGTTCTTATTATTCCCATAAGAGGTAAAAAAATTTGGATTATATAAATGTTTCATGGAAGTGTTTGAGATTTTTATTAATGTAGAATGATAAATTGAGATTCCATTAATTAATTAATCTAATGTTAATGAGAAGAAATATCCCTTGAATGACATAGATTTTGTCATAGTGAACATTTCATTTATGATATGGTGACATTATATCTATTGTGGAGAAGTGTGAAATATATATACCAATCATAAACACATAAAATATAAAATCACATAGAAGGAGCATAACATGATATAGTGAATATGGTCATAAAATATTAAAGAGTACAATATTTAATTTCATTACCTTCCTAGGAATGATAATATTTTCATACTCTCTATGAATAAAATAACATAAAATTTTATCAGGAATTGTAATTGATATGGATCAAATCTAATTCTATTTGATAAGGATGAATATGGTAATATTAAAATGATCATAATCCTTACTTTATATAATTATTTTTGAACCATCAATTCATGAGGGGAACAAGGATGACTAAGAAGACGATGAGGTGCTACCAAAAAATATTGGAAAAACTCAAGATTTCAAAATTGTTGAAGATTTAATTATAATGTTTCAAACATGGATCTCTATCCCATGAACACTATAAATGACGATGGAGATTCTAGATGGTGTTTTTAACAAAAACATCGTTAATTATATTGGAATATCAAAGATGCATTGTCATCTAATTTAACAATTATGGGGGGAAAGAGTAAGAGGTAGATTACAGATATTCTTTCTCAATTTATTAGTATGCTATGAATTCAATGATGAATCAAAGATGTTCAACGTTATAATGAAAATATATCCCATAATTGTATGAAAAAGAAGATTAAATACTCATGTATTTCATCATGTGTCTCCCTTAGACACTTCAAGTTAATAATTACAGTTGCGTTCTAGTTGAAAGATTTATAATGTCACAATCATTCATTTCTAGTAAGGAATATTTTCCTCTTGACCAACTCACCATAATATGAATATGTTTTGTGGAATGATTTCATGGAGTTTCTCTCTCTATATTATCAAATTGGTTTATAAGGATTACATAATTGTTCTATATAATCCTTCTGCAATAGGTTGATATACATCTCTATTTCAACATTTATTATTATCCCTAGGAGGACAACCAATATATGATAACCATTCAAACTCTAGAGTAAATGATAAAAAATATACAACGGATTTTTATTTACAATGGTATTAACACATTACAATCATAGAGTTTTCTTACTAAAAAGGCTCCAATTCTAGAATTCATATCGCTCCATATGAGGATCTCTATAGGAATTATTTTCAGACAACTACATTAAGGGATGATGATGGAGTGTGGAAGCTAATTAGAAATGATCATTTACAAGACATAATAGACATAATTAAAACCATTATAGTGTCACATGAAATCTATGAAATGTAAACACAATATCTATATAGAATATGATTTATGATTACTAGATTTTGAGGATAGAGATAATTTATTCCTCCATATATCCCCATGGAATAAATTTATGATGATTTGGAAAATGTGAATGATTATTCTTAGTTACATAAGCCCCATTGAGATACTTGATCACATATAATTAGTGGATTTCCAAATATCACTACCATATAACTCATATAAGGTACATGATTTGTTACTTGAATCACTCATACATTAGTATGTATCAAAACCATCAAATGAAATAAATTTAGAGTATATATAATTGGGGATAGACCATACATATTTGGATCAACCATTGAATATCATAGATTTGGGAGACAAATTTATATGATGCAATTCAACTCACCAGGTAAATATGATATGCTGAAAAAAAAAGTATAGTAAAGAAACATAAGATACATAAGTGAAAACAATGAAAAAATTACATCACCTATTTTCTCCTTTTTATTTAATATAAAAGGTAAAAAGTGAAACTTATTATATGGGAAATAATGAAACACGTTAATTTTTAATAGAAAAAAACTATGATTCAAAGCATATGGGACACATAACACTTAAAAAATGAACCATGATTGTTTAAATAAAACCACTCTAATCTAGTTATTAAAATTACAATTATGGATATGATTAACTAAATTATTAAATTTATACAATTTTACATATTAGTATAAATTTATCTTAAAACATGGAGGAATAAGATCTTATTTCATTAATAAAAATACTTATTTCAAGAAATTACCTTTTAAAATGAAATTAATATAATTAATTTCAACAAAAAATATTTTTTATTTGAAAAATTAAAATAATTTTTGAAAACCTCGTATTTATATTAAATTACCAAATATTTTATGTTTTTTTGGAAATGTAAATTTTCTCGTGAAGAGATAAAATACCAATTTTTTTAAAAAAATTTTTTTTTTTTATAATAAATAACATGTCTAATTTTATAAACTAGCATGATTATTATTTAGTTAAATTTATTAAAATTTACTTCAATTGGAACATATTTATAATATATTTTACTAAATGTTTAATTGTTGGAATTAATAAACATTTATTTGAAAGACTAGTTTAAATTGAATAATATTTATCCATTTTAAATAATTAAAATAAATCAAATAAGGAAATAATTTAATCAAAATTTACCAATTATTTATATTTAAATACTAATTTTCAATAATTTAATAATGATTTATTGTAACATAGTTAATATGAGGTAATTTATCTTTAAATATCCATTTCTAAAGAAATCATTTTATGATGCATATGTTGGTTTAATTTAAAATTGAATTTGGCTAATTTTGTATGTCTAATATGAAAAAATGGATTCAATATGTTGAATAATCATAATATATATTATATAAAATGTTTGAATTAATTTTTAACTCTATTCAATAGTTAAAAGAGTAATAACTATTTATAGTGGTTAATTTTAAAATGGGATTACAATATGTTAGACTAAAAATATAATTGTTAAAAAATTCCAAAAATATTATATAATTAAAATTTTATGGTAATATTTTAAAATTAACTATTATAATAATCAATAATGGACCATTTGGGACCTTTTTTTCTTGACAAAATCATGGGTGTATTTTTTTTCATTTCTAAAATCGCATGTGTGTCTGCACCCTAATTTTAAAACGCCACCCACACTCATCTCAGTTGCACGCATTCAAAGAGAATATTGATGTACAATATCTATCCAAATGAATTGCGTTATAATTTACCATCAAACTATATTTCATAAAACTTCTCATAAATATAACCTATTATGGATTTTTGGGAAAAACCTAAAGATGCTTCTCAAGGAAGAGGTAACATCCTTAAGTGAGTGTTTTACTTTATTTTTTATTTCATATCATTAAATTATTATAAAACAATGATTAAATAATAACCATAGAATAATACACCTAATTACATGTTGTTATGTAATGTTAATTATTTACATCTGTCTTCTCCTCCCTCTAATAGAATATGCAACCATTGATTAGTTGTACGATATACTACCTCCTCAGAAACTAATGTAATTCATTCTCCATAACTGATTCACATGATTAGATATAGTGATGAATTTAATTTTTATATAGTATAAGTATTATATAGTTATTCTTCATTAATAAAATATAAAATAATTTTTTATACATTCTATTCTCTAGTGAATATGATAACATGGATCTTATGTATGGCTGACTATTTCCTCGTAAGAAAATGTTAATAACTTTCTATCTATGATTTACATAGAGGGTAATATGATTTATATTAGTTTGATACATTATATTTATTGCATAATAATAAATACTATATAGAAACATATTATATAACTTCATAAATTAATATCCATTGAATAATTTATAATGTCATTCATGGGCATGGTAGATAACTTCCTTACGAAGGGATAAGATTAATGTTTACTAATGCCTAACATGTTTTTAATTTTTAAGTTAATATAAAAATATATGTTATTTATGATATAAATGTAATACTCTATTGATAATTTAATACATACCACCTTTCCATAACAATCGTTGAAAAATGTAAATGTTACCCATACATACATATGACCTACTGTCTGGATGATTATAATGAAGTTTAATTTTCATAACCATATTTTTTTGTTTAATAAAAAAAATTATTAATAATAATTATTATTATTTCATTATTAGAATTGAATATATGATTTTATATTAATCTATTTTATTTTATTAAACATACCAAATTTATTTTCAACAAAAAATCTTTTTATTGACAAAATGCTTGTTGAGAAAGTAATCGACTACGTAATTGAATATAAAATAGTAATAAAATAATAAAGAATAATATATATGAATATGGTTATAACGTGTATAAATTATTAACACATGTTTATTATTTTCAAAGAGAAATATTGCACATAATAATTTAGGTTTGTGGTAAGTGATCTCATTGAACCACAATTTCCTTCATGTTATGAACATTATCTCTCTACCACACATTAACCATATATTTAATGTTACAGAATGATTTTAAATACTCTATATATGTATCTCACTTGTATACCTATCTTATTCCCCTTATTTTACATTGTAAACACATGAATTATGATTATTTCTTAAACACATCCATTGTGATATTTCATTTAATTATGATATGTAAAAATATTATGAAACCCATTTTATATGCATGGGAAATGATGATGATGTTACATAAGATTTAATAATATATGTGGAACACATGTATCATGAACATGATATGATGGGTTCACCTATAGAGAGGTCCACCTCATTGGATAATGCTTCAGTCTCATGGGGTGTCATGTATGAGAATATGGAATAAACATAATCCATTATGGGAATTTTTCCACAATGTGATATCATTTATGAATTTATCCTAGACACATGTTTATATCAATAAATATTGATGTATAAAATTTAATAAGATTTCATGATATTATTAATGATTTTTCATTATTTTTTAAATCTATGTGATTACACATGAGCCCAATATTTTCTGATATCAAGATACACCATTGACTAACATGTTATGTTTCGTAGACCTCATTACTAAAATACATGGTTTTTTACCACTCACATTTATTTATGATTTCTTTAGTTTATCATATATATTATTAAAAGATGAATGTTATTTTATGGAAACATTATGAATAATTAAAAATTATTCCATGATTTATGTTCCTCTTTAGGTAATATGAAACTAATCACCCATAGACTATATACCTCATTATCCTTGTGATTGTAATTTTTGTATATTCTGAAATAAAAATAAATTTATAATATTTTTAAAAGGATTGTTTCACTTAGAATCCCTCCTACCAATTTCATCACCAATCTGACACTCATTCCAAATACCTTGGAAAAATGATATAATTTATATGGAATATAGAGGATAACATTTCAATAAATGATATTTAATACATGAATCATGTATATGAATTAATCAATGAAAATGAAAAAATAAAATTGATTATTAGAAGATTTTGATATTTTGATATTTATGTCACAGAAATTGATGTCCTGAGAGATGGCATGTATGATTATATTATCAATTTCTCTAAATCCTAATTTTATGATTTAATATTATGTATCCCATTTTATGTAATATTAAAATTAATTATGAAGGATATTGGAGGACTTATTAGGGATCATGATGCATAAAATAAGTCAAATACCATTATTTAGGGGTCATTTATGAAGATCAAGGTTCGGGGTGACATCTCGAAACCACTTATGAGGGTAACATTACCTTATATGTGAGTGTCAATTCATTTTATCCCATTTTTATATGAAAATATGACTCTATTTTATTTCCTCCAAGGATACATTATACATATGTACAAATACTGTCTCTATAAATTAGTGTATGATTGTGGTAATATTTCGTAGTATATAAACCCTGGAATTGGGAAAAACCAATGGAGGTTTTTTGTAATGGTGGAATTGATAAAATGGGATACATATAATCTAACTAAGGCACAATGCATGTAATTTGTTACTTTTAAAAAAACAAAATTATTATCGACCACTATAATAATTTATAGTCGAAATCATTAAGAATTGATCAGAGGATTTAAATATTGTATCCTACAAAATTATTTATAGTGATTTTGGGAAGACTAATGATGACCTTGTAAAATTTCACTCTGTGAGCACCGCCCATAGTACATGATTTCCTACAACCATTTAGTGTATTCCAATATTTCATTCCCATCTAAAATATTGATACAATGAGCCTCTAAACTAGGTTGTTACTCATGGATTTGATCTACCCTTTCTCTCCTCTCAATCAGATGAGGATGAGAATTTGACTTTGATGGCGGGCATAAAAAGCATATAATATAAAGGATGATAGGTATAGGGGACCTTAGTGAAAATATTTGTATAGTGTAGATAAGGTACTCCATATAATTATGGATTAATGGAATAATATTTAATTATACTCTAAAAAATTTAAAATGGATGGGGATAGATTATTTATTGTTTATATAGAGGGAGTTTTTAGAGTGATCCAAACTAGACCAACCCAATGAAAATATTATGCTACAACTATCATTTGATTTGAAAAGCACATACATTTAAGATGATTTAACATCTTATCATGGAAATTTACTTGATTTTTTTTGGAATATTTATTGTATATTATATACACATTTGAATTTGTCAAAATGATTTTAAGGGGTTTTTACTGGTTTACAGAAAAGGACATTGTTGTGGTATGATTCTTATGTTGAATGATTATATATATTTCAGGGATATGATTTTATCATTGAATCACATTTATTCCTATATTACCTATTATGATTCCTATACATTTGATATTCTAGGAACCTATTTTTGGAAAAAACAGGACGAAAGTTTAATATATTAGAATATTAAATAGTCTTTGTGGTGGAGACAACATGTTATCATCTGATATATAGGAAATTTGGTGATACAATATCCCAAAATGAACATAATGATGCTAAAAGGAGTTAGTTTTCATAGAAATTAAATTTTCTACATACAGTAAAAAAATATAGGTATTTGTTGTCTCTGAAACAAGGACAACACATTTATCTATTTTCAAGGGATGAATGTACCCACAATGTAGAGATTATGGATATATTTTTATTTTTGATCAAATAAATCATCCTAATTATATTTTTATAGGTGTTATATATTTCTCAACAATGTGGGATCACTTCAAATTCCTCATTAAAAGTTTCCCAGGGTCTAGGTATCCGATTCATGAGACTATATTTAAGAATAAATATTATTGTACTGTTGAGATGGATTGTGAAGGGATGATCCATTTAAGTTAGACTGTGGGTGGATTATTGTATTGTGGATAAAATATTTCATATGGATTATAATATATAATGATAATGTGATAAAAAAATATACAAATATGGGATCAAATGTTTCTTGATTTATAAGAGGAAAAATAATCCCTTCTCTCCACTAAATTTGTTGTTAATCATAATTTCGTCAATTAATACAGTGTTGGATGGGACAAGAAAAATTTATAAAATCTTATGTTACATGAATGTTCATTAAAACCAATTTAAAGAAAATTATTCCATCCTTCCTTACATCTACCAAAATGATTTCGTGAGATTTCGTAATATTGTCATCTCTTGTCTCTATAGTCCATATGGAAAGTTTCCCTCAAATTATATTGGGAATCATGATCATATCCTTTATTATTAGGATATTAATTTAGATTATGAATCTACCATCACTTTGAATATTTGATCTCGTACTAAATAGTGTGCCTTCCAACAATACGTGGCTCAACTATAGCCTTTACCACTTATATGTACACCTATCCAATCTCATCACACTTTGATCCATCTTACTATATTTTATGATTTTCATTCATAATTTCCGTTATAAAATACTTATTCATATACATATTAAATTTCATAAAAAATATTGGTTTACATACCGCTATCTCCTTGAATCCATCCACTATATCTACTCTATGTGTTCTCTAATTTTTCTTCATCTCAAATATCTACATCCCATATATAATATTAATTTTAAAAAAGTAATTCTTCATCATGTTATCATTCCTATGTAAATAATGATTCATCAAACACAAATGAACCCTTCCAATTACACTCTCCCCCAGAAATACCAAATTCATTATAATGTAATGTCATCATCCAATTATATCTCCTCCAAAATTGAATCTTCTATTTGAATTGGACAAAATGAAATGATATATATCATCTTATAAATCCTCCATATATCATTCCGTTGGATTTTTTTTCGAATCTATCATCTATGTAAATTCCTAAAAAACTAAAAAACTATCATGAATAATCTTATGTCACCCAAATAATATTTTTTTCTTTTGGTTTATGGAAATGTAGTTAATTGAATGTAGGTGGAGAGAAAAGGAATAACCATTAAGAAATGCTAAGTCAAATCTATCTCTTTCATCTATGAAGATCCATCCTGTAACGACCATGAATTATATCAAGATACTTTTCCTTTTTATAATCATGTTATAGGATCACTTGGTCTCATCAAAAGGCCTATTATTATTTATTAAGGAGGTTCTCATGTAGGACAATTCAGGAGGTAAACACCTATTGCTTTTTTGTATTTTCCTTTTAAGGTCTTGTTTATTATCATATCGTCACATTCGATTACATTAGATTCATTAAAACTCCAGAATCTTATATATAATAGATCGTTTTCATGATAATTTTATAATCCATCATTATTTATCTCCCCCTCTACTTCTATTATAAAAAATGAAATCATCGTCTGTGAGGTTCTGAAATACCTCATTAATGGATGATGTGTTTTTGATTAAAAATTACTCCATCAAGAATGGTCATGAAAAAAAAATTCTTGATAAACATGTATAATATATGTATTAAAACCATTTTCATTATACATAATCATTATAGATACATAATTATAATTAATAAAAATAGAACATGTTTGTGAAGATAAAAAACCAAAATATTCTAAACAATTTCATTTATTTTTTTTATAAAATTAATCCAAACTTCTAAAAAAAGTATAAATAAGACAATTTAAAATTTTTTATTACAATTAATAACATATAATTTATTTTATGGAAATTTATTCCCCTGTATATAAACTTCCATATTCATATATAATAGAACTAATCCAGAAAACCATGATAAAAATCAATCATGAATAATGAAAATAAAATCATTAACCACCCAAAACGTCCAATAATGAATTAATAAAAAATAAATAAACCATGTTCATGTATAAGGGGATATAAATTATTAATTAATGAATATTATTTTTTATACGGGTCATTATGTACAATTGTATAACTGTTTTAGAAAAAAGGTAAATGATTCTACTCGAACACCCATTTTTCATTCAAGTCACTCTTTGTCTTTCATTACTCCAAAATAATTAGTATATATTTTTTATGTTATTATTATAAAATAATTTTATATGTTAACAATTCTTGAATACCGATGAAATCGCCCTTCTATTATGAGTAAATACTTGTTTTAAAATGGATCCCTTCAAAATTCTTCCCATAAAGCATGCCTCATTAAATAGAACATCTCAATTTCTTACCCATTGTCATGTTTTATCCATAATATATTTTAAGACACTGTTATTTTTCTAAAATATAAATTTTATCATTATAATCATTATTTCCCAATTTATAGTTTTAAGAGAAAATTAATCATTTTCAATTTTAAAGAATAGTAAAAAAATTTCCTTAAATATCAACTAAAATAATTTTTTGTATTGATTATTAAAAATAAATTTTAAAAGTTTCCAATTAATATTGATTGAAATTTTCATGTTATATGTCTAATTTCCCTTATTAATGTCAATTAATGTTTAAAAAACATTCTTTCATGGGAACCCTAAGAAATTTCACATATGTTTTTCTTTATTACAGGATTATGACAGTCATTTCCATCCGTGTTATACCCTTATGTTTATGACTGATTCATCATGTGGCCCACATATTAATGTTTATATAATGATGGGGGCACCTATATAGTGATCCAATGAATTGGTTATTTTTTTCTCATGACATTTCATGTGAAATCTTCTTGGCAGTTAGCCATGACCCATGCTTCATGTGGAACTGTATTCATTGTTATCCTTGAACTGTGCTCCAAGTGCAATTGTCTTGGTGGTTATCCTTGACTCATGACCCAAGTGAAATGATCCTTGAATCTTTATATTATGACTTTTTATGTTGTGGAACAATTTAATTTTATTTCATCATTAATTGATCACATGTTATACATGTTATTTTTTCTTATTGTTATTCATACCTTTTCAAACAATAATGTTGTACTCTTTAACCAAAACACTATGATTTATTTCTCTACTTATTCACCTACATGGATTTTTAGTACACCCCTTATTCATGTATTCCCTAGTTTATCTAATGCAGATGTATGGTGTCAATACATTTTAAGATATCATATTGAATATAAAATAAAATATAATTTCATTTGTTTAATGTTTTTTAATTGTGTACATAATATTCCAGACACTATACCATACAATCTATTGTTTTTTTGTTGGAAAATTATGTACAAAATCATGTAATAATATATGAAAAAGATTAGGCCCACTACAATTGGTATCAGATCATGGTATAATTATTTTTGGAGTTTAGTATTATATCACTTAGTGAAACCCTACATATAATTCTATCGCCATTGGTAACAGAGATTGAATCCTAAGAATCACAAGTTAACATTAAAAATATATCCCTCTATGTACAATGATTCCTTTTTAACATGATTATTAGAAAAGTATTCAACCCCCATTAATTATTATTTCATTTTCATAGTTAATAACTGTAAATATGAGAACTAATTCCTACAATCCATGTGATAATAAATTTGATAATTTCCCATGTGATATTCCAAACATGATGGTGATGGGTGCTCAAAACATCATTACGTTACTTTCTCAACTATATAAACTTATCAATTATAACCTGAATCGTTTATAACACCCTCCTTCTCCTAAAAAATTGAATGCAATAATTGAAACCTTCAGGCGACAACGACCCCCAATGTTTTGTGGATCATCTGATCCCATCGTCACAAAATAATCAATTACCTCTATTGAGAAGATATTCTTTGAACCCCATTTCTCAAAAGAAGAGATGGTTTTGTGGTAGTTTATTATCGTTATGGGGAACATATTTAGTGGTATAAACTAATCATGAACATGTGGTCCATGGAGGAAATTGAATCTAGGGAATATGGAATATTAAATGAATATATTTTCCAATTAAATTTTCCACAAAATCTTCATCAAAACATGTAATGGTAGTTCCTTATTCTAAAGAAAAACGGTAATCACAAAAGGGTATTTTGGTTTTTGTGATGGGTTATTTTTTATGGGATAGAGTCCCATCACAAATGGCCCCACAAAAAGGTTATTTTCAACGTGAACCCTAACCCCATCACAAATAATTACTTATTTGTGATGGGGTAAGGGTTCACGTTGCAAAGGGTTTCACGAGCCCTGCGCGCCAAACCATGGGAGAGGGTATTTGTGATGGAAGGTACATCCTATCACAAATTACAAATGGGGGTAAATACTATTTGGAATGGAAACATACCCGATCACAAATAGTATATGGTCATGTGATTGTTTTCCACGTGACTTGTGGAATGTAATTATTTTACCACCGACGGTAATTAATGCAGTGTATGTTATTTTGTGATGGGGCTCCTGTAGAGAATAGTCCCTTCACAAATAATCTAATCTATATATACCCCCATTCATTTTTTCCTTCCCTAAATTCAACATCTTTCTTTGATTTCTCTCTAAACTCATTTTTAGATTTAATAGTGTTTGATGTCGATTTTATTTCGAGCGGATATTAATGTCTTCTTCAACTACTGAATATCATGTTTATAGGTATTTATAATTTATTTAATTATATATTTCTTTTATTTTTATATTTATTTTAATTATTTTTAATTATTTGTAATTATATTATCTTTAGATTGTTTTGTTGTTAGCATATTTTTTGTTAGTAAATTTAAATTTTTAGTATTAATTATCAATATTTACTGGTAATTATTAATTTTTAACGTTAATTTGCAATAAATACAATCAATTAGGAATACATAGAAATAATTAGGAATAATTACTAATAATTAAAATTAATTAGCAAAAATTACGAAAAAATTATAATTGATTTGAAAAAATAGAAATAAATACGAATAATTACAAATAATTATTAGTAATTACGAATAATTAGGAATAATTATCCATATTTGTTAATAATTAGTAATAATAGTTAATAATTTGCCATAATTGTTAATAATTAGCAATAATTTTTAATAATTAGTAATAATCATTAATAATTATCTATAACATTTACTAATTTGTAATAATAGTTTGGAATTTGCAATAATAAGAAATAATTATTAATAATTAGGAACAATTATTCATATTTAGGAATAATAATTCCGAATTATGAATAATAATTAATAAATAGGACTAATTATTATTAAATATCAATAATTACAAATAAATAAGAATAATTATTAATAAATAATAATAATTATTCATAAATAAGAATTTTTGTTAATAAATAGGAATAATTTGGAATAATTAGCAATAATTACGAATAATTATCAATAATTATGTATAATTTGGAATAATTAGCAATAATTGGTAATAATTAAGAATAATATAGAAAAATTAATAATAATTATTTATAATTGGGAATAAAAATTATTAATTATGAATAATTAACAACAATTATTACTAATTAAATTTATTTATTAATAATTATTAATAATTAGTAATAAATAAAAATATTTATTAATAATTATTAATAATTTCTAATAATTTCAAAAAAGGAATAATTTAATAGGAATAATTAGTTATAAATTGGAATATTAAGTAATAATAAAAAATTATCGGAATAATTAGTAATAAATAAAAATAATTAGTAATAATTAGAAAGAATACCAATAATTTGAATGAATTAGCAATAATTACGAATAATTTGAAAATTTTTAAAAATTAATAATAATTATAACTAATTAGGAACATTTTTGAAAAATTAATAAAAAGTATTAATAATTTGGAAAAATAATTAATAAATATGAATTATTATTAATAAATACAAATAATTAGTAATTATTAGAAATGATTAGTAATAAATAGTAATAATTATTAATAAACTGAATTAAATATTAATAATTATGAATAATTATAAATAATTATAAATAATTATAAATTTGTAGCAATAATTATTAAAAATTAGGAATAATTATTAATTATTATTATTAATTAGGAATAATTAGTAATAAATAAATGAAATTCGTAATAAATATAAATAATTAGTAATAAATAAGGATAATTTGAAATAAATAAGTATAATTATTAATAAATAGGAATAATTATTAATAAATAGTAATAATTAGTAATAAATAGAACTACTTAGTAAAAACTAGTAATAAATAGGAATAATTTGGAATAATTAAAAATAATTATTAAAAATTATGAAAAATTTAAGAATAGATATGAAAAATAGGAATAAATAAAAATAATTATGAATAATTATTAATAAATAAGAATAATTAGCAGTAATTGTAAATAATTAGCATTAATTTTTATAATTATCAGAATTTATTAATAATTTTCATTAATTTTTAATAATTTGAAAAAATTGTAAATAATTAGAATATATTTTAAATAATTAGTAGTAATTGTTAATAATATTCAATAATTAGTGATACATTGCAATAATTTTGAGTAATCAGCCATAATTATGAATAATTAATAATAATTTGGATAAATTATTAATAAATAGGAATATTTATTAATAAATAAGATTGATTATTATTAAATATGAATAATTATTAATAAATAAGAATGGAGTACATGTGTCATCTAACTCGTAGATTAGGGATGAAGTTTCCAACATTATCTCCACCAGCTCCTCCACCTTCTCTGGAAACATGATTTTTTTTCAAGTTAAAGACTTTAAATTTCAAAATAATTAATATTATCTATTTCATTTTGTTAAATGTTATTACTTTTTTATATAACTATCCTAAATTTGTATGTATAAAAATTTTAAATTATATATATTTTTAAATATTTTAAATGATTTTTAATTATTAAATTTTTTTTAATTTGGAATTATATTGAACATTTCAATTCTTTTAAATATATTTTATTATAAATATTTATTAAAAATTTTAATAATTGAATTATTTTTTATTTTTTATTTTTTTATTTTTATTTTTATTTTTATTTTTTAATTATGTTATCATTATTTGTGATGGGTATATCTTTGTGTCACAAAAACTTATTTGTGACAGGCCCATGAAAAAAAATGGAATTTTTTATTTTTATTTGCGACTGCCTTTCCCAATAGGTTTTTTTCGATGGAAGTATTTTCCATAGGAAACAGGCATGTTGGAAATAATGTTTTCTGATGGGAATGTCACAAATATTTTTTAAAAAAAACTAAAATCTTTTTTCGATGGAACACTTTATCATCGAAAATAATGTGTTTTGTGATGATCAAGTTACAAAAAACATTATCTAGGATGTCTTCTTCTACAATGGGTCATTTGTGACGGGTCCCTATCAAAAAAAGTCATTTGCGGCAGGATCCTGTCACAAATAAACCATAGAAAATACTCGAATTTCCAGTAGTGTATGAGTCTATTGGGGTGTATGAAGCAAAAGTAACAAGGATTTCTTAGTACACCACTTTATTTTTTAGGAACATCGAATAAATGCTGGATGTCATCGTTAGAGGACTAAATTAGAGTCCAAAAAAAAAGAATTGGTGATTTGAGACATCGATAGATATGGGGTGATTTTTCATTGTTCATTTATTAGTGAAATAAAGAATAATGTTTCCCATGGGTATCATGGGACCCAAGATAAAATGTGTAAAATGGTCATTAATATGGCATGATATAAAATTAAATAACATTATGGAAATAAAGCTCAACATAAAATATTTCAAATTGGTGGGAAAAATCATCCTCCTAACTATCTAAAGGGAATAAGGATATGATTAAAATGTTGATGATATGTTCATTTGGATGTTAATCTGAAATGGTATATTAAGAAGCTGAAATATATGGATGACGAAAAAAATTTATAGATTAACACAAATCTCGTAATGATGTTTTTCACATACATGGAACATGATTATTGTGCATACAATTTCCCTATGCCATGGGAGCTAGGAGAAATAATTTACAATCTCCATGACTGTATGGAAGAACATATGAAATCACTACTACCAATGTGGAGCATGAAAATGATGTGGTGATAAATAAGCTTTTTATTCAGTCATAAATAGTGAACATACTATTTCATTTTGGTTGTATACATTCTTTCATATCACAAAATATTTGTAAAACTATATAATAACCACCAATAAATAAGGAGGTTGAGTTTCCAATGGGATTAAATGTGTGATTTATTGCATTAAATATACATAATACTCTAAAGTTAATTTTTGAAAACATAACCTCCTAATAAATCTTGTCTTACTTACATTTGTATAGTTCGATGCAATTCTTTGCAAGGATTTAAAATTGTATAGAAAGCTAACATCAACTATCGGGAATGTGTGAACACACTAGTATTCATTAACAAGAAGAATAATTGATCAATGATCCTGTGTATTGATTATTACGAGCTCAATAAAATCACAATTAAGAACAAGTATGTCATTATATAGAAATATGACATGTTTGATCAACATCAGGTGTCCAAATATTCCTCCATGGTAACATTTGGTTGGATTATCACTAATTAATGGTGATGAAGGAAGATATTTCCAATACTTCCTTTTTTACATGGTATGGCAACAATGAGTTCTGGTTGATTCCATTTGGACTCACCAGTTTTCTAGTGACATTAATGGAAAAAAAATTAGATTATTAGTAGATTACCTGGTAAAATTTATGCTAGTCTTTGTTGATTATATTCTGATATACTCCCAATGAAATGAGGAACATGGGGATCATTTTAAAAAATAATAAGGACTCTGATAAGGGAGAAACTCGATTAAATGTATCAAAAATGGGACATCATAGACCGAGATTATGTTGGGGGTTCCCTTAGCCCAAGGGACCCCATGGCCTCTAACGAAACATCTTGAATGCTAAAGGCTACCGACTAGTAACAAGGACCTAGGGTGTGCCAATAGAGAGCGTATACCATCATTGACATAGGGTTTAGTAGAAAAACTGCGAGAAATAGAATTTGAATAGTGGAAGCAATATTATAAATAGATTCACAATGGAAATAGAGTCAATAATAACAACAAATAAAACAATGAGAATAACTAATGATAAATCTCATCTCTCTATAAAGATATAACACATGGATACAAGACAAAAGTAATATCATGTTACCAAAAAGTATAAAAAGAAAAAAAGACTATCCTAATTATCCTCAGTTCCATATGGGTCATCTTCTATCAAGCCCCATCCTAAATAGTAATAAATCAAGAGTCAAATGTATGCCTCTTCACTGTATAAAAAACCTACTTATATATGGTCTTCCCGAGTTACAAAGGTTCCCAGGTATGGTGTGATATAAATCATAGTTAGCCACCACCAAAAGTGTATTTTACATCTAGTCCATTATATATTAACTATAATAGAGTGCAAGCATTAATATATAATGTGAAATAGTATTGTAACGTAAATACCAAGCACATTATATATCCCTTTTCTGGTGTCTTAACATGTAACAAGTTAATTAATTAATTAAATTACAATATTTATACAAGTCACCTGAGAATACTAGTGATGGATACAAGATGTTATAAGGCTTCATTTAATGGTATTTAATATTGAATGTTTCATCAAAATTACCAATGAATCATAGACATCAAGGGTCACCCACTCACTAATAACTACACCATGTAATTTTATAAGAAGTTCCAAGGTAATAACCAAGTCATCATAGACCCTACGTGTCCCCAACTCAATAATAATAATATCATGGCATATCATAATAAGATCATATGTAATAACCAATACAACATAGACCTCAGGGGTTTCCAACTGCGTAATAAATGTAGCATGTCATATTTTATAAGTCGTTTGATGGTAATAAACAAGAATCATATCCCTTAAGGATTGTCTACTCATTAATAAATATATAATATGATTTTATAATATGATTCATGTTAATAAGCATGAAAACTTTGACATAAAGTGTCTCAAACTCAATAATACTTGTATCATTGCATATTTTATGAAAATTCAAGGTAATGACCAAAGAAATGTAGACCTTAAGGACCACAAGCTCCGTAATAAGTGTATACTAAAATATTATAAGAAAACATATATAATTCATAATTTTCAATCCATTTCTTTTTCATTTCTATGACAAGGGCAATTGGGCATAAAACCAATTTATCATGTCATAAATAAACAATAAGATCATTTGGGTCAAACCATTCCATTCATTAGTGTGATAAGGCCAAGATGAATTCAAAAATAATTTTATCCATTAATTCAAATGAAATAATCAAGGTTCATTGTCATAAATTCCATTAATGTGACATGTTGGGACAGAAATATAAAAACAATTATCCATTTAAATTTAATACTCAGTCATATACGTTTTATTCATTTCCATTTCCAATTAATAGGTATTTTCCAAATTGATGTTCTTACCTTAGTCGGGTCATGTAACGAGAATACATGGTACATTAAATAAGTATATTCAAAATATAATCATGCAATTTAATATATAAAAATATACCATTAGAAAGATAATGACATGGAACAACAGAATGATGTCTCAAACTTGTCAAATCACAATAAATTCTAATAGAGAAAATGATACTATAAGAGATGGACAAAGTTGTGGGAATATCATTGAAAAATTAATTACATACTCATCATGATTCATAAAATATGGTTCTAATGAATATAATAATGTGTTGTTTATTTGACAAATAATTCCAAATGAAATTAGAATAAAAACATGAGAATTTATCAATCGATGAAACATGATGGATTACTTGTAAGCCACTTACCTTCGGGTGGTACGACTCTCCATGTCCAGTAATTGTATAAAATTCATATTGGAATGAAGTAGATATATAGATTCAATAATATATGGAATAATAACTACATCCTCTACAAATTTATCAAGAAGAATTTTCAATAATAATGGCTTTAGAGGATTCATTATCATGTTGACATGCATAGAAGGGAGATGACGTTGATTGAATCAGAATCTACGTGGAAGTGTTATCTTTATTCATAGTTTAGGCCTTCAAAGGGATTAAAAAATTAAAACGAAGGCTCTGATATCCAGTGAAAATCACATATAATAATGGAGGATGGTTAATTTGATAATTAAGGTTTAAAAAATAAAAAACAACCAAAATTGGCCACTGCATGGTTTGGCCGCACAGTTTTCCAAACCGTGCCACAAACATGAATGGATATCAAAAGAAGAGTGGGAAACCACATTGTTAGGCTGTACAGTTAAGGAAACCATGTGGAAACGATTTGTTAATTCTTATGAAACTTCAAACCATAAACACAATTATGTCTAATCATGTGTTCTATCTACACATTTCACACTAACCCAGTGACCTACATGTTTCAACCAAAAGATGGGTATTGGGATACAAAATAGCCCGAGACACCACTGAGATCATTTATAACTCATTTTGAATAAATATATAGCCCAAAATAAAAAATTAGAGTAAAAAATTAAAGAATCCATACCTGAGTAAAAATCCATGTTCTAACAATATTCACCCTTTAAAAGAAATCATCCTTGAGTTCACCTTTCAATGGCGTCGTAACACTATATGGTAATAAATTTAACCACTAGGAATATACATCAGCCTCCTTCTCCCATTTCTCATCCTTCGTGTGACCGTACAACCATTGTACCCATTGTAGAGGGAAAAACTAGCCTCAGATATCCTTCATTCACTAGTGTTTGATGCATACTAGATATCTCTCACATTTATTATTGAATTCGAACTCATCTTCCTAGAGATTGAAAGTATTATAGGGGTCAACATGATATGTGAAAAGAATTGAAACATGAAAGACATCATTCTGTTCATGGTATCCATAAGCATGTAGAAACTAATATGATAATGACATGACTCTCTCTTGAATCTCAAACGAGCATACATAATTAGTCGAAAACATTTCTAGACTTTGTATTTATATATTACCTATCCTTGAGGATACCCAATTGAAAACATTATCCCTGACCTCAAACTCTAGAGGTCATATCTGATGATTAGCATATTAATTTTTTCTATTCTACGAAGTAGTCATACACATTATGATAAGCTAAACATACACATAAATATAATATAAGATAATAGGAGATAGTTGGGCTGACTCACATGCGTCCAGCTAGAAAAGGGTTGAACAAGAGGACAAACCATACAATGATTCAAAAGGATCCATCTGAATCCTCTCTTAAAAGCTTCAATTTTATAAAAAAAATGAGAGGTGTATTCTTATCCCAAGAACCACTGAAATCAAGGAATCCTTCAAGAAGAATGACTTTTATAGTTTTTATCCTCATGTTGGAAGATCCATCAATCTGAGGGTGAATTGTTGTGCATTAAAGAACCTGTATTCCCTTATTATTCTACAATTCCTTCCAAAAACATAATGTGAAATTATAATTTCACGATGAAATGATATAAAGAGGGATCCTATGTAATCATATGATATATAAAATATTCAGTCTTCATGCCACATCCACATAAAATGTCTCCAATATAGGAATAAATTTGGATAATTTTTTTTTCAGTCTATAATTACAAACAATACAACGTTTCTACCTTAAGGAGACCTTGGAAAAATGACTAAAACATCCACGGAAACAAAATCCCATTTACATTCTTGGACCTGAAGCAGGTGTAATTAGACTTCAAGTCAATAGTGTTATTATTTCACAAGATGATAGGTAGAACACCTAGTGATAATGTTTATAAGATTATATTTCATCCCATGCCACCAATATTTTCATCACATATCTCGATATGTCTTGGAGATTCCAGGATGAACAAAACTCCAAGAATAATGGTACACATACATCAACTCATCTCTTATATTGGTATATACCCAGTCATATAAATGATTATTCAGGATGTTGTATTTGTCCACAGACTAATCCAGAGTTGGGTTATCACTTTAAATACTCTCAAGTGGAAATAAGCATTAATGATTTGATAATTTCATAATCTCCACCTTCTAAAAGAGGGGATATTCAATAATAATGGAAAAGAGTTAATATAAATCGTGATTATCATGAATCTCTATATGCTGCTCAGAAAAGTGGGCCATTAATTTTATTCATCACTGGATTCTTATTCATCATATTCATGAGTCATCCAATGTTGTGTATCAATAAACACATATCCCTTTAAATGCGTAAAGGAAACATCGAAATTGAATGAATGTAGATATTCGACCCTTCTCCAGTCTCTATTGTTCATGTCACACTACTAAAAGATATATTACATGCTTTTGTGATCTATATATACCAAACCACTCTCAACCAATATATAATATCTTCAAAAATTTATAGTATGGACAATTATTGCTCACTCAAGGTCATGCATCATGTAATTTCTCTCATGAAGCCAAAACTATCGAGACCCATACACACCGACTTTGTCTTCCTCCATCGGTACTACTCTTAGCCTGATGCTTGATTCATTACAAAAAAATGAAACAACCTCTTATAAGACTTTGATGAATCAGAATTGTTTCCGAGACAAGCCACTCCTTTATCCCCTTATAGGATTTATCACACTGTTATGACCATAGTAACTTAACACCATACATTGTAAGGCCTGTAAGTGGTAAATTGTGGTCAGAGATGTCCTGTATGAACTTTTTGTAATATCCATCTTTCCTCAAAATTTTCTGTATCTCTAATATTATCTTGTGATGCTTGTAGGAAACTACCACAATAACATAATCAAGGTCAATATATTCTCCTGATTCATATATAATATGAAACATGAAGTGAACTTTTTTGATCCAAAAGTGGCACTTAGAAAGGGAGGAATAAAGGTGATTCTCTCTCAATGTACCAAGAATGATCAGAACATGCTGATCATAGATGATTTGAGTTTTAGAATACTCCATGATGTTATCTAAAAAGACTAGAACAAATGAATATATATAGGGATTGAAAACCCTATTCATTAGATAAATAAAAATGGTAGTTGTGTTTGTAAGACCAAATGACATAAAAAGATACTCAGATAAAACATAACTAATATGGAATGCTATATAAGGTATAAATATTTCCATACTCACAGCTGATGATATACTAATCATTGGTTGATCTTATAGAAGACTGTAGAACCTTAGAGTCTGTTGAAGAGATCATCTGTTGGAGGTAGTGGTTATTATTTCATGACCATAATCATTTTCTAATATCATTAATTTTCAATTAGATGTATTTTTTAATCCACCTTCCTAGTCAAAAAGTTTGGGAAAACCCCAAGAGGATACACTAGGCCTTATAAAGAAATTGGCCTCTAGATCCACATACTACTTCATGATCCCTTGATACTCTATAGGTGTCATCTTGAATAGAGTAATTGACATTGGGGAAACTCCTAGAACATGGTTGATCATAATCATCAGCTCTCCCTTCAGAGGTAAGGAATTAAATCATTCAGAATGCATACCTAAAATGATCCATTATTAAAGGTAAATAAGTTTTTTAATGAACCCTAATCCTCCATGATGATATTTATGATCTGGATGGTCACACAACCTAGCCCATGAAGCTCTGTTCTAGCTCTACCATCGTAGACATACCACTCAAAATTATATAGATAATTACAAGCCTATGCTGATTAAAGTATATTGTATTTTTATATCGTTCTACAAAGGCATGATACATAACCATCAAAACCATACTGGGAATGACATAAAAGCGTGTCATTTTGTGAAAAAATAGTATCTATGTGAAATGTTATGTTCTTCACTAAATGGGACAATATATAAATTTCTTTATTCTCTATGATCGTACTCCTAATATTGTATGTAGGGTCATTATTCAATAGTAATACTATATATATAGCATGAGGATTTATACGATTGATAAGGAGATAAATGTTTTTGTAGGAACTGTATCAAATAAAGTAGATACTATTGTAATCTACTAGAATAGTACCTCATACTATAAATGGTCCTGCCACATGATAATTTGGTATTTTCTATAGTACTTTCCACTATCCTGATCTATGATCATGTACAAAAACTATACAACCTTGATCATAACTTCTCTATTGGCACTCTTGGGGATTTGGAGTCTATTTTCCATGTATAAAAGCTCCCCCTCATCCAGTCTTGCAGATGCTATTCTAACTCCCTACATGACAAGGGTAAAAAGAACATACTCTTGAAGGTTGGGTTTGCATTGATCCGCTTCTAGTCGAAGCTGGTGGATTGGTCTTATATAATCTCTCGAAATTTCATATATGGCCACATTCCCAACACTCTAGTGTATTTTTATCACATTAAGGATTTTTGTGCCCCCATATTCCACAATTATGATTCGCCACAGAGCTATGAAAATTAATAATTTGGATTTCAATTCCCTAATAAGAAACCTCAAGGGAACATTTCCTCCCACTAGGAGAACTACTGGCCTGGCATGGAACTGGTCTTATATGCCTACTATTATTATCATCCCTTAGCTTTCACATAGTGATAAGAGCCTGATTGAATATTTTAGAGAAAAAAGAAATGTTACAGACAATTACATTCATATGTATGGTGAGCACAAGCCCATCCTCTTAGAATATAGTATGATAAATCTCATTACCATCCAGTAGTGGTAAACAATGTTGTAACTCGGTAAAGTGCACTGAATATTTCATAACTGAAATAGAACCCTACTATAGAGGCATGAATATTAAAGATCTATTAGCTCTTAGTGTTGTAGGAATTAATTTATCATAGAGGCTAGTATTTAAATCATCACATGACAGTCCCTGATGGTGATCAGCCTTTGTAACCACATCCCACTAACACATGGCTGAATCTCGAAGCTTGTATGTTATGATCATGACCCTCCGCTCCAATGGAATGTTCTAAATAACAATGATATAATTGGTGACCTCTAGACATAACATAGCATAATTTGGACTGTCATCCCCTAAGAATGTATGAGGATGTTACTACTAGAACTCACGAGTATGATAATCCATTGTAGGTGCATGCTACGGAGCACCATGAATGAAATTCATTATACGAAGGAAACTATCATAAACATGGGAATTAGTTCTTGATTAGATATAGAAGGATGTTCCCCAAGTGGAACTCCTAAGAGTATTATTTGCGACTTAAGGCCCACCTTGTCTAGAAAATGTTCATCACCATCCTCCTGGCACATTATATAAGAATTTAGTGGCAATATTGGTCGAAAAATACCACGAACACAACTCAGAGCATGGATTAAGAATATAGATAACAAGACAAGAAGAATATGAACCAATGATAAGGGAACAATACCCAAGGTATGCTACTCCAACTACCTACTTATATACCATGGTACTAGTATGATATCAAGTATATGTTTCATTTAATTTAACATTTAATTACATGATTAACTACATTAGCATTAATAAACATGAAACAGAAGGATAAGTACTTGTATGAATTATATTTTTGATTCAATGTTTCATATTGTAGTTTCATTTTATTATTTTCATATATCATCATTCATTTTAAATTATTCCCCATTCCTAATGAATTGGGTCCCATAATTTTTATAACTACAAACAAAACCTATATGTTTTAATAATAATGGCTCGACTCTGTAAATTAATCATCCTTACCCATGTGGTCCCATAATCATTATGAATTCAGAGAGGCAATGACTTTGACATAGTCATATAATATCACAAAAATAACCGAACTATTATAGTATCACAGAACAATCATAGTCATATCTAGAAATTCAGGTAGTGAAATATACCTATATTTCACGACAATATGCATTACATGATAATTCTATGTGTATATTATGATTCATGTAATAATGCTCTATTACCCCATTTAAGTAAGCCATGGATGATATAAAAATCACAATCAATGTAATATTAATAATCTCAACACAACATGTCTTTCATCCAATGGTGATATAATATCATCTATAATAGGAAAAAAAGAATAAAAATCATACTTCATGTACCTGGGATTTTACCACTAACATGGGTATGTGATGCCAAATCATCTCTTAAGACCCGGTCTCATAAAATTTCAAATCTAGAATATATAATCACTAAATAGTAAAGCAAGAAAGGAACTGATTTGATAACAATTTGTGACGTCCCAAACCCGGATGCCACCTTGGGTGCCCCAAGCCCAATGGGCCATGTTTTATTATGCATATCTCCCATAAATCCAACGGCTACCGACTAGAATCTAGGGCCTAGAGAGTGCTTGTTTGGAGAAAATTACCTCATTAGAAGACTGTGTTGTAATAGAATAGTGATAAAAATATGTGAATACCATAGTCATTAATGAAAATAAATATATTTTATTAATTTTTCAAGAAAATACTTAAATATATTCGACCCACAATCTAATAAATAAATATTTATTTAATTTATTATATAATTTTAAAATGAATAAAATTATTCCACTATCATGAGAATAATATTTTTCCATTAATTAAATTCAAATAGAATATAACTGAGTCCACCGAAAACACATATTTTGATACAAAATTGTATTATTTCATAATGGAATTAGGTGGGATTGACTAAATAAGAAGAGTATTGTCCAGAAATGTGTCCTATCACCCAATTACATGAATATAAATTCAATAATATAAAAACCACAAACAGACACTCACTATGTAATATAATCATTTTTTTTAAATATATCATAAAGAAGGTCTCATGATAGTTTCATCAAACTTTGTCTCTTATAATTTGTTCATTAAAAACCTAAAATAAATTTATTGTTATACAATGGATGTGGAATTTTGTATGATGGTTATTTTTCAATAAAATAGTCAAGATATTAAATTATATAAGTGGGAGGGACAAATCCTTCATCGAATTATACATTAAAAACATGCCACATGTGATGCACCCAACATACCCTACATCCGTATATCATATAGTGTGAAAATTTTTGTCTGTAAATCAAATTGTGTGTGTCATGAGATGTATTATTGATAATCATTAAGTCTTAATACTTTTACACATTCTCATATATAATAACATCTGATATTATAGACACATGTAGAATTCCACCTAGAGAATTTATTCTAATAATCTCCCATCATGGTGATTTACAATTATGAACTTCATGATAAGAATTCACATCGGCTTATGATTACTCACATCAAACATTTTTTATACTCTGTGTCCCATTATAGTAGGACATCCAACAATATTACTATATTTATAAATATTGTTATAGCATTTCAATGTTCTAATCATCGAGGGGAACATCCATGACCATATCAATGCTACTAATAGTTTACGAAATTATTAAATCATACTCAAGAAAAACAATGTAAATTATGTAATAACATTTTTAATATTTAAATACATTAAATATCCATGTAATAAAAGTACAAATATTTTGTTCTATGACACCAACTCAAACAAACTCCCACTTTAACTGGATCCTTCTACCTATGACATTCAGTACACAACACCTCGCATGATGATAATGATTCTACTGATTCAAGGATTTACTCAATGGGTCTTCCACATATTCATCCATTGAAATACTACCCACTACAACTTCACATCTCTAAGAAAAATCCATCAATAGATGAAAATTATGATGTATGATCAACTTCCACAAATATGACCATGGATATTTTGAAAATGCCACCACAATAGTATTATCATAATAGAGTGTGATGGGAAAATTGCTAGTAGGTACAAATCAAACTTCCGGATGTAGATTCACATAGAGACTGCTTCACTAGCTACCTCAGAAGCAGTGATATATGTGGTATCTATTGTAGAATCTATGAACTCACTCTACATTGAGCTCTTCCAGAACAAAACACCACAATTCAATGTGAATATGTGTCGTGTTTTCAAATTCATTTCATCATGATCAATATAGAAACAAGAATCTCCATAGAACGACTCAGATAATTTAGGATAGTCTGAACTACCATCCAAGGGATTTCACCTCTGTTAACATGATATCATTCTCCCACATTTAATCTGTATGCGAAATCCAACATGAAAAATAACAAGGCATACATTACTGACCCTATCGTTGATTCATAAAGACTCTTTGTTATGCTGATTATATCAACATGTTTCTTAGGAATCATTTTCTTATAAATATGATTGCAATATGATGCTAGAAACTATCCCCTCTTGGATTGTTTCATACTTAATCTCTTCAGTATCATGTCAATGTATGATCTTTGATGTAGGCCTATAAATCTATTCGATTTGTCATGTTGGGTCATTATACCAAGAATTAATGTTGCCCAATCCATGTCCTTCATTGAGAAACATTAATTATAAAATAACTTAATATATTGTAAAACTAGTGTCTCATTTCCAACAACTAAAATTTCATCAACAAATACTATTTGGATAATGATTTCACTCCCAAAAAAAAGTTTATAGATACAAGGATCACATTAATTACTGATAAATGAATATCTTATTATGGCTACAAAAAAAATATTACATGACCTAGATTCATTCTTTAATCCATAAATGTATTTCAGAAACTTCTATACCTTATTGGCATAATTTGGAGTCATAATCTCTAGAAGTAGTTTCATGTAGACATATTCGTAATGGTTCCCATTATAGAAGGCCATTTTTAAAATGATTTTTAAAATCTCATTCATGTTAATGTTGGATGGACAATATAATTAAGATGACTTTCAGCATTGCAACTGGGGAAAATTTTTCATTCTAGTTAATGCCTTGACGCTTTTTGAACCCTTTTACAACCAGTCATGCTTTATAGGTATTGTAATGACCATCCATGTCTAGTTTCTTCTTGTATACCCATATGAAACCAATATTTATTATAGAAAATCGAAGATCTACCAATATCCATTCTTGGTTTTGGTACGTTGAATCCATATCATAATTCGTTGATTATTTCCACATGGAAATGTCTGTTCAAATGGCAACATTATTTTATGATAGAGGACTAATATTATAAATAAAAATGTGTGATCATCATCAAAAATTAGAAATCTGTACCATATAGGTTCTCTAACATATATTTTAACCCTTTTAAATTCTTGTGTCTCTAGAACTGTACTTTCTACCATAGGGGTTTGTGGAATCTGTTTCTGTACCAAATCATGTGTACCATGTGCCACAACATCATCAATGTCTATCTCACTTCCACTGTATAATTTTGATATTAGATTTCTCTCTAGGAATATGGGATTTCATTCCACTATAACCTTCATTTATGTGAGTTTGTATAGTTAATATCCCTTTTTTTATATTTGTATCTTGTAATGGAAGACATTGTGACTGGGGGTGCATGTTTGTTACATGATTTGTCCTTAACAAACACATCACATCCCCAAACTTGTAAATTTGAAAACATCAATTTATTTCCACTCCATAACTCATATGTAATATAATTTATCAATTTAGTTGGTACATAGATTATAATGTGCACCACTGTTTGTAAAAAATTTACCAAAAAGAAAAATAGAAGACTCACATGTCTAATCATTAATCTCATCATGTCCAACAAGGTTCTCTTCTACATTTTTCTCGCACCATTCCTATTGGGCGTAAAAGGAGGAGTTAGTTTTTATATGATCTCAAACTCTAGTAAGAAATACATGAAGTCTTTATTGTGATATTCACAACATATTTCTAATTTGAGTTTTTAATATTCTCACCATGGTGTTTTTGAATATAATTCATGTATTCTTTAAACTTATCAAAAGAATCCAACTTCTACCTCATTATGTTGATATATCCATTTCTACAAAAATAATCAATAGAAGTTATGATGTATTAGTACCATCCCATTGCATCAACTAGAAATGGTCAACACACATTAGTATAAAACAATTCCAGAATTTATATAGCCCTTTCATCTTTACTACTAAATGGCGATTTGTCATTTTTCCATAAAAACGAGCATGATATACTCTATATGGATTTATTTAGAAAGAATATAAAAATTTATTTTGATGTAAATTGCTAAATAATTTCTCATTTACATGAACTAGCAAGTTATTCCACAGCTGGGTGTGGTATGAGTCATGTAAAGTATCATTGTTGTCTATTTCTATTACTTTGTTTGTGAAATCCAACACATGAATACTATTTTATAAATGTGACCTACCAAAATAAATCCATTATTTTATAAATAAACAAATTTCATTTCCAAAATTGGAAAAAAAATCCATCTATATCTAATTTAGATACCAAAATAATTTTTTTAGTAATAGATAACACTTAATAACAACCATTTAACACCATGATCATCCCAGTATGAAATGTGAGGTTATAGTCCCAAAAAGCTACAAAAGAATGTCTAGATCTATTGGATGTTCATAGATCTATCTTCCCTCAGACAATTTTCTTGAATTGGCTTGGTTTGAATATTTGGAATAATATTTGAGAAGAAAAATATTTATCTAATAACCATTTTGTAGAAATAGATAGATTTTAATTGATACCAAATGAACCTAAAGTGTCCCCTTGCTTATAAGGATGGGTTTAGTTTTTATATAGTGGCCCTTATTTCCTCATTCAATCAAAACACCTCATATTCCCCTTACTCCCATCTGATCTCCATTTTTTTTGGAAGGGAGTGAAGAATCATTTGGATTCAATCTATTTTTGTTCTATTTCCACTTATTCACCATATAAATAATAGTCTTATCGCATATCATATCCTTTTCCACAAGGATAATTAGGATAATAATATTAGATAGTGACTTCTCAATGTTTCCTATATTGAAATTGTCAACACATATGGAGATTTCCAGAGTGAGTCATGCTAGAATCATATCTATGTCTATTTTTTAGGGAGATTAAATACTAAAACCCACAGGCAGTCAATGATGCAAATGAGCTTCAGTAAACGAGGCCCAACTGTGGAACCCTACCCTTGATTACTCTAAATGACTGCCATGGATATCTCAAACCTTTCATGTCATTCTCTCTCATTGTAAAGTCCAAGGAAGTGCTCGACCATGCTATATGAATCCATGTTTTTATGAGACTTCATGTTCTCAGTAGATATCAATGATAACATAAAATATTGAACGTGGGCTGTATCGATCATATATTAATCATCGACCAAGAAATCCTCATCACTCTTCTCATTGGATAAAAAATTTGGTAAATATAACTCCAACACATAAGATATTAATTAATGATCTGGGATAATATAAAGGTGTCTAGGTAATTTCTGAATGTCACTACTATCGATGATGTTGTATTTATATAGGATTGATCGCAGTGATAGTGTTGTTGATGAGTATGTCATTATAAATAAAAAAATTATCATTAATTTTTTGATTAAATATTATGAGAAATTATAAATTAATTTTATTTTGTTTCCCACTATTTTATAACGTCCTATTGTCTCTCAGATTTGAACACTGAATATCTCGTTTCCCTGACATTCTAGTAAAAATGATCCATATCACCCTTCGTATAATACCAAATGTGTTGGTCATGATATTTGAAGGTATTTTGGTAGGAATTTCTTTAACCACTATTGTCCTGCAGCTCCATGATCTATAATGTGGACTCCCCAATCCCAAAATCCCGACTTTGGATATCCTTAACTGTTGCCTCCAATATTACAACATGTCTTGAAATGGATACTCTTATTGATGTAATATGGTTATGTAATAGTGTATCATATGATAAGTTTTTCTTGTATAAAATTATGTGTCCCAACAATGGTTGGTCAAACAAATTGTTTTATTGTGTTTTTCTCATAACAGAGTAATGGATGTCTTATTTTGACTTAATATTTTATTAGAGGGAATTTTATCATTTATGCATTAATTTAATTTTATTATTAACCGATTATTTTTAATATTAAGTGGAACATAATTATGTGATTAACCAACTCTATATAATATTTACATATAAGCCTGGTTTATTTTAGTTCCATCTATAATGCTTCTTTAATTCATTAATTATGTGATTGATACAACAAATCCATAATGAAAAACCATGAAACTGACAGAAATAAAATAACTAATTGGGCACGATCAAGATATTTTCTAATTGTTAATTTATATAGAAGTTGAAAAAATAACACTGAACTAGGTGTGAAACTCCTTAGACCATTTGGTTTCGTGTTTACAATGTTCCACATGTCCACCGATATATTTCTGAGGATTCGTCTTGTCTCGGCTCTAGAATGAACCGCCTCCACTAACATAGGAGTTCCATCCTTTACATATATTATTTTAACTCAACCACTGGTGATGGGTAAAAATGGTTTTTTACACTAAAGAAACCATGTTCATAGAGTCCCTACATGTTAATGAGGAGAGATGTCTTGTAGGACAATAATTAATTTAATAAATAAATTAAAAGGAAAACAATCACTTATAAAGGTCTTGGTCTAGCTCATGATCACCGACATACATGAAATGAGTTACAAAATAAATAAAACTTGTACTAAATTCATTAATCATCAATATTATATTAAATTATGTTTGAATTGTTAATGAATTATATTTTTTTTATCAATACATTTATCGTAATCTTTTTCCAAATTTCCTTTAGATTCTAATCGTTGTACACAAATGCACCTTCATGGTATGATGTTGAATACTCATTAGAATGAATCCAACATGTATTATATTCATACACTACATTTATCTTCTGACATATGGTACGTATTATTCTTCAATTCATTGTGTAAAAATCTATAGTAAGATTTATACAAGACAAGAAGTTCTGAACATTTCCCAATCATTAATGTTTTACAATTGTGTAATTTGGTACAGTACTCGACACATAGTTCTGACAAAATGGACTTCAATACATTCGTCATCTATATAGAATTACATTGGTAGGGAATAAGCTTGTGTGGAATACATCAAAAATATCATATTAAACAATGTTTATATTGGGATGCACGCCGGGTTGTCCCTACATTACTCATTTACCGGCTGGCTTAGCTAGGTATGCGATACATGGTTTTTCCCCATACCCGAAGATAATAGTTGTCATTTATAGTGGGAAAAAGGGTGTGTAATTAAGTTTATCTGTGCATATATCTACTATTCAACATGTAGTGAATAATAAACTCCACGACGTATAATAAATGCACATTGGTTGAGTAATTGTTTAATTACTATAGATTTGATGTACACAACAACACAACCTACAGTCTGAATTACACGACCAGTATGTTAGATAACATAGTGTGTATTTCTAAACACACTGTATGTACATTTTTGTCACTTGGGATGCATAATCGACACATCCTGATGAGTTCTCCAGTTTAATTTTAAATAAAAATCATTAGTTTCTCTGAAATATGTGAGTAATAAAATGAAGGAGAATAGATCTTGAAATCCAGATTACAAATACTATTATCCCTGAATTGAAAAAATAAATTATTAAATCATATTTCATCAGTGAGTTATTTAAATAATTATAATCTATATTGTATCCTACCTCTGATACCACTTCCAGGATCTATGTGCAGCGGAAGCACGATTGGAACAGTGCCCCACATTAGTTTTTACCATGATCAATGATTATTCAAGGATCAATATGATGATGAAATCCTATCTCCACGAAATAGAATCAAATATTTCGATAAATAATGAAGACTCCAAAAATATTTAGAGTGTATATTTTCAAATCATGTTTGTATTTAAATTAATAAATTTTATAAAGAAAAGAATTCCTAGATCATTGTTACATTCTTCATTTCTTATATTAATCATCTAAAATGACCCATCATTAATGTCTCATCTCCCCTATAATGATCCACAACAGATTCCCTCTATTGGTGATCCACACGTGCTCTAATGGCCCTCGAACGATAACACTCGTTCTATAGGATCTTGAATGGAGAAGCGAGTGTCTTGTGTATGTTTTTCAAGATCTATGATTCTTAGTTATTGAAGTGAATTCCTCATTCATGAGAGGTTCAAGAATAGGATTCGAGAGAGATATTTTTTAGCTCATCAATTATCTATTCACCATCCATGCAGATCGGTACATGGAACAATAGACATACATGTGTTTTTATCTTAATGGGGCTTCAGTTACAATATTATGTGTTATAAATTCAATAAAATAGATCAAAAAAAAAACTAGGAAAACCCATGATTTTAGTAATAATACTACATCATTATTTATTATGTGCAAACATGCTCAAAATAGAATTATAAAGAAAATTACACTTCAAAAAACAATATTATTATTATTATGATTTATCTGATGGAAACAAGATAAATAATTATTTATCATCTCAAAAATAATTATTTTACTTCTGGACTAGACATAACCACTTGAACTCCACATGTATTTATTGAAAAACTGAATAAATAAAAAAATCAATAATTCACTTACAAATAAATTTTATTTACAATCTAGTAAATAAATATTTATTAAATTTAAATTAATGTAAATATATATATAATACTGACAATACATTAAATAAATATTAATTTAATTTATGAAATCATTTTAACATGAAAAAATTATTAAATATCTTGAGTATAATATTTATTCCATTAATTAAATTCACGTCCAATTCATCTTAGACAACCAAAAAAACATAGTGTGTGACCCTCTAGGATTCATTCTCGTTGTCATTAGGTTATATTTCCTAAAGCCTGAGAGTACTATATAGCAATGAGTCAAGGTACTCAAGAGAAAGAACAAAATGTCATAACAACGACATACACATATGAATGATCATTGTGTAATATAATATCTATATCTCAATATATAATCAATAAGGTTTCATGATTGTGTCATCATACTTTGTGATTGATATATCATTCATTGACTACCAAAAAATCGTCATTACACAATGGACATGGAATTTCATGAAACAATTATATTTCAATAAAATTGATGAGATATCAACTTCCATAAATGGAAGGGATAAATCCTTCCTCAACTTATCCATTAATAACACACCACTTGTCACACACCCATCTTACCCTACTTACCTCGAACATAAAGAATTTTGATTTCTGTCATTAAATAATAGTGTGTGATTCGGGATACACATTAAAGATAATATTTTATTCTATGCACTATTACACATGCTCACAGATTTATATATCTATTGACACCAAATAATGATAAATTATTACTGGTGGGTATGTTCTCATAATCTCCCTTCTTGGAGATTACCATGTACAATATTCACAATATGAAGTCTCATCTTCTTACAAGTACTCACACCTAATGTTATGTATAATATTTTTCCCATCATAGTATTTAATCTAACCACAAAAGAATATTTAATATTATTTGTATAGAATTTTAAATTTCAAATCAAAGTGGAGAACATCCATGAACTTATAATTCCAATAAATAATATAGGATAGTAATAAAATATTTTCATGGTAAAACATTGAAAAACATTTAATAAGATACAAAATATTTATATACATTAAATATCCATGTAATCAATTTAAAAAATGATGGTTCAATGACACCATATCTAACAGGAAACAATATTTGAATAGCAGAAGTAGTAATGTAAACAGTATCATAAGGAATATAGAGAAAATAAGGACGACAACTAAATCAACAGGAATAACTGATGATGAATGTAATGTCACTATAATGCTGGAAAACATGGAAATAATAAAACATTAATAACATGAGATGAAGAAGTATAAAATGAAATAAAAATATTGTCCCATGAATATCGATCTATAGATCGGTGATCTGTTAACAAGATCTTTCCTATAAAACTATAAATCATGTGTTTGATGCATGTCACTTCCCTTTCTCCAAACCTGGATACATATGGTCTTCCCAAGTACCAATTGAACATAGATATGTTTTAAGATAAATATCATTAGGCCAACACTAATGGATTTAATACCATCCTTTCCAGGAAATATCAATATAAAAATTTACAAACATGCCTATATATTTTAAATTAGTATATTAATGTAAATACCTAAGTACCTACATTATCTCATTTTTAGTGTGTGAACATGTAACATGTTTGTTAATTAATTAACTTCATGTTTATAGATAATTCATGTGATAATAATTGTGATGGTTATATCATGTAACAAGGAAAAATTTAATTATATTTACTAATGAAGTATTCAAGGTAATAACTAAGGAAATGTAAACCTCAAGGGTCTCCAATATAGTAACAATTATAGGATAGGATTTTAAATATTGTTCCAAGGTAAGGACCAAGGAAACGTAGACATCAAGGGTCACCAACATCAAAATAACTATATCATGGTATTTTATTAGATGTTATAAGGTAATTATATGGAAAAATAGTACTAATGAGTGTCAAACTGTATAAGAATTGTATCATAAAAATTTTTATATGATGTACCAAGGTAACAAACAATGAAACTTACACCACAAGGGTTGCCAACACAGTAATAATTGTATCCTGGCATTTTATAAGAAGTTACTAGGTAATAACCATGTAAATATATAACTCAAGTGTCATCAACTGTAACATCCCAAGTAAGTAATGAATAATAATAAATTCTTTTCTATGTTTATATAGGAATTATATTGTGTTTTAGTGGATTAAAATGAGAATAAATCCAATCTTAAGCATGGAATAGACTAATATTTTTAAGAGATTGTTTTACCGCCTTTTGATGGTGAACCAATTTTAAATCTATATTTTGAAAATTTTATAAGATCTTTTTGTCAAAATAAACTTATTCTTTATGATTGAGACAATGAAATTTACCTTGGGAAATTTTTTTTTATTATTCTGACCATGTTAATTTTTTAATGAATAGTGAAAAATACTACATTTTACATCAAAACTGTTTTTTCATCTAATTTAATTATTTGGTTATATTATATTTTTAATTGGTCTTAATGTGTAATTAGAATTTATTTTTACCATATAATCCAATGGTGGTCATTATAATTAATTTCACTTTGGAATTGGGCATAAACCAATGCCAAACTTTTCATAGATATTGTTTAAAAAAACCCAATATTTGATTTGAAAATGGGAATTATTTTTAAATTAATTATTGCAATGACTATGTTTGTAATTTGGTTAAATGGATTCCATATTTATAATCATATGGTCCAAATTATATAATTAAGACTCTTGCGTTTATGGACATAATGAATAGTAATGATAGTAATTATCATTAATTATCTTGATTAATTAGGAATCAGGTTGTTAAGGACAATAAAATATTATCATAATAATAAAAAATGACCCAAAATGTGTCCTAATGCTACGGGTTATGGCATGGCCAACCATGGAATGCCATTTTCCAAACTTAGGGACCCCATGGAATCAACTTTGGGTGAATGTGACACTTTATCCTTTTAATTTTAAATAAAGGAGAATATCACTAATGAATGTATCACCTGAGTAAAACATTTTTAATTTTGTCTGAATAAATGATATCTTGGACTATAAATAGAAATTGGGAAGATAAAACTATTTTCCGAATCATTGTATTTTTTTACAATTTTTAGACATTAAATAAATTAAATTATTTATGACATCATGATGATGCAGTGATTACTTCATTAATTAACGATTTAAATAAAATGAAAAGATAATATGAAATCTAAGACTTAAAATTGTCCATGACCTATTTTATGAGTATATGTATATCCCTTATCACCTTATCCTAAATATATATATATATATATCAATGTGGGACCTTTTACATCCGAAACGCTTTTTAAAATAATGTATCATTTCTTAACTTTCCAAGAGTGCCCCTCCTCTCCTCTTATAAAAAGCCTCCACCTCTACCTCCTTACCCACACTTCCCATGCATTTGGCTTGGCCAAGACCTGCTCATTTTATCTCTCCACATCCATCTCTTCATCCTATAAGCCATACCATAGGCATAACGCTCTTCAAGAAACCATTTTGGTTCGAACCAAGATGAGTTACCCGATTTAAAGGTAAAGTCTCCTCTAATGTTCTTCAATTTTATTTTGCTTCTCCAAACCCCTAAACTCTTTTTATTAATTTATTTTGTAAAAAAACATTATCTTCAATATAATTGGATGTTTTATAAGATGGATTCGTTCTACACTTACACACACCTTTATCTAATGGTTAAAGAGCATACTATTTCCATGGATGGGGAATTTCTGCCTCACGAAACGATGATTGTTCAACATTCTTCTAGAACCTTAAAAGGTGGCCATTACGAAGACACTATATTTATATATGATATATAATATGTATTTATTTTCCTTAAGCTTTTTTATTTTTCATTTTTTGCATACCTTTATGGTTTCCATTATGGGTAAATGTTATATCTTCATTTTAGGAAGTGCGGACTACAGCCCCCTCAAGGTGATTTGATTCGTTAATGCCATATGAGGGATGTATCAAATATGTAGATAATGATATTATATATGATATTATATTGTAACTATAACATACCTTTATATCATTATTATTCCATTCCATAAAATACGAAATATAAATGAAAGTAGCGTTCATGCGTACGTACAGCTTATCATCTACATGAACGGTGCATTTCATTTCATAACTCTAAATGTTATTTAAAATTATAAATTCATTTATATAATGTATATATATGATATATATGATATCTACATCATGAATATAACTCTGGATATAATGGATACCATAACAACTTGTAATTATAAAGAATTTATTTTTGACTCAAGTACCAATGATCGTTAAAATGACAATTATTAACATAAATAATTACAGTGTTAATGACATGGTAATAAGTGTTATAAAAGGAATAATGAATTTTAAAACGGTTCTTAAGCAAGTAGAAATTCACTCAAATTTATTATTCTGGAGATTAAAGAATGATCGAGTCAAGTCGGATATGAGGTAAGGGACTTCATCTCAATCTCCTTTCATTGAGGCATATTGTGTACTATACACAAATTTCTTTTATATGGTGGATAAAATACTTTGAGTTTTATGTCTAGATAATAGGAATCATTTTTTATACAATGTGATTTACTAAACGACAAAAGAAATGATTTTTGTTGTACGTATGTGGTGACAACGACTTCTTTGCCGCAATGACCATTATTTGAGTTTCGGCTTCCTCTACAATCCATAACCTTTTTAAAGAAATGAAAATTAAATACCATGTTTTACTTTTCTTTTATTTTGGAATTGAACTTTTTTTTTCATAATGTTTTTATATCAATGTGTTGTATTGATATCTTGTGATTGAAAAGTGGAAATGTTATTTTTCTTTCATGCATGTTTTATGTGTTATGATTATGTTACGGTTCATAGGAATCGTTATGAAGATGGGCTATTTCGTGATAAATTAAGGGTGGGTGAGCCCGATATATCTTTCCAATGCGAAGGTGTTAAATGTTAAGGTTTCTCCGAAAAGATTTAGGGAATATATTGTGATGGGTATTATAAACATAACCATGAGGGTTACTCCCTACATAACAATGTTATGAATGCCTCCAGATACCTTTATGTCTTATGATTTCTTTGATTTATTCATGATTTGATGAGGTATGTTAAAATGATTATGTTTTATGAGTAATTCATGATTTCATACATGGAATAATGTTTTCATTTTGTAATTTTATATCCCATACTGAGAATTTTATTCTCATCCCATGTTTTTGAAATTTTTTTCACAGGTCAAGGGAATGGTACATTATGTGATGATAGGATCAAAGATGTGTCATGAAAGAATCAATGTTTTTTTAAATATGTTTCTATTCATGGGAAAAAATGAATACTATCTTTAATGTAACCACTTTGTTTAAATGTGGAATGTAATAAATGATTTATGATCTAATTCTCTAAAACACTAAACCTAAAAAGATCCTCAATGTGTAATCTTGTAATAACTCAAGATTAAGTAATGTTTAATGTTATGGCCTTATATTTGGTATTAGAGGTCGGTTTAGATAAATTTAAGATTTATAATTATATTAAATGATTATCCAAATATAATTTTTTATGGTCAAAATGAAATGATATAGCATTTGAAGATTACCATGATCCTTCATCTAAGACATGTTTGTTGAGAATTGTTTTCCCCAAAGGAAATAGGTAAACAGAGCTAGGAAGGCACACGAAAGGATATTACCTTCCGAATCAGCATCCTGAGATGGTCGGAATTGGAACTGAACAATTTGTTTCAGTGATGGAGCAGTTGACTCAAGTGATAAATGGTTGTGGTATCCATCCACGAGATTAGCCAGATCTACCATATAGGAACATGTCAATGATGGACCATTTCATGGGGAAAAATCCCCCATCATTCAGAGGATCATCTGACCATGTCCTAGCTGAAGGGTGTATTAAAGCACTAGAGAAGATTTTTTATGTCATGGGTTGTTCAGAAAATCAAAAGGTTAGTATTTCTATTTACCATTTGGAGGGTGAAGCAGATCAGAGGTGTTCGATGGTTAAAAATATCAGGGACGCTGATGAGATTGATTCTCTCGACTGGGATGAATTCAAAGGTATGTTTCTTAAGAAGTATTTTCCTAAGGCTTTTTAACTTATGATGGAAAAAAGAATTCATGGAATTGAGGCAAGATGATGACACAGGGGCTTCTTATAAAGATAGGTTCACTGAATTGGCAAGGTATGCTCCAATTTTCATCCGAGACCTTGATAGTAAAATCAATCATTTTTACTCAGGATTAAAGCCAAAATATCGAAGGGCTTTAGCTTCGTGAGAGATCAAGAGTCATGAATATCTTGTTCAATGTGCTGAGAAGGTGTAAATGGAGTTTACCGATGATCAAGTGTTCTATAACAACAAGCAGAAGAAGAGACTGAGGTGGCAGGATAAAGGAAAGAATTATTCAAAATGGTCTGACGGTAAGAAAACTACGTTTCATGTTTGTGATAAATGTGGTAAAAGGCATGCTGGGGAATGACTTATGAATTTTGGAATGTGCTACCGATGTGATTATATGGGACATAAGACTCGTGATTGAACAGAAAAAGATCAGGGTGATGGTAATACCAAATTTGATTTATAGTTAGTGAAATGTTTCAAGTGCAATGAGATGGGTCACTATGAAAATGAGTGTCCGACAAAGAGCTCGAGTGATGGGATGCAGTTAGACTACAAGAGGAAAGGGATGTTCAAATCCTTTGAAACTACTTCTGCAGATGTTGGACCATAAAATGAAGTGGTATCAGGTCCATTGATTGTTTTTTCAGATTATGCTAGTGTGTTGTTTGATTCGGGGTCTAAACATTCTTTCATCTCTGAAAACTTTTCTAGTAAAATGGGAATACCATCTCCAGAAATGACTCCTGAACATGTGGTAAAACCACCTGGGGGAAATGTTGAGGCAAAAAGAATTTATAAGAATATCCATATCCTTATCCGTGGAAAGGACCTACTTGAAAACCTTATTGTTTTACCTCTAGTAGAGTTTGATGTTATCCTGTGTATGGTTTGGCTATCTATTTTTCATTCTAAGATTGACTGTAGAGCAAAAGATGATTCTTTTCAGAAAGACTTTCAGTTTGTGCACAATAATTAACCCTTACTGTTGATAACATATCAAGAGGCTGGGAATCTTGTTATAGATGGGAATGAATTTTACCTTGCACATTTTGTTGAAAACAAGGGAACTGTTTAGATTAATGATATGCCAGTGGTAAATGATTATCGTGATGTTTTTCCTGATGAGTTTCCTGGACTAATACCAGATCGGGAAGTAGAATTTACTCTTTACATAGTTGCCAATGATAAGACAATTTCAAAACCCTCTTATCAAATGGCTCAAATTGAACTTTTAGAGTTGGAGGAGGAATTGGAAGATTTATTAGATATATGGTTCATTCGAACTAGCACATCACCATGGGGTGCCCTTGTTTTATTTGTTAGAAAGAACGATGGTTCAATGAGACTTTTCATTGATTACAGATACATCAATAACATCACTGTTAAGAATAAATATCCTTTGCCTCATATCAATGATTTGTTTGATCAGCTCTAGGGAGCTTAGTTTTTTTTTTCAAATATTGACCTGAGATCGGGGTACCATCAGTTGAAGGTAAATGAATCTGATATTCTGAAGGTCGTTTTCCACACACGATATGGCCAGCATGAATTTTTATTTATGCCTTTTAGGATAACTAATGAACCATTTATATTCACGGACCTAATGAATATAATTTTCCATGAGTTCTTGGATTAGTCTGTGGTTCTTTTCATTGATGATCTTCTGGTGTTCTCTAAAAGTAAAGATTAGAATGAAAGGCATTTATGGGTTATTATTCAATCCTTAAAATATATGAAATTGTATGGGAAATTCAACAAGTGTGAATTTTGGTTGCAACAAATTTCTTTCCATGGTCACATTGTTTCTAAAGAAATGATAACTGTTGATCATGCAAAAACAAAAGTTTTTGAAGAATGTCCAAGACCCACAAATGTAACGGATATTCGTAGCTTCCATGGCTTGGCAGGCTATTACCGATGGTTGGATGGAAATTTTTCATAGTTATCTAGTCCAATGACTAAGCTATCTCGGAAGGGTGTTAAGTTTATCTGGACAAAAGAATGTGATGACTGTTTTCAGGAATTGAAAATATAATTGGTGAATTCTCCAGTTTAGGGACTATCTTCCAGGAATGGTGAGTTTTTTATCTACAGTGATTCTTCATTGAAAAGAAATGGATTCATCCTAATGCATAATGATCAGGTAATTGCTTATGCATCATGACAGTTGAAATCAAATGAGGTAAATTACCCTACACATTATTTGGAATTAGCTGTTGTTGTTTTCACTCTAAAAATTTGGAGGCATCCTTTATATGGATGAAAATTTGAAATATATACCGATCACAAAGGTTTAAAGAATATATTCACATATAATGAATTGAACTTGAGACAGAGGAGATGGCTGGAATTAATCAAGGATTATGATTGTAAAATTCATTACGACCCAAGAAGATAAAATAAAGTGGTTGATGCTTTGATTCGAAAATATAATGCTTCATTTACTATGTTGCATTTGGAACATGATCCTTTGGTTAAGGATTTGATGAAATTTGGCATAGAATATGTTGGTGTAGGATGTTCTTCTGTTTTGTTTCAGTTATCAGTGAAATCTTTACTATCAGTCAGAATTAAGCAAGCACAGAAGCAAGACAACGAGTTGCAGAAAAAGGTAGAGCTGGTTCGGAAGGTTAAGTTGCCTGAATTAAACATTGGTAATGATGTTGTTTTCAAATTTGGGAAGAGATTGTGTGTGTCGTGTGATTAATAGTTGAAGAGAGAGTTATTATTTGAAGCTCAAAGTTCTCTGTTTTCAGTCCATCCAGGCGGTACTAAGATGTATAAAGATCATCGGAAGTGTTACTGGAGGTATGGAATGAAAAGAGACATTGCTGATTTTACTATGAAGTGTTTGACTTGTCAACAGGTTAAAGCAGATCAGGAGTTACCGAAAGGGATGCTTTCAGCCTTTACCAGTACCAAAGTGGAAATGGGAGAATATATCAATGGACTTCGTTGTGGGATTGCCGAAGAAACCTCGAGGTAATAATTCAATCTGGGATATTGTTGATCTATTGACTAAATCTACTCATTTCCTGGCTATACGAGATACTTTTTCACAAGATCAAATTTCCCATTTTTATCTTAATAAGATAGTCAGGTTACGTGGAGTTCCTCACTCCATTTACTATTCATCATTTAGATGGGCCAACCCTAACTTCTTATCCATTATACATTCAATGAACCATTTTTATAGCTATACCCATCCATATAGATACATTCCATTTAATCCATGATATCAAAATAGTTATGGTGTCAAAAGATATCAATATACAAAGAGGTAATATATCTTTTATGAATGATATTCAAGCTATCGAGGTATGAATTTGATTCTGCTATCAAGTAACGCAGAAGAACACACCCCTTGAGTTGTTTAAACAATAATAAATTGTTTAAAAATCAAAAGGCACACCCCATTGGTGATCATTAAACATGAAATGGGTTTCATATAACCTCAATGGGACCTACGAGAATCATCACTAGGTCTTACTACAATTACTATATGGTACTTGCTCAAAAACAAGAGCTAGTCAAAATGTCTGACGGATATCGCAATGGAAGAATGCCAAAAAACACCAAGAAAATCCCAAATAATATATAGACAACCTACCTCACAATGATAGTATATATCCCATCTAGTATCAAGTCCTTATTTATCCAAATTTGATGGAAATTTGAAGAACGAAAATGGAATGAATATTAGGTCATATGAGCCATAATCAAAATAGTGCTTTCATATTTCCCAAGAAACTAGATTTTCTAAAAATGAATCAATAAATTATCATTGAAGATATGATGAGGCTATTAGTGATAAAAAAGGATATCATACCATGATTACTGATCAAATTCTATCTTAGGCACCAAAGGGAGATCTACTAAGTGGCTGTTATTCATAGTGGAGAAATCCCAAATGGGATTTAGAAGGGAAATTGGATTTTAATTAAATATTAAAAAAACCAACACAGCAGGGTCACATGGTTTACCCACATGGTTTCCCAAACCCTCCAAACACCTTGTGCATTGTTTTCCTAGAAGGGGAACATCACATGGTTACCCACAATGATTTGAATAATCATGAAATTATCATGGGGAAATGTTATTTTAAAAGGATTCACTTATCTAACGTCATTCATAGTTTACACTTACCGGTCATAGACCATTTAAAAACTGCACACCATGTTATTTTCAGCCCAAAACCTAGTTATTTCCTCCGAACAAGCCCCAAACACCTCAAAAAAACCCATGATCTATTTAATAATTCATATAAGGACACAAAAATGCATTACAACCAAAAATAAAAGGATCCACGCCATGTAAAATAATAGGTGTTCATAAAATCATAAACCATTATAGAAATTCATCAATAAATTTTCTCTAAAGGGTGGTCATGTTTCATTTGAGAACAACTCTAGCTACTGACACGTGCAATGGCCTTCCTCCCAATTTATCATCCTATAAATTTCCATACTACCATATCACCCATACTAGAGGAACTGATCAACCACATTGAACATTATTTCTCCTATCTATTATATTAGTTAGAAGCTCCTCAAAGGATACATCAGCCTAGATCTAAATCTCATCCGGATAAAAAATGTGTTATGGATCTGAGAGATAGCGGTGCAGTTGAGATACATGGAATATATCATGAATGGATAGATACATCTGATGTAACTGCAACAGATATGAAACTAAGCCGACTCTCTCCAAAATCACAAATGGCCCAACAAATCTCGTTGAAAGGTTACCCTATTCCATGATCTACTTGTGTCCATCCTCAATGAAACTTGTATGAAAACCCAATACCTCACAACAAACATTAGAAGATGTATTCTATTATTAGTGTATGTTTTATGACTAGAATGTATTGTATCAATCTACTTCTGAATCAACTAGACCTACTCCATAGTCTCCTGCACAAGGCACAGTCTATGTAAAGATGCCTCTTTTATATTTAGCCAGCATTGGAAAAAATGGCATGGAAAACTATATATGTTCTTGTAAGGTTCTATATGTATTTTTTCTTGATAATTATTATAGTAGGATAATTGATGCAAAAGAATGTGGTTTAACCATGATCCCCCAAAATATCAGAATCATGCTCACAACATGTCCTCTTGCACCGATATCTCACTCTCTTAATGGCCATTAAAATGAGGGTGCTATGTTGTTCTTGAAATCGACAATATACCTAGAACCATCTAAAACAACTTCCATAAACCAGTCATAAATCAGGAATCCCTATCTGAAACGATAGTGTGTAGGACCCTGTTAATTCTAACCACCTATCAGATGTATAACATTTCAAGATAATCAACACTAAAGGTCTCCTTGATTGGCATGAAAAATGGGATCTTTGTAAACAAAGTAATGACAACCCTCACAACATCATTACATTGAATAAACCTAGTAAAACCTATCATGAAGTCCATCATGAAATAATCAAATTTACACTCAAGGAATGGTAACTGCTGTAAAATCCAAGTTGGCCAGTGGTGTTCCTCCTTCACCTAGTGATATGTTCAACACTATGTAACAAAACCAGCTACTTTACAGTTCATTCTTAGCCACAAGTAATCATGTAACTAGTCATGGTACAAGTTGGTGACTCTAGGGTTAACAAACCATGTAGAAAAAGGAAACACCCACATAAACTCCCCACATATATCCATTGGAACCCAGTCAATTCCATGGAAATGTAAGATATCATCATTGCCTACCATTCAACCAGGAGGAGGGTCCTCACATGAAACACCTTCCCATAATAATAGTCCTTATAATTCATATAGTTTCCCCATACTAACTATGTACAGTATGGCCGAGGTAGTAGCTGATGATTAATGAAATTTATTCCACTATTTATTGTTCACCTCGAGATGCATCTCAGAAAACAACCATATAAGCTTCAACTCCCTACTAGACTGAAGCATTTCCTTTATATGATTCCTCATGATCAGTGCATTAGATATTGTGTAGCCTTTTCTACACATGTTAGAAACCTCTATGTCAAAGGAATGTAGGTACTCCACCGTCTGTCACTGCCTCAAATTCAGATCCAGCTATGTAAAGATATACATGATGCAATTTTGTTAAGGGAACACCACAAAACTCTATCCCTATAAATAGTGCCACTAATAGTGCAACACAAGAACAACTACATCTAAATCGAGATTGTTCGAAGTGTAGTTCTTTTCACTGGGACTCAACTACAATGATCCATATTCCATGACATGATATCCCTATATAATCACATCCACCAACTCAACACCTGTAGAATCATTGTAAACATGGTAGATCTTGCACTAATCTAGAACTATAAAGATCAGTGTTGTTTTTATCCATCATTTCATCTCTTATAAGGCTATCTCACAAGATTCATACAACAAAAACTTTACACCCTTCTTAGTCAATCCCATCAACGATGCTGGTTATAGTTAGAAATCCTTTTATAAAATTCCTATATTAGAAAGATATCCTAATAAACATCATAGTTCATAAAAATTCTTGGGTTGTTCCCATGAATCCATTCCTCTCACCATCTCTAGGACCACTAACAATCCTGTCTCTGAGATTATGTAACCTAAGAAGTGAATATGATCATTCCAATTGTGTCACTATGTGATATTTGAATATAACTTATTCTCTCTGTGTGTATTTAATATGATCTCAATATCTATGTCTTGCTCATGTAAATTGTGAGAATACACCAATAAATCTCCCAAGAAACCCACATCAGAAGAATCCATGTAGGATTGTAAATTCATTTTAATAATTCCATAAAAACTGCAAATGCATTAGTGAGTCCAAATGGAATAACCAAAGACATATATAATCCATACCTTCAATGAATTGCAATATGTGGTATGCATGTAGGTCGAACATTCATATGGTGATATATTGAAATGATGTAGATCTTCTAGAAAAATTAACATCCTAGAAGTTGATCAAATAGGCCATCTGTCCATCGGAAATGATATATATTTTAACTGTCATCTAGTTCAATTTATGATAGTCCTGGTATATCCATTGAATTATGACTTCCTTTTTTTTCAAAAAGATTGTTTAACCCCAATGAGATGTATTGAGTCCCAAAAAACCATTCACTTCCTAAGCCACTAGTTACCTCTTGGTATCCTAAAACACTATCATAGGCATCTTGTATGGTGGAATAAATTTCACCATAGCTCCTAGAACTAGCTCAATAGGGAACTCATCCTACCTATAAAAATGTATACAAAAATATTTCATTGGGAAATACATACCTGGAGCGCTCTACCACTGGGGGAAATCCAACTAGAATCACTCCTCAATCATCCAAAAATAAACAAGAAATCTAGTCTATAATCATTCCCTACCCAGTATAGTTAGATCCATCTCTAATCAGCTAGACAAACCATTCACCCTTGTTAATGAACACTACACCATCTAGTGCTGTGAATGTATCCCTTCAAAAATATGATTCCACGTACTCTTGAGAAGCCACGAGCTAGTACAATCAAATAATGACATAAAAGATGTCATCTTTAGGACATATAGATTCCAGATGAAGTGGAAACCACTAGTAATAAAGGGAAAATACATACTCTAACGTATATCACCGATTGTTACCAAAAATGGTGGGTATAGTGTCCAAACACCCTTACAAATAAAAACCACAAGCCCAAGTATTTTCACCCATCGTACAGAGATAATACTATGAGAAGAACCGATAAAAAATAGGAGATATAATAATATATGTTTCTAAGATCGTATCTCTCACTATAGATAGTCTAGGATCCTACTCCAATTGGGTCTATTTTACTACATATGTCTTGAATGTACCATGGTCCCATGACCCTATGTGGCTTCTCTAAGATGATCAGTCCTACTATATCTGAGATCCATGTGTCTGTCCACCATTACCATGACCACAACTACCGTTGTCTGACTAGACAACACTACCCCATCTCCCAAACTAATGTGGTGCTGAAGAACCTTCTCCTGAACCAAATTACGGTGTTGACCCCTTCCACTCATGCCTAGATGTAAGGTCATGTAAATCTGATGCTTGTGTCACATAATGAAGAAATCATAGTACTCAACAAGGATATGAGCATACTGATTTTTCACATGGCCAATCCTACAACATTGATGTAAATACACCATGATACTTGCACCCCCACCCTGACAAGAAATCATGTCACAAGAATCCTCAAAATGGTGATTATTACATGAAGAAAAAGATCCACTATGGTGAGAAACAACACCTCCATGTTCTATTCCCCAGTATTTTATCATGTAATTCTCTATAATTGGAACCTGAATCTAAAACTAATTAAGATAAGGTAGCACGAACACATATAAATATTATCTGATAGCATGTCTGGGATCATCTTAAATGCACATTTCCCTAGAAATGTCAACAGTAAGATACATCGATGAAAAAAGAAACTGCTCTAAAATGGATGTTTATTATTCCATAACTGCCATCACACCCTACACCAAATACAAGAACCCACTAGGCTGATCTAGTAATATATTAGCATGGTAAAAGTAGCCATATACATAGTTTTTAAAATCATACCAACCCATATATCACATCCCATAGGCCTGGTTCAAAACATCGCACCAATTATTTTCTGCTCAATGTAACATGTATGTCGCGAGCATAACCATCCACTTTGGAGGAATCTGTAGATGCTGAAAAATTTCTAATGTGGTATCTAGCCATTTCTCCATAGCTTTTCGTCTACAATCCCCTAAAAATGTAGGTGGATGATGAAGTTTTTACATTTTTTATCTGAACCATAGTCAAGGATGGTGGCGGTGCTACCTAGTATGTCTACATATAGTGAATGAAATCATCATCAAACTATGCCACAACACATATGTCTGGAACCACCACAGGTATCACAGCTAGCTCTATCAGAGGATGTATTAGTGGCTCATGGCCCAATGTCTCAGATGTATGTCACCACATCCATCAAGGAATACCTCTAGAATTCATCACCGTTGCATCTCTCAACATTTCCAAACACACACCTCAAGAAAGATAAACACCAACGCACAAATCTCAAAAGCGTAGGATAGGTCAAAATCCTCGTAGAAATCATGTAAAACCGAGAGCATTCTCCTCAAGACATGACTGTATAAGGAGCAACCAACAAACCAATAGAAATTATCATTCATTCCCACTTAAAATGATGGTATATTTCATGTCTCTATTCACCATTCCAGATCCATTCGAGTTAAAATTTATTTTAAAAAGAAGATCTAATAAGGGTATACGTATTTCTGAATCCATGAGGGTCCATAACACCTCATGAACCCCAAACATGGTTCCCATTCAAACCATACATGTAATATGTTTATTATTCATTTACACTCCATTAGTGTGTCATTTCCAAATTTCCTAAGCGCCCATACACCTTATTGATAGAATGGTGCTGTGACATCTTTATCTACCGCACACAACTAATACAAAAATATAAAAACTATCAAATAAACTATCAAAACAACATGTAATATCTAATACATCCTGGATGGCATTCCAAATGCTTGGAATGTGATTATATCAACTATCTAAATGAATAATGAGATATAAAACCCTCATTATTATCTGGTTTCAACAAAAATTGATCCCTGAATTACATCAATAATAATAGCATAAATAAAGAGTGTCACACAAGAGTAGAATCAAATCTATTGTAATAATCAGAAACTAGGAAATCTAAACATAAATCAATGTAATTTGGATTTTACCTGTACATGGGGTAGATACTCTCGAGAACTATTTAGGACAATACTCAATTTCATTCCTTTCCCTATCTAATTTTACAAATAATAAATCAATCTAGATGAAAACTTTTGATATTGCATTCTAATTTCCATGACCTAGATGCAACTCGAAATGATTCCCCTAATAATGTTGGTATCATGGCCTCAAACTCATCTCCCAAAACTCCAGAGGCTGCAAACAACGAGTGGGGCCCAATTTGAGTAATTGTGGAGACTACGCACTCAATACTAGAGTTACAAAATAGAATTCAAGTACATATACAAGAGTATAAGTGAAATCAACAACAAAAAATTGAAATTAAGTGAGGACATAAATGTATATCAATAACAAGATGTCTCCCATATAAAAAAATTATGTAGATGGAATATATATCTTGAATTCATCCAAACAGGTACATGGAAATATTGTATAGCACATTTATCCAAAAAAGAACAAATTATTAAAAAGGTTTCCCAACATCACAAGCCCCCACATAGTCCTACCCTCCACTACTCCAAATCCACAGCAACAACATGTACCAGGGGTGCTTACCACTATCATCAATTGCATCAATATAATCAGTTTGGTTCCTCACAATGTCCCAAACAACATGTAAGATAAAAATACTAGTAGGAAACCACCAAAGGCTATATCGTTCAAAAATATATCTAAAAAAGTGCTAGGATGTTTAAACTACTATTAAGTATGTGCATATTCCAATGTCATAAGTCCAATTCCATATGTAAAACCAAAAAACCCACATGGATACCTACAAAAGAGAATTATCTCCTATAATGTACGATATAACATAATAAAGAAAAATTTAATATGGCCACACCATAAATCCATCATTATCATGAAACCCACAACCATTCTGTATAGAGGAGTCATGTATCCCATGGCCACACTATATAGTGAATTCAACTATCTTATGACCACACTGTATAACGAATGATTCATCACACAACCACACTGTATAGTGAAGTATCAGACCTTGGGGTCCAGATATAGTGTGTCATATACCTAGACACTCATTTAAAATATTGTATCTAATGAGGGCCGGATCAATGAAGCATGTCCAATGATTCTCATTAAGTCCAATGGAAATCCCAAGTGGAATCAGATTTCTGAATTAGTGGGGTTCTAAGGAGCTTTGCATTTTCATGTATTATATGATCCCATGTAAGCTAGATCTAAGGGGTAGCATGACCAGAGGCATTTCATGGAATGAAGACCCAAGGGGTAGAGTGAACCCATGGTGTCTACTCCCATGTTCCAAAACATTCATCCAATTCATACAATTTAATCTATTTAAACCATGTGACTATACCCACTAACATAAACAAGCACAACTATGTGATTACCCACTCAGGTATACTATTTACCATTCACCATTTATATGGGCCTTCCATCCGATATTATCCATTTAACATTCTATTAACCATTTTATATATGTAAACCTAACAATATGAACACATGTAATTTAATCCATGATATCAAAATAGTTATGGTTTCACAAGATATCAATATGAATGGATGAAATACATCTCATAATAATGTTACCCAGCTATGAAGGCATTAACATGCTTCATATAACTAGGAAATCATAAGAACACACCCCTTGGGTGGTTTAAACCGGCATAAATAGGTTAAGACAAGAAGTAACACACCATGGGTGACCTTGGAATGAGCTATGAGATCCATATCACGTAAATGGAATGTATGGTCATGATTACTAGGCCTTGATACAAAAAATAAAAGCAAATCTCTCAAAACAGGAAACCATATTTGAATTTATTATGGATCGTTTAAGGACCAAATTCCTAAAAAAAGTAAGAGAATGTATTTACCATCTACCTTTCCATGGTTGTAGAAAACTTGTCTCATATCACGTCTTAACACATCTTTGATTCGAATAAATTTGATGAATGGATGAAGAACAGAATATTACGGAATATGGTCCTATATTAAAATATCATAGTGGTTGTACTAATGAATAAATAATGGGTGAAAAGGAATCGAGGGATTACAGTTGCGAATCCGATGAGACGATCGTCGATCCAAACAGAGATCAGATAGATAGTTGGGAACAAAGACTGTGGTAGTCACCAATGAGATAACTACAGAGGGATGATGTTCAAAAAATGATAATCCCAAATTTGGTTTAAGATGAAATTTTGTTTTAAATTAAAAAAATTTAAAAAACAAACATAGAATGTCTGCATAGTTAACACACAAGATTTCCCAAAATCTGCAAAAACAGTGCACACCGCCCTTCATATAAGGGTCACTTCGCACAACTACCCAACATAGTTTGACTAACTGTGAGTGAATCATGTGAATGCTTTCTAAAAACAACTACACTTTTCGGACCTATCACATAGTTTATACTAACTCTGTGCATGCCCTGCGCAAACCATGTACCAAGTCATTTTCATCACAAAACATGTTTCCAGCCTTCGAACAATTATAAAACACCTCAGAAGCACATGTTATCAAGTAAATCATTCATATATGAGAATAAAAAGGAATTAAAATAAAAATTATGTAATATACAACCCGTACGAAAACATGGGTCAGTAAATTATCCTACACATATATAATGAATGAATTAATTTTATTATATCATTATAAATTTAAATAAAAGACATAATCATTTGGGTTTCAGGTTGATTAATTATATACCAAGTAATACAAACAAACTAGAACAAATGATCCATGGGTTTTTTGTAGGAAAATTATGATCAATGTCATGTAATAATATATTTCAATGTTGAGGTTCACCATACATACTCTTCTAATAGAGTACATTCATCACTTCTCAATTCAAAACCGTAATGTACATTTATGAAATGAACCAATTACAATTTGTTCAATATTCATCCATGCAATATAATCATTCCATTTATACATTTCCAACTAAAGTTATTTCAATTAAAATAGATCATTCCATCACACCACTGTTTAACCAATTTTTTATTTAAAAAATCATTGTCTTCCACTGTGTTATTGTTCCTTATTTTTAATTTTTATGTTCTAAAATATTTTCATGGAATTATTTTTTTCATAATTATATCAGATGAGTTATTCATTTTCTCAGCGATCTATCTCATCACCCAAGAATATATTTATTATAACATTTGTAAATTTTATATTATGTTCTCTAAAAACATTCCCATTTTCAATATTTTTTATAATTTTACCAACAATCTATTGGAATGCATCACTAGACAAAAAATAAGAAAATATTATTACAATGTATTGAATTTCACATATTTTGGTTTCAATGATATGTTTTTACTCTTTAATATGATATTTCCATTTCGGTATAAATAGTTTTTCTTCTCTATTATTGTTCACTCTTCTATTGAATTGTTTAATATCAGTCATGAAAATATCATTCTAAATACATTTTTTTATTATCATTTTTTAAAGAATTTATAATTTAAACATAAATATCTTTTTTGTGAGTTGTGTATTTGATATATATATATATATATATATATTATGATTTAGACACATTTTACAAGATAACATGATATATTCCATAACCTAAAATATATTATTCAACATTAAAATATTCAATTTAACAAAGTACATATTATTTTTCCTATTATAAATTTAAATTAAATAAAAAATAATATGATATCCACCATGTTATTTGATGAATAAATAATTGTAAAATTATATAGATATTTTCAGATCAAAATTATATTTACCTCATGTTCTTATATATTCATAAGTACTCTTATCATAAATACATATGCTTTTATAGGGATCAATTATTAATTGATCAATACATTTATGTTAGGATATTGATCTGTAATGAAATATATATATCATCTGTTTCGTCATGTCAAAAAGGAATAATATGCAATTGATGTCCATTTATAGTATGAATTTCAAAAAAATTCATTTTTGTGTTTAGCGCGGCTTCATTAAAATTGTAATGATATGCGATGTTCATTAAAAATTACATGTTTTATTGATTGGTGTCATTTATCCTTTGGAAATTTATAATAGAATCAAATATGTTTCATAGGGTTCCAGAATATTTTTCTATATTATAGAATATTTTTATCCATCCAATGGCTCTACGAACTTAATTTGTATTGATTTTTGATAATCCACCTTTCAAGGGGTGAGATGGAACCCTTAAAAGTCATGTAGGCCTAAGTATTGCAAGGATCGTAAGAATTAGAGTAATTCACTTCCCATATGATTCAAAAATTACATAAAAGTATTACAAGGCCTATAGGAATTAGAGTAATTCACTTCGCATAAGCTTCAAAAATTACATAAAACTCAAACTAACTACTTGGAATTTCTCCTCCATATCATCTTCATATTGAAATCAAATATTCACCTTCAAATTGTTGTTCGGCTAGGCTTTACTATGCATGCACAGGCTTGTCCAAAAGGCAGGTGACATTCCCTCTCATTTAGGAAATCTATTACGTTTGTACAACGGTGAATGTTACATGCTCTTCCTACTACTGAAGCTTGGTACTTGTAGGATTTATGGTTTGTATCTACACTTAAGGTGGGTTTATGGCCTTGAGGTGGCCTGAAGGCCTTTCTGATCTAAAGGCCCAGGTCACCCAAAGGCCATAATGGACTCGAGGACCAAATTCGTGGATTGAAATCACAAATTGGGAAATATTCCCAACTTCTATAGTGCCAAATAGTACCTACTATTGTTCCTGCAACAGTACTGCTCCAGTCCCCTGAAATTATCCCCCACCTTTATTTGATCCGGGGTCACCTGGATGAAAATAAGGATTCCACACCAACTGGTCTAAGGCTCTTGTGCTATAGAATATTTCAATAATTGATTCCGTTTATGAATAATTAATTCAATTAAATTAAATTACTGTATATCTATCCACTTTTTTCGTAGTATATGTTGGTTATGGAAGTTTTTCATGGCTAATTTAATTCTATATATAGAGTTATAGGTTATGAAACATTTAATTTAGGTCTATGGCTTATTTAATTTAATTTATGTCTAATTGAATGATGATTGTTTACTAATGCAATTCATTTTGTTGAGGTACTTGTTTAGGAGGTGTGATTAGATAGTTTCTAGTGATATAGGCATATTTAATTAATTGTATTCTCTTACAAGATAATTTTTACTAGCTCTACATTGATTAATTTTAATATAAATATTACTAGATATTTGATATTTTTATTCCTACATTATACCTTTATATTTAGGTGTAGACAAGGAGTCCAATTGAATATTTTTGATGATGGAGTTGATTAGTGACTGGTATAGTTGTATTAGCATTTTTATGTTACATCCTTAGAGTGTGTTATGATTAATAATTTTTTTTTGGTTCTCAGTATCCTATGATGCTTGTTAATTCAAAATTTATAAATATTTATAGTATTACATTTCATAGACACTCAATAATTTATAATTTCCACCTAATTTCTTTAAAAAATATAATATATCACAATAACAAAATTTTTACCTTTATTATAATACATGGAGTTTGTTTTGATGAAACATCTCAAATAATTAACATCATCCATAGATCATCACAACAATCTTGTGTAAAATACAATCAATTTTACACAATTTTCTATTAATCATCAAATTATTTGGTAAATAATTCCAATTATATTAACTCTGTCACTATTTTGTTTGTAATAGTGAAAAAATTCATTGAATAATTATTGTTTGTGAAAAATGATATGGTAAAAACCTCATATTATTTACTTGAAAATCGTCATGGTAAATATTAATTACAAATTTTGTCTTCTACATTTCTTTATTCTTCTTGATATTCTCCCTCATGAATATTCATAATTGGTAAATATCCTATTCCAACATAGGCAATAGAAAACAAAAAAATACAATAGTATCCTAAAAATTAAATTATTCAGGTTTTCTAGGAGATTAACAATAATGAATCATCAAAGTAAAATAATTTGAGATCTATCATGGGAAAATCATCGTCCTTGCATGGAATGCATGATGGTACATAAGCCATTACCACAAACTCTATTTTTTCAAAGATGATTATAAATTTTGTAACATGAATGAATCTCATATATAATGTTGAAATTTTAGTACTTTAATTAGTCCTCATATCATTAATGTAATATATTATATATTATCAAAATATCAGTGTCATTAAATTACCCATGAATTAATTTAAAATTTTGTTATGAACAATGTCTAAATATATTTTTAATAATTAATAAATCATCATAATCATATTATTTTTATAATCATTTGACATCATATTGTTTTCCAAAACATCAATAATAATCATTAATTTTGTAATTATGATTAGTATAAATTACACATTTATTAATATAGTTTTTTACAATGATTATTTTTAAATAAAACAATTATGAATTACAATGTATTCATATTGTATGAAAAAAAATATATTTTTGGAAAACCACCAAAATCAAGAAAAAATATATTATTCATTGTCAAAACTATTTATAGGTTTTATGTATATACAGTTTCATAATTAATCAAAATATGTATCCACACTGTATGGATCTATTTTTTGAAATTAACAAATCTAGATCACATATGGTTGATTATGTACAATATACAACTGAATAATTTCACACATCACATGAATTTTGATGAGTCATTTCATCAATAATCACATAATGTATACTGTGTATACTACTTATTAAGGTATACCAACTATTTTATTGTAAAACATATAGTATAAACACAAATTTCAAACAATATACAGTTGTATATCTTTAGTAGGAATATGTTAATTCAAATTAGAGAAACTTGTAAACACAGTAATGAATGCTTGTTTCATATTGAATCTATATGAAAATAAATATGGAATACATATATAGTATTCCATATTCTTCTAATAGTTTTTATATTTTAGTTATTATGCCTAAAATATATAATAAATTCATTACACATAATGATTCACTGAGTTCATCTACACCATTATCAATATTTATAAAGTAACATTTTTATTGTTAGATCATTTCTTTTATTGTGTTAAACATTATTCGGTGTGGATAATTCTATAGTTACATGAATATAATATAGTGACTTCCACTACACCTATTTGAATTTTTTATTGTATGAATTTACCCATAGCAGTACAATGTGAGTTAATACAATTTAGTTTTCTCTTTTGAGTGTACTATTTTAATTACTTTATTAATAGGGATTCACTTAGAAGAATTATTGTATAAAATATACATGTGTATCAAGATTATTTAATTTATATCCTAGGAAATCAACCATAACATTCCAATATTATGAGGTTTGTTTCATCTAAAAACAATATGTTATCTTTATTTAATATAATCTATGATAGAAAATGTATTTATGTATAAGAATATTTTTTTTGGGAATATTATAATTAATTGAGATATTATTTCATTAAAATAGCTAATATTCCACCATAATATTCATTTTGAATTTAAATAAATATTCTTGTCTTTTTTGTATTTTATATCCTAGAACTCAATTATTAAATCTCTGTTACACATATTATAAAAGAATTATATTCTAAAATCCTATAGTGAGTCCTATAACAAGTATGGATTCTCTTATAATGGGTTATATAGTATAACCTCAATCTATTTAACTCTTAATTATGGGATTTCTATATATTTATTTAACACAAATATATCTTCTCAATAGAAATTATATTAATTCAAATGTAATTGTTACATATGAACAAGTAAAACATATAAGTTTCATTTATAATAATAATAAATCCCTAAAAAATCTATACACCTTTTGTAGTTTATCAGTCTCTATATCTCTATATATATTATATAATATCATTTAAATAATACATTAACCACTTTTTAATAATATATTCATTCAATATATACTACATGAAATTATAATAGGATTTCATTCTTCTTGTAGTTTAAAATTTCACCAATATCTCATCTACATTAACACATTCTAGATTGTATTATGAATATAGCAACAATACATTGATTGAAATTACATACCCATGAATGGTTCACATAAATGATGATCTATTATTATATTTATTAATTCCATTAATATCTGTCAACATAAACTATAACTCCCCGAACAAGGTAAACATAATTTACATAGCATTAAAACTATTTTTTGAATGTAATATTGACATTTTATAAATAAATTCTCATTCCTGGAAAATTCCAATGGTTGGTATTATTATTTATATTAATATTAATGATTGAAGAATACAATTTAGTTATAAAATTTCTTCATATACCATATCCATTTTTATTTTCAATTTATAAATTAACATTAAATAAATTCCATAAATAAAAATTGTACATAAATAATTTCTATAAAACATTATGTAATTTATATATATATATAACTATTCATGTATACTGATAAACATGGAAGCATTTTTTCACTCATTTTAAATAATTGAATCACTAAATCAGAGACTACAAAATATACATATTATTAATTTTTTTTCAATAATCATTGAGACAAAAAGACTGATCCATATATACAAAATATTTAATGAAAATTTTAAAAACAATAAACAATAAATAATAAATAATAAATAAATTCATAATAAATTCAGGGGAATTTTTATTGTGTTATTATTTTTCGTCATACTCCTGGGTTTTAGTTTCTAAAACCACGTGTGTTAGCTCAATAATATCCTTATCCATTAAATATTACTCACCCTCCCATTCATTTCCCTATATCCACCCTCACAATTGTAGTGAATATATCATAAATCAGAAAAAAAACAACATCCCCAAACAGTTTCTTTCAATCAATCCATTCAACCAAAATTTATAGACTATATTGTCCATTATATACATTTTATAAGTAATCTAAGAGAGGCATGTGGTTATTCACCATTTATAATGGTGGCTAATCTTGCTATCTCATGGATACCAATCCATGATGATTCGTTGTGGTCTTAAATCCTAGGAATCAACATCACTAGGACCATCATCAAGGACTCTTTTGTTCCCTCACACATTTTTTTCCAATAAACATTATTCCTAAATAACCTACGATAGAAGTGAAACCCCTAACATCTACACCCCATATTTATTCAAACAATATAAACATCAAAAAAATGTTTATTGTATTGGTATTTCTTCTAATAATGTAATGAAGAACAATATTTGAGGTTATAGACATGGAGTATTCCAGTTTTATTCATTCATGAGGTGTGTTCCCTAAACCCGTCAATGATAAAAAAAGAATCCCTTCATAATCCTATTTGAATCCCAATTTTGGAGACCAAGATTGATGTTTTATCCCTATGGGTGGAGAAAGAATCATTCCTTTTTTTCTCGTATATACCCTTTTGAGAGAATTTCAAGGAGGTATATCGAGACCATACCCACAATAAAAAGTAGATGAAATTAATGGAACCCTTTCCATCGATTCAGATCTCAGTTCTTATTCACAACCCCCTATTATTGTTTGTTACATATTCAATTTGTTTATTCTAAAATTAGAATAATAAAAATGAAAAATGGGTCAAACAGAGACATGGGTTGTTTTGAGGCCGAAATTGAATCATTTAGAGTTATCCATATATGATATAGAATATTTATAAGATGTTATAAATGATGTATAAGAAAATTATAATGACCACAATTCATTTTTATAATCATCATCCACACAATTATCGACCTATATTATGTTTGTGTTGGATTTAATACCCATTGAGATACATGGATGTTGTGATTTGGGATATTATTTTATGAATTATGTTTTTATAAAATACATTCTCTAAAATTTATTTTACCAAAAAATATAGTCTATTATTAAAAATTGTGTTTCTTAATTGATAACTATCTTTGAATTTAAGGATTTGATTCCCTAAAGATGATTTTTATCAATTTATTCAATGTATAATGGCTTTTGATATTTTACACTTTCATTAATTTATATTATGTGAAAGGAATTGAAAATATTTATATTAATATTATAAATATTTACAAAATCAAGGATGGGGTCATTATTTTCATTTCATATAATTTGTTTTGAATATATCACATGGTTAATTTGGAGCATTATGATAACTTTGAAAAAACAACCCAATGTTAGTGATTCATACATGAAAATACAATAAATAATACTAAATTATATATATATAAATCATATATTTTTATATGTGTTTGATTTAGAATATTTATTTTTATTTTCTTTCTTGGAATAATAATACAATTCTAATCAAATCAAATCAAATATAAAATTAAATTTTATAAAAAATAAATAATTAAATTTATTTTAATTTTATCATGATATTACAATCATTAAATTAATTTACATAAATACATAGAGCGTTTTCTAAAATTATTTTTAATAAAAAATAAAAAAAAATTAATTTCATAGTCTTTATCCCAACTCAAATACAATAGTAAGAAAGTGCGGTGACCCACATGAATCATCTTTATCTATATTAATTTTCCAAAAAACAATATATATATTATTTTTTGGTATAATTTATTAATAATAAAAATATATTCCAAAAATAAAATCTCTAACCATTATTTTATAAAAAAACTATAATGTAGAGGTTGAAATATAATTAAGAATATCCCATATAAATATATATAAATTAAAAAATATAAATTATGTTGGTGTATTGATGATCCATAATTTTTTTTCAATTATGTATATCTAAAAATAGTGTAGTGTGTAATATTATAAAAAATCCCTAATGAATTGGTATGAAGGTGTACCAGATTTATAATTCACCAAATCCAGTTTTACTTTAATAAAATCCTAGTCTGTGCCTCCCTCGTGTATTCCAAAGCTAGGTAACTATACCTTCCATTTCCCCTATCTATTATGTATCTCTTTTATAATGGATAATGGAGATTAATAGTATTATCATGATGGATGATCATCGATGACCGATTAAGTTATACACAATCTAATACATGTTTAATGTTGTACTAAATTAAAAATATTGATGAGAGATGTCAATGCGAAATATAAATATATTTAGAACAATCTTAGTTATAGATTAACATATATGTAAATTAATATATTCACATAATTGTAAATTTTATATATATTCCTAAATTAAATCAATTTTAGGAATTGTAATCAATATGGTAACTAATTGATTCATCGAAATTTTAATCAATTTAATTAATGATATTTTCCTTGAATTTCAATGGGATATTAGGGTTAATCCAACCTTGGGTATGATTAATTTTATACCTCAATTATTTTATGATATATCAACCTCAAATTAGAAAAAAAATTGAATTTGTTAAGCATCTCAATCAATTTATCAACAGACACATGAAACATGTAAGGGTTGGTCTAAGAGCTTAAATTTACTACCAAAAATTTTTAATAGATCACCACAACATGATATTGTTGGAAGAAATTTAATTCAAATCAATGCTATGTATTATATGAAATTAGACTAAACATGTTTCAAATTAATTTATGTATAAAATAATTATTGAAATTAATTTAATAAAACAATAAAAATTCAATTCCATAAAAAATCAACAAATTTACATACTAAGGTAAATGATACATTCTAATACCAATGTTTTAGGCTGATTTTTTTTTCAAAAAACTATTTTCTCATTAATTACTAATTTTATTTTTAATTCAAAAATCCCATGAGAGAACATTTTTATGTAACTAATTATTTAAATAATTGATTGTTCCAAAACTCAAAACACACCTAATACATAAATTTTATGATCCTAACGTAACCACCCCATCACATTATCAACCAAATAAAATGTTTTTTGTAACATATAATATGTTTATTTACATTTTTAAAAAAATATATCCACTTATTAGAGCATGATCCGTGGTTTTACATTGTTCTGTTGATTCTTATGGGTTTTTTAGGGTTGAATGAACTATGAGGGTGATGAGCCAATAATTTTTGAATATCATGTTTATTTCCTAACGGGGAAGGCTATTATCCTCATGATTAGTGGAATGATGGAAATAATAAAGAAAATGAATTGTAGAATCTATAAAATCTAAATAAAGAAAACAACATATTGTTTTATTGAAAAACAAATCATTCTTCCTGATGAATTAAAAGTATCTCCTTATCATGTAAAAATTATGTTGGAAATTAATTCAATCCTAAATCAGTTTCAACAGGGATTGGTTGATGACATATAAGCTCAGATGGGATACTACTCTAATAACTCACTGGTTTTATAATAGAACCAATGATAAGATAATATTTTTATCTTGGAAGGACTTTGGAAATAACAAATCTCACCCAACAACTATTATCAGAGACATGTTGTAACACATTTGTGATGTGGGTGTCCCAAACCAGTTAGATAATGGCAAAGAAGGCTCTTTTGGACATTATGTCTTCATGGGGGTAGATTTTATCAAATGTATTCTAGGTAATATGTGGAATGTGTTGTATATAATTGAATAGATAAATTGTGGCGCAATTGGAATATGACATGTATGACACATTATATCATTAAATGGATGGCCTATTATGGCGGTCATTGATTTAATGGGAGGTTTTTTGGGTAAAAACTCGACCAGATAATGATTTTTACAAGGAGATGTGGATGACATATAAGAATTCATGATATACTACCGCTATCACTAATTAAATTTAGGATGTTCCCCATAAAAGGATTATGTGTTGGGATTTAATGTATTTGGATGGTGATGAATCTTGTAACACCATATATTTTTATAAGAAAAATATATTTATAATGTACTTTGTGACATAAAAAAAACCCCCACAGAACCATGAATTATTAAAACATACCATTATAACATAGTCATTGAATAGGAGGGTATTAATAGAATCAACTACTTTTTAGATTTATGTAATGGTACTACCAAAAATATATGAATTTATAAACACATAGGTGTAGAGGCTCAATTTTTTTTAAAAACAATTAATTCAAAAATTATTTTTATTTCTTTTTGTGGTGAAATGTTATAACTACATTTTAGAACCATTGAAAATTTTATTTATAAAATGAACACAATTTAGGATCTCATTATATTGAAAATAACATCTAGTAAATTTTATGGACCATTTAAAAAATAATGAATTTTATATAAATATTTTAATATTACCGTCCATTGAAAAATTATTGTGTATTTCTTCCTATTAATAGATTTAATTCTTGACCTCATCCCCTGTTTTAAATGGAATCATCTTATTATCTCCTTACCAAACATCCAAAACTTATTGGGTCAAAAAATGCCAAAATAAATTTCCTAACTTCGACACCCTCATCCTATAATGCTTGGAATTATATAGACCTATAATATTAGGTTCGTTGGTGAAAACATAGGTATGTTCTCTGAGGAAGAGGTAACATCCTTAAATGGAAATTTCATTTTATTTCGTAACACATCCTTCCTATTTTATAAAATTAACATTATATTATAAACTCAGTATCCTAAATATATCTATATATAATTATTTTAATATAATTACTCTCATTAATCCCGTCATCCAAAAAATGGGAAATGAAACTGTTGATTGTGTGTAAGATGGACTACCGTCTCACGAATATGAGTAATTCAATATCAACAACAACTCCTCATGGTATGATATTTCGATGAATTTAATTTTTCTTAATATATTTATTTTATATTTAAACTTCTGTAAATAAAATATAAAATAAATCACCATACATTTAATAACATTGGGAATTAGATAATGTCCCTTATGTTTATGGTAGACTACTACCTCATGAAATGATGTGATTTTTTTATAAAATAAAATTTACATGGATTGTAATTATGTTTAATATTATATTGATATATTTTATTCATGAAATATAAATAAATTTTGAAAATAAATATATCATTCACATTTTTTACATACAATATTTTGAAAATATTTTATCATCATTGTTGTGTGATGATGATTGCTTCCTTATAAAGTTATGTGATTCATTCTTATAACTATTTAACATGGAAGATACTTTTATGGGTATTTAAATAAATATTATTATATTTATGAAATAATTATCATGTAGTAAATAAAAAATTACACTTATCATCATTAAACTATGATCATTGATAAATATTAAAAAACTCAAACGTACATACCACTAACCATCTCTTTGATTATAACATAGTTCATTTTTCATAACCATATTTTATAGTTTGTTAAAAATGTAAAATATATGTATAAAAAATAAATGTTTCCCTATTTCTATTTGATATAATATTTTGTAATAACATATATTACCTTATTAATCATTCAAAAGTTATTCATGATATATTAGCCTTTTAATGATAAAACGACCTATATAAAATTAATTGGTTATGTAATTGGAAAAAACATGGTGATGTATAGAATCAAATTAATAATAAACATGAAATTTTTATTAATAGATAAAATAAATATCATATTTTTATTATTCATGATGTTAAAAATTTACATGAAAAATCTGGCATGAGGTATCTGATCTGTTTAAACCACCATTTCTATTGGGGTTTGAACATTCTATATCCAACTGACATTAACTCTCACAAAAATGTTATATAATAATACTAATTAGTTAATATACATCTCAATCATATATAAATATCATTTCCTACATTCCATTTATGGGGTAATACATTCCTTAAGATCATTTATAAAAATTGTTTATTATGTAGTTTCCATTTATTGTTATATTAAATAATAATATGAAACTGATTTTCATTCCTTGGGTTATTCTTTTGAAATTCCATATGATTAATTCTATTATTTCAAACACAAAAACATGAACATGTTAGGATGGGTGAACTTAAATAGTGATTTATTGTATTAGTTTGTGATTTAATTTCATTAGGCATCATGTATGGGATTATTGAGTAATCGTAATCTATTATGGGATTCTGTGTAGAATGTGATATTATAATGGACGTTAGCCCCGAATCATGAATATGCAATGCTTTATTTTGATAGTACATTTTCTATGATTATATGATATAATGATATCATTTTTATTATGTTATTATCTTATAATGATAATAAAGGGCCTTTAAATTTTTGATATCATGTTAAAACATTGGCTCACATGTTTTGTTTCCTTTTCATGTTTATCCCATTACAACAATTTCTTGGTCACCTATTTCTTTTTGTATTCCCTATGTTATCCAATATAGTTTTAAAATCATAAATGGATATTAGTATCTCATTTTAAATAAAAAATTAATGATTCCTTTTTATGTATAATTATATATAATGTGAAACTATAATTCTAAATATACTAGGCCTCATGATCATTGGGATTGAACTTATTTTATATTTATGATTATTAATCGTTTAAAAAAATTTGTAAAAGGAATGGTTCACTATAGTTGGTATTAGTGTAAAGTTTTACTTAACATTTATAATTTGGATGAGAAAACAATGGTGAGAACCTTAGGGATATATCTACGGATTGGATCAAGTACAATAAAATATCCTTGAAAATATAGTGATGTATAGATTGGGTGGTTTTCATGTACTTACATCACTTTTTGGATCCTACATAAAGAAATGGTTCTAATATAGTGGTATATATGGGTAATATCTCTAAATAAGTCATGTTAGGGTCAACAATAGATTTATTTGTATCATCAAACTGAGCCTTACTGTGCACTTGGATTGACACTCCTATGGGATAGGTTTTTCTAATTCACAAACTATTTATAAAACATCATGAAGGATAAAAATGAATTATTATGTTACAAATCCTAATAGAAAAATAACTATAGATATCCTAACTTTAAATCAAGGGAAAATTAAGTTATGACGTACTTATCATTTATATGTTATTCTATCCATGTTTACAGTTTTACTTTGAGACTGTTTTTTAGTTAAGGTATTCAAATTTTTTCATTATATAAAATGGTGTCAAATATGATAACCAATCCAATATCCATCATCATATGAAATGTGATCATTTCACCTATAATATGAATAATATTAGGGGTATGTGAGTTTAGAACATCCTAGATGTAGTAGAACTTTCGAAAGTTATGAGTAATAAGTTGAATCTTGTGGAGTTCCATGCTAATTTTAAAAAGGATCAAGTTATAATCGATTCTTTTATGAGACTGAGTAACCAGACCATTAGTGGATTCATTTATCCCGTTATCAGAGAGTAATTTATTTACTCCATTGAGATGAAAATATCTATCATCTAATGCATTATGAAACAAAATTTTGGATTTCCTTTTATCTCATTAAATGTGTAATAGATATGTGGTGAACTCTAATCCATAACACCAAGTCCAAATAGGATATTGAATCCATGTAACCAGAATATATTAATATAATATGATTCATTAATATTTTTCACAAATCACCATCATAAAATATAGATGGATTTCATCAGTCTTAATGAAATTGAAGATGAATCTGTATGGGAATATGAGTAAAATAATATAATTCCTGCATGGTACACCAATTTCATTTTCATCAAAATTGAATGTAAGGTGGACCACGTCATTTGGGGGTTAAAGAAGAGGATATGAAATATATTATCCATTAATGAATTTGAAAACAATAAATAGGTTACCAATTGTGCCCAAAATATTTATATGATGAATCAGGACTACATGGGATCTCATGGGACTATAGACAAAAGAACAAAATATTGTATTTTATTTGGTGTATCAATTGATAAATCTCACAGTAGAATGAAAATCCAACATCCCATGTGTCAATGTTGTTGAAAGATGAATCTGAAACACATTATAAGGGGAACCAATATATGATTCATGTATCGAAAAGCATGAAATTTGAATAATCAATTTCATATAGAAATATAAAATCTTTCTACGTAGGTTGAAAAAAAGAAGGCTCAGATCAACACTATGAATTTTATATGGTGTTTTACCTACATGTAACATGGGAATGATAAATGATAATTAAATATGAAAAGTGAATTTAGATATAATTAGTGATAAAAAACATAATGAAATAATGTAATGAAACATTCTCTCAATATGTATTAGGTGGATTCTAATAACAATTTATATACAGGTACACTAGGCAGACATTATAGAATAGAAAACATATTATTTTTCTTGTTCTACATTTTATTTCATATATTATATGTTTAGTAGATATTTTCAAACACCACCTCAAAATACAGGGGTTGATATTTCTGTATGATTAATGAACAAACTGATTGTTTAATCCCATGTTTTTCACTGATTATCAATAATTTAATATAGATTCAATATTCCAAAAAATATCAACTTATATTATTTATAAGGTTGTGATGCTATAATTTTCATGGATTTCTTATCCTTATATAAATCCAATATCATATTTAAAATTGGGGGATCACTCTCATGGTTCTAAGTCAGCAACAAATTCATCTCAACTTCAAATAGGAGGATAGATCACTTAAGTATACTTTTGTTCATGAACAAATATTCTTTTCTTATTTGAAAACATATATAATCCAAATAACTAAGGAAATTGTATAATCATGATTGAATACAATAGTAATGTAATACAAATGTATTCTTAAAAGAGTTAGTTTTCATTCCTCCTGTAATAGAGGTTGATTTCTCAATCAAATGTTTCACTGGATCATCTCCAATATCAAAGACACAATACAAGATTACCACTATTGAGTTGGAAGAGTAGAAAAATATGTTACAATAAAATATGTAAAATGGTTTTATATATACGAGATCATCATTTTGGGGATTTTGTTCGATTTAATCATGTTTATGGATGGGTGAACTATCATCTATATTGATTACATTATGATAAAAAATATCACAATATAGATCATTTTTCCCCTTCAATGGATAGACGTCTTGTTTGATCAACTAGGTGGTGGTGAGTATTTATTTAAGGTGGATAATAGGCAAGGATATCATCAGGTAAGTGTAAGGAATGATGATATTCCAAAAAAATTAATTTGAATAAGGTGTAGACAATATGAGTTCATATTGAAGTTTTCAGAACCCATTAATTGTCTAGAAATATTAATAGACATATTTAATATAATCATTAGGTGTTACATTGAAAATTTTGAGGTGGTATTTGAAGATGAAAATTTTAAATTCAATATAATTAGGGAGAATCATGAAGAGTATATGAATAATATGATAGAATCATTATGAAATATAAAAAAAGTGAGAGTGCTAGATGATGAAATTATTAATCAGGGGGAATATTATCCGTAAAAGGTAATATATATGTTACATTATATGATTCATGTAATCTGGGTATTGCCTATATTTTTTTCTATAATATATATCTATTGTTTTATTTGATTATTTCCGCAATACAAGTAATTTGGGAGGAAGTTCTCAATATTTTCAAACAAACTACAATTGAAATGTCATAAAAGAGTAATGTTTTTCTCAGCTAGTGAATGAAAATATATATTTATGGTGTTCAAAAGGTATCTTATCAATACAATATTACATATGATTCCTTAATGTGGGATACATTTTTTGGTTTATAGAAATTCTTCAATGATTATTTTGGGTAGTTTACTAATGTATAATGATAATGTAATACACTATTCCACAGGGTACCATAATGTTGTTAAGAAAGACTATCCAAATAATGACCTAGAGTTGTATTATATGAACTTTTAATGGAAGCTATGGACATAATTTATCTATTAGGGTGAAGGTTGAAATATACTCAGATTAGAATAGCATGAAGTATATATTCACAAAGAATGACCTTAACATGAACTGATGAATATGGCTAGGGAAAATTCTGGAGAATGAATTATAAATAAATTATAATCATGAAGAATCAAATATGGGATGGAAAATCTATATAGAAGTGATTTTTTATTTTTTTTCATTGATGAGAATTTTGAAGTATCAAATCTTATTAGATTTTCAGAGGAAGAATATGGGAATTGTAAAAGAATTTTAATCCTACTTTTCTCAATTTACATCTCAACCATCCAATTTTTAGATGATCAAGGAGGAATAGAAAGATGATGAGATTTTTCAGAAAAATGTAGTGAATAATCTATTGTTCAACATTAATATAGAATGAGTTTTATTGTTTTTATCAAGGATATGCATCCCATCAACACCATTGTAAAAGATGGAGATTCGGGATGATGCATATTTCTCATCCATCTCTATTCATATATGAACCACTAATATGTATAGAGATCTAAATATAAACACATCATGGGTAACATGAAGATGGATATCGTGGAATTGGTGTCTCAATTTTCATAATCCTTTAATGTCAATGATAAATGATAGAATTCCTAAGGTATATTCCATCATTTTACTATACTAGTATGGATATAGGAATCCAAATCATGGATTTAATTTTATGACATACCAAAAAAAATTATAGGTAACATTTAAATTTGGGAGGTAGTCAATCACATTATAATGTTGAAAGACATCATTTAAATCATGGAAGACATCCCAATTGAATAACTCATTATGATATAAAAAACTAATGTGGTAATATTTCATGGAGGCCTTCAATATAAATTCTCTAATTGATATTCGAGATTTAAATCATGGTTATGAAGATGATTTTAGAAAGCCATTTGTATATATCTTATCTTCAGCATAACATATCAAAATATAGAAGACGATCAGTCCAAGGAAACCATCCTATCAATATAGGAAATACACTTTTAGAAAATCTATGATCTAGTTTATTTGACTTTAAATTTTTTTTTGGATTAACACCCATCCCTTATAGAGTTCTCAAATAATAATATCTTCCATTCTTGTATTCATATGCCACCATATAAGGATATTTATGAAATGTAGTGTTAGAATCTAATATTTTTAGATAATGGTGTAACGAGGACGTGGATCAGACCTGATCTTATCCAAAAAATGATTTATAAGTATTAAACCATTCATCATCCCATGAAATCTATAATAGTTTGACAGATTATCGACGCATATAATCATTTATGAGACTATGATTTTGAGGATATATATATGTTTTTCAACTATATATCCCCATGTTAAAATGTAATGAGGTTTGGAAAAAAGTTAAATCTTAATCCTAATAACATTGGTCCATTTGAGATCATTGATCTCATTGATGTATTGGGCTACAGTCTAGCACTCACACATAACATATCTCAAGTTAATTATGTGTTTTATGAATCCATATTAAGTATGTATAAAATAGGTCACTCACATATACTATATTTTGATGTGATACCATCTGGTATATAACTTTCATATGTGGATCATCCATTGAATATCCTAGATCATAGTGAAAAAGATATATGAAACCAAGAAACTCACTTTGTAAATGTTTATTAGAGAAAAAACATGAATAATGGTGAAAATTTGGAACGGTAAGTAGTAATGAATAAATAATACCATCATCAATTTTGTCCTAATAATTTATTAATAATTTAATGAATAAAATTATTTATAGGGTCATGAATGAATGCCCCTATATATTAAAAATACAAAACGAGGTTAGATAGCATATGGGACATGAAATACTAATCCAAAATAAATTTTTTTTTAATAAAATCATTCAATAATTTTAATAAATATGTGGTTAGTAATATTTCTAAAAGAAATATGTAATTTATGTAGTGTTATTAATTAATACATTTTTATAACCAAATGAATATGCACATATTTTTAAGAAAAACATATATTTCAAAATTGTGTTTAAATGAGTTTATTAAATAATAATTTAATTATATTTTTTTACCAATTATAAAATAAATTTATCAAATTGAATTTTTATTTCAAAATAATCAAATTTTTATTAACATTCAATAATATATAATTTTTTGAAAAAGATAATTTTTCTGTTAATAGTGAAAATTACAATTTTTATAAAATATAAAAAATTATAAATTTTCCAGAAAATTGATTTTATTTAATTTGTTTTAAAATTAAAATATTTGTTAATAAGTTAATTATAATCCTATTAATTATATATAGACATAAATTATGATATATTTTAGTAAAATTTTATTTTTAGGCATTAAAATGCTTGAAATCTAAAATTGGTTTTAATGTGTATAATGTGTATCCATTTTAAATAATCAAAATAACACAAATTGAGTGATGATTTAAATAAAATTTATATATTATTTATATCATATTACTATATTAAACAAAATTAATTATTATTTCTTGTGATATTTTTAATAGGATATCAAATTTTATTTAAAAAATATTTCCAGAAAGAACATTTTTTAGACATCTACAAGATTAATTTTAAATTACATTCTCCATATTCTATAAGTATAATATAAAAATATTTGTTCCGTATATGTAAAAATAATAATTTGTATTATATAATATGTTTTACCAAATTTTAAATTTTAATGAAAAGTGAAAAATGTAAAAATTATATTTCATGGCTATGGTCAGAACATGTTTTTTGGAGGGTCAAACTACTAATATAAGGGGTAAATACGATCCAAAAAATTTCAATATATTTTTTTATGGTAATATATTTATATTAAATATTATAATATTCTATAATGTAAATTTTATTTTATAAAATCGTGGGTGTATTTCTATCTTTTAAAAATCCCATTTTTTCCTCTCCACCATATATAAAATGTCACCCACTCTTTTATCAGTGAATCATTTAAAAAATTAATTTGTTCAACCAATACCAATCCAAATAACTTAATTATATACCACCCATAATCCTAAATGAGTCAAAATGACCAAAAAGTTATCCAAGTATGATTTTTTTGGAAAACACAAAGAATTTGTCCAATGAATAGGTAACATCCTTAAAAAGGCATTTTGTTTAATTTCCCTTCCACCTTATTCATATATTTTTAAATCCCAGCGTTATAGTCAAAATATTCTTTTAAATATATTTTTTTGTTTTTATGTTATGGTAATGACTTATAAATATCCTTACCTCTCATAAATGAAACACTTTACCATTGTTCGTGTGTACGGAGGTCTCTCTCTATGAAAACCTATGTAATTCATTATATGAAATTTTTTGTAATGTCTAGATATAACGATATTTTTAAAAATTATATATAATATTTAATCTTTAAATTTAATTATTTATTTAAAATATAACATACAAATTCTTACAAGCTATTCAATAGGGTATACGATAACTTTCGTTTTGTTTATAACAGACTACCACATCATGAAGCAATGCGATTAGTTTATCAGATAAACTTAACTGGAAATGTAAAATGGATTAAATTTTTGAAATTTTATATTAATTATATAATAATAATAATAGGTAATAAATATGTTATATACTTTCATACATACCCATAAATTTAATTAATGATAATCTAATTCGGGGGTATTCTTGACTATAACATTGTGAAGAAATGAGATTCATTTTTATTACCACATATCATTGATGGAATTTAAAATGGAATTTAATGAAATAATATTTCATTCATGCAATAATTATAATCATATAAATATAATAAAATACTTACCTTTTTTCAGTTTTAATCATTGAAAAATCAAAATATTACTCAAGAGTACAAATGTTTTACCATCTCGATGATTATGTTGAACTTCATTTTACATAACTGAATTTCATAGTTGGTTAAAATATTTATTGTAAAAATGTTGAATAATTAATTAATAATTTTTTATGTGATTAAATAATAATCCATTTTTCTTTATTAATCATTCCTAATTTTTATTGGATATATAAACTATTTATTATTAATAAATTCTCTGTGAATTTAAGTTTTTTTCGTAATTTAATAAAGCATAGTAAAAAATAAAATAAAAGTAATAATAAAATTGAAAAATTTTTGTAAGAAAGAAAATAAATAACATAAATTTTTAACATGGAAGATTAAGAACACACATGAATATCCAATCTCATGAAAATGGACTATTCAAACTGCACTTTTCATGATGTTATTAACATTATCTCACTAATAGACATTATCACTCTATATCATGAATATTATTGAATTATTTTAAATTTTATTCATAGGTATAACAAATATAAAACTTTATTATTTCAATTTCATTTAATGGGAAAATATGTGCTTTATGATGATTTATCAAATGTTTTAATTGAGAAATTCACATTGATTATGATTTCTATGAATATTATGAAACCCATTTTTCATTATATGGTAATAATTACTTATCTCATATGATAGTTTCCTTTATGCGGGAAACATATGTCCTGAATATGTTATGATATGTTCACCCATGTTTTGCTCTAATTTAGTGGGATATTCATTAGACACATGCGGTGTTATGTGTTGGATTAGGTAGTAATCCTAATCCACAATGGTGAATTGTCCACAATGTAATATTTTCTAGGAAATTATACATGAATAATGTTTATATCATGTTATTTATTCATGTAACATTTCATATGATTCAATGATCTTATTATACCATGTTTTTTATTTCATGTATCCATTTGATCAATCATGATCCCCCTATATTGTTAAATCATGTTACACATTTGAATCACATCATGTGTTTCCTACTCATGTATATTCCCTAATTGGGTTTTTAGCTCACAAATTTATAAATTCATCCCTGCAGGATAACAAATTTAATTTTTTACATCAAATTTATATTAGTATTTCATTATAAATAATAAAATAATGATTACATTATTTTAGGTACTTTTTTTCTAATATGGACCTAATCATCATTATAAAATATGAATAATGATCTTTGGGATTTTACTTTTTAGATATTTTAAATAAAAAAAATGTAAAATAATATATGTAAAATTATCTTGTCACTATAAATATCTTCTAAAAATCATTCTAATAATCATACCATTACTTATATTGACATATAAAATAATATATAATCTTTATGGATAATATATTATACTATTTCAATAAGAGAAAATGGATACATGTGTTTGACCATTCAATTCATTAATAAAATGGATAAATAAAATGTGTTTCTCAATAGTCTATAAATGTTTGATAATTTCATCATTATAATAGATTATTTAAGAGATGATGGGTTTCATAATAAATAAAATTTCTTCAAAGAGACCTTTTATGTTTGAATTTAAGGCATCACATTTTTTTAATATTGAAAGAAATTATATAGGATTTTTGAGTCCTTTTTACAGATGTTGAGGAGTGGGATCACATAGATCCCACTCCTTGAGAGATTTTTCTAAAAATACTTGTAATTATTGACCTATAAAAACATCTTATAATGGGAATTTTTTATTTATATTGTGGAGTCAAATTTCATTATGTAATTTTTATATTAATAAATAACAATATTTTTTATCATATATTTATGCAGCAGACATAAGGAAAACGATTTTGTATTTGTAGTTACCAATAGAGAGAACAATATATTCATTTATTATATTCTACAGATTTTTGAAATGACAATGGAAGGATTTTTGTGCTGTAGGTGGAGAAGAAAAATGAAAAAATAAACTTACTATGGTTCTAAGCATGTAGACTAATCTAGATGAAAATAAAGTCATTATATTAGGACTGGCGCCTTATTTTTTATACCAAAACATTCATATTTTATGAAAGGGATTGTATATTCCTACCCCTAAAACATTTTAAAATCAATTAGGGATGACCATTGATGACCATGTTAAATTTTCCACGGTGACCCCACACATACAGCTTTATTTCATGTTACCTTTAATGGTAACTCTAAAATTCCATCCAATAAAAAATATTTTTTATGATCCAACTGACTAGGATGTTGCCCTAATTTTTTATATTCTATATCTATCCTCCAGAAAAATTGTTGATCAGAATAAGAATAATATGGTTTTCATGAGATATCATCAGAATAGTATGGTGATATGTTGAGGTTTTGTTAGTAATTATATTTTTGATTTCAAATATAACCACTGGAAAAGAATTAAGGGAACTCATTATACAATTGAGTGATATTATAAATGGTGGAAATAGGGTGGGATATATCCTTTCAAGAACATATAGAGGAAATGGTTGGAGTGAGATGAACCCATACATCCCAATGAAAATCAAAAGCAGGAACTGCTATCTGATTGGTGACCCATATACAGTTTAGAAACGCTAATGTCAGAGTATCAAAATATCCTTGATTTGGTTTTATTTCCGAATCTTATAAGATGTTAATGATATATGTGGATTTATTTCAATTTATTTTCTATTAATCATTGATTTTTTCTTTACAAGGTCATTATAGTGGTATGTTATTTATCTATAAGAAGGATATTGATTTCAGGGTTAATATTTTCTCCTTGAATCAAATGCAACCTAAATTAATCATCATTACTCAATTAAATTTTATTTTGAGGATTTCAATTGGTAGACATAATATAATGATAAATTAACATCAACAGTTAATCTAATGTATTTATAGGTTTGTCTACCAAGGCTTTTCTAAATGGTGGTGACTTAAATGATGTCATGTACCACAATGAAAAGCGCACGGGGTAGGTGGTACAGCAGTTCATATTCATCAATAGTGAATATTTTATAAGAAGTTTAAAATATCAGTATTTATTATGCATGATAAACAATAAATCTTAATAGGTATTTCCATGAGAATTGTACACTCTCATAGGTGAGCATTTGGACAGATTTATCGGTTCTTTAGAATGGATCAACCTATTTAAATTTATCTAGGTGTCCTATATTTGTCCCATTGTCTTGAAACACATACCATCCTCATTATCATTTTCCAAGGGAACAATAATCCTTTATATGAGTCAATATTTTTAATTGAATTGGTTTGAACTGTTTTGGTAGGTTATGATGGGGTTATCCATTTAGGTAGGATAGTACAGGAGTTCAATTAAAATTATAAAATCCTTTCTCTAGATTCTAGAAAAAATGGACAATGTGATTGTAATGTCCCCCAGCATGACATAAGATGTGAGTCCATTTAATGGTGTAAAATTGAGAAATACACCTTCCAACATCAGATGTAATATTATCCATAATTTCATCCATTTATATGATTAAGATGATATATTAATTACTAATATAATCTTCTGGTCCATTCTTGGACATGATTCCCATTTTAATGTTTGTAATTCACACATTCTTTACTTCCACCAAAAATGACTTTTTTATGATTCCATATAAATGTTCTATTATATCTCTATACTTTTGATGGTTCAGTTACATTAAAACAATTGGAGAATCATGCAAATATGCTTAATTTTTTCAAGAATATTTATTTAGGTGGGTAATCATCAATCTCTTCAAATAACACATATTTTACTAAAAACACTCAATCCATAGACTCATTGTTCTACCACAAGATTTACAACATACATGTACACCTCCCTTGATTGTGTCATCAGAAAATTTTTCTTACTCATTTATATACTTCTCATTCATAATTATCCATGGAAAACACTTATTCATCATTCTCTACATTTTCCACATCCAATGCCAGTTCACCACCCTAGACTCCCTCAGAACCATCCAACATCTCTATCCCACTCATCCCCTAATATATATTACTCTCAAATATCCACATCCCATTCCTTTTTTCATTAGCAATTAACGGTGCATTACCCCATTCTCCTTTCGTGATAAATACAATCCCATCCCCCGCATATCATAGCCTCCCCTTCTTCATTCTCCCTCAAATATCAAATCTATCACAGGGTAATGTCATCATACCAATCTATTTAATTCAAAATTACATCTTCTATTTTAATGAGACCACATAAAATGATATATATAATGATATATATTCATCCTAAATAACTATAATTACATTTTTTATTAAATCGATGCACCTTAAAAATTGTCAAAACCCATAAAATTTGTCATGTATCATCTAAATATCTCCAAAACAAATTTTACATTCTGTATAAATAGAATAAGTTCATCATATAATGGTGTAGTGAACATGAAGAACAATCATGTAATGCTAAATAAAAATTTTCTGCACCCTCTAAGAAAATACACTCACTTATATTTTAGTACATTAAAAACAACCCCAATAATAACCCTAATATAAATGTATGAAACCATTCGATTACTATTGGTAAAATTTTCATTCACGTAATTTTTTTATTTCCATTTAAGAATGTTATCATTAAATGATTTATTTAAAAAAATATATTACATTAACAAAATAAATTAAACAACATTCCATTTTCAAAATGAATAGGCTTCTAATGTGCCATTCTGTTTTCTTCATATTTTTGTTATATTATCCAATATTTATTTCTATTTTTTATGAATTTTTTTCAAATGATCTACCATTTTTATAAGACTCACATTTCATCATACATGGATTTATTAATTAATATATTATTACATATTAGACAATATTTTCTTCCTAATTTTCCTCTAAATTTGTTTTATTAATATTTCTCTGAACTAGTTATCAGAAATCGTGTGTTGACCTAATTGTTTTAGAAAATCATCCCACAATGACATGTATTAAATATCTATTTATATCACTAACATGATTTTTTTATTAATTCCAAAATTCCTATTTTTAGTGTTGATATTTTATCACAAACAATTTTATGATCTCTTCAATATACATGTATAATATCATTTATGAAAATATCTCCCTTCATATTTTATTAGTGATTATAATTTATTGTTTCATGAATTATTTAAAAAAAATTATATGGTGGGGTATAATTAATTTTTTATTTTCTTATTATATATATATATATATTAATATCATAGAATAATTGTAGTGGAAATTATCATATATTTATTAACCTTAAATATATTTTTCATCGTTCAACATTTCAATATATAAAAAATACTAATTATTTATTCTAGTATAAATGAATCTAAATACATATAAAATGGTCTCATACATCTTATATTATTCTTAAATATTTTTAAATTTTATAGTTATTTTCTATTCAAAATATTAATAATTGCACGTTGTTGTGCCTCCATGTTACTTCTTCACATCAAATCATTTATTTCTTTGGTAATGTATTCTGAAGGACTAAATTCATGTATCTTAGAAAATATATTTTTTGTGTATTATGTGTAGCATGTGTATTGTCATGGGTGAAGAAAAGGAATGACTAGTAGTGGATGGTTATTTAATGACTGTTTCCTAACACTAGAATTTTGATGTTCAATGTTGCCTGAATAAAATTGATGTGATTATTGTTTTTAAATGAAAATTACAACTGATGTTAATTGTAATGAAGTATCATTTTAATAATTCTATTATCTTAATATATTTTCGTTGTAGTGCTATTATATTTAACTATGTAGTTTAATATTTTCATTTTCCATCAATTTATTTAATAATTAATGTAATTCATTTAAATTCACAACTCTATATGATAATTTTTTGGTTCAAATGAAAGTTATAATGTTTCAAATAGCTAATTTACTTCATATTATTTTTATGTAGATTATATATACATTTATTAAGTATTTTGGATGATCTAATTAATTTTGTGGACAGTTGAATGCTTATTATTCACTCTTTCTTTATTTGGTTGGAGATACCAAATAGGGAGGTTCCCATAGTTTGTTTCTGGTGAACTCGGCTGATTTAAATCACATTTTAATTGTAACAAACAGATGTGTTTATGAATTATTTTCTATAAATAATTTTTATTATTCAGTTTATTTCATTACAAAAAATCATGAGTTTACATGACCTGAAAGATTTTATTAATATTAAATTAGGGTTATGGCGTAGTCATTAGGTTAGTGGGAATAATTGAAACTAACTTATGAAAATTAATTATGAATTCACAAGCTATCAATTATTTATGAAAAATATAAATAAATTAGATATTTTAATTTTGTTTAAATTAGTTTTTTTATGAAATTAATGAGATTTTGATTTTTGATATACTTGATAAATTATTGTTGATATTCTTCCAATTGATATTTTCATCATAGGTTATGTATTAGACCATATGTTATGCATTAAAACATATTTTCCAAGGTTAATTATATATATTTTAATGAAGACACCATCCAAAATTCTTATTTTCACACATTTATAATTTTTAAATGCAAAAATAATCATTTTATTTTTAATAGGGATATAAAAATTTACTTGGGATAAATTTATAATATTTTTATGATAACATTCATGTTTTTATTAATAGCAAAATTACGCTATATTTTTATTAAAAATAGCATTTATCACAGAGATAAAATATATTGTTAAATTATAATATTTAATTGTTTCAGTGAATATATAGATTATATTTTTAGCATTCAATATAATATATTTCCATATCATTAGTTTTACATTGAATTCCCATGTAAAAATGTTTCAATCATTTTCATTATTTTAACTTTTATATTTCATTTTCACATTTCATCAACAGGATTAATTTTAAATTTTGTACATAATATTATATGTTCAGAATTTTTAAAAATTTATTCTATATTTGAAATCAGTATGTCAATATTATTTTAATATTTTATTTTTATTTTTATGCATTTTTAATTGTAACATTGGAAAAAAATTTATTACCATGGTCATAAGTAAACAAAGAAATTAAGAATAAAAATAATATTATAAAATTACCCAAAAACATTTAAAATACTATTGGATTTATAATTTAGACCATTATAATCTATTGTTCAAAATGGAATCACTTTTTGGCCACGTACCGCTGAATATGACATGAATGTAAAAAAACTATTGTATGTGACAAAATGAAAAAATCACATTTTCTCTAAGTATGATAATTTTAATATATTTAAAACTAGGTGATAATATCTACAATAGATAGTATAATGAAATATAAACATAATATATACATCATGTAAGTATAATTTTTATTTATATATAATAAATAATTACCATTTATTATTAGTCAATTGTGATGCAAATTTTTTTATTAATATAAATAACAAATAAATTATTTGAAAAATATTAAAATATTTTGTATATGAACTCTTTAACATAATCAACGAATTTTATAGGTAACTATGCAATTATATGAGTGTATGGAATAATTTTTTTGATTTTATCTCCCAAATTTATTTTTTTTAAAGTCTAATAATTGAATTCTTTCAAAATAGAAACTATTTAATTTTTTGTGAAAATAAAATTTTATTAAATTAATAAAAAAAATTTAAAAAATTATAATGTGATAAATATAAGGTCTAAAATTTCATCAAATGTAAATTTATGGTTAATAATTACCATATAAGAATATACATATAACCATTAATAATTCTAAATTTTATCACCACAATTAAAATTAAATAGAATAACGAAGTATTAATTAAATGATAATTCCTAAATTGACATAAGTACTAGATTACAATTTATTTTTTGATGATATTACTAACTTATCTCATCTCATATTGTAAATTGTAACATTTTGGAATATTTTATGTGTGGTTTTATTTTACTATAAAAGTTAATTTTGTAGGTTTCTAAAAGTTCCCCTCAACTCAATTATAAAAGGGGTCCCCCTACCTCACCTATTTGATTCATTTATTATCTGTCACACTTGTAAACCCCATTCCATTTTTCTTCTAAATTTTATTATTTTCATTCTAGTGGGTTTTACCTTCTTTAAAGACCCACAGTATTTCATTATTTGGAAATTTAATGGTGGGAAATCAAGGAAGAGGTAATCTCTTCTACTAATTTTTTCAAAAATAATTCTTATTATAATCTCTCATAATATGTTTTTTTAATATAAATTAAGAAAATAAGTATAAATAATATACTTATATGTTATTATATATATTAAACAACATAATTTCACATTATATCCATAATACAAAAAATGAAATTATCACGCGTGCGTACGTACTACATACCATCTCAATTTCATGGTGTAATATGTTTTCAACACCACATTATGTGGATGAGTATAATGTTAGAAATAATAATTATATATTATTATTATATAATGTAAATAATTCTGAGTTATTATATGATAACCACATAAATACCATTAAATAATTTTTGGAAATACATAGTAGCTCATACGAATGTAAGACATACCATATCTATGGTGTGATGGGATTCATTATAAATAATCATCATTAAACTAGGATTATATAAATGAATTTAATGAATAAATATGATACATATCATTCTGTTAATATTATTACTATAACATAAAAATATGAATAATAAATTATCCAAGAAAACATGTATTAAAAATAAAGTAGATATTACATGAATAACAAGTAATAACGAGATGTTACTATTTAATGGATGAAAATATAATTAAAAATGTTGTCATAAAATTATTACTATTCTGTAATAAATGATTATCATTATTTAAATCATAATAAAATATGATTGGATACATACATAAAATATCAGAACTAATAAAAAGGATAACTTTACAAATCATTTTTTTTTAAAATTACTTATTAATAGGTTTTTACTAGGGGTTATTTATCATCCACAACCACGAATCCTCTATATGTATTTTAAATTATTATTTACATACATAAATAATTTTTTAATGTTAATTATATCGAATTTTAAATTTTTACTAATTTTTATTACTGGAATCTTTTTTCGTTTTTCTTATAATGTTCTTTTTTATTTTTTTTTTGAAAATGTACGAGAAGAATATATTTTTTAACTTGTATGGAATGAACAGATTTTTTATACATTCTTGTAGATTTATTTCCTTCATGATTTTTCTATAATAATTTAAGGTTATCTTCACATAAAATGTTTTTGTCTATAATTTGATGGTATTTTTATGAAGAAAAATGTTTTGGAAGAAAAAGGATATTTTCTTTAGGAATGAAGCTGAAGGATAAATAGAGATTGGAGTAACCGACATGTTATATGGGTTTGAAAAGAAATGTTAAAAGGGACTCAAAGAAAAATCTAAATACAAAAATTAATAGATGATTAATTTTCCAGTATTCTCAATATGTGGGAAAAACATAGATGGAATTGTCTTAAAGGGTATCGTAAATGATTTAAGTGTGGAAAAGAATGTCATATATTAATTGAATGCCAGAGTGAGGGAAAAAGATTTTTAATAATGAGAACGTTGAAAATGATACACAAAATGCATCTCTTACACTTTAATGTTAAAAGTGAATGGAAATGATGAATTATTACATTAAATTACCTAATCTAAGGGTTATTTATGATGATATATGTCAAGAAACATTTAAGGCCAATGAAAATTGGAAAGTCAAATGCAATTAATATCGGGGACGTGTATTATGATAATGGAGTGGAAATAGATGAACATACAATCAACTAAAATGTAGAAAATGACTTATTCGATTATGTATCCACCCACGATTTTATTTTTGATGTAATTTTTAATGGTATCATTCTGTTACCTCAAAAAATAGATGTTTATTTAGTGGTAACCACTAATAATGGAACAACAGTTGCATAAAATGTTAATAATTCTTCCCATGATGATGTTTGTGTGAATATGATTCCAGAAAATCATGTGAACCTTCTTATAGTGAATTTTTAGATTATTCATGGAATAAATTGGATTTTTTATATGGAGCTCATACGTATAGTGAGGGAAGTGTAGTCACATTTCATATTCCCGATAAATATATTATTACTAATCAATGAAAGGATGAATATAACCTTCTGATAGAAATTTTATCCATATTATGGTTATTTATTCCAACAATTAAAGGTTATTTATTTCAAATGGGTGGGGAGATACTCACAATTAAGAATATACGCATCAGATGGGTGTTTGAGGATGTCTATTTGGAGTAACTTTTTTGTCCTACAACAAATCGCTATGTTGAGTTTTCAATAGAACTCGTACCAGATGCTATTCCTATTAAATGGAAAATTATAGTATTGACCCAATTGAGTAGGAGGAATTTTAGAAAAAGCTACAATTTAATCATGATAAAGGATTTATGCACCCTATTGTGTCACCATGGGGATCACGTTTTCTATTTTTTTAAGATGAAATATGGATCAATGAGTCCCTGAATTGATTATTGAGAACATAAATAGATCACTATCAAGAAAAAAATATCCACTTCCCCAAATTGATGACTTATTTGAAAAACTATAGAGATTTAAATACATCTCCATGACTGATCTTCATTCAAGATATTATCAATTAAGGGTCATAAAGGATGATATAATAATGATTACATTTCATAAATGGTATAGACACAATGAATTTATAATAATTTCTATCATCTTAATAATTCCAACTCTATCTTCATGGATCAAAATGAATAGAGTCTTCATTGACTATATTGAATAGTTTTTGGTTTTCATTATACATGATATTCTTATATATTAAAAGAGAAAGGAAAAAAATTAATATCACATGAGAATTGTACTGAAGATCATGATAAAGGAGAAGTATTATTCATAATTTACTAGGTGTAATTTTTGGATCTGTAATGTTTCATTTTATAGTAACATAATATAAATAGATGGGATAATTGTGGATCTATAAGAGACAGAGTTTATTGAAAGATGGTCGTGACTGACAACAATAACTGTGATCCGATATTTTCTTGATATGGATAAATATTATTGGTGTTTTGTGAAATATTTTTCATGATTATCTAATCCACTCACCCAGTTGAATTAGATAGGATTTATGTTTGTTCGAATAGTGTAATTTGAAGAGAATTTCATAGAGCTAAAAATAAGTTTATCCAGAGTACCTGTGTACACATTTCTTTGTAGTGGATAATGGTTTATGATCTATAGTGATACATTCATGAAGGGGATGGGATTTGTTCCCATGAAAAATGATATAGTGATAGATTATTTCCCATTGAATTTGAATATTCATGTGAAAATTTAAAAAACACTTGATTGGGAGTTAGTTGTTGTGATTTTTGAATTAAAGATATACAAGGATTTTCAATATGGGAAAAGGTGTGATATTAATACTGATCATAAGTTCTCAAATTATATTTCCAAAAAAAGAGATGGATATGCTTCAAATAATATTGTAGGAGTTGATTAAAAATTAAAAAATCTCAATACATTACCTCCCCGCAAATGTAAACAATGTGGCAGATGCATTATGTCCACAACACCATGCTAGCATGTCTATGATGACGATCCAAAAGGATGAAATATATATAGATATTTAAATAGTGGATCTTGAAATTTTAATATATGGGGACATTTCTTTATCAAATTAATGTTATCCTATAATCACTAGTGATGATTATGGAGGCTCATAAAAAATATGTATTGCTACAAAAGATGGTGAGAAATGTTCATGAATTCAACCTTGATTTTAATGAAATAATATAGTTCATGACCCAGGTTTTTTATTCCTCTCTTTCCATTATTAAAGAATTTTATATTGGATGAGGCTCATAGTTCATTATTGTCTATTCACCCTAGAATCACAACGACGTACCATGACATACAATATTACTTTTGGTGGGTTGGAATGAATAAAGATGTCAATGAAAATGTCTCTCAATGATTGGTCAGTTAGCAGGTTATAGCTGGGAGATAGAAGACTATGGTGGTGTTATAACAATTACCCATAATAGAATGGAAATTGGAAAACATTAATAAATACTAATCAATTGGACTCCCCAAAACATCCAAAGGCAATAATAATATTTGTTTAAAATTTGATCATCTTTCATTGTTATAAAACTTCATTGACATTAGAGAGGATTTATCATTTGATTATCATTCCTTGATATATGTAAAGAAATTAGTATAATTTCATGTAGTTCCACATTCCATTATATCTGATTTGGATCCAAGGAAATATTTGATGTTTATGGGAAGTCCTCGGCATTATTTTGATAAAGATTTATGTTCCAAGACTTTATATCATCTTAAGACACTCATTCAGTCTGAGTGGACAACTCACACTCTGCATAAAATGTTGATATATTTCTATATGGTCTTTAATGGTCATTGGGATCAACACGTACCAATGGTGGAATTTTATTACAATTGTAGATTTCACTCTATTATTCATATTTCTCCTAATGAATCCCTCTATGAAAGGATTCACATATTTCAAACAAACTAGGATGGATTTATGGAAGGAAATATAGTACGACCTAATATTGTTGATTAAATATCAGAAAAGGCCACATATATTCAATAATATATAAGATAATCTAAATATCGACAAAAAACATATACTATCAAGCTAATAAAAGACCTTGATTTTGAAGTGGGTGATAAGGTGTTCCTATGAATATCTCCCTAAAAGATTGTAATGAGATTTTGAAAAATTGGAACGAAGAGAACTACAAATAACTGTACATTTGAAAATCTGGAAAATGTTGGGAAGGGAGTTTACCGATTCTAGATTACACCAAATCACTCTCAAGTTCTTGATGTGTTCAATGTATCTCTCTTATATGTTAAATACCAAATCCATCACAAGTATTAACATCAGAAGTCATAATACATGAGATAAATATTTATTGTGTTGAAAATCTGATACTGATTATGAATCGTTGAAAAAAAAATTATATTAAACCAGAAAAATAAGTTGGTTAATGTTTTATGTATAATCATTTGTTATTTTCTATTTCATGTGTTTCGAGTGTGAAAACCCTTTTAAGGGGTTTAGAATGTATCACCCAGTTGTTTATATGAAAGATTATCTTTAAAAAAAATTATATTCTTCAATATCTTGATTTTCATTTAGTCATGAGAATAAATGAACTGTGAGATTCCATTATAATTAAATTATCATTATAGCCTAATCATTAGGTTAGTGGGAATAATTTATACAAACTTAGGAATATGAATTATGAATTCATTGGAAATCAATTAAGTATAAAAAATATAAATCAATTAGAAATTTCTATGTTGATTTATTTACAATTATTAATGAAATTATTGAAATATATATTTTTCAAAAAAATAATAAAATATTTTAGTCATATGGTATGAATAAAGCAGTATTTAATGTGTGAAAAACTATTTTTTTAATAATAATTTTTAAAATATAAATGTAAAACGAAATTTATATTTAGATATTGATATATTAATAGTTTTTATATAAAAACATTAACAATTAATTTTAATGTGGGACATAAAAATTTACTGTAGATAAATTTATGATATTTTTCCGATCAATTTCATGAGTTGTGATTAGTAAAAATATGATAAATTTTATTTAAATACCAATTTTTTATCACAAATATTTATATAGTTAAATTATATTATTGAATGGATTTAATGTATAAATATAATATATTCTGATCATTCTAAATAATATGTGTTATTAGTATTATTTTTAAATTGAATTCATATGTAGAAACATTTCTATCTTTTACAATGATTTTTCATTAACAACACATTTTCTCATTTCAAAAACATGATTAATTTTATAATAATTACTGAATCTTATGTGTCTTGACTTTTTAAAAATGGATTCCATATTTTAAATTATTATATCCAAATTATCTTAATAGAGTACTTTTATTTTTAGGCATTATGAAAAGTAAAATCACTAATTGTTTTCCACAGTTAAAGATAAATCCGGTAATTAAGAGTAAAAATAATATTATAAAATTAACATTACTCCTATAAAAATTATATTGGATTAAAAAATTAGACTCAAATAATATATTGATTGAAATTAAATCACTTTTTGACAACTTACATATAAATATTACAAGAATGAAATAAAATCCAATAAATGTGACAAAATGTCAAAATCAAATATTATATAAGTATATTGTTTATATTATATGTATAAGTTGGTGATTATATCTAATATATATACTCTCTAAAAATTTAAATAAATTAATAACATCATAGAAATTTATTTATGATTTTTCGAGATAAAATAATTGCCATTAATAATGACACAATAGTGAAGTAATATTTTTTATTAATAGAAATATCTAATAAATGGTTTTAAAAATAATAATTTTTTTATCATATAAAATAATTAATGTTTTATAATAATATTTCAGTGGACCACTACATTGTAGGATTGTATTTATTAATATTTTTCAAATTTACCTCCTGTGTGGATTTTTTTAATGTCAAATAAATGAACAGTCTCACAATTTATAAATTTGATTTTTTTTATGAAAATAACATTTTATTAAGAAATTTAAAATCATAAAAATATTTAAAAATTTAAAAAGTGATAGATATATGGTCTAAAATATCCTATAATATCCATTTATGGTTAATTATTACAATATTAGATAATATCTATATCCATTAAAAACATTGAATTTTATTACCACATTTAAAATTAAGTAGAATAACTATTTGTAAATTAAAATGATAATGCTTAAATTGACATAAATATTTGTCTAATATTTATTAGTTGATTATATTAAAACACTATCTCATTTTATATATAAAATTGGTATGTTTTTTATGATTTTATGTTGGGTTTGATTTTATTATAAATTAATAATTTTGAGGTTCAAAAAAGTTCCCCTCACCTCAATTATATATAGGCACCACTCCCACACTATTCACTTCATATTTGAGCCTCCATTCACTTCCACCAAATACAATTTTTCCTTATTGTTTTTTTTATTTTGAATCTATATTTTATGGTATTCTGAAAAGACTATATATATTCCCTATGAATGAATTTATTTGAGGAGCGTTGAGGAAGAGGTAATATCTTCTACTGATATGAAATGTTTTAATATACAAAGACATGAATATAAGTTATCATAAATTAAATATAATTTAGATCTTGGGAACCAAATCCTATAGCATCCAACATTCACTAGAGATAACAGCTAATAACATGTTCTATCTCTCACATGGTACTCATGCTTCTGCTAAAATATACTTTTATTCATGGGGTCAACCACATTCCTTTACATGGATACTCTTCTCATTGCTACATCACCTTTCAAATAAAATTCCCTCAAGATGTGATACTTTAAAATTATGGGTTCTCTTTTTAATTTTTCCTTGTCTCTTTTTCAAGAGCCACTAATGTAGTATTATCTCAAGACAATGTTATAGAATCATTACTTCTATGTACCACATCAAAATGAAGGAGATATTCAAAATCCAAATGGCTTCCTCGATAGCATCTGAAGTCGCCAAATACTCATACTATGATGTAGAATCAATGAAATCTGGTTGCATTAAAATCTTCCAAATAATTGATCCTCCATTGAGATATGAAACATATCCTGATTATGACATCAAAATATTATAGTCTATCAGATAACTTGTATCACCATACACTATTTTGACAATCACATTGTCTCCTCAAATGACTAAGAAAATATCCTTAGTTCTTCATAGATACATCAAGATATCCTTAAAAGATGTCCATTGTTATTATATTGGATCATCTTAATAGCTTCTTACTATGATTAGTGTTTAGGAAACAACCAATCTAGTACATAAAATGGTATACATGATTGATCCTATCACTTATGCGTACAAAATTTTACTAATTCTCTCTTTCTCTTGTTGTGTTTAGGGACACATTTTCTTTGAAAGATATAATCCATGTGACAATGGAGCAATACCCTCTTAGGTTGTTCCATAGTAAATCTATTTAGTATCTCATTAATATATTTACATTAAATTAGTCAATGAAGCCTCATGGATATATCATGAAATATGTTCATCCCTATAATGTAGGTTCATTCACCTAATTTTTTAATGGGAAAGAACATGTTCAAATAGACCATTACAGAATGTAAGAATGCCATTTTATTTCTTAAAATTAATATTTCATCAACTTATAAAACAAGGATAAAAACTAAATTCTCATTTATCCTTTTAAAATAAATCATATCAAATTCATATTTAGTGAAAACAAATTCTCTTACAGATTCCTCGAATCTAATGTTCGTGATCATGGATTCTTTCTTTAATCCATAAATTGATCTTGGAAACTTCTATTTTTTTGGAATCACCTGGTGTCCAAAAACCTTCTAGATATGTAATATATACATCATTCTAAAGGATCATGTTGATTGATAATGTTTTGACATCCATCATTAAAATCTCATATTCATGGTATGCTGCTATAGAAAGTATGATTATTATGGATTTAAACAATGAAACAGGAAAAACTATTTCATCATAGTCAATTCATTAATGTTGTTCAATACCCTTATCCACTATAAATTCATTATATGAACTAAATTATTCATCCAAGTCCAATTCCTTTTTGAATACCCATTTACATTCAACCAACATTTCATCAACTGGAGCATCGACCAGAACCAAAACATGGTTCTAATACATGGAATACATATAAAAAATAATATAATATTTCCAACTTATTAACTCTATGATCTATACGGACTTCATGTATGAGGGAGGTTCATTATTGTCCAACAATAATGATTCACCATCATCAGTCATAAGAAAAAAAAATCACATTTTTTACATTACCAATCTTACCCACCTGTGTAGTACTTGTGACTATGGAACTACTTCTTCCACTAGGATCTATTGAACTTGTTCGTGTAAGAACTAATTTTTATCATGAGTATCAATGTCCTCTACGTAAATCATGGTCCCACTATCATTTATGAGTATGTGATCCCTCTCAATAATGATATATTATCTATTCGTAATCAATCACTTTTCTAAGAGGTTATATAGGTAGTATCCCATTGATTCCATGGGATATCATATAAATATACACATCATTCCCCATGGTGCTATTTTTTCCTAGGTAATCCATGAAAAACTACATACATCACCATATACATGTATCCTGAAAAACACGTTTCTTTCCACTCCATAACTCAAAAGTGATTCAATTTACCACATAAATTTCTACTAGGTTTAATGTGTATGCCAATGTTTTTTATGAATATCACTGAAATTTTAACAAAATATTAGTATTTCTAATCATCAACATTATAATGTCAAATAAGGTACACTTCCTCCTTTCACTCACACCATTACACTGTAGTGTCTACGTTGTTGTGAGTATATATATAATCAAAAACTCCCTTAAAAATTCAATGAAATCATGGTTAAGATACTATACAACTTGATCGGATTGAATATTCTTTATCATCAGAACAATATATTTGCCAACATAATTCATTAATTATTTGAATTTCAAAAAGGGCTCAGACCTATACCTCATCAAGTTAATATAGACAAATCTAATCAGGTAATCAGTAATACTTATTAACTATGACTATCAAACCTCTAGATTCTAATGTAAATAGTCTACACACATCATTGAGTACACATCCTTGTATCTCTATATACCTTTCACCCTATCCACTAAATGGTTGATCAATCATTTTCCCATGTAAACAAAAAGGAAATCTATCTTGTGGTTTTATCTTATAAGAGTCTAAATAACGACCATAATAGAGCTTTGAGAAACACATCTCATTTTGATGACCAAGATAGTGATGCCACTACTACATGTTATATAAATCATTTGAAATTGACTAATTGTCAATTTCAAAAACATTATTTTCATAATTTAATACATACAGACCATTATTTAAATGTGCTATACAAGAACATATTTTGTACTTATAATAGAAAAATCTTTTATGTCTAATAATGAAAATAAACCCAAATTTATCAAAAACTAAGAAAACTGTTCTGTTCTTGGTATCTATTGGACCATAATAACAGTCGTGTAAAAAAATCATCTTGATCATAAATGAATGGTTTTATTCACCATTTTATAGAGCGTCCATCCTCTCACTATATTTAGAAATAGAATTTTTTCACTCAATAGAGAACAAATATTTTTCATACCCATGCCTCTAGATGGTGATCCTCTTCCACATGCTTGACATTCCACATGAAAAACAACCAACCTCCTTTTCTTTCCCCAATACTTGGATATTATTCTTCTTGGATGGACAGTGCTAAATAGCTTTAAATTGATGATAGTCCATAATCCCCTTCTCCATTTCCTACATCATTCGATTAACCATATGGACTACTGGTTTTTCATGCCCCATGACCTTATACAGTTGGCTAATTAGGGTCAGATGTTATGATTGTGACTTCTCATAATTTCTCATATTATAATTCAAAATAAAACTATTGAAGTCCTTGGGATGTGATGAATGTTTGAGATATGAATGCACCTCAACCAGGAATTTAATCCCTAATATCTCGAACCATTCAATGTACCCAAAAATATAGACTACATGAGGCTCATCTTGCACAGACACTCCAAACATAGTGGGGAACAATGAATTTGAGATCTTATATATCTCTTCTATCACCTTTCATTGATAGATATCCCAATGTAGGGACATCATAAAATAAGCTTCCATTTTCTCTAGTTTCGTCAAGATATTATTGGACATGGATTATAGAATGAAGCACTAAATATCTATAGTACCATTTAGAAATTTCTTATTTTGAGAGAGATCTTCGGCACCCACCTAATTTCAAAATATTACTTGTAAATGTTCTTCTAGCACAAAAAATGTTTTTAATGGTGAAAGATGACCCCTAGGATCCTTTTCTATTCGAGAAGTTAGTTCCTGTGATAATGTTTTACTTCTCGTGTATGAATCATAGTGATATGATTAATTTTATTTTTTATGTTTTTTCTACAATTATGATGAGCAGATATTTTCTTGTTTATCTTGATAAATTTATAAGAGTAAATAAATATTTATTTTTATCTCATTGTTTTATAGAAAACCAATATCCCACTCTATTTGAATAAAAATATTATATCGATTGGCAATTATAGTGGAAATAATCCATATTCCATTATCATTACCCCAAATTTGGTTGGTGGAGGAAATAAAATTGTTTTCGGTAGGAATTATAAAATTCTAAATGCATTAACTTGTTATCCCAAGATCCGTTGAGTTGATTCCCCAAACATGAAATCCTTAATTTTAGATTTCCTCAACCTTTTCCTCTCAATTACACTATGTCATACTTTAGATGATAGCCCTTGATTTGAACTAACATATGTTAATCCAATACTTCCACATAGAATTCCCTTTTATTTTAAAGATCCCCAACTATGACTATTAGAGCACATTGATCTTTAGTTCGATTCTAACCGAAGTAATAACAGGTTATACCTACTTAATATTTTATTGAGGGATTGTATCCATTATTTTTAATTTTTTTAATTATAATAATTTGACATGATTTTTAATATTATGTGGAATATAAGTAATTGATAAACCATGCTTGAGATAATATTAACACATAATGAAATTTATTTTAGTTCCATCTTTCATGAATGTTAATTCCTTAGTTATTTGATCGCAACAAAATATCCATAATTAATAACAATGAATGTGATAGAAATAAAATAAATGGTATGTTCATGAGCAAGTTATAATGTTTTGTTTATCTAGAGGTTGATAAACTAACAAATTACATATGAGAGAAACATCTAGAACAAATCTAAGGTTTTGGTCTACATATTTCCAACTATCCAACATTGTGTCTCTATGGATTTGTTTTTCCTCAACTCCTAACTTCAACCACCTCAACTAACATGGGAGATCCATCTATTTCCTATTCTTTTCCTCCCATAAAGTTGAGGGGTGAAAGGGGGATTATATAAATGAAATGATGAGAACACATGACCTATATATTAATGAGTGGATATGTCACATACACAAAGAATTTAATTTATTAACAAATTATAATGAAAACAATCACATAGAATTGTCTGGTCTAGCAAAAGATCATTACACGTACATGAAATGAATTATTAAAATAATAAATATATAATTAAGATTTTTAATCATTTATATTTAATATAAATAATCCTGGAATTTCATAATTAATATATTTATTTAATCAATAATTTTATCTTAATATTATAATTAATTGCATTCAGATTATCATCTATAATAATTTTAAAATAAATTGTGTCAGTTCATTAAAAATTAACCTTATACATAAATGTACCATTGAGGTTACATGATGAATACCCATCCAAATATACCCAACATGTATTATAATTTTATATTGATTTACTCTTGTATCATATTGAATACACACTTTAATGACCACAATCACAACCTATACATCACTGATGAATACAAAAATCATGTAATTTTTGGTGATCTATTATTATTGTATTTTTAATAGAGTAAGAAAATGTAATTTTACTTATAAATGATATAGGGAATTTAAAATATCGCACATATAAATGTTTTAAGTAATTTTAATTTGATAATAGTACCTGATGTGTAGATTTGATCTTCAAAAGAAGTACATCTTTCACTATCTATTTTAAGTACATGCCTATGGAATATGTATTTGTAGCCTACATACAAAATATGAGTGTACATGGCATGTCTTGTGGGCCACACTCCATGTTTACTTTGGGAAACATAGTCATTGGTTCTCTAAGTCGTGTGTTGGATACATGGCCTGATCCGGACCCAAAGGGGACTACATGTTGTGTCCATTAGGACACATGTTGTGTAGTATGTTTACCATGTTACATTAACTCTCATTAAACACACAATTTAATAATTAACTACATCTAATTTAATTAATGATCATTGGATGATTAATTACTATAATACACATTATGTATTGAGCATGATTACATGTCATGTAATTATGATTACATGGTTTGAAAATTTATATTATCCTGAAAAACTCATTGGAACCTCTGGATAAATACCACGATTTAATTTTTATTATACAATTAATCATTTCTATTATATCTATAAGAAAAGATGGATTAATGATCATATATCATTATTCTTATAAAAAGAATTATTAATCTTGAATTGAAAAACTAAATTATGAATACGTAAATCACCAAAGAATTTAAATAATTTTATCCAATAATATGCCATCACTGATAAAATTTTTAGGATTCATATGTAGTAGAAGCCTGGTTTGGGATGGTGCTTAAATATTCTATTTCCATATGCAAGGTACAATCTGGTATCTATGAGATGATTAATGTCATGATATATGGAATTGAATAAGTTAAATATCAAAGAAAATAATAGAGGAACCTAGAGAGAGGAGGTCAACATATTTTATTTAAAATAAATTTAATTAAATTGAATTACCTTAATTGTGATTCATACTACATTTATGTGTCCAAGAGTAAATTTTCAGTACACCCTTGTTGTGTTGTTGATATTAATTGTATATCTCTTCAATTGGTGATCATCAAATGATCTTAGAATCTTCAGATATATCCAAAGAAGTCTCCAGGTGCTAGCTTGGAATATCATTTCACATGGTTCATCAATAATTGTGCTCCTTTATAACAACATCCAAAGTATTCTCCTTGATAAGGTGGAGAAGGATTTCTCTTGTTCATTAGTGCTTTATTGGAGAGGGAAGAAATCTCTTGGGTCAAGAGGTTTTCTTCAAATTTTGGTCACAAAAAAACAGGGACTATTAAGATAGATCATAGCTAATAAGAGAATAATATAACTGATCATTAAGATAAATAGGGTAATAATAATTAATTTTAATAGGTGAATGTATTTATTTAATAAATCCTAGAGAAAACCCCATGTCAAATAATAACTGCAACATTATTATTTATTGACTTGATATTAACTTGCGAGTTATAATTAAATATTACTTGATCAAATAATATTTAATATTTTTATTTATCATTAGACACATAAAAATAGTTCACCAATCCTCTTCAATATTTATCTATCCTTGAATAATGACTAATATTTATTAAATAAATATAACTACATTATTCACTGATAAATAATTAAATAGTATATTATCCAAAATTGAAAATAAATATTTCGTAATTATTCTACCCACAATATACTCTATAGAGTTAATAGTGATGAAATAAATGATATAATGAATAAATAAATAATTATTAAATCATTATTTAGAATAATATTTATCAAACTTGTAAAATAATAAATTATATAATTGAGATTATGGATACACTTACTGTATGACTATATGGGCATCTTTCCCACGGGAATTAGGCAAACCTGCCAAATATCCAAGGATAGTTTCTGGAAACATGCCAAGTCACCCACATGGAATCGATTTAATGCCCCAAAAACATGCCATCTCATACAAATTCTTACCATGTAATATAACCATCAACCTATGTTCTCGATATCTCTTGCTTTGACTTTCTCGCAATGGAACATTCATAGAGAACACCAAAGAAATGGATTTATTTAGGCTATATAATTTCCTTCAATGGTATTGTTATATTAAATTTTAATAATGAATATAATATATAAATCAATTCTTGTATTTTTCATTAATGAAACATTACTCGTGACACACCAAACATATCCTAAATCACCATGAACATTTTCCATTTTCGTTTTCATCAATACCTAATAGAAAAAATCTAATAATATACATTAATAATAATTATAAAGTCTAAGAATCAAAACACAGGTCCATTGATAGGAACATCCAACGACACTTTTAATTGTGGATTTCTGATTATTGGGTTTCATTTTCATAATATCATATGGATATTACCAAGGGCGTACTCCATGAGAAATTTCCTCAATGTCGAATGAGTGTCCAACCTTAATAAACTATATAATTCATGACCAATCAAATGATATCATCTATCCATAGAATATATATTGCAGAATAGTGTCATATCACTTTCGAGTTCTTATCATTGTAGTGAACTACTATGACCATTTAGTGTGATATATTTTCTCGAGATATTATCACATAAAATGTCATGTAGAAGAATAATAATGTCTTGATAAATAATTTATTAATATTAAAAACCATGACTATAAGTTATTAAAATGTATGATGAGGTTTGTTCTAGGTCACCAATCCTACGCTCATCTATTGAATTGGTTTCATTTTCTCATATATCATGTGTTGTCAACCATTAATTTGGGATGATCATTGTATTGGTGATGAAAATAATGTGAGAGATATTCATATTTTTATTATACATTCCTATTATATATTGGGATTAATGAGATCTCATGATGTGTAATGGTTAGTGGAAATATGTCTTGATCTTTATTTCATAATGTGAGAATGTTACACAACTTTTAATATTACACATCAGGTTGTGTGGAAAATTTTGTTTTCTATTCGAGGAGATACATTTTTTTGAAGTAACATAAAATTAAATGGATTAACAATCAATAAAAAATTATGCATTGTGTAATTCCAAATGTAATAGTATATATATTATTGTGCTGTAGTTTTAGGATTTATTTGTTTTTCATCATTCTTCTCTCAACTAGAGCTCTTACCGTATATGATTTATAAACAACTTCATTCTATATGGACCAAAATATTCAGAAATTAGTCAACAGGGTATGGCACTCCATCTTACCAGGTATGAATTCCTCTTAGATGATCACTCTATTATTTTTTGGAACAAATTTATTTCATGATTGGTAATCATATTTTTATTTCTATCTATATCATTCAGTTATAATCCAATTATTTTCTTCCAAATACATATCTTATGGATTCCAGTCCCCATTTTTGATATTGGCAATACTTTCAAATGGTCTTGAGGATGGTTGGTATCTAAAATTGTTATAATTTCATGAATTTTTTATTGTTCTTTATTGATTCCGTGATATTTGAAATGAAATAACATGTATTTAAATTGAAAAGGAAATGTATTTGTAATATAAAGGAATTTTATTGGAAAATAAAAATTCCTTGATTTATTATAGAATATGGATTTTTAAAACCTAATTAATAATTTATTGTATTTGAAATTAGTGTTATAAAAAACATAGAATCATATTTTAAACATAAATTGACACACATTTCATAGTGGGAACCCGTGGTATGTTGATATAGAGTCACCAGTTTCCTTTTTTGTGTGTGTCACCACTAGGAGTTAACATATAAAGTTTGGATTTTCTATGTAAGGATATTATGTTTTTTTATCCAACCATATGCCTTTTTTGAATTATGAGTGACTAGAACATATTTTCACGTAGTCTAGTCCTCTAATGGAAGGTGTATTTTATTTGGATATTTGTTATTTTATAGTTTGTTTAATTTATTTTGTCTCAAGATTCAACATATATAATGTATCTTTATCAAATTTTATTCTAGAATTTATAATATGATTTTTCAATTTTAGACAAATAAAAGATTGTTTGAAAAATTATTTCATGATATTAATATATATAATTACTTATAAAAATATTTCATTTTATTTTTTTACATCAGTATTCCTATTATTAGAAATTTAATAGATAATTTAGTGGTATCCAATTGGGATATCTTTCTCATATAATACTTCCATTTTTTGGCAGATGTAAATCATATTTTCTTAATTTTGGTAAATGCAAGATCATTTTATAGCAAGAAGGCTTTTATTTATGTTGCTGTATCATTTTGGGAATGTTTTAAGAGGAGATATTTAGTCTCATGTAGATTTTTTGGATATGTATTTAATTTTGGGTTAGCATGTTTCACTTAGTTCTATACCATATTATTTCCTCATTGTTCTTTGAAATTTGTTATTTTTTTGTATATTTGTGAATTTGTTTATCTATGTTTTACCACACACCATAATTGACTGACCAAGATGATCGATATGGATGATCCATATTGGTTTATTATTAATTCACTGAAATTTAGAATGTATCCTTAATTGAATATTTTTTACCAATACCCACATTCATACATTTATATTTGACAAATTTATGAACCCAAAACACCCATAACAACCTGTCACCTATACTATTATAGAAAACTAGAAGTAGATCATTATAAGAATATTATTTTTGTGTTTCAGGTGGAATTAACCAATAAATTTTTCCTAAAAATATATGAACAATACAACTATATATTTTATCTACCACATTCTATTTTTAATTACTGTTTTATAAAATAGGTATTGAAGAAAAAAACCTCCCAAAAACCATTATTTAATCATCTTATCTGTCATAGTATACTAAAAAAATATATCATAATTAAATTTTATATATTTATCTTATCATGTAAACAATACCGATTGTCACCCATGTAAATGATCCTAGAAATCCCTAATTATAATTAAATTGGAAAATCAATTCCACTTTTCATCCCATTCTATTATAGTATTTCATGTAGCTCTATTTAGTGTATATATTTCATTTTACAATTATTATTTATTCTAAATCTATACTGATTCTAATATTTATTTTTAATATAAAAATTGTATTGATTTTTCGTATCTTTTAAACCTAGATAAACATAAAATGTATTTAGATGGGCCATATATTTCTTTAGGAAGAATTTCCATTATTTTGACACTTAATTTTCCTTAGATGTTATATATTTTAATGACGAAATCTCTAATTTGTGATTATGAAAAAAAAACATTCATTTAGATTATTAGGACATATATTATATAAATTTTAAGTGAAATAAGATTTTACTATACATTTTGGTGGTTTCCTCTTTTAATATAAGTAGTTTTCTATAACAAAATTGGGTGATATATTTATCATGCTGTATATATTTCATATAAATGTTACTTAACATTTATTGATATTTTTATTCACAATGTGATATAATTTATATTGTTTTTATACAAATATAGTTCATTGATATGTGTTTGGATAGGTCCTACATTAATAATATAATTCAGATGTTTGCAAAGGTGATAGGAGTGTCAGATCTAGAATAATGGTGGACTACCGTATTCAAATATTAATGTTGTACATGTTCACATTGTGGTTTTCCTTTACAATCCAAAAATGTGTGTTTGAAAATTCAATATATAAATGGAAAAAATTCAATACTATGAGGTTGGTCTACTATGATTGTGAAGTTGTGATTGTTCAGAACCACTAATGTAGATAATAGTTCAAATGTTGTGGTGTCGAATCGATGAAAGAAAAACCTGATGTCTCTAGGAAAGAGATTAGATAGGAAGACACATTGAGATCCATATGAAGTCTCTTTTCAAAAATCATATTTGGAAGAATTTTTTGGCAACATAGTGAATTCTTATGGATCTCTATTTTATTAAATTAAATTAGAACATCAAATAAAATCATATAATATTTCGATTTTATATATGACATTATAATATTTTTTTATATAATAAATATAGTAGTGAAATATATTATGTAAATAAAAAATGTCATTATATTTATTAAATATAATAATATACAGTATATGACTATATTAACAAATGATATAAAAAAATTTCACAAATGATATAAAAATATTTAACAAAAATATTAGAATACAAACATTTAAATAAACTATACAAATTGATATTAATTATTAGTATTGTTTTTAAAATTTAATAAGAAATTAATATATATATATATATTTATATATATTATAAGTATTAATCTATTTATTAACACATTTCCTAGCATTTATATTATACTTTAGTATTATTATAGTTGTAACAGAATCATTTTATCCATCAAAATCGCATTTATTAACTTATTGTTTTCCAAAAATATATTAATAGAGATATATATTAGTGTCAATTTATTTTCCAATAGAAAATTATCTTTTACCAATATATATTCTCCAATTGAAAAAATTTAAATGTTTTCTAGTTATCATGTTCAGATGTTCATGGGTTGGGTATTAGTTTTTTCATATTTATATTTGCTAAAGGTAATAATAATGTAATATAATAGTTTCTTTTATCATTTTAATTGTTAGCATTGATTTATCAATTAATGTTAAATTGTTTCCATAAATAATAATTGTACTTAAATTATTTCAATAAAACATTATTTAACTTTCATATATTATACATTTCATTAAATATCATGTTGTTTCTGAGTATATCCTATCATTTATGAGACAACTTATACATACATTTTTATAATTATTTACATGAAAATGGACATTGGTACCACCATCTTATATTAAAGCATTTCCAACAACATCAAATGAAATATTATTATAAAACCCTAGAATCATAATGGCATTTAGGCCCCCGATGAATTTTTGGATAATAGAAAAAAATAAAAAATATGAACAAGTAATATCTTAAAATTTTTATATTGTTGTCAATAAATAAAAAGTAGACATTTTTATCATGGAAAAAATTTAATGTTAAATTTTAGGATAGTAATTTTGACGCAAACAACATCATTAATATAAACTAAATATTATTAATTTTTTAATAATTTTAATTATTGATGAGAATAATTATGTTAGAATATTTTTTATTTTAAAATATCTATTTTTAGGATTGATTTATAAATTAGTATTATATAGTTGCGATAAATAATATCTGTTCAAAAATAATTTCAATAAAACCCAAATTCATTACCATATATAATAAATATAATATAATGTTATAGAAATGAATTATTTTTCACTCACATTAAATAATAGAATCCTTAAATCAATGATTTTAAATTCAATATTATATTAATTTTTTCCTTAACACATTTTGACATATATATTGATCCATATTTTGCAAACATTCAATTTTATTTAAAAAGAAGTAAATAATAAATGATAAAGATTATACATATGATATATAAATTAACAAGAGTGTTGCTCATATAGACATTATTTTACAAGAATATTGTTTTAGTTTCTCAACCCACACGTTGTGGGTCTTCACATTCCTTATCCACTAAAATTTCAATTCCTTCTCCATTACAACTATATCCCAACCATTTTTCTTGTAGGGATTTTATGTGTAATATCACCCAAAAAACTCGAACCACAATATATTCCATTAAATCATTCCCTTATTCTATACTTAAAGGATTCTATTATCCCAACATATAATTTCTAATGTAAACCCATAGGGGATTACAATTAACCACAATATATCACGGGATATTGTCTTAATGTGCGCAGACCTCTACACCCCTTGTTCATTCCAACATGACGGTTATGCTTGAAAATGTGCATGGATTTGGTTATTCCACCAAAATGTAATGGGAATAGGAAGAAAAGATTTCATCTAATGGACATGCATGATTATCCCTTTTCTCATTCTTTATTCATGTCACCTAAACAACATAATGTCATGTAATAGGAAATGATCAATAATCCTATTACAAACTCTATTACATAGACCCAAATTTATGTTTAGTCCTTGTGGACGGTAGAGGAAGGGTCCCTAATTTTTTTTAAAGTAAATTTTATTTATAATGTCATGAAATTATACAAAAAACAAACACTTGGAATCAAGTGGAAGGCATTAAAAGAATCCCAAGACATTGATTAATATCACTAATCTGACACCCCACCCCCATTAAAAGACGAGTGTATACACCATTATAAGATTATGAAAATAATTGTAATAAAGTAAAAACATCAAAAAAGATTCAAGTATTTTTTTTGGCCGTCATATGAATGATGTAGTTTAATACATAAGGGAGATTTAATAAGGATAATGTGGTCAACCATATGTATAATATGACTATAATTATGCCAATTCCTCTATATTTAACACCCCCCCCCCCAAATTCTACGTCGCCGACATTGTTGTGTTTTAATATATCTCCATGATGATAAAAGGTACCCATGAAATGGGATTTTATTATATTTTTTATATAAAAAAAATCAAACATTTATTTTATAAAAAGTAACGATTATATTATTATCAATTTGGTCTTTTAATTGTATATTTTCATCTTATTTAAGGATTTTATTCTTGATGATTAATTATACTATTAGATTCAACATATTCTGGCTTGTATTATTTTACACTGTGATTATATAACATTATTATAAGGCAATGAGAATCATTATGATGGTTTAATGGAAATATAAAAATTTGAGGTTGGATTCATTATTTTGATTTATAATTATTTTTGAAGAATTTATCTCCAGATTCATTTTGATAAATACAATGTCTTCCACCAAAAACACTAAATTGTAGTATGTATGAATTAATATAAAATTACATATATTAAATGAAATCCTAGAAAAGAGTATATTATTATATATTTCTCATTATTATTATTTCGTTAATTTTTCATGTATTACAAAATCTATTTAAAAAACCTCTAAAATTATATTTTATTACTTAAGAAATTAATAATTATTCTATATGGAAGCTTATATTATTAAAAACCTAATGTTATGTTAAATAAAAACATATAATATCTTATAAATATATATATAATAATAATTAATAAATTTATATTTCAATGGCCCTAGCCCTACTCTTATGATCCTGCATAAAAATAGAGTGACCCACTTAATAATTCATTATCTTTTTAATATTATAGAAAATAATATTTATATCATATTTAGGGATGAATTTATAATTAATAAAAAACAAGAAAAATAATATTTTTAAATAAAAAAATTAAAAATATTAAATTCTACTATTGTAAAATATATAGTAAAACTGAAGATTTGCCGTAAAAATTTTTGTAAATAAAAATATATACATTAATATGGTGTACTCCAGACCCATAATATTAAATTAATTATGATTATGTAAAAATATAGTAAGTCATATTAATATTCCAAATATATGAATATTAGGGCAATAGGTGTACCTAATTGAAGATTCCCCAAATCATGTTTCACTTTTAATAAAACGTAGTAATTCCTCCCTCATGTTTTCCCAATATATGAGACTTAACATTCGATTGAACATCACCAATCAGTATCACATTCAATGTGAATCATGGTGGTTTGTATTATTTTCGTGATTTATGAGAATTAATGACAAACCATGTAATATAAAAGCTATTACACATTGAATGGTGTACTATATTAATGAGAAATATCAATACATCTAGAATAATCTTGATTGTAGATAAATATTCTGGGAAATTAATATATTAAAAATTATTTAATTTTTAAATAAATATTTAAATTATTTAATAATAATTAGATATTTTCATTACAGAAACAGATTGGCCCTTTTATTTTTTAATCATCATAATTAGTTTTTTTAAGAAAATGATTGAGCTATTTGGGGTAAAACTACATTGAGGGTGATGCCTTTCCACTCTCTATGATATTATAATTTTTGTTAATAGAATCAAGTCCTTAAATGATATTATTTTAGTATCATTCTCAATTTATGAATAGACACATGGAATGAGCTAGGGTTTGGTTGAGAGCCTAAAATATCTTAACATCATCGATAAATAAAACACCACATCATAAAATGAAAACAAACTTTTATTAGTAATTTGAGATTTGTATTGTATAAATATGAATAATCATGTTTCACATGAATTTATTAATTAGATATACACTTAAATAATTTAATAAAACTCGTCAAAGATTAATTTTCTCCAACACTCACATAATTTTCACACTATGGTAAATGACGATATCTGATACCAAAGATTTGGTATCTTTAATGTTTCAAAAATAAATATTCAATATTATTATAAATTTTTTTTAAAATATCTAAATCACATGACTGTAAATTTATAAAAAAACATATTATTTAAATTATTGATTATTGCACTACTTGAAACAATATAAATCAAATGTTAATCCTTGGGTAACCACCCCATCCCTTGATCAACCATAAAATTAGTAGTTTTCAATGATTATTAGGTGAAATAAATTATATTAAAATCACCTCACTTTTGAAGACATGCTATTGAATGTTCTATGGTGTTTCTAGGTTTTGGAGTTTGCAATGGTTTTCATATGTTTTATGGTACCATGTGAGTGGTGATGCAATCAATTTTTTTATCATGTTTCTTTTCTGCTAGTGATTGATGATTTAAATATAGATTTGAGGAGAGATGGAAAATGATCCAGTGAAATAATGATGCTATATATTAATTACAAATAATTAAAAAATTATACACTATTATGATAGATAATGAAGTTGTTGTCTAGTGTATCGAGTATACCCCCTCAGTATAGACAAAATATTTTGGATTTAAACTCAATCAAAATTCAATTTCGTTAAAGATCGTTGGATTTATTATAAACATAGATGGGAGACTCCTCCTATAGCATATTAGAATTTTTATGGATAATAAAAATTTATTATGTATTTTTCCTAGAAGGACTTGTCTAGTGATGAATGTCCCCCAACATGTTGTATCTGAGCCATGGTGTATCATAGGTGTGATGCATGTTACACCAAACCCTTTTTAAAATCATAATGATGGATAATTATGTATTATTTAATAATTGGTTGTGACATGTATGCGAAATCCAAATTATAATATTGGTCATGTAGAATTAATCATCGATGATATAAATGGATTTCAATGTTAGTGATGATTTGAAATGGATGGATTCTCATTGACATGAAGGACAATTTTTATGGTCATTGATTTTTGTTTGGAGTGTTGGGTGTTAACTAAACACCACATTGATTTCCAAAAGGAATGGTGGCTCACATATATATATGGATAAGGTTTTATTTATATCTACAATTTTTTTAGAATGGAACCCCAAAATGGATCATGTGTTGGGCTTGAATTTACTAGTTTGGTGATGAATATAGTAACATTGTAATGTTTTATTTGAGAAAACATTGTTCAATTCTGTTTGCGATAAACAAAACCAAACCCAAACAAATGATGATCATCAAAATAACATAATTTTAACCTTGATGTTAATTTTTCATGCATTAAAATAATTTACAACAAAATTTTAATTTATATAATGGTATATCCCAATATAATTTTTTTTGTAAACACATTGGGGTAAGGGCTCATTTTATTAATAAACATTTATTTTAACAAGTATTTTAATTAATATTTGTATAAAATATTGTATTTAATATTTTTATCTTTTAGAATCATTATTAATAAATTTAAAACAATTTTTTATGTCATTATATTGATATTAACTTAATGAAATATTTTATGATTTTTGAGAAAATATGTATTCTTCAATGAATAGTGTAGAATGCCACTTTTTATTAAATTGGAATTTTTGTAATAAATTAAGACCAATTATTATTTTAATGAAATTTATAATTAAAATAAATATTATTTAGATTTATAAAACTATATTAATTACATCTAAATAATCCTCATATAATACATTAGTATAACTATATTTTTACGCTTAAAAGAAAATATTCTCTAAAACCGGTATTTTGGTGCATAATGATTTCCCATTTGAAATAATTATAATAAAACAAAATGAGAAATTATTTTATTAATTATTATTTAATGAATATATATAAATATTAATATAAATTCATTTCCTAATGATTACATGTCATATAGTTAATAAAATATCATGTTTTCCTTAAAAATGTTATATCTTGAAAACCGTCATTTTGACATGTTGAAGAGTTTAATTTTATATTAAATTAAATCACTTTTTTATATTAGATTGTTAAATATTAAATGAATATAGGGAATGAGAATAATTTTAAATATGTCATATTAATTTTATATAATAATTAATTGTAAAAATTGAAACCATTATTTACAGCAATTAAGATAAAATTGGGTTTACCATGTGTGTTTAACAAAAATTATAATGTTTACAAATTTACCAAAACAAGAATAACTTATATAGGATAATATTATTTCTACCATATATCGTCTAATTTTAATAATATTCTATATTATAGAATTATTCTAGGTTAATAATATCAGCGTAATTATTTTTTTATAAACAATTTCATGTTATCATTCTCCCCCACTTATAAAATCCCTCACACTCTCATATCCTATTCAAACATAATAAAATAATTGTTTTGTAAAATAAAATGAGAAAAAATATAATTAAATCCATACACTCATTCTATATTTATTGTATTGATTATAAATAAATGATAGTAATGTATTGGGTGCAATCTGAATCATGTTTTATGAAGAACATGCAATGTCCTTTACCAATTTTTTTTATTTCGTCTTCCACAAACAAAAAATCCTATAAAATAAACATGATTTAACAAATTAATTATATTAAACATATTTATATGTTTTTTATGTTATGTTAATGTAACACCACAGGTAAAGAAAGAATATGACATTTTCATATTTATCCATATTTGTGAATAAAATATTTATATGACATTAAAGGGGACGCTATGCTCGATGGTGTACCCAACACGCAACAACGAGTTTTTTGGAAATCTTACATTGCACTCTAATAATAAAATAATATTATTTTAAATAGTAGTTAACATGTAGCCGTTGTATTGGAGGGAATGGATAGAAATAACTAAATTATGATTATATATGTTTTTAAATGTTTTTACATTTATCCAATAGAGGATGGAGGCTTAAAATACGGACAGAATTCAATTTTAGGCGTATATGCCCTAGTTTTCACTAAAGGTTCACTTATCACCTTTTGATGTTGAACCATAATTAAATATAGTTTTTTTCACTCTTAAACATTCTTTTGGACCAAATAAAACACTGATTAATAATCGGGACATCAAAATTTACTTTGTGTAAATTTTTGGTATCTTTCCGATAAAGTTCATTTTTTAAATGAATAGTGTAAAATGTTGTATTTTAATTCAAAACCTCTTTTTAATCTAATTTATTTATATGATTATGTTATCTTTTTAATTGGTTTTAAAGTGAAATTAGAATATATTTTTACCATTAAATACAATAGTGGTATTTGAAATTAATTTCACTTTGAAATCAGACTTAAACCGGTGTCAATCTTTTGATACTTATTGTTTCATAAAAACATGCTATTTGATCTGACAACGGGAATTAATTATTAAATTAATTAATGTGACTTATATGTTTTTAATTTTGTAAAATAGACTTCATTTTTGAATTCGTAATATCAAATATAGCTTACGGTGAATTTTTGGGATTTTTCTGAAAATCATCAATTTTTGATGAATAGTGACACCACTAAGTGGTACTTATAAAAACTGATTTTTCCGTTTAAATGAAATTTTTCCATATTTGTGTTTTGAATTTCAAAAATCCTACATACATGGTTTTCATTATGGAGTAAAATGTGGTTCAATGGGATAAAAATAATTTTTTGGTGAATAGTAACTTATGGAATGATAAAAAATGGTTGTATTTATTCATATTAAAAAAAATTACAAGTTTGTCCTCTCCCCCCCCCATCATAAAAGGCCACCCAATCTCTCTTTAATTAAACATTACAAAAAACCATTGTTTATTCAATGAACCATCCTAATAAAATAATTAATTTCAATAACTCAATGTATATTCCTAAAAAATGATCATTAATATAGCCTACTGTGGATTTTGATGCAATCCTAATGATGTTGTTTAAAGAAGATGTAACATCATTAAGAAATCATTTTGATTTATTTATTATTTAACCTCATTTATATATTATTGAATACAGATCATATAATAGCGACAATATATTAAATATAAATATATTTTATAATTATAAGGTATTGACTTTCATATATCTCCTCCATTCTTAAATTGGACACTTAATCGTTCAACATGTGCACAAAAAATTACCACCTCGCAAACTGATGAACTTCTCATTTAATCACCTCTTACTTAGGATAGATATAATTATCTATTTAATGTTTATATGTGATATATATTTCATATCTACACTTATTTAATAATAATATAAAATAAATATTTTTTACCTTCCATTACGTAGGGAATATGATAAAATCAGTTGTGTGTATGGTTGATTGTTTCATCATGATGTGATGTGATTCCCTTTTAAATTTTTATTTACCTGGAAGGTAATAAGGATTAATTTAATATATATACATGATATTAATGAGATAATAAAAGTTGTGGAACTCAAATATATAATATACTTTCATATTATATTATCCATATGATAAATGATAATGTCAATCGTGTGTTTGATGGACTACCACCATGCGAAGAGATGTGATTAATTTTTATTAAAACAACACATATAGGGAATGTGAAAGGGTATTCAAATAAATAATATGTTATTTTTTTAATTAATTATAACCCTTTAATTATATAAAAATACTTAGCTTATTTCCATCCTGATCGTAAAAAATTGAAATATTACAGATGTTTACATACACCTACTGTCTCGATTAGTATAAAAAAGTTCGTTTTTCATAATAAGATTTCATGGTAGGATTAAAATGAAAAAAATTATGTATATAGATATAAAAAATTTATTATTTCCATTATTCATGTGGTTAAATAATATTCTTCAAAATGTTATTCAACTTACCACTGTGATTTTGAACATGGAATCCATTTACTATTAAAATGACCCTTGTCAAATAAGTTGGGGAAGTAGTTAAATAAGGTATAGTAAAAAATGATGTAAAAGAAATAATTAAATTATAAAATTTTTTTGTTGAATAACTTATTTATATAATTTTATTTTTTATGAATATAATGAAGGTACATGAAAAATTAGACTCAATGCAATGTATCTCTAAAAATCTATCACTTCCTTTTAGTTGTGAACCTTCTCTCTATAACATCCAGTATTTAAATATTCAAATTAATAAAAATATTTTAATATATATATATATATATATATATATGTTTCTCATATATATAAATATCTCATTCTCCATCTATTGATGATGAAATATATACTCTGTCATTATTAAAATTATATTACAATAACATTTATATTGATTCTGATATTTAGAAATATTACAAATCCCATTCTATTTAAGTGATTAATTTATATGTTATTCCATGTGATTGATTCCCATATGTGGATAACATACAACATGAATATGTTTTGATGGGTGGACCCATATAGTTTTCCAATTCAGTTGGTAAAGAATTAGTCTCATGAGGTTTCATGTATGGGATTAATGAGAAATCCTAATCCATTTATGGTATATTCTCCGAATTGGTGATATTCTCTACGAATTTATTCGTGACTCATTTGTATATCATGATATATGTTTCTGACACATTTCCTATGATTTCATGATTTTATTATGTAATGGTTTTTTATGAATCTTTTTGATTGCTCATTATCCGACACTTTTATTATATAATTTTACCCCTTTTACTCACATGTTATGTTTCATAGTTATTCTTATCCTCGTATTAGGTTATGGTCTAAAAAATTAATAATAATCCACCCATAATATGAAACATATTTTTTGTGATAAAATATATTTTAGGATCTCATTAGGAATAATAAAATAAGGATTTCATGTTTTATATTCCCTTTGATACAATATAAACCTACTCATTCAAGTACATAATGCCTTATGATATTTTGTATCATACTAATTATATATTCAATATTTTAAAATCATGTATTAATATTTCTAAATGAAATTTTACACTGTATGTATACCCTTAAAAATTATCACCAATTATACATTCATTCATTTTTCGATGGAAATTATGATTCAATATGTACGTCCTCTAGAGGATATCATTTCAATAAGAGAAATTTGGTACAATAATACGATATTTTAGTTCACCAATGAATATAAAAAATAAAATATTTTATCTTTGGAAGAATAGATTTTTTTTATAATTATCTCATTATAATGGAGTATCTGATATATGAGGGGTATGATTCAAATATCAATTTTTCCTAATCATTATTTTAGGATTTAATTTTAGGCATCCCATTTTTTGGGAGACTTGAATGAATTATACAAGATATAGGAGGCCATACTAGGTAATGTATGGAGTTGGATCACTCATATCCCAATACATTGAGGTTATTGGAGCATATCCACGTTTTGTTTGATGTTATAAAACCTATTCTGAGAAGAATATTCAATTATATAGAAGAGTGAATTGATTTTATATCATGTGTATGTTAATAATTACCAATATCGTCATTCTTCTAAAGATTAATTAGAAATAATTAGAATGATTGTGCCTCTATGGTTTTGGATTCAATGGTTAATATTTTCATTTATCATGGTCCATGAAATTAAGAAAAAACATGGGGGGGTATTTTGAGATGGGGGTAGAGATAGAAATGGATGCAAATAAACTCACCATGTCTATATGTGTTCAGTTTATTCCAAATAAAAATAATTCCCTTAGGATGGGACCACTACGTTATTTTATAAATCAAATAAATTCTTATATCATTAATGTATTTGGATATTGTAACATCAAAAAACATTTCTATTGATTTTGGTAGGATGTTTGAGGACAATGTTTAATTTTACATTATGATCACCTGTGCAACAATGTGACTCTCTATAATCATTGAGTTTAACCCAAAAAATTAATCTAATATAAAATGGTTTTGTTATTATCCTCCTAAAAATTTTGTCACTCTGAGTTTTTATCCACCTTTTCCCTCATCCTAGCCAGGTGAAGATAATAATTAGACTATAATGGTGGTCTTGAAAAAGCATTTGATATGATGGAATATTGGTTATGGGGATCTGATTAAAAATATTTTGGTAGTGGATCCTCACTACTCCAAAAGATTTAAAATGTATTCCCATTATATTTTGTGAAACTATAAAATTTTTTAAATGTGGGGGGAAAGATATTTTTCATTAATACATAAGGGTAGAAGAGGGATGGAGGTAGACCTACCTATCCTGATGAAAATAATATTTTAGAATGTTCTTGGACATGAAATCCCATTTATAGATCCGAATATCCAATGTTAGAGCATGAAAATTTCCCTGGTGTGCTCTTCTATTAGAAAACATATCATTAGTGATGTCATCTATAGTTCGAAATTTTATTTTGTTTTCCATGTATTTCGAGTGGTTTCTTGAAATTGTCACTCTAGTGGCCTATGCCTTATCTATAATGAGAATATTGATTTTAGTGTAAATAGTTATTCATTTATTCACATTATTTTCAATATCTATTATAATGATTCCCTTACATGTGGTTTTCTAGGATTCTATGGATGTCTATATTAGAAATAAAAAATTAATGTATTTGGATATTCATAGTTCTTTATATGATATTCAACCTAGGATTTACTAATATGTGGGGATATAAATGAAATCATCATCAAAACGTAAAAGATATGTGTGATAAGAGAACCTAATCTTAGATTCTTAATTCCATATAATAAAATCATACTATAGTTTTTTCATATAATGGATACAGAACATACCCATTGAAATATATTATATAATAGAATGTAATCTCATTGGAGAGTGTCTTGACATATTCATAGGTTTGAGTGAACAGACCGACATATTTATGTGTATGTAGGATTCCTATATTTCTCACATTATGTCAGATAACATTCCCTTCCACATTAAAATTTTACCAGGGTCTAGGAATACTATACATGAGTCCATATTTATGAATGATTGTTTTTTAGTAAATTAATGTGGATTTGGAATGGGTCCTCTATTCATGTCACGAACCAGCCCGGGTCGACCCTGAACCGGTCACCCGAGCCGGTCCGCGGCAAGTCCCGAGGAGCGTTCCCGATCCCCCCGGGATGGCATCAAGTGCCGGGCATTGAAACATTAATCGTTGGGAACGATTTCAGCCCAAGCTAAAAATAGGATCGAAAGAATGAATATAAACTAAACAAACAAACCGACACTAAAGACATAAACAAACCTACACCACGACATACCTCCACGTGACCTCGCGGTCACCACCCAACTACAACCAACGTCGCTCCCACACTGAGCGACTCAAGCCAGGAAATCCTGAACACAAGGAACCTGCAACTGAAAAGGTAAAAGATAGGCGTGAGCACAAAAGTACTCAGTAGGTGAGCCCCACAACAAATCCCAATGCACTGCCAGTAAACAAAGAATCTACCTATTCCAGGTTTGAACTACAATGTATAAAAGTATGCTTTTATAATGTTTCACTTGAAAAACTAAACACGAGCCATTACCCTTATTCCTTTTAAAAAGTTGAAATTCTTTTCATTTATTCTAAATTCGTTTTGAACGATAAAGAAGCGTTACTTTTTCAGTTTTACCACACAAGAGAAAAACGCATTTTTATTTGAAAGCCATTTCCGCAAGGCAACCAGAACAAGCTGTAACGAAGAATTGGATGTAACAATCAGGAAAGAAAACAAGTGCAAGTAAAAGTAAACAGGCATGGAAAAACCAAGTGCAAGTAAAAATAAACCAGAAGTTATCCGCAATAACCATGGGCACACACACACACTCACACACTCACACACACACACACATACTCACACACGCACACACTCACACCCAATTGGTCCCCTGTATGCCGACGGAAGGCACCACGCCAGAGATGGGAGAGCACTATGGGTAAATCCCCTGAGGTTCATCTAGCTCGCGTGGGACCCTAGAACCTCGTGTCTCGGTGAAACGTGGCTTAGAAGGCCACGACCCTCAGAAAATGTGGCATAGAAGGCCACGACCCTCAGAACACGTGGCTTAGAAGGCCACGACCCTTAGATATCATATATTTAATTAATTTTGCAATCGTCAATCCAGCTAAGTGAAATAGGGACGACACCCATCCGGCTCACTAGCGCACTAGTTCTAGTCCGCCCACCTAGATACCAAGGGTTCCCCCGTGTGCTCAAACACGCTTCACATTCACATAGTATATTTCATCCTCATATCGCAGGACAAACAAGATATCGCACACAAAAGTCACCATTTCCACACCCAAACAATATTTCAAAACTCAGGCACGTCAAAAATACCTTTCTGAAAATATAATTGTCATTACCTAATCATTTCGCAAAAACCCCTTTTTGGAAACTCTCATACAAGAACATAAACAACTTTCACAACATAGAAAGCATTATTTTTAATAACACAACAAGAGAAAACATCTTTCGTCAACCAAGAACCACACACAAAGTTTCCAAAAAAATTTCAAAGGGTCACACGACGTTTTCTATATTCAAGGTTATAAGAAAACACCATTTTCCATAAACAGTACATTTACTAATTTACACATGCCAAAAACATTTCAAAACCCAATTCAACATGTCTTTCGTTACTCAGGAAGAACCATTTAGCGACATTACTATGAAATCCCACAATTGAAACCACGAAAACACTTTTAATGAAATGCTAGAATTAAACAGTTTGCATTCTCAGCAAATCACCACACTATAAAAACTACTTAATATTAATTTTTTTAAATTTATTGAAATTTAATAAAAGGACAAGGAATAAATAAATCCTTAATTTAGAGGCAAGTGCATAGGGAGACCTACCTCAGGACGTAGCTCGGATATGACGACACAGTATACCTCGCACTGGCGTACAAGCATGCGCAAGCCGATGTTCGCGGTGTCATTGGGTTACCTCTCCAACACGCTGAAACAAACACATGGTAACTAAGAACACGAATCCACTGACTCAGAACAAAACAAACGAACAACCAATGCAAAGGAACCATCTTGATATATATTTTTTTTTCAAAACACATCCCGCGAAAGAATAAGGATTTATCCAAATTAAATAAAAACACCGATATTGAATAAAGAGAAAATTAAATAAACATTAAGACATAAATACAATAATAAATAAATAATCAAAAGAATAAAATAATGAACAAATGAATAAACAAATAGATTAACAACTAAAATAATACATAATTGAATGAATAAATAAATAATTAAACAAATAATTAAATAGGTAAATCAATAAATGAAAGAAAGATTGAATAAGTAAATAATTAAATAACTAATTAATTAACAAATACATAAATGAATAAATAAATAAATAAATAAATAAATAATCAATTCATTAATAAACAAATAAGTAAATAACTAAATTATTGATTGATTAACAAACACTTAAATGAGTAAATAAATAGACAATTAATTAATTAATCAATTAATGAATAATAATAAAATAATTATAATATTATCAATATGATACAAAAAATTAATGTTATATAAAAATAGGATTAATATAAAAATAAAAATAAAGAGGAAAAGAAAACTCATACTGGAAGGGGGGTGCGTGCAGGAGGTGGCAGAGCGGAGAAGGCCGGGCGCGGCGGCTGGGTGCAAGGCTCGGGACGCCGGTGGAGGAGGGTCGTCGGACGAGGTTGGTGCAGTGGGAGGTGCAAGAGGTGGAGGGCGCAGGAGGAGCCGGGGTCCAGGGGAGGTCGGCGCAGGGCTGCGGGCGTCGGCGAGGCGGCAGGTCGGGAGGCGGAGAGTGCGCGGGAGGACCGCGGGGTGGTCGGGCGCGGCGCGCGGGGCTGAGCGGGAGCCGTCTGGAGGTGGGTGCTGTGGTGGACGGAAGGGGAAAGCGGAGGCCGGGGGGTCGCGTGGAGGGGCTGGTGACACCGGGACGGGGAGCGCCGGACGAGGCCGGGAGTAGGGAGGGCGGCGTGGGGCCGTGGACGCCGGAAAGAGGTCCGGGGATCGGAGGTCACGCGGGCGTGGCGGTCGGCGCGAAGGGAGCGGGGCGGAGCGCTGGAGGGCCAGGAGCAGCTGCGGTGCGTAGAGGAGAGGACGGAAGGAGGTGCGGTGCAGGTCGGCGAGGCAGTTGCGGCTCGGTGCAGAAGTAGGGGAAAAAAACGGGGAAGGAGAGAGGGGTAGAAAGAGAGAGCGCGCCGCCAGGGGGGAAGAAAACGGGATTAGGGTTAGGGGGTTTAGTTTTAGATTTATAATATATATATATATAAGAAAATAATTATAAAGCTTATAATAATAATAACAAAACTTATAATAATAATAAATAATAAATTAGTTAATTCAAATAATAATTATTTTGATCAAATATCTAAAATAATAATTATAAAATAATTTAAAGAAGTTACACTCACATATATATATATTTATACATATATAGATCTATATATATCCATACATTATTATACATATATATATATAAACATATATAAACATATATACAATAATAATAACACAAATAAAAAGGTATCAATAAATAAATACCAACATAAAAATTATAATATTTAAAACACCGGGTGAACACGCTGTCACCCGGGCTGAACGCATGGTCACCGCTAACGATGCGGTGACCGCGCACCGGCGCGAAACCACCTATCGCAATTAATCTTCGAAAAATTTAAATCGGGGCCAAGAGAGGAGAAAAATTACTGATGTCCGCGGTCGGGGTGTGACAATTCTCCCCACCACAGACACTTTCTGCCCCCAGAAAGTCACCAGGTCACAAGTCAGCCAAAAATCCAAGTCTATGCCCAACAGTACTAAAGGAACTGAAGAAAACTGAAGTTCTCGGGGATGACCTTACTCAACACAGGTCACACCCGACCGATTCAAGAGAAAACTGGGGTCCGAGGTTGAGGGGAGAACCCGAAGGGGTTCTCCCCACCACAAAAACTCAACTAGTGCAGAAAAGTTGACCATCTAAATAGAACACCCTGGGAAAGGGGGGGGGGGGGTCGACGCGGGAACTCCCAACCGGTTTAAACCAACTCTTATAGCACGATTAGTACAACACTTCCTTCAAGACATTAAATCCTCGACCATAGTCAACAACCTTCAACACCAGGGAAAAACCATAGAAAAACATTTAACCATTATCAAATTGGCGACATGATCCACCGAAATCCACAAAGCATAACCACATCAACAACATAACTAAAACGAGGTCAACCCACACGAGAGTCAAACAGACTTTTAAGAAGGACACACGATTTAGAATATTACATTCACACGACAAGTCCACCTAGATTTATCATAGAACAAGTCCATTGTCACTTTTTAGAAAAACAACACATTTACATAATCTAGACTACTTGGATTATAATAGAACAAGTCCATGATAACCCCATGGTAAAATAATGAACATACAATAACGTCAAAACTTAACAGCAGAAAAAACATGTACTAAAAGATCATGATTGTTCCACTGCTAACGCGGAACACAAAACTTGGACCAAGGCTTCACACCCCTGGGGACTCCTGACTGTGCGCGAGCTTCACCCCGGGACTTGTGGCTGGGGCTCTGATGGCTGAAGCATCTTCTGCCTCACAGTCAGGTACTGACATTCTCCCATCACAGCTTCCTCTTCATGCGACGCTTCCTGCAAAACTTCTCCAGATGACCTAGACAACCGCATCGATGACACGTCATCAGAGGGCAACGACAAGACGGCTTTAAATGCCCGAAACGACCACACTGAAAGCATACCATCGAACAATCTGATGAACTGGAAGCTGGGACCATAGGGAATAGCTCATTAGGAACAGGTATCTCTGGCGCCTTTTCCTCACCAGAGGGGGAACTCTTACAAATGACAGGGGACGCTGAAGTATTAACCACCTGCACACCGGAAACCAACTCAGCCAAGAATGCTTCCTCTACGAGCTTCTCGAAACAAGGGTCTTTAGAAGGGAGGACTCGCTTCTTGATCTCTGGACGCAGACCCCCAGTGAAAAGAGAGACCTTCATGAGCTCATGCGACACTACATCTGGAGAAAAGGAAATTAGTTCCTTGAAATGGTCAACATATGCCTTCACCGTCCGTCGACCTTGTTGAATATGCACAAGCTCCCTTTTTTCTCCATCTTCACTTCCTCAGGTACAAACCATTTGATGAAAACGATTCTGAAGACATCCCACGTCATTTCACCTTGCATTGATGGTGGGGTAACCATCTTCCACTAGTCCAGAGCTGGACCCTCAAACAACTCCATAATTACACGAACCTTAACACTACCGAGAGTTCCCAATGTTCTAAAGACACGCTCCACTTCCTCGAGCCATTTCACTGCCTCTAACGGTCCCTGATCACCATGGAGAATAGGCAGAGTCTGAGGAGGACTAAAAACTGGGCATGACATATCCGAATCCTTAGAGACCTTTCTGGGCCGCATTTCCTGAGCGATATATAAAACTCAAAGCCAAAACCAACATCAAATCGAAGCAACATCAATAAAAGTGTCTTCATCAAAAACAGTCAGCACAAGGACCAAACAGATATGACACAACCCAAAACAAAATCTCCTCTTTAAAATTCCCTTTTCATTTTTGATTTCAAAACCACCCTTTTTCAAGATCACAATCCAAAAACCAATCCACTTTCAAACCAAAACATTACAAAACCATTTCCCATTTAAAACCAATTTAGAAAACAAAGTCAAACGTTAAATTTCAAATACGCACCCAGGTACTCCCATGACCCATTGCACATGTATTTATCCACTATCCATTAATACTCACACCAACACGCATTTTCCATGCATTCACACACATGTGCAAACGTTCATAGAGAGGACCTGAGGTTTCACCCCAAACCATTCTGAACCAACTCCAAGTAAAAAACAGATTTATCAAATCAGAGGTTTCAGTTTTAAAACCCATTTTATAATTTTAAATTCCTTTAAAAGAAACCAGTACAATTTTCAAAAACCCCTTTTCATTTCCAACTACGCACTCACACAGAACAAAATGAAAACAACATCCAAATTTGCATCAATCACTGAAATGAGGGACTAGTAGTCACGCTCAACCTGGCGACATGGTAGTGGGCCATGTCCCAAGTCAGCGTCGACCACTAGGAGGAATTCAAACCATGTACTCGGAATCCACATGGGTCACTACTCCATTTGAAATCACGATGTAATGTCAGCTTGCCTCCATTATCATCTCTCAATCCAAGACAAACCAGGAAAGACAAGGACACAATTCCCGAACTACCCCTGGTAACTCGAAGATCAGTGCGAGCAAGAGTTCGCGACGCTCTTCCCGTACCTACCCTTCGAGTTCCGATAGTCCTAATATCCTTCTACCGAACAACCCAAATAACAATAACAACCTTGATACCATTTTGTCACGAACCAGCCCGGGTCGACCCTGAACCGGTCACCCGAGCCGGTCCGCGGCAAGTCCCGAGGAGCGTTCTCGATCCCCCCGGGATGACAACCAGTGTCGGGCATTGAAACTTTAATCGTTGGGAACGATTTAAGCCCAAGCTAAAAACAGGATCGAAAGAATGAATATAAACTAAACAAAAAAACAGACACTAAATACATAAACAAACCTACACCACGACATACCTCCACATGACCTCGTGGTCACCACCCAACTACAACCAACGTCGCTCCCACACTGAGCGACTCAAGCATGGAAAACCTGAACACAAGGAACCTGCAACTGAAAAGGTAAAAGATAGGCGTGAGCACAAAAGTACTCAGTAGCTGAGCCCCACAATAAATCCCAATGCACTGCCAGTAAACAAAGAATCTACCTATTCCAGGTTTGAACTACAATGTAAAAAGTATGCTTTTATAATGTTTCACTTGAAAAAATAATCACGAGCCATTACCCTTATTCCTTTTCAAAAGTTGAAATTCTTTTCATTGATTCTAAATTCGTTCTGAACGAGAAAGAAGTGTTACATTTTCAGTTTTACCACACAAGAGAAAAACACATTTTTATTTGAAAGCCATTTCTGCAAGGCAACCAGTACAAGCTGTAAAGAAGAACTGGATGTAACAAGCAGGAAAGAAAACAAGTGAAAGTAAAAGTAAACAGGCATGGAAAAACCAAGTGCAAGTAAAAATAAACCAGAAGTTATCCTCAATAACAATGGGCACACACACACTCACACACTCACACACACACACACATACTCACACAGGCACACACTCACACCCAAGTGGTCCCCTGTATGCCGACGGAAGGCACCATGCCAGAGATGGTAGAGAACTATGGGTAAATCCCATAAGGTTCATCTAGCTCGCGTGGGACCCTAGAACCTTGTGTCTCGGTGAAACGTGGCTTAGAAGGCCACGACCCTCAGAAAACGTGGCTTAGAAGGCCACGACCCTCAGAACACGTGGCTTAGAAGGCCACGACCCTCAGATATCATCTGTTTAGTTAATGTTGCAATCATCAATCCAGCTAATTGAAACAGGGACGACACCCATTCGGCTCACTAGCGCACTATTTCTAGTCCGCCCACCTAGATACCCATGGTTCCCCCGTGTGCTCAAACACGCTTCAAATTCACATAGTATATTTCTTCCTCATATCGCAGGCCAAACAAGATATCGCACACAAAAGTCACCATTTCCACACCCAAACAATATTTCAAAACTCACGCACGTCAAAAATACCTTTCTGAAAATATAATTGTCATTACCTAATCATTTCGCAAAAACCCCTTTTTGGAAACTCTCACACAATAACATAAACAACTTTCACAACATAGAAAGCATTATTTTTAATAACACAACTAGAGAAAACATCTTTCGTCAACCAAGAACCACACGCAAAGTTTCCAAAAACAATTTCAAAGTGTCACACGATGTTTTCTCTAATCAAGGTTATATGAAAACACCATTTTCCATAAACAGTACATTTACTAATTTATACATGCCGAAAACATTTCAAAACCCAATTCAACATGTCATTCGTTACACGGGAAGAACCATTTAGCGACATTACTATGAAATCCCACAATTGAAACCAAGAAAACACTTTTAATGAAATGCTAGAATTAAACAGTTTTCATTCTCAGCAAATCACCACACTATAAAAACTACTTAATATTATTTTTTTTAAATTTACTGATATTTAATAAAAGGAAAAGGAATAAATAAATCCTTAATTTAGAGGCAAGTGCATAGAGAGACCTACCTCAGGACGCAGCTCGGATATGACGACACAGTATACCTCGCACTGGCGCACAAGCATGCGCAAGCCGATGTTCGCGGTGTCATAGGGTTACCTCGCCAACACGCTGAAACAAACACATGGTAACTAAGAACATGAAGTCACTGACTCAAAACAAAACAAACGAAAAACCAATGCAAAGGAACCAGCTTCATATATATATTTTTTTTCAAAACACATCCCGCGAAAGAATCAGGATTTATCCAAATTAAATAAAAACACCGATGTTGAATAAAGAGAAAATTAAATAAACAATAAGTCATAAATACAATAATAAATAAATATTAAAAAGAATAAAATAATGAAAAAATGAATAAACAAATAGATAAATAACTAAAATAATACATAATTGAATGAATAAATAAATAATTAAACAAATAATTAAATAGGTAAATCAATAAATGAAAGAAAGATTGAATAAGTAAATAATTAAATAACTAATTAATTAACAAATACTTAAATGAATAAATAAATAAATAAATAAATAAATAATCAATTAATTAATAAACAAATAAGTAAATAACTAAATAATTGATTGATTAACAAACACTTAAATGATTAAAAAATAGACAATTAATTAATTAATCAATTAATGAATAATAATAAAATAATTATAATATTATCAATATGATTCAAATAATTAATGTTATATAAAAATAGGATTAATATAAAAATACAAATAAAAAGGAAAAGAAAACTCATACTGGAAGGGGGGTGCGCGCAGGAGGTGGCAGAGCGGAGAAGGCCGGGCGCGGCGGCTGGGTGTAGGGCTCGGGACGCCGGTGGAGGAGGGTCGTCAGACGAGGTTGGTGCAGTGGGAGGTGCAAGCGGTGGAGGGCACAGGAGGAGCCGGGGTCTAGGGGAGGTCGGCGCAGGGCTGCGGGCATCGGCGAGGCGGCAGGTCGGGAGGCGGAGAGCGCGCGGGAGGACCGTGGGGTGGTCGGGCGCGGCGCGCGGGGCTGAGCGGGAGCCGTATGGAGGTGGGTGCTGTGGTGGACGGAAGGGGAAAGCGGAGGCCGGGGGGTCGCGTGGAGGGGCTGGCGACACTGGGACGGGGAGCGCCGGACGAGGCCGGGAGTAGGGAGGGCGGCGCGGGGCCGTGGACGCCGGAAGGAGGTCCGGGGTTCAGAGGTCACGCGGGCGCGGCGGTCGGCGCGAGGGAGCGGGCCGGAGCGCTGGAGGGCCGGGAGCAGCTGCGGTGCGTAGATGAGAGGACGGCAGGAGGTGCAGTGCAGGTCGGCGAGGCAGTTGCGGCTCGGTGCAGAAGCAGGGGAAAAAACGGGGAAGGAGAGAGGGGTAGAAAGAGAGAGCGCGCCGCCAGGGGGGAAGAAAACGGGATTAGGGTTAGGGGGTTTAGTTTTAGATTTATAATCTATATATATAAAAGAAAATAAAGAAAATAATGATAAAGCTTATAATAATAATAATAAAACTTATAATAATAATAAATAATAAATTAGTTAATTCAAATAATAATTATTTTGATCAAATATTTAAAATAATAATTATAAAATAATTTAAAGATGTTACACTCACATATATATATATTTATACATATATAGATCTATATATATACATACATTATTATATATATATATATAAACATATATAAACATATATACAATAATAATAACACAAATAAAATGGTATCAATAAATAAATACCAACATAAAAATTATAATATTTAAAACACCGGGTGAACACGCTGTCACCCGGGCTGAACGCACGGTCACCGCTAACGATGCGGTGACCGCACACCGGCGCGAAACCACCAATCGCAATTAATCTTCGAAAAATTTAAATCGGGGCCAAGAGAGGAGAAAAATTACTGATGTCCGCGGTCGGGGTGTGACAATTCAGGTTGGATAGTAGGGAATTCTAATGTAGGCAAAAAAATATTGCATGAATCTTTTATCATAAAAATATAATTTGGTAAAAAAAGATGAACAATATAACATCCAATTAAACCCATTCAAATAGAGATAAATCCGTCAAATCAATTACGATAAATATATATTGTTATCTCGGATTTCATTCCTTGAAGAACAGTTGGATTTGAGCATAATGAAAATTCAGTCCATTCCATGACTTTATGTATAAGCTAAATACGTTTATTCAAAATATATTTACTTCCATCAAAAGGATTTCATTATATTCTATAATAATTTTATCTCTCATCTCTTTACATGATGGGGATTTCATTAAAATGTAATGTAAACTCATTCTCATAACCTTCAATTTTCGTGGATTAATATTCATAAAGAGAATCTACACTCTAATCAGATGTCATAACTATAATTAAAGAAAATAACTTCTATGTATATGAGGCTCCACCACAACCTTTACGACATATGTTTCAACCTCTAAAAATTTCCTCTTCCTCCAATCTATCTTTCTCAATTCTTTTCCACCAATTATTAAATTAACTCATGAAATAATAAATCATATTCCCACTGTATTTCCTCCAAAAATGTAGTTTCACCTACCCTAATTCGATCAAAACCATCCTATAGATCCAGAGAATGCATCATCAAATCCTTCATATATTCAATTATCCACTTTCTATACCATATTTTCCATGAACAATAATGATTCTTCCTATTATTCACATTTGATTAAAAATATCAATTCATCATTTTAAAATCTTTTATTACCCTTCAATATTCATCCAAAAATACCAAACACATAACATTTTAATGTCATCATCCCACTATATTTCATCCACAATTACATATTTTCATTCAATGTGACCACATAAAATGATATATTGATTCATATAAATCCTCCATATATATTCACATATTCTTATAATGTAAATATATCCTTCTTATATATAATATAATCACTACAAATCTCTCATGTGTCATCAGAACACCACCATATAATACTTTCCCTTTATATTAATGGTTATGTAGACCATTGAAAAAATGGGTAGTGATCATGAAGTACTATCAGATAATTCATAATCCATGTTATTGCTTTCCTCTAGGAATACCAATAGCATTTCCTAAATTAGGGTCATTAGTTCCCAAATATAAATATAACTTTATATGAAGGAAACCAATAAATTCTAATTTGATAAACTTTACTTCATGAAATTTTTTACTTCTATTTATGACATTTATCTTGAATCGATTTCAATTTAATTTTCAAATAAATTCAATTAATTAATTAACCATAGATGCACATTCAAAAACCAAAGTATTCAACAATGTTATTTGGATTTCATGACATTTATTATTTTCCTCAATATAGTTTTATCATTATTTTATGCTTAGTATTTTCATATACATACACTTTTTCCCAACCATATATTTCATCATTCTATATTTTATGTTGTATTAATATAGAACTTATTTTTTTTGTTATAAAAACATCACATTTAATAATATTCTATATAATTTTATGAACCAATTATTGGAATACATTTGTGGCCTATAATATTTAGATATTCTTCTTACAATGACTTGTATATCACATATATTGGTATCACCAAAAAGGATTTATTCATCAATTTTCAATTTTTGTTTGTGTGTCAAAGGTTTTGTTTTTTGTATTTTCGTGCCCTCTTAAATAAACATGTATTATTTAATTCATGTAATGATCTCCTATCATTGTTTTTTAGTGATTATAATTCTTAATATATTGGATGATATAAATATAACTATTTTATTCTTTTGAAGTGGATTTTTTTTTAATTATATATATATATACTAATTTTATAAAATAATATGATATAACCCTTAACATTTACGTTATATTTCACCATTAAATTGACCAATTTATATTAAAAACTAGTTATTTTTTCTAAAACAAATTTCTACTAAATAAAAAATGCTATCCACTATCATATTTTATTCATAAATAAATGTTGAATTATGTAAAAACATCCAATTGAAAATCATATAAACCATATGTTATTTTTCCCTTATATGTACTCTTAATGAGAAATAATATTTTGATTAAGTAATATAATCTCACATCCTCAATTTATGTATAATAATCTATTGATTTTTTTAGCATACAATTAATATTTATTTCATCTATGGTGAAAAAGAGAATAGGTATTTGTGGAATCCCATTTAGGGAATACGCTTCATCAATTTTCTTTTCCCATTTCATGACGCTTGATTAATATTAGAATGATTTGTTGTGTTAATTAAAAATTACTAGTGATGTTGACTGTAGTGATTTTTTTTAATTGTTTTAAATGAATAAAATATTATTCAGGGGTGATTACACATTGATATATGATTAGTAACATTTTTATGATCTGAAAAATTCCATAATAATTGACTTAATTATTTTAAAGTATTGAATTTTTGTGAACTTATATTGTTTCATAATCAATGATTCAGAGTTTTATTATGATAATTTAATTTATTTAGTGAATGTGATTGTTATGGATTACATTATATTTGTTTGTGGATGCCCTAATTGAGTTTATGTATAATTTAATGCATATTGTTCATTAGCTTCATTAATTTTGTGGAGAAAAGGGATATGTAGGTGTGCTTAGTGGGTTTCGGGGGAAATATAATGTTTCAATTTTATTGTATATTAGGATGGGTTAATTTTTATTTGTGGTAATATTATATATTGTAGTGTATAAATTAATATATAGATGATTTTTTATCATCATTATACAATTTATATATATATTGTGAATGAGTAATCACATTAAAGAATGTCAAAGGGTGGCTTGATTATAGTTTTGTAAGTTATATGTCACATTTTTATTTCATTAATGTTGTGTGTGATGATTATAAATGATTCTATGCTACCACTATCCAATGATGATATTTAATTAAAAATGGATAAAAATCATAGTATTACATAGTAGATACACTAAATGTTTCTTATTTTCTTTTGAAACAATGTTCCTAACAACATTGTATATCAGAATATCTTAGGTTATCCGCTCTAGTTCAATACAGAGTTTTTCTTTTGTTTTATCATTTTAGATAATTGAATTCTTTCATATATCCTCACAACCATCTTATATAATAAAAATAATATTAAATAATTTTATTTTAATAATCTTATATGTTAATAAATTATTCAAATTATATTGAAAATACAATGACATGATAATTTTTTTTAAAATAAAAAAAACTCTTTTGTTAATTTCTATTTTTCAAACATGGGAAGACTTGTGAACTAATTTTATTTAAAAAGATTCACAGTAAATATTTGTTATAAAATTTAAATTTTATATTTCATGACGGTAAAATATCATAAATTTTCCATTAAATTCATTAATATTTATAGGTATTAAATAGCCCATTCTTTAACATAGATGACAATACAAAATGTTCTTTTAATATCATGTAAATAGAAAATATTCAATTTTTCAACGCTATAGGAAACGGCGAAGCATTAACATTAAATACTCATAAAACTAAATCCTGAACAAATATCCCCAACAATAATAATTAGTAGTAAATACCCCATTACTCTACAAACTATTTAGGTTTTCATATAAATTAGATATTTTTTCACTTCAAGGGATTTAATAATTTTTTTAATATTTAAATAGTTTCATTATAACTCATGTCATTAGTGGGATACATTGTATATTTTAAAAATGCAAGATTTATTAAATTATTCAGGAACACATTTAACTTTTTCTAACATAAATTACTAATTTTATATTTTTGAGTTAAAATAAAAAGATAATAATTGTCATGGAATGACCTATTTGATACCATATTGATTCTCGAAGATCCAATAATAAAAATTAAAATATATAAGTGAAATATCATTTTTCATTAAATATTAATTCACATTGAAATAATATAAGGATCATTTTTAGTGATTCCCTGAAAAAAAACATAATAGCCCTGGATTTGATAGTGCGTATTACATGCGACACCAAGTGTGAATGGTAATAAAATATTCATATAATTTATAATATATTTTTAATTAAAAATATATTCTATATATTTAAACACATGTAATACAAAACTACCATATGTTGCATGCAGGATCAATCTTCCTCGATAGCTTGTGTTACATTAAAATGTCACCATTCGTGATATCTTTCATTATACCCAAGATAGAGTTTCAACAAAAAATGATATATTATTAAAATATTATTATTTAATATAATAAGATATAAACAAGCTATTTTGAATAGTATTAAATTACTTATGAAAAAATATGGTTTAAATTAATATATAATGTATTAATGGGATACTAATTAATAAGAAATGAATATAGGAACCCATTGGATAAAAATATATTATTATTATATGCTTCTAATGATGTTTTATTATAACAAACATAATTAATTAAAATTAGAAAATTATTTTAATGAAATATACAATATATATATTCAATTAAATATTATTGATATTCATCCATAATCATAATTTTCATAAGATAAGAACAACCCCAATTTTACACATAAAAAACAATATTTTTAAAATGGAAATATCACTGCCTATTAATGGAGAACCCATTTTAAATTTATATTTTTACAATTTAACTAATTTAATATTTATTAAAAAAATTTATTGAATGATAAACATATTAATTAAGATAATGGGAATTTTTTATGTTTTTCTGAGTCGTATAATTTTTTAATGAATCGATAAAAATAATAAATCATAGTTCAGAACAACACAGTTATCAAAAATATTTTTAGGGTTGAATTATAATAAAAAATATATTAAAAGATAAATAAATTAATTTTTAATCAATTAATACAATTTATGTCATTGGAATCAATTTCATTTTCAAATTGAATATAAAAACAAAGAAAACATTATGATATTTTAACACAAAAAACATGCATTGCCTCCTCGTATGCTGGATGAATTTTAATTTAATTTATTCTACTTATGATATTGGAATTTGGAAAATTTGATTCAATATTTTATATAGTCATAATTTTTATTTTCTAACAATAAAGACATAATTTTTATCCAAAATGATTATTGAAATTTAATAAAACTAATTACAATCACTAAGAAAATATTGAATGTAAAAATAGCACAAACATTTATCATAAAGGCCAAAATGACCTAGACACTTTTTCAACACAAAGTTAATATAAATTAATTGTATAATTACCTAAAATTATTGTGTTTCATTGGTTTTGTATGAATGTGTTTAGGTTGGAACATGGGCCCACCTAAATTGTTTCTAAAAATTATTTGTGAGTAATTTTCCTTCCCTATAAAAAGCCACCACCCTTCCAACTTATTGAAATATCTCAATCCTTTTAGGTTATGACAATATATACCAAAATTGTCTCTCAAAATCCCTCCCCTAGACCAAGAATCCCCCACTTTGGAAGGTTGAAATCTGTGGAAGCGTTTGGTTTAACTCCCCGACCCCAGTTACCCAGAGTTGGTTCATTATTACATAATATTGGCACGATCACAAGGAAATCATGTCTTAAAAGACTGATCAACTTAGTATTATTGGAAACAAGATTCATATATTAGTTCAACTTTACATCATGAAGAGAAATACAACACAATTATATTTCATTAAAAACATCCAAGACTCATAGGTTATGCTTGCAGGTCACTCATAACAAACTTCTTTAAATAATGGGAAAATTAAACATAAGAAAGGGGTGAGTTCAAATTCTCAGAAAGGGTTAGTGATACAGGGGAAAATGACATAAATATTAATAATGGTGAATAATTGAAACCACATGCCCTTACCAATGATAAACATGAATACGTTCATGGAAGAAATATGATCTGAGTAAATATTGCAATAGTAAAACATAATCATTGGTATTCTACTTGTCAAATGACCACATAAACCATCAATATTTTTTCTATAATGAGGGAATGTATAATGCCAGAAATTATGAATAATTTTATCAAGGCCTCGACCATGACATCTTAAAATGTTTAAGGCCTCGGCCAAAACCATATATCAAATTGGGAAAGGTCCCCGACCAATTCCATGTGTAGTTGTATCATGAGACATACTGATGCGTCAAAGAGATATAGCAAGCTCCACTCATCAATTACTATATATAATACATTCCACGTACGAATACGTTGAAACATAACATAAACATTTATATTAGAACTACCAGATGAAATGTCAATAATTTAACCATAACCCATGAAAGATATAAATATAGAACATCCACAGTCAAACATATAATAACTCAGTCAATAAAATATGGAATATTTTATTATATTAAATCAACATCAAATTAACATAAAATCAATCAAATGATGTTGACATAGAATAAATAATAACCCTTTTTAGAGAAATATCGATTTGTATTTTGAAATTATTTAAGAGTCACCTAATATTAAATACATTATTTTGAAAATATTATTATAAGCTTTTATTGGAGGCTTTGATGATGTTATAATGATGGAAAATATCTGCCCCCTCCGTAGAAGATAAAAAAACATAATTACCTTAAATTTTTAAAAAATGTCTCAAAGTACCTTGTTTGGAAAGTGACGGAAAGTTTCCTTTCAAAACACATATAGTTATAAATTAATTAAACAGATTTTCTAGTAAATAGTAAAAATTATATTAAATATATTTTTAAGAATCGTCGATGTGGATGATAACGATGTCCTAGTAGATAATTACATATAAAAAATCCCAGATATTGAAGAGAATGTGAAATAAACCATTACCTTGTACCTTTACTTGGTCAAGGGTTGGTTAACCTCCTGTATAATGGTGAATTTATTGTTATTAAATTTCACAAGAATCATAAACATTAATATGATATCATATATGATCTTTTTATATTTCTTGTTAATAATATCTTAGTATTATCATCGTTTCGGGTGTTAACTTACTCGTTTCCTTTCTATGATTTGTTACATAAGAACTGTATTTTATGAATAGGTTGTATATTATTCATATCAAGAATGATATTAATTCCTTAAACATTATTTTTAATAATCAAATGAGAATTATTCTTGAATGGATACGATGGGGAATGAATCTAATCACATTTGTGGAGACTGTAGTCCGTACGTACGCACGAGCGACAATATCATTTAATTAATATTAAAATAATATATAATTGGATGGTATATCATATATACAGAATAATTATCATGTTATATTAATTATTTACAACAATTAATCATCATTATAACACCCATTAGAATAATATTGTTTTGAATAACAATTACACCACGAAGTGGAGACCGTAAGCCGTATGTATGCACGCATGATGACATGTCATTCAAAGGATGGATAGAATACTGAATATGGTTTAACCATATATTTATAATAACATAAAAGTATATATAATATAATGGAGTTATTATTTTAGAATTTAAATAACAATGAAAGAAGAAGTTGAAGAGGAATGAATCTTGAAAGAGGGTTGTGAAAGCACTACCTCTTCTTCGGGTTCTTCCTTTTGATTTGATCAAAATTGATCCTTACGCTAGAGTTCTAATTAAAATATAGCCTCTAGGATTATGTAAGGGAAGTTTATAGAATATTTTTGTATGGTTTGGTAGAGCCAATTGGATTTGAAGGTATGAATTATAGAGAAGGGGAGGGTCCTTTTATAAGAGTGGTGAGGGGAACCTTTGGAAAAGCTAGAAATATTATTTTATAATAAATTTTTACTCAGATTCTAATGGCTATAAATTGGATTATTTAAATGATAATGTGGGGATAGGTTGAAAACCACTCAATCGATAGGTTTTAGACAGGTTTTGGTCACTATATTAACTTTATCTTTTTTATTTAACACTCAGTTAAATCGATTGTCATTTACCATGTCTCGTTGTATTTTTATATTATATAATTAATAAACATACTATATACATCCAACAGACCCCCACGTTGTCCAATAATGATACACCGATAATTATTTAAGTCCATTGGTAGAACCTTATATGTTTAGAATAGAATATCAATTAATAATATAATATTTGTTTTAAAAACACTTTTATGTCAATTTTGATAGTATTGGGCATTTTGATTTTGATAATTTTATTACAAAATAATCAATTAAAAAAATTCATATAACCAGTCCTAATATTTCAAATTAACCTTTTAAATAATTATAATTCATAAAATTCTCAATGTACATTTATTTGGATATTTATAATATCAATTATTTTAATATTTTATTCATAAGGTAATTACTCCATCACCATTGTGTCATAAATAAATTAAATTATATAATGTCTAAAAATTATAAATACACTACCATTATGTAGGAAATATTTTTATATTTCTAATAAAAATATATAATTGAATTCATCTTATGTATTACCCCATATTAAAAATGTTTTAGTAATTACACATTGATTTTACCTCTTTTAACTCTTCATTGAATTAAATAATACTTAATGTTAAAATCTAAATCAAGTAGAAATAAATGATAATATTTTATTCCTAAGGTTGTTTTTGGTCGAGATACAATTATCCAATAGAATTAGGATATGTTTTAGTGTAATATTAATATCATTTTTACCCTTAATTACCCTATTTACTTTTAACCGTGGTAAATAAAAGTAATAAGTAACTATTCACCAAAAATTATTTTCATCTCATTGAACCGCATTTTACATATTGATGTCAACCATGTCATTCGTATTTTTGTAATTCCACTCACAGAAGTGGAAAATATTATGTTTTATTGAATTATCAATTTCTCCTAGGAGGTGGGTAAAAGATGGTGAAAAGTTTATTAAAATTTTTATATATAGAAAATAATTATAAATTGACTCCAATGAATTACATTAAACATATATACGAATTAGGTGTCTATTTTGACCTAAAATAAATTCAAATAAAATAAATAAATATTTAAAAAAATTCGGTTTAAAACAAAAACATGGTGTTTTTCGCAATTCATAAAAAATTGAACGTTTTCAGAAAAATACAAAAAATTCACCCTAATCCAATTTTGATATTCCAAATCCAAAAATGAAGTCCATTTTGAATGATAAAAAGTATAAAATTTCAAAACGATGGTATTACTATTTAGAACGGCTTGTTTTATTAGTTGTGGTGTATGTTAGAACTCAATGTTGTGTACAACACATGCTACTTTATTATTCAAAGAGAAGTGTATCGTGGAAGCATGGGGTGTTACATTATCCCCTCCATCAAATAATTTCAACCAGGAAATTTCTAGAATATTACTTCATAATAAAACTTGGGTGGTTGTTCATCAGAAGTTCCTCAAGTTCCCATGTTGCTTCTTCTGTCTTATAGTTTCTCCATAGAACGTATACCTGACGAGTTGTCCAATTTCTCAGCACTTGTTCTCTCATATCAAGAATCGTGAAAGGATCTTCGCAATAAGACAGATCGTGTTCCAGTTCAAATTGGTCATAGGTGAGTACATTCATTGGGCCAGGGATGTATTTTCTAAACAGTGATACGTGGAAAACATCTTGAACATTGGAGAGACTTGGGTGAATTTCCAAATGGTAAGCTACAACCCCAATTTGTTCTAGAATTTCAAAATCTCTGATGTACATGGGACTCAATTAACCCTTCGTACTGAAACGTATAACTCCCTTCCATGGAGATACCTTTAAGAAAACATAATCTCCTACCTGAAATTCCAAATCCTTCCTTCAATTATTGGCATAGCCCTTCTACATACTTTGATCTTCTTTGTTGTTTTTTTGGATTACCTTGACCTTTTCCATCATTTCCTCAATATATTCTAGGCCTACCAGTTTTCTTTCACTAACATTATCGTAAAAGGTTGCTCTGCGAAATCTCTTTCCGTATAATGCTTTTCATGGTGCCATCTGAATAATTGAATCGAATCTATTGTTATATGAAAATTATACCAAAGTTAAATATTGACCCCACATACACTGAAAGTCAAGTGAGAAGGATCTCAACATGTATTCTAAGGTTTGAATAGTTCATTATGATTGACCAACTATTTGAGCATGGTAGGAAGTGCTCAAACAAAGCTCAGTATCCAGGGATTTCAGAAGACTTTTCTAGAATCATGATGTAAAACATGGATAACGATCATAGACAATCGACAGGGTTACTCCATGAAGTCTTACAACTTCATTAATATATAATATTTCTAGACGTTCATGTGGTAGATCTTCTCTTCTATAAATAAAATATGCTGACTTTGTTAGCCGATCAACAATGACCCATATTTCATCGTTCCTTTTAGGAGTCTTGGTAGTCCCATGACAAAGTCCATCATAATGTTACCCCATTTCCAATTTGGTTTGGGAAGAGGTTGCATAACTCCTCCAGGAAGTTGCCTTCCAGCTTTCACTAGTTGATAAACCGTACATCTTGACACAAAATCAGTAATCACTCTATTCATGTTGTCCCACAAAAAATGTTCATTCAAAACACTATAAATTTTGGTGATCCAAGGGTGTAGAGATCAATTGGAACTATGAGCATCATCCAAAAATTCCGTTTTTAGATCAGGTATATTGGTAACACAAAGTCTCTTCCCAAACGTCAAAATTCCATCTTCATACACAAATTCACTCAATCACCCATCATTCACAGCATTAATCATCTTTTGAAACTCTTCATCACCGGTCTGAGAACTCATTATCCTTTCTAGTAATGATGGTTTGGAAACCATTTGAAAATGTATTGATGTTTCAACTTCCATGGTGATTTCCATGTCCATCTTTACTAGATCAATGAAAATAAGATCCATTTCAAATCACATCATGTTCAAAAATCCATGATCGGTTCTACTCAAAGCATCTTCCACCTTATTTCCCTTCCCCGGGTGGTAGTGTATCGTGCAATAATAATCCTTGAGTTGTTCAATCCATCTCTGTTGCCTCATGTTGAGTTATTTTTGTGAGAAAATATACATCAAACATTTCTGATCAGTATAAATCTCACATTTTTCACAATATAGGTAGTGTCACAAAATCTTCAAAGAAAATATTATAGATTCTAACTCAAGATAGTTAGTATGATAGTTTAGCTCATGAATTTTTACCTATCGCGATGAATAGTCAATACCCTTATCATTTTTCATAAGGACACAACGAAGTCCTTTCTTTGAAGAGTCACTATAAATAACAAAACTATCATTCTCTGATGGTAGATTCAATATAAGAGCATTGAATAATCTTTCTTCAGTTATTAAAAAAAATATACACACTCTTTTTTACAAACAAATTTAACCCCTTTACATGTGAGGATAGTTAATGGGTAGCCAATCTGGAAAAATTCAAGACGAAATGTTGATAAGAACCTATTAAAACAATAAAACTGTGTACCTCAGTTATACTCGTTGGTGCTGGCCATTCTAGGATTGCCTTGGTCATAGAAAGAACAATATTTATTCCATCCTTGGAGACAATATGGCCATGAAATGAAATATCCTGAAGCCCGAAATCACACTTTCTTAACATCCCATATAATTCATGTCTTCTAAGAGTCTTCAGGATTATGTTTAAGTGATTTTCATGATCTTCATAGCGTTTGGAGTATACCAAGATATCATCAATAAAAACCAATACAAAATCATCTAGATATCTCTTGAAAAATCTTCTCATTAGATCCATGAATACAGAGGGTGCATTAGTCAATCCAAAAGGAATTACTATAAACTTGTAATGCTCGTACCTGGTTAGAAATGTTGTCTTCAGAATGACTTCTTTATTCATACACAACTGATGGTATCCAGATCAAAGGTAAATCTCTGATAAGTAATGAGATCCATGTAGTTGGTCAAATAAATCATCAATACGAGTTAGGGGATACTAGTTCTTTATTTTTAGATCATTAATTTCTCTATAGTCGATACGTAACGTCATAGATCCATCATTCTTCATAACAAAAAGGACACCCCCCCCATTGAGAAACAATAGGGAGAATAAATACGTTATTACTCAATTAATCTACTTGTTTCTTTAGTTAAACTAATTCCATAGTTGACATTTTATAAGGGGTCTTCGATATGGGACTTGAACCTGGAATTAAGTAAATGGAAAAATCAATTTCTCTTTATGGAGGATGACTAGGTAAATATTCTAGAATCATATCAATGTATTATTTCACAATAGTTATATCATCAATTTGAACATTCCTTTCCTCACCCATAGTTATTTCATTCTCTTCCTCCCAAATAATTGAATTTAGTTGAGATATAGGGGTGTATCTAGATAATAATCATGTGGTGATGATTCTGCTGTAAAGATAATGTGTTAGTTATCATCCTCGTCAAAAACTGTAACCTCTTTCTTCTTACACTAAATTTTAACATCATGGTTCGAAAGCCAATCCATACTAAGGATTATATCAAATTCAATCATGGGTATGACAACAAGATCAGAAGATAAAGAACATTTGTGTGCTCTAATAAGGACCGATTCACAAAAAATTGTTGCAATGATACTTCCCTTTGGATTTTCGACTGACGACTCACATGTTAAATAAAATTCAAAATAACAAATTTTCTAAGAAAACTTGGAAGATATGAAACAATGCGATGACACATAATCAAATAAATCATTTTATAACCTTGATGAATCCATTAAATTACATGCACTATGTCTTTCGGAGCTTCTACCTCAGTAGTAGTGACAACATAAGCTTGACCTTGATCCCTTGGCCTTTTCTGAGTTAATTTCCCTTTATGCATAGGACATTCATTTGAATAATGTCTTATATCCCTATATGTTTATCATTGATCATTGGTATCATCATTCTTTCCTTTACAATCCCCATCTACATGGAATTTTTATCGACAAATGTAACGCACTCCTTTTCCTTTTAAATAGGCACTAGGGTGATTTCTTCTACAATTATAAAATGGTGGCAATTAACGTTTTCCCTTATTCCAAGTTTCCTTATTTCCTTTCCCAGAGTTTTCAGTAGATATCTTTTTCTATTTCTTTGATTTGAATTCATAGGACATAGAGAATTCATTTTCTTTCTTGATAGCACACGAGACAATATCATCGTATGATGAGAAGGATTGTGATACTAATGATCTATGAATAAATGGTATAAACCCATTACTGAAATGATCAATATTACTTCTTGGGTTATGAATATATTTGGCAGCATTCCTCGCTAACCTTATAATGTTGGCCTCATACTTCTCAAAAATCCCATCCTCCTTTTGACTCAGACTCATAAATTTCCTTTCCATATCCACTCGATGGTCATGAGGAAAGTATTTTTCTATGAAATTTTCTTTAAATTACCACCATTACATATTTGATACTTCATCTACATCATTTGTGTTTTGAATCAAGGACCACGATTGATCAGCATCTCCAGTGAGGCGGTAAACTTCCATGAAAACTTTTTCCCTTTTGCTACTCCCCAAAGCGTGGAATATTTTCTCTAAAGAATTTCTCCATTGATCAGACTCTAATGGATTTGTACTACCATAGAATTTCAGTGGTTGTTACCTCATGATGTGATCTAACATTGATCCTCCACGATAAAGATCAGGGTGCACCATACAGGTAAGGTTATTATTCATAACCTGAGTGAGTTGTCCTAGTGTGGTGATTAGCTGATCAACACCAGTTGTATCATCATCTCCACTATAATTATATTGAACATGAGGTAAATCCATACATGGAGTGTGTTCATTGATATAGTTTCCGTTTCTTCCACTAGTATCCATTTCTAAACAATGGCATACACTAGATTAGTTTATGAATATCTATATATAAATCCAAACTTGTAAAACACTTAACATGAATTGAACAGTTTGTGGATATAATCCATAATAATAAAAATATTTTCATTGAGTATATATATACTCATATTCCCTTCATAATGGATTGTAATGAAAATGAGAATTAACCTAAGCATATGGCCTAGGAGTGTCATAACCAAGAGTGCAGCAACGCCCGTTGTCATGCACTAGTTCCTGTTCGAGTCTAGCTAAAAGAGGTGTTTTTGGGTTTTACCTCTAGGTACATATGTGCCAGAGCCGCCTCTACATTCTCGTATCCATATAGGGATGTATTTCTCAGAAAACTCGCAAAATATCTACAATAAAACAATTCTAGGAAGGTCTTCTAAACTAATCCTGAAGGTCCATCTTAGGTCTATGTGGCTTAATTATAGTTTATCGAAATCAAGCTTCCAAGGCTTGTACTAAACTTCTTATGATACCATGAGTAATTCCCCAAACCTAGTTACCTAGATTCGATAATAATGGCATGATCACAAGGAGATTGTGTCTTAAAAGACCTATCAGTTTCATATTATTGGAAATAATATTCATATGTATGTTCAAATTTACAGATTGAATAGAAATAAAACACAAATATATTTCATTAGAAACATCCTAGGGTCCTAGATTACGACTGTAGGTTACTCATTACTAAATTCTTCATATCCTCAGAAAATAAAACATAAGAAAGTGGTGAGATCAAATGCTCAGTAAGGGTATGTAATATAGGGGAAAATCACATAAATATTAAGCATGGTGAAAAATTGAAACCACAAGCATTTACTAATAATAAACATGAATACTTTTATGGAAAAAAATATAAGCTAAGTAAATAATTCCATATTAAAAAATAATCATGGGTATTCTACTAGTCAAATGACAACATGAACCATCCTTATTATTTCCATAATGAGGGAATATATAATTCTAGACATTCTGAAACATTTTGTCAAGGCCTCATCCAAGACGTCTGATAATGTTTATGGCCTCGGCCAAAACCATATATCAAATTGGGAAAGTTCCTCGACCAATCCCATGTATGGTTGTATCGTGAGACCTTTTGATGCATCAAGGAGGTATTGGGGGTTTCACCCGTCACTTACTATGTCCAATACATTCCTCATATCAAAAGGTTGAAACATAACATAAACATTAATATTAGAACTAGCATACGAAATGTAAATACTTTTACTATAAACCATGAATGGTATAAAAATAGAACATCCACAGTCAATCATGTCATAACTCATTCAATAAAATATGGAGTATTTTATTATAATAAATCAACGTCCAATAATATGAAAATCCATCAAAGGATATTGAAATAGATGAAATCGAAAACCTTTTTAGAGAAATATCTCTTTCTATTTTGAAATCATTTAAGAGTCACATAATTATAAAGAAAAAATTTATTTTGAAAATATTAAAATAAGCTTGTATGGGAAGTTTTGATGATGTTATAATGGTGGAAAAGATCCGCACCCACCGTATAAGATAAAATCAACATTTTTACCTTAAATTTGTCAAAAATGAAAAAATGTACATTTTTGGGAAAATTGCAGAAATATTTCATTCAAAACAAATAAGTGTATAAAATACATTAACCCATTTTTTAATAAATAGTAAAAAAGTTTTGAAATATATTTTTAAGAAACATGGATGTGGATGATGAAAAGGTTCTAGTAGATAATTACGTATAAACAACCTCAGATAATGAAGAGATTGTGAAATAAACCCTTACATTGTACTTTTCCTTGGTAGAGGGTCGGTTAAACACTTGTATAATGGTGATATAATTTTTATTAAATTATACAAGAGTCATATACATTAATATAATATCAAATATTATCTTTTAACATATCTTGTTAATAATATCTTAGTATTATCTTCGTTTCAGGTGTTAACTTACTCATTTTCTTTTATATGTTTTGTTATATAATCCGTGTTTGTTATGGATAGGTTGTATCATATTCATATCCAAAATGATATCAATTCCATAAAAAATATTTTTAATAATCAAATGAGAATTAGTTTTGAATGGATACTAAGGGGTATGAATCTCATCATGTTCGTGGAGACGAAAGTCCGTACGTACGCACGAGTGACAATATCATTTTTTGATATTAAAATAATATATAATTGGATGGTATATAATATATAAAGAATCATTATCGTGATATATTTTGTATTTACATTAGTTACAGATCATTATAATTCCCATCCAAATAATAATGTTTTGAATAACAATTACACCACGACTTGGAGACGGTAATCATACATACGCATGTATGGTTACATGTCATTCAATGGATGGATAGAATACTGAATGTGTTTGTACCATATTTATAATAACATCATCGTATATAGAAGATATTGGATTTATTATTTTATAATGGATATAATAATGAAAGAAGAAGATGAAGAAGAATGGAACATGAAAGAGGTTTGTGAAAACTTTACATCTTCTTTGGGTTCTTCCTTTTAATTTGATCAAAAGGGAACCATAGGTTGGATTTATGATCTAATTAAGGCCTCAAGGATGATGTGAGGGAAGTTGATGGAATATTTGGGCAGGGGTTGGTCAAACTAAATGGCTTTGAAGGAATGAATCAGAGAGAAGGTGGAGTTCCCACTTATATGAGGGGTGAGGGGAACCTTAGGAAAAGCTATAAATATTAATTTATAATAAATTAATATTCAATTTATAATGTCTCCAAAGTAGATTATTTAAATGCTAGGGTGGGGATTGGTTTAAAACCACTCAACCATAGGTTTTAGACAGATTTAGTTCCTTATATTAACTTTATCGTTTTGATTTAACTCTTAGTTAAATAGTTTTACATTTACCATGTCTCTTTGTATTTTTAAATTATATAGTTAATAAACATATTATATACTTCCAAAAGACCTCCAAGTGGTAAATTAATGATAAAAATATCAATATATAAGTCCTTCTACCGAACTATTGATTTTTTAGAATAGAATATCAATTAATAATATAATTTGTTTAACTCTTTTATGTCAATTATGAGACTATTGGGTATTTTTTTATTGATTATTTCGTAACATCATTATTACTTTGAAAAAATTCATATAACCAGTCCTAATATGTAATATTGACCTTTAAAATAAGTGGAATCCATAAAAGTCTAAAATTACATTTCGTTGGATATTTATAATATCAATTATTTTAATATTTTATTAATTAGGTAATTTTTACATCACCATTGTGTTATTAATATATAAAATTATATAATGTCTAAAAATTATTAATAAAATACCATTATGTATGAAATATTTTTAGATTTATGACAAATATTTATAATTGAATTTATCTTACATATAACCCTATATTAAAAATATATTAGTAATTAAACATTCATTTTAACTCTTTTAAATCTTCATTGAAATAAATAATAATAATTTTCCTAATCTAAACCAGAGGGTCCTAAATGATAATATATCATTACTAAGATTTTTTTTGGTTGAGATTCACTTTTCAAATATAATTCAGGCATGATTTAGGGTAATATTAATATCATTTTTATCCTTAATTACCCAATTTACTTTTTACAGTGGTAAATAAAAGTAAAAACTTACTATTCAGAGAAAAATATTTTCATCTCACGGAACCACATTTTTCTTCTTGATATCAACCGCGTCTCTCTGATTTTTGAAATTCCACTCACAAAGGTTCTAAAATTACGTTTTATGTTAATTTTAAAATTCTCTTAGGAGGTGGGTAAAAGACAGAGAGAAGTTCTATAAATGTTATATATATATATAATTATAAATTGACTTCAATGAATTACATTGAACTTATATAGGCAATATGTTTCTATTTTTACAAACAAAAATTTTAATAAAATAAATAATTATTTAAAAAAAATCGGGTTTAAACTATAACTTGGTGTTTTTCAGTATTCATCAAAAATTGAATGTTTTCAGAAAAATAACACAAAATCACCAAAAGCCTATTTCGATACTCCAAATCCAAAAATGATTTCCCTTTTTAAAGATAAAATGTATAAAATTTAAAATTTTTCGTATTACAATTCATAATGGCATGTTTTATTGGTTGTGGTGTGTGTTGGAAATTGATGTTGTGTACAACACATGCTACTGTATTATTCAAATAGAAGCGTACCATGAAAGCTTGGGGTGTTACATTTGGTTCAAACCAAAAGAAGTTACATGGTTAAGGAGTAACACATTGACTCACAAAACGATGATTGTTCAATTTTACATTATCAACTCTAATGGATGTAATTATGATTTAAAGCTTATTTATAATTTTATATATGAAATTATTATGTATTTATACTTTTTAATCCTTCTATAACACAATAATTTTATACTTTTCATTTTACGATAATTCGATAAGATCATATGTTGATGTATGGACTACCTCCCTCTCAAAGAGATGTGATTCATTAACATGATACATTGAATGAATAAATTATTGTTATAATTAAAATACATATAAATAAAAACATTAATATGTTATTAATTATGTAATTAAATTTTCGTAAATATATAAATACCATTTTAATTATTACCCTTTCACACACTTAAAGAGAGATCACTTTATTCATGGCTATGTAGGCTACAACCTCCTTGAGAATATGTGATTCATATTACATATAAATAATTTTATATTTATGTATGAATTATTAAATAATATATAATTTTTAATATAATGATTATTATTTAAAGATATAGAGATGCATACCATCTTTCTATAACAACCATTGAAAGATGGGAATGTTACTCATGCGTATATACGACCTACAGTCTCCAAGATTGTAATGTTGATTAATTTTTTATAACCAAATTTACTGAATTATTTTAAATGTATATTTGATGTAAAAATATGATTATAATTTCATGATTATTATTTAATATAAATTATATAAAGAATCATTTTACCATATTTGACCAACGAATGATAATTTTAACACTTAAACCATATTTGGTCAAAACACCCGATGTAAATGTAATTGATTAGGTAGTTTTATAAAACATGGTTATAAGTGAAAATAAATGTAATTATAAACATGAAAAATGTTTTTATGATAGAATAAAATTAAAATATGATTATTATAAATTATTTTAACTATGGTCAAACCGAATGTAAAATAATGTTTAGGGATTCATGTCTCATTTCTATTTCATGAAGCATACATAATTGACTTCTAATAAATTTTTTATATATTTTAATAATACTGCCACATTGACATATATTATTTTTAATTATATTATATTCATTGTTTTTAAATGATTCAATTAAGGACTATTACTTTTGGGTTTCCAATTCATTTGTTACTGCATGAGTAAAGGACAATCATCTAAAATTTAAAATCAGTAAGATAATGGTCAGGTTCACCACTTACATATATTTTTTGTGGCATATCTACTAACCATTTTGTTATATAATATCATTAATTATATTAAAATAAATTTATTTAAAACATGAACTTAATCTTATTATATCATGTTGTTTAGGATTTCAAATGTTTCAAAGTGGTCTGGGAAAATTTATAAATTTTAATGATTATCCTACTAAATATTAATCATAATGATATTTTAATGGTATATCCAATTAAGGATATTAAAGAAATGTTTTTCAATAAACATTTTTATTATTCTCTAGTTGTTAAAAGTCATTTTCATGTATTAGTACCATTTTACCACATTGTAGTACTCATAATGTTTTATAAAATGTTTTAAAAAAAATGACATTATTTCTTCCACTTTTCAGAGTACCTATTTTATTATAAAACACATGTTTTAATAAAATATTTTAAAAAATCATTTACAAAAGATTTGGGAAATAAATTTTTACAATCTTTTTCTTCTAACAATGTTTCCAAATAATTATTCCTGTTACTTTTTGAAAAATGAATATTTCTAACTTATAACCATAAAATATGAATATTCATTTACCTCATATAACTTGTATGTATTTACACATCCTTATATCATTGAAACAACCATTTCATGTTTACTGGTTCTTTTTTAATGAAACAGTGTCAAAAAGTAATTTTCAATGATAATGCTTTACAAAACAAAAATATATTTTTTTCAATTATGTTTTTAATGTTATATTTATAATTTTTATATTCATCATCATTAAATATTTATTTTATACCCCATGGATTATGTTGTATTGATAACATCCTTAGTCGTCCTAAGGGTGTTTTATAAATGAATATCACAAGGATATTACTTAATTTTAGTTCATAGGTTTCTGTTACCCTTAAAATATTTAATCTATTTTGATCATTGAACATTAAAATTATTCGAAATCATCCATTTTATTTTACTAAGATATTATTATTTCTTAAATGATATACCTTTTTACATAGTTTTTTACATTGATAATTATTTTATTATTTGAGTAAATTATTTTAAATCTGTATCTATTACAAAACATGAATATTTGATAAACCACATAATCAAATAATTCATTTGATATAGGATGAACATTTTTCACTAGTAAAACATGGGTGGCACCCTTTATAACCCCTCGATGAATTGGTATTCTTGTGGGATGAGTCATTTGGATAGACACCTTATATGGGGTTTTAAAAAAATTATTTTAAAACATTTTTTGAAGGTTTATAATTGTAAAGGCACCATGTACCAAAGAAACATGGATTCAAATAAATAATTATTTCCCATATTTATATTTTGTTATTGATCATCTTTGAAAATTTATATCGTCATATTTATGGATTCTTTTTTGATTTTTAACATTCAGTTATTATTTATCCATGAGATTTTTCATTGAAATAACTATTGATACTTCAAATTTTTTGTTTATATAGATGAAATGTGTTTTATTTTATTACATTTCCCTATTTGATTTGACATATCATGTTTTTTGAATTGAATGTGTTTCCATTTATTTTTTTATATTTCTTTCCTACGTCCATTCATCTTATTGATTACATGACTTTTGTGTTCAATTATTTACAATACCATATTGAGTAATCTCAATGATTCATCATTGATTCTACTAAATTTATCACTTAATGATCATTTGAGAACACCATATTCGGTTTCATTCCACAGGAATCCATGAAGTGTACTATGTTAGATATACATGAATTTATTATATGGATTTGAGTTATCTTAAAAGATACATATTTATAATGATGAAAAAATAGGTTGAAAGTTTTGTATTAATTTTTATTTAAATTCACATTAATGTTTTCTATTTACTAAGACATCAATATTGACTATCCTTCAGAGATTGATTCCTTGAAATTATATCGATGTAATTGATTACAGACACTATCTATGGGTTATATAGGGATGGGAAACTACGTTTGGAATAAATGGATGTTTAGTAGCATCCATTAGAACTATATTTATGAAAATGAAAGTTAGAGAACATAACTGTAATGTATAATTTTATGATACGAATAGAATGACACCATAAATTTTAGGTAATTTATAGATTATGTTGAAATTCCTATAAATAAATCACTTTCTCGATATTATAAGTGGACATGGATCTAGAGAAGATGTACCCAAGAGTAACAACTCTAATTATGTGTTTGATGCATGACTCGGGGTAACCTAGTACGTGACAATGGGACTTACTGTGAACCTAGTTTCACACACCCGGATGGATAAACATAGGATAATTAACATTTCATTAAAAATAATTATGTAGGATTTGAATAAATAATCTCAATGAATATAATAGGTTAAACCTATGTATCATAAATATAAGACAAGGTGACATGATTATAAATCAAATAAATAATATTAGGGAAAATCCTAAGACCAACAAAGGACCAATGTCAAAATAAAATGAATGATATTTTCAGGCTATATTGAAAACCATAGCTAAATTTTTTTTAGTGAATAACCTAATTTCCAGGATTACCATCATATTTATTTTGGTGATTATATTTATTTGTTTTTAGGAAAGGATAACCATTATTCCGGATGATAAAAAATAAAACCCACTATTGCTACAGGTCTTGAACCCATGACCAATGGATGATAAGTGTTTCACCCCAAAAAATGACATACACAGCGTCCTAGATAATTTTTTAATTTTTTAGATAATAAATGTTATGAATTAAGGTGAATTATGAACAAATAGTATAAATTAAGATGATATGATATTTATCTGTTAACGATATTAATTTTTAAAGATATTAAAATACAAATAGTTATAATTGTCACTCCATTATAGGCCTTACAATTCTTTTAATATTTATTTTAGTGCTTAAGTCGTAAAAAAAAGTCATTATTGGTTATTAATTTCTCATATTAAATGAAAATATTAGAAATTGATCAAAGCAAAAACAAAATATTATAATTGTTCAAATGAAATTAAAACATATCAAATTAGAATATTTCATTATATTAATGGTCAGTAATATAATTACACAACATTACGAGAAAAATTTAAAAATATAATGTTTTACTAATACCTTAATTTATGTTGAACCAATAGTCTTTTAAATAATCTAACTTTTAATGATTTAAGGACATAAAAATTACATTGATCATTAAATTTTTTGTGATTAATGAGCTCCTTCACTACTTATAAATATTTATGTGTTTCCTATAATTACATATATACATTTTCCACTAATTTTTGCTTACTTAGAGACCTAGTTACATGTTAGTCCATGTGACCATTAAAATTTCAGTATTATTTATTATAGAGGATTACATATGAATCCTTCTCATGATGTGGTATTTAAAAAATTATAATTATCCAATATTCTATCTCTATTGTTGATTATAAATTCCAAGGATGTTATTTAAATAATGTAGGAAGAATGTGAAGCCTCAAAAAACTAAATTATGAAACTTGTATTCAATAGCGTGTATGAGACACAACACAAAACACCTAAGGTAATATAATATATATTATTTATAATATCTGTAATAGAAAAAAATATATTATATATTTGTAAACACATTAAAAAACAATTTAGTCTACGTTACTATCAAGAGTTACCTTCCCTTATAGCTTGAGTTACATGTAAAAGAGACCTTCATTGAAGAATTGCATTGAACACAGGACCTAGTTTCACCAAACAATTATATATTATTAAAACATTACTATATAATATAATATTCTATAAACCTTCCATTATAAATAATAATTATTGTATAATGAAATTATATGGATAGTATAAATATAAAAGGAATTCATGGGTTACCAATTAATGAGAAATGGTTATAAGAACCAATTGGATATAAAATGAAATATTATTATATTTATTTTTTCAATAGAGTTTTATCATATCAAACTAAATTAATTACAATTAGTAAATTATTTTAGTGAATTATATATGTTATATATTAAATAATATATTTTTTTATTCATCCATTCGGTCTTATATGTTTAATAAATAAACAAACACTATTATACACATAAAAACATATATTTTTATAAATGCAATTTTAATGTCTTTTAATGTAGATACATTTTAAATATTAATATTTAAAATATAATTTAATTAATATTTCAAAAATAAACACTATCTATTAATTTCAAATATAATATATATGTTTGGGTATAGATTGGATATTATTCTGGGACATTTCTTTTTTTAATGAATTGTTAAAAATACTTTATTTATGTTTAAACCAGGGTTTTAATATAATTTACTTACAATGATAAATTATAATTTTAATTATATTTAAATATTAATTATATAATATATTTATCAATTAATACAATTTATGTCATTGGAATCAATTTCACTTGATTTATATTATAAAATCATATCTAACATTGGAACATTTATACTCTCAAAACCTACATTATCATCCCATTTGTGGGATGAATTTTTATTTAATTTTTCCACTAATGTAACTTGAATATGAAAAAACAGATACTATATTTGGAGTAATAATAATTAATAATATACAGAAATACAAACATATAATTTTATCCCAAATTATTAGTGAATGTGAATAAAATTATTTACAATTATTATGATAAAATTGAGCCTTACAAAGAACGAAACTATTATATTAAAGGCCCAATTGACATATAAACGTCTCCAAACCACATTGCATGGATATAATATGGCCATGAACCACAAATTATTGATATTGGATGTTTTTTTATTAATTATATAATGTTATAATATTTTTACACCAAACCAATTTCCAAAAATTTCATTTGAGTCCTTTTCCTCCCCTATAAAAGGCCACCACCTCTCCCACATCATCCTACCTATCAATCATATTAGGTTTGTACATGATCTTCACAGATAGTCTATAAAAATACTAATCAAGAAACTATAATATTCCCCTTGGGAAGGAATTAATCTATTGAATCATTTGGTTCAATCAACAAAATGTTACCCAATTATGAGGTAACACATTCTCTCAAAAGTTTTTCTTTCATTTCCACTCTCGAGTTCATGTAATTATTATATTATATTATTACATGACAAATCATGTATCCTACATACACTATGATTTTTATTATGCTACGAGTATGCCCTAAAATTACCTAGACCTCATTTTAATTTAATAAAACATTTTGTTTCTGTGAACGGAGTACTACAACATCACAAAACGATGATAGTACAATTCTACAATACAAACATTCATGGTGGCCATCATGATAGAAAATCTATTTATTAATTTTATATATGAAAATTGTTTATGTATTCATACTTCATTAAATGTAACATACCAAATAAATAACAAAAAATAAACCTTTGATATTTATTAATATTTGTGAATTAAATATAAAATTAACATTAAAGTAGACGTTGTGTTCGATGGAGTTCCTGATTCACAACAATGGGTATTTTTCAAATCATTCATTGGAAAATAATAATATATTATTATTATTTTAAATGTTAGTTAATGCATAGTTATTGTATTAGCATAATTGAATAGAAATAACTAAAATGTCATGATATATGATTGTTAAATGCTTTTACAATAATCGAAAAAAATGTTTGGGGCTTAAAATATTAATGAATCTAATATTAAAAATGAATACTCAATTATTTAGTAATAGTATTATTTACCACCGTTTGATGGAAAACCCACTTTAAATCTATTTTTGTTCATTTTTATATGACCTATTTGAAAAAATAAAATTCTTCTTTATATTCGGGACATCAAAAATTACTTTGGGTAAATATTTGTTATTTTTGGGATAATGTTCATTTTTAAATGAATAGTAAAAAATACTATATTTAAATTCACAATTTCCATTTTATTTAATTTATTTATATGGTTAGATTTTTTTTAATTGGGTTAAAAGTGTAATTATAATATATATTTACCATTTAATGTAATTTTGGTCATTGGATATAGTATAATTTTGAAATTGTACATAAACAAGTGTAAACCCTTTGATAGTTACTATTTCGTAAAAACACACTATTTGTTTTCACAATGAGATTAATTATAAATTAATTAATTCAAAATCTATGTTTTGAATTTTTTTAAATACATTTTTTTTAATTCTAAATATCAATTATAGATTTGGATGATTTTTTGGTTATTTTTTGAAAACATCAATTTTTTATCAATAGTGAAAACACAAAGTTGTAGTTATATAAACTGAAATTTTCATTTAAATGAAACTTTACCACTTTTGTAAATTGAATTTCTAAAATCAAACATACATGTTTTTTATTAGTAAGTAAAATTTGGTTCAATAGGATGAAATTTTTTTTTGAATAGTAACTTTTGACTTTTATTTACCGCGATTTAAGTTTTATAGGGTATTTCAAGTTAAAAAGAATATCATAATAATACTAAATTACATAAAAAAGTGGCTTAAAGATATTGGATGAATCATTTCTGACCATGGGAATCATTGGAACGATTATGGGACCTCATGGAGACACTTAAGAGTGATAATGACCATTTAGATTAATTAATTTAATGTAAAGGAAAAATGACATAAAAATATCTTTAAGTAAATTATTTTTTACATGTGGTTATAGAAGTTATATTTTCGACTTTAAATATTAATTGGAAAGATAAATAAATTTATTACATCATGGTATTTTATTGATAAATTTTATTCAACAACTAAATTTAATTCATTATGACACAATAATGATGCATTACATAACACATTAATAAATGATTTAAATAAATAAAATTTTAAATACAAAAATAACATCCAAAATCTATCCAATTATTATTGTATTATTTCATTTCGACAATTAGACATCTTAAATCAACATTAATTAGTTTTGGACCTTTAGAAACTGAATATCATTATATAATAAAATAATATTTTCACACATTCCTTAAGAGACCCTCATCCCCCATATAAAAGGACACCACATATAACAAATCCCTCACACCTCCCCTCCTCCTCGATGCCTTACCTTAGGCATAAGGAACTTCATGAAGTCATTTTGGTTCAATCCAAAGGATGTTACCCAAATAAAAGGTAAAACTTCCTATTAACATTGTTTCTTTTCATTTACTTCTCCAACCCCTTAACGCATTTTATTCATATATTTTATAACAAAACCAGTATACTCAATATACTAGGTTGTTGTTATAATTTTTTTTAACTACACTACCACACAAATCCCTCTAATTATAAGGCCCCAGCCTTAAACCTTACTTAATCTTGAGTTATTACATGATTACACATTGAGGATCTTTTCAGGTTCAGAGTTTTAGAGAATTAGATCATGAAACTTGCATTACATTCCACATTTAAACAATGTGGTTACATAAAAGACATTATTAATTCTTCCCATCAACGGAAACATATTTAAAATAAAACATGGATTCTTTCTTGACACATCCTTGACACTATCATCCCTTCATGTACCTTTCCCCTGACCTGTGAAAAACATTTCAAAAACTTGGGATGAGTATAAAAAGCTCAGTAAGGATTATAAAAATATGGAATGGAAACATGAGTTCATATATACATAAGAATGAAATCTTACATTACCCATGAATCATAGGCACATTAACATACATCATCAAATTTTGAATAAATCATAGAAATCATAAGACATAAAAGGTAACTTGAGGAATTCATAACATTCTTACGTAGGGAGTAACCCTCTTGGTTACGTTTGGAATACCCACCACAGTATATTCCCTAAATCTCTTCGGAGAAACCTTAACGTTTCACTCCTTCACGTTACCCAATGCATTGGAGAGCTATATTGGGCTCACCCGCCCTTTGTTTATCACAGAACCACCCGTATTCATAATGATTCCCAAGAACCTCAACATAATTGTATCATATAAAACATGCGTAAAGGAAACATAACATTTCCACCTTTCAATCACAAGATATCAATACAAAACATTGATATAAAAACATTATGAAAACAATTTTCAATACCAGAATAAAAGAAAAGTAAAACATGGTACTTTTTTTAAAAGAATGTATGGCTCATAGAGGAAGCTGAAACTCAAATAATGGTCACGATGGTGGATAAGTCGTTGTCACCACATACGTACGACAAAAACATTCCCTTTTGTTGTTTAATAAACACTTCATATAAAAAACATTCTTTTTGAATAAACATAAAAGTAAAAGGTGTTTATACACCGTATAAAAGAAGGTTGTGTATAAAACAGAATATGCCTCAATGAAAGGAGATTGAGACGAAGTCCCTTATAAAGACGGTATCCTTGGTTTAAGGATAAATCAATTACATAATTATTTGTGACAAACTAATACACCAAATATAAGTGCATAGTAAGTGTAAAATAATCAAATGACATTCACAAATATTCAAAGGATGACATATTAAATAACTACATGTTCAACCCATAGAAATCGAAATTGGGTTAAGAAGTTCCCTTGACAGCCTAACGACATCACATCAAAATGAGTTGATGAGAGATAAAAAAGGGTATCTCATCACTTGGACATATAATTTACATCAATAAGGATATATGAGAACATATACCAAAATAAAAATATGTAAATTAAAAGAACCAACAAAAGAAGTCTTTTAAAAAAATGAGGGTGAAAGGTTCCTTTACGGACATGGGTATCTTTCGAAACATACACCTCGTGAAAGACGGACAACAAAAAATTGATGTAAATACTCATAAAAGAAAGTATATTACACAATGAAAAAAATAATGGGTCGTACATACACCACTCAAAGGAAATTATGGAAAATGTAACATAAATCTCACGTGAATAAAAGTGAGACGAAAAATCCCTTACGAAAACTTGGAAGCCTAACGAAGCCACATAAAACGTACAAAAATGGATTGATGAGATCAAATAGGGTATCTCATCATATTAATGTAAAGATTATAGAAAGAGTAATATAAAAGAACATCCCCCAACATATAAAAGATGAGCTTAAATGAAGTGACATAAAAAAGAGTACTTAAAAAAGAAAGAGAGAGGTTAGATCTCTTACGAAAATTTGGCAGCCTAACGGCGCCACTCAAAACATCCAAAATGGCTTGATGAGAGATAATATGTTCTCTAATCACATGAACATAAAAATTACAGTATGATTAATATAAAATAACATCCCAATAACAAGAAATATGATCTTTAAAAGGAATGACATAAAAGAGTGTACTTAAAAAGAATGAGTGGAGTAGGATCCCTTACCTCAAGTCCAGTTTGTCTTGTTCGTTTCATTATATTCCTGAATAATAAATTTTGGTCAATTAATAATTTCATAAGTACCTCCTTTAGAGATTATTATTCAGTTAATATCACATATTATAATGTTATAATAATTGTTTAATAATGTTATTTCATATCAGACGTTTTTGCCGATGTTTGCTACATGAGTCAAAAATGAACTTGTTTGAAAAAGGATTGCCCAGTAAATAATTTCCAGAATAGTATTAATGATTAAAATATCATATATATCCATTAAATATTAATTTTATAATATTCCATATCATTTGGAGATAAAAAACGAAAAGCACCGTTCATGGAGACAGAAGGTCGTACGTACGCATGAACGCTACATTCATTTTTTGTCATGTTAATGGAATTAAAACAAAATGAGACATATATATATATATATGTTATAATTACAGAATGATATCCATAAGTTATATGTAATATATTACATATATATCCAGTATATATATATGTACATATAATATTACATAATATTTTGAGATAAGAAATGAAATGTATCGTTCATGGAGATGGTAAGCCGTACGTACGCATGAACACTACTTCAATTTAGATTTCATATTTAATGAAATTAAAACATAATTATACTAAATAGTATTTTAATTCCAGTATGGTATCATATATAATATCATTAAATATATCCTTTGTACGTACCACATATGGTATTAACGAATCAAATCACTTTGAGGGGGCGGTAGTCCGCACTTCCTTAAATGAAGATATCGCATTTACCCATAATGGAAAGCATAAAGGTACGCCTTAAATGAAAAATACAGAATCTTAAATAAAAAATAAACATATTATATATCATATATAAATATAGTTTCATCTTAATGGCCAACTTTGAAGGTGTTAGATGAATGTTGAACAATAATCGTTTCGGGAGGCAGAAATTCGCCATCCACGGAAACAGTATGTTCTTTAACCATTAGATGTAGGCGTGTGTAAGTGTAGCTTGAATACTTATTATAAAAACATCCTAGTATATTTATGATACATGATTTGTTACAAAATAAATGAATAAAATGATTTTAGGGGGTTGGAGAAGCAAAATAAAACAAAAGGACAAAAGTGAAGACATTACCTTAAAATCGGGTAACTCCCTTTGGTTTGAGCACAAAGGCCTCCTTGGGAAGACTGAATCCCAAAGTGAGGCTTCAACGAGTAAGATAGGGAAGTGTAGAGACAAAATGGGCAGGGTTTGGCCGAGCCAAAGGCTTTGGGTGTGTGGGTAAAGAGGTAGAGGTGGGGGCCTTTTATAAGAGGAGAGGAGGGGCACTCTTGTAAAGTTACATAATGTTACATTATTTTCAAAAGCGTTTCATATTTTAAAGGTCCCAAATTAATTTATTTAGAGGATAAGGTGCTAAGGGTTCGAAATACTCTCATCCAATAGGTTATGGACATGTGTAGGTCTTATATATTACATTATCATTCCATTTTATTAAAATCGTTAAATAATGAGGTAATCGCTGCATCATCATGATGTAATAATTAATTTTATTTATTTAATGTCTTAAAATTATAAACAAATTAATATGATGTAGGAAATATTTATAGCTTTCCAATGACTATTTATAGTCAAAAATATGACTTGTATAACCCCATGTAAAAATTGATTTAGTAAAACATCTCATGTTTGTGTCATTTTTACTTTAACATTAAATAAAAAGATATTTATGTTATTTTCCAACCAAAGAGGATACATTGGGTCCCCAAGTTGTCCCATGGATTTTCGTGGTCGGCCATGAACAATCCAATGAGGGTAATACATGTGTCTAGGTCATTTCATTTTATTAAAACATTATTCTTACCATAAACTACACTTATTACCTCTAATCGCGAATAAAAACTTAATAAGTTACTATTCACCAAAAAATTATTTTTATCCCATTGAACCACATTTTACTTCTTAATGACAACCATGTATGTCAGATTTTTGAAATTTGAAACACAAATATGGAAAAATTTCATTTTAATGGAAAAATCAGTTTTTATAAGTACCACTTAGTGGTTTCACTATTCATAAAAAATTGAAGTTTTTCAGAAAAATCCCAAAAAATCACCCTAAACTATATTTGATATTATGAATTCAAAAATGAAATATATTTTACAAAATTCAAAACATTTAAGTCACATTAATTAATTTAATAATTAATTCCCGCTGTCAGAGCAAATAGAGTGTTTTTATAAAACAATAAGTATCAAATGATTGACACTAGTTTAAGTCTGATTTCAAAGTGAAATTAACTCCAACGACCACTATTGGATTTAATGGTAAAAATATATTCTATTTTCACTTTAAAACCAATTCAAAAGATAATCTAATCATATAAATAAATAAGATTAAAAATAGGTTTTGATTTAAAATACAACATTTTACACTATTCATTAAAAAAATGAACTTTATCGGAAAGATACCAATAATTTACACAAAGTAAATTTTGATGTCCCAATTCTTAAGAAGAGTTTTATTTGGTCCAATAGAATGTACATGAGTGAACAAAACTATATTTAATGACGGTTCTCCATCAAAAGGCGATAAGTGAACCTTTAGTGAAAACTATGGCATATACGCCTAAAATTGGATTCTTTCCGTATTTTAAGCCTTTATATTTTATTTGATAATTCTAAAAACATTTAAAAACATATATAATAATATTTTATTTATTTCTATCCATTCCCTCCAATAAAACGGCTACATGTTAACTACTATTTAAAATAATATTATATTATTATTAGAGTGCAACGTAAGATTCCCAAGAAACTCATTGTTGCGTGTTGGGTACGCCATCGAGCATAGCGTACCTTTTAAAGTCATATTAATATTTTATTCACAAATATATATAAATATGAAAATGTCATATTCTTTATTTACCTGGGGTGTTACACTTATGGGTGAAAAACATACTATTTATGTGGATGAAAATCTAACGCCTCAAGAAACAATGGCTGTTCTATTATATCCTACCACCTCACATGGTGGCCATTATGTTAGAACTATATTTATATATGATATATTTTATGTTTATATTTTCTTTATTCTTCTTTATTTTACATTAATAACCTACCTTTATGATTTCTATAATTGGTAAACGTGATAATTTCATTATAGGAAGTGCGGAGTACCGCCCTCTTAATGTGATATGACTCATTAATGCCAAATGTGGGATGTATAAAGGATAAATATAATGATGTTATATATGATATAATACTGGAATTATAATATACCTGTGTATCAATTTTATTTAATTCCATTAAAATGTGAAATTGGAATGAAAGTAGCATTCATGCGTACGTACGACTTACCGCCTCCACAAACGGTGAATTTAATTTCTTATCTCCAAAATGTTATGTACTATTTTAAATACATATATATATATACTGGATATATATGTTTTATAGGAAATCTAAATCATGAATGTAATTCTACAAATAATATACTATTTACCACATGGATAACTTGTAATTATAAGGAGATCATTTTTGACTCAAGTACCAAATATCGACCAAAGGACCATTATTAACTTAAATGATTTCATAATGTTAATAAAAAGGTAAAACCTGATATAAAAAATATAATAAAAATGAAACTGTTTCTTAATCAAGTATAAATTATCATTACTTTATTATTATGGAAGAACAAGGAACAAGTTATCCATGTCTGACATGAGGTAATAGATTTTCGTATCTCACATTTTATTCCGTGAGATATCTATTGTTTTCCACTTATTCATTGAATTTTATGTATTGTGTTCTTTCATTGGATATTTATTATCGAGATTATCATTATATTCATTGTATTCTATGATTAATTTTGTGGTTCTTAACTTTTGGTCATACGACTTAGTTGATTACAATGTGGTAAATGGTTTCATCTCACTTTTTATTCGCACGAGAATCATGCTACATTTTACACTATTTCCTTTTGTGTGGTATATTTAGATCCATTGATTGTACTCTTTTTCTAAAATAAATTCATTAATTATTATTTACATCTTCATTGTATGATCCTTCTTTCATGTTGTGTATGTTTTGTATGTAACCAAATCAGTAAGGGAACCTTTCAACCTCGTTTTTTAAAAGAGTACTTTTTGTAATGTCTTTCAAATTACATCTAATTTTGTTGGGATGTGTACATATATATACTTATTGATGTAAAAATTATTCTCATGTTACGATACACCCTTGTGATATAATATAGTCATTTTCTGAATTTTAAATTGACGTAGTTAGGCTATCAATTTTTTGCAAGGGAACTTATAAACCCAATTTCAATTCTTTGGGTTCAATTAGTACTTCATGAATACGTCTTCCTATGAATATGAGTTAATGACATATGATTGTTTTAAACCTAACATCAACTTATATTGGATATATTTATATTTTTCACACATAATTATGTGATTTATTTATCCTTAATTTAATGATACCTTCTTTATAATGGGTTATATCTACATTGTTGTTATGTACCAATTGACTCTTATATGGTCTATATACTGTCCTTTGACACATTATATCATTAATCACTTTATTATCAAAATATTTTAATATTTTTATTATATGTTATTTCTAAATTATTTTTATTCAAGGGTCTTCTTTTTTGTTAACAAACTCTATAACAAAAATATTATTTTAAATGTTTTTAAAATTTATTGTTATAAATATTTCTAATTAATGTCAATGATTTAAAAAATGGGTTTTAGTAATAATTTATAATGACATTAATTTTTTCAAAAGATAATTCATTAAAAATCTTCAATGTGGTATGGGGCACTTTGATTCAAAAATCTATTTCTAAATGGTTTTGAAAATGATTTGATAAATCATTGTTTATTTCAATATCTTGAATTGATATATTTGATTGTGAAAATGATATCATTCCTTTGTAATTGTGTAATGTGTTATGATTATGTAATGGTTATTTGAAATTTTTTACGTATATGGGGGGTTCCATGATAATCCATGGGCTGGTGAGCCTGAGATAGCTCTTAAATGCATTGGGTAACGTGGTGAATGTAAAAGAGATGTTTCTCCTAAGAGACATGGTGAATATACTTTGATGGGTATTCCAAGTGTAAATCCTTACAAAGTAGTGATAGCTTCAATGTATGTTTCATATGGATTCCATAAGTAACCATTGTGATTTATGATCTGTGTGAATTATTCATAAAACATAAGATTTCATAAGGTATGTTATGATTGAAAGTATGGATTCATTGATTTGAATTTATTGATGGGATAATGTATACCTTCTTTATTTTATAACCCATAATGAGCTATATATGCTCATCACATGTTTTTGAAATGTTTGCCACATGACATAATAATTAATAGGTTCAAGGACGAGATCACAGAAAAGTCATGTTGTCTAAAAAATGGAACTGGACATGTTTCTTTTAATGTTTTTTAATAAAAAATTGATACTTATTAGTAGTGTCTACATGTAATATTCCAGTTTTTATATAATACTTATGGCCTAATTCACTAAAACTCTAATCCTGAATATACCCTCTATGAGAATTATTCATTTAATTCAATATTTTGTAATTTTTTAAGGCCGGGTCCTTATAGTTGGTATCACATGTCAGTTTATACAACATTATAGATTTGGAGTTTTTATTAAACACATGGTTAGTACCTATGTCTATTATTTTAGTTAAATCCTTTTTTTTAACTTTTTTAGGTCAAGGAAAGTCATTTACAAATGGAAGGAGTATGATCTCAAATTAAATTCCTATCTCTTCCTGATGATTTGCTTGCAATAATTATTGCAAAGTCATGTTCTCATGATTGTGAAGCATTATCATGCATACAACTCACTTAATAGAAGTTTATTGAGATATCAAACACCTCCATTATACCTTATTATCATTTTGGATCATGTTTTGTATTTAAACAAACACAATTTTCACAATATTCTCATATTTTTAGGAAACATAAATCTTATTAATGCATTTACAAATATTTTACCTTATCACAATATTATAAAGCATAATATGATTTCAAAAAATGATCTAAAGAAGGAGACCCTTGGCTACATATTTATATTTGGTTTTAGATTATTGTTTCTCAGCACATACTTATGGTATTTAAAAGGACCATTAATTTAATGTTTTAACTCAAATTCGGTCTGACTTTTTATAGAAATCATGCTTTATCAAATGTTTGGACATTATATTTCATACATAATTATTTTAAAAAAATTCTATTAACACTCATATTACCCATTTGTAAAATGTGTATTTGGATGGTTGAATCAAGTGATTTTGACGTATCTTTAACTCATTATTTCAATGCATGGACATTAGATCTACATGAACAAGATGATGATGAAACCAAATGGACACCATGATCAAGGTATGGTGTTCTTAATTTTGGGGATCATTTTATTTTATCATATAGTGGTGATATAAGAATTAAAGAATTAATATGTTGAGATCATAATGAATTTGGATGAAAATTGGAGGTATAAGGAAACTATTCAGGATAAAACATGTTAGGGTTATTTTTATGTTTTATAATAAGGAAAACATGTAGGATGGGTGACAACCCGTCGCATCCGGCAAGGCTACATGAATCGAATCCACAACTGTAGGGAGACATGGGCTCATTTTCGAAAACTAGCCTACATGATGTCCCTAGTTAGTATAACTTGTTGATTTAGTAAAATGATTATATGGAAGAAGAATAAGTTGATTTTTGGAACAATTGTTTTACCAAATGGATATAATTAGTATAGAAAAATGATTTAGTGATTATGTGATAATGGTTGATGTGGAAGAGGTTTTCTCTTTTGAAGGAAGACTATATGCCTAATTAAGATAGAATACAATGGGATTTCAATTATGGATTAATTGTTGAAATTTTAGTTTGGAAGAATCTATGTTTTTATTATGGACATATGATGATTTTATTTATTTATGAAAATTATTAACCTAACATAGAGAAAATGTGATTAGGTTACTTACTTTTCAATATGAGAATTTATGATTAACTCTTTTTATTTAGAGATAAATGTTAAGATGTATCTTGGAAGTCTATGTAATTAATTCTTTATGATATTTGGGTTAAAATCTCAGTTAGGATTACATTTGATTAATTTTAGGGATAGTAGTTTATTGAGTAGTATTTGTTGATTATTGGGTATTGTTTGAATAATTTTTTTGGTTAATAATATTTTTTATACTTGTAGAAGATTGAATTTTTTTTATTGACTAATATCTCACTAAACATTTTCATTTTAGTTGATGTCTAAATAAAAGCGAAATATATAGTTCTTCTTTTATGGATTATGTGACTCTCCAGAATATGAATCTTGTTCTTCTGATGTAACTATGTCTTTTTGAATGCTCATTACATGGAGATATGATTTGTTTTTGGTAGAATCATAGTGAATGATGAATCTATACTTGAAGGTAATTACATTTCATTATGATATTATTTTATATAGTAAATGAATTCCCCAATATTTTTAAAAGGAACATAAAACAAATACATCGTTGGTTTTCATTTCCTACTAAGAAATCATTGATCATTTTTCAGATCATAAGTTTGTGATTTACTTGTTGTTAACATTCTTCTATTCATGTTTTCACTCACCCTCCATTAAAACTAGAACATTTATTCTCTATTACATTTCCATGTTCTCTTAAATGGAACCATATTATGAGTCACCTCAGGTGGCATATGTACTTCTCTTTCTTTTTTTTAAAGTAATTGTTTTTTACTAACACTGTTCTGATTTTGGACTTTTAATGAACTTTCCTACAACAGTTTTAAAATTTGTGAGGACAATATTACCAAAAGTGGAGAAGTATGTGACATCATAGATAAATAAGTAATATTGACTTTTTTAATTTATTAATATTTGTAAAATAAATAAAAATTTCACATTAAAAGATACACTATGTTCTTTAGTGTACACAATAAAAACAACGGGTTTCTTAGCAATCTTACGTTGCACACTAATAATATAATATTATAATTTTAAATGGTAGATAATGTCAATTCATTGTATTGGTGGGAAATATTATAACTAACTAAAATATGATTATATATGTTTGTTAAATTTTTTTTCAATTATACAAAAAAATAAATTGGATTAATATATGAATGAATCTAATTTTAGGCATAAATACTCTAATATTCAATAAAATGTCAATTTACTGCCTTGAGTTGGGGATCCCTCATTAAATTTAGTTTTATTCATTTTTATATTTTATATGTGACAATATAAAATTTTTCTTTAGATTTTGAACATCACAATTAACTTTGGGTAAATTTTTTGTATTTTTCTGATAATGTTTATTTTCTAATGAATAGTGGGAAATAATATATTTTAATTTAAAATTGAATTTCAATATAATTTACTAATATGGATATATTATCATTTTAATGGGTATTAAATTTTAATTAGAATATATATTTACCATTTAATCTATGTTTGGTCATTCGAAATAATTTCATTTTGAAATTGGGCATAAACTAGTGGAAATCATTTGGTAGTTATTATTTCATAAAAAATACATTATTTGTTTTGACAAAGGGAATTAATTTTAAATTAATTTAAGAAACTTCTATGTTTTCATTTTTATAAAATAAACATTATTTTTTAATTTTGAATATCAAATATAGCTTAGGCTGAATTTTTGGTATTTTTCTGAAAAACATCATTTGTTGATGAATAGTGAAAGCACTAAGTATTAGTTAAAAAATGGACATTATCATTTAAATACAATTTTAACACTTCTATAAATTTAATTTAGAAAATAAAAAATACATGGTATTTATTATTAAGTAATATTTGGTTCAATTAGTAGAATTTTGTTTTGGTGAATAGTAACTGTATACTTTTATTTACCGCGGTTAAAGGTTAATAGGGTAATTCAATGTAAAAAGAATATCTTAATAATACGAAATTAATATAAAACATGTCCTATACTTATTGGATTAGTCATGGACTACCATGGATATCATTGTGTGGATTTTAGGTACCAATAGAGCCACTTAATAGTTATAATGACACATTATATTAACTAATTTAATGTAAAGGCAAAAATTACACTAACAAATATCTATTAGAATATTATTTTTTACATGTGGTTATAAAAGATATCATTTAAACTATAAATATTCATTAGAAATATAAAACAGTATCCTACATCATGGTATTTGTTTTATAATTTTAATATGAAAAATAAATTAAATTATTTATGACACAATAAAGATGTAGTATAAACCTCTTTAATAAATTATTTAAATAAATAAGATTAAAAATACAAAAATATCATCTAAAAACAGTATAATTCTTATTGTATTATTTTATTATGACAATGATTAATCTTATATTCGAATTTATTTAGTTTTGGACCTTTAATAAATTAATATCATTATATAATAAAATAATATTTTCACACTTTACTAAAGAGCCCCTCTTCTCCCATATAAACTTAAACAAAAAATATCAAATTAATCACACCTCAAAAGCATTTTTAATCTTCCATCCTCTTCCTAGTTAAGCTCCCTACATCCCTATCCTCCTCCTATAAGCCTAACCTTAGGTATAAGGCACTTCAAGAAGTCCTTTTGGTTCAAACCAAATGATGTTACCCAAATTAAAGGTAATTGTTCCTCTTAACTTCTTTTCTTATATTTTACTTCCCCAACCCCTAAAATACATTAAATGATTTATTTTATAACAAAAACTGTATAATGAATATACTATGATGTTTTTATAAGAATTATTTTAACTACACTTAAACACAAATCCTTCTGATGGCTGACGAACAAATTGTTTCTGTGGATGGAAAACTATTGCCACACGAAACGATGATTGTTTGATTATCTTATACTGCCTCTCATAGAGGCCATTAATATGGCACTGTATTTATATAAGATATATATTATGTTTATAATTTATTTATTCTTTGGTATTTTACATTTATATCCTACCTATATGGTTTCCGTAATGGGTTAACATAATAATTTCATTTGAGGAAGTGCGGACTACCGCCCCCCTAAAAGTGATATGACCCATTAATTACATATTTGGGATATATAATGAATAAAGTTAATGAGATTATATATAATATTATAATGGAAGTATAATATACTTATTTATCATTATGTTTTAATTCGATTAAAATATGAAATAGAAATAAAAGTAGTGTTCATGTGTATGTACGACGTACCATCTTCATGAACGGTGCATTTCATTTCCTATCTCCAAAATGTTATGTACTGTTATAAATACATATATATAACGAATATATATGATGTATATGATATCTAAATCATGAATATAATTTTGTAGATACTGGACTATTGACTACAAGGACAACTTGTAATTATATTGTGTTCATTTTTGACTCAAATACCAAATATCTATCAAACGAACATTATTATCATAAATGATTGAATAATGATTATAGCACAGTAATAAGTTATTTAAAAATGATAATAAACATTAAAAGTTTCATAATAAATTAGAAATTATCTTTAGTTCATTATTCATGAATAATAATGAACAATTGAGTCATGTCGGACACGAGGTAAGGGAATTTCATATCTCACTTTTAATTCTATGAGATTTCCATTATTTTACACTTATTCATTACATGTAGTGTATTGGGTACTAAAATTTTATCTATATTTTCATGATTCTATTTATATTCATTGAATTTTATGATTCATTTGGTGTTTATTTACTTTTTTCTTATGACTCAGTTAATTACAACATGGTAGTGGGTTTCGTCTCACTTTTTATTCATGTGAGATTCATTCTATATTTTCCACTATTTCCTTTTATGTGTTGTATATACAACCCATGATTGTACACTTTTTTATATAATTTAATTTATGAGTATTTCCATCAAAAAATTTTGACCCATCTTTCATGTGACATATGATTTTTAATTTACCAAATCAGTAAGGGAACCTTTCACCCTCATTTTTTTAAAAGATTTATTTGTGTTATGTCTTTTAATTTACAACTTATTATGTTGGGATATGTTATTCTATATCCTTAGTTATGTAAAAATTATGTCCAAGTGAATAGATACCCTTATTATCTCATCAAATAATTTTTTCAATTTTAATGTGATTCCATTATGCAATCAAATTTTTACAAGGGAACTTCTTAACCAAATTTCAATTCTTTGGGTTGAACTTGTACTTATAGAATATGTATTCCTATGAATATGTGTGAATTAAATCTGATTGTTTTTCACTTAATATCCAATTATATTGGGTTTATTTATATTTTTCACACATAATTCTGTGATTGATTTTTCCTTAATTTAAGGATGCCATATTTATAAGGGATTTCATCTCAATTAACATTTCCACTGAGACATCATTGTTGTTATGCACCAATTCAATATTATATGGTGTATATAATGTCATTTTACGTATTATATATTGAATCATTTTTTTCTAATGATATTACAATGTTCAGAATAAATTTTATTTCTCAATTATTTGTATTGAAGAGTCTCTCTTTTTGTTAAAAAACCCATCAACTAAAATATCATTTTTAATGATTTAATGATTTATTATTGTAAATATTTATCATTAATATACATGTTTAAATAATGGGTTTTATGATTTCATTATATGTACATTAATGTAATCATATTTTAATTCATTTAAAAGCTTCAAATTGTTTTGGGACACTTTTATTCAAAAAATATCTTTTTAAATGTTTTTTAAAATGATTTGATGTGGAATTGTTTATTTATATATCTTGATAGCATATATTGGAATGTGGAAATGATATCATTCAATTATACTAGTGTTATGTGTAATTATTATGTTATGGTTACTGGGCATTGATTACGTATACGGGTGATTCCTTGATAAACCAGGGTGGGTGAGCGCATGATAGCTCTCTAATGCATTGGGTAACATGACGATGGTAAAATTGATGTTCCTCCTAAAATATTTAAAGAATATACTATGATGGGTATTCCAAGTGTAACTCCATACGTAGCTCTGATAGATACATTTTAAGTTTGATAGGAATTCCATAAGTAATATTTATGATTTATTATTTTTTTTGTGTTATTCATAAATCCTGTGATTTTTTAAAGTATGTTATGATGGAAAAGTATGGTTTCATTGATTTTTATTTATTGATGGGCTGATGTTTTCCTTCATCATATTATATCCCTCATTATATTTTTAATTCTCATCATATGTTTTTGAAATGTTTTCCACATGACACAAAGATAAATAGGTTCAAGGAAGGGATCATGGAAAAGTCATCCCATCTAAAACATGGAACAAAAATTTTTCTCTTTAAGAGTTTTTTATTTTATGAAAAAATGGATACTGAGTAATAGTGTCTGCATGTAATATTCAATTTATTATGTAATAGTTATGGCCTAATTCTATAAAACTATAAAACTGAAAATATCTTCAACGTGAATTATTAATTTAATTCAATATTATGTAATGTCATATGTTAAGCCCTTTATATTATACCTTTCATAACATATTATTTATTTACATTCAATTTTATGTTAATACGATAACATTCATTGAGGAAATGTGGACTACTGCCCCCTAAAAGGGATGTGATTAGTTTAAACAATACAATGAATGTATAAATGATGGTTAAAATTAAACAAATAAGACATGAAAATCCAAATATATGATATTTTAAAATAATAAACATTATGGAAATATATATAAAATTTTCTTCATTACCCTTTCAAAAACATAAAATGTGATAATGTTATTCATGGACATGTGGGATTCACCTCCTCGGTAAGGTTTGATTCCATTTTATTCAAAATAATTTAATATATATGTATGTATGTTTAAATAATATGTTATTTAATATATAATTATATTTTTATAATGATATGGTGTTAATTACATTCTTTCTATTGTGACCATCGAAAAATGGGAATTTTACTGATGCTTATGTATGAACTTTTGTCTCTATGATTGTAACAATAATTCATTTTTCACAACGATTTTTAATTATTTATTTTAAAAAATAATAATTTATGTATATATATTATAATTATTTTATGATTATTAATAAGTAAAAGTTTTATAATGACACCATTGACCATTGGTAACCTATGAAAGTAGTTTTTAACACTAACAAAATTTGTTCAAATCACCCGATGCAAAATTAATTGATTATGTAGTAGTATAAAAAAATGTAATATGTAATATAAAAGTATTTATAAACATGAAAAAATTTATTCTGAAATTATAAAATCAACCAATGTAAATAATACTTAAATTTAAAAGATGATCACTCGAATGGAAACTCAATGTAAGTAATTCTTGTCTTATTTTTATTTTGTGAGGCATAAATAATAATGGGTGCACCAAATTTATTATATATGATGTAAATACTTCCAAATTTACAATTAATGTCATGAATAATATTACTTTAATTGTATTTAATTATTTTATTGTAGGATTAAAGTCATTTTGTTTCCAATTCATTTGTTACTACAGTAGTAAGGGATTCTCTTCTCACTGGTTACAACTATGAGATAAATGTAATGTTACCCACATAAAAATTTGTGTGGTGTATCTACTTCCCCTTATGTTATATTATATCATTAATTCAATTATCATAATTTTATTTAAAACATTCATTTAATATTATTGTTTCAAAATTATTATGATTTAAATTGATACAATGATGTGGGGAACCCATTGAAATGATTAAAAATTAACTTCCACAATAATAATCCTAAATACCATTCAATTTAATTTACAGTCATGGAAGTTATATATTTATTTTTAAATAAACCATATCATTCATACCTATATAATAATGGACATCTTTTATTATTAGTTCTATTTTTCAGTTGTTTGGCATTAAATATATTTTAAAAAATGTTTTTATGAAATACTGACCATATTTATCTATTTAGTTGGAGACCCTTTTTTCTTATAAAAACAATGTTTTGATTAAATAAATAAAAAAATTATTTTAAAAACATTATGTAAAAATATATATACCATTTTTTCTTTTACACTTTTTTCAGAGGAAATTTCTTATCACATTCCGAACAATCTATATTTCTATCTTATAAATTTGAAAAAGAAATTTTCTATTAACTTGTACAACATGTACACATTAACTCGGTGTCATTTCAATATAGCATACTATAAATGTTTAAAAGGATAATTTTAATAGAAGTTTTTTTCAACAGTAATATTCATAGGTAAAGTTCTTCAAAATTTTTAAAAAAATGTTATTTTATTGATGAATGTTTTTTTTAAAATTATTTTTGTAATTTCTATATTCATCAATGAAAAAAACCCTTTATTTTACACCAACTGGGATATGATGTCTTGATACCACACATAATCATAATATTAATTTTTGTGATTGTTTTTTCCAAGGACAGTACTACCATTTATTTACTTAATATCTTTTTTGTCTTGAATTATTCAATATATTATGATCCTGCAACATTAAATTTCTCCCTAATTATATATTTTATTTATCATGTATATTACAATTACCAAAACCATATAGAATTTTAAATAAGGATTTAACATTTAAAATAATTTTATTATTTGTTAAAATATAGATTAATCTATATATATTACAACTTAATGATATTTGTTGATGGACATTATTAAATCAGTTATTCAAAAGATGAGGAATTTTTTATACTAATATAACCTAGGTGGGGCTCACTATATCCCCTTGATTTATCGATAGTCTCTTGGGATGAGTCATTTGGCAAGCCTCCTTAGATGTATACTTACCATAAAATTTTTAAACTATCTTGTGGTAAGTATTAATTGTATATGTACCATGCACAATTGATAAACAGAATCAAATAATTATGCCTTTAAATTTTATATTAAGTTATTATTCATCAATGATATTTTGCGTCAAAATATCTATAGATGAATTTTTTTATTTAGGATTCAACTATTATTCATCCATGATATTTTTCATCAACATATATGTGGATACATTTCATTTTTCATCTATTTATATGGAATGTGTTTTAGTTTTTTACCATTCCATATTTGATCTTCCTCATCTAGTTATTTGAATGGAATGTGTTTCCAATTATTACGTTTCCATATTTCTAATGTACTTCCATTAAATTTAATGATTACATGGGATGTGTGTTAAGTTACTTTCATTTTCTTATTTACTATTCTCATTGATTCTTTATTACTCACTCTATATTTTTCCTTTATATAGAATTTGAGCTCACACTTTTTATGTTTTATTCCTAGAATCCATAATGATTATTATTAAGGATATTCAAGAAATTAGTAGATGGATTAGAGTTATTCTTAATGATGTTAATTGATTAATATGTTGAAAAATATTTCGAAATTTTTGTATTTATTTTTAAATAATTACACATTGACGTTATGGTATACCAAGACGACTAAACTGCTCAATCCTTCAAACCTTGATTCCTTATAATATTTCTAATATAAATAATATCAGATACCATCTTTGGGAAATCTAGGGCTATGTCTATATTACTTTAATCAATAAATGTTTAATAAAAATATTGGGAACTTGATTTTTAGAAAACATAGTTTAGAGAACATAGCACTAATGTAAAATTTTATTGTATGTATATAAGAACACAATAGTTTTTTTAAAGTAAATATTATGTGGATCGTATTTAAATACATCCCTTTCTAGATAATACAATTGTATGTGGTTCTAGAATTGAGGTACCTTGGTGTAAAAACTCTATGAATGCGATCTGGGCATAACTCGAGGTAACCTGGTACACGATAATGGGTAATACTTTTCTCCTTATGTGCACTCCCATGGGATACTCATACGATAATTTAAATTTTCAATTCGAATAATATAGAAGGATTAGAATACATAATAATTTTGAATATCATATGTTTAAACTAAGTAATGATATAATTATGAAATCGTGTCATGATTATAAATAATACAAATTATATTATAAAAATCATATGACCAACGAACGACCTATGTCCACATAAAATGCATAAAGAATTAAGGTTGTATCTAAATCCATAGATAAAAGTCTATTTAGTGATTAACCTATTTTCAATGATCGACAACATATTAATTTTCTAAATTATATTTATATGGTTTCAGAAAAAGATATCCTATATTCTAGCTGACAACCAATCAAATCTGGCTAGGCCATGGTTATTGATCACATGACTAATTGAGGATATGGGTTTCACACTCGCAACAAACCTACGAAATGTCCTGGGTAATTTTCAAAATGTTATTAGATTAAAAATTTGACAAATAACTGTTAATAATGAACCAATAGCAACATTTCTTAGGATTATAGATTAATATATAAACCATATTTACTTTGAAATATAGTTAACAATAAATAAGTTAAATTTTCATTTCATTATAGGAATTATGATCGTCTTATGGTTTATTTTTGTGTTTCCATAATAAAAAATATTTATTGGTAACTAATTAAACGTGGTAAAAGAATGTATTAAAATTTGATCGAGAAAAATGTATGGAATATTCATTTGAAATTGAAAACAATTAGGTATGAATATATTGTTATATTCATGATCAGTGAATAAATTACCTAAAATTATGTGTATGAATTCAAACTAAAATGTTATCCTAATAACTTATTTTATGTTGAACCTATGGTATTCTAAATCATCTCAGATTTATGGATTTGTGGCCCTTGACATTACATTTATAATTCGTGTGTTTACAAATAATTACCTCATTACTGCCTAAAAATATATATTAAATTCCTCCAACTACATATCTATACATTCCACTGATGTTCTCCCACATATATACCAATTTACAGGTTAGTCCATGTGACCTAGGTAATTTTCATTTTATTTTTTTTAGGATTATTTATGATCCCTTCCAATGAAAAGGAATTTTAAAATTTGGAAGTATCAAATAATCTATCACCATGATCAAGTTTGAATTATAAGGATGCAATTTAAACATGATTGGGTAATGTGATGCAATAAAAAACTAATATAAGAACCATGTATTCGATGGTGTGTTTTACACGAGGCACCAAGCGCATAGGGAAATTTAATATCCTGATACATTAAAATATATATACTATTTAAAACATATTAAATATATTTCAATGCTTGAAACACCCTGATAGTGTATGTTACAATTATGAGAAACCTTTCCATATAGCTTGAGTTAAACATAAAAGAGATCTTCCTCGAAAGCATGCATTATATACCAGACCAGGTTTCAATAAATAATGATATATGAATAAAACGATATTATTTAATATAAAAAAAATTTAAACTATCCATTTTGAGTTGTATTAATAGACTTGTGAGAATTTTTAGTTCATATAAATATCAAATGAATTCCTAGGTTACAAATTAAAGAGAAAGAATAATAAGAACCGATAGGATATAAAAATGTTATTATATTAATTATTCTAATGGTGATTTATAATAACTAATACAATTAATTACAATAAGTAAATTATTTTAATGTAATATATTTGATATAACTTACATAAATTATTTTTTAGATTATTTCATTAGGTTTGATAGCTATAAGAAAAGATCAAACCCTATTTGAGACATAAAAACTAATATTTTTATAAAGTCAATATTATAATAAATTTATTGAAAAACACAATTTAAATATAATTATTTAAACTTTAATTGATTTAATAAGAAATAATAAACTTCTTAGATTAAAGATAAACATTATAATTAGTTTAGAGTTATTTTGTATATTATTCTGAGACATTTCAATTTTTAATGAATAGTTAAAAATCATTTTTTTAGTTCAAATTTGATTAATAATCTAATATATTAATAAGGTTAACTAATAATTTTAATTGGTTATAATATTTAGTTAGATATAATATTTATCATTTAATACAATTTTGTCTTTACAATAAATTTCACATTGAAATTTAAAATAAAAACATATAAAACATTAAGACATTTTTACTTTAAAAACCTGTAGTGACATCCCGTTTGTAGGATGAATATTAATTTTACTTATTCCAATTAAATGATTTGAATTTCAAAAAATAGATCTCATATTTGGAATAAGAAGAATTTCTAATTTCTAATAATTAAAATGTAGTATTATAACTAAACATTTAATGATTGTGATTCAAATGAATTACAATTATTAGGGTAAAATTGATGTTAATAAAGGACTAAACCATCATAAGAATGATCCAAATGACCTATCAACTTATCAAAATCCAATTGAATTGAAATATTTCGTCTATTAACCACCAATTATTGATTCATGTTAGGTTCACAATGCTGAATACCCTGAGAGGTGGGGTTAATCAGGGTTTGACTAATTTAAAATTAAAGACTGTTCTATTCATGTTTTACTGTTAATAAAAACACTCTTCTTTGTCTTTCCCATTGTACATTATTAATGTAAAGTAAATCATTCACATGACACAAAAAATTTTACTTGGTTCACCCTTACTGGGCTACCTCCAAGGAGCGTACACCAGAAATGTGCCGATGTACCAAAACCACTAAATGCACACTACTGTATACAATGATAAGGATAAATCACTTCTATTATCAGTGTAGAGACCCGAAGCCTGACGTACATAGACTTTACATTACTTTTGCGGAATACTTATACATAACAAAAACACAGACACAAGGATCGTAATAGTTTAGTGTCTATGGAAACTGGGAACGTAATCTTCTAATCGTGGTGAAAGATCTTCAAAATCTCCCATAAAGATCTTCCATTTTTTACCTAAAACCATTCTTTATATCCTGGGGAAAAGAAAACATAAAAGGGTGAGCTCAAATGCTCAGTAAGGGTAAACAAATGAAATATCAATCAAATCATATACATAAGCACATAACTTTTGGAAATCTTAACCTGCAAAAGAGATCATAATTTCATAACATGTGGTAAATCATGGCAGTGAAATGTAATCACAATAATCATAACGTAAAATATGAAACTTTGTGGAATTCACACATAATCATAGAGAATCATTTCTTGTTATTCAAGACTCATTTCCAAGACCATCTTAGTGGACAAAGTCCGTTTCTGAATCGAGTAACCCTCGTTTCAGTCCTGTTTCACTGAACCGGTATAACCTATCGTTCCAGCCCTGTCTATCTCATGAGATATAAAATATTTACCCAATGCATTGGAGGGAGATATAGGTCCCACCCATCTCATAATGAATCCTTTATTATGTGTGCCACATAATCATAAACCATACATCATAGCGTAACCCATGTAATAAAAATGGGATTCTTAAACAACATGACATCATAAAACAATTCATATAAGATAAAGGAATTCATAAAAATATTTCCATCACAACATAATCAAACCAATGTAATAATAGGGATAAAAACAGAACCCTTTTATTATCTTAGATGGAAAATAATTTTGATAAAATACTTGAACTCCATTCTTGAGGAAAATATCCTTTCTACTTCAAAAACACTTTTCCTTTCTTAACATGTCATACGACTTTAAAATAAAAGAATTTGATTAAAAATAAACTTGAAAACTTGTAAAGGAAGTTTCTTGGAAGTAATGTTTTAAAAATACATTCATGCCATATAAGTTAAAAAAACATTCTTCGTACTTATGTCGGAAATGTCAAAAAGTACCTCGTACGAAAAACGACAAAATATTCCTTTCATATCTTTTACTAAAAACTCACCAAAGGGTAAAAATGGATTTAAATAATTGTAGGTGGATTGAAATAATATCACATATTTATGAAACATGGATGTGGATGATAAAATACACCCCAGTAAATACTAATGTATAAACAATCTCGGATAAAAATGAGATTGTGATATTTCCCTTACCTTAGGTCCGATTTGCTTCGTATGTGTCCGAACCTCCTCTTCTTTGAAGCGCCTCTTTGAGACCTCCTCTTAGGGTAGTAAAATTAGTCTTTGAGGAAGACCAGAACCTCTAGGATGTTTCTAGGGAAGTGGAGAAGAGATTTTGGCAGGGGTTGTCCGAGCTTGAGTTCTCAAATTGGTGTGAGGAGGAGGGGGAGGAGGTGTCCTTATATAAGGGAGGAGAGGGGCACCTTAGGAATACCTCAAAATATTATTTTATATTAATGTCAAAATCAGTTTATAATGGTTCCAAAGGGTCTTATTTCGAAGCTAAAGTGGGGATGGGTCGAAATCCTATCAACCAATAGGATTTAGACAAGTTTAGGGTATTATTTTAACCTTATCAATTAGATTTAACTATAAGTTAAATAATTTTACTTTTACCGTGTCTTTTTGTTTTCTTTCACTATATGGTTAATACACTTACAATAACATGTCAAACGAACCCCAAATTGTTTATTATTAATATATATATCCTTATCAAAGTCATTTGGCCTAACCTTAGATTTTTAGTAATAAAATAACAATTAATAATATAATATTAGATTTAAAAACTATTTTGTGTCAATTTTGACACTATTTGATATATGATTTTTGTGAAAGTCATAACAGAATTATATGTTCGAAACAAGTTGATTAAATCAACACTAATATATCATAGTAACCTATAAAATTAGTGTAATTCATAAAAAGTCTCAAATTACATTCATTTGAGCATTTATAACATCAATTATGTTAATATTTCCTTAAAAGGGTAATTACTGCATCATCGTTGTGTCATAAATAAATTAATTTATTTAAAGTATAAAAATTATAAATAAAATATCATTATGTAGGAAATATTCTTATCTTTCTAATTAATATTTATAGTCGAATATATCTTATGTATAACCCCCTAATAAAAATGTTTTAGTTATTAAACTTTGATTTTAACTATTTTAACTATTCATTAAATAAAATAATATTAAATGTCATAATCTAATCCAAGTGCACCTAAATGGTCCTATTATATTCATAAGGTTGTTTTTGGTCGAATTACATTTATCCAATAGAATTAGGACATGTGTTAGGGTAATATTAATATCATATTTACCCTTAGTTTCCCTATTTACTATTAACCGTGGTAAAAAAAGTAAAAAGTTACTATTCACCAAAAATTATTTTAATCTAATTGAACCACATTTTAGTCCTTGATATTAACCGTGTCTATCGGATTTTCGAAATTCTATTTACAGAAGTGGTAAAATTAAGTTTTATGCAAAATTCAGTTTTTAACCTACCACTTAGTGGTTTCACTATTCATCAAAAATTGAAAGTTTTCAGAAAAATGCCAATATTTCATCCTAAGATATATTTCATATTCCGAATTCAAAAATGAAGTCTATTTTACCAAATTCATAATATAGAAGTATCATTAATTAATTTTATAATTAAATCCCGCTGTTAAAACAGATAGCGTGTTTTTAAGAAACAATATCTCTCAAAAGATTGACACTTGTTTAAGTCTGGTTTAAATGTGAAATTACATCCAATGACCAAAATTGTAATAAATTGTAAAAATATATTCTAAATATACTTTAAAACCACTCAAATTAATAATTTATCACTATTAATTATTTCGATTGAAAAACTTGTTTTTAATTAAAATTTAGTAATTTTCACTATTCATCAAAATATTAAAGTTATCCGAAAATCACCAAAATTTTACCTTACGCTAAATTCGATACTCCGAATACAAAAATGAAGACCATTTTGAGATCTAAAATTTCTAAAATTTTAAAAGGTGGTTGTCACGAACCAGCCCAGGTCGACCCTGAATCGGTCACCCAAGCCGGTCCGCGACAAGTCCCGAGGGGCGTTCCCGATCCCCCCGGGATGGCAACAAGTGCCGGGCATTGAAAATTTAATCGTTGGGAACGATTTCATCCCAAGTTAAAAACAGGATCGAAAGAATGAATATAAACTAAACAAACAAACAGACACTAAAGACATAAACAAACCTACACCACGACATACCTCCACGTGACCTCGCGATCACCACCCAACTACAACCAACGTCGCTCCCACACTGAGCGTCTCAAGCCAGGAAAACCTGAACACAAGGAACCTGCAACTGAAAAGGTAAAAGATTGGCATGAGCACAAAAGTACTCAGTAGGTGAGCCCCACAACAAATCCCAATGCACTTCCACTAAATAAAGAATCTACATAATCCAGGTTTGATCTATAATGTATAAAAGTAAGTTTTCACAATGATTTACTTGAAAATCAAACACGAGACATTTCCCTTATTCCTTTTCGAATGTTAGTTCCATTACATTAGTTTTAAACTCATTCTGATAAGCAAAGTGTTACATTTTCAAATCTAACCCAAAGAGAATAAAGCATTTTCATTTGAAAACCATTTTTCCCAAAGTCTAACAGTATAGGCTGTGGAATATGACTGAAGGCAAACAAGCAGGGAAACAAGTGCATGTAAAGGTAAACAGGCAAGGAAAACCAAGTACATGTAAAAATAAACAAGAAGTTATCAGCAATAACCATGGGCACACACACACACTCACACACTCACACACTCACACACACACACACATACTCACACACGCACACACTCACACCCAAGTGGTCCCCCATATGCCGACGGAAGGCACCACGCCATAGATGGTAGAGCACTATGGGTAAATCCCCTAAGGTTCATCTAGCTCGCGTGGGACCCTAGAACCTTGTGTCTCGGTGAAACGTGGCTTAGAAGGCCATGACCCTCAGAAAACGTGGCTTAGAAGGCCATGACCCTTAGAACATGTGGCATAGAAGGCCACGAACCTCAGATATCATATGTTTAGTTAGTGTTGCAATCGTCAATCCAGCTAAGTGAAACAGGGACGACACCAATCCGGCTCACTAGCGCACTAGTTCTAGTCCGCCCACCTAGATACCCAGGGTCTCCCCGTCTGCTCAAACAAGTTTCACATTCACATAGTATGTTTCTTCCTCATATCGCAGGCCAAACAAGATATTGCACACAAAAGTCACCATTTCCACACCCAAACAATATTTCAAAACTCACGCACGCCAAAAATACCTTTCTAGAAATATAAATGTCATTACCTAATCATTTCGCAAAAACCCCTTTTTGGAAACACTCAAACAAGAACATAAACAAATTTCACAACCCAGAAAACATTATTTCTAATAACAGAACAAGTGAAAACATCTTTCGTCAACCAAGAACCACACGTAAAGTTTCCAAAAACAATTTCAAAGGGTCACACGACGTTTTCTCTAATCAAGGTTATAAGAAAACACCATTTTCCATAAACAGTACATTTACTAATTTACACATGCCAAAAACATTTCAAAACCCAATCAACATGTCTTTCGTTAATTAGGAAGAACCATTTAGCGACATTACTATGAAATCCCACAATTGAAACCAAGAAAACACTTTTAATGAAATGCTAGAATTAAACAGTTTGCATTATCAGCAAATCACCACACTATAAAAACTACTTAATATTATTTTTTTAAAAATTACTGAAATTCAATAAAAGGACAAGGAATGAACAAATTCTTAATTTATAGGCATGTGCATAGGGAGACCTACCTCGGATCGGAACGAAGAACGACACGACACGAAGCTCTTGTTGCGTAAAGGTCGCAGCGTATTGCGTCGTCAAACTAGTCCTAAAACAATTGGCCGTTAAGCAGGCTCATTAATGACAACATACTAATAATAATAATAATTATAATAACGTAATAATAAACAAAATGTAGTAATAATAATGTCATAATAATAATAATTATTATTATTATTATGATATAATAATAATATAATAATAATAAGAGTAACAATAATATCATAACAATGATATTAACATAATAATAAAAAGAATAATTATAAGGACATAATACTAATAAGAACAATAATAAATATAATAGCGCAATGATAACTATAATAATAACAATAATAATAATATTAAAATTAACAATATGATAGTAATAATAATAATAATAATAACAATTTAACCTAATTATAATATATTAATAATATAATAATATAAAATAATATTAATATTATAATATTAATAATAATAATATAATAACAATAGCATAATAATAATAGTAAAGTAATGATAATAATAATAATAATAATAATAACATGATAACAAAATGATAATAATAATAAAGTAATAATTTAATAATAATAGTAACAATAGTAATATAATAATAATATAATAATATTACCATAATAATGAAAATAATAATATAAGAATAATAATAATATAATAATGATAATAATAAAAATAGTAATAATAACATAACATTATAATAAAAATAACAACATAATATAATAATAATTAAAACAATAATAAATATATTCATAATAATAATAATAACAATAATATAAATATTAACATAATAATAATATAATTATTAACATAATAATAATAATAATATAATAATAATAATAATAATGACATAATAATAATAATCTAATTATAATACTATTAACATAATAAAAATAATAAACTTTATATAAGATTAACCAAAGAAAAAAAAATAAGAAAAAAAAATAAAAATAAAAGCAAACTTACAGCATGAGGAGGCAGGGAAAGGGAGGCCGGCGCGGGACGGTGCGCAGGAGCGGTGCGAGCAGTGGAGGGCACATGAGGGGGATCGCGTCGGGGTGTGCGGAACGGGGAGCGGGACAGGGGGAGCAGCGAGGCGAGGTCGGGGGTTGCACGGGGGAGCCGGGACGGAGATGGGGAGCAGGAGCCGGTGGTGCGGGCCGCCAGAGAGGAGTGCGGGCTCGGGACAGGGAGAGCCCAGGGTGGCGTGGCGCTGGGACAGCCGAAAGGGGAGGAAGCCGGTTGCAGGCCACGACAAGGTCGAGGAAGAGGAGGCCGGCGGAGGAGTAGCAGAGTGTGAGGCTGCGGACGCCAGAGGCAGGAGGCAGGGCCGGGACGGGGGGTGAAGGGGGTCGCCGCCGGACAGGGGGGGTGCGGAAGGATGCCGGCGTGGAGCAGGGGTGAGGGCGCGGAGGATGCGCAAGGGGATGTCGGGGCCGGGACGAGGCGAGGCGGAGGGTGCAGTGGCGGCACGTCTGGTTGGCCGCACCAGCAGGGGGGAAAGGAAGAAGAAAACGAAGAAAGAAGAAGAAAGAAAAAAAAACGGGGAAGAAGGAGGAGAAAGGGGAGAGAGAGAGAAAGAGGGGGGGAGAAAAAGTGGCGGCTACGGGAGTAGGGGTAGGGTTAGGGTTTGATTATGATTATATATATATTTATATATGATAAATAATAATAATAATTATAATTATAATAATAATAATAAAACTTATAATAATAATAATAAGTAATAAATTAGTTAATTTAAATAATAATTATTTTGATCACATATTTAAAATAATAATTATAAAATAATTTAAATATGTTACACAAATATATATTTATACATATATAAATCTATATATATATACATACATTACTATACATATATATATAAAAACATATATAAACATATATACAATAATAATAACTAAAATAAAAAGTTATTAATAATAAAATACCAACATAAAAATTATAAAATTTACAACACCGGGTGAACACACTGTCACCCGGGCTGAACGCACGGTCACCGCTGACAATGTGGTGACCGCGCACCGGCGCGAAACCGCCAATGCAATTAATCTCTGAAAAATTTAAATCGGGACCAAGAAAGGAGAAAAATTACTGATGTCCGCGGTCGGGGTGTGACAATTCTCCCCACCACAGACACTTTCTGCCCCCAGAAAGTCATCAGGTCACTAGTCAGCCAAAAATCCAAGTCTATGCCCAACAGTACTAAAGGAACTGAAGAAAACTGAAGTTCTCAGGGTTGACCTTACTCTACACAGGTCACACCCGACCGATTCAAGAGAAAACTGGGGTCCGAGGTTGAGGGGAGAACCCGAAGGGGTTCTCCCGACCACAAGAACTCAACTAGTGCAGAAAGGTTGACCATCTAAATAGAACACCCTGGGAAAGGGGGGGGGGTCGACGCGGGAACTCCCAACCAATTCAAACCAACTCTTATAACACGATTACTACAACACCTCTGTCGAAACCATGAACCCACGACTAGAGTCAACAACCTTCAATACTAGGGGAATCCCACGAAAACCAAAACATCGAGTTAGAAACATGGCCCACTGAAATCCATGACACACAACCACATCTGAAGAGAATTGCTAAACAAAGGTCAACCCACCGAAGAGTCAAACACACTTTTAAGAAACACATACGATTCAGAAACAACACATCCACATAATCCAGACTACTTGGATTATAATAGAGCAAGTCCATGATAACCCCCATGGTAAAACAATGAACATACAACAACGTCAAAACTTAACAGCAGAAAAACAAGTACTAAAAGACCTTGATTGTTCCACTGCTAACACGGAACACAAAACCTGGACCAAGGATTCACACCCCTGGGGGCTCCTGACTGTGCGCGAGCTTCACCCCGAGACTTGTGGTTGGGGCTCTGATGGCTGAAGCATCTTCTGCCTCACAGTCAGGTACTGACATTCTCCCATCGCAGCTTCCTATTCAAGCGACGCTTCTTGCAAAACTTCTCCAGATGACCCAGACAACCACAGCGATGACACGTCTTCGGAGGGTTGCGACAAGACGACTTTAAATGCCCAAAACGACCACACTGAAAGTATACCATCGAACGATCCGATGGACTGGAAGCTGGGACCAAAGGGGATAACTCATTAGGAACAGGTATCTCTGGCGCCTTTTCCTCACCAGAGGGGGAACTCTTACAAACGACATGGGACACTGAAGGATTAACCACCTGCACACCGGAAACCAACTCAGCCAAGAATGCTTCCTCTACGAGCTTCTCGAAACAAGGGTCTTTAGAAGGGAGGGCTCGCTCCTTGATCTCTGGACGCAGACCCCCCAGTGAAAAGAGATACCTTCATGAGCTCATGCGACACTACATCTGGAGAAAAGGAAATTAGTTCCTTGAAATGGTCAACATATGCCTTCATCGTCCGTCGACCTTGTTGAACATGCACAAGCTCCCTCTTTTCTCCAGCTTCACTTCCTCATGTACAAACCATTGGATGAAAATGATTCTGAAGACATCCCACGTCTTTTCACCTTGCAATGACGGTGGGGTAACCATCTTCCACTGGTCCAGAGTTGGACCCTCAAACAACTCCATAATTGCACGAACCTTAACACTACCGTGAGTTCCCAATGTTCTAAAGACACGCTCCACTTCCTCGAGCCATTTCACTGCCTCTAACGGTCCCTGATCACCATGGAGAATAGGCAGAGTCTGAGGAGGACTAAAAACTGGGCATGACATATCCGAATCCTTAGAGACCTTTCTGGGCGGCATTTCCTGAGCAATATATAAAACACAAGGCCAAAACCGACATCAAACCGAAGCAATAGCAATAAAAGCGCCTTCATCAAAAATAGTCAGCACAAGGACCAATCAAATACAACACAACCCAGAAATAAAATCTCCTTTTTAAAATACCCTTTTCATTTTTGATTTCAAAACCACCCTTTCTCAAGATCACTTTCCAAAAACCAATCCACTTTCAAACCAAAACTTTCCAAAACTGTTTCCCATTTAAAACCAATTTAGAAAACAAAGTCAAGCGTTAAATTTCAAACACACCCAGGTACTCCCATGACCCGTTGCACATGTCTTCATCCACTGTCCAATAATACTCGCACCAACACGCACTTTCCATGCATTCTCACACATGTGCAAATGTTCATAAAGAGGACCTGGGATTTCATCCCAAATCATTCTTAACCAATTCCAAGAAAATAACAGATTTTCCAAATCAAGAGATTTCATTTTTTTTAAAACCCATTTCATATATTTAAAGTCCTTTAAAAGAAACCAGTACAATTTTTTTCAAAAACCTTTTTCATTTCCAACAACGTACTCACACAGACCAAAACAAAAGCAGGATCCAAATTTGCGTCAATCACTGAAATGAGGGACCAGTAGTCACGCTCAACCTAGCGACATGGTAGTGGGCCATGTCCCAAGTCAGCGTCGACCACTAGGAGGAATTCCAACCACGTACTCGGACTCCACATGGGTCACTACTCCATGTGAAATCGCGATGTAACGTCAGCTTGCCTCCATTATCATCTCTCAATCCAAGACAAACCAGAAAAGACAAGGACATAATTCCTGAACTACCCCTGGTAACTCGAGGATCAGTGTGAGCAAGAGTTCGCGACGCTCTTCCCGTACCTACCCCTCGAGTTCCGATAGTCCTAACCTCCTTCTACCGGACAACACAAATAATAAGAACCACCTTTGATACCATTTTGTCACGAACCATCCCGGGTCGACCCTGAACCGGTCACCCGAGCTGGTCCGCGGCAAGTCCCGAGGGGCGTTCCCGATCCCCCCGGGATGGCAACAAGTGCCGGGCATTGAAACTTTAATCGTTGGGAACGATTTCAGCCCAAGCTAAAAACAGGATCGAAAGAATGAATATAAACTAAACAAACAAACAGACACTAAAGACATAAACAAACATACACCACGACATACCTCCACGTCACCTCGCGGTCACCACCCAACTACAACCAACGTCGCTCCCACACTGAGCGACTCAAGCCAGGAAAATTTGAACACAAGGAACCTGCAACTGAAAAGGTAATAGATAGGCGTGAGCACAAAAGTACTCAGTAGGTGAGCCCCACAACAAATCCCAATGCACTGCCAGTAAGTAAAGAATCTACATAATCCAGGTTTGAGCTATAATGTATAAAAGTAAGTTTTCACAATGCTTTACTTGAAAATAAAACAAGAGACATTTCCCTTATTCCTTTTCGAAAGTTAGTTCCATTCCATTAGTTTTAAACTCATTATGATAAGCAAAGTGTTACATTTTCAAATCTAACCCAAAGAGAATAAAGCATTTTCATTTGAAAACCATTTTTCCCAAAGTCTAACAGTATAGGCTGTGAAATATGACTGAAGGCAAACAAGCAGGGAAACAAGTGCATGTAAAGGTAAACAGGCAAGGAAAACCAAGTACAAGTAAAAATAAACCAGAAGTTATCAGTAATAACCATGGGCACACACACACACTCACACACTCACACACACACACATACTCACACACGCACACACTCACACCCAAGTGGTCCCCCATATGCCGACGGAAGGCACCACGCCAGAGATGGTAGAGCACTATGGGTAAATCCCCTAAGGTTCATCTAGCTCGCGTGGGACCCTAGAACCTTGTGTCTTGGTGAAACGTGGCTTAGAAGGCCACGACCCTCAGAAAAAGTGGCTTAGAAGGCCACGACCCTCAGAACACGTGGCTTAGAAGGCCACGACCCTCAGATATCATATGTTTAGTTAGTGTTGCAATCGTCAATCCAGCTAAGTGAAACAGGGACGACACCCATCCGGCTCACTAGCGCACTAGTTCTAGTCCGCCCACCTAGATACCCAGGGTCTCCCCGTGTGCTCAAACAAGTTTCACATTCACATAGTATGTTTCTTCCTCATATCGCAGGCCAAACAAGATATTGCACACAAAATTCACCATTTCCACACCCAAACAATATTTCAAAACTCACACACGCCAAAAATACCTTTCTAGAAATATAAATGTCATTACCTAATCATTTCGCAAAAACCCCTTTTTGGAAACACTCAAACAAGAACATAAACAACTTTCACAACCCAGAAAACATTATTTCTAATAACAAAAAAAGGGAAAACATCTTTCGTCAACCAAGAACCACACGTAATGTTTCCAAAAACAATTTCAAAGGGTCACACGACGTTTTCTCTAATCAAGATTATAAGAAAACACCATTTTTCATAAACAGTACATTTACTAATTTACACATGCCAAAAACATTTCAAAACCCAATCAACATGTCTTTCGTTACTCAGGAAGAACCATTTAGAGACATTACTATGAAATCCCACAATTGAAACCATGAAAACACTTTTAATGAAATGCTAGAATTAAACAGTTTGCATTATCAGCAAATCACCACACTATAAAAACTACTTAATATTTTTTTTTAAAATTTACTGAAATTCAATAAAAGGACAAGGAATGAATAAATTCTTAATTTAGAGGCAAGTGCATAGGGAGACCTACCTCGGATCGGAACGAAGAACGACACGACGCGAAGCTCTTGTTGCATAAAGGTCGCAGCGTATTGCGTCGTCAAACTGGTCCTAAAACAATAGGCCGTTAAGCAGGCTCATTAATGACAACATACTAACAATAATAATAATTATAATAACGTAATAATAAACAAAATGTAGTAATAATAATAATTATTATTATCATTATGACATAATAATAATATAATAATAATAAGAGTAACAATAATATCATAACAATGATATTAACATAATAATAATAAGAATAATTATAATGACATAATACTAATAAGAACAATAATAAATATAATAGCGCAATGATAACTATAATAATAACAATAATAATAATATTAAAATTAACAATATGATAGTAATCATAATAATAATAATAATAATAATAATAATTTAACCTATTTATAATATATTAATAATATAATATTATAAAATAATATTAACATTATAATATTAATAATAATAATATAATAACAATAGCATAATAATAATAGTAATGTAATGATAATAATAATAATAATAATAACATGATAACAACAGGATAATAATAATAAGGTAATAATTTATTAATAATAGTAACAATAGTAATATAATAATAATATAATAATATTACCTTAATAATGATAATAATAATATAATCATAATAATAATATAATAATGATTATAATAAAAATAGTAATAATAACATAACATAATAATAAAAATTAAACATAATATAATAATAATTAAAACAATAATAAATATATTCATAATAATAATAATAACAATAATATAAATATTAACATAATAATAATATAATTATTAACATAATAATAAAAATAATAATATAATAATAATAATAATGACATAATAATAATAATAATGTAATTATCATACTATTAACATAATAAAAATAATAAACATTATATAAGATTAACCAAAGAAAAAAATACGAAATAAAAATAAAAATAAAAGCAAACTTATACCAGGAGGAGGCAGGGACAGGGAGGCCGGCACGGGACGGTGCGCAGGAGCGGTGCGAGCAGTGGATGGCGCAGGAGGGGGATCGCGCCGGGGTGTGCGGAATGGGGAGCGGGACAGGGGGAGCAGTGAGGCGAGGCCGGGGGTTGCACGGGGGAGCCGGGACGGAGATGGGGAGCGGGAGCCGGTGGTGCGGGCCGCCAGAGAGGAGTGCGGGCTCGGCACAGGGAGAGGCCGGGGTGGCGCGGCGCTGGGACAGCCGAAAGGGGAGGAAGCCGGTTGCATGCCGCGGCAAGGTCGGGGAAGTGGAGGCCGGCGGAGGAGTAGCAGAGTGGGAGGCCGCGGACGCCAGAGGCAGGAGGCAGGGCCGGGACGGGGGGTGAAGGGGGTCGCCGCCGGATAGGGGGGGTGCGGAAGGATGCCGGCGCGGAGCAGGGGTGAGGGCGCGGGGGATGCGCAAGGGGAAGCCGGGGCCGGGACGAGGCGAGGCGGAGGGTGCAGCGGCGACACGTCTGGTTGGCCGCACCAGCAGGGGGGAAAGGAAAAAGAAAACGAAGAAAGTAGAAGAAAGAAAAAAAACGGGGAAGAAGGAGGAGAAAGGGGGGAGAGAGAGAAAGAGGGGGGAGAAAATGTGGCGGCTACAGGAGTAGGGGTAGGGTTAGGGTTTGATTATGATTATATATATATTTATATATGATAATAATAATAATAATAATAAAAATTATAATAATAATAATAAAACTTATAATAATAATAAGTAATAAATTAGTTAATTCAAATAATAATTATTTTGATCACATATTTAAAATAATAATTATAAAATAATTTAAAGATGTTACACAAATATATATTTATACATATATAAATCTATATATATATACATACATTACTATACATATATATATAAGCATATATAAACATATATACAATAATAATAACACAAATAAAAAGTTATTAATAATAAAATACCAACATAAAAATTATAAAATTTAAAACACCAGGTGAACACACTGTCACCCGGGCTGAACGCACGGTCACCGCTGACAATGCGGTGACCGCGCACCGGCGCGAAACCGCCAATGCAATTAATCTCCGAAAAATTTAAATCGGGACCAAGAAAGGAGAAAAATTACTGATGTCCGCGGTCGGGGTGTGACAGTGGTTATTATTATTCATAACGGCTAGTTATAATAATATTTTAATAGCATATCGTTGTTTAGTGAAACTCGGTATTGCGTACTACACACGCTATCGAGGAAGGTCGCGATTGCATGTAATGCAAGGCATGTCAAGGATGTGTGTTGTGTAAGCTCCTTTTGGTGTAGCGTACAACACAAGACATTAATAAAATTAAAAAGAATATTTTTCATAAAATCTCGTGCTGTTACATTCTACCCCCCTTAAAATGAATTTCGCCCTCGAAATTCTTCTGGGATATAAATGGTTTACTATTCAAAAGTTTCTTTAATAGAAACCCACATCGTAAAAAGGAATACCAAAACCAATCTTTAAAAACAGAGGTATGAAATGTAATGGTTACCCCAAATAAACTAATCACTGGGTTTCCACATAGGTGAAAATATGGATATGGAAGAGAAATCTAACCATCATGTTCTGATGGAGAGTGGTAGAGAACATGGCTATGGAAAATCCAGTAATCACAAATCCATAAATTTGTGACGATCTAAGGTACCATCTGATTCATCAGGTGTAAGATCACTAGGACAAAATTTTTGGTTTTCAAGATCATTTCCCTAAAGTTGAAAATTTGAATTAGAATAAATACTTTCTTTATTTTGGTACAATCTCACTGTTGTTCATGCCTTGAACAATTTCCACTTCATCTCTAAAATAAATAATGTTGAATTTGTTATTCGTGAAGTGTTAGCAGATCATGTGGTAGAATGACGGGTCATTCCATCTATCTCAAACAAAAGGTTAGCAAAAATTATATACATAAGTCGATCTATAGTGAGATTAATCACATATGGTTCCTAAAATGGACTTATACTTCATATATCATACTTCTTAATATAATTAAACTAGTTTCTACTAAACAGGGACTTCCTGTAGGTCAGTGGTAGGGGATAAAGGCCAGTCGCACTTCGGTTGTGGGTTCGATTCCCACAGCCTTGTCCGACGCAATAGGCTGTCGCCCGTCCTGCAGGTTGTCCTTTTTCTAAAACTATATTACTATAACATCCCATCAATAATATCAAGAAAACGTATATCCTTATACAATACTAACTTATGTCCAACTTAATCCATTCCAATCTTTAGGCTTATCCATAATACTGCAGTCCACTCTCATAACATAGTGAAAATGATTACCAGAGATTTAACACCATCGTCGATCCCCATATATCATAAGATATGTCATGTTGGTCACATTCCAAACATTCAAAGGCCTTAATCAAGTATTTTCTTGAATACCCATTGAACCTTAGTGAAAACATGATTGTAGTTAAAAGTTAACACCTTCCACATACCAAAATCCTAAAAATTCTATATACTCAAACCATGATATCACCTTGTCCTTATATCAATCATGAGCTCATGAATACCGTCAAACATTTCATTTCCTCCTTATCCCTTCATTATGCGCATATCATCTACTTTCCAAAATATTTTAATCACTTTTCATGGTTACCGGTACCTTAGAATTTTTGAAAACCACAATAGACCAATACATAAATATTTCAATACACCATAAAAGTACCTCAACAACATTATTATTGAATACCAATACATGAACACTTCAGTCCATCCACTTCAATGATTGTCCTGGAATAAGTCCTTCCTTGATTTAGAAATAACTTTTTAGGTCCGTGCATTGAGTTGGGTAATGCCCATGTTCTCCACAAATAAGACATTGAACTCCATAACAGTCTGTCACTTTATGACCCTTTTCTCCACACAAAGAACATCGGTCCCTCCATTTGAGGTATTCCTCAAGGTTCTTTTTCCCTTCTTTAGAAATCTCAATCATCCCTTCTTTATTCTCCTCAACATGAGAACATGAATAATAGTTTATCTTCCTTTTCTTTGATGAATTAGGCATACCACTAAATTTGACATTGTTAATCATATATCGCGATGACTGATTCGGCCTAATCACAATATCTTTCTCTCTAGGAATTACACAATCTTGTTGCTCATAGTCACCAATTTGTCCATTGGATTCAATGTTAACCGAATTCCTTCGGGTTCCCTTCATTAACTAAAACACAAAAAGAATATTGTGAGAGGAAAAAATCATGCTAGAGAAAACAACATAATAAAGGGGGAGTATCCTCAATATCTAACATCTTAGGTTAAATTCTAAGATCGTTACCATAGTTCTAGGACTATATCCTATACGTATACTTATCCTTAGGGACATCCCTAGACATACCTTAGAAATATCTCTAGGGATCTCACTAACAGTTTCGCATCCTAGTTTCCAAAGGTTGAGTAAACCATTCCTTTGATACCAACTATAACGGTCTGGATTACTTCCAGTGGACTATAATTGATACCTATCAAGGCACTCCATGGGCAATTACACCCCTTGGGCGGGACACACCACCATCCCCAGTGGTAGCCATTTCCTCATGAAGCCCTTGGGCGGAGAGCCATGCTTCATCCAACGCTCACATGTGAGAGTTCCCAAGGATCGGATACATTCCTACCTCCTTTGCCTCTGATACCAACTGTAGAGACCCAAAGCCTGACGTACATATACTTTACATTACTTTTGTGGAATACTTAGTATATAACAAAAACACACACATAAGGATCGTAATAGTTTAGTGTCTTTGGAAACTCGGAACATAATCTTCTAATCGTGGTGAATGATCTTCAAAATCTCCCATAAAGATCTTCCCTTTTTTTTACCAAAAACCTTTCTTTATATCCTGAGGAAAAGAAAACATAAAAGGGTGAGCTCAAATGCTCAGTAAGGGTAAACAAAAGAAATATCAATCACATCATATACATAAGCACATAACTTTGGGAAATCTTAACCTGCAAAAGAGATCATAATTTCATAACATGGGGTAAATCATGGCAGTGAAATGTAATCACAATAATCATAACATAAAACATGAAACTTTGTGGCATTCACACATAATCATATAGAATCATTTCTTGTTAGTCAAGACTCATTTCCAAGACCATCTTAGTGGACAAAGTCCCTTTCTGAATCGAGTAACCCTCGTTTCAGTCCTGTTTCACTGAACCGGTATAACCTACCGTTCCAGCCCTGTCTATCTCATGAGATATAAAATCTTTACCCAATGCATTGGAGGGAGATATAGGTCCCACCCATCTCATAATTAATCCTTTCTTATGTGTGCCACATAATCATAAATCATACATCATAGCGTAACCCATGTAATAAAAATGGGATTCTTAAACAACATGACATCATAAAACAATTCATATAAGATAAAAGAATTCATAAAAATATTTCCATCACAACATAATCAAACCAATGTAATAATAGGTATAAAAATAGAACCCTTTTATTATATTAGATGGAAAATAATTTTGATAAAGTACTTGAACTCCATTCTTGAGTAAAATATCCTTTCTACTTCAAAAACACTTTTCCTTTCTTAACATGTCATACGACTTTAAAATAAAAGAAGTTGATTAAAAATAAACTTGAAAACTTGTAAAAAAAGTTTCTTGGAAATAATGTTTTAAAAATCCATTCATGCCGTATAAGTTAAAAAAAATTTCGTACATTTGTCGGAAATGTCAAAAAGTACCTCGTACGAAAAACGACAAAATATTCCTTTCATATCTTTTACTAAAAACTCACCGAAGGGTAAAAATGGATTTAAACAATTGTAGGTGGATTGAAATAATATCACATATTTATGAAAAATGGATGTGGATGATAATATACACCCCAGTAAATACTAATGTATAAACAATCTCGGATAAAAATGAGATTGTGATATTTCCCTTACCTTAGGTCCGATTTGCTTCGTATGTGTCCGAACCTCCTCTTCTTTGAAGCGCCTCTTTGAGACCTCCTCTTAGGGCACTAAAATTGGTCTTTGAGGAAGACCAAGACCTCTAATATGTTGCTAGGGAAGTGGATAAGAGATTTTGGCAGGGTTTGGCCGAGCTTGAGTGCTCAAATTGGTGTGAGGAGGAGGGGGAGGAGGTGTCCTTTTATAAGGGAGGAGAGGGGAACCTTAGGAATACCTCAAAATATTATTTTATATTAATGTCAAAATCGGTTTATAGTGGTTACAAAGGGTCTTTTTCGAAGCTAAAGTGGGGATGGGTCGAAATACTATCAATCAATAGGATTTAGACAAGTTTAGGGTATTATTTTAACCTTATCAATTAGATTTAACTCTAAGTTAAATAATTTAACTTTTACCGTGTATTTTTGTTTTCTTTCACTATATTGTTAATACACTTACTATAACATGCCAAACGAACCCCTAATTGTTTATTATTAATATATATATCCTTATCTAAGTCATTTTTTCTAACCTTAGATTTTTAGGAATAAAATAACAATTAATAATATAATATTTGATTTAAAAACTATTTTGTGTCAATTTTGGCACTATTTGATATATGATTTTTGTGAAAGTTATAACAGAATTATATGTTCGAACCAAGTTGATTAAATCAACACTAATATATCATAGTAACCTAGAAAATTAGTGGAATTCATAAAAAGTCTCAAATTACATTCATTTGATCATTTATAATATCAATTATGTTAATATTTCCTTAAAAGGGAAATTACTTCATCATCGTTGTGTCATAAATAAATTAATTTATTTAAAGTCTAAAAATTATAAATAAACTATCATTATGTAGGAAATCGTTTTAGATTTCTAATGAATATTTATAGTCTAATTTATCTTATGTATAACCCCATATTAAAAATGTTTTAGTTATTAAACTTTGATTTTAACTATTTTAATTATTCATTAAATAAAATAATATTAAATGTCATAATCTAATCCAAGTTGACCTAAATGGTCATATTATATTCATAAGGTTGTTTGTGGTCGAATTACACTTATCCAATAGAATTAGGACATGTGTTAGGGTAATAGTAATATCATATTTACCCTTAGATACCATATTTACTATTAACCGTGGTAAAAAAAAGTAACAAGTTACTATTCACCAAAAATTATTTCCATCTCATTGAACCACATTTTAGTCCTTGATATTAACCATGTCTGTCGGATTTTCGAAATTCCATTTACAGAAGTGGTAAAATTAAGTTTTATGCAAAATTCAGTTTTTAACCTACCACTTAGTGGTTTCACTATTCATCAAAAATTGAATGTTTTCAGAAAAATGCCAAAATTTCATCCTAAGCTATATTTCATATTCCGAATTCAAAAATGAAGTCTATTTTACCAAATTAATAATATAGAAGTTTCATTAATTAATTTTATAATTAAATCCCGCTGTTAAAACAAATAGTGTGTTTTTAAGAAACAATATCTATCAAAAGATTGACACTTGTTTATGTCTGGTTTAAATGTGAAATTACATCCAATTACTGTAACACCCCAAGCATCTATGGTACGTTTCCCTTCGAATAATGCAATAGCGTTTGTTGTACGCAACCTCGAGTTCTAACACACACCACAACTAATTAAACTAGTCGTTGTAAATAGTAATACCTACTTTTTGAAATTATATATATTTTATATTTGAAAATGGACTTCATTTTTGGACTCGGAATATCGAATTTAGCCTAAGGTGAAATTTTGGTACATTTCGGATAACTTTCATATTTTAATGAATAATGAAAATTACTAAATTTTAATTAAAAACAACTTTTTTAATCAAAATGTTTAATAGTGATAAATTATTAATTTGAGTGGTTTTAAAGTATATTTAGAATATATTTTTACCATTTAATATAATGTTGGTCATTGGACATAATTATACAATTAAACCGAACATAAACAAGTGTCAATCTTTTGATAGTTATTATCTCTTAAAAACACGCTTTTTGTTTTGATAGCGGGAATTAATTTTAAATTAATTTCTGCCACTTCTGTGATTTGAATTTAGGAAAATGGATTCCATATTTGGAATCATGATGTCCAAATTATGTAAATAGGTAACTTTTATTTTTACACATTTTGAATAATTACTACGGTAAATATTTTATTTACCATGGTTAAAGGGTAAATCCGGTAAATAAGGGTTAAAAAATAATATTATAATAATACAAAATTACCCTCAAACGTGTCCAAACCATATTGGTGGACACATACCCGACCATGGTCATCCTTGGGTCAATTTGGGGACCCCTTGGAGCCACTTGTATGTGGTAGGGACACATTATATTAATAAAGTTAAAATAAAAAAAAAATGGCATAAGCTTACATCTTTTAGAAGAACAATTTTTACATAGGGTTATACATGTTGGATTTTCGATTATAAATATTCATTAGAAAGCTAAAACGATTTCCTACATGATGATATTTTATTTATAATTTTTAGACCTCAAATAAGTTAAATTATTTATGACACAATAATGATGCAATGTTTACCTCATTAATAGATCATTTAAATAAATAAGATTATAATGATTAAAATATTATCTAAAACCTGTCCAATTCTTATTGGTTGATGTTATTTAGAATTTGAGTCATCGTATCTTCGACCTCAATGATTTTTGGACCATTATAAACCGAATACAAATATATTATAAATTAATACTTTCACACTTTCCTAAAGAGCCCCTCCTCTCCCTTATAAAAGGATACCACTTCTACTCATTCCTCACACCTCTCAAGCAATTTGGCTCGTCAAAACTCTGCCCAACTAAGCTCCCCACATCCCTATCCTCCTCCTTGAAGCTTCCCCTTAGGCAGAAAGCATTTCAAAAAGTCCTTTGGTTCCAACCAAAGTGAGTTACCTAAATTAAAGGTAACGATTTCTCTTAAATTAATTTCATTTATTTTGCTTCTCCAACCCCCAAACTCTTTTTATTTCCCTTATTTTGTAACAACACCAGTATCCTCAATATACTAGGATGTTGTTATAATAATTATTCAAACTACACATACACACAACTCCATCTAATGGATGATGAACATAATGTTTCTGTGGATGGCAAATTAACGCCTCACGAAACGTTGATTGTTCAAATACATCTTACCGCCTCTCATGGTGGTTATTATGATGGCACTGTAATTAAATATGATATTAATGATATATATTTTATATATAATCTTCTGTAATTCCATTTTATTTCATACCATTATTCGTTTCATGTTGTATATACATACGATAATTTCATTTGAGGAAGTGCGGACTACCGCCCCCTTAAAATGATATGACTCATTCATACCACACATGGAACGTATAAAGAATGGTGTTAATGAACTTAAGTAACATATATAAAATATTATATTATACTGGAATAGTAATATACCTATGTATCATTTGGATTCGATTCTTTTAAAATAAAAATTAAATGGAAGTAGTGTTCGTGCGTACGTACGGACTACCGTCTCCACGAACGCGATGAGATTCATTCTCCATCGTATCCATTCAAGTATAAATATCATTTAATGATTTAAAAATGATGTTTATGTACTTGATATCATTCTGGATATGAATAAGATACAAAAAACTTGACTTATGTAACAAAACATATAAAAGAAAATGAGTAAGTCAACACCCGAAACGACGATAATTCTAAGATATTATTAACAAATCAATGTTAAAAGATCATATATGATATCATATTAATGTATATGATTCTTTTATAATTTAATAACAATTATTTCACCATTATACAGGAGGTTAACCTACCCCAACCAAGGAAAATTACAAGGTAAGGGTTATTTCACAATCTCTTCATTATCCGAGGTTGTTTATATATAATAATCTACTGGGATCTCTTTATCATCCACATCCATGTTTCTTAAAAATGTATTTCAAAACATTTTTACTATTTACAAGAATATGGGTTAAAGTCATTTATACCCTTGTTTGACTTTTTATAAGAGGTTTATAAAGGAATATTTCTGTCGTTTTCAAAACAAGGTCCTTTTTAACCTTTTCGACAGAATTGAGGTAAGAATGTTTTTTTAAACTTATACGGCGGGTGCGTTTATTTTACGCCGTTATAAAAGCTTCAAAGCTTTCCTTACAAGCTTATAAGAATATTTTCAAAGAAAATGTTTTATTTTATATGGATCTTAAATGATTTCAAAATAAAAGGAGATATTTCTTTAAAAAGAATTTTGATTTCATCTATGTCAACATCCTTTGATGGATTTTAAGATTATTTGAAGTTGATTTATTATTATACAAAACTTCTATATTGTATTGAAGGTTTTGTGATATGTTTGACTATGGATGTGCTATTTTTATACCATTCATAGTTTATGGTGAAATTATTGACATTTCGTATGCTAGTTTTAATACGAATGTTTATGTTATGTTTAAACCTTTTCATATGGGAATGCATTGGACTTAATAAGTGACGGGTGGAGCCCGCTATAGCTCCTCGATGCATCGGTAGGTCTCATGAGACAAACTAGTGTCTTGGCACAAGGCCTTGACAAAATCTTATTTGTAGTCTTGGCACGAGGCCTTGGCTATGTGGTTATGATAGTCTGGAATTATGAATTCCAACATTATGAAAGTGGTTATTGATATTGCATGTGATTATTCGATTATTAGAATATCCATGTGAACAAGTAAATGGCATTATTTTATTTTACTTTTGCCATACTATGTTGAAGTTCAATTTTAAAAGGCTTTTGTTTTAGTAATTCATTGCCTTAAATGTTTATGCTCATTTTGAATGTTCCGCTATATTGTTATCCTTACTGGACATTTGAGCTCACCCCTTTTCTATGTTTTATTTTTCCCAGGTAGTGAAGAAGTAAATTATGAATGACTTGCAGGGATATTATGAGGGGTTAATAGTGTGGATATGAATACTTTGTTGTTGTAGTAGCTTTTTTCACTTTGAAATGTAATGTAAAACTTTATGATTATATCTAGTGTTTCCAAGGCTACTAAACCAATCGGTCTTTTGGGATTTGATCTTTCTTGTGATCAAGCCAATGTTACGAAGTAATGCACCGACTCTGGGTAGCTGGGGTCGGGGCGTTACAGTTGGTATCAGAGGAAGTTTAGTACAAACCTAGGAAGCTAGATTTAGATAAACTCTGATTAGAGCACGTAGACCTAAGATGAATTTTGAGGATTAGTATAGAAGAACTTCCTAGAATTTTGGTATTGTAGAGATTTTGTGAGTTTTCCGAGAAATACATCCCTGCCTGGATACGAGCAGGTAGAGGTGGCTCTGGCACAGATGTACCTAGGGGTAAAACCCTAAAACACCGCTTTGAGCTAGACTCGAACGGGAACTGGTGCACGACAACGGGCCTTGATGCACTCTTGGTTACGACACTCCCGGGGGATATGCTTAGGATAACTCTCATTTTCTTTACAAATCCTTATGAAGGGTTTATGAGTATATAATTCCTCAAAGAAAACATTTTTATGATTATGGATTATATCCATAAATAGTTCAATTTATGATAAGTGTTTTATAAGTATGGGATTATGTATTTTGATTCATAAACTGATCTAGTTTATGCCATTGTTTAGAAATGGCGCCTAGTGGAAGAAATGGAAACCGTATCAATGCACGCACTCCATGTAGGGATTGCCCTCCTGCTCAAGATAATTATAGTGCGGCTGGTGATGCAACTGGTGCTGATCAGCTAATCACCATACTGAGACAACTTACTCAGGTTATGAATAATAACCTTACCCGTATGGAGCACCCTGATCCGCAGCGTGGAGGATCAATGTTAGATCGATTCATGAGACAACAACCACCAACGTTCAATGGGAATACAAATCCCATAGTAGCTGAGCAATGGATATTTTCCCTAGAGAAAATATTTCAGGCTTTGGGGAGTAGTGAAAGGGAAAAAGTTATCATGGCAGTTTACCGCCTCACTGGAGATGCTGATCAATGGTGGTCATTGATTCAAAATACGAAGGAAGATGATAAAGTATCAAATATGGAATGGAGGGAGTTCAAAGATCTATTTTTAGAAAAATACTTTCCTCGTGACCGTCGAGCAGATATGGAAAGGCAATTTCTGAGTCTGAGACAAAAGGAGGATGAGAATGTCACAATGTATGAGGCTAACTTTACAAAGTTAGCAAGGTACGCTGGTGATTATATTCGCAACCCAAGAAGTAAGATTGATCGTTTCTTTGATGGGTTAAATCCATTTCTCTGTCGAGCATTAGTCTCACAATCCTTTTCATCGTACGAAGACATTGTCTCATGTGCTATCAAGACCGAAAAGGAATTCTCTAAGTCTTATGACTTTAAAGCAAAGCAAGAGAAGAAGAGACCTGGTGATAAATCTGGGAATGGAATTAAGGGGAAGAAAGGAAAGGTTGAATATCCATCTTGTGGTAAATGCGGGAAGAAACATCCTGGTACTTTCTTGAAGGGAATGGGAGTCTGTTACAAGTGTGGTGAAAAAGGCCACCAAGCTCATGATTGCAAGGGGAAGAAGGAAGCTACCAACGTTCAGTGCTACAATTGCAGGGAGATGGGGAATTATGCAAATGCATGTCCTAAGAGTCAGGAGAACTTACCTCAGAAAAGTCCAAGGGATCAAGGCCAGGCTTATGCTATCACTACTGCTGAGGTAGAAGCTCCGAAAGACGTGGTGGAAGGTAATTTAATGGTTTCCTCAAGTTTAGAAAATGCATTATTTGATTCTGGATCATCGTATTGTTTCATATCTTCCCAGTTTGCTAAGAAAATTAGATATTTCCAATTTGATTTAATAATGGAGTTGTCAGTTAAAACTCCTATGGGAAGTATCATTGCAACAATGTTTTGTGAATCAGTCCCCATTAGAGCACATAAATTTTCTTTATCTGCTGATTTCATCGTCATACCTACGATTGAGTTTGATATAATCTTCGGTATGGACTGGCTTTCGGACTATGATGCGAAGATTTATTGTAAGAAGAAAGAGGTTACGATTCTTGATGATAATGATAAGGAGAACCTTATTTTTAGAGCAGAATCGTCACCACCTAATTCTTATTTAGATCCACCCCCAGTAGCTCAACTTAATTCAATTATTGGGGAGGAAGAGAATGAAATAACTGTCGGTGAGGAAAGGAATGTTCAAATAGAGGATATACCTGTTGTGAAAGAATTTGTAGATGTATTTCCGGAAGATTTACCTGGACATCCTCCAGAACGAGAAGTTGAGTTTTCCATTGATTTGATTCCTGGATCAAGGCCTATATCGAAGACCCCTTATAGAATGGCCACTGTAGAGTTAGTCGAACTAAAGAAACAACTAGAGGAATTGAGTAATAAGGGATTTATTCGCCCTAGTGTTTATCCATGGGGAGCTCCTGTTCTTTTTGTTAAAAAAAAGATGGATCTATGAGGTTATGTATTGACTACAGGGAGATCAATGCTATAACGATAAAGAACAAGTATCCCCTACCTCATATTGATGATTTATTTGATCAACTGCATGGAGCTAAATACTTTTCAAAGATTGACCTTCGATCTGGATACCATCAGTTGTGTGTAAAGAAGGAAGACATTCCGAAGATAGCATTTCGAACCAGGTACGGGCATTACGAGTTTACTGTAATGCCGTTTGGATTGACTAATGCACCCTCTGTATTCATGGATCTGATGAATAGAGTTTTCAAGGAGTATCTCAATGAATTTGTGGTGGTATTTATTGATGATATCTTGGTATACTCCAAAACCTAGGAAGATCATGAAAATCACTTGCGCATTATCTTGAAGACTCTGAGGAGGCATGAATTATATGGAAAGTTTAGCAAGTGTGAATTCTGGCTTCAGGAGATTTCTTTTCTTGGCCATATTGTCTCTAAAGATGGAATCTCTGTTGATCCTTCTAAGACCAAAGCAATCCAAGAATGGCCAACACCTACGAGTATAATTGAGGTACGTAGTTTTATTGGCTTGGCAGGTTATTATCGACGTTTCGTCCAGAATTTTGCCCGATTGGCTAACCCATTAACGAAGCTCACACGTAAAGGGGTTAAATTTGTTTGGACAAAAGAGTGTGAAGAATGTTTCGAAGAACTGAAGAGAAGATTAGTCAATGCTCTTATATTGACTCTACCATCGAGGAATGATGGGTTCATTATTTATAGTGATGCATCAAAGAAAGGACTAAGTTGTGTCCTTATGCAAAATGATAGAGTTATTGCCTATGCATCACGACAGTTGAAAATTCATGAACAAAACTATCCTACTCATGATCTTGAGTTAGCAGTTGTGATCTTTGCTTTGAAGATATGGAGGCACTACCTCTATGGTGAAAAATGTGAGATTTATACTGATCACAAGAGTTTGAAGTATATTTTCACACAAAAAGAACTCAACATGAGGCAAAGGAGATGGCTTGAATTACTCAAGGATTATGATTGTACGATACACTACCACCCGGGGAAGGCAAACAAGGTGGCAGATGCTTTGAGTAGAAAAGACCATGGAGTTTTGAACAATATGAGAATTGAAAGGGATCCAATTTTCATGGATCTAGTGAAGATGGACATGGGAATAACCAGGGAAGGTGAAACATCAATGCTTTTTCAAATGGTTTCCAAACCATCTTTACTAGAAAGGATTTAGAGTTCCCAGACCGATGATGAAGAATTTCAGAAGAAGATTAAAGCTGTAAATGATGGGAGATTGAGAGACTTTGTGTATGAAGATGGAATTTTGAAATTCGGGAAGAGACTTTGTGTTCCCAATATACCTGATCTAAAAAGGGAATTGCTGGATGACGCTCATAGTTCCAATTTCTCTATACACCCTGGGAGCACCAAAATGTATAGAGATTTGAAGGAACATTTTTGGTGGGACAACATGAAGAGGGAGATTGCTGATTTTGTGTCAAGATGTATGGTTTTTCAAAAATTGAAAGCTGGAAGGCATCAGCCTGGAGGAGTCATGCAACCTCTTCCCATAACGGAGTGGAAATGGGACAACATTACGATGGACTTTGTCATGGGGCTACCAATGACTCCTAGAAGGAACGATGCAATATGGGTTATTGTTGATCGTCTTACCAAGTCAGCACATTTTCTTGCTATAAGAGAAGATCTACCCCTGGAACGTCTAGCAAGACTATACATTAATGAAGTTGTGAGACTTCATGGAGTACCCCTATCGATTGTTTCTGATCATGATCCCCGTTTTACTTCAAGATTTTGGAAAAGTCTTCAGAAATCCCTGGATACTGAACTTCATTTGAGCACTGCTTACCACCCTCAGACAGACGGACAATCAGAACAAACTATTCAGACCTTAGAAGACATGTTGAGATCTTGCTCACTTGATTTTCAGGGTATGTGGGATCAATATTTACCACTAGTAGAATTTTCCGATAACAATAGCTTCCATTCGAGTATTCAGATGGCACCATATGAAGCGTTATACGGAAAGAGATGTCGTACACCAACCTGTTGGGATGAAGTTGGTGAAAGAAAACTTGTAGGCCCAGAACTGGTGGAGGAAACAGTGGAAAAGGTGAAGGTAATCCAAAATCACATCAAAGCAGCTCAAAGTTGGCAGAAGAGCTATGCCGATAATCGAAGGAAGGATTTGGAATTTCAAGTCGGTGATCATGTTTTCCTAAAGGTATCTCTGTGGAAGGGAGTCATACGTTTTGGTAAGAAAGGTAAATTGAGTCCCAGGTACATCGGACCTTTCGAAATTCTAGAACGAATTGGGGCTGTAGCTTACCGATTGGCAATGCCGCCAAGTCTCTCCAAAGTTCACGATGTGTTCCACGTATCTCTGTTGAGAAAATACATGCCTGACCCAACGCATGTACTCACCTATGAGGAATTAGAACTGGAACCCGATCTGTCTTATTGCGAAGAGCCCGTCAGGATTCTTGATACAAGAGAACAAGTACTGAGAAACCGGACGACGCGTCTGGTAAAAGTTTTGTGGAGAAACCATAAGATGGAAGAGGCAACGTGGGAACCCGAGGAACTTATGATGAAGAACCACCCGAGTATTTTTATGCAGTAATACCCGAGAAATTGTGAGGACGCAATTATTTGAAGGAGGGGAGAATGTAACACCCCAAGCTTCTATGGTACATTTCCAATCGAATAATGCAATAGCGTGTCTTGTACGCAACCTCGAGTTCTAACACACACCACAACTAATTAAACTAGCCGTTGTAAATAGTAATACATACTTTTTGAAATTATATATATTTTATATTTGAAAATGGACTTCATTTTTGGACTCGGAATATCGAATTTAGCCTAAGGTGAAATTTTGGTACATTTCGGATAACTTTCATATTTTAATGAATAGTGAAAATTACTAAATTTTAATTAAAAACAACTTTTTTAATCAAAATGTTTAATAGTGATAAATTATTAATTTGAGTGGTTTTAAAGTATATTTAGAATATATTTTTACCATTTAATATAATGTTGGTCATTGGACATAATTATACAATTAAACCGAACATAAACAAGTGTCAATCTTTTGATAGTTATTATCTCTTAAAAACACACTTTTTGTTTTGACAGCGGGAATTAATTTTAAATTAATTTCTGCCACTTCTGTGTTTTGAATTTAGGAAAATGGATTCTATATTTGGAATCAGGATGTCCAAATTATGTAAATAGGTAACTTTTAACTTTACACATTTTGAATAATTACTGCGGTAAATATTTTATTTACCATGGTTAAAGGGTAAATCCGGTAAATAAGGGTTAAAAAATAATATTTTAATAATACAAAATTACTCTAAAACGTGTCCTAACCTTATTGGTGGACACATACCCGACCATGGTAATCCTTGGGTCAATTTGGGGACCCCTTGGAGCCACTTGTATGTGGTAGGGACACATTATATTAATAAAGTTAAAATAAAAATAAAAATGGCATAAGCTTACATCTTTTAGAAGAACAATTTTTACATAGGGTTATACATGTTGGATTTTCGATTATAAATATTCATTAGAAAGATAAAACGATTTCCTACATGATGATATTTTATTTATAATTTTTAGACATCAAATAAGTTAAATTATTAATGACACAATAATGATGCAATGTTTACCTCATTAATAAATCATTTAAATAAATAAGATTATAATGATTAAAATATTATCTAAAACCTGTCCAATTCTTATTGGTTGATGTTATTTAGAATTTTAGTCTTCTTATCTTCGACCTCAATGATTTTTGGACCATTATAAACCGAATACAAATATATTATAAATTAATACTTTCACACTTTCCTAAAGAGCCCCTCCTCTCCCTTATAAAAGGAGACCACTTCTACTCATTCCTCACACCTCTCAAGCCACTTGGCTCGTCCAAACTCTGCCCAACTAAGCTCCCCACATCCCTCTCCTACTCCTTGAAGCTTCCCCTTAGGCAGAAAGCATTTCAAGAAGTCCTTTGGTTCCAACCAAAGTGAGTTACCTAAATTAAAGGTAACAATTTCTCTTAAATTATTTTCATTTATTTTGCTTCTCCAACCCCCAAAATCTTTTTATTTACCTTCTTTTGTAACAACACCAGTATCCTCAATATACTAGGATGTTGTTATAAGAAGTATTCAAACTACACATACACACAACTCCATCTAATGGATGATGAACATAATATTTCTGTGGATGGCAAATTAACGCCTCACGAAACGATGATTGTTCAAATACATCTTACCGCCTCTCATGGTGGCCATTATGATGGCACTGTAATTAAATATGATATTAATGATATATATTTTATATATAATCTTCTGTAATTCCATTTTATTTCATACCATTATTCGTTTCATGTTGTATATACATACGATAATTTCATTTGAGGAAGTGCGGACTATCGCCCCCTTAAAATGATATGACTCGTTCATACCACACATGGAACGTATAAAGAATGGGGTTAATGAACTTAAGTAACATATATATAATATTATATTATACTGGAATAGTAATATACCTATGTATCATTTGGATTCGATTCTTTTAAAATAAAAATTAAATGGAAGTAGCGTTCGTGCGTACGTACGGACTACCGTCTACACGAACGCGATGAGATTCATTCTCCATCGTATCCATTCAAGTATAATTATCATTTAATGATTTAAAAATGATGTTTAAGGAATTGATATCATTCTGGATATGAATAAGATACAACAAACATGACTTATGTAACAAAACATATAAAAGAAAATGAGTAAGTCAACACCCGAAACGACGATAATTCTAAGATATTATTAACAAATCAATGTTAAAAGATCATATATGATATCATATTAATGTATATGATTCTTTTATAATTTAATAACAATTATTTCACCATTATACAGGAGGTTAACCTACCCCAACCAAGGAAAAGTACAAGGTAAGGGTTATTTCACAATCTCTTCATTATCCGAGGTTGTTTATATGTAATACTCTACTGGGATCTCTTTATCATCCACATCCATGTTTCTTAAAAATGTATTTCAAAACAATTTTTCTATTTACAAGAATATGGGTTAAAGTCATTTATACCCTTGTTTGACTTTTTATAAGAGGTTTATAAAGGAATCTTTACGTCGTTTTCAAAACAAGGTCCTTTTTAACCTTTTCGACAGAATTGAGGTAAGAATGTTTTTTTAACTTATACGGCGGGTGCGGTTATTTTACGCCGTTATAAAATCTTCAAAGCTTTCCTTACAAGATTATAAGAATATTTTCAAAGAAAATGTTTTATTTTATATGGATCTTAAATGATTTCAAAATAAAAGGAGATATTTCTTTAAAAAGAATTTTGATTTCATCTATGTCAACATCCTTTGATGGATTTAAGATTATTTGAAGTTGATTTATTATGATACAAAACTTCTATATTGTATTGAAGGTTTTGTGATATGTTTGACTATGGATGTGCTATTTTTATACCATTCATAGTTTATGGTGAAATTATTGACATTTCGTATGCTAGTTTTAATACAAATGTTTATGTTATGTTTAAACCTTTTCATATGGGAATGCATTGGACTTAATAAGTGACGGGTGGAGCCCGCTATAGCTCCTCGATGCATCGTTAGGTCTCATGAGACAAACTAGTGTCTTGGCACAAGGCCTTGACAAAATCTTATTTATAGTCTTGGCACGAGGCCTTGGCTATGTGGTTATGATAGTCTGACATTATGCATTCCAACATTATGAAAGTGGTTATTGATATTGCATGTGATTATTCGATTAGTAGAATATCCATGTGAACAAGTAAATGGCATTATTTCATTTTACTTTTTCCATACTATGTTGAAGTTCAATTTTAAAATGCTTTTGTTTTAGTAATTCATTGCCTTAAATGTTTATGCTCATTTTGAATGTTCCGCTATATTGTTAACCTTACTGGGCATTTGAGCTCACCCCTTTTCTATGTTTTATTTTTCCCAGGTAGTGAAGAAGTAAATTATGAATGACATGCAGGGATATTATGAGGGGTTAATAGTGTGGATATGAATACTTTGTTGTTGTAGTAGCTTTTTTCACTTTGAAATGTAATGTAAAACTTTATGATTATATCTATTGTTTCCAAGGCTACTAAACCAATCGGTCTTTCGGGATTTGATCTTTCTTGTGATCATGCCAATGTTACGAAGTAATGCACCGACTCTGGGTAGCTGGGGTCGGGGCGTTACAATTACCAAAATTGTATTAAATTGTAAAAATATATTCTAAATATACTTTAAAACCACTCAAATTAATAATTTATCACTATTAATTATTTCGATTGAAAAAGTTGTTTTTAATTAAAATTTAGTAATTTTCACTATTCATCAAAATATGAAAGTTATCCGAAAATCACCAAAATTTTACCTTAGGCTAAATTCGATACTCCGAATCCAAAAATGAAGTCCATTTTGAGAGCTAAAATTTCTAAAATTTTAAAAGGAGGTTATTATTATTCATAACGGCTAGTTATAATAATATTTTAATATCATATCGTTGTTTAGTGAAACTAGGTATTGCGTACTACACACGCTATCGAGGAAGGTCGCGATTGCGTGTAATGCAAGGAAAGTCAAGGATGTGTGTTTTGCAAGCTCCTTTTGGTGTAGCATACAACACAAGACATTAATAATATTAAAAATAATATTTTTCATAAAATCTCGGGCTGTTACACTCAGGCTCACTGCCTTTACAATGTTTAGGCTTAACTCACTACTTTCCCTAGTGTCACTTCATGTCTGTCTCTCTCTCAGGGTCACTGCCGATGGAGAGGATCACCTTCTTCCTCTTCCTAAGCTCACTATTCTGGAAAGGATCCACTCATAGTTTATAGACTTGTAGGTCTCTTCATTATCACTAATGAAAACATCTTCTGTTGTATGTGGATGCTCTGTTGGAGTCCAACTTTCTCCCGTAGATGAATCTCACTTTGCACGGAAGGTATCAGGAAATCTTCTAGCTTTCATGCATCCCTGAATATCTATAATGAATAAACCATAGCTGGTGCCCTTATCTAATATGGAACACAAGTCTCGGAACGCTAGTCAAAACTGGAGCCAAGTCCACCTCAACCTCATGCACGACACAAGCTTTTGCTAGTCCAAACTTGCACGACACACACCCTTTTGTGCCCAAACTAATATTGGCATGAAACCAACAACTTTGGCACTTCTTCAAAATCTGGCATGCAAGTGTCACCAATCCACTTTAATGACACCTTCTTCTTCAATTCAAATCCAGAGTGACATCTTTTCTCTCTTTCCCAATCCACCTTGGGCGCTCAACAAACAATTGGATCCCAAAATCAACTTGCGCGACCACACACTACTTGTGTGACCACCACACTGGCACCACCATGTATCTTCTATTTTTGTACCACCTCCGGATTTTCTATTCCATTGTCGACGTTCTTTAATCAAACATGGATCATTTTCCACATCCCTAGAACTCGACAAGCCACCATTAAATCCTCTTGGTAAACAAAAGTGTTTGTCATTGTTTGATTTTTCAACAATCGCAACACTATATTCCATTTTGTCAACAAACACAATCACCTCAAAAATGGATCAATGATACCTCGAGTGATTTTTTCCCAACAGGTACAAATTATTTTTATGATTTTTTATGTTGGAACATTTGAGAAACGAAGTTATTTCCAAAAATTAGATGTGGGTCCTTTTCCATCCCTTTAAAAGGCCTCAACATCTACCACTTATTCCCACCTCCCAAACCTATTGGGGTAATAAAATATATAACCAAATATTCTCTAATTATCCCTCAAAAAGACATAGAACCCTATCCATTTTAGGATGCAATCCAAGGGATCTTTATGTTCAAACCATAAGAAGATACCTGATTAAGAGGAAACACTTCATCTCGGAATTTTTAGATTTCTGTACACTCTCCAGATCCTATACTCTTCATATTATATGATTATATAACAAAAAACTATCCTCCAAATACATGGATTTTTTATTATATTATAATTTCCTAAACATACACACAAATAATTTTTATTGAAGTGAACATATTGATTTTTTGTATTGCGAACTACTGCGTCACAAAATAAGGATTGTTAGATTATACAGTAAAACCTATCATGGTCGAAATTATGATGTAAACTATGTTTTTAATATTATATATGATATTTAATATTTATTAATACTGTTTTGATCCTTTTATAAAAAATACATTTAATAATTTCTATTTTACGGTAATAATATAACATCGTTTGAGGAAGTGTGGACTACCACCCCTTCAATGCGATGCGATCAATTCACATGATTCATAGAATGTTTAACTTGTGGTTATAAGTAAAGATGTTAATAAAAAACACATATATGATATTATTTAAATAATTTAATTCAATAAATATATAAATATGATAATATTTATTACCCTTTCCCACACTTAAAAAGTCATACCGTTATTTCTGGTTGCGTGGACTACCACCTCCTCAACATGATGTCATTTATTTTTCATCAAAGGAATTATATTTATAAGTATGTATTATTAAATAAAATTTTATTTATTATATAATAATCATTCATAAATGATATGGTGTCACGGAACATCATTCCATAACGACCATTTTAAAATGATAATGTTAGTCATGCATACATATGAGCTAACGTCTCTATGATGGTCACATTGATTTATTTTTCATAACCATATTGAAGTATTAAATTTAAAATTATAATATATTTATAAATATGATATTTATTTCATTATTATTAATCTATAAAAGATATATGATGACCCATTTGTCCATAGATGACCTAGAATATTTTTTTTACACAAAAACCGAAGTTGTTCAAAATACATGAGGTAAATATGATTTATTATTTAGTTATATAAAACACGGTAATAAGAAAAATAAATGTAATTATAAACATTAAAACGGATAATATAAATGTATAACATTAAAATAATTTTGTTATACATGAATTTAATCGATGTTCACCCCAATGTGAACTCAAGGTAAGGGATTCTTCATTCATTTTCATTTCTTGAGGCATTCTTAATTTTTGTGAAAAAAATTTCTTATATATGGTGTTAATTAATCCAAATTGAAATATAATATCGTGATTTATATTATCTTCATTGTAAATATATTTTCTAATTAAGTATTATTATTACGGGGTTTCCAATTTATTTATTACTACATTACAAACAGATTCTCATCTCACTATTTACAATCATTAGAGTTATATCATGTTCAGCACTTACATCATTGGTGTGGTGTATCTACTAACCCATTTATTATAGTATATCATTATTCATCTTAAATTAAATGAATTTAAATATTTAATTTTATATTACTATTGCACAAGATTTGTGATATAAACAGTTTCAATGTGTTTGGGACACATTGAAATATTTAATGATTATCTTCCCGAAGACTAATCCTAATGAAATTTCAATGGTATTTAAAATTTAAGGAAACAATTCATCATTTTTCAATAAATGATTTCAATATTATATTGTTATTATTGACCTTTTTCAACTATTAGTACCATTTTTCCACAATTTGGTACTCAAAATATTTTAGAAAATGTTATTAGAAAAACCATACATTATTTCTACCTTTAGTCAGTGAAGTTGTTTTCTTCTAAAAACCATTTTATAAAAATTAATTTATAATATTATTTGGAAAATATTTTTTGAAGATAATTTTACACTTTTTTCCTTCCACAAATGTATTCAATGGAATCATCATGTCATTTTACTATCATGGAATATATTTTACTTGTAACTATGGAAATGTATTATTATTCTGCAATGTATGATTTTTTTTTATATTTTTACCAATTTTTACATGAATAATACATATCATGTTTAAATGCTTAATATTTAAATATTAATTTTTGAAAAGTAAATTAAAAAATAAAATGGTTTTACATAACAAAAGGATCTTTTTCTGAAGAAGGTTTTTATTTTTTTTAATATTAATATTCATAAAATAAAACAACCCATTATTTTAATCCACTAGGGGTATTTTGTATTTATAAGATCATTAACAATCCTAAGGATGGTTTATTATTGATTTTTCTAGGTATGGTATTCACATTCACTTGATTCCTTTATCCTTAGAAATATTCAACTTCTTATGATCATTGAACATTGAATTTCCACTAATAAAACATTTCATTTATAATGTATATTATTATAACCTAAACAATATACAATATATATAGTATAATGAATTAATTGAATATTATATGATAATTTGGGTAAATATTAATAAATCCATATAACATACCCCATATGGATATTTTATAAGTCACATTGTTAAACCAATTATTTTATATAGGAGGATTGTATTGGACTGTAAAAAAAATAGAACGAGTCCAATATAGCCCCTCAATGCATTGGTAGTCACATGGGATGAGTCATTTGGATTGGTTCCTTATATGGGTTTTAACCTATATTTTTAAACCATCTTGTGAATGGTATTGATGGTAAAGGATCCATGTACCATTAAAACATGGAATCCAATAATTACGCATTTTATCCATCTATATTTAGTTTTTATTCATCAATGTGATATTTTGTTGGCATATATATGAATGAATTTTCATTCTCAAGTTTTTATAATTATTCATCCATGATATTTTTCATTGACATATCTATGGATATATTTAAATTTTAAGTTATTTAGAATTAATGTGATTCAGTTTCTCACCATGCCATATTTTATTTTCTGTACCTATATATTTTAATGGTATGTGTTTCATGTTATTACCTTGTTATATTACTGATGTAAATCCATTCATTTTATTGATTACATGGAATTTGTGTATAGATATTTACAATTCCATGTTTATTGTTCTTATTGATTCAATATTTATTCTGATAAATTTTTACCTCACTAATAATTTTATCTAAACAATATTATGTTTCTTTCTACATGAATCCAATAACCGTATTATGCATGATATAAAGAAATTTAGTATATGGAATATAGTTAATCTCAATTTTTTTTAATTAGAAAGAGTAAAAAATGAAGTAATTAGTTTATTCATTTGTAATTAAATACTCATTTAGGTATTTGGATTACCAGTATACATAATTTGATTGATTTTTGGGGCCTTATTTCTTATAATCATGAAAATGTAATTGAAAGAATACATCGACTCCTAGCTATATAATACATGGTTTCAATATTTTCAAATAACACTAGTATGCATAACCCTATATGAAAACAATATAAATTTTATTGGATTTATGAAAACAAACATAAATAATACCAATAATTTCGTCATTTTGAAAACAATACACTGGTTTTATGAATACTTATTTTTTAAATTTGATAATCGAAATTCAATAGAGTATTCATATATTCTGTGAAATAAAAAATCAATATCACATTTGGTATACTATATACCTAACACCACTGCATACTTTCACAACTTATATGAAAGCTTGAAAATTATTTCATCTAAAATTACATTGTCAATACAATGTCTTCTATGTGTTGAGGTATATTCATTATTCACATATAACACATATATTATAAATATATTTATTAAAATTACATATAACTATATGCATAAATTATGAATTTGTTCATTAATATTATAGGAAAATTTAAACACACTGTTATATGCCTATTTTACAATTTGGTTACTTGAAAAATAAATAACTATTAAAAAATTATTATACCATTTTCCTCTAATAGAATATATATATAAATCATTCATTCTATAAAATATTTTTATTCATTATGAATAATGCATCAGAGAGTGGATCTACACCATTATGGATATATATATTGTACATTTATACATTCACCTGATTAAATTATTGATAATAAATCATCATATGTATTGATAATAGTTTAGTAACAAGAATACACTTTAGTGACTCAATCGTCACCTATATGAATTTTACCTTCAATTAGACTCCTAATCGATTATTTAGAATCTTTTTATACATTTTGTCAATATAAATATTATACGAGCACATGGAATTTAATTATTTTCCTTATCTAAATGTATATGGTATTTTTTATAGAAAATCAAAATTTATATAAACATAAATAAATGATGTTCCAATTAATGATACACACTTTTATTTTTTAGATGATAATTCGGTTTCAAACATGAAAAATGAATCATTTGGATTTTTTGGAAAAAATATTTATGATTTTAATAGATTAATAGATCATTCTATTGACATTAAACTTGTTATCCTTTTTTGATCATTAGTGAAAAAAATAATGTGTAATTTTGAATATTTGATATTCGAACAACTAAAAGACTTTATAGTGTGTTCTATATATTTAAATTTAAAATTTATAAAAATGTTATACTATATATTTTTCCTATAATGAATTTATGAAAATTATTTTTTCCATTATTTTATAGTTTCATAATAATTTTTTTAGAGATTCCAATATATCATCTCTAGAATAAGAGATAAAGAGATTAATCACATGACTTAGACTTGATAGAATAGTAATACATGCATACCATAATTATTTCATGATTTTCTGGTCGAGATGTGACTAAGAAAGAATAATTAATTATATTTCATATAATAAGATGGAAGTAAATTAATAATAATTAGTTTATTAATTATTTAGAACACTATGATGATTAAAAAGATGAAAAAACTCATGATGGTATTACCTTACATTCTACCGAAACCACACATTCAATAATTATTAATTATTTCTAAAAATGCATATGAAATGAAGTGGAATTCTCAAGATAGGGACATATGATAAATTGATGAGGAATCCAAAAAATAAACATCCTAGTAGGTATTTGATTCAATATATAATGATTTTTAACTTGATACTAAATATGGTTGTTTTTTATTGTTATCGTATTTTTTTATAACAATCTATAAATTATTTAAAAATTATTGAACATGTTTAGTTATTTTAATTTCTTATATTTTGACCCTATAGGTGTGTAATAAGAATATATTTTTCATTATTTTTATTATAATTATAATATATAATATTCCTTTAAAATACATTGGTTTATTCCTTCAACCCCTAATGAAATAATTGAATTAATTTTGTGATGATGTTATTTTAAAATATGATTCTTCATTGAAGATCTTTTTTTAATTTCATGTTTATTTGTTGAAGACAATTAGGTTTTGGATAAATAAGAAATTCATCTAATTGGAATACCCATACAAGTTTGGATTTATCAGTTTATTATTATAAATTTGGACCTCATTGATTACCTTAATGTGTAAAATTGTGTTTTATATGTCATCGTTGATTTCATGATGATTCATATACATATTTTTTTTATAAAAATTTACTTTTAAAATGATATATTAAATTGATAATGTCACTAAAGGTGTTATATAATTAAAAAATCATTGTAAAATTAATGGATATCATTGTATAATATGGAAATAGTAATCTATTTAATGAATTTTGAAAATGGTAAGCATAATAATATGTGAAGAAATAGGAATCCAACAATGAAAAAATGATTCTATTTTTCCTGAATTTTTATTGGGAGTTTAATTTTGTACCTAATAATCTTGAAATAATACATATTTATAAGAACATAAGTGACTATAAAATATTAATATTACATAATGAGTATGGTAAAATGGCGGATCACCAAAAGGCTAAAAAATACTTTTAACCAATTAGTATAGAATAAGGTTTGTGGACTAATTATATTAGAAAGTATTGTATTTGCATCTTTATGAATAAATAATGTGAAAAATTTATTACATCTATATTTATAGAATGAAATAGATCCATATGGATGTTCAAGTAACATTTCAGGGTGTATTGACTAAAACATTGATAAATATAATTATTGAAAAGGCAGGACACACATTTTATTGTTGATGAGTTGTGGTTGATTCCATTTTAAAATATAATGAATATAAAGGATAATATAGTTCAAGTGGATTTTCATAAATTCATTAAGTATATTTATAGTAAAACAATTAATCCCTCTGATTTTGATAAAATTCAATTAATAAATCATTAAAAATGTTTTTATTTAGATATTCTATTTCCCATCCTTTTTCCACAGTCAATATTCATTTAAATATTAATTTTGGATAATATACTAAACACAGTTGACTAATGTGTAATTGATTTATGTATCCAGTTGAGAGGTACATTAATAATATTTTTATTTAATTTATATATTAAATAATATTAAATAATATTGTAAATACATATATTATTATTCCAATTTTTTCATTTGTTATAAATGTCATTCGATGTTATTTGTGAGTAATAAATTCCAACTAGATGAATCAATTAATTAATGTTAAATATACAATGAGTTATTGAATTTTTTTTATTGTATTTGGATGTTATTGAGACTAGATTCTATCATATTGTTCATGTTTACAACATCTAACCTAACCCAAATTCTCAATAAAAGTCATTGGCATTTTCAACTATTTGACCACTAGTTGTAATGGGGTAAACATTTCTATAATATAATTTGAGTTAATACATGTTCATTGATATGTGTTACTCAATGTACATATTATTTATCCATATAATGATGAATTTATACTTCAATCTATGAAATGAAAATGTGGTTGACACACATATGATGCAGAAATAACCATGAAAAATTATTAAGAATAATTGAAAATTGTATGAACATTGTGTATTAATATAATATATTAAAATTATTGATTTGTAGTTATTTTTTCAATATTACAAGTAACACAATATATTTTATTTACAAGATAATAAATTTTAAGAATCTAGATGAGATATAAAAATATGCGATGCTTTTGGATTGATGTCCCAAAGGCAGGATAAGATATTATATAACTACAGTACTCATAGTTTCATGTTCTACAAAATATATCATGAAAATGGGTTAAAAAATCAATATTGGGGTGTATTTTCACTTTAATATTTGAGATATTAAGGAAATAATATTTTATGATCAATTTAAACTATATGGTTTATTTTATATTTTTAATATTAAAATACATCTGTGTTAACATCAATAAGTGTATAATGACTAATTCATAACATTTTATGTTTTCATTATTTTCACACTTTATCCATGATAATATATGAGAACATCCTGATCAATTTATCCTAGAATCATAGGATTAGATATATTTTTTTTTTGTATGATGAAATAAATGAAGGATGGAGTGTTCTTGTAAACATAAAACATAGATTCTTTTATGATATGTGAAAGGAAGTTAAATTGTTACAATGTAACATTGAACATCATCAACCTGAAAACATCAAAAAAAATTCATTAATAAAATTTAATCAATAGGACATACATTAGGGGTTTAAAATGAATCTCTCATCATAATAGTTATTCATAATAATTAATATAACAAAGATGAAGATAATTGATTTTTTAAACTAGTCGTTATAATATATTATAAATCATATTTTATACGTGTTATATATATATATATTTTTATCTCAGAAATTTTTGTAAGATAATCAATCTTTTGATTTCATATATATTGAATATATTCTAATCCATTTGAATTGTAGTAATGTAATGAATACAAATTGAGATCTTATCCAATAAATATCTCATAGCACTCACCCATTATCCTTTATTTCATTGGAACTGAGTGACTCCACTCATCTAGGGACATAAAATGATAAAAATAATTCCCTAGATGATATTGATATCCCAACAACCAATGCACCTCTCATGATAGAGTACTTGGTAACACCCTCCATATTTCGAATATGGGATGATTAACATTAATGGTATGAATTTCATTATAAAAATAGCTATACATTTTATTAATTTTAATGGATCCTTCAAACAGATAAATATAGAAAGAGAAGAGATATAAATGTTAACAATGTAGATGTATGTTTACTGAAATACTAAAAAATTAGTATTCAATTTTACAAGTTTATTTTGGATACAATGTATTCTATTAGGTCATGTTGATAGATTTTTGTCTAACATTCATTTGGATGGGGAGATTTTCAATTACATTAATGTTTTGAAGAAATATTCACAAATATTGAAAAAATAAGGTTTCTAATAACCACGTAATAGTAATATAAGTATAAAAAATAATGAAAAATAATTTAAAATACATCAGTAGAATATTTTACATGATTATAAAGGGTTTTATTTTTTAATTAAATATTTTTTCTTTTAGATGTCCCGGACTCTATTTGACATCCATGGAATCTGAAAAATTTGTTAAATAAGTGAAGATATTTTAAATGGATACAATAGAATTATTTTGATGACACAAATCATTATTCATGATAATTTCATTAAAGTGATTAATGGTGTCTCTCATAGGTGCTGGAATATTTTTATCAGTATTAACATCGATACAACATTTAGGAAGTTGAAAATTATTTTGTATATTAATAATATTAACGAAAATTAAATTTATAATTTCAATTAATGTTTTAATTTTTTTGATGAATTATTAGAAAAAATATTATTAATCATGATAAACTAGTCATTCTACATTTTATTAGGTGATATCTTTTATTAAAAAATGAAAAATTATTTTTTATCTATTATTATAAATAATATTTTATAATAACTAATTTTATCAATCGAATTTGAATATTTTTTTCGAGGATTATATATTAGTTATTCAATTGTTTAGACAGATATGCAGATTAAAGTACAATGGAAACTGAATGATATTTTTTTCAGTTGGCCTACTAGGGGAATTTGAGTAAGTACATTTCATTAATATATAATGTTATTTTATTAGTAAAAAATATTTAATAATAAACCAAAATTGAATTAATACCATATATGCTATTTTTCCAAGCAGGATACAAGAATTAAAAGGTTCAATATAGATAAATTAGAGTTACTAGATATTTTTATTAAACCCCAATTTATAGAGAGAATTTTTTATTTTTATAATTTATTTTTATTTACTATTCTGTATCATAAAATAAAAAAATATAATAGTAATAAAAATAATTATTAAACACAAAATACAAAAATGTTTAGATACATTTATAAATCATGATATATGTTATAGAATTAACATGAAAAAATTCTAGAATCCTAATATTTAACACCTCAAAATCAACATCAATATCCCATAATTACACAATTGTAGTTTTTTCATTGATTAAGAATCTTGAGAATGTAATGAGATAGGGTTTTGTGTCTAATATATTAAAAATATTTCATAGGGAATCATCATTAATTGTTACTATACAACGTCAGGTGTGAGTAGTGTCATTGATCAAAAGGGAAAGGGAATTATTTAAAGGTTGAATAAAAAATAAATGAACAATAAACTTATTAGAAATAACTAGATTAGTGACTATTGAAAATGAATAATTCCATAGTTTATATATTTTAATCCATGACACAATGAACAATTTCCGTAGGTATCAATGTTTATAAAAACATTGAAATGATGTTCAAAACCACAAAAACGTTTTTAAATGGCTATAAAATCATGGGAAAATGACTATAGAATAATTTATCAATCATAGGTAGAAAAACCATGTCAATCTTAGATAATTGTTGTACAGAATTCCACAGTAATGTTTCAAGGATTTAAAAAATAAAACAATTTTCTTATAGTCAATACTATATTAAAAAATTTATATTAAGGTTATATATTGTTATAGAAGTTGTTGAATTATTTTTAAAATATACACGAGGGTTTCATTTCAATCTAATGAGTGATTTGTTTGCAATGACTCAATAAAAAGTTTTATAAGATTATATTGTCTCTAAAAACGTTCATTTAAGTGTAAAAAATAATAAAGGGATTTTTTATTAATATTAATTCATAGAATAGTGGCTGTACATTAATTTTTTAAATGTATGAACTCAAATTATATAAATAATAATTATGGTTTTCTCGAGATGTTCATAAATGTGTTTTCTGTTTTATAAGAAACTAAAACATGTGTTTATCAATAAAATACATAATAAAAGACATCATATTTTAATTAAATCATTAGAAATAATTTTTTTAATATTTCTAAAATGTATGAGCAGAAAAAACATCAATAAGACATACAATGTTCTTGTAACGACTATATAAGAGGTTTCCAAAATAAAATAGTAATAAGAAAAATGATCCAAGTAATCAATTCCATAAAAATTATATTTTATAACCGTGATATCCCAGGACAGTGAGTGCTAGCTGATTTTTTAAAAATTGAATTTTATAGTGGTTAAATTGATTTTTTTGGCTTTACTAGGATTCCCAAAAACACGTTTTGTTATTTTGAATCACTAAATCCTGCATCTAATGGTCAATAATATATTATGTGTCCTATAATTAACATAAAATCATAGTTAAAATTGAGTAAAATAATTTTCATGGGTATATGTGGAAAGCAAATCCATTTAAGTGATGTCATTGGAAAATCACCATTGAGTTAATATTGGCATGTGATACCCATAAAAGTGATTTCAGTTTTTTAAAACAATAAAACATATTTGTAACTGTAAAAACATAAGAAATAACATTATATTGAAGTGAATCATGGGAAAATAATCCTTGAATTTATTTTAACTTGAATAAGTATAAAAACATCCATGTGATGTGTTCTGTGATAATAATGGATTAACCGGGAATTTTAAAAGATATCAAAGTCATTAAGAATTTTTATTGGGGGTTTAAACCATAAAAAACAATGGATAATGAATAAATCATAGTACACATCAATATATTTATTTTCGACATGTAATAGCTCACTCAACATCAATATGAGTGACTATTTTCCCGAATCAATTTTAGCCATGTAATAAATGTTTTAAGACATTAAAATGAGATTATTTTAACCAAAACAATAGTAGAAAACCACATTGTGATTTGAAATCATAGTGAAGGTAATCGTAGATTATTTCTGACATGAATATGTAGAAAACATGTTTATATGAAATTTCATGTTCTCAAAATTACAAAATAAGTGGTTTTAAAAGTCATCAATGTTTTTGTAAACATGATCCCATGGGTAAAAAATGACATCAAATGGCAAGAAAATCATTGAAAAATGACATAAAGTTTTCATTAGAAATGTATGAACCAAATCCATATCTATTCGGGTTACATCATTCCTAGGATTCATGATAACATGTTTTTATTGTATTAAAAATCATAAATTAGTCTCTAATGGTCAGAACATAGTAAATTAAATTTTCTTGATGTGAAATAATGGTGAAACCACCATTGACATACTTGAGATGTGTTCATTCTTAATGAAAATAAAGAAAATATTGTTTAACTTAGAAATAATAAATATATTGTATTAATAGATATCAAATTCTTAAAAAACATCCATCAGGGTGTTAAAACAAAAAAATGTCATTAGATGGAAACTACATAATAAAAAAATGACCATATAATCAATTTTGAAATATTAAAATACAATCCATATAAATATATTCAACTATATTCTTGGTATTCCCATAAATAGTTTTATTATAAATATAAACATTTATTTAATGGTGAAAACAATAGTAAACTACCTCATAATGATGTAAAATCGTGGGCCAAAAAAACTAATTTTTTTGATACATGTTTGATTATAAAACATGTAAATAAAATAAGTAATGTTCTTGGAATAACTTAATAAGAGACTTTATAATATATCACTGTCATTTAAAATGAGTATCAGTTGCTCAAATTTATTAAAATACCAGTGAATGACCATGAAATACTAGGGTGATGTTTATTTATTGGTATATGACATTAATGAAATGATTCCACATCAATCAAAGTTATTGTTTTCTATGGATTCTTGTAAACCTGTTTTTTTTCTGTTTTAAAACACTATATGATTTTGGTGATAATAAAAATATGGAAAAAATAATGGATTCTTAGGAAATATTAGGAGTGTAATTGATGAGTTTTTTCGATTTGTATACGAAAAAAAGACTCTTGATTGCATAGTATTCTATGAATGACTCAATAAGTTGTTTAAAATGTTATAAAAATAATTATGATGAGAACCAAGGAGGCAAAGCCAAAGATGAACATCCAATGTCATATAGTAATTTTTCAATTACTATATATTTATTTTTTAAATAATTGATCTGATAACACCTCAATCCAAGTTACATATTTTGAAGGATTTCCCTAAATGTTTTTTAGTGTTTTAAAACACTTTAGAGTGATTGTAATCAAAATAATAATAATAAATGACATCATGTTGATGTGAAATAATGGGACACTCCATTAAGTTATTATTGATGTGTAGAAGTTGATAATACAAACATATAATGATTATTGTGTTATCAATGACTAAATTAGTAGTTTTTAATGATATTAACTTTTTTAAAAATATGTTCTAGGATAAGGTCCAAGAAAACAACATTGGATATATCTGGAATCATTATATAATGATTATATGTTGGTTTTCTTAAATTAGGCATTAATATCTTGTTAATCGTTGTAACATTATTTGTGGGATTCCTATAAACTATTTTTTAATGTTTCAAAACAATAAAAAGTTAATGTAACTGTCAAAAAAACTGAAAGAAACATTATAATAACTTGAAATAATATGACAAAAACCATTGAATAATTTTTGAAACATAAGATATGATGATACATAAAATATATATAAATTTTCCTATTGAGTAATATTTAGAAACCCACACATCTGATTAAAAATTGATGAGATTATTATATAATTGTTCTTATTCTGTTCCAAATTTTTAATCAATTATTAAATAGGTGATGTTATGTTCTGAATGTGTTATTCATGATATATTATTTTTAAAAAATTAATTTTAATTCTGTTTTATTAACATAATAAAAAAATAGGTAATGTATTTCAAATATATTTGTTGTCTATTTCATTTGGTATTTCATTTTTTAAATGTTATGTTTTATTTTGTTATTTTTAAAATCACATGTAGAAAGTAGATGGTTGAGAATTTTAATACATAAGATTATTCAAAGGTAAATGTGTATGGTTCTTAATATTAGTTGTATGGATAAATATTCTTATTATTTTTACTATAATTATTAGTTATTAAGTTTTTTTCTTATCTTTATCTTTTAAATATTTAATATGATTACATAATTTGTCCCATTTCACTTATGATGATTGTATTTATAGAGTTATATGGATGGAGTTACAAATTCATTGACAATGTTTATTGGTCATATATTATATGTATATATTGATCACTATGGTTATGGAAAGACTAATAGTTCTGTGTGCTTGTGTGTGTGGGAGTACGTATAAGACTTTTGATGCATGATTGTGTATGTATATTTAATTTATAATACATCTATGTTTTAATTTATTTTATGATATGTCTTTTGTATTTAGTTATTTTAAATATTTATGAAGTTATATAATTTTCATTAAACACATTAGTAGTTGTTTCTGATAATCACCATTAAATGGATTATATTTTATATATTTACTGAATGTTCCTAGTTAACACAACTATATATACCTATATCTATAATACCTAGTTTTGGTTATGTTAATTTACACAATTTTAATGTAAATGTTTTATTTACAAAAACCTCTAAATAATGAATAAATTACCACTTCTTTGTCTCTAAAAAATAACACATATTAAAACCATCTCTAATCCACAAAAAACAATGACTGTACAATATAAAATATATAGAGGTTCACATATAGTCTGGATATAACATTAAGTCATCAATATTACTTATGAATAACACAATGTATGCATGGATGTACTTTTGGGGTGACCATACATATGTATCAAGTTAGTGTGTTAGCAAGCACACATCCAAGACCCAGTTTGTTCAAATGATCCATGTCATTTATGAGTACACATGCATGGGGAGACATCTAGTAATGGCTTTGAACATAGCCAGGTACATGGAAAAGTACTTTAGCATGACCATGTTAAAATTTATTGGTCACAAGACATTGAGACACACATTTTTGGGCCATACATGTCATTTTTTATGAAATGGTTTTAAGTAGTTTACCAAGGAAGACACTTCAAAAAAATTAGGTGGTGTAACACACCCTGTCGTCCATCATATTTGTCATGTGTTCTATCTTTTATCATCTTCATCTCATATCTTCTTTGTTTCAACTCATATTTCATCCACCAATTGACTGTCATAAGTAGTTTACCATATTGATCATGATAGTTGAATTATTTGGTGTTGGTGAGATGTTTGTTTATGATGCCTCTATAGTAAATGCTCTTGATGGTCTAGATTAAGAAATTTTCATCGGTGAAATTTATTGGTTATTACCCCTAAGACACTCTAGGGTGTGAGTTCCAAATACTATCAGAGAGAAACTAAGGTATGTACTCCCTCGAAGCACCAAGTTATATGTTCCCCATATTCTATATATACAAATACACATTACTCCTATACCATTGTAGTGGGTCCTCTATCAATAGTTAAATACTCCCTCATCTTAGAGCTGTGGTGTAGTGTGGGTACTCCATGGGAGTTTCTTCTCCCTTGGATTTGGAGTATAATAGTTAGGAGTTCACCCCTTAACACATATTAATGTTATGTTTGGTTTGATGTTGTAAATTTTTTATGGAATTATATAACTACAAAAATACTCATCAAAATGGGTTGGTCTATGGGATGAAAATCCACTTTATCTCTCATCAAGGATTCGTTATAGGCATATGTATATATATATATCTATATATTGGGATTCATTTCCATCTCAATTTGGGTCGAGGAAAATATTATTTTATCATTCTATTGCACCCTTGTGAAATTCATTACATCCTACTGGGTATGTGTATACTCACCCCTATATTGGTTTATCCTACACATGACCTATCTTATGAGGATAGTAGGATAATGTATAGCGAATTAGGTGTAGAATAGTGATACCTAGGAGCATTGACTACATGTAATGGTCGTTCAAAGAGATTAGATGTCATAATATTTTATCAATCTTTATTTACATTTGTTTTTTGTTTAAGACATCATATCCAGTTGCCTAAATTATTTTCAACTATATAGATTTGTTTTAGTCTATCATACAATGATTTATTCCCTAGAGGTGATTAAAAGAACTATTTACACTAGTTATTTTTATATTTTAACATTCATCTAAAATGATTCTTGGATATTTTTTGAAGTATGCATGAATGTAAATTTGATAATGGCCTCCCATTATACATTATTTTTTTAGAGATCGTAACTCTTGTATTCAGCATGTTAGGGGAGGTCTTGAGTATGGGAACACTCAGTTATGGCTCGGACATATGGAACATAGTGGCTCTACTCATTATAGAGTTCTATCATAGGATTTAATATGTTGGGTTGGTATTTATAATGTTTCCCGCTTAAAATGGTTGGATGTGACTTTTGGAAATATTTTAAATGTGTCTAAAGTGTGTCATTCATGCCAAAGAACATTATGTTAGTTTGGTTTCTGATGTATTCACACTCTGGGAATCAGATTACCTACATATTAGAATTCTATATAAAGAATTGTTTTACATGAAAGCAGTGTACATTAATCATATAGGATTTCATCCTTTGACTATAATTCTTCATTTGTATCCTTATATATATGTTTATATATATATATATATATATATATATATTCTCATTTATTTTGTTATATATTGAACACCTTCAAGAAACCACAATGATGTTATCCATCTAGGTTTCTGATTCAGTATCATGATGGTGATATGATGAGTGATGAAGCCTCAGTTCAGTGGTGATCCCATAAGATATTTCGTCCTAAATGTAATGCAGAAGAATCCCAACATATCGAGAAGTAGATGGCCTCATATGTTTATACTAATAATGCATGTTGGATTACCTCACTCTGCATGTTTTATAATTAGAGTTCATTGGGGAATCATAATGAGATATATCTTAAATATGTAAATTAATATATTGAGACTGTGGTTTGAGTCTACATACTCATACAAATCATGATATATCATATTTTAGCACAATAATCCAATCCTTTCTGTGGAGTGTTTGGTCAAACAGGGAGTTGGGTTATGTATGTCCATAATTAGATGACACTATCAAGGAACAATTTCTAGAATATATTTTTTGATTAATATTTCTCTTGATGTTTGATCTCAGCTCATATCCAAAAGAATCTTGACCTACCAAAGGGTGATTTGTTTATACGGATGTATGAAATGAGGTTCACTAATCCAAGATGGTAGTCCCTTGTTATGGCATGTGATGGACTAAACCATGTGAGGATGTTCAATAAGGGTCTCTATATAATCATTTGATCATTTATGGTTTCCCTATTCATACACACATATACTTGAGTTCAAGAGTAAACCCTATTAAATGAGATCTTCCTCAGAAGATGGACCTTGAGAAGATGGAGCAGGCATTGGCCATCATGTGGATAATTAATATGTATCATGTTTTAGGCATAAAAATTGATGATCCCATTAGAGGATTAATTATTATTCTCAGACTCTGATGTGATGATATATGGATTAGATATTTAATAGAAGATCTAATTAGTATAATGATCTATAATTCTATTCATTATATTTGATAAGTTAGGTAGCTCAAGATTTCTTGGCCTTTCATGCCATGTGGGATAGATAGATAGTGTTTTTTCCTTCCATGATAGATAAAACAAGAGTATTTGGGATCTCTAAGACTTGGCTAAGGTGTCTGACATTCAATCTATGCTGGAATATGAGTGGGATATGTTTTCGATGGAGGATAAGTTAACTGAGGACAGTGTTACAAGATCCCACCACCACCACCACCATGACGATCAAATCAATCACATGGAGTTAATGATCAGTGTCATTGATAGATTAATGATTTGAAGGGATCTGACCAGGATTCAAATGATATTGTATGTGGTATGGAATTATTCATTTAAGGATTTCCTAGATTACTTGTAGACACCAAGGTGGTTCATTACATCATCTTCTTATTCCATATATGAATAATAGATCTTTATATTGAGATATTGCACTAGCTACTACTTCTAGATGTTTCTACAAGGATAAATTCATTAATATTTTTTTCTTCATGTAGAGAGAGATATATCTTAGTAGAGATAGATTCACATTAGATGTCTCGGTCATCACAATTTTACCATATAACATCATCTGGTGTATAAAATGTTGGTCCATCATAAGAGTGTTACATTTATATGGAACAATAGGATTATATTATCCATTATAGAAAAGGTAGTCCCATCCGATAAGTGAGTTGGCCTAGAAATAAGGAGACAATAGACCATCATTGAATAGTTTTGGATTTTAACCATTCACATAGCATGATCTTTAAGTATCAAGATTCTATTAGTAGTGGATGATTATATAGACATCTTCCATGATAATGCTTCAAGACTCCCATCAAATCATGAGCGTGATATATTCAATTTATATAATTTTGGGACCACACTAATATCTTTAGAGGTATACTAGATGCCCCATGACATGCTAATGTACATGTGGGTGTAGGTGTAGGACCTTAAAAATAACGGTTTCATCCAACCAATTATGTCCCCTCTACCGCTCCAATTTTTTAAACAAAATTAGGGATATGATATTAACAATATTTTTTTATTATAATTTCCCAATGGAGGAAATGATAACGAAAAATTATAAACCATTTCGATGATTAATGACATTTTTGAAAAATAATGATAAGTGAGTTGATTCCCGAAGATCAATTTTGGTTGTTGCAACCACTTGTTTTTGGTTCATGTGGCAGATATCTTGAAAAAATAATTATTATGTAGCTATATACATTATGATTACTTGGTGATTCCTTTTTTGGTGTTGAATAACCATGTTCTGTTTATGGATTTGATGGACTAGATCATCCAGCCATTCATCAACCGATTAATGGATTTCCTTATTGATTAAAAACTCATATAACATTTGATAAAGGAGAGTCATTGAAGATAATTTGAGAATTTTCCTTGAGGTACCTTGGGAGAAATAACATTATCGTAATATTTAGAACTGTTATCTTATGTGTTGTGAGCTTTACTTTTTAGGGAATTTTATTTATGATATAAAAATATGTTGTGAATCCATAAATGAATTATTTTTTATCATATGTGATCCACCTAATATCAATAAATATATGTGTAGAATTCATGGATTGAATGGGTACAACTAAATTTTTTCCTAAAATACCCAGAGATGAATCCCCATTGAACACATTGAAATGAAATTTGAAATAATTTATCTAGACTAGGAATTGGGTGATTTTGTCAAGAATTAATGGATAATGATAACCAATTATACTTTATTTAAACTACTAGATGATTGGATGAATATGAAGTGTTTTTTTATGAATCTGGCACTGGGAAAGACTACATATTGATATAGAGGTTGGCAGTGATTGTGTGTATGGTTTGAGGATGTTGTGACCACTTGAGAAGAATTATTATACTCACGACCTATATTTGGATGTGAATATATTCTCTCTAATTATGTTGATGGATTTTCAACTATGAGAGTTTTTTTTGGTTTACTCTAGCCACCAGAGTCTGTGGGAAATATTCATATAATAAGATAATAACATGTGAACAATGTTTTGGATTGAGTTACAATGGTAATATGACTTTATGATAGTATACACTCATAATAATTTTAATGTTTTTGATGAATATCCTAGTATTTTTTTTAATTATATCCTTATAAACATGGTTTCTATGTAGATAGATTCATTACAGCATACACTGGTGGGCATGTGTTGTATTACTTAACATAAATTTATGGTGTTGACTCTTCCACTTCTGTAGTGTGTGATTGATTCCTAGGTGGTAGCCATAAATTGTGATTTTCATCATAAATATATGTCCATAAGGGATGCACTAGAAAGATTATATAAATGAGGGGAGAATGTTATAAATTAATAATGAAAGTTAGAGGTTTGAGTCGTGATGTAAGAAGAGGTGATGTGGGAGATTCATACATCTTCTTAAAATTTTAATCCCCATGATGTTATGATGTAAATGGACCTTTATTATAGTTTTAATGAGATGGTATGAGGTTGAGTGTTGCTAATTTCATCTCTCATTATTTCATATTTCATTAACAGAATGTTGAACAGTAGGATCTGTTAGGTTTCATAGAGTCTCATCATATCGTAGAGTGGAAATATGTTAGAAATTCAACATAAATTGTGATAAGACATCAAAAATGGAACGATTCTATTATTGGATATGTGTAATAATTGACCAACATTCTAGGTTAGCACACTTACTTTCTACCATTTAGTATATTTTGGTGGAGATATTGAGAACATTGTTCTCATTGTAGATTATTTAACTCATTTTGTTAACCAAGTTGTTCATCTATGAATGTGAGGGAGTATTTATGAAACTTTAATTTAGAGTCCTATATTGTGAATTATAGACCAAACTGATGATTATAACGACATTTTACTCCCATATTAATGGAACAAATGGGATAAAAATCATGTTATTTTAGGAAATTCTAAAGGCCTTTTTTCACATCATTTGTGTCTGAGAGGCAATCTTTTAAAAGGAGGATTTTTATTATAATAATAGTTATCACTACTAAATCAGTATGTCTTGTTTCATGAGAAAGAATAGAAGAACTTTTGGGTCACCTTTTACAATACTCATATTGTCATGACAGCTCTTATTGTGTTTGAGATTCTTTAGGTGATGATAGAGAATGTTCATGTGATCTATGAGCATATAAATGAAAAAACATAGTAGAGTGTCCTGAAACACATATTGTCAAAATATCCAATTGGAGTTTTAGTAGGGAAATCATGTTTCACTGAGATTCTTCTTGTGAGGTGGATACAAATGTTTTGGTCGGTATGTCTATCTATAAACAAGGTTCACATGGCCATTAGAGATACAATAGAAGGATTTTGAGGGTCTTTACTATCTTGTCTTACCCACGTAGTTATTGTGAGTTCTTTATGTCTTCCATGATCCAAAATCAAAGATACATTATAAGGCCCCAGCCGTAAACCTTACTTAATCTTGAGTTAGTACAATATTACACATTGAGGATCTTTTTGGGTTTAGAGTTTTAGAGAATTAGATCATAAAACATGTATTACATTCCACATTTAAGAAAAGTTGTTACATAAAAGATAGTATTTATTTTTCCCATCAAGAGAAACATATTTAAAATAAAATATGGATTCTTTCTTGGCAATTCCTTTACACTATCATCATATCATGTATCTTTCCCTTGACCTGTGAAAAACATTTCAAAAACATGTGATGAGCATTAAAATCTCAGAATGTTTTACAAAAATAGGGAAAGGAAACATGAGTTCATATATTCATAAGAATGAAATCATACTTTAGCTAGAAAACATAGGCACTTTAACATACCTCATCAAATCATGAATAAATCATAGAAATCATAAGACATAAATGTATCTTGAGGCATTCATAACACTCTTACATAGGGAGTAACCCTCTTGGTTACGTTTGGAATACCCATCATAGTATATTCCACAAATCTCTTCAGAGAAACCCTAAAGTTTAACTCCTTCGTGTTACCCAATGCATTAGAGAGCTATATCGGGCTCACCTGCCCCTAGTTTATCACATAACCACCCATCTTCATAATAATTCCCAAGAACCACAACATAATCGTATCACATAAAACATGTATAAAGGAAAAATAACATTTCCACCTTTCAATCACAAGATATCAATACAAACCACTGATATAAAAAAATTATGAAAACCATTTTCAATACAACCAAAAAATAATTATAAAATATGGTATTAATTTTTCTTTAAAAAAACTTATTGCTGATAGAGAAAGCCGAAACACAAATAATGGCCACGGCGGCGGAGAAGACATTGTTGCCGCATACGTACGACAAAAAAACATCCCCTTTTGTATTTTAGTAAATGCTTAATATAAAAAATATTCCTTTTTAATAAACATAAAAGTCAGTGGGGTTTATACACTGTATAGAAGAGGGTTGTGTATAAAACAATATATGCCTCAATGAAAGGAGATTGAGACGAATTCCCATACCTCGTATCCGACTTGAAATGCTCGTTCTTTAATCTCCTGAATAATAAACAGGAGATAATTTCTACATGCATAAGAAGATTTTTCAAGTTTCTTATTCCTTTTATATCACTTATTACCATGTCATGAACACTATGTAATTATTTCAGTTAATAAAGGTCGTTTTAACGATCATTGGTACTTGAGTCAAAATATGCTCTTTATAATTTCAAGTTGTTCATGTATCCATTATATCCAGAGTTATACACATGATTTATATATCATAAATATAATTTATATCCAGTATATACAAGTATTTATAATATTACACAATGTTTAGAGGTAAGAAATGGATGCACCGTTCATAGAGACGGTAAGCAGTACAAACGCATGAACGCTACATTCATTTCTATTTCGTATTTTATGGAATTAAAACATAATGATGCATAATAGTAATTTAATTCTACTATGTTATCATATCTAATATCATTAAATATATCCTTTATACGTACCAAATATGGTATTAACGAATCTAATCACATTGAGGGGGCGGTAGTCAGCACTTCCCTAAATGAAGATATCACGTTTACTCATAATGGTATCAATAAAGATATGCCATAAATGAAAAATACAGAAGATTAAGTAAAACATAAACATATTATATATAATATATAAATATAGTGACATATTAATGTCCACCTTTTAGGTAGATATATGAGTGTCGAACAATCATCGTTTCGTGAGGCAGAAATTCTCCATCCAAGAAAACAGTATGTCATTTAACCATTAGATGTAGGTGTGTGTAAGTGTAGATCGAATCCATCTTATAAAAACATCCTAGTATATGGAAGATAATTTTTTTTGTTACAAAAGAAATTAATAAAAATAGTTTAGGGGGTTGTAGATGAAAAAAAAACATAAGAACACAAGAGAAGAAACAACCATTAAATCGGGTAACTCTTTTTGATTTGAGCTCAATGGCTTCCTTGGGAAGACTTCTGCCAAACATGAGGCTTCTAGGAGTTAGAGAGGGATGTGGAGAGACAATATGGGGAGGGGTTGTCTTATCCAATGGCTTTGGAAGTGTTGGTATGGAGGTTGAGGTGGGGGCCTTTTATAAGAGGAGAGGAGGGGCACTCTTGGAATGTAAAGAAATGTTACATTATTTTAGAATGATTTTCGGATTTAAAAGAACCTACATTGATATAATTAAAGGATAAGGTGATAAGGGTTATAAATCAGCATATACAACTGGTTTTTGACATGTTAAGGTCATAGATTTTACATTATCATTTCAGATTATTTAAATCGTTAAATAATGAGTTAATCACTACATCATCATGCTGTCATCAATAATTAAATTTTTTTAATGTCTAAAAATTAAATTAAAAATTCTATTATGTAAGAAATATTTTTATCTTTCCAATGACTATTTATAGTTAAACCTATGGCATGTATAATCCCATGTAAAAATTGTTTTAGTAAAACAACTCATGTTTGTGTCATTTTTATTTTAACATTAAATAAAAAGATATTAATGTCATTTTCCTACCAAAGTGGCTCCATGGGGTCCCCAAGTTGACCAATGGATATTATTGGTCGGCCATGACACATAAAATAATTTTTGGACATGTTTCATGCTCATCTCATATTATTAAAACATTATTCTTACCTTAAATTACACTAATTACCTGTAATCGGGATTAAAAACATAAAGGTTACTATTCACCAAAAAATTATTTTAACCCTATTGAACAAAATTTTACTTCTGAATGACAAAAATGTATGTCGGATTTTTTGAAATCCAAATCACAAAGGTGGTACAATTTCATTTAAACGAAAAATCAGTTTTTATATGTACCACTTAGTGGTTTCACTATTCATCAAAAATTGATGTTTTCCAGAAAAAAAACCAAAACTTCACCCTAAGCTATATTTGATATTCCAAATTAATCAATGATGTATATTTTACAAAATTCAAAAAAAATAAGTTTCATTAATTAATTTAATAATTTATTCTCGCTGTCAGAGCAAATAGCATGTTTTTATGAAACAATAAGTACCAAAAGATTGACACTAGTTTAAGTCCAATTTCAAAGTGAAATTAATTACAACGACCACTATTGGATTAAATGGTAACAATATATTCAAATTTTACATTAAACCCAATTATAAGTATAATCTAATCATATAAATAAATTATATTAAAAATAGATTTTGAATTAAAATACAACATTTTCACTATACATTAAAAAAATGAACATTATCGAAAAAATACCAAAAATTCACACAATGTAAATTTTGATGTCCCAATCATAAAGAATATGTTTATTTTGACAAATAGTGCTTCTAAAATTTTCAAAATATATATTTAAATGATTGTTTGCCATCAAAAGACAGTAAAACAATCTTTTAAAAATATTAGTGTATTCCATGCTTAAGATTGGATTTATTCTCATTTTAAGCCTCTAAAACACTATCTAATTCATTAATTGACATAGATAAAAATATAAATTATTCATTACTTACTTGGGATGTTACATCCATCCCCCCTTTAAAAAATTGCGTCCCCGAAATTTATTTACTTATCGAAAAAGTGGGGGTTATTTATCCCTCATTGCATTTTCAGATTCCCATGTTTCCTCTTAAATCATGTGGTTTTTTCACAAAGTCGTTACCCGATTAATCACCTTATTCTGTAACACATTCTCTATGTGGTCAAGAATTTGGAATTTTTGTTCCTCATAAGATAGTTTCTCTTCCAATTGTACTACCTCTGGACTCAAAACGTGAGATGGATCTGGATATACTTTCTCAAAATCAAAACATGAAAAACATTGTGTACCTGAGATAAACTCAGAGGTAAAGCCACTCGGTATGCAACTAATCCATCTCTCTCTAGAATTTTATATGGTCCAATGAACATTGGATTCCGCTTTCCTTTCTTACCAAATCGCATCACACTTTTCCATGGTGATACTTTGAGAAAAACATTATCACCTACCTCAAAAGAGAGATCATTCCTCCTATTGTCCGCATAACTCTTCTACCTGCTCTGAGCTATTCTCAGGTGTTACTGTATCAGCTGAACTTTTTCTGCCATCTCTTCTACCAATTCTAGACCCATCAACTTCCTTTCACCCACTTCATCCCAGAATGTTGGAGTTCGACACCGCTTCCCATATAATGCCTTAAATGGTGCCATCTGTATACTGGAATAAAAACTGTTATAATAAGAAAATTCATCCAAAGAACGATGATGTTACCAACTTCCCTGATAATCCATCGAACAAGCATGTAGCATATCCTCCATCTTATGGATCTTTCGTTCTGACTGCCCAACTGATTGAGGATGAAAAGTTGTACTAAAATTTAATTCAGCACCCAACGACTTCTGAAGGCCTTTCCAAAAATTAGAAGTGAACCTGGGATCACAGTCAGATACAAAGGAGAGAGGAACTCCATGTAACCTGAATATCTCTTTAAGATACAAATGGGAAAGTTGATCTAGGGAAAAAGTATCTCATATACCAAGGAAATGAGCATATATGGTCAATCGATCAACAATAACCCAGATTGCCTTATTACCTCGAGATGTCTTCGGTAATCCCACAACAAAGTCCATGGATATAATCTCCAATTTTCACTCTGGCACTGGTAAAGGTTGAAGCATCCCTTTCGGTAACTGCCGCTCTGCTTTAACCTATTGACAAGTAAAACACTTCACAGCGAAATCAGCAATATCTATTTTCATTCTGTCCCACTTGTAATACTCCTGAAGATCTCTATACATCTTATTACTGCCATGATGAACTGAAAAAAGAGAACTATGAGCTTCACATAACAACTCTCTCTTCAATTGTGATTCACAAGGCACACAAAATCTCTTCCCAAATCTCAAAACACAAGCATTATCAATGTTGAATTCAGTAAACATACCCTTCTGAACTAGCTCTACCTTTTTCTGCAACTCACTATCTTGCTTCTGTTCTTACTTTATTCTGTCTGATAGAGAAGATTTCACTAATACCTCAAACAAAACAGAAGGACATCTGGCACCAATAACTTCTATTCCAAAGTTCACCAAATCAAAAACCAAAGGATCTCGTTCCAAACATAGCATGGTTAATGAAGCATTACATTTCCGACTCAAAGAATCAGCCACTTTATTTGATTTTCTCGGATGGTAATGAATTGTACAATCATAGTCCTTGATTAATTATATCCATCTCCCCTATCTCATGTTCAAATATTTTTGATTGAATATATACTTTAAACTTCTGTGATCAGTATATATTTCACACTTTACTCCATACAAATGATGCCTCCAAATTTTTAAAGCGAAAACAACAGCAGCTAATTCCAAATCATGTGTAGGGTAATTTATCTCATGATTTTTCAACTATCGTGAAGCATAAGAAATTACTTGATCATTATGCATTAGGAAAAAACCAAGTCCTTTCAATGAAGAATCACTGTATATAAAAAACTCACCATTCCTTGAAGGTATTGCCAAAACTGCAGCATTCACCAATCTTATCTTCAGTTCCTGAAAACAATCATCACATTCTTTTGTCCAGATAAACGTAACACCATTCCAAGTTAGCTTCATCATTGGACTAGATAACCGTGAAAAATTTCTAAAAAACCTTCGGTAATAGCCTACCAAACCATGGAAGCTACGAATATTAGTTACATTTGTATGTCTTGGCCATTCTTCAACAACCTTTGTTTTTACAGGATCAATAGTTATCCCATCTGTAGAAACAATATGAACAAGGAATGAAATTTGTTGCAACAAAAACTCACACTTGCTGAATTTCCCATATTATTTCTTTTCTTTAAAGGTTTGAAAAATAACCCTTAAATATCTTTCATGGTCTTATTTAGTTTTAGAAAAAACCAAAATATCATCAATGAAAACAACCACAAACTTATCCAAGAACTCTTGGAAAATTCTATTCATTAAGTCCATGAATACAGGAGGTGCATTGGTTATCCCAAAAGGAATTACTAAAAATTCATAATGGCCATATCTTGTACGAAATGCAGTCTTCAGAACATCTGCTTCCTTTACCTTCAGCTGATGGTAACCCGATCTTAGGTCAATCATTGATAAATATTGAGCTCCCTGGAGATGATCAATCAAATCATCGATATGAGGCAATGGATATTTGTTATTAATAGTGATGTTATTCAAGGCTCTATAATAAATGCAAAGTCTCATAGAACCATCTTTCTTTTTGACAAATAAAACAGGAGCACCCCATGGTGATGTGCTAGGTCTAATGAAACCTTTCACTAATAAATCGTGTAATTGCTCCTTCAATACTAAAATTTCAATTTGAGCCATTCGATAAGGGGGTTTTGAAATTAGCTTAGCATTAGGAACTAAGCCAACAGTAATCTAAACTTCCCGATATGTTATTATTCCAGGTAACTCATCAGGAAAAACATCAGGATACTCATTTACCACTGGCACATCAATAATCTGAATAGTTCCCTTGTTTTCAACAATATGTGCAAGGTTACATTCATTACCATCTTTTACAAGTTTCTCTGCCTCTTGATATGTTATCAATAGTAAGGTTTCATTATTGTACACAAATTGAAATTCTTTCTGAAAAGAAACTTATTTATCCCAACAATCAATCTTAGCATGGTAAATAGAGAGCCAATCCATACCAAGGATAACATAAAACTCTACTAGAGGTAAAACAATAAGTTTCGCACGTAGGTTCTTTCCACGGATAACGATATGAAGATTATTATAATTTCTATTCGCCTCAACATTTCCCCCAGGTGTTTTTAACACCAGTTCAAGAGTCATTTCTTGAGATGTTATTACCATTTTACTAGAAAAGGTTTTAGAGATGAAAGAATGTGTAGACCCCGAATCAAAAAACACAGTGGAATAATCTGAATAAAAAAACAAAGTACCTGATAAAACTACATTTGATGGCCCGACATCTGCTGAAGTAGTTGCAAAGGATTTCACCACTCCTTTAGACTTGTAGTCTAACTGTTTCCCATCACTCAAGCTCTTTGTCGGACACTCATTTTTATAGTGACCCATCTCATTGCACTAAAATCATTTCACTAACTATAAATCAAATTTGGTCTTACAATCACCCTGATCTTTTTCAGTGCAATCTCGAGCCTTATGTCCCATCTTACCACATCAGTAGCACTTTACAGAATTCATAAGACATTCCACAACATGCCTTTTCCCACATTTATCACAAACTGGAAACTTAGTTTTCATGCCATCAGACCTTTTTGATGAATTCTTCCCTTTTTCCTTCCACCTCGTTCTCTTCTTCTGGTGGTTGTTATAGAACACTTGATCATCAGTAAACTCCATTTCCACCTTCTCAGAACATCCAACAATCTTTTAATACGTTTGGAACTATCGATAAGATAAAGACCTTCGATATTTTGGCTTTAATCCTGAGTAAAAACGATTGATTTTACTATCAAGGTCTCGGATAAAATTTGGAGCATACCTTGCCAATCGAGTGAACCTTTCTTCATAGGAATCCACTGAGCCTCCCTCTTGCCTAAATTCAAAGAATTTATTTTCCATCATAAGTCGAACAACCATAGAAAAAAACTTCTCAAGAAACATACATTTAAATTCATCCCAGTTGAGAGTATCAATCTCATCAGCGTCCCTAATATTTCTAACCATCGACCACCACTGAGCTGCTTCACCCTCCAAACGGTAAATAGCAAGACAATCCTTTTGATTGTCTGAACACCCCATGACATCAAAAATCTTCTCTACTTATTTATTCCACCCTTCAGCTAGAATAGGGTCAGATGATCCTCTTAATGATGGGGGATGTTGCCTCATGAAATGTTCCACCACTGACATGTTCCACTGTGGTTGATCTGGCTAATCTCGTGCATGGATTCTGCCACCATTTATCGTTTCAGTCAACTGCGCCATTACTACAACAAACTATTCAGTTCCAATTCCGACCATCTCAGGATGCTGATTCAGAAGGTTATTTCCTTCTGTATGCCTTCCAATCACTACATCCCTATTTCCAATGAGGAAAACCATTCTGAACAAACATGTCTTAGATGAAGCAACATGGTAATCTTCAAATTCTATATCATTTCAATTTTACCATAAAAAATATTTTTGGGTAATCATTTAATAAAATTCGTACTCATAATGTTATCAAAATCGACCTTTGATACCAACTATAAATCCCCGACCTTAAAACTTACTTAATCTTGAGTTATTACAAGATTACAAATTGAGGATCTATTCAGGTTTTGATTTTTAGAGAATTAGATCATAAAACATGTATTACATTCCACATTTAAGCAAAGTGGTTATGTAAAAGATAGTATTCATTTTTCCTATATACGGAAAGATATTTAAAATAAAACATGGATTGTTTCTTGACACTTCTTTGAAGCTATCATCAGATCATGTACCTTTCCCTTGACCTATGAAAAACATTTCAAAAACTTGGGATGAGCATAAAAAGCTCAGAAAGGGTTATAAATATATGGAAATGAATCATGAGTTCATATATACATAAGAATGAAATCATACCATACACATAAAACATAGTCACATTAACATACCTCATCAAATCATGAATAAATCAATGAAATAATAAGACATAATGGTAACTTGAGGCATTCATAACATTCTTTCATAGGGAGTAACCCTCTTGGTTACATTTGGAATACCCATCACAGTATATTCCCTAAATCTCTTCGGAAAAACCTTAACATTTCACTCCTTCACATTATACAATGAATTGGAGAGCTATATCGAGCTCACCCACCCTTAGTTTATCACGGAACCACCTGTCGTCATAATAATTCCCAAGAACCACAACATAATCGTATCACATAAATCATGCATAAAGGAAACATAACATTTCCACTTTTCAATCACAAGATATGAATACATCACATTTATATAAAAATATTATGAAAACCGTTTTCAATACCAAAATAAAACAAAATAAAACATGGTATTTATTTTTCTTTAAAAAAATGTATGGCTTGTAGAGGGAGACAAAACTCAAATAATGGTCACGGCGGCGGAGAAGTCGTTGTCTCCGCATACATACGACAAAAAAACCATTCCCTTTTGTCGTTTAGTAAACTCTCAGTATAAATAATATTCCTTTTGAATAATCAAAAACTTCAAAGGGGTTTATACACCATATAAAAGAAGGTTGTGTATAAAACAAAATATTCCTCAATGAAAGGAGATTGAGACGAAGTCCCATACCTCGTATCCGAATTGACTTGATCGTTCTTTAATCTCCTGAATAATAAACATGAGGTTATTTCTACTTTCTTAAGAACCTTTTTCAAGATCATTATTCCTTTTATATCACTTATTACCATGTCATTAACACTATGTAATTATTTTAGTTAATAACGGTCGTTTTAATGATCATTGTTACTTGAGTCAAAAAATGCTCTTCATAATTTCAAGTTGATCATGTATCCATTATATCCAGAGTTATAATAATGATGTATATATGATATATATCATATATATCAAGTATATACATGCATTTATAATATTACACAACATTTAGAGGTATGAAATGAAATGCACCGTTCATGGAGACGGTAAGCCGTACGTACGCAAGAAGGATACTTTCATTTCTATTTTGTATTTTATGGAATTAAAACATAATGATACATAATAGTATTTTAATTCCAATATTTTATCATATATAATATCATTAAATATATCCTTTATACGTACCACATATGGTATTAATGAATCAAATCACTTTGAGGGGGTGGTAGTCTGCACTTCCCTAAATGAAGATATCGTGTTTACTCATAATGGTAACCACAAAGATATGCCATAAATGAAAAATACAGAAGCTTAAGTAAAACATAAACATATAATATATAATATATAAATATAGTTACATCTTAATGGCCACCTTTGAAGGTGATATATGATTGTCGAACAATCATCGTTTCGTGAGGCAGAAATTCGCCATCAACAGAAACAGTATGTTCTTTAACCATTATATGTAGGTGTGTGTATGTGTAGCTCGAATCCTTCTTATAAAAACATCCTGGTATATGGAATATACTGTTTTTGTTACAATATAAATGAATAAAAAGTGTTTATGGGGTTGGAGAAGAAAAATAACACATAAGAACACAAGAGAAGACACTACCTTTAAATCGGGTAACTCTTTTTCATTTGAGCTCAAATGCTTCCTTGGGAAGACATATTCCCAATTTGAGGCTTCTATGAGTTTCAGAGGGATCTGGAGAGAGAAAATGGGTAGGGTTAGGCCGAGCCAAATCCTTTGGATGTGTGGGTAAAGAGGTAGATGTGGGGGCCTTTTATAAGAGGAGAGGAGGGGCACTCTTGGAAATAAAAGAAGTGTTACTTTATTTTAAAATGATTTTCGATTTTAAAAAGTCCCACATTGATATAATTCTAGGATAAGGTGATAAATGTTCGAAATACACCCATCCAATATGATTTGGACATGTTTAAGTCATATATTTTACATTATATTTCCATTTTATTTAAATCGTTAAATAATGAGGTAATCACGCATCATCATGGTGTCATAAATAATTTAATTTATTTAATGCCTAAAACTTATTAAAAAATTTTATTCTTTATTAAATCTTATTATATTTTCAATTAATATTTATAGTCAAACATCTGACTTGTAAAAACCCATGTAAAAATTGGTTTAGTAAAACATCTCATGTTTGTGTCATTTTTATTTTATAACTAATTAAAAATATATTAATGTCATTTTCCTACAAAAGTGGCTCCATGGGGTCCCCAAGTTGACCCATGTATTTTCATTGTAGTACATGACACATCCAATAAGGTTAGGACATGTTTCATGCTCATTTCATATTATTAAATCATTATTCTTACCTTAAATTACAGTAATTATCTCTAATCGCAAATAAAAACTTAATAGTATCAATTCACAAGAAAATTATTTTAATCCCATTGAACAACATTTTACTTCTTAATGACAACCAGGTATGTTGTATTGTATGAAATTCAAACCACAGAGGTGGTAAAATTTCATTTAAACGAAAAATCGGTTTTTATAAGTACAACATAGTGGTTTCACTATTAATCAAAAATTGATGTTTTCCAGAAAAAATCAAAACTTCACCCTAAGTTATATTTGATATTTTGAATTCAAAAATGATGTCTATTTTACAAAATTAAAGACATATAAGTTTCATTAATTAATTTAATAATTAATTTCCATTTTCAGAGCAAATAGTGTGTTTTTATGAAACAATAAGTATCAAAATATTGACAATAGTTTATGTCCAATTTCGAAGTGAAATTAATTCCAACGACCACTATTGGATTAAGTGGTAAAAATATATAATAATTGAACTTTAAAACCATTTCAAAATATATTTTAATAATATAAATAAATTAGATTAAAAAGAGGTTTTGAATTAAAATACACTATTTTTCGCTATTCATTAAAAAATGAACATTATCAGAAAAATACCAAAAATTCACACAAAGTAAATTTTGATGTCCCAATCATAAAGAATAAGTTTATTTTGAAAAATAAAGCTTATAAAATTGTCAAAAGATAGAATTAAAAGATGTTTTTCCATCAAAATGCAGTACAATAATCTTTTAAAAATATTACTATATTCCATGCTTAATATTGGATTTATTCTAATTTTAAGCCTCTAAAACACTATCTAATTCATTAATTGACATAGATAAAAATATCTATTATTCATTACATAAATGGGATGTTACAGATATGCTCATGATTTTATGAACGCTATTGATGAGTCGATCTAGATATCTAAGATGGTGCCACCATCTTAGGGTACTAAGTGGTGAATGAGGATAGATAGTAGAGGATCCTATGAGGAAGTAAAAGTCAATTTGTTTATGGGTTATGGAATAATGGGATAGTGATGATGAGATCAGGGGATTCAGGGGAAAATTTCATGCTCAATATCCTTGACTTTTGGTTATGTTTATTCTTTGTGTGTGTGAATAGTTAGTTCAGTAGACAATGGAGCGAATCTAATATTTACTTGTATGTTGTTGAAATATATTATGAAATATTTCTATGGTTGGGCACTGAGACTAGGCAAGACTCTGAGGCGTTGTTATCTTGAAATTTATTATATAAAATATTAACCATATAAATTTTATTCAAACACATTTTATAAGAAATGGTGGTGTGACTCTAAAAATACAATCATTTATTACAAATAGGATATTAATGTAGAATATCTAACATGTAGGTCACAGTAAGAGTAATCTATATTTCATAATAATTTCCTATTAGAAAGAGGTAGCTAATGGTGGGTATGTTATATGGAGTAATTTATTTATTAATTTACCTAAATATTACATTACACCAAACCATAATTTCCTCTTTAAATAGTTATGTTTTAAATTATGCAGATATAAATACATATCATTGGTAGAATAGAAAAAATCATAATAATTTTCAATGGAATATTAATTTCAGAGGGGGAAAGTTGATCAAATCAAGGGGTATTGATTATCATTGAATGTTGCATGTCGTTTCCCTTACTAGATAATTTGTCATTTAACAATGATTGATCACAAATATGGTAGGAAATATTAACTTTTTAATTCCTATATTTTTTTCAAATATATATCCTTGACTAACCGTATTATATTGAATCTATGAAGGAATTTTATTTTCAATGCCCTTATAGATTAGTTAAACTATTTAATTAATTTTATTAACTAACTTTAATGTGTTCTCACCCTGTCATTTGTGACCTATTATAGATACCTAATAAATATTAACCAATTACATTTTCACCGTTTTTCTTTTTTCCATTCCCAACCTATTCTTTTAGTTCCATGACATTAGACCATGTGGAAGTGGATCAAAATTTTCAGGGTAGGTTAACGCATGACTAAACCCCCAAATTCATAGTTAGGAAAAAACATATGGGTATGTAATTTTATGGAGGATTAGGATTGATTTTTGCAGATATTTCATTATTTCTAAATCCAAAAACAGGAAATTTGATGACAGAAACAAAATATTATTGCATGACATTGAGATTGTCATTAAATTTCATTATCCAACCATTAGTTTCTATAAAAAATGGACAAAGGTATTCCCATATAGTTATGGTCTGTCTAAAAGATAGATCCTTGGTTTCAAGACCAAATATGGAAAACTATTGAAGAATTAAATGATTACATGATAAAACAAATTTCACACGATGTATCAAAGATGAACACACAAAAAATACAACCATTCTATCTAGAAATGTTTTTGGTATAAGTGACTGATCGCACATTGTGTGGTCAGACCCACACATAGTGTGACCCTGCCCAGTTCGCCAGACTGATTTCTAGCTAGAACGTGTCCAAGATGCATGTGGTCAGACACATCCTATACAAATGTTAGTTACATTGCATGATCTAGAAATTAGGCATTTCTATGTACATGGAAAGGTACATAGGCACAATAATAACGACATAGGTAATTACATTGTGCCTGAGACACAAATTTTTATAGACATAGATACCATTTCTGTTCACATGTTTTTCATGCCCTGTCTATTGGTGAGCATAATAAAATAATGATATGGGGTAAAATTACAGGTGAACCAATACATTTACCATGTACTCTCTCATTTACCATCTGTTATCATCTTCATTCACACTCAAAATCTAGCCTGGATGTATCCTATCCTTGGTAGACTTCTACATAGAACAATATGATTGATTTTTTCATCACATCTAAGGGAAAATGTGAGATGTTCAGAGAATGGAGATTCGATAGGTGATGCTCAATAACATCAATGGTACAAACTTAGTCATTTGAGATAAGTTTAGTTCAGTACTACCCTCTAACATCAGGTTTTTGTTCCCCCTTAATATCAATGATATTTTTGTGTTATTACTCCAAAAATGAACCATCAAATAGATTCCCCATATTATTTTTTCTGATATTGAAGCCTCTCTTTTACATAAAGGTTCATGATCTACAAGTTGGTACTACCACATATTCAATAATAGATGTGGTATAGGCCATCCATAAGAGTTGGGGGACCTCAACTATATAGAATAGTAGCAAGGAGTGTTACCCTCCAAACATATTATGGTGACGTTCTTTTTTATTTTTGAAATTAGTGATGAAAATTGTGAGATGTAGTATTACATATCAACTTTAGATATGTTGTGTAATGAAGGTCCCCTTTTTCATATAAGTGGTTTTTTATGTGCGTATATAAGTGTATAGGTTGTGTTTTTTCCTTATTTCATTGGAGTGAGATGAATATATTAGTATATTTCTAAAACACTATTTCTGTTTTTGGGTGACCTAGTGGGTTTGTATATACTCACTCTTATATAGTATTTTCCCTAATGTTTTTTGTCTTATACAAATAATGGGTAAATTTTCAGTGGATTTGGTGGTGCATAATGATTCATTGGTTCACTAACCATGTTTGTTTTTCCCCACTGCAGACAATGATTACAATTCATTTTCTACACCCACGAATTGAAACATAGGAATATGAATGCAATCAAATCTGGTGAACCTAGAGGATTTTTTCTTTTACCATTATTTTTGTGCATCAACAGAACATCTAAATCACATGGATCTATAATCCCAACATAATAATTTTTCAAACCATGTTCTTGAGTATCATATTGATTTACATTACTTATAGAAGGAGGTGGAAGTGATACATTTTTTCTATCAACCCATTCTATAAGATAGTGAAGGCAGTTTGTCAATTCCTAACACCTGAAAAAATTCTATGGGATTTAGGGTATTTTATTCCATCAATTTCAATCGTGATAGCTACTCCTCACCCCCCAACTATAGTCTGTTGGTGGAACCATTATGTTATTGTGGAATTAAATGAAATTATGTAATAATATAAACAAAAGGAGTCCCAAATTGTATTATGCCATAAATATATCATAGAGAGTAAGACCAATGGGAGGCTGAAGATGGAGAAGATAATCTACTAGATCTAGAAGATTACTATAATAATGATAAATCATAACCATTTAAATAATCCCAAATCTTCTACATCACAATCAATGAAGTGTTGTATTATATGAACATTACCTGATTCGATTGTCATGAATTTGGAAGTTTATTTTATGTTTTTTATTTTTTATTTTTTATGTCTTCTTGAATTGCATTATCTCCCTTTGGTCAGTTTAGTTTTTCATCGAGGTCAATCTATATATTCAATCATAGAAATAATATCACTATACATATGTACTTTTTATTATTAATCATATTTACCATATTTGACCAAATCTATATAGTGTAGAACACCATGGCTTATATATTTTGGTAGATAATAAAATTTATAACTAAACTTAATAGGATTCGAGCATACGAAAAAAAATATAAAATAAAATTACACTAATTAATTTTTCCAATAATTATTTTTAATATTAAATGTATGAATTTTGATTTCATAGGCCCATGCCCAACCCATACAAGACCAACTAGAAAAAGTGACCCGACTCACTTTCTTTTTGAATTTCATTTTTAATTTTGTGAATTTCAAAATTATATCATTTAAAAGTATTTAATTTATATATCCTTAAAATTAAACATTATTAAAATTTAAAACAATAATTATTATTCCTTATATAAAATTTAATGTATTAATTGTAATAAAATATATAATACATCATTTAAATATTTAAAAATTCAATAAATATTCAATAAATCAGTTACCTTTTGAACCATAATAATAATTGTTATATATACCTTACAAGTCAATGAATATTTATGATTTATATAAAATGAAGAAACTAATAATTTATTCAATACCGAAAAAATAGGGTAGTGGGCAGGCTAGGTTATGGATTCACCAATTCCAGTTTCACTTTCACAAAATCTAGTCCATGAATCCATCATGTTTTCTGATGAAATATAACCTAACATTTTATATTCCACTCCCCACTCCATAGATCCGTCAATTTGGGTGATGTTGATACATATTATTATCATGATTGATGAGTATAAACAAGAAACCACCTTATAGGAAAGTCATTACTGCTTTAAATGTGTACTAAATTCAATTGTAAAAAAGGGATATCGATAAAAAATAACTATATATCCAGAACATGTGTCATCACATAATTTTTTTTTGGAAATTATTATATTCAAATATTAGAAATTATGTTACAAATATTTTAATTATTTCAAAATAATTACCTTAAATCAATATGGTAGTTAATTGAGTATTATAAATTTTAGTCATCATAATTAAAAACATCTATAATGAAATTGAATGATTTGTTTTGGGTATCCAACCATGTGGTATCTACCTTTCATACCACTATTATATTATGATCTATGTTCCTAGAATATCATGTAGAAATGAGAACTATTGATAATCTCTCTCATTTTATTCATAGAAAAATGGGATGTGATGTGGTTGCCCTGGGAGCGTAAAAAACAATCATTAATAATAAATAGAACTATATGATATGTTTTTTCAGAAACCGACGTAATTCAAATCCGAGATATTTATTGTAGTAACTATGACTTAATGTGTTTCATATAATTTTTTCAAAAAAAATATTTTTTTTTGTTTATTAAATGTAAGAAAATTCAATTTTCTATAAACGTCAATGAAATTATAAACTAATGTAAATAATGTAGTTCATGATCAATGGTTTAGTTTGATGAAATTTAAAAATTCATCATTCCTAATAATTATTCATTTTTGAAAACCAAAAATATCATGAATTATAATTTTTAAATGAATAATTAATTAAAATATCAGTTTACCACAACATAGAAGACTCCTTAGAAATGCATAATGCCAAACATATGGTATCCACACGATATTAATATCAACAGAAGTAATATAATTTTTTTGACTTACATTTTGATAAATTAAATTTCTACTAAAATAATGATTCATGTGAGAGGGTTTTAGTTGGTATTCCTAGGGTTTGGATATTAATAGGGGTTTTATAGTTTTTTATGTACTAGGAAGGTGAAATCATAATTGCGATTGTAGATAGTTTTTCTTTTTGGTGATGTTGACTTCTTCTCTTCATGATGAGTGGAGTGATGGAAAACAATATGGCCAATCAAAGGAGAAATTTATCACTAACAATTAATGAAAAATAACCTATTGTTACGATGAAATATAAATATTTCATCCCAGTGCATTGAATGACTCTTTTAATAGTATTAAAATATATCTTTATTTTTCCTTTAAATCTAATTTTATTGAAAAATATGATGCAATATATACGGAGAATAGGGATGGGGTGACAAAAATAGAAATAGGATCCATGATTTTGATCGTTGAGTTTTATGTGTAATAATAGAAACAAAATGTTCTTATCCATAGACCACGTCATTTGTTATGAGTCTCTGATAATAGACGATTTATGAAATGATTTGTATTATTACAATATTAATTTCTTCTGAATCACTATTATTATTGAATTTTATTCATCTCATTGATTGTAATAATGGAACAAAATATGTGAGATATTTGGTGTTCATATTTGGGAATTAGTGTGTCAGATCACTGAGATCCCATTCCTTAGGAGTTGATTATACAGATCTAGGTTCTACATGGAATCACACAACAACTAATAAAGGGAATAATAATTTATATGGATGACTTGAATTATTGGGTATCAATTTGGTATAAAAACTATAGTCTTCTATTCATTAGTGCATTCACTGAAATGAAGGAAAACTAATGTATATCTGATGCATCATATGGAGGGGGTAATATTGTCAGGCAGCATGTTCTACATCTATCATTAAAAAAAAGGGATGACTTCTATTCAAGAGGCAGAGAGACTATGGGATTAGGATAAGCTCACTATGTCCCTATGTATATAAACTATTCCTAATAGAAAAATATTCATTAGGATGGGAACACTACATAAATTTATAGATCATGATATTTTTATGAAATCGTAGGATTTCATACATTAGTACAAACTCCACAGTATAGTGCGTTAGTCATTATAAGCACTAGATAATATCACTGATTAATTGAATCATTTAATCTCTTTTGTTAAATACCACCCTTTATCAACTCTTTTATTAACCATTGAAAATGGGTGTCCTTAATCAATGATTTTATTTAGTAGACATCAATGGTTGTCCCACATGGATTTCCCCACAAAAGACATCTCATTTATCTAAATAAAAATTTATATTCGTGGTTTTTCCACTATCCCAACATTCCATAGATGTCAGTTAATGACACCGATAAACAAATTCACACACACACGCCACATGGTCCGGCACCATCACATTTTGGCCTACTTATCCAATCGGTATAGGTGACCCATCTACATAAGGGAACACACATGCCATTTCTAAAACATCCCTATACAATAACCAACTCCCCATCATTCCTAAGTGCATAATTTTTTTTTACTATTAGATTAAAATCAAAATACAAATAGGGATTTTTAATAAAAATTAAATAAGTATAAATAAACTAATTTAAAATATATATATTTTAAAAATATAATTATTTTAATAATGTGATAAATAACAATAATAATGAATTGTTTTAATATATATATATATACATATTGTAAATAGTAATAAATATTATATATTAAATTTAAATATATAAATTGAATAAATTATATTTATTACAAAAATAAAAATGAAAAAAATTTAAAAATGCTAAACAATATAATAATTTAAAATTTATTAAAATATATAATAAATATCATATATTTATATATATATTAAAGATATTTATAAATGGAATATATTAAATATCAATGTAGAAATTGAAAAAAGGTAAAATTTAAATCATATTTATTTCTTATTAATTTTTATATAGATTTTCATTATATTTAAATTTTAATAAAATTTCACTAATTTTTTACATGAATTAATTTCATAATATTTAATCATTAATAATTATATTTTTTTGTTTACAGATTTTAAAATTTATTGTTTTTAAATATTAAATTAGTTAATTTTTTTATCTTATTTAAATTTATTATTTTTTATAAACAATTATTCATTAATATATGATGTGTTTTCAACAGAGAAAAATTTTCATATATATATTCACATAACAATACATGTAATAGTTCCTTAAATATGATTTATATAATAGAAATTATATATGACTATATTAAATATGTAATATATTTCTTTAATGTTTCTTATAATGAAATTAAAATAAATTAAAATATTGAGTAATTTTTTCTAGAAATTTTTTTAATTAAATGTCTATTTTTAACATTAACATATATTGAAATCCTATTACATAAATTTCTATCATTTTTTCTATTAATGTGTAATTATTTAAAAATTCGATAATCTAGAAATACAATAGAGTTCATCCAAGATGGGAAATCACCCAACCAAACATTCAAAAGGCAAGGGAGATAGTTGGTTTCCAAAAAATAACCTGCAATGTTCACCTCAATATTTTTTAATGTGAATGAGAATAGAGAGAAATGTTGTGATATGGTGTATATCTTCATCAGCAGCAAACCAAAAAATTTTAGACCACTTTTTAGTTCATGTATGGTGTTTATAATGGTGAGGTAGTCTAACCTAAAAAATGATATATTTACATCATATCATGGTGGAGAGCCTCATTATCATAGAAATAGCATGTACATCATCCCCTGGTGGCTCATAATGAGCATCTTCATAGAAATGTCAAGTCAAAAAAATGTGTTGGATTTATTTAATAACCATTTCATGAAAACCGACTAAACAAATCTTCAAACAACCCCACTTCAACATTAATCTTCAACACATTCATAGTGAGAAGATTACATCTGCCTATACAGAAAAATTATTTTGGATTCTCAAGATAGACATCATTATATTTGCAGGAATCTAACCATGAAATCACCCAATCAATGACAATGCAAGCCATAGTCATCAGTTAGTTAGAGGAAAGGTTATTCCTTCTCACCCAGATAATCTAGCCCATATTGTAATGTGACCCCATTATCCTTGTGGTTGGAGATGATATTCACCTCATTATGAGTATTGCAAAACTAAGATCCATGACCTTCAAGATAACTATATTAGAATATCACATGTGATATAAGTCTCTATCTGAAGAAGAACAAATTATTTTATACTATGTAGGCTTTGACAAGATCACCCTCAATGTTCATAATGAATCTTTAGATGCATGGGAGAATGTATGAGACTACTTGTTATAGTTTATTCTATTAGATAATTTTATCTGGAAATATTGGACCTTTGGAGGAATTTGAAGACACCACAGTATCTTCATGATCCCAATTACCTTCAAGATTTTCATTTTATATGTTGTCTTAAACCAAAATATATTTGAGAATATTATTAATATCACATTACACCAACGTATCATGTACTCACTCATATACTGTATTCAGGGGATTGAGGAAATAATTCATCTAACTCACTCATTGAATCAACACTATACATTATCAATTAAATTAAAATTTCATGTGTGAATAAATTGAGATAATACACTTGTATATTCCCATCCAATAACCTATTGGGAACAAATAATGTTTTTGAGATGAAAAAACCATTAAAACAGTTTATAAGTGATATAGTGAAATATTCAAGGGACATAAAAAAGATTTAATAAATCACAATGAATGATATTTAATATTTCCAAACCATCTAAAATGGATGATTAAAAAACTATAAGGAAATTCTATAATGTCTGCAATGAATTATAGATTAAAATATCCATTTACAAATTGGAAATGAATTTTAAAGAATGTGTTGATATGATAAATTCATATATAATTATTTTTATATATATGTAATGATTATTCATGTTTTTTCATATATTTTTTCGGTTTTTGTTTGATCTCATAAGAATTGGGAAGTAATTAATAAGATTCTAAAATGATAAAAAAATGGATTAAAATGACTTATACTTCATGTATCACATAAACTATGTGTAGACCTCATTCTCATCATGACATTAGATCCATAGACCAGCTGGGGAGAACTTTACATGACATGAAGACAATACAATATTTTTACATTCATTACATGATATTAATATATCAATGATCACCGTCCCTCTGAAATTATATAACATACACATCATGAAGAGAATACATAATGTGAAATGATTTATTTCTCACCAAGTTAAAGATATGATCCAATTATATTGTAGTAATAGTATATCTAAAAAAAGATGTTCATAAAACATAAACGGCGTGAATATCCTGATACAGAAGTCTCATAAGCTAGTACACAACAAACATGGCTGACATGTTATGTACTTTTCTATCATATTAATATATCTACACTCATATTCATGTAGGGATAATTAATCCCTTTTTTCTCATTTTATCTTTTGTATTATCCTTCCTTTTTCATCTATATTCATTAGAAACCCATTTTAATTCGTTATATGTTTTGTTTTATTTAATACTTTTTATTTTTATGTTATTATATGTTAGTACTTCTTTTATTAGACATACTTTTTGAGTCCTATTCCATTTTGAACATGAATTTCATCACCAATTAACATACATCATCAATGACAATATTGATCTTAATTTTCTATTCATGGATATTGAGTATCTCATTGTATTATTATTTATTTGTTTCATTTTATTTTGATTATTATTTATTTTGGTCATGGATTTATTCATTCTCAACTATTTCATGATTATCCATTGTAGGTTTTTTATTTTATTACATTTTCTCATTGTTACCATGTTGATCTAATACACCAAGTATCGGGGGTCGATATTAGGGTTGTTTTTGTTCATAATGAATCTATAGATTAAACCCTATTAAACTTATGCCTAGTAATTTGGTTAGTAATAAATTTTCATCACAGTATTTTGAACAACATTGACCATGTGAGATGAATTTGAATGAACCTTATGTAATTGGAGTGGAGCAGTGATATGAACAATAGCCTTTGAATCATTATATATTGATGAAAAGTGTAATGCACCTTGGTTATCATCTATTCCATCACCATGGTAGAGTTTCTGCAATGGTAGACCAAATTTGTTTTACCAATACCAATTAGAGAATCATACAACACTTCAAATAGAAAGATATAGATATAACCAAATCTAAAGCATGGAATACCTTCTGTCCTATGCCCCAAAATTTCATAAAATCCCTTATTTTACTATATTAATTTTATCCAAACATTATATATTTAGTAAAATCCAATCCCAAATAGTTAACAGGATGAATCCTTTCAAAGGGTTTAGTCTGATTTATTTCTGACCATCCAGTGATACTCATGGGTTCGACCCCACATTCCTACATTACTGCTCCCCACTAGTAAATATTGTTTGGTCCTATAATCTGGAATCCTACCTCCACCCATGAAAATTAAATATTGTGTGTGTTAACATCAAATTTCTAAAGAAATTTTGGAGATTACTACTGAATAAGAATAGTGACTTTTGAGAAATCCCAAAATTTCCTCGCTCACCAATTAATTCATTTATTTTCCTTCCATAGATAATTTATAAATTTTCTCCTTTTAGTTCACTCATGTACCCTATCCCTCTCTCAATCATGATATATATCATTCATTATCATGGATAGTGCATGTGGTAGGAACCATTGACTGAATAAAAAAGGTGGTAATTAGAAGTACTGACTATTTGTTTCCCGGATAATGATTGAAAATTTTCAAAATGTTGGCATTCTAAAAAACCTAATTATATTGATATGATGCTCCAACACCCTCAAAACATGAAATATGTTCCAACTACGAATCAATATTAGAAGAATGCACAACATGAGTTCCCCCTAATGGATTAAAAAATCATGTCTATTAGTGGTTCTTTCCGTAAGATTGTGCATCATTATATTAAATATGACACTTTTTAAATTATACATGGACAGAATCATTTGATTTCAAACATGGTACCGTACATATGAATACATAGGTATAACCTTCATGATCATAATTCATTTTTTTCATGACGTTAGTGAAACCATTCACAACTATGGTGTACCATCATATGCCATTTTGTTGTTATTCATCTAATTCTTCATACATGATAATGAAAATAATTGGATAAAATATCATGTTCCTATGTCAATCATGAGTTTTGATGAATATTAAAATTACTCTTAGGCAAATATTTCCCATCTATATGAGCCTAAAATCTATGAACTGAAATTCTATATTTTGATCAGCAGGAATTAGAATCATGGAATGAATCATGTGAATGATTCAATGAGATGACCTAAAAATTCCCACATTATTGAAAAATCTGTGGCCTCAATTTAATACATTTTACCAAGGACTCAACATGCGGCCCGTAATGTGTTATATTCCACTATTTCTAGTATGATACTGCTAAGGATTCCTGATGTGGGACTATCCATTCATGACGATGTCTCCCACAATTGTTTTGTTTTGAAAAGTTAGAAATCACTTCCTTAACAAGGAATGTACTATCTGGATGTGACTACCCACTTGGTCATTCAACTATAGGCTTTAACTAGAAATCATGATACTTTTTAACTACATACAGCACCACCAACCCCTAATACTCCTTTCATGAAAATCCAATCATCTGATATGTGTGGAGGTCTAAACTAGTTTTATGAAATAAGGGTTATAATAACGAAAAATAAAATTATATGTTTACATGTTTATAAATTATAATCAATGAATTTAGAAGTATAATTAGTCGAAACAATTTCAATAGTATAAAAACAATCAGCAAATGTCATCCTGTTAGACGCTACCAGTAAACAGAAGTCATTTTTGTTAGGGGGCTGGATAGATAACTCTATGGAATTAGGGACCACCTCTGTATTCACCACTATGTTTAGCTCCTCGAAATTAGTAGAAATGCGTAAAAATATTTCCTAATTAGCTATAGTATCCACCAACCCATTATAGAAAAACGAAAAATTACAGAATATCCTATAAGACAACTAAAATAAGAACAAACATTCATGAAACATATTGAAAACTATTTTATTGCATTTTTTTAGAATGATGATCAATTGATGAAGAACCTATAAATGGAATGTGAAACAACACCAATACACTTCACTAATTGGATTTACAAATGATATATATCATTAAGGCCTTATCAAGTCTATTACCACATTATTTAAGCAATAATAAAAAATATCATTCGTTGGAAGAGTATAGTTCTATAGTTTTTAGAATTGAAAATATGTTTCATTTTCATCATAAATGTACAGTTGATAATAACTATTTAAAGTAATATAATTATTTTTTCAGGGGAATAGAAATGTGATGAAACTATATAAGAAACCTCTAGTCATGTAGAACCCTAAAAAGGGTTATGGTGGAATGGCACCACCACCATATAAGCACCAAGTCACCTTTCTAGATATGGTAAAACACGATATGGAATAGTGAAAATATAAATTTTTTTGTGAGGTTAATGAAATTAAAAAATAAATATTTCCTCTGTATAGAGAATTTTTCCAATTCCCAATTATGATAGATATACTAGAGATTTATTGATTAGAAAAATTAAAATGGAGGACATAGAATTGATCAAGCTAAATGAATAATTACCTATAGTATCTAATTGAATCACATTTGAAAATGCCAGAACCTTAGAATTTCACAATTACAAAAAATATTGGGACATAAAATTTTTAAAAATTCATGTCTATTATCTAATTAGGTTTCAATGTAAATCCCTTGACTATTTGAAAGAAGTAGGGATATAGTGCACTAAAACCAATTAGGGAGGCACTCCAACTTGATGACTTATCCTTTAAGCGACCTCAAGGAATGATAAATGAAATATAAATAAAATTTGGAAAATTAATACTCCAAACTCATTTACATGTCCAAGATATAGATGAAAATGTTGATATTGAGCTCATTTGGGAAGTCCATTTCTACCGACCAGAATGATATTTATTGATGATAACCTGGGTATATTAAAATATAGAGTAACAAAAGGACATGTTTTGTTTGATATAGATATGGATAGTAATTAATGAAATGATTTTTCGTAGTGATGAACCATAAATCGTTCTAATAAGGAAGAGGAACATGTGAAAAGTGAAGATGACAATAAGAAATTACAACCTATGGAAAAGGGATTCAGTTCTCACAATGGTTCTAATTGAACTACACTTATATAAGGGGTGACTATCCCAACTTCTATTCTATCTCTTTTCATGAATCATTCTATAAGGGTTATCAATTCTAAGATGAATTAATTTTGTACAAAAAATGTTTATCTATATAAACAAAATAATGTGTTGAATATGAGGAAACTGTTGATAGGATGACTAGTCTAGGATTGGTTAAAATTGAATTTTTGTATAATAGTTGTGATGTTTTAATTTTCAATACAACCTATTTCAAAATATTAACAAGGTTAAAAATAATCGTTGTGTTAAAATTTCACAGTCTTTAAATTTTAAGGAACTAACAAACCAAAAAATTATGGTTTTTATATAATGTATTATGTATAGGATTTTTAATTTTGGGGTTGGTTTCAATAAAATATAAACTTATGGTTCATGCCAAACCCCCACCCCCTGACTCTCTCCCTTCCATCCACTCCTGTCACAATTCCTCATCTCTTTCCAACATCGACAAATGTAGTTCCTTCCCAGTTCCTTGCCTTTTTCAGCCATCCCTCCTCCCCCAACGTCATCATAATCCCATCCTCCATCATCCTCACCCATTTTCCTATAATATAGATAGATCCAAAACTACATTATCTCGTACATACAAACACATTCCTATCTAGGATAACACTTCTCTTCCACCCCAAAAAGGAAGGATACTTCTATTCCACTAATTTTAAAGCCCACCAACACATCATCTACATCCAAAAAATCAAACTCTTCCACATCAGTGTTCTTGCAATCATAGTCCAATGTATTATTGTTCCCTGTATATCCCCACAATCATCCTTACCTCTACATTTTCAACCATGCATATCTGAGTTTCTTATTCCATCTCTTGTACAAGATGATGTGGACAAACAAGATGTTTGTCTTCATAGTACTTGAGCACATCCAGATCCATTAGGAGTTCATTCACCTCCTAGTCCAGCTTCACATGACCCTGATAACATTGGTGTTACTTTAGGAATTTTTTGATATCTTCGTTCAGTTCCAGGCCACCTTAGAGTTTTCCATCAATTATTCCAACATCAAACGTAGAGGTAGGACATGGGAGAAAAACCACATTGATTTTGCAATCTACATCAGCATATATTATTCAATATTTGTCACTTCAGTAGTATTCCTAAAATTGTAGCTTGATCCAAACAAAAAATTGATATCCCAAATTTGGATAGGATCACCAAAGGTTATTTGAGTGTACATGATCCTATAATCACATAGAGAAACATTACCCAAGTTTCATCCATTTGGAAACTACACATGTCCCTTTTACCAGAAATGGATTGATCATTGTGATGATCATTTGGGGTGATCTACATCAAGTAATCAATCTTATGTTAGCCAAGGGAAGCCTATATATCAACATGGCCAGGTAGTTCTGTTTGTTCTATTGGATCCTCGAGAAGAGTATTCATAGTACATTAATGGGAGGCTCTTTGGTCACCGATATTCCCAGTAATATCAGTTCTATCGAGTCATCCACTCCAAACCCCTCCCACAATTATATAGAGAGAGTCAACCTATTATTACTTCAAAAAATTAGGATAATCATATATTATAAAATGTTTCTGCCGATGGGAACCAACATATGTGGAGGGTGTGGATGAAGCCCCATCTAATTATACTATTGACCCAAATACACCATCCACCCCTTCTCATTCTCTTATAGTCACCACAATAACCACAATCACCTCATCCTTTTCCCACGTCACATAAATTTCATCCCATTACAATATTACAACACATCCATTACCCAATACTACACCCATAACACCTCGTGACACTACCCATATCACATCTGAATTGTCCATGACCATACCCAAACAATCACTCACCCTATAATCCCCTGTATATCACTAGAACATGCACTGGTATATATAGGAGAACCATTATTAAATTGTTTTCCTCTTAGAAATACCATTCATATCACCACTATGATTTTCTAACCTCTCTAAGGATCCATCGCCGTGTTCCATCCATCCACCAACCACTAGAGGACCTCCCTTTACCTTCATGCAACACATATCTAAGACCCCATCCACCAAACCCTCCGAGATACCAGTACTTCTAGACCACCGGGATTTTTTAATGGATTGGGATTGGTAGGGAAATGGCCAATCCATCCCACCATCTAACAATGTGATATTCATCAACCCTTAATCAAACCACAAGACCAACATCTTTATTGGAACCTCTCCTATAGCATCTACTGACTTTTCTTATAGTAGTGGGAATCCTCTAGAGACCATCGATGATAAAATTTTAATGTCAATAGTGGGAATCAATTTGTCATTTCACTACACTTTTTCCACTGTTTGGGAGAGGAAATCATCTGTGGTAGTCATCGATTTTCCATTTATTCTTAGTTTTACCATTTACCCCACCCCTGTAGTATATTGCCTTATTTGTTTCTTTCTATCTATGATTTCTCATTTCACACAGGTTTACACATTTATAGATGAGATATTCTATTTAGAATAACATGTAATATTTTATTATATCATATATATTTATCAATTTTTATATCCATAGATTGATCTTAATCCATCTCAATGGTCATTGATGAATATCTATGATAACCATCTATACAACTTCCCATGATAACACAACATGTAGATGACGTTGAGGACCTTCTTGGGGTTATTTCACTAGATTTCATTTCTCAATATGGATACCCATGGAGATGGATATATGTGATATTTTTTCTCATAATATTCAAATATGGTATGTTAAAAATGTTTTTAATCCTTCTATGAATCCCCTAATGCCTGTTGACTCGACAACCAGTTCCTATGAAATGAAAAATACATCTATGATAATGGAATACACTACCTAATAAATTTTTTCCATCTGATAGAATAATGATGTTATTTATTCTCTTTTGGGGATAGAACAAATATTTATGTTTTCATTATGTTAAATCACCTAATTAGGACATTTTCTAATTATTTTAGCTTCACTATTGTTCATAATTTATTCACAATATCCACCTTAGTCAGATTATAATATTTATCTGTGTTTATTTTTCTGAGACATGACTACATGACACTACCCATTTAACCTTATATAAAATTGTTTTAAAAATATAACATAGTTTATTCTTAATAAATTTTCTTAGTAATAAAAACACCACCCATAATTCATCAAGTTTACCCATGTATTAACATTTAGTAATTGGAGCTCCACTTCCCAAAAATATAGTTGAATTTTCCAATTAAATTTTTCCCATTAATATTATTGAATTATATTCCTTGATTTATTCATGAAACGTGTGGACACTATCCCATATTATGTGTGAGGTTTATTTCTTGATATTAAATATTAATACACTAAAATTATTTCATATTTTCACTATTTTAGAATACCTTTTAAATAAAATAATAGATGCAACATGAGTAATCATAAATCCAATAAAATAAATGAAAATATAAGATATATATTGTTGATATACATTTTTTCCTGTTTAGATCTTTTATCATGATTACATTGTTTTCTATATAATCTGAAATATTAAATTCTAGAAATTAATTTATATTGAATTATTTCTCAATAATATACCATCAGTGATTTCGATTTAAATTTTTGTACTCCCATTACCAATAGTATTTTGGACAAATGATTTCAATTTATTTAATAAGATTTTATCTTATAAGACATATGGGGAATGGAAACCTATGAAAACTAGAATTTCGATATTATTGAGTCTTTTATATAATAAAAACACTTTTAAAATGAAAGATGTAATTCTTGTGAGCGAGTTCTCTCAGAGACCCACTTATACATTATTCTTTTCTTATCCCATAGATTCCATGAATATAAATCTTAAGAAGATACATTTTCAATAAATTAAACATTCCTACTGTAACATCCCAGGTAAATAAAGAATATGACATTTCCATATTTATTAATAATTTTTAATGGAATGACATGTTCGATGGCATACCCAATATGCAACGACGAGTTTCATTGAATTCTTACATTTCAAATTAATAAATTAATATTATTATTTTAAATGGTAGATATCCCCTTGCCGTTATAATAGAAAATATGAACAAAACTAACTATAAAATGATTATAAATGTTTGTTAAATATTTTTACTTGTATCCAATAAATGATAGAGGTTTAAAATGCGAATGAATCCAATTTTTAGCATTAATATTATAATATTCTTTAAACGGTCGAATAACCACCTTTTCACGGTGAACCCTTTTTAAATACACTATTTTGACAATTATATATGTCATATATGACAAAATAAAATCTTTCGTTAGAATCGGTACGTCAAAATTTACTTTGTGTTAGTTTCTGGTATTTTTTCGATATAGTCCATTTTTTTTAATGAATAATGAAATATGGTGTATTTTAATTAAAATATTCCTTTTAATATAATTTATTTATATTGTTATATTATATATTTAATTGGTTTTAAAGTACAATTAGAATATATTTTTACAATATAATCCAATGGTGGACATAGGAATCAATTTCACTTCGAAATTGGACATAAACAAGTGTAAATGTTTTGATATATATTGTTTCTTAAAAACATGCTATTTGTTTTGACAATGAGAATTAATAATAAAAATAATTAATTCATCTTTAATTTTATGAATAGAGTGAAATATACATCATTTTTTAATTTTAAATATAAAATATATATTAGGATGAATTTTTGGTTTTTTCTGAAAAACATCAATTTTTGATGTATAGTGAAATCACTAAGTGGTAGTTAAAAAACGATTTTTTGTATAAAAGAAATTTTACTGCTTCTGTGAATTTAATATAAAAAATATGACATACATGGTTGTAATTAGTAAATAAAATGTGGTTCAATTGGATAAAAATATATTTTTGTGAATAGAAACTTTTGAGTTTTATTAATCGCGATTAGAGGTAATTACTGTCATTTAAGGTAAAAATAATGTTTTAAATTTATGAAATTATCTTGAATGTCCTACAATTATAGGATGAGTCATGGCCAAACATGAAAATCCATGGATCAACTTGGGGACCCCATGGAGCCACTAGGGTAAGAAAATGACATTAATGACTTTTAATTTAAAGTAAAAAATAAAAGTGTTAAAAACATGTACTTTTTTACTAAATTTTGTTTACATTGAGTTATATAAGTTATATTTTTTACACTAAATATTCAACAGAAATCTGATACGTTTTCTTACATCATGGAAAATTTTTTATATTTTTTATACATTAAATAAATAAATCTATTTATGACACAATGATGATGCAGCAATTACATCATTAATGAACGATTTGAATAATAAGAAAATATAATGTAAAATATAAGATGTACACTAGTCTAAATTCTATTGGATGGGTGGATTTTGAACCCTTATCACCTTATACTCGAAATTTATCTTTGTGGGACCTTTAAAACCTGAGAAACATTTCATGACATTTCAAGAGTGCCCCACCACCCTCTTATAAAAGGGCCCCATCTCTACCCCCTTACCCGCACCTCTCAAGCCCTTAGCTCATCCAAAACCTGCTCATATTATCTGTACACATCCCTTTCTTCATTCTAAAAGCATTACCTTAGGAAGAAATATCTTTATGAAACCATTTTGGTTCAAACAAAGGGGAGTTACCCGATTTAAAGGTAATGTCTTCTCTTACGTTCTTTTGTTTTATTTGGATTCTCAAAAACCCTATTAATTCTTTATTCCTTTATTTTGTAATAAAAATAGTATGTTCAATATATTATGATTTTTTTATTCGAATTATTCTAGCTACACTTACACACACCTCTGTCTATTGGTTAAATAACAAACTATTTCTGTGGATGGTGAATTACTGCTTCACGAAACAAAGATTGTTCAATCTTCTCCTACCACCTCTCATGGTGGACATTATGATGGCAATATATTTATAAATTATATATATTATATTTATGTCCTATCTATTATTATTCATTTTATATTTAATACATACCTTTATGCTTTTCATGTTGTGCAAATGCGATAATTTAATTTGAGGATGTGTGGACAACCGCCCCCTCAAGTGACGTGACTCATTCATGCAATACAAGGAATGTATAAAGAATGAAATTAAGGAAAATAGGTGAAGTATATAAAATATTTATTATAATGTAATTATAATATATATATATATATCTCTCATTTATTTTTAATTCTATTAATATGACAATGAAATGAAAGTAGCATTCATTTGTCTGTACATCCTACCATCTCCATGAATGGTGAATTTTGTTTTTTATCTCCAAATGCTATGGAATATTATAAAATGAATATATATTGTATATATATGATATTTTAATCATTAATAAAATTCTGGAGATGATGTACTTATAACTACATGGACATTTATCTTCAAACAAATTCATTTTTGACTCATATACTGAACATTGACAAAAATGTATGATATGAACTAAAATAATAATCTAATCTTTATGAAATGATTATATGTGATATTAATAGGGTAATAATCATTATATTATGGTATTAATAAATTATAAATTGACCAATGTTTATTGCTAAAGAATATAAAGATACGAACAAGACAAGTTGGACTCAAGGTAAGGGATCTGACCACTCTCTTTCTTTTTAAGTACTCTCTTTTATGTCATTTATATTATGCTCCATGTTATTATGTTGGAGGATGATATTTTAAATTAAACATACTGTAATTTTTATCTTCATATGATGAGAGAACCCATATTACTCTCATCAATTCATTTTATGAATTTTTAAGTGGTGATGTTCGGTTGTCGAATATTTTTATGGGGATTTCTTATCTCAATTTTAATTCCATGAGATTTTCATTGTTCACCACTTATTTATTGCATTTGGTGTATTATGTAATGACATAATATCATCATTATATTTATATTTCAGGTATTATCTGATTTATTTTGTGTTTATTATATTTTTTTCAAATGACTCAATTGATCACAACGAGGTAAGGGGTTTTTATCTCACTTTTTGTTCTCGTGATATTCAAGAAACATTGGCCACTATTTACCTTTGTGTGGCGTATGTACTTACCATGATTGTATTCCTTGTGTAATATAATTTAATTTATTGTAATTTATATCTTCATTGTATGACCCTTCTTTCATAGGTTTTATTTTTTTAATGTTACCCAAATCGATAAGGGAATCGTTCACCCTCCTATTTTTTACAAAAGAAGACTTCATTCTGTTATATATTTTAATTTGCATCTTATTATGTTGGGATATGTACTTCTATATCCTTTTTGATTTATATTTTCTCTCCATGTGATGAGATAACATTATTTCTATCATCAAATCATTTTATGAATTTTAATATGACGTCATTAGGGTGTCAAATTTTTTAAGGTTACTTTTTAACTAAATTTGAATTTATTGGGTGAATCTTGTACTTCTTGAATATTTCGTCCTATGAATATTTGTGAATGACTGCGGATTTTGTTTCACTTAATATCCATTTAAATTTGGTTTATTATTATTTTTCACACATAATTATGAAACTTATTTACCCTTAATCAAAGGATAACCTCTTTATATTGGATTTCGTCTCAATTTAAATTCCATTTAGACTGTATTGGTGTTATATGAAAATTCACTTTTATATGGTGTATATACTATCCTTTGGTATATTATATCATTAATACCTTTACTCTCATGATATTATAATGTTTTGATTAAATTTTATTCTTTAAAAAGATTCAAAGTGGTGTGGGACACTTTGATTCAAAAATATCTTTATTAAATGGTTTTTAAAATATTTTTATAAATCATTGATTTTGTAAATATCTTGAAATGAAATATTTTGATTTCAAATGAAATGCTAATAGTGAAATGTTTATATTTTCAATATTTTATGTGCTGTGATTTTTTAATGGTACATGGACATTTGACGGGTGGTTATGAGATTATCCAAATGATGGGTGATGCCGTGAATAACAGGATGGGTGGTTACATTATAAACTCCAATGCATTGGATATGTAAGTCGGCCATATGGCTATTCCATTTAGTGAAATTTTGTGGAAGTTGACAGTATGGTTATTTAATTTATGTATTCTTATGTACCAAGTTTTCTTTATATGTTATGTGTTATTCATATTGGATTTATAGTAATCCATTGGATATGAATGGGTATGTAATGATCTTTTATACAATGAAGATTATTTTATACTTTATAATGGGGAAATGTATTACACATGATAATGTATTCATTATTTAATTATTGTTTTGAAAAAATAACAATGTTCCTTCATTTTGTATCCTTTACTAGGATTTTTATCCTCATACCAGGTTTTTGAAATTTTTTCCACATGAAATAAAGATTAATAGGGTCATGGATGGGATCATGGAAAGGTATTCTCTCAAAAACATAGAACTATACATGTTTCTTTTTAAGAGTTTTTATTTTATGAAAAAAATGGAAACATTAGTAGAAGTGTCAACTTTGTAATATTTTTAGATGTAATAGTTATTTCCTAATTCTCTAAACACTAATCCTAAAATGATCATCTATGTGAATTATTCATTTAATTCATGATTATGTAATGTGTTATGGTCGGGTCCTTATAGTTGGTATTAGAGGGAGGTTTAGATAACATTAGAGGTTAGAGTGTTCTTTAAGCATAAGTGACAAGTTGTGTACAACCATAATGGTTATTATATTAGATGGTATCATTGTTATTTTTGAAAGGTGTAATGAGTTTGAGATAACTATGATAAGTATATCTTAGTGTTTATATTCCTCTTTAGTACATGATGATATTTTGATATACTCACACTGACATTTTAGGTTTTAGTAAATGTATGGATCTAGTAGGTACCAATGTGAAAATGGGTATGACGGAAACTAGGGTGGTACTCTGATTAAGAGACTTGATGAAATGGTGGATTCAATGAGGAATCTTGTGGTTATTCTAAACCAACTATCATGAAGTCATGAATAACCACTTGAACCATGGTGAGTTCTCTAATGCCCCATGTATGAGAGAACCAACTCGATGTGGAAGATCAGGTAATAATTATAAATGTTACCATTAGGGTTTATATAATCCTTACTTTTGAGGTAATTATGTGTTTCTATATGTTGAGGATAAAATATTTTATGGTTATTTTTGATGTATTTATCTCTTTTTAAGGATTGTTATAAAATTATGTTTTTTTTGCGAAAAGGACAACACGTAGACCGTGTGACAACCCACCGTGTCGCACGATGATGTAGGAATTGAACCCCTAACCAAAGTGCAACACGCATTTATCACCTACCACTGTACTGCGTGAAGTCCATGGTTAGTATGACTAATTCTTTTTAGTTATATTATCTTATGAATCAGGAAAATTTTGATTTTGGGTTATGTATGGAAATTATTAACCTATCATGGAGGATATGTGATTAGGTTAATAAGTTTTTAGAATAAGACTTAAAGAGTAACTGATATTATTTGGAGATAAATGTTATGATTTACCTTGGAAGACTATGTGATTAAATCCTTCAGTTATTTGGGTTTCAATAATAGATTTTTTATTTTTGGAGAATTTTAAGGGAAATTTTGTATTGTATGGTCTTTTTTGAACTTTTGGTTGTTTGAAAAATCTTGGAGATTAAGAGTAGATTATATTTTTGGAAAATATTATCTTTTTTTGGATTATCTGATCATATTATAACAATTGTGGTTTTGGTTTTGGTTAATGTCCAAATACATGGGAAATATATAGTTCTCTTTTGTGTATTAGTTGATTCTATATAAGTTTACTATGGTGCTCGTAATGTGAACAAGTCATCCTAAATAATATTGTTTTGAAAAAAATTTGAGTTTCTGTAAGAAATATATTAAGAGATGAATGTCTACATGATAGGTATGTATGATTCCTTCTACTTTATTTATGCTAATAAATAAATTCCTCAATTAAATGTAACATAAAACAAAAATTTTGTCTTTTAATGTTTCCTATTGGAGAATCAAATACATTTTAACCCATCGCGAGTTTGTGATTTTATGGCAGTTAGCTTTCTCGTAGACATATTTTCTATCACTCTCCATCAGAATATGAACCTTTGTTTTCTCTTCAATATCCATGTATTCCTACATGGAATACTAGTATTGGTTAACTCGGGTTACCATTGTACTTCTCTCTCTTTCTTTTAAAGTGATATTTTTACTGACTCTTTTTCCGATCATGGACTTTCAATGAAGTTTTAGAGCTCAATTTTAAAATTGTGAGGGCGCAAATCTCAAATGTGGGGAAGGATATAACATCCCAGTTAAATAATGAATATGAAATTTCTATATTTATTAATTTTTGTGAAGGTAATTCTATGTTCGATGGCGTACACATTATGCTACAACGAGTTTCATTGAAATGTTGTGTTGCACACTAATAATATAATAATATTATTTTAAATGGAAGATAACACTGAGCCATTATAACAAATAAAATTAACATAATTAACTACAAAATGAATATATGTGTTTGTTAAATATTTTTTCATTTATCCAATAAATGATAGAGGCTTAAAATGAGAATGAATCCAATTTTAAGTTTAAATATTATAATATTCGTTAAATGGTTGATTAATCACATTTTGATGGTGAACCCTTTTTAAATACACATTTTTACAATTTTATATATTATAAATGACAACATAAAATCCTTCTTTAGAATTGGGTCATCAAAATTTACTTTCATTACGCTTTTGGTATTTTTGGGATAAAGTTCATTTTTTAATGAATAATTAATGACATTGTATTTTATTTCAAAACCCATTTTTAATATAATTTATTTATATGGTTAGATTATCTATTTAACTTTTTAAAAGTTATATAAGATTATATTTTTACCATTTAATCCAATGGAGGACATTGGAATTAATTTAACCTTGAAATTTGACATAAACAAGTGTCAATCTTTTGATATAGATTGTTTCTTAAAAACATGCTCTTTGTTTTGACAATGGGAATTAATTAAAAAATTAATTAATGAAACTTCTATGTTATTAATTTAGTGAAATGGATATTATTTTTGAATTTGGAATATCATATATAGCTTAGAATGATGTTTTGGTATTTCTTCTGAAAAATATCAATTTTTGATGAATAGTGAAACCACTATGTGGTAGTTAAAAAACATATTTTTCGTTTAAATGAAATTTTACCGCTTTTTTTATTTGAATATCAAAAATCCAACATACAAGGATGTCATTAGTATGTGAAATGTGGTTCAATGTGATGAAAATAATTTTTGGTGAATAGTAACTTTTGAGTTTTATTAATCGCTATTAGAGGTAAATAATGTAATTTTAGGTAAAAAATGATTTATTAATATGAAATTACCTTAACACATATCCAAACCATATTGGATTATTCATGTCTGACCATGAAAATACATGGGTCAACATGGGGAACCATGGAGCCACTTGGGTATGAAAATGACATTAATAAATATTTATTTAATGTAAAAATAACTGTCACAAACAGGTATTGTTTTAATAAAAAAATTCACATGGGGTTATATAAGTTATATTTTTGAGTATAAATATTCATTATAATGATAAAATATTTTCGAACATCATGGTAATTTTTTTATAATTTTTAGACATTATATAAATAAATTTATTTATGATACCATGATGATGCAACGATTATGTCATTAATGTACGATTTAAATGAAATGAAATGTTAAGGTAATATATAAGCCTTAAACATTCCTAAAACCTATTATATGGGTTTATTTCGAAAAAATATCACCTTATCCAAGAAATATTACTTTGTGGGACCTTTAAAACTCGAAAAACATTTCATAATAATGTAACATTTCATGACCTTCCAAGAGTACCCCTACTCCCTCTTATAAAAGGCCCCCACCTCTACCCCCTTTCCCACACCAATCAACAACTTTAAGCGTCCAAAACATGCTCATATTATCTCTAAAAATCCATATATCCATCCTAGAAGCCTTACAATGGGCAAAAATCGCTTCAAGAAACACTTTTGGGTCAAACCAAGGGGTGTTACCCGATTTAAAGGTAATGTCTTCTCTTATGTTATTATGTTTTATTTTTCTTCTCCAACCGACTAAAATATTTTTATTCCTTACTTTTTTAAGAAAAAAAGAATCATCAATACCCTATGATGTTTGTATGTTAATTATTCGAGCTACACCTACACACACCTCCGCCAAATGGTTAAAGAATATACTATTTCTATGGATGGTGAATTATTGCCTCACGAAATGATGATTGTTCAATATTCTCCTACCACCTCTCATGGTGGAAACAATGATGGAAATATATTTATATATGATATATATTATATTTATTTCCTTAATATGGTTATTTATTTTATATTTAATAAATACCTTTAAGATTTTCATGTTGTGCAAATGAGATGATTTCATTTGAGGAAGTGTGGACAACCGCCACCTCATGTGATTTTACATGTTCATGCAATACATGGAATGTATAAAGAATGAAATTAAGGAACTTATGTGACCTATATAACATATATATTATATAGGAATTATAATATATATATATATATATCATCAATTTTTAATTCCATTAATATGACAATGAAATTAAAGTAGCGTTCACGGGTACATACGGAAACCCATCTTCATGAACGGTGCATTTTATTTTTTATCTCAAAATGTTATAGAATTGTTTCCAATAATATATAATGGTTATATATGATATTTAATTAATTAATACTATTCTGGAGATGGTGTACTTATATATACTTGGACATTTCTTTTCAAACTAGTTCATTTTTGACTCATGTACCGAACATCGACAAACACGTCTGATATAAACTAACATAATAATTTAATTATTATAACATGATAATATGTGATATTAATTGAGTAATAATCTATAAATTAATTTATTAAGAAATTATAAATTGATAAAAGTTTATTATTCAGGAATATAATGAAAAGAACAAGACAAGTTGGACTCGAGGTAAGGGATCTGACCTCTCTCTTTCTTTTCAAGTACTCTCCTTTATGAAATATTTTAATGATCCAGGTTCTTATGTTTGAGGATGATCTTTTATATTAAAAATAATGATATTTTTATTTTCATATCATGAGAGACCCCCTTTTACTATCATCAATTAATATAGGATTTTTTTTTGTGGCGTCGTTAGGCTGCCAAATTTTTGTAAGGGGATTTCTTATCTCACTTTTAATTCTGTGAGATTTTCTTTTTTCAACTATTATTTATTTTCATGGGGTGTATTGTTTAATGCCATAATATAATGATTTTATTTATATTCCTGGTATTATGTTATTCATTTGGTGTTTATTATCATTTGGTCATACGACTTGACTGATCACAATAACTTAAGGGGTTTTTATCTCACATTTTGTTCCTGTGAGATTCATGCTACATTTCCCAATATTTCACTTTGTGTGGCATACATACATCCCATGATTGTATTAATTTTGTAATTTAATTTAATATATGGGTATTTACATCATCATTGTATGATGCTTCTTTCATGGGGTGTATGTTTTGAAAGTTACCTTAATCGATAAGGGAACCTTTCCCCCTCCTCTTTTATAAAAAAAGACTTCATTCTGTTATGTCATTAAATTTAAATTTTATTATGTTGGGATATTTTCTTATATATCATTATGGATGTATGTTTTATGTCCAAGTGATGAGATAACATTTTTTATCTCATCAACACATTTTCTGAATTTTAATGTGACACTGTTAGTCTGTATAAATTTTGTAAGGAATCTTCTTCACTCAATTTGAATTCTATGGGTTAATTTTGTACTTCTTGAATATGTCATCCTATGAAGATGTGTTAATGACCTTTGATAGTTTTTCATTTAATATCCATTTATATTGGGTGTATTCTTATTTTTCTCACTTAATTATGAAATTTCTATATCATTAATCAAAGGATACCGTCTTTATAATGGATTTCGTCTCAATTTAAATTCAATTGAGACTTCATTGTTGTTATGCACAAATTCACATTGATATGGTTTATATACTATCCTTTGGAATATTATATCATAAATACCTTTATTCTCAAGATATCATAATGTTTTGATAAAATTTTATTCCTTTGAAAGATTAAATGTTTTGTGGGACACTTTGATTAAAAAATATCATTATTAATTTGTTATTAAAATAGTTTGATAAATCATTTATTTTTTCAATATCATGAAATGATATATTGTGATTTAAAATAAAATTTTATTAGTGAAATTTTTAAATTTTCAAAATTTGATGTGCTATTATTTTTTAATGGTACATAGACAATTGATGGGTTGGTACATGATTAACCAAATGACGAGTGGTGTCGTCAATACCGGGATGGGTGGTTACATTATAACCTCCAATGCATTGGGTATGGAAGTAGGTTGTATGTCTATTCCATTTAGTGATATGTGTGTAAGTTGACCGTATGGTTATCCCTTTTATGTATGTTAATGTCCCAAGTTAGATTTAATTTTTATGTGTTCTTTATATGGGTTTTGTGGTAATATTTTGGTTATGAAATGGTAAGTAGTGATCTTTTATTCAGTGAAGAGTATTTTGTACTTCATAATGGTGAAAAGTATTACTTTTGATCATGTATTCATGCTTTACTTATTGTTTTGAAAAACTAACAGTTTTCTTCCTTTGTGTATCATTTACTAGGCTTTTTATGCTATTCGTATGATTTTGAATTGTTTTCTACTGGAATTAAAGATGAATAGGGTTAAGGATGTGATCATGTAAAGACATGAAATCTAAAACATAGAAGTAGACATGTTTCTTTTTAAGAGTTTTTATTTTATGAAAAAAATGGAATCATAGTTGAAGTGACTACATTGTAATCTTTTGAGATGTAATAATTATGTTATAATTCCCTAAAACTATAAACCTGAAAAGATCCCTTATGTGAATGATTCATTTAACTCATGATTATGTAATGTTTTAGGGATGGGTCCTTATACGTAGACTACTCTTTCTATTCTTCATGATTATAAATTGAATTTGTTTTGGAGAATTCTCACTCCTAATAAAATAGATATGTTGTAATGGAAGAGATGTTTTATGGATATTTTTCAAAACATATATGATTTTTTAAATTATATTTTTTTATTTTGTATGTATTCCCTATTCCTTTAACAAATATACAGAATGATAATGAATGTGATATAGTTTTTGGTATTGAAAATGATAAAAATAACCATTACCAGACTGATGAATCATGCAAGGGATTATATGTCGTTAAGATAAATATGGGATAACTAGCCCTGAAATAATTTTTGAGAAAATATAAACAAAAAAACGAACATGGTAAATTTGTTAATACATACTAGATATATTCTTAGACCCACAATATTATATAGATAATGGACACAATTTATTCCAAAAATACACCACATTTCAATAATAACATTTATTGATCATTTTACATATGATCGAACAATTATGTTTAGTTTTTTTATAACATTCCCATATCCCCTATCCTTATAGTGATTTGAATCATTTTTGTTGATGTCATCATGACGGATTTTCTATTTTTCATTACGAAATAGATATGTTATTTACATGTCATGATTATGATTAATAACATTTATTAAGGTTAACTGCATAAATATAGTTGAATTTTACGTGGAATGAAGGGAGGATAGTTATTGTGTGCTGAATTGAAAAATCGGTATAGCATATGAAGAAAAATTATGAAATAATATTTAAAATAATTAGAAATATAGATTGAGAATATAAACAATGGGAATGAGTGATTTTCTCTATAGGATTGATTATGTATGTATGAAATTTTTATCTCACACTTGGATGTATATTATTTGTTTAATGAATGTATTCTATTTTAAAAATTGATTCATTTGGAATTCATATGGAGATGATTAATGCAAGAGGATAATAAACTATTCATGTTTGGGTGAATTTTATAAGTTGGATTCATATACACAAATTGGAATAATTTATTAAAATATTACATATGTTTTATTCAATATTTATATTTATTTCTAATTTCATAATAATTATGAATTATGAAAAAATAGAATAAATTATATAAAATAGAAAAAATATGCATTACACAACATGTATCACATACACAATGAGTAATCCACATTCACAGTATGCTTGGAGAGCCAGAAAACAGGCCATGAATCCATTACATGATTTCAGGCCAATATACAAATTGAATAATCTTTATATAAAGATATTATGTCAAGGATTTCAATATTACTAAATGTAACTAACATACAAATCATGTAGTGATTAGATGACCTATAATGTTTGAAGGATCATCGAGAAAAATATAGAATCTTGTTCATTGGAATAAATAATTGATCTAAAATACATGATTTGAATATAACTTAATCGATGCTAATATTTTTAGTCATAAGTCACATATACAAGTACATGATGTGTATGACATATGTGTCATGTATTTTATAAAATATTAATATTTCAGTGCTCCTATGTTTATGGATAGTGCATCTAAAATTTTTTTGTATTATTCTATATTATTATATATTTATCATTAAAATTAATTTATTATCCATATTATCCATTAGTGTTTTTGTCAACTACATTAGTGATATTATTTATTTAATATACATTCTACACCCGCTCTATATTTTTTTGATAATTAGATTTTGTTTTGAATGTTCATTCCATCACCTCCTTTATTCAGCGTCAATGCCAAAAAAAGTCTCACTGTTTCTTCATGTGCTCGGTTCTTTTGATTTAAATTATGTTTCCATTGATTTTTTATCTTGATTATTATTTATTTTAATACTAGTTTTATTATTTTTCAAATATTTTATGATTATTCATATAATGTTTATTATTTATTTAGGTTTTTGGATAATTTCTAAAAAAAACTACTTCATTAGGTTAGTGGTATGACTATGATGATAAGAAATATAATCATTATCATGAATTTTATTTTATTTATAAGAAAATAAAAAAAAATCACCTTGATTTGTTTTTTGAAAATAATAAGACTAACAATCATATTCATAATGTAGGACACACAATTTATAAGATATTTAATATTAATAGGATGATGTTTTATATTTAAAATGAATCACCAGACACACCATGTTAACAGAATGGGGTTTAGATAACAATGATGATGAGAATTGAATTAAAAATGGATCTAATATGAATATGAGGATGATTTTATATTTTGTATTTACCAAAAATAAAAGGAATGTTGTTAAACTCATGATGAAATCATTAAGAAACATTATCGGATAATAGCGGATACCAATCATATCTAAGATGATAGATACCAATGGTGATGGTTTTCATTCAATCTAAAAGGAAAATTATTTAAATCATTGGATAAGGATTCCAATAAGAATCATAATACGAAAATAAGATGTATAAGAGGAGTAAGACGTTTAAAAAAATATTTTTTCATTATCATAATAATGATAAAAATGAAAATTGCATCTAAGAATTTTGGTGAGAATCCATATGTATTAATTCTAACAATTAGAACATAGAAATGTAACGAAGAGACTATTTTTGAAAAAAATCATTCATTATATTGATGATATCAGAATGGAAAGAGAGTAAGTCATGTGGTACAAAGAAATATAATTAAATATCATCAGTTTTTTTAATATTGTTCAATAAAATTGGAATGGCCAAAATGAATTTAACGCGATGAAATAAACGTGTTATTAATTTAGAATCAGGAATGAGTATCTAACTGATTTTTTATGAGGTCTTGTGTCATATATTTATAGGTGGATTAAGAAATAAAGAAAAAAATCATAATGGATAATCATATTTCAAAAACTATAATGTAGAATCATAATATGATTAAATATTTGTTATAATGGCAGAAGAGAGCATAATTTAATGGGAGATATGAAATTCAAGTATGGTTGTAGAATTCTTGGAATGATACATGATTTAAGAAGATTTTAATAATCAATAATGTGTTAAAAATTCAAAGAGAGATCCAATATTTATGTTAGTTTAAATATTCAATGATTTTGGTGGAAAAGGAAGTCCATTTCAAGATCCCACAAAATCTATTAATTCAATCCTATAAAAGAATGAGAACACATCTTGTTTTCTGGGATTTTCATGGATCGAAAAAGGAGAGACATAATAACCAATATTTATATTGGAGGATGTCTTTGGATATTGGTTGTCTAGAAAAGGTTCTATAGATAGTATAATGAATCTAGGATTGCGTAGAAAATATTAAGGGTTTCTAAACTGCACCGAGAAATAAACATGGATTTTCCAGACTAAAGATGAAATATGATAAAAAAAATTAAAAACTATTTTCAAAGATTTATATTTTTTATATTGAAAAATTATACTGAGGAATTATATTGGATGATAAAAAAATAGTATCATTGTAAAGTATAACATGTTATTACAATATTTTGGGTTCATAAGTGAAGAAAATTATTAAATGATCATATTTGTGGAAGATGGCTAGGAAGAATAGTAAAATGTTTTTTATACATGTTATATCATATCATTTAATTTTACTAGAATAAAATTACCTATTGTATTTATCATTGAGATAAATTATTTTACTGTAATATTATACTCACTGTATACAAAACAAAATAATAGTTTCCCATTGTATTATATAGTGTTGGATTATTTACATATGATACCGAAGACAAATCTTGTATTTATAAGTAGTGACCCTTTTAAATTCATATGTTAATGTAGATGTTTTTTTTATGTGGGGAATGAAATCTTCCATAATAGATGAAGGATGTTTAATAAAAAAAGGAACGATAACTGAAGATGTAGTCTCTGAATCATCTCATCCACCTCTCAATTATAAAACTATCTTTCCTGCAAAATTACAGGTGAAATTAGTTCCAAAATCCCTTCATTAATTCATTTCTAATGTTTTGAGAAGTTGATAGTGAATATTAATTTTGTCCACAATAATGTTATTATAGTTTTTTATTGTAATAATTATCATTCCTGGAATGAAAAAATATTAATGTGTCATATTTCTATTGGATATGATGTTATTGATGCTATAATAGATTGATTTTCTCAATTAATGATAAATGGCCTCTTACATCTATGTATAAAAAGAATCTTGAGAATTATGGAAGGGATAAGAATTATTTACTATCATTAATTTACGAGTTTTTATTTTTTAAGTGGGATGTGTGTTTCTATATCCAATGGTATATGAGATAATTTTATAAACATATACAATGGATGGAATGTGAAATGAAAAATTAAAAATCTGAGGTAGAAGTAAGATGATATAATGATGGGTTAATTATAATTTGTTGGTGACTTATTCACTAGGGTAAATGATATTTGCACTAATATTTGCTGTCTTAGTGAATGATTAGATGATTATTAAATTGTTGAAAATTTCATCATAATCGTTCCCGACATGTTTGAAGTAATGGTTTCATCATTGGAAAATAATGATCCTAAAACCCAATTTCTGGATGATATTTAAGGTACTGTAATTAAATATTTTATAAGATGGGATAATGTGATTATGGAAAAAACAATACCTGATTGGGAAATTTCAATCAATGTTAACAATCATAAAATGTATATGATTAATCTTGTTAAGGATAATAATCATGACTCTAACTCTCAATATGAGGGATGTAAATTTTTTGATGAAATATTATCATTTTTTTTAGAAATTTGGTAATATGTATAAGGAAATATAAAGGACAAACTCTATTCAAATAAGCTATATGTGGATCCAGTGGACGTTTTATGTATAGTTATCCTTGATTAAATAATCAATATGATTCTATTAAAGAAGAATGCAGTACAATAAGATCATTGAACAATCTTATTGACATAGATAAATCTATATAATGAGTAAAATATAATAAATATCCAAGTCTATAATTATATTTTTTATTTCTATATTTGATTAATAAGATGAAATAGAGGCTCAATATGAAATTTTAACTAATAATTTTTCTGATAATACTTTTATTAAAATCCTGAATAATTGATAATTATAAAGAATAGATTATTTTGAAGAAGGGTCGAAACATGAATATCATTTGAACAAAATGTTGAAATAATGTCTTAGAAATATTATAAGCCTTGGAAAAAAATGAAGAAGTTGGAAGATAAATTTTCCCCCACAAAAATTATAAAAATATATTATGAATAGAAGGACAACATGTTGGTGGAGATTGAAAAATTGATTAACTATATTAATATGGAAAATAATTGTAATGAGAATATAGAGATCAAGATGAAGTAAAAACTAAAAGGAGTTAGGAAACAAACCACAAAAAAATTAAAGATGAATAGAGAGATACCAGGTTCATAAAAACGATATATGATGTTGGAGAATGATATAATAATAGTGAACAGTATTAAGATCATTAATATTTACCACCAAATGTTGATGCTAAATATGGAGTTGTTACTATGTGAAATTAAGAGTCAATTGTAATGTATGAGGCCAAGATGAAAAATGATGAGAAGTCATAAATTTAGAAATAGGCAATACATGAAAATGTTATTATTAATTATATTTTTTATACGGATTAAAGAATTTGATATGAAGAATAAAGTGTAATCTGAAAATAGATATGGGGGTGATAAATACTGTTCTATTTTGGATGTTACTTAAAAATAAATTTAAAATAATGGTCAGTATGGATGTTTTAGAGTAAAATACTCTATTATATTATATTTTTGATATTTCTGGAGATTTTAACAGAAGTCTAATCATTTTTGGCTCTATAAAAAACAGTATAATTATCCAACATGTTATTGAAGGTAGGATTTTAGGGGGAGTTAGTTCCCTAAATGAAGGAAGTCTAATATGGATGTTCAGGAAAAGGTTGAGAAGGATGTACTGAATATAATTAAAAAGTAAGTGTATAAATATAAAATAGGTTCGAACTATTAGATATTATTTTTGAAATATGTGAATAACTAGTTAATCAATATAGGGTTTTTTGTGTTATAAAAATATAAAACAAAATGTATTAAAAAATCTATGAAGAAAGTCATTAAAAAGATAATGGAAAAGAAAAATATCTTGTTGTTGAAACAACCCTCAGTGATACTATTGGAGAACGAATGTGGACTATTGATAGTGGCTGTTATTAAAATATGATATGAGACATGTGATTTTTAATGAATTTAAATGATATCAGAGAACGAACATTGAATTTCAGTAATGATGGATAATAAATAATCAACGGGTGTTGGATCAATAATTATTTCGAATGAAATGTTGATATATAAGAAATATTTATATGTTGATGGGAAGAAAAATTACCTAATGAGTTTGTTTACAATTATGTGATGATGGTAACGAAGTCAATTTAAATAAAAATGGATTTTTTTTTTAAAACAACTATAAGGATGGATAAAGAGTTACATGAGTCCAATGTACAATGGAAAACATATTCCATGGTTGGGAGGTACACTAATATTTTTATGTAGACATGGTGGATGAAAATAATATAGGGTATAAAATAATGGGTCAAATGTGTCTATGAATCATGATAATGTAATCTAATGAAATGATTGTACATGGAATTCTTAATATTTCAAGAAAATGAAAATGGTGATGCATTATATTCAGAAAGGGAAGATTAATCACTCTCTGAATATGAAATTTAACATTTTTTTAAAAAACCACTTGTACCTAACCATACCTATATCTATGGGATAATGATAAAATTTTAAAAATATAAATATAGGTATTTCGTCACTTTCATTTATGAATTTTAATGTATTACTTGTGTCATGTATAGAAAGCATATGCCTAATGCTCATAAAATGTTCGAATGTTTCTGGATGAATGATTAAAAATAATATGTGTATTCTATATTATAGTTGATTACTGACAATAGAAATAAATAAAGAAATAAAGTATTTAAATGATATCATCATAATCATGTAAATAAATATTAGTATATTATATACAATCCTCCTTTATAAAATGGGGTTTTCAAAAGGTTGAATAAATGTCTTGTGGAAATGGGGAGTAATATGTTATTTGAACATGGTATTTCTGATTAGTTTTAGAGGTGAAAAATGAGAACTAATTTGTATATTAAATAAAAATGTTTTTACTGGACATTTTATAATATAACTCTATATGAATTTTTTAATGAAAAACTCATATATTCAAACACATATAATTTTTTGGGAGTCCATGCATTATAAAGAAGAAAGATGAAAACCGCAGAATGTTTGAGAAGAAATGTGATGATGGTACTTTTCTTGTATATTCTTCAGAAGGAAGAGGATATTGTTTTTTTAATTATGATTGGGTAGAATAATTGATTCCTCTGATGCAAATGCTTCAGAAAAGGATGGTGAATATAAAAGGGCTCATGAATATTAGGACATTGAATAGTTTGAATGAATTGTTGATGAAGATTTTGATATGGATATTAAGAATTTTAATCCAAATCATGAATTAGACTCATTTATTTCCAATTTAGAGGATGATGTTATGAAATATCATCCCAAGATTCAAAATAATGTGGATGCTCAAAACAATATTATTGATTTATTTGATAAGGTTAAAAAAATAAGGACATAAACTACTATTACACTAACATGTTAGCATTCAATATAGGAACTGATGAAGTTTGTAATACATTTCTGTATCCATATTGGGTTCAATCCATGAATGAGGAGTTGGATCCAATTTAGAAAAATGATACATTAACATTCATACAAGGGCCTGATAAAAAAATTATTATTTTTAAAATGTTGGTTTTCTAGTACAACTTGAATAAAGACAGTGAAGTTATCTGGAACTATAAAAATACATGTTTTCAAAGGTAATTCAAAAATACATGTTATTTAAAATGATGAAACAATTGTTTTTATAGTAATATTATAAAAATTATGAATATTTATTTCTATTGATGAATAATAATGTTAAAATAAATATTAATTGAATTTTATGTCTGAATTTTGAATAGGGAACTTGATGAGGACGTTTACATCAAAATATCTTGTTAAATTGTTGTTAGGAAAGATAACATTTATGTTTAATTGATGAAGAAAGCCTTGAATGGGATAATATATATCAACAAGCATGGTATTTCAAAATTGGACACATTCTTAAGGAACATGAGTGTTAAAAATGATTATTTTATATAAATCATCACTTAAATTATTGTTAGGAGTTTTCTATAAATATAATTGATTATATTGATTATATTATCATAATTATAAATTATGAATGAATAGGTGGATGATTTTCAAAATAGATGAAAAAATTATTTGAAATTTCAATGGTTGGTTAAATGAAATACATTACTTGGTTATAAATCTCACAACAAAATAAACACATACTTATTTTATAAGAATTGTATTATAAGGAAATTTGTAAGATTTTTGTAATAGAGAATGAAAAATATTTTATTACACATATGTTAGTGTAGAAGAATTTGTGTAAATATGATGAAACCATTTAAGTTGATCATAAAGAGTATCAAAAGCCTATTATATGTCTGTTATATTTGACAACCTCAAGACAAAATCTTGATTATGATGTTAACATATGTGCAAGATTTCAATGTTATCCAAAATAATCACAACAGATTGGTAGAAAAATAATTTTGAGATATATCGATGAATATCCAAATTTTTAATCATGTTTGACATCTCAATAATTATTTATTTGTTTGGGTGTGTAAATATACATTCTATTGTGAATGATTATGACATAAGATCGACATTAGACATAGTTTTTTTAGGGAAGAGTTGTATAATTTAAAATTAAATTAAATAAAATTTAGTAACTCATAATATGAATAAATATTATTAAACTACTAAAACAAAATATGTCACTCAACTTATGTTGATGAAAATATAGTTAAAATACATACTTGTTGATGTGAGGTGACCCTAACTCTTGGTATTTGACAATAAAAGTTATATCAAACTTACAAATAATATGGTACAAAAGTATCATTTAAAACATATTGGTATCATGTTCCACCTAATAAAATCACATGTGGAGAATATTTATTTGAAACTGGAGTATATTTCTGCCACATCCCGACCCTTTTTTATTATTTTATTTTATAATTTATTGACCTCAGTTAGCTTCTTCAAGGAACAAGATGAGCACCAGTCTAAAATTTTTATTGTTTAATATTTTTTGTGGGTGTCAAACTGGTGCATGGACAACGCATGGTTGACGGTGACCGCACAATCAGCCTAGGTTCCCAAGAAATTTTTTAATGTTTAAAATAAACAGAGATTAATATAAATAAAATAATCTAAAGGTTTAAAACGTAATAATCATCATATTTTTTCATAGATAAAAATATTTTTTTAAAACATTAATAAAATTATTTTCATTGAAATTATTATAGATAGAATTATTATTTTGTTGTTATTAGTATGGTTATTATAAAAAAGATGTTCAATAAAATTTATGATTATAATTATTATTACTTTTATTATTCTTATTATCATTATGAATGTTTATAAAGATATTATAAATATATAAGTATTAATTTTAATACAAATCTTCTCATTAAATGTTTTGTTGTTATTATTATTATTGTTATTGTTATTATTAAGATAAGAAAAAAAATTAAAAAAAACTAACTGAAACCTATTCTTCCGAGGTGCCATGCACAGCCCTCCCCATCCCTTTGATTTTTTTATGTATTTTTTTCTCTTTCACAAATACTCTCACGCCCTTCTCTTATTATTTTGTTTTTTAATTCCCTCACCATCTATCCACTCTTCCCCCAGTATAGGACACGCCCCCCCTATAAACACCCTCCTTGCTGCGACGACTCTCTACAACCATCCTCCTCCTTGTGCCATGTTTTGGCTGCCGCACCCCCCTTCCATCAGCAGTGCACAACACTGCATACCCCCTTTTTTAGGCATGTATGATCCCTCAGTCGATCCTCAGTGTTTCGTGACCCCCTTTCCCCGGATCTCCTACAACCTTCGAGATTTATTTAGATTTCTTTATTTTCATTCAATGATTCATCAAGGTATGGTACTTGGACCACTTTTCCTTAATTGATTTTGGGATGTCATTCAATTTTAGTACCCAGTTAGGATTTAGACAAAACCCTAAGGTTTGGCTAATATTTGATTGTTGTGTTCGTCCTTCAATAGGGTATGTGATTGACGTATTGAGACCCATTGGTCCATATTTTGGCATCCTCCGCCTTGGATGAGGTGGATGAACTCAATTTGTATTTCTGTCAATATTTATGGTTAGGTTAATGCACCCGCTGTTTTGTTTTGCATCATCTAATTTAGTGTTTTAGGATTTTATTGAGTCCCTGGAATTTAATTGTTTGGGATTTGGTCTTTTCCACATTAACTTTTGGTTTCTAATGCATTGTTTTGGTGTGGAGATGTTTTTTTTCTAGTTTGTGCGCCTTTGTGGGAGCGTGTGTACATGAACAGGTGGCCGCGTGAGATTGAATGAATTGGCTCAGCCAACTCATTGAGGTATGTGATTCTATCCCTTTGCGTCATTTGATTAATTTAATATTTTTATTTTATTTTATAAATATGTTTTGTGATTTATATTGGTGTCGCAAAAATATATTTTTTATGTGTTTGGTATGCGTTCAATTGGATAATGATTTGTTTTGATGTTTTCGATTTATTGCACATCTTTGAAATTAAATTGCTATCTGATTGAGTAATTGAAAACATGTCTTAATATATTTATTTTTCACAATTGGTTTTAAAGTGACGTTTTTATGTGAAATCAAGTGAATTTTTTTTGTAAAATGTCATGTGAAAATTTGGAGTTCATAATAGACGTTTGATTGGATTTACTTTTTTATATGTGATGTGTGAAACTGGTGTTTGATAGCGTTAAATATGTGTTACATATTTAAAGTGGCATTCTTATGTGAAAATAGGGCATTTTACAAGTGTAATCACAGAGTTCAAAATTTAAAATATTATGTTAATTATTAAATTAATTTGACAAGTCATGATTGTGGTGTGAATTATGATGTGAAAATGTTTTTGTGTGTGTTTGGAAAAAAGAAGTGATTTTGAGTGTGTTTGTGGTGTAATGTCATGTTGTGCTTCTTATAAATGATTCAAAAAAAATTATATGGTTTATTAAGTTTCATCAGTAATGCAAAATACATTTTTGAAGGGTTTGTCTTGTTGTATGTTTTATGTGTGGGGTATGGGTGAGTTTTTGTATGTGCGAAGTCATGTGTGACTTCTTAAAATTATATTATAATTTTTCATAGTACTTTATTTGATGGTGAAAATGGTTGATTACTTGCGCAAATGGTTTATTGAATTTTTAAGTGTTGTAAATGATGTTTGAAGATAACAATGTTGTGCGTATTATTTAAAAATAGTAATTATTAGTCAAACAGATTTTAAGTAAAATTATTATTATGTAACATATAGGACTTGTTTGAGAACAAGGGAAACCCTGGGTATCTAGGTGGGAGGATGGGAACTAGTATGCTAGTGAATGGAGGGGTTTTGACCATGGTTCACATAGCATGTTTGACATGAAAACACTAACAAAACTATTTTGGAGATGAATGGGGATTACTAGGTTATGTATATGGTACCTACTAGTGGATCATGCAAATGAAAATATATTTTTCATTGTTACTTTTCACCGAGGTATGAGGTTCTAGGGACCCAAATGAGTTAGATGACCCTTGGGGGATTTACCTATGGTGCTCTACTATTCAGTACATGGTGCCTTTCGTTGGAATACAGAGGACCACTCAGGTGTATGCCTAAGTACTCTATAAAAATTTCCCTTCCACTTTAAAAAAAAATTGGAAAAAGAAATTTTTTCTTAATTTATTCATTTTTCACTATTAGCATGTAATTGTTGTCCTTAAAAGTGTTTTTTTCAAAATGTATATTTTTGAAAAATCATGTTAAATTATCACCTCGATGTTACGACATGGAATATTTTATTCGGTGATATCCTACTTGGATCATGGCTCACAACCTACATGCGCCTTTGGGAGAATTTAGTTTCTGTATCTTGTGTATCCCAGGTCGAGGCATCATGCTTGGTGATGGTGGTTCGTGTTGTCGATGGTCTTCTTGTGCTGGTTGGTGTCGGTGGCTTGAGGATGTTGCTCCTCTTGTTGTTTGGAGGTTTTATGTGTTTTTTTTAGTTTCTCGTTGTGCCAGTGTTCTTCCTAGTTTTTGTTTAGTTGTAAAATTTATATTATTGGATTTATTATTGGTGGTTTTGATTAAAAATATCATAATTTTTTTGTTTTGTTATTTATTTTAATAAGATAAATTCGGGTAAATCATTTCCATGGAATCTCATGTGATACCTGGGCACTTGTGCCAGCATGTGGGGATCAGGAACGCCCTTCGGGCCTTACCGTTTACCAATTTGAGTGACCATTTCAGGGTCAACCTGGCTTGGTTTGTGAAAAAATGGTATCAGAAGTTTTTCTTGTTATCTGGGGTGTTTGGTAGAAGGATATTACGACTGTCGGGTCTCAGGAGGTAGTTTATGAGTCGGTGCTTGACCACCACCGCCCGCGACGAGAACTGAGTTACCAGCGGTAGTCCAGGATTTGAGTCTATTGCCTTTGGTTATTTTGGACTGAGGGAGGACAATGGGAACGAATTAGTTCACATTGCGGCCTCACATGGGGTGGTGACCCATGTAGAGTCCATGTGCCTGGTTTAAGGTCCTCTTTGTGTTATATCTTACTTAGGGCTTGGATCACCACCATGTTTCCGGGTCAGGAATAGACACTAGTCTCTCATTCTGATGGTTTATGATTGGTTGTGTTTCGTTTTGAACTCGGTTGATGAGTGTGTGTGTGTTGAAAATGATTGTTATTTAAAAAAATGGTTTCTTCCAATTTGTTCCTGAAACTAGTAAAGTGGGTTTTCAATGAGAAAGTGTATTGTTTTGGAAAAACATGGTATGTGTTTATATTTGGTAAGAAAATAGAAGTGTTTGAACCTAGAAACTCCTTATGGAGGGTAACACATGCGTGATAATATACAGAGAGTGCACGGGGGGCACTTGTTCGTAGGTGATGTGAGTGGGATTGAAGGAACGCACATGTTACGGTTCATAAGGTTCCATAGGTGAATTTTAAAATTTTAATGAAATAATGGTTTTTGAAAGGTTATTTATGCTTGTATTTCTATATGTTTGGCTTATGGGAATTTTCCCTTGTCTTGTGTTGTTTATTTGATTGAGTTTTGGAATGATGTCAGTTTCGATGGTGTTTTTAGTGTTGTGATGAGTGTTCTGCCCAGAAAGCCTCCAAAAGTTGTCAATGCGTTATGGTCTGTTCTACGTTCCTTTTGTGTGTTGCTTTCTTTTTGTGATAATTGAAGTCAGTTAGAGATATTTTTATTGTACTAAAATATTATGTGTCTTCGGGTTGTTGGGAAATCCCAGGATTGTTAAGGTTCGTACCGCGCTAGAGTTATTTGAGGGTTATGTTTTGGACTAGTAATGATGTGATGTCTCATCGTCGTTGGAGATTTGGGAGTGATTAACGATGGTTGACTTCCACGAAGATTCATCACCTGGCAAGGAGTGCGGGCCGGTGGAACCTATCTCAAAGAAACCATCCTCATCGATACCGCCTCCTAGTTCATTGGACCATTCTCTTGCATGCCACTAGTGTAGATGGTTCAAACATTCTAAGCCGATTTGTCACAATAATTCGAAGTCTTACTACCATGCGACTATTCAAGGAACTCAGGAGAGTTCAAAATGGTGCGATGCTCGGGAGGGAGTTGGAGACTGGAGGATGCAAATGACTGACTGTGAGGCAAGATATGCTTCAGCCATCAGGGGCCCCACCACAGGTCTCGGGGTGAAGCTCTGGCACAATCAGGAGTTGCTGAGTGTTTGTGGAACGTCGGTCCGAGTAATGGATTCATCTTTGGGAGGGATATATCCAAATATCCCTTATTCTGTTCATATCTCTATTGTAATTTCATCATAGTTCTGGTGATGTGATGAACTTGTTCTACCGCAGTCTAAGTGGTTTTATTAGTTCTCAATTTGTTTTCAAATCGTATGTATTTCCTTAAAGGGTATTTGCCCCGTGAATAAACGGGTCATTCTAATATTGAGTTGGGTCTCAATTGTGTTTGTTATGGGGGATGTTGGGTTTCTTAAAATTAACGGGTTGTGTTACGGGGTCCTTTCGGAGATCGGGGTAGGAATTCTATAGTCTCTAATTACAGTGAGGTTTTTATTCGGTCGGTGTGTGACGGGTTGAGTTAATTCCTTATTCTCGGTGTGTTGGTTCATTTTGTAACAAGCTTTCTATTTAAGACTCTGAGTGTTGTTTGGCCAATGTGGAAATATTAAATGGGTTTAGTTTGTGTGTTCCTGTGTTGGCCCCCCTCACAGGTGGTTTGATCAGGTTTCAAGGTTTCCATATTAGTAAATTCTTGTGGTGGGGGGAACCCTCCCATGTTCTCCCCTCAACATCGATATCCGAGATTCTCTTGAATTGGTCGGGTGTGACTTGTGGAGAGTAATGTCATCCCAGGATTCACGGTTTTTCCTCCGTTTTGTCTGGGCATAGACTCGAGTTATGTTAACTATTGGCTTGGTGAATTTTTTAGGGCATAATGTATTGTTGTGGGGAGAATTGTCACACCCCGACCCTTTTTTATTATTTTTTTATAATTTCATGACATCGGTTTGCTTCGTCAATATGCAATTTGAGTGACGGTCTAAATTTTTTATAATTTAATAGTTTTGGTGGGTGTCAAACTGGTGCACGGACAACCCATGGTTGATGGTGATCGCGCGATTGGCCCAGCTACCGGCTCAAATATGTAATGTTTAAAATAATTAATGATTAATGTGAATAAAATAAGTTAATGTTTTAAATCGTTATAATCATGGTATTTTTTCATAGACAAATTTTTTATTATTTTTAAAAAAATTAATAACATTATTTTCATTGAAATAATTATAGATAGAATTATTATTTAGTTGTTATTAATATGGTTATTATTTAAAAGAAGTTGAATAAAATTTATGATTATAATTATTATTACTATTACTATTGTTATTATCATTAATAAAGTTAATAATGTTATTATGAATATATAAGAATTAATTTTAATACAAATCTTTTCATTAAAATTTTTGTTATTATTATTATTATTATTAAGATAAGGAATAAATAAAAAAGGTAAGTGAATCCTATTCTACTCAGGATCCATGTGCTCCCCTCCCATTCCATTTGATTTTTATTTCTACTTTTCTCTTTCCATTAGCGAATCACGCCCCCTCTCTTATTATTTTGTTTTTTTAATTCCCTCACCATCTATCCCTTATCCCCCTATATAATACGAACCCCCTTGTAAACACCCTCCTTGGTGCAATGACCCTCCACAACCAGCCTTCTCCTTGCGCCATGTTCCGGATTCCAGACCCCCCTTCCATCAACAGAACACAACCTGGCAGACCCCCTTGTTTAGGCACGTATGAACCCTCAACCAGACTTCGGTGGTGAGCGACCCCATTTCCCCAGATCTCACGTGCCCTTTGAGATTTCTTTTGATTTCTTTGTGTTGCTTAAACGGTTCATCAAGGAATAGTCTTTGGACCTCTATTCTTTAATTGATTTGGGTATTTGTTTCAATTTCGGTACCCAGTTAGGATTAAGTTGAAACCCTAAGGTTTGGCTAATATTCTATTATTGTTTTTCCTTCAATAGGGTATGTGATTTATGTGTTGTGACCCATTGGTCCATATTCCAGCATCTTCCGCCACGGGCGAGGTGGTTGAACTCGATTGGTCTTTCCGCCAATGTTTATGGTATGGTTAATAGACCTGTTTTTGTGTTTTGCGACATCTAATTTTGTGTTCTAGGTTGTTTTTGAGTCCCTAGTATTTAATTGTTTGTGATTTGGTCTTAACCACTCTAACACTGGGTGTCGAATGCATTGTTATGGTGTGGCGATGTTTTTTTTCTAGTGCATGCACCTTTGTGGGAGTGCGTGTACATGAAAAGGTGGTCGTGTGAGTTTGAAATCATTGGCTCGGCCAATTATTTGAGGTAAGTGGTTCCATGCCTATGCATCAATTGATTAATTTAATATGTTTAATTTATTATATATATGTTTTATGATCTATTTTGGTGTTGCAAAAATATATATTTTGGAAGTGTTTGGTATGCGTTCAGTTGGATAATTTATTATTTGGTTGTGTTAGATTAATTGCACACCTTTGAAATTAAATTTCGAATTTCTTGAGTAATTGAAAACATGTCTTAATATGGTTATTTTGGGCATTTGGTTTTAAAGTGACATTTTTATGTGAAATCAAGTGCATTTTTTGTAAACTCTCATGTGAAAATATGGATTGTCTGATGGACGTTTGATTGGATTTAATTTTTTTATATGTTATGTGTGAAACTATTGTTTCATAGCATTAAATATGTGTTACATTTTTAAAGTGGCATTCTTTTGTGAGAATTGGGTGTTTTACATGTTAAATCCCATAGTGCACTATTTATTAATATTCTATTAATTGTTTAATTAATTTAACAATCATGATTGTGGTTTGAATTATGATGTGAAATTTTTTTTTGTGTGCTTGGTCGAAAGAGAATATTTTGAGTGTGGTTTTTGTGTAAAGTCACGTTGCACTTATTATAAATGTTTCAAAAATTGTGTATATGGATTATTAAGTTGTGTGAGTAATGAAAAATACAATTTTAAGTGTTTAGCACGTTGTATGTTTTATGTGCGGGGTGTGGGTGAGTTTTTGTGTATGGAAAGTCATGTGTGACTTCTTAATATTATTTTATAATTTTTCTTAGTACTTTATTTGAAGGTGAAAATTGTTTTTTAATTGAGAAAATGGTTTATTGAATTTTTAAGTTCTGCAAATGATGTTTGTAGAAAACTTTCTTTTGCGTATTATTTAAAAATGGGATTTATTAGAGCAAATTGAATTTTTATGTAAAATTAATATTTTTTAACATATGGGACTTGTATGAGCACGTGGAAAACCATGGGTATCTAGGTGGGAGGACCAGAACTAGTACACTACTGAATGAAGGGGTGTATACCATGGTTCACTTAACATGTTTGACGTGACAGAACTAAGAAACTACATTGGAGATGATTGGGGACCACTAGGATATGGGTATACTCCCTGCTAGTGGGTCGTGCACGAGAACAGATATTGTGATGGTTACCTTTCACTGAGGTACAAGGTTATAGGGACCCACAAAATTTAGATGACCCTTAGGGGATTTACCCATGGTGCTCTACTATTCATGACATGGTTCCTTCTGTCAGCACAAGGAGGATCACTCGAGTGTGTGTGCGAGTTCTCTTTATAAATTTTCCATTCTACTTTAAACAAATATAGAAAAAAATGGTTTTTCATAAATTTTTCATTTTTCACTACTAGCTTGTAAATGTTTTCCTTAACAATGTTTTTTTAATGAATATTTTTTAATAAGAATGTTAAATTATCCCTTTGATGTTGCGGTATGGAATCATTTATTCAGTGATATCCAACTGGGGTCATGGATCACACCCTACATGTACTTTTGGGTGAATGTAGTTTCTGTATCTTGTGTATCCCAGGTTGAGGCATCGTGCATGGTGATTGTGGTTCGAGTTGTCGATGGTGTTCTTGTGCTGATTGATTTCAGTGGCTTGAGGAGGTTTCTCCTCTTGTTGTATGAAGGATTGAGGTGTTGTTTTATTTTCACATTGTGTCAGCGTTCTTTTTAGTATTTGTTTAGTTGTAAAATTTATATTTTTGGATTTATTATTTGTGGTTTTGAAAAAACATTTGAGATGTCTTTTTTTGGTTTTATTAGTTATTTTCAAAAGATAAATTTTGGTAAATCGTTCCCAAGGTATCTCATGTGATACCGGGGCACTTGTGCCAGCCTGTGGGGATCGGGAACGCCTTTCGGGCCTTGCCGCAGACCAATTCGGGTGACCATTTCAGGGTCGACCCGGCTTGGTTCATGAAAATTTCTATATCGAAATATTTTTTGGATAATTTAATAAAACCATTATGAAATTAACCTTTTATATAAATTGATGTTGTATATGGTAATCCAACCTCTTTATCATAATGGTTGATATAGGATATTTTTACCCTATCATACATTATCATTGTGATGTTTTTTAAAAGGGGATAATTTTTTCATATATTTATCCATATAAATGATTGTAAAAATTAGGAGGTTTGGGAAAGCAGTGAATACAGTATGTGTGTGAGTGAACTACGATAAATTTTTTTGATGGTGTTATATGAAATAAAAATATTATATTCCATTGAATTTGAATATGTTGAGATATTATAAAAACTAAATATGAGGATGAAATTCTAAGGAAGAATACTATGGAATAAATATGAAGAAGAAATTTTGAGGAAGGAAGATGAGGAATAAAAGAAGAGGATGTTTTTCATGAGTTGGTACTTAGGGTAAATATGTTATTCCTATAAATTAATCATGTTTATTATTTTGAGTTTTCTCATGTATGCTTATAAATATTGATAACAAAAACATTCCATGAGGTTACATATTTTATTGATTTTTGAATCCATGGTGGAAATAAAATTCCAATGGTATATTGTTATAAAATATATGAAAAGGAATATTATCATATTTAGTTTTTTTTGTCAAGGAAATAAAAAAGAAGGAGAAATCACCTCTCTTTTTTGTATAAAACAAACTGAGAATTATATTATGAAATTTGGACTCTCAATGATTCTGAAAGTCTATCTTAATTAGATGGTTCTTTCTTTAATTAAAGGACTATCAAACTCACCTTGGGTGTGGAAGGATGTTTGATCATAATGAGAACAATAATCGGATTTGTCATGTATCTGATATGAATAAGATGATTATTTTCAATTTTTTATTTCCCAAAAATTGTATTTCTATAGTAAAACTTTTGATACAATCTCAATGTAACAATGAGGGACACATTGTGTTTCCAATCGTTTTTAGTCCAATAGTATTAATGTGGTTTGAATGGAATATATTACTGAATGTATGTGAAGTTATATTATGTTTCAGTATAATTGTGATAATTCTAAATTTTTTCTTCAATATAATCTATTACATGATGTATTTCAAGATTACAAGAATATGATTGTGGAAGAGGGAAGATGATGAAGGCTAATATTTTCGATCTCATAACCTAGGTTTCTTATTTATTTGAAGGTTTTGAAGGATTAATTGAATATTATTGAAGAAACCAATGTTTTTTCTTTTCAATAAAACCAAAATTTAATTGATTTAAATATTTAGGGAATTAATTTGAAAAAACTATTAATAAAAAAATATGAATTATAAATAGTTGAAGAATTTTTAAATAATATGTTGTCATCATGATAATGATGAAATCAGAATGAGATTTGATACTGATAATTTCAATGAGAAGACATATTATTTTATTTTTTTCATTTGGTGCATATAATAATAATGACTAAACTATTGTTGAATATAAGGCTCTATCATAATGGGGAAATCATGATGGGCATATAGTATATTACGTTTTGGAGATAAATCTAATCATATAAATTTTGTTCTAATTTGTTTCTATATGGAAAATGATTCGCAGAGTGACCAAAATGAGACTGAATGGTAAATTTTTATTTTGATGAGAATATTCAACAATTAAATGCAATTTGGGATACTCACCCATTATATTTTCTGAATGGTTAATAACAATTCTTCAATTAAATTATGATTCATATTGGGTATTAGGATGAATTTTTGTTGAAAAATTGGGCAGCTATTAGTACCTCAATGTTTGTCTATTTAGTCATTTTAGTATCCTATTTGGGCTGAAGTGTCATTAATTATTTATGTTAATAATTTATCTCATTCAATGCGTGGGTTAAATTGGTCGATGAATTAGATTACCTTTTAGGGGTTTTAAAACTATTTCTAAACATTTTGAAGCATAGAAACCTTATAGATGTATTCCCAATAATATCACGTCATTAAAGGATGATTCCAAATGTTGTAGTTTCTCTTTTAAAAAGAAAGGTGTAATTAATGTGGCCCACTATTTAGAATGCTTTATGAAATATTATAGTGGCCATTATTGGATTGATCATTTTCCTGATTGTCATTAAAATTATACATTGATATATTATTAATATATCTCTATCATTTTTTCATTAGAATGTTTTTATATTTTCAATATGCATCCCTCATTATTTCATAATATATAAATATTGTATTTGTTTAATAATTCTTAAAATTAATAAAATTTATATAGTTTTTAATATTTTGAAATTTTATTCATTTCATATTATTAAACAGCTATCATTTATTTCAATCAATATTTTATGATTATATATTCCTTAATGATTTTATATGTTAATATATAAAATTATATTTTCATATAAATATTTATCAATAGATATATAAAAATTTATATATAAATGTATTTATTAATGTATATTTTTAATAATTATAAAACTATATATTTATAATTATAATTGAACATATTAAATTTGTAATTATATTTATTTAATTAAAAATAAATAATTATAAAATTATAAATAAATAATTATAAAATTATAAAAAATATATTTTAATAATAAATATATATTTCATATGTATAATTATATACAAATATATAAATATATATATTTGAAAATATATTCATTTATTTTGAAAATTATAAATTTACATATATCTATATGTTTATAAATACATATTTATATTTTTAGTATTATTTTTATATTAATATAAATTATTATTTCTTTAGCGTTTAATATAATTATTAATTTATAAATATATTTATAAATACATATTTATAGTTATTAAATATATTTATAACTATGTAAATATTTTTTTACAAATAAATAAATATTTATCTAAAATTATTTATATTTAAATTCAATTCAAATTAAAAAAAATTAATATTTATTAATTATATTGATAAATATTAATTAAAAATGTTTTTATCATCACTTTATTAGAGATGATAATGATAGGTAGTTATTATACTATTAAATTATATTATAAATATATACTATTGATATCATTTTACCATAAAGGGATTATACAAGTTATCGTTATCAATGATAATGTAAAGGATCTAAAAATGAATGGACATTATATGTACATTTTCAGAACAGATATATAAGGGTTTTGTTAGTACATAAATTTTAGATACTAACAAATTCCTTATTATCAGCAATTTATTAAAAGTATTTCTAAAACCAATCACTGTTATATAAATTTATCCCTATCTAACCCATCTTCTCTTGCGTTGTTCAGTCTCTCGTGGAAGGATACATCTTTTAGAGCACCCAATCAGCCTTCTCAAAAAATCCAAGCATCTAAAAATATATGAAATGTAATTATTTGTATTACACTGTCATTTATTTGTGTTTTATTCTATCCATGACATAGGTCACCTCCCTCATGTATAAGATAAACCACCTCGCATAGCCACCACTAATATCCCATTCAAACAGGTCATTTTGTATGGATTAATCGAGGGGAAATGAGATTCTTTAGAGGGATTGATATATATTTATCTAAAAAAAATATTTTTTCATTAATATTCTGTTACATTTTTCATTCTTATTCTATTATCATTTCCTATAGAAAAGACATTATACAAACCGATCTAAATATATATACACATTTTTATAAAATAAATATAAAATAAAAAAACACAAAACATCTATACCGTGGAATAGATTTAAGAACATATCAATCCAATATGGATTCCAAATATATTGATATCATTTGGTTTCACTAAATTAGTTTCACCCATCAATGATTCATGTAATGTTAATTAAAATTGATAAATATTTTATTTTAATTTAATTTAGATAATTTTTTTTATTTTAATTTGGGTATTATTCTTTTACATTCACCTAATTTATGTATTTATGTACATATAATATTAATCTTCAATAACACTAAAAAATTATGTATGTGACTAATTGAAATATCCATCTAATATTGAGTTTATTTTTATGATTGAGTTTTTAAATGATTAATGAATCTTTTATAGTGATTGGAATCATGAAATCCCAAGAGTGAAATCATATATTGAACTAATGATGTTGTTGACATGTATCGGGGGAATGTGAACAATGATCTTTGGGGGTCAAAGAAATATTTATTGTATGCCCACAAACTCAATTAATGTGTCTAGTTTAGATTTGGTATAACTTTTTATTTTTTCATGGAATAGATCAATGATATAAATTTTGGAATAATCAAGGCGAGAAAAGAAACATACACAGTTATTGGGAAGATATAACATTTTATTTATCATTTTATATGTATAATTGTATAAATAATGATGGAGATCATATATATTAATTAATGATGAAATTCATAGATAAACATCGTTATTTTAAAATAGTGTTTGTGATATGAAATATTTATTCTATGATAACACTGTATATGGGTATTAAAAAATATAAAACATAGCCAGTTGTATAGAAGTTATAAAAAATGAAAGATTGATGTTGGTTGAGTGATAGTAGCTTCATATAAAAATTTATAACCTTGAATGATATTTTTATCCATGAAAATGTAATCATTAAGAAAAAATTATGATAAATGAATCTATAATTCTATGGGAATGATATCTAAAAAATATATTCCCAAATAAATGATGATATATTATTCCAAAAGAATGATGAATCACTCATTAAATTCCCAATGTGTGGCATGGATTGAAATAATAAAGAAGTATCAAATCCCTATAAATTAGAGTACTATATTCAAATAATTCCATGGATTAGAATACCAATTATATTACATTAATCGAAAAGATAATTGACAAGGAAATAAAATAAAATAAAAAAATATGGGTAACTATGTCATCCAAAAAACTCTCCTCATTGGTAGAAAATTCATTATTAGTATCCAAAATTTCTGTGTAATATTAGATACATCGATATTAAATTATATATATATTTAATAAATCCTTTTGGTGAATAGAGTATTACTCATATTAAGTGGATATTTATTTTAGTAAATAATATGTTTCCACCATGGTTAGGCATGAAGCGAAAAAACATAATGTTTTTACTACTTCTATCTAGAGAAAAATTACACGGTAATGATATTTATGACTTTTTAGATATATTAATATAATAACTAAAATTGGATTTGAGATAAAATTTTTATTTTTTATGATGCCCATATATATTGAAAATTTACATTGAGAGCCCTGTTCTATAGGAATATAAACTACATCCACACATATGGTATTTTTTTGGCTATAACATTGATGAAATCTTACGTTGTCTCAATTTTGAATCATTGATATGCTAAATTTGATTTATACATACCTTGACTAATATGTTATTAGGAAATCAAAAATATTTATCTTAATAACATATATATTGATCAATAAAATTAATATTAAATGGGAATTCAAAATTAGGAACAATACTATCTCAATTAATGGGTGATTAACTATTGGAAAAAGTCAATATTATTTTACCTATTTTCGGTAAACACATTTCAAGAAAACATATGAAATCATATTTATAAAATTGATCAGTAATTATTTAGTAACCAACATAAAATATTCTAGAGGTTATAAATTTACATTATGTAATTATAAAATCCTTTTACTCTTTCAGTTATTCATAATCCCTCTTGTTTTAAATTATTATGTTAAATGGGAATGAAATATATCATCATTGAAAAGACACATTTTTGTAAAACACATCCTGAAATGGTAAAATTCCAATTTAATAATTTAAAATAATAAATTAAATAAATTATGTTTCAAACACTAGGTATGTATATTTTTATGATGTGTAAAAAGCCTCATGGAGGACAAAATATAAATATTAAATATATTATTTTAAGCACATGAAAATTAAGAAAAATTATTGAATAACTACAAAAAAATTAGTCATATGAGAATTGTGAGTATACTGATATATCTGAAATGTGGTGTTTAACCTAGGTACGGTAAAACATTCGAATGTTCTGGACTTTTGGACTCCTCTCTCATGAGATAATTGTATTAAATAATATTTCATTTATTATTCATTAAGAATAATTAAAAATCATTTAAATGGTTCATCATATGGGATATCTGAGACCACTAATGGATATAGAATGATGGATTTATCCTTTACCATGTATAATATTTATTATAGTGAAGCAGTTGGTTTCCTCGCTCCAAAAAATCCTCTTATTTTAATTAATTATTTATTATGATGTTTAATTAATAAATTATTAATATCTCACAAATGGGGAGCTCTATTAGAATATCGAGACCATCATTCGGTCCAAAATGATTTGTTTACACTAGATATAGTATAAATTTAATTCTCATCAGATGTTTTATGTCATTTAAATTTTATGTTAAACAATTAGTTCTAATAAAATAATAAATTAAATGAAAAATATAATAATATTAAAATTTCATCTTCCTGAAAAAAAGCCACATAATTATGCAGTTATGCTCACAAATTATTTTATTCGTTGATTAGTTTGAAATTATTTTTCTATAACCTATTAATATGGTGAATTTAACAGTGTGCCTTGATTTGTTTGGTAAAAATGGTCTTGAATGGGGTTCTTTAAATTCCCAACAACATATGTGTTTCAGTATCTTTGAAATACATCAACCCATTTTAGCATTTTTGTTGTACATTTCACATGAAACTGAGTGATCCTCAGATTATGTGAATGTGATTGTTGAAGAGTCCATCTGATCAATTTATATAGCCTTGGGCACAACTTTTCCTCCCTATGATGGTGTGTGCATTTTGGCTCATTTCTACCAAGAATCCCATGAGGATGAGGGATGTAAAAATATTTTATTTATTAAATATTTTATTCCCTTTTTATAAAAATTCATCCATTTTCTATAACATCCACATTACTGACTGAATTAATGTGTTTTCAAAATGGTTGTGTTCGTCTTGATGAGATGAAGCTAAATGATTTTTTTTCCAAAGGCGGTAAGGTATTCCTCGATCGATTTTTTGACATTTTAAATGAATCCGTGACAATATATTATCAATGATAATTAATGGAAGAAAATTTTCAAATGATAATATTCTTGTTTTACCAATATATAATTTATAATATTTTCATAAAATAATTAATTTGAATTTTTATATGTAAATGACATGTTTCATCTAAAATAATTATAATGAAATTTTATTAATGGATGATTGATTAAAATTAAAAAGTGGTAATTATTTGGATTATCAAATGATAATGAATTATCAATATATATATATATATATTTATATATATATAAGTATATATTTGAAAATTACATTATTATATAAGGATTATTTTATTGAATATAAAATTATCAACATATAATTCCATTAACTGTGGAAAGAAATTTGAAACACATGCATTGACATAAAACAATAATCTAGATATTATCCATGATAGATAAAATATCGTCACATTTAATATTTTAATAAATAATTTGAAATAATCCATAATGTATAAAATGTTATCGTATCTAACACTTTCATCGAAAATTATAAAATTATCAAGGATATTGAAAGTGTTATCACCTGTAATATTTTATTTCCTTGGGAAATTAAAATGAAATATTGGTTCTATGAAAACATGATGACATCAACCATTGGTGTGTTGAAACATATCATAATAGGGTTGTGCGCAGTTTTATTGAACCAGAAGAGGTGGATTGTCATTATCGTTGACAACGGTGACCTTAAGGTTGGTGGTACCATTCCAATTAGCAAAAGTTTTTATCCTATTATTTTTTATTTATTTCAACTAATGATTTATATTGAATTACATAACATTATTTAAATTGATGTAATAAAATCTAATTCATTTGAATTAGTTTATTTAAATTGGTTTTGGCAGGAGAATCTAGAAATCCATCAAGTCTATAGAATTTGTCTTCATGTTTAATGAAATCAGATGATTTAAATTTTTTAATTTAAATTAAGTATTTAATAGAAATTGTATCTAATAATATTTTTAATTTAATTATGGATATGAATATTGAAATAATGGAAAGTGTTTTTAATGGAATTAAAATCGTGTAAAATCAATTAAAATGATTTTAATGAATCTTTGTGGATTTATCTTGTGAAAAATGAATATTTTTGAATAAAACCATTTTTTGTTTCAAAGGGAATAAAATTAGAACTTTTGAAATGGATGAAAGGTATTGATCATATTTCTAAGAAGTCATTAAGTAGTTCACCTATCATGTATATACTCATTCAATACATAGGTAGTTAGTGATTTATTTGGATACACATTATGATATAAAAATGTTTTAACACGTACTTATAACAGGTCACATCCCTGACAAGTTTATGATGAGTGTCCTATGGCCAGCCTAATAGGTAATTGTGTATAATCATTTTTATGATTTTACATAGAGTTAACATAATCATAGAGCTAGTTAATACTATCATTCCATTTTAGAGAGGACCATATTGCTCTCTTGTTTATTTATAATTGAGATTTAAATGTATGTCATTACATTTGAACTACTTTACATTCCATGTATTTTTACAAAAACTATCTCATGTTTATTTTTAATATTAGACATTGTTTTAGTAATGTTACATCAATTTTTATAGTCTATTAATAATTTATTTTTTCATCATTTGAACTATATAACATGATTTGTTTAATTATTATTTAAAACCTCAAACTCTCTTATCATTAATATTGAATGTATTCCACTAGTTATTCAATTATTGGCATATGTTATGGAATATGTAGTGATACCATATTGGTATTTTTAGATCAAACCATACTGTTTCTTTTTTGTATTTGTAGACATTATCCTTCTAGGTCTGAACATGGGGATAGGGTATCTTAGAGGTTGTTTAAGCTGGTGAGTGTTCGACATGGTGAGTTGCATTCCTTTAGCCCTTGGTCTGGTTTCCATATTTTCATACTGTATTTTTAGTACATTGGGATGGATTATGCCTGGATGAGTTCTGATATATTACTCCAATTGAAGTTTCATTTTTTATGTATACTATCTTGTTTCATTTATTCTACATTGTTGGTGGAAAAATAGTAACCACATTCATGTTGTATGATGTCAGATACTTGTCTCCGACCTATGGTGAATGGGAACACTCTTCAGGATAAATCTGGGATGGTTCAGTAATTTAGTTAACATGGAATTAGGGATGGATTGGGACTATTTGGAATCTAATAGAGATAGATATATACTATTGTATCCAGTATTCATTTGTATAATGTAGTTGAGACTTCGGTGGTAGTTATGATTGAGAGCCTGGCTAAATCTCACTGTAATTAAATTTATGTCACAATTGAAGTTTGTGAATATCATTCATAGATTAGTTCTAGTCTTTTCCATATTTCTATTTTGATCTAGTGAAATCCAAATATTGTTTGTTCAACCTGAAAAGATTATGTTACCCTCGTTTTGTCTGTATTAGAATTATCTAAATCATTCCTTGTAGTCTGATGATGTTGTGAAACTCATGCCTCTGAGAAGACTTGTGAATCAGATCTAGGAAGAGACTAATGCTGATGATTAGTGAGTGAATGCTATTATGGATCCAAATCTATCAGTGGAAATCATGAATATTTTTCATGCTTTGGGGTAGGCACCCCTACCAGACCTCTTTAGGCACTGGTTGTGGATTCTCATAGGGAGTATATTCTAAATCATTTTAAATAGTGTATTAACAAGTATCTAGATGTTTCCAGGGGTTCTACCAGTCCTCAACATGTTGAGGAATGGTTGTTCATGACAAAACGTATGCTTGAGTTCTTGGAGACACTAGACTATATCATGGGGAATTGGGCCACCTTTATGTTGGGGGGAACACACAAGAGATGGTGGGATATGATAGTGAAATAAATCAAACATGTGTGATTAGAGAATAATGATATCAAGTTTATTTTCAATATCTACATCAATCCAGAGTTAATGGTTCTCACCATGGTTGTGGAGTTTTTATCGCTTGAGTTTGGTGATTGAACTGTGGCTCATGCAGATTATTAGGGAATATGAAAAATTCTTCTTCAACATTCCCTCTCCATATAATGGCATAATATTATCCGAACCATCAAAAACCATAGAGAAATCAAATACATCATGTAAAAAATAGTTCCATCCAAACACATACATAATGAAGATTCTTTATGCAGTGAAAGAGTCTCCCAAAGAAGATGATACAGGTCGAGTTACCATGATAGGAATCATTACTGTAGATTCATCTGTAGTGATTTCAATATTTTATACTAGTGTCTATCACTCATTTTTTAACCTTTAATGTCAATATTATTAATTATTGTATTGAGATTTTATCTTGTGAAATGGATATCACTACACCCCTTGACATGATGAAAGAGTAGGGTCTCTATTGTCCTACATCTATCATCCTTCTATTAGATGTAAAATAATCTTGGGGGTTTTCTGGTATTCAACATGAAATCTCAGGACATCATATTTGGGATAGATTGTCTCATTTCTAATAAAGACTGGATTTTTTTTGATGGGTCTACTATACCCCGCCCAGTAGTGAGTCTCTTGTCCCTCATGGAGAATCAATCAATGGTCGATATAGGCTATACCATATTATCTGGAGTTTGGTGAGGTAATATTAGAGTTTTAGTTTAATTTGGAGTAGTGATCTCTCTTCCATTATATTCATGTTTCCTACAATGATTCATTCTGATTTTTCTTGTTTACCACCAGAAAGAGTGGTTGTGTTTTCCATTTAATTGATTACCTGTACTCTACCAGATTCTTCTATCCCTTACCAAATGTCTCCAACTGAACTAATACAACTAATTTCCTAGTTGGAATATATTCTTTTGAATGCATTTATTAATCCTTTTCTGTCACCTTGGGTTACACTATTTCAATCTTCAATGGATGATATTGGTTATCTGAAATCATCTCTTGAATAGATGATTCTTCATGAATATAATATTACTTAAGAATTATAAAATCATTAAAGATTCAATTTATTATGGGATGAATTATTCCTACTGGTAAATCTCTAATGATGGTGTTCTTTTTTATCGGAACAATAATTTTGCACTGTTAGGAACAAGCTAGTCTATAATGGGTGATTAACATATTTTCTAATGTTTTGATCACCAAAGAATCACTAATACATCCACCGACTTGAAGAATTAGTTTTTCATTCCATATATTATTGATTATTTCACCTTAGTGGGGTCATCGATGGATTGGGTGGCAAGGGAATCTTTCACCTTGTATTTTTGGGATCTTTTGCTGTATATGATTAAGTGGGTAAAGTTGTTTACCATTTTTCACTAAAACTGAAACTAATGTTGATACATAATATGTTTCATGTTTCTCTACCTCCAAAGCTTTTATCTAACCGAAAACTTGTTCTATGTTGGTGTGATCTTGAAGTGAAACATGTTTTATCTGTGACTGAATGACAAATCATTTTTATTGATTCTGAGACCACTGTACTTCATTGGTGGATTATACCACTAGATTTTATGATATTTAATCATGGTTCAAATTCTCATTATATGTTAGAGAGGGAGGAACCGATGAGAAAACAATTGCCTTGTCTTTTTAATGTAGAGGCATTTTTCTAGGCATTATAGGGAAAAATGTTCCAACAGTCGAGAAGTTGTAACATAACGTTACTATTTTAGGTATTCATAAACCCTTATGAATTAAAATTTTATGATAAATGAGAAAAATGGTTTATCATTGAAAATATTCATTTTTTTAACACATCTCTGAAAGGTAAAAATCATATTTTAGACTCTAGAATATTCAAATAAATATTTTCTATGTTAAAAACATTGTAAGAATAAGCTTCCTTGGTGTACAAAGCCTCTGGGAGGATGGAATAAAAAAACTAAATAAATTTTTTTAATAATGGATTATATATTGAAAATAAATGAATAACACTAATATATTCCATCATTGGAGAAATATAATCATTCAGTTATGTATGAAATTTGGTGTTTAACCTATGTTGGGTATAACATTTCAATGCACCATACTTTTGGATGCATCGCCTTTGAAATAAATTTATAAAATAATATTTGATTTATTATTTTTTAAAAATACTTAAATATATCAAAAATAGTGAAATCTAATAGTTATCCAAAACCAATGATGGGTTTGGAGTGTGGGGTTTAACCTAGACATCTTATAACATTTGGTAATGTCAGGAGTTTGGATTCCTCACATGCAAAAAATAAAATTTTAAATTATAATTAATTATTTTTTTGAGTTTTTAATAAATAAATCAATAGTATATATAAAATGATGATTCCTATGAGAAATTAGAGACTATTTTTTGTTCTAGATGGAGGGTATTACCATAGATGGTGTCTTTATTTAATGTAAAATTAAAGGTGTGCCACATTAAATTTTTTTGTTAAATAATTTATTTTCATACAATAAAAATGTATATGAAAAACATAAAATGGTGATTTTTCCTTCTTTATAGATACAAACACTCCACATCCATGTGGCAATGATTTAAAAATCATTTATTTCATGAAAATATGGAACAATTTGCGTTAAAACACCTTAATATGGTGAATTTAACAACTCTGTAATGATTTGTTTAGTAAAAATGGTCTGGAATGGGGTCTTCTAAATTTTGAGTCACATAGGCGTTAGGGTAAATTTCAAATAGTTGAACCCATTTATTAATTGTTGTTGTTAATTTATCTTGAAACTATGTCATCATATGTTTCCTTGCTCGTGATTTTTGAAGAGTTCATCTGATCGATTTATACTATCATGCACATAACCCTTCCTCCCTGTGATGGTGTGTGTGTTTTTTTGTTTCTCGATTTAATTCCATGTGGTTTAAGGATGTACAATTATTTTATATATTAATTATTTCCATTTATTTTAACAAAACAATGTCACTCTTCTATTACATCCCCATTATTGACCAAATTTACATGTATTCAGTACATTTAGAATCATCTTGATGAGTTGAAGTTAAATATTATTTTTGTTTTGAAGGAAGTAATGTATCCCTCGATCCAATTTTAAACATTTTAAATGGATAATTGAAAATATATAATCATGGATAATTTTTGGAATAAAAAATATCAAATGATAATCATTTTGTTTTATAGAGATAAAATCTACTGAATTTTTATACAATAAATGATTAGAATTATCAATGTTTAATGACATGTTTTGTCCAAAATAATTATCAAACTAATATTGAATGGATAATTGGTTAATGTAATCATGCAATAATTATTTGTACTATATGTATATATTGAATTATATATATATATATTAATATATTTATATTTATATTTTATAATTACATTAGATGTTAAGGTTAATTTTATTCAATTTAAAATAATCAACATGTAATTGCATGAACTATGGAATGTAAATTCACACACATTCATTGACATAAAATTATAACTAGATAATATCCATCGGAGATAAAATATTATCACATGTAATATTTTAATCGATACTTTTAAATTATCAATGAGAATTAAAATATTATCAATGTAATATTTCATTCGACCAATTTAAAATTATCCGAGAGAGAGAAAGTGTCATCACATACATAATTATATTTTCTTCGGAAATATAATATATGTTTTGGTTTTAGGAACTGTTGATGAACATAGAACACTAGTGTGTCAAAACTTATGATAATAGGGTCATAAAGAAGTGTATGTAACCACATGTGTTTGTTTATCTTTACTACTAACATCGACGACCTTGACATAGGTGGATCCATTCTGATTAGCCATATTTATTATTCTTGTATTGCTTGATGTACGTCAACTACTTATTTAAACTCAATTACATATCATTATTTCAACTATTGTAATCAAATTTATTTCAATTGAATTGAGATATTTTATTTGTTTCTTTCATGAGAATCTAGAAAACCACAAATTCCATTGAATTATGGTCTGTGTTTATGAAAATATGATAATTTTTGAAATTATATTATGGATTTTATGGAAATAATTTCAACTAAATTGAAGAATCTAACATTGAAAATGAATTTTCTGATGAAGGAATTGGTTTTTAATGGAATTAAAACAATAGAAAATGGATTGATATTACATGATAGATAGCTAGTGGTTTTATCTTGTTAGAAGCGACGTTTTTTTACTGAAACCTCTATTTGTTTTCAATGGAATGACATCAGCACTTTTGAATTGGAAGAATGGGATTGATCAAAATCATAAGGAAACTGACATTATTTCACCCATCATGTTAGAGTGAATGTATAAATTAGGTTGTTAGTATGTAATCTGGATAAACAATAAGATACCAAAATGTTATAAAGCATACTTCCGGTAGGTCACATCTTCGAAAGGTTGGTGATTATTCTTCATTGGACAGTGTCATAGAGATGTCTGTATAAATATTTTTCTAATTTCACACACAGTGTAGGGAACCCAATATATGTTTAATAATGACCATCCTTTAGGAAGATTACATTGTTTCTCACTTGTTTATTTGGATTTGATATATAAATGTAAGCTAATACGTTTGAACTAATTTACATTCCTTCTATGTTTAGTCAAACTATTTTATGTTATAGTTTTATTTAATTCTTTTTTAAAAAATTATATCATTTTATAATGTCTTTTCTTAATATAGTTTTTCATAATTTTCACATTATATGAATATTTGATTAAGTATGCATTAAAATGTGGAAAAAATTTATCTTTAATAATGAAAGTATTCCATTTGTTAATCATTTGTTGGAATCTGTTATAGAATCTCTAGTGATACCCTTCTAGACTTTGTTTCTCACACCTTATATTTCCAACATCTCTTTGTAGTCATTCTCCATTCAGGTCCAAGCAAGAGGAAAGGATCTCATGGAGGGGGATCCATCTATAGTGCATTGGGCATGGTTAGTTGTGTTCCTTGAGACCTTGGGCATTCATCAATATTTTGGTGCGTTGGTTGTAATGATTTGGCATGGTTTATTTCTCTTTGACTTATAGTACATTACTCCCATTGGAATTTCATTTGTTATTCATATATTTTTATTCATTTCACCCTCATTGTTGATGGAAAAATAGTTCCCAAAGAATGATTTGTGGTGCCATATATGAGTCACCAACCCGTGGGGATCATGAATTCTCTTCAGGCTATGTTAGGGACAACTCGATTATTGGGTTACATGGGTACATGGGGTAGATCCTGACAGTAATGCATATTGGAGAACGTGTATTCGATTATGTTATTTGACATGATACCATTTTTTCCTTCCTAAAATTAATGGAATAGAGGATTGGTTTTACAAGATTGAAATGTGAATAAGGGAAATTTTGGAACCAAATAACGGTAAAAGGGAGAGTTTTCTTCCTCTAGTTGATTATAAACAATATATAAAAAATAGAAAATTTTTAATTACATTAATATTTTAATAATTCTAAATGTCTATTCTTCAAATATATAGAATGTAATGTAAATGTATAATCTTATTTCATAGGGTCTAAAATAACCGTATTTTCATGTTCTGATGGTTGATTTTATGGCTTCCACTTTCTAAAGAATTCAGCAAAAAAATGAATAGCATGCATTAACCCGACATTGATTATTTTTCAAACCTATATGAAGTAAATTAAAAAATCAAACATAATTTAAAATCCTAAAAAATAATATTGAGGTTATATATGTGGAATTATATATGTTCATCCACTCATTATTCATTGATATAATGGTCCACCTAATAGATTAATTTAATTTATAGGTTTTACTATGTCATATTATAAATTACATATTGATGCACCCCATTGAATGATATATGATTATATTTAATGGTTATGTTATGAATCAATGACAGACAAAATGTCTTATTTTATATTGATATATTTTTGAAGAATCTGTTGTATTTAATAAGGAATACTGATTAGATGTTTTCAACATTGCTCCAAAATAGTCTCATCATAGTGGGAACGTTATAGGTGAATTGATTTCTTGAAGTGTTATTGTTATAATTACTATCACAGTAGGAACATGATAACCATTAAATTTTATATAATATTGCTAAGTTTTCTCCCAATTATTATTCAAAAATTCAATTTAATAGAAAGATTAATCCATTAATGGTGGTATGATGGTTATAAAATACTAATAATTGATATTTTATTTGGTGGTTATGAGATAATATTTATATGTACATATCAATAAATATAAATTCAATTTTTTAAATACATTTATGGAAAGCGAGTGGAAAAAAATAAAATTTAATATCATACATAGGTTTTTTAATAATAGTTATATTTATATAAAATGCAACAATAGTTACACAGTGATATGAAAAAACATTACATTTAGTTTTGTAATGGAATCTATGAAATTATCAAGATCGAAGAAAAAAATAAATTTATTCTAATATTTTATATATTGTCCCCTTAAAATTTATAAAAATTATAGATTATTCATAATTTAATGTTCCAAATTTAGATTGATTACAGTTTGAGAGAATGAGTGCATTTAATGTGGATAAATTTCAATTTGTTAAGGTGAATTTCAATTTTTTTGGTTATATTAACTAACACTTTGAAATGGAATTACAAGAAATGAAAATATTTTTCGTCAAAGGTCTAGATTTAAATTTTACATTTATTTTCGTCTTTGTGACATGAAAAATACAAGGATTAGATGAATATTCAATTGAATATTGCCATTTGATTGGGAGATAACAATATTTTCATGTTTGTCCGAATGTAGACAGTGCCTCATAGTTTATTGAGGAAACTAAATAGGTAATTTTGATACATGATAGTAGGGGATATTCACATGAACCATTAATAATGAAAAAAGGTTCTTTGATAAGTTGAGTGATTATTTTAATAGAATACTCTATTACTAATAATATTATCTGTTATCTACTATATTTACATAATCTATTTTAAATTATTGACCACTCATACTGATAATGACTTATGCACATGATGATATTTCCAATCCCAAGGAAAAATAGACAGTCTATTATAAATATTTATAATTATTATTGAATAATTAAAATTGATTATGGAAATAAAACGAAATATATAGAGAAAATAATAAAACATATAAATACATAGTGAAAGGTTATAAAATTTGAGGTTTATCATATTCAACATGATATACATGATGATCCAAAAAGATTATGTTTTTTAGTAATGTTGAGTTCATAATAAAAATGCATGATACTATTGATATAGATATGTTTATTCATGTAAAAATTGTGATGAAGGACAAAATATTAAAATGTTAATTTAATATTGTTACATACATTTTCTATTTTATAGAAAACCTTTATAATGAATCATTCCATTAAATATATGTATCCTCAATATAGCTTGTTTACTCTAGATGACTTTTCAAAGGAATATATCATAAGGGCCACTAGAAAACCACCTATGAGATTCCCAAAACATGTTCAAAGGAAGAATTTTATGGGTAACTTAATTCCGCACAATTAGTTATTTATGATCCCATTATAAAATATGATACATCGAAATAATTCATTTTACATTATGATGAGAAATAATTTCATGTGAATCATAGATCATGATATTTTGTTTGAAAATAATTTATTATCCACATTAATTAATATAATATAAATAAAATATAATTAAGTAGTAATGAAAATAAAAAATCTTAGGGAAAAAATATAATCGTTTCATATTGAAAAGATGAGGTATAATCAACGTGAAATAAAAATGGTATGCATTTCAATTATAATATAAATTTTTTGCGCGATGTGAAGAAAAACATATTAACATTGATTGTATTAATATTGATGATTCAAAATATGAAGCGTCATTCATAGCATGTAATTTTCTACTCTAGGAGGTCTGTGAAAATATTGAGGGTTAACTAGTTGATAAAATTATAAAGCATTGTGAGAATCTTGTGTATTTAGGACATTAAACTAGTTCAATATGTTTTATAATAGTATTACATAAAAATATCTCATTTTGATTATATGATTTATATATATTATATACAAAATAATTCTTATCCACTATAAGTGTAGATAAACTAATTCCATTATCTATGATGTGTATAGAAAAATATTACTGTCTTAGCGGTGTTCTTTTTGCAGTTTCACCACAAAAATTTTTATGGAAGGTTGAAATCTAGAGATATAAATATGTGATGATGAATGAATATTATGACAAGGAAAATAATTTAAAAGATGTTATTGTTCAGTATGGTTTGGAAGATCAATATATAAAAATATATCAAAGATAACTCATAGTGGAACAATGATCTAAACCTGGAAATCAAAACAACTCAACTAGCCTTAATGAAAGTTAAACCCATAAACCACTAACCTTAATCAGGAAATTAATTGTATTCATTATTGATTTTCCTTAATATAAATAAATCATCTTTTGATAATGTTTTTCAAATAAAGGGAAATATAGTGAATATGTATGTGATTTATATCTATTATCATCTAGGCATTATCTTATTTCATATGGTATGGTCTATATTTCTACATGAGACAAGCTATAAAACAATTAACTCCAATAATATCACAACAGAGTGGGGATTGAAATATCTCTTGATCTAATAGATTTGTTTCTTATTATATTATTTTATCTTGATGTTTCTATATTCAATGATGCAATTTTAACATTCATATAAAAACCATAGAAACAGATAATGATATATTAGTTATGTCGTTATTTTTTTACAAATGCATAACCATTAATATTGTAGGAAAAATATATGAAATGAGGCATGATATTACAGATGGATAAAATAGTTGGGAAATTGAGGGTCAGATCAATAAAATATAGTTAATAGAGTAAGAGAACAAAATAACCATTTATGAGTACATTATCCCAATTATTTCCACTGTAATTTAAATTATTATTACATGGTTTTGAAGATAGTAAAATTAATGAAGAATATTTTTAATAGATTAAATATAGAGAAGAAATATTTGGAAGTACCATTATAGACATGGTAGATCATAGTAGTTTAAATGACATTATCATGTTTTATTGGCGGGGATTCCTAGTTCTGAATATATACTTGAGGTACATTGTCATTATATATATTTCCAAAAGATTATCTATAATGAAAATTGTAGTTAAGAATTGTTCACATTTTCTACAGGCATATGTTCTAATACCATGGAAAGAGGTAACCCTAGGATGTAACACATGGAATCATTAATCCATGTATCATTTGTAATGATGAATTTTATTTTGGATAGATAATAAGTTAGAACAATAAATGATAAAATAAGTGAGGAAATTAAGGAGAGAATATCACATGATAGCCTCTATTGATTCCTACAACATAGGGATACAATTCTATAATTTAATAATATAAAAAAAATTATTTTTATATTTATTAAAACGATTTTCTATAATGTACAAGAAGATGAAAAAGAATTGATACCCCACTTATTTAATTTTTTATCCAATGTTTGGATATACATCAAACCAACCACAACAGATGACTATAGTGAATTTTTATTGAACTACGATCAATACTGTACAAATAAACAATTAATTATATGTTTCAATTTATTTCATAATGAGAATTTAGTTATGATATGGTGATGTATTGATATATGATAAATTTTGGTATGAGGTTACTATCTAAATATAAGTGCCTTAGTTATTTAATCACACAAATAAAAGTTATGGCATATATATTAATATTTTACTATCAAATCATTTTTCTAGACAATTTACATATTTCAATCTATGATTTTCTAGTTTATGAAATATTATTATAAAAACTAATGGTAATATTATGTTTGAAAATTGGAGAATGATATCTTCCCCGTCAATATAATAGAATCACTAAAAAGTTAAATTTAAATATCAATAATAATATTGATAAAAATATTTATTTATCATTTTATCTTATAGTTTTTCTATACTGCCATGTTTTCAAACCATATATGTTATCAAAATAGGAAGTTAATTTTTTAGAGATGATTGGGTATATTCTATGATGTATGAATGTTTTATGAAATATAATTTTGTTGATTACCTAATATGATTTTGTTCATATCTATAATCATACATTAGATATACAATTAGGTTGAATAGAATTGGTATTTTAGTTTTTACTTATTATTATTTAAATAATTTGGAATGATAATAATAATGTTGGATTACACCCTATGGATTCTGACAGAGCTTGTCACTTGTTCAAAGCATCTCATGTAGTTGAAATTCTAACCCTCACTGATGGAACTACGATAATAGATATTGGGAAATGTTTTAGTTATGTAAGAATAAATAATGAAAATTATAATTTTTAATACTTATTTATTTCATTTTTTAAACATATTTTATAATGATTCAAATATAATTTACATTCTTTATCAGTCACTTATTGAGTTTTTTCAATGATATTTTGAGTTGTTTTAATTTTCTTTCAGATATTTCCAATAATCCATAATGTATGGAAAATCTACCATTATAATTAATGATTAAACTATATACGTCCTAAAATTTTATGTGAATCATAATGATGAGACTACAAAATATATGATCACAGTAATTTTCAATAGTTCATTATTGAAAGATACATTGTAGTTCAAATAGAATATCTCAACAACCACAGAAGTTTCTATAGTTTTAGTAATTGTTAGGCCTCCCTAGATATCATTAATGAAAAATATCTTTATTATTATTTTAATAAACATATCATGCACCAATCACAATATAATATAATACAAATTGCACTCATAAAGACACTAATTGAATTCTTTTAATTTATACATTATCATTTTGGTGAAAAAAAATAACATACTAAAAACTGATCAACCACATATAGATTATTTTAATACCTTATGAAAAGTATCCCTATGTTATTTTTTACATTTGGGAATCAACGACATATTAATCAGTTATATGTTATGTGTGATATGAGTCAAAGTGCACAATATCAGTTTAGAATTCACATATTACTTCAAAACACATTCGACATACTCAAAACTAAACAAACACAATCAAATTGTATTTATACGTCCTAAAAATCATCTATAATTCATTTTTGAAATATTATAATCAATAACACATCAATATTTTACATGGTGGATTCATTTTGACAAAATAATTTTCATTATAAATTAATATTTTCAATTTATTTAAACGCAAAATTCATATACCAAAAAATGAGATAACAAATTTTGATGGTCATTATACATTAAAAAATCACATATAAGTCATTTTTTACATATAGGAATCAAATTAAGGTCAATATAATACATTATGTGTACAGTGCGAATCCATGCATTTATTTTGGTCCATAACACACATGTCATACCCAAAACAAACTAAAAACATTAATATAGTTTAAATAATATAATTTAATGATTCATAATTAAATCATGAAATGTAGGAATCAACCAAACGTCTATCAAACACATTATATGTCTGGTATGACTAGAAGAATATGTTTTTCTTAACAAATATATATTTTAGTTCAAAACATGCATCCCACTCTCTAAAAATATAATTTGAATTCATATTGTTCTGATACATTAGGCAAATGATACCTAATTTTTTTTATGATATGAAATAACTAACGTGACCTAAATAAGATACATGGTGAGTCCATTATGAATCAAAGTGAGTGATATCATTTTTTGATTGAAAATGTTTTCATAAAAAAATTACATAATAAAAAAAACATTCTAATTCTTTTGAAACATTATAACAATGATACCTAGGTCATTTTTGTCATGTGGGAATCGTGAAAATGAAAATATGATAGACGGGGTGTCTGGTATCATAAAAATTGTATGTTTGTAGTTTAAAATGGATAGATTGGTTTAGAATACACACAGTATATCAAATCCAAGAAAACTAATTAATATTATTTTTAAAGATTTGATAGTAAACAATAGCATATTATTTACATGAACAAATCAATCACACCACAATAATGTGCATATAGTAACTGATATTGATCGAAGTATATGTTTTTAGTTTGAATGATATATTTTTTAACAGAACACATATGACTTACTCATAACTGAGAAACCATATTGTGAAACAATTGCTACTTTCAGACAATGATTAATAAGATTTTTTATGTGTAGTTACTAACTTCATATAAATCAATGACATGTTGTGGAAAGTATGATTGAAGTGAATGTATATAATATTTTTGTTACATTTATGTTTAAAATTTATTTCACATATCTGTAATGGAGGAAATGTTATTTGATTGTTTTTAAGCATTAGAAATGAAATTAATCATACATTTGTGATGTTTCAGAATCCACATCAAATCAATCTGATACATGATGTGGTTTATATGACATGATGGGAATTCATTTTATAAAATAGTATCATTTAAGATTAAAAAAATTATTACATATCCAAAACAAAATAAAACAATATTGGGTTATTTTCAAAGACGAATAAAAAATAACATAATTCATTTTTTGATATGTAGGAATCATCTATACATCATTCAATTAGATGTAGTGGCTGGTATGCCTCAAATTGTGTGTATTAAATATTGAAGTACAATTTTAATATAAAAAACTTTATATAGTAAAAACAAGAAAATGATCTTGTATTATTTTCAAAAAATAGTAAAAAAATCAATAATTAATTTATTAGGTGTAGGAATTGACTGAATATCAAAATGATGGATGATGTGATAGGTATAACAGGTTGTTTTTCATCATAATTTAAAATTATCATCTATGTTAAAAATACACAAGGCATAATAAAAATATATAGTTGTCATTCAAATTATTTTGGTACATTATAATAATGATCTAGAACACATTTTCAGTGTGTTAGAATCAATTACACCTAAATCCAAGACACAATGTTCCCGGTATGAAATGATGTTTTTGTTTTTAATTTGAAGTAGAAATATTATATCAAAATATATATTATTTACACAATATTTAGAATATTAATTCATATAATTTTGATAGATTTCCAATGTTTACAATTTCATACAAGTTTGAATCTACTATATGTCCATCTAAAACATGATGTGGCCAGTATGAATTGAAGTTCATATTTTTAATATATAAGTTCCATTTTTGTTTTAAAACATATGTTACATAAACAAATTTCTTATTTTCTCAAATTATTTTTATTCATTATTGAAAACATCGTAGATAATTTTTTATGTGTAAAAATCTACAACATATCAATTTGATATAGTATTTAGTTGGTATGACTCATAGTACATGTTTTCAATATAATGATTTCGTTTAAGTTTAACATGTGTCTCATATAAATAAAAAAGAAAATGTTCTTGGGTTGTTTTCCATCCATATGAAAATTATTTATACTTCTTTTTTTATTTTTAATAACTTATTGAACATTAATCCGACAAATTATGTTGTAGATATGACTATAAGTACATGTTTTCAATATAAAATTGGCATTTTACATTAAACCATGTGTCAAAAATACAAAAAAGATGAAACACTATCTAACATATTTGAACATTTGGAAGAAAAAACATTAATTATTTTTGATATATGGAACATTATTGCATGTAATTTCAACAAATTATTTTTTTATTGGAAATAATGTTTGGGAGTTTAATATAAAAGTGACACTTTAATTTAATAATTTCATCATATAGCGAAAACATAGTAAACATTATCATATTATTCTAAAACATCAATAATGTGATCCATTTATCGTTTTTTATGTGTCGGAATAAAAATAATTCCAATTTAACACACTATCTGGTTGGATTGACCTAAAATATCTTAATTCAATATAAACGTTATAATATTGTTTATAATGTGTATCAAATAGGCAAACTCCAAAATATGAGCTCAGAATGTTTTCCAAAATAAGAAAAACAATAAATATTTCATTTGAGATATATATGAATTTTCCACATGGTTATCCAATGTATGTTTTTCTGATATGTCATAAATTAAATGTTTTTAACATAAAACTTTAATTTTATTTTAATTCATGCTTCCCATTTCCAAAACCAACATTACAAAATCATTTTTTTAATAGTTATAAAAATGTCTCATAAATTATTATATTCATTTTATTTTCAATTTACCATTTTTGAAATCATCTTCGATGTTATTATAGCAGCAATCTTTTTTATAGATGTTGGTCTTTGAATAAATCCTAGTATAAGTGTTTTGAAATTTACATTAGTTGTAATTTTTGGGAATAATTATAAATATCACATCAATGAAATATTTTTTTTATAAAAATTAAATTAAAAATTCACTGTAAAATTTTATTTTTTATTTAATAAAATTTTATCTATATATGTTCTTTGCCTTTTTATATTCTTATTTATATTAATTTTATAAGGACATGGAATGGTGGCTACAACCGTGCAGCAGCTGCATGATCTTTATCAGTGCTAGCAAAAAGTGATGGTAATAAACCGATTTATTATTTATTTTACTAGCACTAATAATGTTAATGATAGTTAAACAAATTTTATGTTGAAAATAGTTTCGTTTATCATTTTTTTAATTCCGTTAAATAAGGTTTTATTTTAGTGGAGATTCCATCTTTTCATACTATTTCTAGTTATATCAAGAGGACAAGTGATGAAGATGATAAATTTTCCATTATGATCTCAATCCCTATTGGATATTCTTATACAACAAATGGGGGTGATAAAAACATATCTCACATCTAAAAACGATTTTTTAACCCTACTCGCTATGTTTTCACTAATGATTGGATTCTACTTTCCACTCCCCCAGTCAGAAAAGGATCAGAAATAAATTATGATATTTAACCTAAAAGGGCACATGGTATGGTGGTGGATAGGTTCATGAGGTCATAGTGATGGATTAGTATAGCCCAATCGGTTTGGTATGAATGCTTGTAGCTCATACTATGCCCCAGCTTGCAACTCTTAACACTATAGCATAGCTAACTGATAGACACCAATAGACATTGTAGTGATGCGGATATTCAGGTACCATTTGCTATAGCTCAGAGGACTTCTAACTGGAAACCACAATAGAAAATTTTACTAGGGTGTCTACCCTTCACTGTTCATATCATAATTTCCACTGGTTGGTGGAATAGTGCTTCATCCTATATATTATCCCATTTCGGGAAAAGGGTTTTTGGGTGTGTGTGAGAAACTCTTGTAGGTTTTCCTGTTGGATTTTTTCATAGTGATGTTATTATTCATCCCTATAGACGTATGGATTATTCCTAAACCATGTAAATCCTAGTTTTCTTGATCTATTTTTTATTTTATTCTTCTTTCTTATCTTTTTTCTATCACAATAATTCCCAATGTTTCTACATCAACATGTATAAATGGTTCAGTCCAGGATTCTCCAACGACTGATATGGAAGAAGTAATGGGGAATATAGATCACATTGATATTACTGGCTTCAATTTCATGAGGATGTAGATCTTGTATTATTATTATAAAAAAGGATTCATTTTCCACATATGGGTCTAATGCTAATGGACATGTAGTAGTTGGAAAGGGATATAATATATTAGAATGTTCTAGAAATTATTCACGTTATATTTGCATTGAACATGGGGTTCAACATTATAGAGAATAATAAGAAGATTCATATGATGAATGTTCTCATTAATATGTAATAGAATCCATTTGAGGAAAGCAAGGTGCAGTTGATGGTACAATTGTTCATCCTCAAAATGGTTAAATGTAGAATTATTACAAACCACATCAAGAAATTCAACACCATAATATGTCAGAAAAAATCAGTGAAAATTTATCTTGGTGATGAGGTATGTGTGATATACTTACTATCTTACTTAACTGATAGTTGGGATAAAAATATATCACTTTTGAGCAGTACTTCGAAGAATAAAAATTTTGTTCTGAAATATATATGTGTTTCGGTCCTCTGTGGGGATATGTGAATAAGATAATCGATAAAACTATTTGTTTATCCTATGAAAATTGATGGAAATGGAATATACCAATAGTGAGACAATCATATAGGGTGATCAAAGTCAAGAGAGAAAATTTGAGACAAGGAAACCGGTGTTTTTCCTACCAACTGGACATGCCAAAAAAATTACATGTCAAGGAGTGTGGAGAAAAAACGAAAGGGACCTATATCCAATGGAGAAAATATGGTAATTGAACATACTGAGGATGTGCTAGAGTTGATAGTGGATAGCTTGATGATGTCTTGGATTTTAGTTTCTGGGGAATCATGAAATTCTTCATCGGAGAAGGGATTCTAAAAAATTATGTTTCTAGAAATTTTCTAAAGGTAAATGTTGCTGATGATGAACCCATGCAGATTGTGTAGAAAGGATATGACCAGATTAAGTCCACTAGTGGGAGTTTTCTAGTTCTAGAAAATGTAAGGTATATCCCGAGCTTGAGATGAATCATATTTCTATGTAATATTTTATGATGCAAGGTTTAGAAACTCATTAAATGGTGGTGCATGGAAGATCAAAAAAGGCGCTATGTTGATAGACTAGGGAGAAATGATATATACCCTATATGACATGATAGAAGCTTTCATAGACATTGATGCATAATTATAAGAAGTTGGAGATTCAAAACAATGTCACTACAAGCTAGGAAATAGCAGTGATAATGAGATGAATGTACTGGTAATAAAATGGGAGATAATAGAGCTAATGTCAATGGATGATGGATTATGTGATGATTGCATATTTTGAAAGCATAAGACCATATAATTTTCAAAATGAGGCATAACACCCAAGTATGGTAAGATGGACCTAGTGCACACCTATATTTGGTGTCAATACCAATACATACACATAGAGGGTCACAATATTATGTGATATACATTGATGAATCCACAATGAAGGGATGCAATAACATTCTAAAAATGAAAATCTGATGTGTTTAAGATGGATCCAATGTGAAAGGTCATGGTGGAGAATGATTCATAAGAAAAACTAAAATGTTTGATTTCCGACAATATTGGAGAGTACAGAAACAATGATTTTCAAAAATTCTGTTCAGGTAATGGAATTAAATGGGAGAAGAAAAATTCAATTACACCAAAACAGAATGGTGTTTTTGAGAGGATGAATATGAAATTGAATAGACGTTCCCAGAGTATGAGTTTACACTTTGGGTTATCCAAGACCATCTGGACTGAACAAATGATCATGGATGTATATCTAATCAACATGAGTCCATCGGTGCCAATGTGATAATGCGTACCCAAGAAGCAATGGTCTAGTAAGGAGTTAAAAAACTCACATTTATGTGACTTTTCCAGATTTTTTTATGTACACATTAAAGATAACTCATGGGACATGATTGATTCTCAGTCCGAGACATTTTTTTTATTTTTCATGATGATGAGGAGTTTGGTAACCATTTTGGGATGATCTTCAGAGGATATTCATCAGGAGATAGAATATGGTATTCAATTAAGTATCCATGTACAATGATCTCCACATAGTTGATGGTAATGATTTGAACATTGATTATGAGTGTGATGAGAATGTTTAGCTTTAAGGTGTACCATATAATGAGACACCCGAACTAGTGGAACCTACTACTCTAGTGGGTTGAGTAGATCATGAAGGGTGAGAAAGGCTTTAAAAAGGTGTTTACCATCCTTGAATTATCTCATATTTACAAACAATGGAGAACCAGAATGCATTGAAAATGTAAAGTAGATGAAGGATTTGTGAATATTTGGGTTATATAGAAAGGATGATATTTCTTCATTACATGATTATAATACTTGGGAGCTAACAAATCTACTAATCTGAAATCAATGATATCATAACAAATTCATGTACCGGGTCAAATAAAAACATAATAGATAGAGGAGTTTCAAAGAAAGGCTTCTATGAAAGGCTTCAAATAGAAAGATGGAGTGGATTTACCATATATATTTTTACCAATATTGAGTCTTACAACCATACAGAATGTTTTTTTACCCAAATTTTTTGAATAAATCTTGTTTCCTAATTTTGTGTGTTATTTTATTTCATACTCAACAAAACTTTTTCATTTAATAAAATGAGTATAATTAAAATGAGACTATTGTGTTTTTTCTATTATATGACCATTAGTTAGTATGGTCGTTGGAAACTAAATGTTATGATTATTATCCTTGAATACAAGAAATATTGTTTAGTTAATATAGAAAGATGATTTGATGGTCACATCCTGTAGTCTTGGGCCGATCTAAGCCCATCTACCAGAACATGGGAAAGAGGTAACACCAAAGGGATTTGCTCTCGACCAAACCCAAGCATAACTTCATCGGGTAAAGCTACAACGGAATCACCTTCACGAGATGTTCAAGCTGATATAAATTACTACTCATGTGATGTTGGAAAAGCCACCCTCATATTCTCTCACCTTAGAACACCTTACACTTAGGTCCTATGCTGGGGTTATAAGGGGATATGTAAGGAGACTGTAATTTTCTTTTTTAATCCTTTTATTTTAATAAAAATTGTGATTTATTTTTATGATGAAGTTTATGAATTTTAAAATGTCCAGATAAATATAGTATTCATATTTTTTATGAATCTTGGAAAAACTATATTTAAGAATATTTATGTAAACCATAAATAATTAATTTTGTGTAATGATTTTCATAAAATGTTCTTCTACAATTATGTTCACAAAGAAATATAGAGCCTAATAAGATCAACATAATTTCTGATAAATAGTATATTAAGAATAGTGATATTCTGATTAGGATTAGCGATGTGACCAAATGGATTAGTAATCTCACTTAATGAAAATATAAATATAATCTAGGTACCTTGATTAAGTAATATGATTCAATAAAATAGGTAAATGACAGTTTCATAAATTATTATTCAAGAATTAGTTATTTTGGGAGAATTGTGTGTTTTAATTGAAAATTAAATTAAAATTATTTAGAAAAGTATTTCTCTAAAATGGAGTTCATTTTTGAACTCAGAGCATCGATATTATGTTAAGGTAAATTTTGGGGATTTTTCTGAAAAAATGAATTTATGGTGAATAGTGTATTTATTGAAAAAATAAATTAAAAATTTTCAGAAAATTATTTTTATAAAATGGAGTTCCTTTTTGAAATCAGAGAATCGATGTTTGGTTAAGGTGAACTTTTGGTATTTTTCTAAAAAAGTTGATTTTTCAATGAATAGTTAAAATAGAGTTTTTAAGTTACGTGTGTTTAATGACATCATTAAATGATGTATTAAGTATTTAATAAATACGGTCAACTTATTAATTGTAAGATAAGGTATGGTTTGCCCCATGTGGCCAATACCATGGTCAAATACCATGGGCAAGACCATGGTTTTTCCAATATCACCAATGAGGTGTCCCTTGGCCATTAATCCCTTGTCCCCTCTTTTATCCTATAAATACCAAGCCATTATCTCATAATTTCCATTCCAAAATCCTCCTCACTGAATTTCTGGTCTCCTTACCTCCCAAGTACTCTTCCTAAGGTTCCCTCAAGCATCCCATGGTCCCAAACATCATGAATTTTAAGTTACTATTCAAGGTAAGGGATCCTACCTCTCTCTTTCTTTCCAAGTGCTCTATTTTTTCATTTCATTTATGCTCCATGGCCTTATGGTGGAGGATGTTATTTTATATTAATTCTAATGTCCATTTAATTATAATAATTTGAGAGACCCCCTCTTTCTCTCATCAATTATTTTTATGAATGTTTAAGTGGCGTTGTTAGGCTGCAGAGTTTTAAGGGATTTTTTCACCCTTCTCGTTTAAAGATATATTTTAATGTCAAGTCTTTCATGTTCCTTTTTATTATTTTGGGGTATTATCATAATAAATATCATACTTATCTTTTTTTAATATTATTAGAGACCATATTTGATCTCATCAATTCATTTTTTGACGTTTTAAGTGACACCGTTAGGCTGCTGAATTTTTCATAAGAGAAATCTTATTTTAGCCTTCATGTCATGTTTTTCATTTCATATGATATTTTCTATAAATTACATTACCATGAACTTATATCCTTTTTATTCTTTCCATATACTATTTTATGTATCATTTAGGAGTGGGTGACCCATGTCCGCTCTTTTTTCAATGTTTTCTAAAACACTACTACATAGTTGTTATGCTGCCAATTTTTCGTATCAAAATGTCTCTCTATTTTTATAAAATTAATTTATTTTATTAAGTGAATACTAAATACTATTTATTCTATAGGTTAATTCTCATATATATCTAAATTTTGTTTTTTTAAATTCTGGGATTTACATACATGAGACATGGTTTCCTTTTCTGTTGGTTTAAAGTGATATAAAATCATGTCTTAAAAGCAGTTTTCAAAATGTTATGATTATGAAATGAAACCCATTGATTTTATCCTATATGGGTCATTTATGAAATATTTGATGATGATATATTTAGATCACATTATAATAAAGTCCAATTTACGAGTGTTCCCTGATAGAGTTCTAATGCATTGGGTAATGATGTAACCACTAGAGATTACAATTTTAACGATATCTTGGTGAATAACCACGGTAATTTCAAATGACAGCTTGGGGAATGACCTTGGTGATATGATCATGACTGTATAAGTTAAATTTTGTAGCCAAATCTTCATGTTATGAAATATGTAATTTTTATTATGATATGACTCGTGATTTATTTCTCATGACTTAATGTTTTTAATGACATTGATGATGTATCTCATGTTCACCTGTTAAATGATTCCCCTTGTTTCCCTTACTGGGCATTCTACTCACCCTTTATTTTGACGTATGTCCCTAGGTTATGAGATGCATTAATGAACCTTGGATGAACATAAGGAGAATCCTTTCAAGTGTTTAAGAACAATTTTTTATGTTTTCATGTTAAGTTCCTAGTCTCCAAGACACTAAACCTTAGAGATCCTCAGTTTTGTATAACGCAATGAAAATCAATGTTATAAAAAGGCAGGATGCAATAGTTGGTATGAAAGGATGGTTATTTATTTGTGTAAATTAGGATATGAAATCTTTAGTAAGAAGCCTATATAAAATTTTGAATATATGAAATATTCCTGGTATTTTGGTTTGTATTTAGTAAGTGGTTTATCAAAAAAATACATCCCTTTCTACATACGAACAATTAGAGGTGGCTCTGACGCGGATGTTCCTAGGAGTGAAAACTCTGATAAGGTGTTTCGGGCTTGACCTAAGGTAACCTGGTGCACGACAATGGGACTTGCTACACTCTTGATTTGACACTCTCGTGGTATATTCATTGGTAAATTCATAAGATTTGTATTAACCATTATTAATTGGTCAAAGATAAAATAAAATAAATATTCATATAAGAATATATGATCATTTATTACCTTTATTGGAACCTAGGGGGTCAAAATTTAGTATATACTTTTATTCTATAAGTTTGTCCTTCTACTCTTAATGTTTCCTTTTCATGATTATTGGCTAATATTTAATCCCCTTAATTATAATTTCTTTTCATAGTTAATGGAGGGAAATGGAAGAACATATTCCAACAACCAATGTGATAAGAAATGGGATGATTTCTCTATTAATATGATTGAGATGATGAGAGATAAAGTTGAACATGTTGTGATTACTCTAAACCAGCTATTAAAAATCACAATTAATAATTTGTACCTAATTGAATGCCCAAATTCCTCAAGGAAGAATAAGATGATGTCTCAAGGATGTTCATATGTTAATGTTGAAAATGGAATGAAGACCCAATTTAATTTTTGAAAAAGGTGTGGAATGAGGAATCGAGGGGATTTTCACAAAGGAACCACAAGATATTTTAAGTGTGGGTGGATAGGGCATAAATTATCCAATTTCTTTAAAAAAATGGATAATGCTATGAATGGAGATAAGGGTCAATATTATGTACCTTATACAATTCAATGTCGTAAATGTGAAGAAGTTGGACATAATCCAAGGCAATTATCTCTTCGAAGGGATGAGAAGCATGATGAGCATAAACAATATTCATTGACAGGGGAACAATTCAATTCCTCTGCTGAGATGGATCATGATGACTAAAGTACATGCAAATTCTTTACAATAATTCTCTATGTCATGTTGTATTTTAGTTTGTGGTTTATGATCATATCCTTAATGTTTTATAAGAACATCGATGTTGGGAAAAAATCCCTCAAGGTATCATTGAAGCCTTTTTGATGTGATTGTGTTTGTTGACAAAGTGGACATCTGAGTTGTGATTGTTCACAAAGAAGATTTCATGGTGGAATGTCGAGTTCAAGAGCTGAGGTCAACGATACATGCTTGATTCAAGAACGTCGATAAAAGGAATGGATGATCTGGAGGCGGTACAAAAGAACAGATACAAGGTGGCGCCGTTTTCCAGTGTTTGCCAAATTTTTGGGCCTGAAAATCGGCAAATGAAGAAAAGTGTTTTTGGCAAAGGGGCTTGCGCGCTGTGGACATGGAGTATAGGAAACTTGCGCGCCATATGTTTTTCAAGATCATAAGATAAAAATATGGCTAAGGAAATAGGTTCGCGCAAGTTTGGGAGATGGTCGCGCAAGTGTCTAAAAGGAGAGAAGACTTGCGCACCGAGATTGGGTCGCGCAGGTGACTTGCGCGCCGTCGCGTAGGGTGGTCAGATTGGCTATAAATACTGGACCACCCCTCCTCATTTTTCACCGTAGTTCAAAACGAGAGCTCCCATCGCGCAGGTGTGGTGGTCGCGCAAGTGGTGTGTGTGGTCGCGCAGGTGGGACTAGCGTGCCAGTGGTTGAAGTTGTGCGCCGGTGTTAGAAGTTGCGCGCCGGTTGGCAGTTACGCGCCAATATTGGTTTGGGAGTAAAAGGAAGAGAGTCACGCAAGTTTGGAGTTGAGGAAGCTTGAGTCGCGCAAGTGTCTGAGGAGGACTTGCGCGCCCGTTGTGACTTGCGCGCCGATACTTGCCCGCTGAGGTTGACTTGCGCGCCAAGTAAGGATTGTTCCAGCAGTGTTTTTCGGGCTGCGTGGAAGCTGGACGTTTTCCCGATACCTTCGGTGCAAAGAGATATTCATATACGGGTGAAAGTTGTACTTCAACAGAGCATCTACACACAGAGGAAGATGCATTCATTAATGCAAATGAAGAGACCTACAGGTCTATAAACTGTGAGTGAATTCCTTCAAAGAGAAGTGAGCTTAGGAAGAGGAAGAAGGTGACCCTCTCCACCGACAGTGAGACAGAGAGAGAGAAACAGGGAGTGACCCTTGGGAAAGCAGTGAGCTGACCCTAAACATTGTAAAGGCAGTGAGCCTGGGCATAGAAGTGATCTTGCCCGAACATTGTAATCCACAGCTAGTGAAGTTTAGTGTAATTTGGTACGAACCAGCAACTTTTCGGCGTATGCTCCTTAGACGTAGCCCATAGCAGTGAACCAAGTAAAAATCTCTATGTATGCCTGCTTACTTCCCTGCATTTCATTCAATGCATCATTATCAGGTAAAGGAGACAAGTGATCACAGTAATCACACAAGTGCAAACAAAGTGACCCTTGTAACAAAGAGGTCAAGATCCAGTGGGGCAGAAAGAACATTGAAAGAGAATATCAATACACTGATTCACCCCCCCTCTCAAGGTATATAGGCCCCTATTTTCCCTAACAATCGAGTCACTACCTATGATGGTTTTATATCATTGAGTAAAACATCTATTGTTATATATCACATGATGAGGTAGTGAAGCTGTTCTTCTTGAAAAAAAAAATTGGGTATTAAAAGATGATTATTATTTTGGAAGACATTCACTACTTTGGGAACCCTATATAATCGAGGTAAATAGATTACTACAGTATTTTATTTGAGGAGTAAAGTATGAATTATATTTTGAAGAAACGACGAATTTAAGGTGAACATACAGTAATTCAGGTTACTTATGGAAATGATTAACCTATCTTGGGGAAAATATGTTTAGGTTAATTACTTTTTTTATAATATGGTAGGAGTGGTTGATGTTGTTTGGAGATGAAAGATTAATTTTATCTTGGAAGACTATGTTGTCAAATCCTTCTTATATTTGGGTTTCAATCTTAGTTTGATTTTATTTCACGAATATTAAGGACAATTATTTTTTTAGGGTCTATGAACAACATTGGGTAGTACTGTGGAACTTTGAAGATTTAATGTAGTTTCACTTCCTATGGGGTTCTTTATTTTTGAAGAGTTGTTTAATCTTAACCATTATTTTTTGGGGATAAATGTTTAAGGATACATAGTTATTCTTTTCTGGATTAGGTGATTCTCTAGAAGATGATTCTTGTGCTTTGATGAGACCAAGTAGTTTCGAATGCTCTTTTTTTGGAGAAAAGATTAGTCTTGGTGGAAACCTATTAAGGGATGAAACTCTACTTGAAGGTAAATATATTTCCTTGTGTTTTTATTCTATGTAGTAAATAAATTCTTCAAAATTATTAAAAGGAACATATTTCAGAAATGTAGTTAGTATAAGTTTTCTACTAGGTAATTAAAGACCGTTTAACCCATCACAAGATTGTTATTTTCTAGGTGTAATCTTTCTCTTAGACATGTTTTCCATCACTCTCCCTCAAGAACCTAACTCTTTGTTTTCCTTTCCATATCCATGTTTTTATACATTGAATCCTAGAATGGGTTAACTCGGGTGACCTTTGTACTTCCCTTTCATTTTTTTAATGTAATAGTTTTACTGAACTTTTTTCCGATGTGGGACATTCAAGGAAATTTCCAACACCAATTTTAAAAATTGTGTGGACACAATTAATTAAGTGGGGGAGTATTTAATGACCCAATTTTTTTTAATAAATCTTGTTTCCTAATTTTGTGTGGCATTTTATTTCGTACTCAACAAAACATTTTCATTTAATAAAATGAGTATAATTAAAATGAGATTGTTGCGTTTTGACTATTATATTACCATTAGTCAGTATGAACGTTGGAAAATAAATGTTGCGATTATTATCTCTGAATACAAGTAATCTTGGTTAATTAATATTGAATAAAGATTCGATGGCCTCATCCAGTAGCTTTGGTCTAATCAAAGCCCATCTAACAGAACTTCTGAAGGAGGTATAACCACTAGGCTTTACACTGGACCAAACCCAAGCCGAACATCATCGTGTGAACCTAGAATGGAATTTCCATCGCAATATGTTCAAGATGATAGAAATTACTATTCATGTGATGTTGGATGAGCCGACCTCATATTCTATCACCTTATAACACCTTACACTTAGGTCCTATATTGGGGTTATAAGGGGCTATGTAAGGAGACCGTAGATGCCTTGTGTAATCCTCTGATTTAAAAAAAATTTGATTTCTTCTTATGATGAAGTTTATGATTTTTCAGATGTCTGGATAAAATATAGTAATCATATTTTTTATTTATTCTAGAAAATGGATATTTAAAAATATTTATGTAAACCATAAATAATTAATTATGTGTAATGATTTTCAAAAAATGGTCCTCTAAAATTATGTTCAGTAAAAAATTTAGAGTCTAATAAAATCAACTTAATTTTTGATGAATAGTAAATTATGAAAAGTGATTTTATGATTTAGATTTGTAATGTGACCAAATGGATTAGTAATCTCACTTAAAGAATGTATTAATATAAACTAGGAACCTTGATTAAGTAATGTGATTAAATAATATAGGTAAATGGTTGTTTTTGAAATTATTAGTCAAGTATTTGTTTTCTTCTGGTGAATAGTGTTTTTAAATAAAAATTAAATTAAAATTATTTATAAAATTATTTATATCAAATGTAGTTCGTTTTTGAACTCATAAAATCAATATTATTTTAAGGTAAATTTTGGGGATTTTTATGAAAAAATGAATTTTCATTGAATAGTATATTTATTGAAAAATTAAATTAAAAATATATAGAAATTTTTTTTTATAAAATGGAGTTAATTTTTGAAATCATAGCATTATCATTTGGTTAAGGTGAGATTTTGGGCTTTTTTCTGAGAAAGAATAATTTTTAGTGAATAATGAAAATACAGTTTTTAAGTTATGGGCATTTAAAGACATCATTTAATGGTTTATTAAGTATGAAATCAATATGGTAGACTAATGAATAGTAAGATAAGGTGTGAGGTGTCCCATGTGTCCAATACCATGGGAAAATATGATGGGAAAGCCAATTGTTTTTCCAATACCATCAGTGAGGTGTCCCTTGGCCATTAATGTCTTGTCCCCTCACATACCCAATAAATACAAAGCCATTCTCTCATCCTTTTCATTCCAAAATCCTCTTAGTCGATGTTCGGGTCTCCTTACCTCCCACAGAGTCCTCACAAGGTTCCCTCAAGCCTCCCACGGTCCCAAATATCATGATTTTTAATTTACTCTTCAAGGTAAGGGATCCTACCTATCTCTTTCATTCCAAGTGATAACTTTTATGTCATTTCTTTTATACTCCATGTTCATATGTTGGAATATGTTATTTTATATTCATCCTACTATCCTTTTAATTTTTGTAATATGAGAGACCCCCTCTTGATCTCATAAATTCATTTTACGAATGTTTAAGTGGCGTCGTTAGGATGCCACATTTTAAGGGATTCTTTCACACTTCTTTTTTCAAGATCTATTTTCTTGTAAAGTCTTTCATGTTCCCTTTTATTATTCTGGTGTATGATAACTATATCTATCATACTATTCTTTTATTTTCATATCATTATAGACCCTATTTGATATTTTAAATTCATTTTTTGACGTTTTACGTGATGCCGTTAGACTGCCGAATTTTTCTTAAGAGATATCTTATTTTTGTCTTCCTTTCATGTTTTTCATTTAATATGGTATTTCCTTCAAATTTAATTACCATTATATTATTTCTTTTAAATTATATCCCTATACTATTTTATGGAACATTTATGAGTGGGTTACCCATGTCTCCTACATTTTCATTTTTTCTAAAACCCTGCAACATAGTCGTTATGCTGCAGAATTTTTGTCTCGAAATGTCTCTCTCTTTTCCACAAATTATTTTATTTTATTAAGTGAATACTAAAAACAATTTATTCTACAAAGGTATTCAAATATATAACAAAATTTAGTTATTTTAAATTGTGGAATTTACATATATGAGACCCGCTTTCATTATCCGTGGGTTTAAAGTGACATAAAGATAATGTCTTTAAAACAATTTTTAAAATGTTATGATTGTGAAATAGAAGAAATTATTTTATGTTATATGTGTTTTTTATGAATTTATTGAGGATGATATATGTGGATAAAAGAATAATAAAGGAAAATTTAATGGTGCATCATGATATCGCTCCAATGCATTGGGTAATGATGTAACCACTAGAGATTACAATTGTAACGATATCTTGGTGAATAAACATGGTAATATTAAATGAAACCTTGAGAATGGACCTTTGTGATATGTTAATGATTTTTTACGTTAAATGTTGTATCCACATCGTCATGTTATAAAATACGTTATTTTTATTATGATATGCCTTGTGATCTCTTTCACATTCCATAAAGATTTTTATGACTTTAATGATGTATCTCAAGTTCACATGTTAAATGTTTTCCCTTGTTTCCCTTACTGAGCCTTCTGCTCACCCTTTCATTTCATGTATGTCCCCAGGTTATGAGATGCAGTAATGAACCTTGGATAGACTTAAGGAGAAGCCTTTCAAGTGTTTAATAATGATGTTTTATGTTTTCATGTTAATTTCCTTATTTCAAAGACACTAAACCTTAACGATCCAAAGTTTTGTATAATTTAATGAAAATTTATGTTATAAAAATGAGGGAGGCTATAGTTTTTAGAATTGTTAAATCATTTGAATTTCATCTAGAGTGGATTTATTTCAAGACATATTTCCATCATGGAGATTATGAGGAGGATATCTACAAGCATATACTAGAGGGATTTGTAGAGTTTGGGAAGGATGACCTGGAAGGAAAACACTAGAAGAGCTTATATTGATTGATGTAAGAACCATGACAATGAAACATAATTATAGAATCATTTATTTCTAAAAATGAATATCAAGTATATGGCATGGATCAATGTTTATACATCATGTCCTTTGGTGATTAATATATTATATTGATTTTTTTGTGGATGACATAATCATTGCTGGACCATGAATATAGATTATTGTTTAGTTGAATTGGTAGTTGTGTAAGGAGATTAAAAAGAAGAATCATGGAGAAGCTAGCAGGATTTTGGGGGAAAAGATCATGAATGACCGTGTAGTTGGAACCATAATGTTATCAAATGGTGGCTACGTTGGGATGGTTCGAGGAAGATTTAGTAAGATAGATGAAAAAAAGTCATTATTATGATGGTGTTACATTACAAACTCTAAAGGATTAAATCACTAAAGGCACTAGAAGATGTTGAGTACATGGAAAAATTTCAATATGCATCAGTTGTTAGAGTCCTGATGTAGTCATGGGTCTTCACCCTACTAGAAAACACTCATGCAGTTGGAGTAGGGAGCAGGTATATGTATAACCATGTAAAGGGACATTGGGAAGCTGTTATGTGGATACTGATGTTTTTGAATAGTATAAAGGGGTTATTTCTTTTCTTTGGAAAAGGAAATTCATTGAATGGGATTGCAGATGACAACCATAGAGTTGACCTCGAAAGCTAGAGGAGTTCCACCTGTTTTGTTTTTACAAATGGAGGAACTACAGTATGATGGATATCAAAATTATATTTGGTGGTGTTTTTATCCACCATATAGGCAGTATACATTATAGTAACTCAACATTTGAATGATAAGGATTGGCTGAAGAAGTCCTTGGAAAAATTTGGAAGAAATTTATACGATAATGTGTTGCACTGTGTCATTCATAGAGTTATAAATCATGCAAAGAACTCGATGATTCATTAAGGGAAGACAAAAATGTAGTTGAAGTTCCATTTAATTAGAGGATTTATATTGAAAGGGTTGTTGTCGTTGTAGAAAATTTATGGAACCAACAATATGTAAGACATATTAGTAAATCCCATGGTAATATATATGTTGAGGAAATGTTGTGACTCTTTTGGTCTCCACTGATTTGGGGAGGATGAGAGGCATAATATGGGAGGACACGAAGTGAGCACATGTGGAAAAATATTGTATTTCATGAATTGCTAGTTTTGAATTGATTTTGTGATTTTAAATCAAGCCATTGGTGAGTAATTAATAGGAAAAGATCAGATTAATAATGTTTTATTATTCATTGGCATCGAACCATAGCATCCTAGAGAATCATGTAACACCCAGACCCCAGAAGCATAGAGCTGATGAATTAATTTAATACATTGTAATGATTACATTGAATAATGTCACGAAAGACCTATTAGTTTAGCCATATTGGAAAATATATTACATATATGACTGTTACATTAATCACACTAACATACATTAGAACACAAATAATCCTTTGAGTATTATAATATTACATTAGCATAACCATGTATATCAATCAGAATTCACTTCTTGGAATCATTGGATTGGAAAACATGTGAAAGGTGTCAACTCAGATGCTTCGTAATGGTAAATAATTTAGAAAAATATATACACATTTATGGAAAGATGTATAATAAAAATAAAATCTTTCTAAACATAATCATGAACATAACATGGAAAAAATAAATCAAACATTACCATATAAACATGCACATGGATATTCTAATAGTCGAATAATCACTTGTAATAATTATTTTCATAATGAGGTTATGCCTAATGTCAGACATCCTTAATATATAGTCATCCCTCATTCCAGGACTACAAATAACATTTTTATCAAGGCCGTGTGCAAAGACACTAATTTTTCTCATGAGACCAATCGATTCATCAGAGATATATAACATGTTCCACCTGTCACTTACTAAGTCCACTACATTCCTCAGATGAAAATGTTGAAAAATTACAAAAACATTCATTTCAAAACTATCATTAAAAATTTCAGTAAATTAACCATAACCCTGAATGGTATAAAAATACAACATCCACAGTCAATCATATCATAACTCATTCAATAAAGTATGGAAGATTATATTATAATAAATCACCCTCAATGAAAAATAATATTCAGTAAATTATATTGACATAGTTGAAAATGATTTCTAAAACTCTTTATGTGTAATATAACTTTGGGTTGAATCATTTAAAAGTCATAAATTTATAATGGAAGTTATTTAATTTATATTTACGAATCAAAGTTTCTACCACATTGAATCTTTTGAAAGGAAATTAGATTTGAAAACAATCATGTCCATATAAATAATTCATTTAATACATTTTTGAAATCATGGACATAAATGGGAAAGGATTAGAAGAATAAATATTTAAAACATTTAAAATGATGTTTTAGGTAAAGGGTCCATTTAAAAGAATAATTTGGAAATTCTTTTAGGAAACATGGACATGGATTATAAATATTTTCCCAGTACATATTTACATATAAATAATCTCGGATAATAATGAGATTGAGAAATTAACCCTAATCATGCACTTTTCTTTGGTGGATAGTACATTTAACCTCATGTATAACTACAATAGTATGTTATAAATTTATAATAGAACTATATTCATTTTTATCATGTCATAAATGATTCATTAACGACATTATACTACCCATTTAAAATGGATTTCCATTTTAAATTAACATTTTGGGAAATAATCAATATCTTTATCGTACGGGTTTTATATTGTTATTCATGATTGTATCACATAGAACATGTTTTAAATACATCACGAATATAATAAATATATAGCCCCAGCCTTACACCTTACTTAATCTTGAGTTATTACAAGATTACACATTGATGATCTTTTCAGGTTTAGAGTTTTACAGAATTAGATCATTAAACTTTCATTACATTCCCAATTAAACAAAGTGGTTACATAAAAGATAGTATTCATTTTTCCCATCAACTGAAATATATTTAAAATAAAACATGGATTCTTTCTTGAAACCTCCTTGACACTATTATGATATCATGTACCATTCCCTTGACCAGTGAAAAACATTTCAAAATCATGGGATGAGTATAAAAATCACAATATGGGTTATAAAAAGTATGGAAAGGAAACATGAGTTCATATATACATATGAATGAAATCATAATTACCCATAAAACATAATCACTTTAACATACCTCATAAAATCATGAATAAATAATATAAATAATAAGACATAAAGGTAACATGAGGCATTCATATCATTCTTATGTAGGGAGTAACCCTCTTGGTTACGTTTGGAATACCCATCATAGTATATTCCCTAAATCTCTTCGGAGAAACCTTAACGTTTAACTCCTTCATGTTACCCAATGTATTGGAGAGCTATATCGAGCTCACCCGCCCTTAGTTTATCACGGAACCACCTATCTCCATAACAGTGCCCAAGAACCATAACATAATCATAACACATAACTTAAGCATAAAGGAAATATAACATTACCACATTGTAATAAAAATATAACATTTTAAGATATTGAAATAATGAATCCATTCTAAAAACCATTTTCAAAAACATTTGAAGCATTTAATAAGGATATTTTTAAATAAAAGTGTCCCATACCACATTGAAGCTTTTAACATTTTAAACCATTAATATCCATATAAATAATTTCTTAAAACCATTTTTAAAACATGGATATTAATGAGAAATATTTATAAGAATAAATCATTAAAACATTTAAAACGATTTTTTAGTTAAATGGTTTTTAACAAAATGGGAGACACATGAAAATAATAATTGAAGAATAAAATTTAATAATATTATGAGAATAAATTTAGTCATTATATAATATTCCAATGGACAGTATATACACCATATAAGAGTGAATTGGTGCATAACAACAATGATGTCTCAATGGAAATGTAAACTGAGATGAAATCCATTATAAAGATGCTATCCTTAAATTAAGGATAAATAAATCTCATAATTATGTGTGAAAAATATAAATACACCCAATATAAGTGGATATTATGTGTAAAATAATCAAAGGTCATTCAATCATATTCAAAGGATGACATATTCAATAACTACATTTTGAACCCAAATAAATCGAAATTGGGTTAAGAAGTTCCCTTGACAGCCCAACGATGTCCCATAAAATTTTAGAAAAAGAGTTGATGAGAGAGATAAGGGGTATCTCATCACATGGACAAATCATTTACCACAATAAGGATATATAAGAACATATCCCCACATAATAAGATGAAAATTAAAAGACATAACAAAAGAAGTCTTTTTAAATTATGAGGGTAAAATGTTCCCTTACTGGTTTGGGTAACTTTGGAAACGTACACCCCATTAAAGATGGACTATAAAAAATTGATGTAAATAATCATAAACAAAATTATGTTACAAAAAAAGTATAATAATGTACATTACATACACCACTCAAAAGGAAATATTGTCAAATGTAGCATTAATCTCACGAAAACACAAAGTGAGATAAAAAGTCCCTTACGAGATTCCAGAAGCCAAACGACTCTAATTAAAACTTCCAAAATGGATTGATTAGAGAAAATAGGGTATCTAATCATATGAACATAAAAATTACAGTATGATTAATATAAAAGAACATCCCAATCATAAGAATGATGAGCTTAAAATGAATGACATAAAAGAGTGTACTTAAAAAGAAAGAGAGGGGTAGGATCCCTTACCTCGTGTCCGACATGACTCGATCGTTCTTTGACCTCCTGAATAAAAAACATGAGTTAATTTATACTTTCTTATGAACCTTTTCCAAGTTCATTAATCATTTTATATGACTTACTACAATGCTATGAACACTATGTAATTTGTTTAAGTTAATAATGGTCGTTTTGTAGATCATTGCTACTCGAGTAAAAAATAAACTCTTTATAATTACATGTTGTTCATGTGGTAAAATATATTTTATATCCAGAATTATATTCATTATTTAGATATAATATATATCATATATATCCATTCTATTCATGAATTTATAATATTAAATAACATTTAGAGGTAAGAAATGAAATGCACCGTTCATGGAGACGGTAAGCCGTATGTACGCATGAATGCTACTTCCATTTCTATTTCTTATTTAATGGAATTCAAACATAATGATCCAAAATATTATTATAATTCCAGTAAGGTATCATATATAATATCATTAAATCTATCATATATACGTACCACATATGGTATTAACGAATCAAATCACTTTGAGGTGGCAGTGGTCCGCACTTCCTAAAATTAAGATACTGCGTTTAACCATAATGGAAACCATAAAGTTATGCCATAAATGAAAAATACAGAAGCTTAAATAAAACATAAAAATATTATATATAATATATAAATATAGTGACATCTTAATGGCCACCTTTGATGGTGTTAAAATAATATTGAACAATCATCGTTTTGTGAGACAGAAATTCACCACCAACAGAAACAGTATGTTCATTAACCATTAGATGTAGGTTTGTTTAAGTGTAGCTTGAATCCATATTATAAAAACATCCTAGTATATTTATGATACTGGATTTGTTACAAAAGAAATTAATAAAAAGAGTTTAGGGGGTTGGAGAAGAAAAATAAAGCAAAAGAACCCAAGTGAAGACATTGCATTAAAATCGGGTATCTCTCCTTGATTTGATCTCAAAGGCTCCCTTGGGATGACTTCTGCCCAAAGTGAGGCTTCTAGGAGTGATGGAGGGACGATGAGAGACAAAATGATCCGGGTTTGGCGAATCCAATGGCATGAGAGGTGTGGGTAAGTTGGTAGAGGTGGGGGCCTTTTATAAGAGGAGAGGAGGGGCACTCTTGGAAAGTGACAAAATGTTACTTCATTTTCAAATGAGTTTTGGATTTTAAAGGCCTCGCATTGATGTATTTCGGGGATAAGGTGGTATGGGTTCTAAATATACTCATCCAATAGGTCTTTTAAAATTTTAAGTTATAGTTTTACCATTATATTTTCATTTTATTTAAATCCATTATTAATGAGGTAATCGCCGAATCATCATGATGTCATAAATAATTTAATTTATTTAATGTCTAAAAATTAAAAAAATATATCATGATATAGGAAATCGTTTTAGATTTTTAACTAATATTTATAGTCAAAAATATTACTTGTATAAACCCATTTAAAAATTGTTTTAGTAAAACAACTCATGCTTGTGACATTTTTATTTTAACTTTAAATAAAAAGTTATTTATGTCATTTTCCAAACAAAGTGGACCCATGGGGTCCCCAAGTTTACCCATGGATTTTAATGGTCGGCCATGACACATCCAATGAGGGTATGACATGTGTATAGGTCATTTCATATTATTAAAACATTATTTTTACCTTAAATTACACTAATTACCTCTAATCGCGATTAACAACCTAAAAGTTACTATTCACCCAAAAAATATTTTAATCCCATTGAACCAAATTTTACATCCTAATGACAAATATATATTTTGTAATTTTGAAATTCAAATCACATAAGTGGTTAAGTTTCATTTAAACGAAAAATCATTTTTTAAACTACCACTTAGAGGTTTCACTATTCATCAAAAATTGAAGGTTTTCATAAAAATACAAAAAATTCACACTGAGCTATATTTGATATTACGAATTCAAAAATGATTTATCTTTTAAAAAATTCAAAAAGATATATGTTTCATTAATTCATTTATTAATTAATTACCACTGTCAAAACAAATAGCATGTTTTTAAGAAACAATATCTATTAAAAGGTTAACTCAAGTTTTAGTCCGATTTCAAAGTAAAATTAATTCCAATTGACACTATTGGATTAAATAGTAAAAATATATTATAAATTCACTTTAAAAAAATTCAAAAGAAAATCTAATCATATAAATAAATTATATTAAAAAGAGGTTTTTAATTAGAATACAACATTTTTCACTATTCATTAAAAAATGAACTTTATCGGAAAAATACCAAAAATTTAGAGAAAGTAATTTTTGAGGCCCTGATTCTAAAGAAAAATTTTATTTTGTCAAATATAACACAAAAAATTATAAAAAGTTGATTTAAGAGAGGTTCTCCATCAAAATGCAGTTAATCAACCTTTTAAAAAATATTAGAATGTTTACGCTTAAAATTGGATTCATTCGGATTTTTAATCCTCTAATATTTATTGTAAAAAGTAAAAATATTTGGCAAATATATATAATAATTTTGTAGTTAGTTATGTTCATTCCCGCAATTACAACAGCTAGGCATTAACTACCATTTAAAATAATATTATTTTAATATTAGAGTGCAACATAAGATTCCCAAGAAACTCCTTGTTGCATATTGGGTACGCCATCTAGCGTAGAGTCCCCTTTAAAATCATATTAATATTTTATTCACAAATATGGATAAATACGAAAATGTCATATTCTTTATTTACCCGGGGTGTTACATCCTTCCCCCATTTTGGGAATTGCGTTCTCGCAATTTTAAAATTGGTCTTGGAAGCATCATTGAAAATCCCACATCGAAACAAGAGTCAGTAAAACTATCACTTTAAAAGAATGGGAGAGAAGTACAAATGTCACCCGAGTTAACCAATACTAGGATTCCAAGTATGAAAATATGGATATGGTGGGAAAAAGGGTCATGTTCTAATGGAGAGTGATAGTAAACATTTCTAGGAGAAAGTTAACAATAAGAATATCATAAACTTGTGATGGGTTAAAGGGTATTTGATTCCCCAGTAGGAAAAATTAACAGACAAGATTTTTGTTTTATGTAACTTTTCATTGAGGAATTTATTTATGAGCATAACTAAAACATAAATAAGCATACTTAATTGTCATGTTAACTTTCAACTTTTACTGTATTTCTTACACGAACTCATATTTTCTAAAAAAATATTATTTGGGATGACTTGTTCACATTTAGAGAGCTATAATAAACTTCTAGAGAATCACCTAATCCACAAAAGAGAACTATATACTTCCCATGTCTTTAGACCTTAACCAAAACTAAAAACAAAAAGGTTTTTATGAGATCATATAATACCCAAAAAGGATAATCCTTTATATAAAAAAATCTACTCTTAATATCCAAAATTTGTCAAACAAAACCCAAAGTTCAACAAAGACAATTCAATAAACATCTATCCATAAAATTCTTGAATGTAAACCAAACTAATATTGAAACACAAAATGTATTAACCAATAATTGCCTCAAATTCAAGGATCATATAAAACCAAATGGTTCATTATAACTAAATCCACAAAAGAAAGGATAATTATTCCTTGAATAAAATTTTCGTATATCAAACATCAGGGTTACTATAAAAAGTCTTCTAATGTAACCCCATCATCAAAAGAGACTTAATATATCTAATAATTTCACCATCCTAAAATCTACCATAACTCTTGAATCCCTTATATGATGACTTCTTACTCATTAAACATTATTCATGTTTCATTAGCCATTCCTTTTCAACTTATTCTGAAATACATCTTTCCTACAAAAAAATCATGAATCGTATCCTAAGATTCCAATAATATGAAAACATATGATAAGAAATAATCCATAACTTTCAATCTTCATTGTCAGTATCTTCATCCTTAATCGGAATGGCAATACGTATTTGTAAATTCATATTTGAACGATCTTGGTGACCCCATTCCCAAAACTTCTTCGTAGGAAATGTGTTTTCATAATGAACATACACACCACATTTAAAACATTCAATTGACCATTCAGAAAGAACATATTTCCCTTTATTAGATTCAACTAGATGCTTCCTTTTTCAATGGAAGGTTCTTGCTTTATGACCTTCATTTCCACATCTATAGCATCTTTATATCCCATTGAAACATTTTCCTATGTGTTTCTTTCCAAATATTTGAGAAATAGGTTTTTGAACATACATACCTTTATGATTATTACCTGAACTTCCGTAGGTATTTGTTTCTCGCATATACAATGCCTTATAAAAATCACTAAGGTTCAGGTGGTCAATCATGACTCCAGATAGTTGGTTGAGGATAACTATAAGAGTTCTCATTGCAGCTCCCATATCATTCAGTGGTTCTTTCATAAAAACGTCACAGTTTTCTTCAAATCCACTGTTACTTTGGTGCCTACTAGATCTAGCTATTTTCTAAAACCAAAAAGGTCAGTGTGAGTATATCAGTAAAATAATCAAATAAAAAAAGAGAAATATAATCACCATGATATACTTATCCATGTTATCTAAAACTCATTCTAACTTTAAAAAAAACGATGACTCCATCTAATATACTAACCATTGTGATTATACAAAACTTGTCACTTTTTCATAAAAAGCACTCTAGCCTCTAAAGTTATATAAACAGACCTCTAATACCAACTATAAGACCCCACCCTTAAAACATTCTTAATCTAGAGTTATTACAATATTACACATTGAGGATCTTTTCATGTTTAGTGTTTTAGAGAATTAGATCATAAAACATGCATTACATTCCACATTTAAAAAATGTGGTTACATAAAAGATAGTATTCATTTTTCCCATCAACAGAAAACTATTTAAAATAAAACATGGTTTCCTTCTTGACACATCCATGACACTTTCATCATATCATGTACCATTCCATTGACCTGTGAATAACATTTCAAAAACATGGGATGAGCATAAAAAGATCTCTAAGGGTTATAAAAAGTATAGAATGGAAACATGAGTACATATATACATAAGAATGAAATCATACATTACACATAAAACATAATAACATTAACATACCTCATAAAATCATGATTAAATCATAGAAATCAAAAGATATAAAGTTAAATTGAGCCATTCATAAAATTCGTATGTAAGGAGTAACCCTCTTGGTTAGTTTGGAATACCCATCACTGTATATTCCCTAAACCTCTTCGGTTAAACCTTAACATTTAACTCTTTCGCGTTACCCAATGCATTGGAGAGCTATATCGGGCTCACCCGCCCTTAGTTTATCACAGAACCACCTGTCTTCATAAAAATGCCCAAGAACCATAACATAATCATATCACATAAGTTAAGCATAATGTAAGGATAACTTTCCCGCATTGCAATAACAATATAACATTTTAAGATATTGAAATAATGAATCTATTCTAAAAATTATTTTTAAAACCATTAAAAACATTTAATAAAGAGATTTTTAAATCAAAGTGTCCCATACCACATTGAAGCTTTTAGAATTTTAAACCATTAATATCCCTATAAATAAATCCTTAACACCATTTTAAAAACATGGATATTAATGAGAAATATTTATAAGAATAAATCATTAAAACATTTTAAATGATATTTTAGTTAAAGAGTTTTTAACAAAATGGGAGACACTTGAAAACAGTAATTGAGGAATAAAAATTAATAATATAAGGAGAATAAAGGGATTCATGATATAATATTCTAAAGGAATGTATATACACTATATAAGAGTTAATTGGTTCATAACAACAATGAAGACTCAATAATAATGTAAATTGAGATGAAATCCATTATAAAGATACAATCCTTAAATTAAGGATAAATAAATCTCATAATTATGTGTGAAAAATATAAATACTCCCAGTATAAGAGGATATTATGTGTAAAATAATCAAAGGTCGTTCACAGATATTCAATGGTTGACATATTCAATTACTATATGTTGAATCCAAAGAAATCAAAATTGGGTTAAGAAGTTCCCTTGACAGCCTAACGGCGTCACATCAAATTTTTGAAAAAGAGTTGATGAGAGAGATAAAGGGTATCTCATCACTTGGACATAAATTTTATGACAATAAGGATATATTAGAACATATCCCCAAAAAATAAGATGAAAATTAAAAGACATAACAAAATAAGTCTTTTAAAAATAGGAGGGTGAAATGTTCCCTTACCGATATGGGTAACTTTCGAAACGTACACCCCATTAAATAAAGACTATACAACATTGATGTAAATAATCATAAACAAAATTATGTTACACAAAAATTACAATAATTTATAGTACATACACCACTCAAAAGGAAATATTTTCAAATGTAGCATGAATCTCACGAGAACACAATGTGAGATAAAAAGTCCCTTACGAAATTCCGGCAGCCTAACAGCGCCAATTAAAACATCCAAAATGGATTGATGAGAGAATTTAAGGTCTATCATCATATGAAAATAAAAAGTACAGTAAGAGTAGTGTAAAAGAACATCCCAATCATAATAAAGATGAGCTTAAAAGTAGTTACATAAAAGAGTGTACTTAAAAAGAAAGAGAGCGGTATGATCCCTTACCTTGGGTCCGACTTGACTCGATCGTTCTTTAACCTCCTGAATAATAAACATGAGTTAATTTATAGTTGAATAAGAACATTTTACATGTTAATTATTCATTTTATAACACTTACTACCATGTGATTAACACTATGTAGTTTTTTTAAGTTAATAATGGTCGTTTTGTAGATCATTGATACTTGAGTCAAAAATAAACTCTTTATAATTACAATTTGTTCATGTTGTAAAATATATATTATATCCATAATTATATTCATTGTGTAGATATCATATATATCATATATATCCATTATATACATGTATTTATAATATTAAATAATATTTAGAAGTAAGAAATGAAATGCACCGTTCATGGAGACGGTAAGCCATACGTACGCTTGAACGCTACTTCCATTTCTATTTATTATTTAATGGAATTAAAACATAATGATATATAATATTATTATAATTCCAGTACGTTATCATATATAATATCATTATATCTATCCTTTATACGTACAACATATGGTATTAACGAATCAAATCACTTTGAGGGGGCGGTAGTCCGCACTTCCTAAAATGAAGATATCGTGTTTAACCATAATGGAAACCATAAAGGAATGACATAAATTAAAAATACATAAGATTAATTAAAACATAAACATATTATATATCATATATAAATATAGTGACATCTTAATGGACAACTTTTAGGGTGTTAAAAGAATATTGAACAATCATCGTTTCGTGAGGTAGAAATTCGCCATCCATAGAAACAATATGTTCTTCAACCATTAGAAGTAGGTGTGTGTATGTGTAGCTCTAATAATTCATATAACAACATCCTAGAATATTTAAAATACTGTAGTTGTTTCAAAAGAAATGAATAAAATGATTTTACGGGGTTGGAGAAGAAAAATAAAATAATAGAACACAAGTGAAGACATTACCTTAAAATCGGGTATCACTCTTTGATTTGAGCTCAAAGGATTCATTGGGAAGACTTAAGCCCAATGTGAGGCTTCTAGAAGTAAGGGATGGATGTGTAGAGACAAAATGAGAAGGTTTTGGCCGAGCCAAAGGCTAGAGAGGTGTGGGTATGGTGGTAGAGGTGGGGGACTTTTATAAGAGGAGAGGATGGGCACTCTTGGAAAGTTACAAAATGTTACTTTATTTTCAAATGAGTTTCGGATTTTAAAGGACCCAAATTGATTTATTTCTAAGATAAGGTGGTAGGGGTTCGAAATATACTCATCCAATAGGTCTTTGACAAGTTTATGCTATAGTTTTATCATTATCTTTTCATTTTATTTAAATCTTTTATTAATGAGGGAATCACCGTATCATAATGATGTCATAAATAAATGAATTTATTTAATGTCTAAAAATTATACAAAAATATAATGATGTAGGAAATCGTTTTATCATTATAATGATTATTTATAGTAAAAAATATGACTTGTATAACCACAATTAAAAATGGTTTTAGTAAAACAACTCCTGCTTGTGAAATTTTAATTTTCACTTTAAATAAAAAGTTATTAATGTCATTTTCCAACCAAAGTGGCTCCATGGGGTCCCCAAGTTAACCCATGGATTTTCCTGGTTGGCCATGACACATCCAATGAGGGTAGGACATGTGTCTAGGTCATTTCTTATTGTTAAAACATTATTTTTACATTAAATTACACTAATTACCTCTAATCGCGATTAAAAATTTTCAAAGTTACTATTCACCAAAAAATTATTTTAATCCCATTGAACAATATTTTACATCCTAATGAAAACCATGTATGTCGGATTTTTTAAATTCAAATCACAGAAGTGGTGAATTTTCATTTAAACGAAATGTATTTGTTTAAACTATCACTTAGTGGTTTTACTATTCATCAAAAATTCATGTTTTTCAGAAAAATACCAAAAAATAACCTTAAGCTATATTTGATCTTCCGAATTCAAAATTGATGTCTATTTTACAAAATTCAAAACCTATAAGTTTCATTAATTAATTTAATAATTAATTCCTGCTGTCAAAACAAAGTGTGTTTTTAAGAAACAATATCTATTAAATGATTGACAATAGTTTAAGTCTAATTTCAAAGTGAAATTATTTTCAATGACCACTATTGGATTAAATGGTAAAAATATATTCTAATTTCACTTCAAAAACAATTCAAAAGATAATATAATAATATAAATAAATTATATCCAAAATAGGTTTTGAATTAAAATACAATATTTTTCATTATTCATTAAAAAATGATCTTTATCAGAAAAATACCAAAAATTTACACAAAGTAAATTTTGGGGTCCCGATTCTAAAGAAGAATTTTATTTTGTCAAATATAACACATAAAATTGTCATAGAGTGTATTTAAAATAAGTTCACCATCAAACGGCGGCTAGTCAACCTTTTAAAAAATATTAGAATGTTTACGCTTAAAATTGGATTCATTTGCATTTTTAATCCTCTAACATTTATTGTAAAAAGTAAAAATATTTGAAAAACATATATAATAATTGTGTAGTTAGTTCTGTTCATTCCCTCCATTACAACTGCTAGGTGTTAACTACCATTTAAAATAATAATATTTTTTTTATTAGAGTGCAATGTAAGATTCACAAGAAACTCATTGTTGCATATTTGGTACGCCATCGAGCATAGCGTCCCCTTTAAAGTAATATTAATATTTTATTAAAAAATAAGGATAAATATGAAAATTTCATATTCTTTATTTACCTGGGGTGTTAAATCCTTCCCCCATTTTAGGAATTGTGTCCTCACAATTTTAAAATTGGGCTTGGAAGCTTTATTGAAAATCCCACATCAGAACAAGAGTCAGTAAAACTATCACTTTAAAAGATTGGGAGAGAAGTACAAATGTCACTCGAGATAACCCATAATAGGATTCCAAGTATGAAAATATGGATATGGTGGAAAAAATAAAGGATCATGTTCTGATGCAGAGTGATAGTAAACATGTCTAAGAGAAAGTTAACAATAAGAAAATCACAAACTTGTGATGGGTTAAATGGTATTTGATTCCCTAGTAGGAAAAATTAACAAAAAACATTATTTTTTCTGTAACTTTTCATTGAGGAATTTATTTATGAGCTTAACTAAAACATAAGTAAGCATACTTAATTGTCATGTTGACTTTCAACTTTTACTAGATTTCTTACATGAACTTATATTTTCTCCAAAAGATGAGTATTTGGGATGACTTGTTCACATTAAGAGAGTTATAATCATGTTCTAGAGAATCACTTAATCCAAAAAAGATAACTATATACTTCCCATGTATTTAGACCTTAAACAAAACTAAAACCAAAAAGGTTAGTATGAGATCAAATAATTACAAAAAAGGATAATCCTTTATATATAAAAAAATCTATTCTTAATCTCCAAAATTTGTCAAACAAAACCCAAAGTTCGACAAAGACCATTCAATAATCATCTATCAATAAAATTCTACAATGTAAACCAAACTAAGATTGAAACCCAAAATTTATTAACCAATAATTGCCTCAAATTCAAGGATCATATAAACCTAAATGGTTCTTTATAACTATATCCACAAAAGAAAGTATAATTATTCCATGAATAATATTTTCGTATATCAAACATCAGGGTTACAACAAAAAGTCTTATAATGTATCCCCATCATCAAAATAGACTTAATACATCTAAGAATATCACCATCCTAAAATCTACCATAACTCTTCAATCCCTTATATGATGATTTATTACACATTCAATATTCTTCAATTTCCGTTAGCCATTCCTTTTCAACTTATTCTAAAATAAATCTTTCCTACAAATAAAAACATGAATCATATCCTAATATTCCAATAATAGGAAAACAGATGTTAATAAATAATCCATACCATTCATTCTTCATTGTCAGTTTCATCATCCTAAATCGGAATGGTATTAGGTATTTATTAATGAATATTTGTACGATCTTGGTGACCCCATTCTCGAAACTTCTTCGTAAGACATGTGTGTTCATAATGACCATGCACACCACATTTAAAACATTCAATTGATCCTTCATGAAGAACTTCTTTCCCTTTCCTAGAGTAAACTAGATGCTTCTATTTTCCATGGAAGGTTCTTGGTTTATGACATTAATTTCCACATCTATAGCATCTTTCTGTCCCTTTGAAACATTTTCCTATGTGTTTCGTTCCACATATTTGACACATAGGTTTTTGAACATACTTACCTTTATTATTATTACCTGAACTTTTGTAGGGGTTTGTTTCTCGTATATACAATGCCTTATAAAAATCACTAAGGTTCATGTGGTCAATCATGACTCCAGATAGTTGGTTGAGGATAACCACAATAGTTCACATTGCAGCTCCTGTATCATTCAGTTGTTCTTTCATAAAACCGTCATAGTTTTCTTCAAATCCACTGTTACATTGGTGCCTGCTATATCCAGCCATTTACTAAAACCAAAAAGGTCAGTGTGAGTACATCAGTAAAATCATCAAATAAATAAGAGGAAGATAAACTCCAAGATATACTTATCCAAGTTATCTCAAACTCATTATAACTTTAAAAAAACGATGAATCCATCTAAAATACAAACCATTTTTGTTATACACAACTTTTCACTTTTTCTTAAACAACACTCTAACCTCCAAAGTTATCTAAATCGACCTCTGATACCAACTATAAGGCCCCAGCCTTAAACCTTACTTAATCATGAGTTATTACAAGATTACACATTGAGGATCTTTTCAGGTTTATTGTTTTAGAGAATTAGTTCATAAAACATGCATTACATTCCACATTTAAACAAAGTGGTTACATAAAAGATAGTATTCATTTTTCCAATCAACGGAAACATATTTAAAATAAAACATTGATTCTTTCTTGACACCTCCTTGACACTATCATCATATCATGTACCATTCCATTGACCTGTGAAAAACATTTCAAATACATGGGACGAGCATAAAAAGCTCAGTAAGGGTTATAAAAAGTATGTAAAGGAAACATGAGTACATATATACATAATAATGAAATCATACTTTACCCATAAAACATAATCACATAAAAATACCTCATAAAATCATGAATAAATTATAAAAATCATAAGACATAAAGGTAACTTGAGGCATTCATTACATTCATACGTAGGTAGTAACCCTCTTGGTTACATTTGGAATACCCATCACAGTATATTCCCTAAATCTCTTCGTAGAAACCTTAATGTTTAACTCCTCCGCGTTACCCAATGCATTGAAGAGCAATATCGGGCCCACCCTCCCTAAGTTTATCACGGAACCACTCGTCTTCATAACAACGACAAACAACCAAACATAATCATAGCACCCAACATAGGCATAAAGGAAATATAACATTCCCACATTTCAATAACTATATAACATTTAAAGATATTGAAATAATTAATCCATTCTAAAAACCATTTTCAAAACCATTTAAAACATTTAATAAAGATATTTTTAAATAAATGTGTCCCATACCACATTGAAGCTTTTATCAATTTAAACCATTAATATCCATATAAATAAATCCTTAAATCCATTTTGAAAACATGGATATTAATGAGAAATATTTATCATAATGAATCATTAAAACATTTAAAACGATATTTTTGTTAAAGGGTTTTTATCAAAATGAGAGACACATGAAAACAATAATTGAGGAATAACATTTAATAATATCATGAGAATTAATGGATTCATGATATAATATTCCAAAGGATAGTATACACACTATATAAGAGTGAATTGGTGCATAACAATAATGAAGTCTCAATGGAAATGTAAATTGAGATGAAATCCATTATAAAGATGCTATCCTTAAATTAAGGATATATCAATCTCATAATTATGTGTGAAAAATATTAATACACCCAGTAATTGGATAATAAGTGTAAAATAATAAATGTTCATTCAAACATATTCAAAGTATGACATATTCAATAACTACATGTTGAACCCAATGAAATCGAAATTGGGATAAGAAGTTCCCTTGACAGCCTAACGGTGTCCCATAAAATTTTAGAAAAAGATTTGATGAGATAGATAAAGGGTATATCATAACTTGGACATAAAATTTATGGCAATAAGGATATATATGGACATTTCCCCACATAATAAGATGAAAGTTTAAAGACATAACAAAAGAAGTCTTTTAAAAATAGGATGGTGAAATGTTCCCTTACCGATTGGGGTATCATTCGAAACGTACACCCCATGAAAGAAGGACTATAAAACATTGATATAAATACTCATAAACTAATTTATGTTACACAAAAATTAGAATAATGGACAGTACATACACCACTCAAATGGAAATATTGGAAAATGTATCATGAATCTCACGAAAACACAATGTGAGATAAAAAGTCCCTTACGAAATTCTAGCAGCCTAACAGCGCCAATTATAACATCCAAAAAGGATTGATGGGAGAAAATATGGTATCTAATCATATGAACATAAAAATAACAGTAATAGTAATATAAAATATCATCTCAATCATAATAAGGATGAGCTTAAAAGGAATGACATAATAGAGTGTACTTAAAAAGAAAGAGAGGGGTAGGATCCCATAACTCCGGTCCGACTTGACTCGATCATTCTTTAACCTCCTAAATAATAAACATGAGTTAATTTATACTTTCTTGAGAACCTTTTACAAGCTCATTATTCATTTTAAATAACTTACTATCATGCAATGAACACTATGTAATTTTTTTATGTTAATAATGGTCATTTTGTAGATTATTGCTACTTGAATCAAAAATAAACTCTTTATAATTACAAGTTGTTCATGTGGTAAAATATATATTATATCCAGAATTATATTCATTATTTGGATATCATATATATCATATATATCCATTATATACAAGAATTTATAATATTAAATAACATTTAGTGGTATGAAATGAAATGCACCGTTCCTAGAGACTGTAAGTCATACGTATGCGTGAACGCTACTTCCATTTCTATTTCTTATTTAATGGAATTAAAAAAATAATGATTCATATATTATTATAAATACATTTTTTTATAACATATAATATCACTAAATCTATCCTTTTTACGTACCACATATGGTATTAACGAATCAAATCACTTTGAGGGGACGGTAGTCCGCACTTCCTAAAATGATGATATTGTGTTTAACCATATTGGAAATCATAAAGGTATTCCATAAATGAAAAATACAGAATTTTAAGTAATAAATAAACAAATTATATATCATATATACGTATAGTGACATCTTAATGGCCAACTTTTAGGGTGTTAAAAGAATATTGAACAATCATCGTTTCTTGAGGCAGAAATTCACCATCCACAGAAACAGTATGTTTGTTAACCATTAAGTATAGGTGTGTGTATCTTTAGCTCAAATACATCATATAACAACATCATAGTATATTTAAGATACATTATTTGTTACAAAAGTAATGAATAAAAATAATTTAGGTGGTTGGAGATGCAAAATAAAAAAAAGAACACAAGTGAAGACATTACCTTAAATTCAGGTATCTCTCTTTGATTTGAGCTCAATGGCTTCCTTGGGACGACTTCTGCCCAATTTGAGGCTTATAGAAGTAATATATGGATGGGGAGAGACAAAATGATCAGGTTTTGGCCTAGCCAAAGGCTTGAGAGGTGTGGGTAAGGTGGTAGAAGCGGGGGCCTTTTATAAGAGGATAGGAGGGGCACTCTTGGAATGTTACAAAATGTTACTTTATTTTCAAATGTGTTTCGGATTTTAAAGGTCCCAAATTGATTTATTTTTAATATAAGGTGGTAAGGGTTCGAAATATACTCATCCAATAGATCATTGAAAAGTGTATGTTATAGTTTTAACTTTATCATTTCATTTTATTTAAATCTTTTATTAATGAGGTAATTGCCACATCATCATGATGTCATAAATAATTTAATTTATATAAGGTCTAAAAATTATAAAAAAAATTGGATGATTTAGGAAATATTTATATCTTTCTAATTAATATTTGTAGTAAAAAATATGACCAGTATACCTCCATTTAATAATTGTTTTAGTAAAACAACTCATGCTTGTGACATTTTAATTTTAACTTTAAATAAAAAGTTATTTATGTCATTTTCCAACCAAAGTGGCTCCATGGGGTCCCCAAGTTGACCCATGGATTCTCTTGGTCTTCCATGACACATCCAATGAGGGTAGGACATGTGTCTTGGTCATTTAATATTATGAAAACATTATTTCTACAATAAATGACACTAATTACCTCTAATCGCTATTAAATACTTAAAAGTCACTATTCTCCAAAAAATTATTTTAATCCCATTGAACCACATTTTAAATCCTAATGACAACAATGTATGTCGGATTTTTGAAATTCAAATCGCATAAGTGGTGAAGTTTCATTTAAACGGAAAATCAGTTTTTCAACTACCACTTAGGGGTTTCACTATTCATAAAAAATTGAAGTTTTTCAGAAAAATACCAAAAATTCACCCTAAGCTATATTTGATATTCTGAATTCAAAAATGATATCTATTTTACAAAATTCAAAAAAAAATAAGTTTCATTAATTAATTTAATAATTAATTACCGATTTCAAAACAAATAGAATGTTTTTACGAAACAATATCTATTAAAAGATTGACACTAGTTTAAGTCCAATTTCAAAATGAAATTAATTTCAATGACCACTATTGGATTAAATTGTAAAAATATATTCTAATTTCACTTTAAAAACACTTAAAAAGATAATCTAATCGTAAAAATAAACTATATTAAAAAGAGGTTTTGAATTAAAATACAACATTTTCACTATTCATTAATAATGAACTTTATCGGAAAAATACCAAAAATTTACATAAAGTAAATTTTGAGGTCCCGATTATAAAGAAGAATTTTATTTTGTAAAATATAACACATAACATTGTAAAAAAGTGTATTTAAAAGATGTTTTCCATCAAAAGGTGGTTAATTGACCTTTTAAAGAATATTAGAATGTTTATGCTTAAAATTGGATTCATTCCCATTTTTAATCCTCTAACATTAATTGTAAAAAGTAAAAATATTTGACAAACATATATAATCATTATTTAGTTAGTTCTGTTCATTGCCTCCATTACAAAATCTAGGCATTAACTACCATTTCAAATTATATTATTTTTTTATTAGAGTGCAACGTAAGATTACCAAGAAACTCATTATTGTGTATTGGGTACGCCATCGAGCATAACGTCCCCATTAAAGTAATATTAATATTTTATTCACAAATATGGATAAATATGAAAATTTCATATTCTTTATTTACCTGGGGTGTTACAATAAATCATTTATATATCATATATAATTAGAATATAAATATGTATAATATATTGATATATGAAATGGAAAATACCATTTATGAAGACCGTAGATCGTACATATTCATAAACACTATTTTTTTTCATATTGTATTGAATGGAACATAGTGAAGAAGATATATGTCTATATATATATATATTCAGTAGAATTATTATGTCATATATTACATACTTATTAATAATATATATTTTTATATTCCTCATTGAATGGTGAATTCTTAAATGAATCTTATCGCATCTTGGAGAGGGTTAGTCGTACGTACATAAAAGATATGATATCAATTCATTATTTATTAAAAGTTGTGGAATTTTATAGAATATAAATTTTACAGAGAAATTATAATTTTATTTACAATATTTATATACATATTACTCATCATTATATCTATCCAAATAACTTAGTGTTGAATAACAAATTACACCACGACGTGGAGATGACAAGCCATTCTTCCACACGTGTAATGACATTATCACTCATAGGATGGATATATTAATAAATATGTATGTATCATTTTTATAATAACATCATAGTATGTATAGGGTACTATAGTTATAATTTTTGAGCGTAAATAACAATGAAAGTGGAAGTGGAAGATGCAATGTACTTTGAACGAGGTGATAGAATAATTACCTCTTCTTTGAGTGTTTCCTTTTGATTTGAACAAAAGGTCTCCTAAGATGGATTTCTGATCAAGGTATGGCCTCAATAATTAAGTGAGGGGTTTTGATAGGAGATTATGGTAGGGGTGGATGTGCCAAATGTCTTTCGAGTAATGATTTTGAGAGAAGGGGAAGTTGCCTTTTATATGATAGGTGACGGTCAATTGAGGAAAAGTTTGAATATTTATTTTATTATATAATCATATTCACTTTATAAAGGATCCAAATTAATTTATTTAGATAATTAGATGGTTATGGGTATAAATAATCTATTTCAAATGTTTTTAAACTAATTTCTGTTATCATAGTCACATTATCATTTAGATTTAACTATTAGTTTAATAGTATATCATTTACCATGTATCATTTTTTATATTATATGGAGTATAAAATTACAATAAAATTCAAAGAGACCCCCCAAATGGTTCATTATTGATATATATAACCTTATCAATGTCATTTGGACTATACGTAGATTTTTAGGCATATTATATCATTAAATAAAATATAATTTGTTCTAAAAACTCATTTTTGTCATTTTTTACAATATTTAGTATTTTATTTTTTTGAAAATCATAAAAAATTTATTACATCAAATAAAATTCATTTAATAAACCATATAATGTAATAATAACCTATAAATTTGGTGTAATTCATTAAAAGTCCCAAATTACATTTATATTAAAATTTACAATATCTATTATTTTAATATTTCATTAATAAGGTAATTACATGATCAACATTGTGTCCTAAATAAATTTAATCATTTATTTTGTAAAAACACAATATAAAATACCATAATGTATGATTTTTTGGCTCTCTAATGAATATTTATAGTCGAATTTATCTTATTTATTTCCCTATGATAAAATGGGTTTAGTTATTAAATGTCAACAATTATTATTCTTCAAAAGTTATTTTCATCCAAATGAACCAAATTTTACTAACTATTGATAACTCTATCTCTCAGATTTTTGAAATTAAATTCATATAATTTGTAATATTATGGTTTATTAAAATTTTCAAATTCTAATAGAAGGTGGGTAAACGACGGTAAAATGATCAATAGAATATTATATATATAAAAATATTATAAAATGACTCTAATGAGTAAAATTGTCATTATATAGGTATTATGTATCTATTTTGAACTAAAATAAATTTAAATAAGGTAAATAATTATTTAAATATAATGTTTATTTTAAACAATAACAAAGTGTTTTTCACTATTCATCAATAATTGAATGTTATCAGAAAAATACCAAAAATTCGCCCTCAGTTAATATTGATATTCCAAATCCCACAATGATGTCCATTTTGAAAAAGAAAATTTATAATATTTCAAAATCTAGGTATTACTATTCGCAGCGGCTAGTTTGATTGGTTATGGTGAGTTAGATCACGTATTTGCGAAAAACGCAAGTTATTCAATTATTCAAAGATAAACCTATCGTGGATGCATTGGGTGTTACATTCTACCCTCTAATAAATTATGTCCTTTCAATTTGAAATTGTTCATCAAAATTAAATGGTTAAAAAAAAGGAAAATACAAATGTCGAAAACAGATATCGGAAATTGGATTAGTAAAATTAATTCATAATAATAGAGAAAGGGAAAAAAAAGTCACCACCCAATTATGATCTCGATTATGTGAACATTGGTTGATATTAGAGAGAAATACTTGGAGGAAAACATAAATATTTTTAGGGTTTTAGTAAGGTTATCAATCACAAAAATAGTGTAAAATTGTGGGTCTCAAAGAAATCAATTTATGATGATATAAATATCATCAGTTGAACAAAACATATGGAATTAAGATAACAAATTTTTGGTTTTCATATCCCTTCCCTAATGTTTAAGAATTAATATATTCATATAATAAGAGGGTAAAAATATAATTGACATGTAGTGTTTCATTCTTCAAATAATTAATACCAAAAACTCATTGTTCACTCCAGAAGATAATAGAATTCAAAAATACTCTATTCACTCTAATCGTATAGGGTTCTAAAAAAATAAAGAATTTATAATTTATTTGTCAAAATAATTAGAAAAGTCTATATTATAAAATCCAAGACATCACGTAGGCCATTGGTAGGTGATGCACCCTTGTCTCCCTTCAGTTGTAGGGTCATGTCTTGGGGCCTTACCGGGGGCAAAGAGTTGTCGTCTGACCTCTAGGTTGTCCTTTTCATAAAAATTAAAAAATAATATTAAGAAATTCATTAACCATAAAAATAGTATCCAATTTCAAACAAAAACCTTTTCAACATTTTTTTATATCCAAAATTCATCATTCCAAACTCACAGTCCAAAATTTATATGGACGGTAAACATACTGAAGATCTTTTATTCCACGTAATAACATGTAAATAACTTCATCATTTATTCTTTTAAAACATTGTAACATAGTGAATTACCATAAAACATTATTGATTAAATTCATTCTCTGTTATTACTTATAGAATAAATGATACACTCATTATATCAAAAAAGTTTGTAAACTCCAACAACAAAGGAATAAACAAACAATTAATTAGTTTCAATGTAGTCAAGAATATAAAATATAAATAATCTCAATCAATAATACATTATTTCAATATCATTACCTCAGTATAAGAATCATATCACGGTATATATTACATTAAACAACATATTTTCAAATATAACAAGCTATTGATTCACTTTTCAAAGAAGCATATAATGTTCAATTCTCAATGAAATAGTACTGCATTACAATACTTATTTATTTCTATAATTCATATAACCAGTACATAGTTGATACAACATTCAAATGAAAAAATTTTATAATAAAAACATCAAAAAACTAGTCATTCCTCTTATTATATGGTAGTATCATAACTTGATTGTTACCAAATTGCATCATTTGGGGCATACATTGATGATTTATAAATTGATTCACATAGTGTCATAGCTCCATGCAGATGAAGCATTGTACATTTGAAACCTTTTTCTTTCCATTGAAATCTTGTACATGGTGTCCTTTTTCCCAACATTTTTATCTTAATCCCAATACATTTAAGAATTTACCAATATTATTCATTCCATAGTTATCACCTATGGGAAGATCCTTCATTCCCTTCTTCAATTTATCCATATTTTCCTCTATATTCCTTTTCATATTTGGCATTCCATCAAAGCTGTAAGACTAAATGAAATAATTTCTTATCTTTTTAACACAAGATACTATTTGGTCCTATGATATAAATATATGGGAGACTATTTAGCTTATAAATGTTGGCATAATACCATGAAAGATATGATACTTTTTAATCTGTGTATCATGTATATTGATGGAGTCCTCATTCGTTCTACATGGCGCCATTTATAAAAATGGCATACACTAGGTTAGTTTATTAATTTCAATGCATAATTATATTAATTTAAAATAACTAATGTAAATTGATAAGATTATTCATTTTATCTATAATTATAAAAAATCATTATGGATGAATTTACTCTAAAATCATTCATAATGGATGATAATTAAAATTTGAGTTAACCTAAGAATATCTCCCTGGAATGTCATAAAAAAATAGTGCAGCAAGGAATATTGTTGTGTACCAAGATACCCCAGTTCTAGCATGAAACTCCATGTCAGAGTTTTCAATCCATGATACATATGTGCTAGAGCCACCTCTTCCTACTCGTATCCATTCATGGAAAAAATTCTAGGGAAACCCACATAATATTTACACTTAGAAATTTTTTTGATGTTCTTCTTTACTAGTCGTCGAAGTATATCTTTGGTTAATGTTTTCTAATTTAATGTTTTCTAAATATAGTTTCCATGTTTATTTTTAAAAATTCTCTCATACCAACTTAAAATCCCCGACCCTATCATCCTGGAGTCGGTGGATTATTTTAAAACATTATAATTATTACAAGGAATAATGACTCGAAGGACCGATTATTTTAACAGCCTTTGACAATATATTACATACATTATTGTTACATTAATATTTCAAACATACAACATAAAATAAATAATACATTTATAAATCCATTATTCCCTTACCATATCCCTGCATATCAATCACAATACCCTTATTAGAATCATGAGAAAATAGAAATAAGAAATTGTGATATCAAATTCTCTGTAAGGTAAATAATTTAGTAGAATCTATAAAAATTTAATGAACGATGTTTAATAAAAACAAAAGCCTTTTTAAAATAATATTGAACATAATATGGAAAAAATAAAAAAAAACATTAAAATATAAACATGCACATGGATATTCTACTAGTCGAATAATAACATGTAATAACCAATTTCCTAATTAGTGAATACCTAACACAAGACATCATTAAAACATATTCAAGGCCTCATGCCAAAGCTAAACAATAAATTTTGGTCATGGTATTCTTTTAAGACAGCAATTTTTCTCATGATACTTTCCTATGCATCAAGGAGTTACAGTGGGCTCCACCCGTCACATACTACATCCACCACAATTCTTATATGAAAATGTTAAAACATTACACAGACATTCGTATTAAAATATTATATAAAATGTCCATACATTAATCTAAAACCATGAATGTTATAAAAATATGAAATCCACAATCCATCATATCATAACTCATTCAATAAATTAGGGATGGTTTTATTATAATAAATCATCCTTAATCAAGAATAATATCCTGTAACAGATGTTTAAATAGTTGAAAATGATTACTAAAACTTTTTGAGAGCAATATAACAATTTATTAAATCATTTACAAGTCACAAATTTATAATATAATTATTTTAAAAGATATTTTTTAATCAAAGGATCTCATACAACATTGAATCATTTGAATGTAATTATCTTTTTAAAACAATAAAATCTATATAAATAAATCCTTAACACCATTTTTGAAAATATTAACAATAATGAGAAATCTTTTGAGGAATACTTATATGAAACATTTAAAAAAATTAGATAAAGAATCCAGTGAAATGAATAATTTTGAAATTATTTTATTAAACATGTCCATGTAAGATAAATAATTCCCAATATATTCATACATATAAACAATCTCGAATAATAATAAGATTAAGAAATTAACCCTTACCCGGGACATTCCTTTTTCTAGGGTAAATTTAACAAACTACATAATGACCATAGTATTTATTAAATTGTACCATAACCATATACATATTTATTATATTAGTAGTGATTCATTTATGGGGTTATACTACCCATTTAATATTGATTTCCATTTTAAGTTATCATTTTGGGTTATAATCACCTTCTTTGTTTTACATGTTTTATCCGGTAATTCTGGATTGTATCACTTAGATAATTATTTATATACGTCTGAAATCGATAATGAGATTCATAAATCAGGTATATTTAGAATATAAATATGAATAGTATAATGAAATATGAAATGTAAAACCCCGATTATGAAGATGTTAGGCCTTACGTATGCATAAATGCTGTTTTCATTTCCATATCATATTGAATGGAACTAGGTGAATAAGATATATGCAAATAAATACATATATATATATATATATTGTATATTTATTCTTTAATATATTATATAATTATTAATAATATATATTTTATAATCATCATTTAATGGTGTCTATGGAAATCAATCCCATCACGTCGTGGAGATGGTAAGTCGTACGTACACACAATCGAAGATATCATTTCCTTAATCATTAAATGGTGTGGTATTGGATTATATATTAATTTTAAATAAAAATTATCATCTAATTTTTAATATTTATATACATATTACTTATCATTATATACAACCAAATATAATATTGTTGAATAACCAATTACACCATTATGTGAAGATGGTAAGACGTACGTACACACATATGGTGACATTATAATTCATAGGATGGATAGAATATTGAATATGGTTGTAAAATATTTATAATAACATCACAGTATGTATATGGTACTGGTGTTTCAATTTTGGAATGGAAATAACAATGAAAGAGAAAGTGGACGAACAATAGAACATTGAAAGAGGGGAAAAATTAATAATCTCTTATTTGGGTGTTTCTTTTTTTTATTTACAAATGTGATCTGTTGGTTAGATTTTTTCTCAAGGTAACACATATAAGATTAATTTATGTATGTTTTAAGGAGATATTGGCATGGATGTCTGATCCAAATAACATTTATGTTTAATTTTGAGAGATGGGAAAGTGCCCTTTTATAAGAGAGGTGATAGTCAGATTATGAAAATCATTATTTATTATTTTATTATTCAATCATATACAGTTTATAATGGCCCCAAATTAATTTATTTAGATTATAAAGTGATTATGTGTAGAAATAATTTCAATAAAAAAATTTTATACAAGTTTATGTTACCATATTTTCCTTATCATTTATATTTTACTCATAGTTAAATTTTTTAACATTTATCATGTATCCTTTTATTTTTATATTATATGGTAATACAAATAATATAAAATGACAAGAAAAACCAAAGTGGTTCATTATTTATATATCTAACCATATATAAATCCTTTGGATGAATAAATGATTTTTAGTTATATTATAAAATTTAATAAAATACTATTTGTTTTAATAACTCATTCATGTCAATTTTCACATTATTTGGTAATTTGTTTTTGTGAAAGTCATAACAACTTTATTATTTAGAATAAAATTTATTTAATAAACCCTATCATGTAATATAAACCTTTAAAATTATTCTAATTATTTAAAATAATACAATTACATTTGTTATAATATTTATAATATAAATTATTTTAATCATTCATTAATCAGGTAATTACTCCATCATCATTGTTTAATAAATACATAAAAATATTTTATGTCCAATAATTATAAATAAAATACAATTAGGAATGAAATATCATTATAATTATAATTATTATTTATAGTATAATGTTTATTATGTATATCCCTATATTAAAAATGGTTTATTTATTAAATGTCGATTTTGACACTTTTAACTCCCCTTTAAATAAAATATTAATAAATATCCTAATCTAACTAAAGTGGGTCAAAAGAAAAATATTTTATTTATATGGTTTATTTTGGTCGAAATACACTTATCCATTAGAATGTTTACATGAGTTACTGTAATAATAATATCATTTTTACCTTTAATTACCCTATTTTCTTTTATCTGTGGTAAATAAAAGTCAAACGTTTCTATTCACCAAAAAATATTTTTATCTAATTGAATAAAATTTTTCTTACTCATGTAAACATTGTATCTAGGATTTTTTAAATTCAATTCACAAATGTGGTAAAACTATTATTTTTTTAGAAAATTTTAAAATGCTCTAAGAAGTGGGGTAAAAGACGTTAAAAATTTCATTAACATATTATATATCTAAACTTATTTAAAAATGAATATAATGTATTACATTGACAACATATATTTATTATGCATGTAATTTCACATAATATTAATTTAAATAATATACATAATAATTTAAATAAAATGACGGTTTTAAACAATAAACTATTGTTTTTCATTATTCCTCTAAAATTGAAATATTTTTGAAAAATTCCAAAAATTCACTCTAAGCTAAATTTGATATTCCGAATGAAAATATGAAGTCCATTTTCGAAAAAAAAATTATTAATTTCAAAGATATTGTAATAGTATTCATAATTTCAGGTATGATTGGTTTTGATGTGTTAGAACCCGATGTTGCGTAATTCGAATGATATTGCATTATTCAAAATTTATTAGGGGAAATTTTTGGATTTTTCTAAATTACAAGAATTTTTTATAAATAGTAAAATACAAAAATTTATGATAAATGATAAATAATGGATTTATTGAATCAATGATGATGATTTGATGATGTAAGACAAATTGGTTCAAACTAACATACAATTATTTATATTTTTTTTCATGGAAATATCAATATTTCGGGTCTTCATTGAAAATAAAAAACTATGGAATTAAATATTATGAAAACCCTTTTATCCTCCACTATAATTACCTCCCCTCCATACCTCTTCTACTAACTCATCTAAAGCCTTGTTCGATATATATGTTCTACAAAAACCACTCCCAAATTGAATCATTCATCTCCAAAATACATTGGTCTTATAAAAAACCAAATCCTATCCCCTAAAGAAGCTCTCAAAGGAGATAAACTGAAGAGGCAAATTTCTCTGTCCAATTCTTTTATATTATATCCTTTTGTTTTTTTCCTCACCTCCCTTCTCTGAAATTGTATTGTAACTCTAGTAACATATATTTAATTTAATTCCATTTTTATAATGGTATAATTCATTATCATCTGTCCTTTCCCCTCCCAATTATTTGAATGATAGGAAAAAATAATTTTCCATGTGTTAATTTAACACAATCAATGATGGTGGGTTGTCGATTTATATTAATATATTCAAAAGTGGACATGAAACCATTTTTATCCTTAAAATAGACTATTATATGTGTATTTTATCAAATTTAATATTATGTAAACTTTATACCATAATGATGTAAAATAATTATACACTACAAATAAATTGAGAGAAAAAAGTCTAAAATTATTCCAAGCGTATATCAATATTGTTTTATATAATGATTTGACATCAATCCAAGTAATCAAATTAAAATTACAGCCATGTAATCTCCATTATGTTCACTAATGTAATATATTTTCAATTCTGGACAAACAATTTCATATTAAATTTTAATTCATTCATGAGAAAAAGAAAACTCATCATAACAACAAAGAAAAAAACATACCCGAACAATGAAATTGAACCACATAACCCATCAAAAAACGTCATTAATGAACATATAATGTTTATAATAAATATTTTACATATATAAGTGGTTATTTATTAATTAATTATTATACCTAATTTGTTTATACATGTAAATAATAATAGGTGGAAGAAACCAATTATGTTAAGTTAAGGGATCCTCTCTATTTCACTTTAATTCAAGAAAGTCCTCTATAATATTCCATGTTATGTGTCATCCATGATGATGGTGTCTAATTTTTAACCAAAAAAATACATACCATATAATATATAAGTGATTATAAACATCTTTCTCATTGACTAATCCCTCTTAGGTACACTAGAAACTGTGCTGACAATCCGTATGAAATTCTACCCGAACCAAATTTATTCCATCAGGTTGTTCTCTCGTTATTTTTACCCAAATTTATTTCTCTTTTATTTTTTTGTAAAAATTAAAACTACTATATATATAATCCATAGTATCATTTTATTATCCATCACTCACTATATTATTGTGGTTTAAATGCTTTTAAGTGATTCCCTTCTCAATACATTCCAATAAGCAAACTCATTTTAAGGGAACTTACGAATTATTTACCAAATTTCATGTCAAATATATCCAATATTTTATGCCACAATTTTCTTCATAGAATTATTATTTTTATTATAAAAATAATCTTCGTTAACAAATTGTTTTATAAAAATTAGTTTTCTTTTTTATTATTTTAAAAGCACTATAGTGTTTTCATTAAAACACACAAAAGAGTTTTAATTATAAAATATCCCAATTACATTTCATACATGTTGTACCTTTTTTTGACATAATATACAATATTAAAAGGATACTTTACATAATGGACGTCCATGTAGGTTCTAATTCTTTTCATTCATCGACACTTTCATGATAACCCAATGGTTATGCTATAAGTCATGATTGTGGTACCCAATTCATTCCATGGGTAACCCTTATGTTTATGTAAGATTGATTATTTATTATTATTTATGTAGAAAACATATTCATGGAATTTAATATTGGTGTGAATAAATATATCTATAATTAATTAGTCAAATTTTAATCTCATGAGACGTTATGTGTGGCGGTCTTTGCCGTTAGCCATGTCCTTTGTACTATGTGAAACTGCTATGTCGAGATGCCTTGGCATGTTCTACAGTGTGAAATGGTCTTGGAGGTTATCCTTGACTCCTACTGAATTCATGATTTATGTTTCTTAATCATTTATATTATTCCATTTTTAAATGATCACAATTTTATATGTTATAATTTGATATGTTACAAGCCTAATTATATCATATTGTCCTGCCCTCAAGCCCATGTGCTTATACATTTTTCTTATGGTTATTTCCTTACTGTGCTATTAGTTCATCCCTATGTTCATGTTATCCACAGATTATCATATGTAGATGTATGAAAGGAATGGATGAAATGGTCTCAACATGGATTTATAATTAATTGTTTTTTATATTGATAGATTTTGTACTTAGTATTCCAAGATATTAGACATTATGATCATTATCTTGTACTCTGGTGTATAATTTTGATTAAAATGATGAAATGTTATATGTAAATGGCTAGGGTTTCTATATATGGAATCATATCATGGTCATGTAATTTTGTGGAGATTATTAATAGATAAAATTTATATTAACCTTATGGATGACAAATTGTATAGGAAAACATCCCAAATTTTTTTTAAGTTTATAGTTTTTGTTTTATCAAGAAAATACATCCTAGTCTGGATACAAGAATGTATATGTGGCTCTTGCATTGATGTACATCTGGGTGAAACCTCTGGCATGCAGTTTCAGGCTTAACCTGGGGCATCATGGTATATGAAAACATGCCTTACAACACTATTGGTTTAACCCTCCTAGGGTATATTCTTTTTATAAATTCATGAGCTTAGTACAATCTATTATTGGTGCAATTAAAATATACCATAATAATATATGTTCATATATAGATCAGAGTTAATGTAGAATTAATCCTAAGTAGTCACAAGTTAGGATATAATTCTCCACTACATTTTTTTCCATTTTTGGTATGAGATTCCATTTTATGTTCAATAACTATGTACTCAAGTCCTCTAATTATACATCCTTTTTATTAGTTAATGTAGGGAAATATAAGATCATGTTCTAACAACCCATGTGATTGGAAATGTGTTTATTTAAATAATAATATGCCTATTATGATAGGAATAGGTGCTCATAACATCATGAAAGTACATTCACAGATAGATCATGTTTTGAATAATAACATGAATTATCTGTAACACCCACTTTCTTTAATTATAGAGAAAAATTTCCTAGAATCCTTCATGTAGAATAGGAACCCCATTTCTCTTGGATATTCTGATCCTATCCTCACTTAATAGCAGAATAACTCCATTGATAAGATATTATATATCCTCTAGTTTTCTAAATAAGAGATTGTTGTAATGGAAGTCTATCTTTTTGTTGGAAAAGTTTATCAATGGTGGACACTAATAAAGAATAAAAATTACCCAGTGTAAATTGATTCCATGGAATGGGAGGAATTCATATAGATGTTTTTAAATAAATATATTTCTTGAACCCACCCTCTCATGATGAAATTGGAGTTCCTTGGTCTCACGTTTATGGAAGATAATTCCATAAAAGTGTATAAAGAAAATATCCCAAGGCCTACAAGGTACACATATATCATTTTCGTTAACCCCTAAATAATGGATGATCACTTCATTACTGGTCTAAATCCAACTCTTTAGAAGCTGTCAGAGATTTGAGAAATTGAAAGTTATGAGTTGATTTTCTGTTGGTTCCTCACGGATGAAATTGATTCTAGATACTCTCAGTGTTCTCGTGTCCCTCTTGACAAGATGATAAAAATGTAGAACAACATGGGAGGTTCAAAAAACAAATCACATGATGGAAATAAGCCCATATTTCACCCTTGTAAAAGTTACGAGATGAACCATCATGTGAATTGTCTAAAGGGAACTCGAAATTTCTTCAAATGTGGTAAGAAGGGATATCAGGCCATGTTCTACCGAATATATATGAAAAATCCCAATAATTTGGAATAATAAAGGATGGTTAAGAATAACTATTATCTAGTAGTGCATTGTTACAAATACATGGAACATGGGAAGTATTAAAATAGTTTCCTTGTGCAAAGGGATATTGGAGGAAGCCAAAAACAAACTCCAAGGAAACTAAGAAGGGATAATGATAACACTATTGTTTATATTGATTCAGAGAATTATTTGGTGATAGGTACACAAGATAATTATTTATGAATATAAAACATTCTATTTTATTCTAGTTCTCCACATTCTTTCAATTAATGATACGTTAGTATAACTATTAAAACACCACCTCAAAATTTTGTGTATATGATTTTTGAGATAATATAGAATTGGGAAATTTTTTAATCCATGTTTTATAAATACTCCTTAATAAATATATTGGGACTGAACCTCGTAGAAAATATCGTCAAGCATCCTTTAGTGGAATTCCATGCTATCATGAGAATGGATTGTAAATATTTATATAAAGACAATATCAACAATTGGGAATAGGAAATCAATCTTCCCATTTTGAAGAATCCTCCAATTCATTACATGTGTATGGATTTAGATGAATCTAATTTAGAGTCATAGTCTCATCTGTGGATATTAATTCATTATGATAAAACATGTTTAGATCAAATTATTGGGACAAATGTGAGAGTCATGCCCGAGGGCATGCCCATCAGGAGTAATTAAACACATGTTTCCACTAATGTATTTTATTCTCTTACTCCTAACCATGATGTTCAGTTTTAAATTTATCCTATTCCTAGATCTCCTTTTATATAAATTTCCCCTAATAGAATAGCCACCATAGAGCTGGAAGAGCTGAACAAGATGTTACAAGAGAAACTGGACAAGGGTTTTATATGCCAGAGTCCTTCACCATGGGCTACACCAGTCTTCATTAACAAAAATAATGACAGGTAAATGTGCCTCTACATTGATTATCATGAGATCTATAAAATTATGATAAAGAACATGTATCCCCTTCCTCGGGTAGATGATTTGTTCGGTTCGCTTTGTGGGGCATCTTATATTACTATGGTGGACCTTCTATCAGAATATCACCAATTATTAGTGAGTAATGAAGATATTATGAGGTCTTATTTCAAATGAGCTATTGACACCCTGAGTTCATAGTGATGACCTTATGAATCACTAAAGATCCCAAAATTTTCATGAATTTAATGAATAGAGTCTCTAGAGATTACCTCAAAAAATATATAGTAGTGTTTATTGATGATATTCTGATATACTATAATAACAAGGAGGAACATGAGGCGAATTTTAATATTGTGTTAATGATAATGAAAAGGGAGAATTTGTTTGCAATGTAATGTAATTCTGATTTTTGGATGGCAGATGTATCATTCTTGGGGAATATTTTCTCAAGAAAATGGATATCTATGGACCTTTCCATGAAAAAGGAAATTGAAGAGTGGCCCAAGAAAACATATGTAATATATTACCACATATTTTTTGTGTCTAGATAGATATTTTCGATGACTTTTAATATCTTTTTAGACTGTTGAACCCAATTATCAAGATAATAAAGAATGTTGTAATGTTTTTCTGGACCGAGGAATGTGACGATTGTTTCATGGAGTTAAAAAAGAAGCTTATCACTAAGCCCATACTCACACTCCCCATAAGTGGAGAACACATTTTGATGTAAAATTACGCTTTTAATAAGTAATTATGTTGTCTACTGATAAATTTTTTTATTGTTATAGACTATTCCTCAAGGTATCTAAAAATATATTATCAAAACTATCCCACACTTAACCTAGAGTTTTCGGATGTGATCATTGCACTGAAAATCTGGTGACATTATCTCTATTGGTTAAAAAATGAGATAAATATTGATCACTAGATACTCTAAAATATATTCACACAAATATAACATAATATGAGCCATAAAATATTGATATATCTCATCAATGATTTTGAAAACTCAATCCATTAATATCTTGGTAATTCAGTCAAGGTGGAATATGCTCTATGTAGAGATGAACCTACATCATTATGAATGATGAGAATTGAATGATATCCAATATTCATAGATTTTTATTGAAAAGAAAGTGGAATCATTAATAGAAAAACATCATCAATCCTTTATCAAATGATTTCTCAACCATCCCTCATGGGGAAAATAATGGATCTTCAGTGAAAAGGTGTGGATCATCAGAAAAGGATGTAATCCAATAAAAATGGGAAATCCCTTGAGCTATTAATTGAAAATCATGGAGAAATATGTTGGGGTCTCGATTAGGTGTATAATTTTATATGGAGATAATGTAGATTTTGAATGATTCAAATAACACAACCTTTTATATTCACACAAGGAGCATAAAGATGTACTGGTATCTATTTGAAAACACTTTTTTGGACAAGATGAAATGGTATATTGCGAATATACATCAATGTTCCTGGTTTTTCCATAAGTGAATGTTTAGAGGAAAATGTTTAAAAGGATGAAAAAACCACTACCCATATGATTGTGGAATTGGTAGAGCATACACATGACCATTGACACATGACTTCCAATGAAATACAAAGAATCAATGCTACAAGGGTTATCTTAAATTGTTTTATAAAGGGACCTCACATTATCACAATTCGAGTGGAATTCACATCAAATAAAATTTCATTGATTTACATAAATGAATTGGTATGGAAGCATGGAGTAAAACTATCTATTGTATCAGATCGTGATTCGATATTCACCTTGATGTTCTAGAAAAGTCTTCTACATTCTCTACGCACTGACTAAACATCATTATAACCGATTTTCCTCATAATGATTTCCAATCTGAGTGAAATATTCAGAAACTAGATGTTATGTTGATACCTTGTTCTATATACTTCGTAAGAGTATGGGACCAACATCATACATAGGATTAATTATCGTAAAATAACAATTTCCACTAAATCACTTAAATGGACCAATGTGATTAAATTTATATGAAATGGTGCAGAACACTAGTGTGTTGGGATGAATTTGATGAGAATAAGCTAATAAGCCCATAAATGGTTGATGAAATGGTAGAGTAGGTGAAATCCATTCAGTAGATTATCAAGGCTCCACAAGGTGGACAAAAGTGTGATGTAGAAAAACATCTACAAGACCATGATCTCAAATTTAGAGACATGGTATTTCAATGCCTATCTCTGTGGAATAAGGGAATGAGGTTGGGAAAGAAATGGATTTTTTGTCATTAGTATAACAGACCCTTTGAGATTCTTGATCATGGCAGGGACGTTGCCTATCGATTAGAACATCCACCTACCATAGCCAATTCACATGATTTCATTCATGTATCCCTCTTAAAGAAGTACATACATGACTATTCACATGTACTATCTTAAATGGTGGTACATTTAGAGAATGATATTTCTTAAGAGGATCATTCATTGAATATCTTAGAGTATATATATAATGTTTTATATAATAATACTACTCACCTGGTCAAGGTTCATTGGAATAACTGTATGAAAAAAGAGGAAACATTAGATCAAGTAGAGGAAATTAAGGAAAATCACCCGCAATTATTTATGGCATAGAATGAAAAACAAAATTTTGAGGGTGAAATTTCTTATTGGGTGAAAAATATAATGACATAAATTGTTTCAATGGAAATTTCATTCATATAATTATTCCATATAATCATATAAAATCCTATAATATTGAACTATTGTTTTCTATGAGACTTTTAAACAAAAAATTTTCACTTCTTTTATTTTAATTTCAAATATCTAAAATACTCGGTTGCGATTAGTATGTTATTTTGATTCTAATATGACCAATATATTTTTGGCGGAATATTAGTAAACTATTATGAAAAGTAACATTACCCATATAAATATTTGCGTACTTAATTATTTGTAACCATATCAATGGTAGTGTATAAATAAGAGTCAGTTGGGGGGTACAATATACCTACAACTTAGAATAAGAATATAAATATTTCTAAATTATTATATATCAACTCAATTGTTGTTTTAAATTTAATTTAAATTAATCATATTAAGAAAAAATTCATTTGGAACAATTGATATCATATTTTGAATCTACACATAGAGAAATATTTATTGTGTGTTTGTGATATTTTTATAATATACTTGAATTTTGTTTTTACAGTAAAATACGATAAATTACATAAATGTTAAAAAATTGGATTTATTGTGTCATTGGAGATGATATGATGATTTAATCCCAATTGGTTAGAACTCATAAACACATATTATAGTATTTGGTCATGGGTGCATCAATATTTATGGTTTTGATGGAAAAATATAAATCTAAAGAAATAAATATTATGAAAACCATCATCTCCTCCAATATAAATACCACACCGCCTTACCTCTTTTCTTCATTACTATCAAGCAATGTAAATATACTATGTTCTTCTTAAATCCCTCCCCAATATCCTTCTTCGATTTTTATATCTCTTGGTCTCTTCAAAATACCAAATCCACTCCCCTTATGTCCCTCTCAAAGGAGACAAACTTGATATGTAAATTACTCTTTCAAATTCTTATATGTACCTCTATTATATTGTTTCTTTCCATACCTCCATTTATAGAAATGGTATTACAACTCTAGTGACATATATGTAATGGAATTCTATTATTCTAAAGTGATAACTAATTTTTATCTCTATTTTCCCCAAAAACTAATTTGAATGAAATGAAAATTCCATTTGAGATGTGAAAATTTAGCACATTCACAGATGAAGGGATATCAATTTCTAATACTATCATGAATTACGCTCATAAAACCATTTTATGGTGGAACTATACTATTCATTTTTTATTTTATCTTATTTAATGTTCTTTAATACATATGATATCATGATGTAAAATAATAATACAAAACTTATTAGTGGTGTGCAAAATCACAAAAACATATCCACACATTTATCATTAATGATTTATATAATGATTCAACATCACTCTGAGTAAACACATTAAATACATAACCATGTAATATCTTATATATTCACTAATGTCATATAACATCAATTATTAAAAACACTAAAATATTATATGCTTATCTGTTAATTATAATAAGTAAATCCATCACAACAGACCAAGAAAAAAAGCGACGCGAACAATTAAATTGAACCACTCAACACTTCAAAAAACACCATAAATGAACTACAAAAAGTTATAATAAATCCTATAAATTTATAATAGTTTTTTAATTTATTAATTAATAGTATTAATTATATTATTCAGTTCATTAATCACAAGTGCAGAACACAAAAAGGCCTAATGTTAAGGATCCTCTCTGATTAACATTAATTCAAGAATATCCTCTATGCTATGTCATTTTATGAGTCATGTCTAATGATAGGGTATTCCTGTTCACCACCACCATACATCACTAATAATTAATACTTGATGTTAATCTACATTATCCCTCATGTATCCCATTTAAGTACACCCAATATCAGGGTGATAATTCGTAAGGAATTCTACACAAACCGACATTATTCATTCAGGATTCACTATGATTCCTTTTAACCAAATGAATAGTATTTTAAAATTATGTAAAAAATATAAATTATTTTTATATATTCCAAAATCAGGTTTCATGATATATACCTAATTCTCATTTGGGTATATACATTATTTTCTTTATTTCCTCATTAATACTTCCCAATAAGAAAACGGGTTTTGAGGGAACATCCAAAATTTTCACCAAATTTAAAGCGAAGTCATTCATCTATTTTAAGTCAAAATCTTCATTACGAAATTGTTATTTTTAATATTAAAAAATTATTGGTACACTATATTTTAATATATAATAATTTTCCATTCTCTATTTTAAAAGCACTATTTTTCGTTTTAAAACCATAGAAAATTGTTTTAATTCTAAATATTCTCAAATAAAATTCATATATTTTTTCTTTTATATTGAATTAAAATTCCATTATATATTATTATATTACCTTAAAAACATCCATTTATGTTTTAGTTCATTTATCTAATGGAAACATTCATGATAATCTATTTGGTTATTGATTATGTCATTATTATTGTTCCCAAATATTTCTATGGGTAACAATTATGTTTATGTGTAAATGATTATGTATGATTTATTTTGTGGAAAAATATTCATGAAATGTAATATGGGTTCACCAAAATAGTCCTCCCATTGATTGGGTAATGTTGGGTCTCCTGAGAAGTTACATGAAATGGTGTTGGCGGTTATCCTTGGCTTGGGACACTATGTTCAATGGTCTTGGCGGTTATCCATGGATTTTGCTACTTTGGGAAATATTTTTTGATTTGATCTTCTGCTCATGGGATGTCCTCAATAATGAAGTGAGGGGTTTTGAGAAGAGATTATGGTAGAGGGGTCTGTGCCAAATTTCATTTGAGTAATGATTTTGACAGAGGGGGAAGTTCCCTTTTATAAGATAGGTGGCGGTTACTTGAGGAAAAGTTTGAATAATTATTTTATTATATAACCATATTCACTTTATAAAGGATCCAAATTAATTTATTTTGATCATAAGATGGTATGGGTATAAATAATCTGTTTCAAATGTTTTCAAACAAATTTCGGTTATCATATTCACATTATCATTTAGATTTAACTATTAGTTTAATAGTATATCATTTACCATGTATCCATTATTATATTATATGGTCTATAAAATTACAATAAAATTCAAAGAGACCCACCAAATGGTTCATTATTGATATATATAACCTTATCATTGTCTTTTGGACTATACTTATATTTTTAGGCATATTATATCAATTAATAAAATTTAATTTTTTTTAAAAACTCATTTTTGTCATTTTTGACAATATATAGTATTTTTTTTGAAAATCATAACAAATATATTACATCAAATAAAATACATTTAATCAACCATATAATGTAATATTAACTTAGAAAATTGGTGAAATTCATTAAAATTCCCAAATTACATTTATATTAAAATTTATAATATCAATTATTTTAATATTTCATTAATAAGGTAATTAGAGGATCAACATTGTGTCCTAAATAAATTTAATCATTTATTTTATAAAAACAAAACATAAAATACCATTATGTATGATTTTTTTGTCTTTATAATGAATATTTATAGTCAAATTTATCTTATTTATTGCCCTATGATAAAATGGGTTTAGTTATTAAATATCAACAATTACTATTCTCCAAAACTTATTTTAATCTTACTATACTAAATTTTACTAATAGATGATAACTCTATCTCTCATATTTTTGAAATTCAATTCATAGAAGTGGTAATATTATGATTTATTAAAATTTTCAAATTCACCTAGAAGGTGGGTAAACGACGGTAAAATGTTCAATAGAATATTATAAATCTAAACTTATTATAAAATGACTCTAATGAATTAAATTGACATTATATAGGTATTATGTATCTATTTTGACCTAAAATAAATTTAAATAAGGTAAATAATTATATAAATAAAATTTTTATTTTAATCAATAAGAAAGTGTTTTTCACTATTCATCAATAATTGAATGTTATCAGAAAATTACCAAAAATTCACACTCAGCTAATATTGATATTCCAATTCTCAAAATGATGTCCAATTTGAAAAATAAAATTTATAAAATTTCAAAAAGTGGGTATTACTATTCATAGCAGCTAGTTTGATTGGTTATGGTGAGTTAGAACGCGTAGTTGCGTAAAACGCAAGTTATTGCACAATTCAAAGAGAAACCTATCGTGGATGCCTTGGGTGTTACATTCTACCCTCCAATAAATTATGTCCTTGAATTTTGAAATTGTTCATCGAAATTAAATGGTTAAAAATAGAAAAATACAAATGTCGAAAACACATATCGGAAATTGGGTTAGTAAAATTAATTCATAATACGAGAGAAAGGGAAAAAAGTCACCACCAAATTATGATCTCGATTAAGAGAACATTGGTGGATATTAGAGACAAATAATTGGAGGAAAACATAAATATTTTTAGGGTGTTATTAAGGTTATCAATCACAAAAAAGTGTAAAATTTTGGGTCTCAAAGCAATCAATTTATGATGATATAAATATCATCAGTTGAAAAAAACATAAGGAATTAAGATAAAAAAATTTTGTTTTTAATATCCCTTCCCTAATGTTTAAGAATTTGTATATTCATATATAAGAGGGTAAAAATATACTTGACATGTAGTGTTTCATTTTTCAAATAATTAATACCAATAACTCATTGTTCACTCCAGAAGATAACAAAATTCAAAAATACTCTATTTACTCTAATCGTGTAGGGTTCTAAAAAATTAAAGAATTTATTATTTATTTATCAAAATAATTAAAAAAATCTATATTATACAAACCAGGACATCACGTAGGCCATTGGTAGGTGATGCACCCTTGTCGCCCTTTGGTTGTAGGGTCATGTCTTGCAGCCTTACCGAGCGCAACGAGTTGTCGTCTGACCTCTGGGTTGACCTTTATATAAAAAGTAAAACATAATAATAATAAATGGATTAACCATAAAAATAGTATCCAATGTCAATCATAAACCTTTTCGACATTTTTTTATATCCAAAATTCATCTTTCCAAACTCACAGTATAAAATTTATAAGGAAGATAAATATACTGATGATCTTTTATTCCACGTAATAACATGTGAATACCTTCATCATTTATTCTTTTAATACATTGTAACATAGTGAATTACCATAAAACATTATTGATCAAATTCATTCCCCGTTATTCCTTATAGAATACATGATATACTCATTATATCCAAAAAATGTGGTATACTCCAACAATAATGGAATAAACAAAAAATTAATTAGTTTCAATGTAGTCAAGAATATCAAATATAAATTATCCCAATCAATCATATATTATTTCAAAATCATTACCTCAGTATAAGAATCATATCACAGTATATATTACATTAAAAAATATATTTTCAAATATAACCAGCTATTGAGTCACTTTTCAATGAAGCATATAATGTCCAATCCTCAATGAAATAGTACTGTAGTACAATACATATTTATTTCTATAATTCATATAACCAGTACATAGTTGATAAAACACTCAAATGAATCATTTCTATTATAAAAACAAAGAACACTACTCATTCCCCTTATTCTATGGAAGTATCATAACTTTATTATTACCAAATTGCCTCATTTGGGGCATACATTGATGATTTGGAAATTTCTTCACGTAGTGTCATTGCTCTATGCAGATGGATCACTGTACATTTGAAACATTTTTCTTGCCATTGAAATCTTGTACATGGTGTCCTTTTTCCCAAAATTTTTAACTAAATCCCATTACCTTTAAGAATTTACCAATATTATTCATTCCATAGTTATCACCTATGGTACGATCCTTCATTCCCTTCTTCAATTTATCCATATTTTCTTCTATAATCCTTTTCAAATATATCATTCCATAAAAGCCATAGGACTAAATGAAATCATTAATTATCTTTTTAACACATGATACTATTTGGTCCTATGATATAAATATATGGGAGACTATTTAACGTATAAATGTTGGCATAATACCATGAAAGATATGATACTTCTTAATCTTTTTATCATGAATATTGATGGAGTCCTCATTCCTTCTATATGGCGCCATTTCTAAAAATGGTATACACTGGGTTAGTTTATTAATTTTAATTCATAATTACATTATTTTAAAATAACTAACTTAAATTGATAAGATTATTCATTTAATCAATAATCAAAAAAAATCATTATGGACGAATTTAATCCAAAATCATTCATAATGGCTGATAATTAAAATTTGAGTTATCCTAAGAATATCTCCCGGGAATTTCATAAAAAATAGTACAGCAAGGCCTATTGTTGTGTACCAAGATACCCCACTTCAAGCCTGAAACTCCATGTCAATGTTTTCAATCCATGATACATATGTGCCAGAGCCACCTCTTCCTACTCGTATCCAGACATGGACAATTTTCTGGGAAAACCCACATAATATTTACACTAAGAAATTTTTTTGATGTTCTTCTATACTAATCGTTGAAGTATATCATTGGTTAATGATTTATAATTTAATGTTTTATAAATATATTTTCCATGTTTATTTTTAAAAATTCTCTCATACCAACTGAAACTCACCGACCCTATAATCCTAGATTCGGGGCATTATTTTAAAACATTATAATTATTACAAGGAATAAAGTCCCGAAGGACCGATTATTTTAACGGTCTTGGAAAATTTATTACATACATTAATGTTACATTAATATTTAAAACATACAACACAACATAAATAATCCATTTATAAATCCATTATTCATTTACCATATCCCTGCATATCAATCACAATACACTTCTTAGAATCATGAGAAAATAGAAATAAGAAATGGTTGTATCAAATTCTCTGTAAGGTAAATAATTTAGTAGAATCTATAATCATTTAATGAATGATGTTTAATAAAAACAAAAGACTTTTTAAAATAATATTGAACATAATATGGAAAAAATAAAACAAGCATTAAAATATAAACATGCACATGGATATTATACCAGTCGAATAATAACATTTAATAACCAATTTCATAATTAGTGAATACCTAACAGAAGACATCATTACAAAATATTCAAGGCCTCATGCCAAAACTAAAAAATAAATTTTTTTCATGGTATTCTTTCAAGACACTAATTTTTCTCATGATACTTTCCTATGCATCGAGGATTTATATCGGGCTCCACCCGTCACATACTAAGTCCACCGCATTTCTTATATAGAAATGTTAAAACATTACATAAAAATTCATATTAAAACTATCATATAAAATGTCGATACATTAATCAAAATCATTAATGGTATAAAAATAGGAAATCCACAGTCAATCATATCATAACTCATTCAATAAATAAGGTATGGTTTTATTATAATAAATCAACCTTAATCAAGAATAATATCCTGTAACAGATGTTTATATTGTTGAAATTGTTTAGTAATGCTTTTTGAAAGCAATATAACAATTTATTAAATCATTTAAAAGTCACAAATATATAATCAAATTAATTTAAAATATATTTTTTAATAAAAGGATCTCATACCACATTGAAAAATTTGAATGTAACTATATTTTTAAAACAATCAAGTCTATATAAATAAATCCTTAAAACCAGTTTTGAAAATATAAACAATAATGAGAAATGATTAGAAGAATACTTATTTGAAACATTTAAAATTATTTTTTAGTTAAAGAATACCGTTAAAAGAATACTTTTGAAATTATTTTATGAATCATGTCCATGTAAGATAAATAATTCCCAATATATTCATACATAAAAACAATCTCGGATAATAATAAGATTAAGAAATTAACCCTTACCCGGCACATTCCTTTTTCAAGGGTACATTTAACCTACTACATAATGACCATAGTATTTATTAAATTGTACCATAACCATATACATATTTATTATATCATTAATTATTCATTTATTGGGTTATACTACCCATATAATATTGATTTGCATTTTAAATTAACATTTTGGGTTATAATCACCTTCTTTGTTTTACATGTTTTATCAGGTAATTCTTGACAGTATCACTTAGATAATTACTTATATACATCCACAATATATATTGTGATTCATAAATCAGGTATATTTATAATATAAATATGAATAATATAATGAAATATGAAATGGAAAATCCCAATTATAGAGATGTTAGGCCGTACGTATGCATAAACGATGTTTTAATTTCCATATCACATTGAATGGAACTAGGTGAATAAGATATATGTAAATAAATACATATATATATATATATATTGTTTAGATTTATTATTTAATATATTAAATAATTATTAATAATATATATTTTATAATCATCATTGAATGGTGTCTATGGAAATTAATCTCATCACGTCGTGGAGACGGTAAGTTGTACATACACACAATCGAAGATATCATTTCCCTAATCATTAAAAGGTGTGGTAGTGGATTATATATTAATTTTAAATAGAAACTATCATCTAATATTTAATATTCATATACATATTACTTATCATTACATACAACCAAATATAATAGTGTTGAATAACCAATTACACCATTGTGTGAAGACGGTAAGCCGTACTTACACAAACATGGTGACATTATCATTCATATGATGGATAGAATATTGAATATGGTTATAAAATATTTATAATAACATCACAGTATATATAAGGTACTGGTGTTTGAATTTTGGAATGGAAATAACAATGAAAGAGAAAGTGGAAGAACAATAGAACATTGAAAGAGGTGAAAAAATAATAATCTCTTATTCGGGTGTTTCTTTTTTTTTTATGAAAAAAAGTGATCAGTAGGTTGGATTTTTACTCAAGGTAACACCTATAAGATTAATTTGTGGATATTGAAAGGATATATTAGCATGTATGGATGATCCAAAGAGCATTGAAGTTTTATTTTGAGAGATGGGAAAGTGACCTTTTATAAGAGAGGTGATAGTCACATTAGGAAAATCATTAATTATTATTTTATTATTCAATAATATACAGTTTATAACGGCCCCAAATTAATTTATTTATATTCTCAAGTGCTTATGGGTAGAAATAATTTCAATAAAAATTTTTTATACAAGATTATGTTTCCATATTTACCTTATCATTTATATTTAACTCATAGTTAAAAATTTCATCATTTACCATGTATCCTTTTATTTTTATATTATATAGTTATTACAAATAAAATAAAATGACAAAAAAACCAAAGTGGTTAATTATTTATATATCTAACCATATATAAATCCTTTGGCTAAATAAACGATTTTTAGGTATATTATATAATTTAATAAAATACTATTTGTTTTAATAACTCATTCATGTCAATTTTCACATTATTTGGTAATTTGTTTTTGTGAAAGTCATAACAACTTTATTATTTAGAATATAATTTATTTAATAAAACCTATCATTTAATATAAACCTTTAAAACTATTCTAATTCATTAAAATAATTCTATTACATTTCCTATAATATTTATAATATCAATTATTTTAATCATTCATTAATCGGGTAATTACTCCATCATCATTTGTTAATAGATACATAAAAACATTTTATGTCAACAAACTATAAATAAAAAAACGTGAGGAAGGAAATATCATTATCATTCTAATTAATATTTATAGTATAATTTATATTATGTATATCCCTATATTAAAAATGGTTTATTTATTAAATGTCGATTTTGACACTTTTAACTCCCCTTTAAATAAAATATTAATAAATATCATATTCTAATTAAAGTGGGTCAAAAGAAAAATATTTTATTTCTAAGGTTTATTTTGGTCGAAATACACTTATCCATTAGAATTTTTACATGAGTTACTGTAATAATAATATCATTTTTACCTTTAATTACCCTATTTTCTTTTATCTGTGGTAAATAAAAGTCAAACGTTTCTATTCACCAAAAAATATTTTTATCTAATTGAATAAAATATTACTTACTCATGTCAACAGTGTATCTATGATTCTTTAAATTCAATTCACAGATGTGGAAAAACTATTATTTTTTTTTGAAAATTTAAAAATGCTCCTAGAAGGTGGGTAAAAGATGTTAAAAAGTTCATTAACATTTTATATATCTAAACATATTAAAAAATGACTCCAATGAATTACATTGACCATAGATATTTATTATGTATGTAATTTCACAGAATAATAATTTAAATTATATATATAATTATGTAAATAAAATGACGTTTTTAAATAATAACCTACTGTTTTTCACTATTCCTCTAAAATTGAAATATTTTTGAAAAATTCCAAAAATTCACTCTAAGCTAATTTTGATATTTCAAATGAAAAGATGAAGTCCATTTTGGAAAAAAAAAATTAATTTATAAGATATTGTATTAGTATTCATAATGTCATGTTTGATTGGTTGTGATGTGTTAGAACTCGATGTTGCGCAATTCTCAAGATGTTGCATTATTCAAAGAAAAAAAATTCGTGGAAGCTTGGGGAGTTACAGATCTAGCTCCCAGTTGGAGATTGTCAGACTCAGGTTGATAGATACATCTAGGCTAATTTATTGTGGATCATACTTCACACTATCCTAGAACATTAGCGACATAGATATTCAGCGGACATTCACTATAGCTCCATGGTCTTCTAGTCGACAATTATTGTTTAACTTTTGACATGGGTGAATGTAACGAGATGATGTTTTTTTATGACAATTACATTATCAATATATTTCCATATAATCATTTGATATAATAACACAATTAATTAATTTGTTCTATGTGACCGTTAAACAAATTTTTGTCACTTTTTATGTGAATTTTAATGATTTGTCTTGAAGAGTTAAAATTAGTATGTTATGTGGAGTCTAATATGACCCACATAATTATTGGTGAATTTTAACATGGACCTATAAATAGTAGTGTTACTCTTATTAATTGTGACATATTATAATGATTAAAAATCTTTCTTATGATTGTATTTAAATATAATTCATGTTTGAGTGTTATATACCTATATCATGGAATATGAAACTAATTGTTTTAAAATTTTTATTTTTTGAGTTAATTTTTATTTCAATAAAAATATAAATTAATAATATTTGGAAAATTAGTTTTGTAAAACAGATTTCTGTTTTGTAAACAAGATGTTAAAAAACTGTTAGGGGAAATTTTGGGATTTTTCTAAATTACATGAATTTTTTATAAATAATAAATTACGAAAATTTACGATAAATGATAAATAATGGATTTATTGAATCAATAATGATTATTTGATGATGTAAGTCAAATTGGTTTAAACTCACATACAATTATTAATATTTTTTCATGGAAATATCAATATTTCGGGTCTTCATTGAAAATAAAAAATTATGGAATTAAATATTATGAAAACCCTCTTATCCTCCACTATAAATACCTCCCCTCCATACCTCTTCTCCTCACTCCTCTAAAGACTTGTTCCATATATATGTTCTACCAAAACCACTTCCAAATTGAATCATTCATCTCCAAAATACATTGGTCTTATCAAAAACCAAATCTTATCCCCAAAAGAGGCTCTCAGAGGAGATAAACTGAAGAGGCAAATTTCTCTGTCCAAATCTTTTATATTATATCCTTTTCTTATTTTTTTCTCACCTCCCTTAACCGAAATGGTATTGTAACTCTAGGAACATATATTTAATTTCATTTCATTTTGATAATGGGATAATTAATTTTCATCTATTCATTCCCCTCCCTATTATTTGAATGAAATGAAAACACCATTTTCGATGTGTTAATTTAGCACAATCAATGATGGTGTGTTATCAAATTATATTATTATATTCAAAAGAGGAATTGAAACAATTTTTTTCATTGAAATAGACTATTATATGTGTATTATATCAAATTTAATATTATTTAAACTTTATACTATCATGATGTCAAAAAATTATACTCTACAAGTAAATTGAGAGAAAAAAATCTAAAATTATTCCAAGCATATATCATTATTTTTTTATATAATGATTTGACATCAATCCAAGTAATCAAATTAAAATTACAGCCACGTAATCTCTATTATGTTCACTAATGTAATATAATTTCAATTCTGTACAACCAATATCATATTATATGTTAATTCATTCATGAGAAAAAGAAAATCCATCATAACAACAAAGAAGAAAAACAGACCCAAACAATGAAATTGAACCACATAACCCATCAAAAAAGGACATTAATGAACTTATAATGTTTATAATAAATATTTTACATATATAAGAGGTTATTTATTAATTAATTATTAAACCTAATTTGTTTAGACATGTAAATAATAAAAGGTGGAAGAAACCAATGATGTTATGTTACGGGATCCTCTCTATTTCACATTAATTCAAGAATGTCCTCTATATTATTCCACGTTATGTGTCATCCATAATGATGGGGTCTAATTTTTAACCAATATCATACATGTAGAGACCCGAAGCCTGACGTACATGGACATTACATTACTTTTGCAGAATACTTAGTACATAACAAAAACACACACACAAGGACCGTAATAGTTTACTGTCTTTGGAAACTCGGAGTATAATCTTCTAATCGTGGGGAAAGATCTTCAACATCTCCCATAAAGATCTTCCTTTTTATTTTACCTAAAAACTTTCTTTATATCCTGGGGAAAAGAAAACATAAAAGGGTGAGCTCAAATGCTCAGTAAGGGTAAACAAAGGAAATATCAATCACATAATTTTCATAAGAACATAACATTTTTGGAAATCTTAACCTGCAAAAGAGAGCATAATTTCATAACATGGGATAAATCATAGTAGTGAAATTAAATCATAACTTAAAACATTACTCATTGTGGCATACGCACATAATCATAGAGAATCATTTCTTGTTAGTCAAGACTCATTGCCAAGACTATCTTAGTGGACAAAGTCCCTTTCTGAATCGAGTAATCCTCGTTTTGAGTCCTGTTTCACTGAACCGGTATAACCTACCATTCCAGCCATGTCTATCTCATGAGATATGAAATCTTTACCCAATGCATTGGAGGGAGATATAGGTCCCACCCATCTCTTAATGAATCCTTTCTTATGTGTGCCACAAAATCAGAAATCATACATCATTGCATAACCCATGTAATAAAAATGGGATTCTTAAACAACATGACATCATAAAACCATTCATATAAGATAAAGGAATTCATAAACATAATTTCATCACAACATAGTCAAATCAATGTAAAAATATGGATAGAAACAGAACCCTTTATTATCTTATATGGAAAATAATTTTGATAAAACACTTGAATTGAATTCTTGAGGAAAATATCCTTTCTTCTTCAAAATCAATTTCTTTTCACAAAACATCATGCAATTTTAAAAGAAAGAGATTTTAGTGAAAATAGTCATGAAATCTTTTAGAGGAAGCTTCATGAAAATAAGGCTTTATAAAACAGTATAAATCCGTTCGTTCCATATAAGTTAAAAAAAACATTCTTCGTACTTTTGTCGGAAAAGTCAAAAAGTACCTCGTACGAAAAACGAAAAAAGATTCCTTTCATATCCTTTACTAAAAACTCATAGAAGGGTAAAATTGGATTTAAACAATTGTAGGTGGATGGAAATAATATTACATATTGAGGGAACATGGATGTGGATGATAAAATACACCCCAGTAAATACTTACGAATAAACAATCTCGGATAAAAATGAGATTGTGATATTTCCCTTACCTTAGGTCCGACTTGCTTTGTAAGTGTCCGAACCTCCTGTATAATGATTTAAATCATGTTATTGACTTATTACAGAATCATATTCATTGTTATGATATCATATATGGTTCACTTATGACATTATATTTCCCGTTCTTTTGTAAATTCCATGTTAAAGAAGCGTTTTGGGTAAAATCGTTTCATTTATCGTAGGTGTTTTGACTTGTTGTTCTTGAAATCATTATTACTTATATCATGATTTACTTACTTCCAGAATATAAAATATGATTTATATATCATATATATTCAGTATATATATATATATATAATAGGTAGATAAATAAAATGAAAAACACCGTTCATGGAGACGGTAGTCCGTACGTACGCATGAACGCTGTTTTCCTTTCCTTATTGTCTTGAAATGGAAGTAAGTAGATGACATACATATGTATATATATACATAAATCCAGTAGCTTTATAATGTCATATATTTTATTATTATTTCTTATATATACATTATAATCATTCTTAAATGGTTAACATGGAGAATGAATCTCATCGCGTCGTGGAGACGGTATTCCGTACGTACACACGAGCGATGATATCATTTCTATGAATATTGAATTGAATTGGAGTGTATTATACAATATATCAGAATCAATATGATGTTGTAATAACTATTTATAGTTATTCTTTACACCATTATACCCATCCATGTAAGGTGGTGGTGGAAAATAGATTACACCACGGCGTGGAGACGGTATTCCGTACGTACGCACGCGCGGTGATTTCTTTTTCCGTAGGATGGATAGATGGTGAAATAGGGTTGTTTCATACTTATAATAATATATAAGTATATGAGTGATACTGATGTTATTACTTCATAATGAAACAACCTAAGAAGAAGAAGTGGAAGAAGAAATAAAGATGAAAGAATTGGTAACGGTAATTACCTCTTCTTTGAAGTGCCTCTTTGAGACCTCCTCTTAGGGCACTAAAATTGGTCTTTGAGGAAGACCAGAACCTCTAGGATGTTTCTAGGGAAGTGGAGATGATAAATTGGCAGGGGTTGGCCGAGCTTGAGTGCTCAAATTGGTGTGAGGAGGAGGGGGAGTAGGTTTCCTTTTATAGGGGAGGAGAGGGGCACCTTAGGAATTCTTAAAAATATTAATTTATAATAAATCTAACCCCACTTAAAAACCTCCGAAAATGACTCATATTCGAATATTAGATGAGATAGAGTTGTAATCTCATCAACCAATCAAATTTAGACATGTTTGGATCTTATTTTAAACCTTATCAATTAGATTTAACTCTAAGTTAAATAATTTGACTTTTACCGTGTCTTTTTGTTTTCTTTCACTATATGGTTAATACACTTACTATAACATGCCAAACGAACCCCAAATTGTTTATTATTAATATATATATCCTTATCTAAGTCATTTGGCCGAACCTTAGATTTTTAGGAATAAAATAACAATTAATAATATAATATTTGATTTAAAAACTATTTTGTGTCAATTTTGACACTATTTGATATGTGATTTTTGTGAAAGTCATAACAGAATTAAATGTTAGAACCAAGTTGATTACACCAACATTAATATTTCATAGTAACCTATAAAATTAGTGAAATTCATAAAAATTCTCAAATTACATTTATTTTGGTGTTTATATTATCAATTATGTCAATATTTCATTAATAAGATAATTACTGCATCATTTTTGTGTCATAAATAAATTATATTATCTGATGTCTAAAAATTAAAAATAAAATACCATCATGTAGGAAATCTTTTTAGCTTTCTAATGAATATTTATAGTCGAATTTATCTTATGTATAACCCCATATTAAAAATGATTTACTTATTAAACTTTGATTTTAACTATTTTAACCCTTCTTTAAATAAATTAATAATAAATGTCCTAATCTAATCCAAGTGGGCCTAAATGGTCATATTTTATTCCTAAGTTTGTTTTTGGTCTAATTACACTTGTCCAATAGAATTAGGACATGTGTTAGGGTAATATTAATATCATATTTACCCTTAGTTACCTTATTTACTATTAACCGTGGTAAAAAAAGTAAAAAGTTACTATTCACCAAAAAAAATTTTTCATCTCATTGAACCACATTTTAGTCCTTGATATTAACCGTGTCTCTCGGATTTTCGAAATTCCATTCACAGAAACGGTAAAATTAAGTTTTATGCAAAATTCAGTTTTTAACCTACCACTTAGTAGTTTCACTATTCATCAAAAATTGATGTTTTTCAGAACAATTCCAAAATTTCATCCCAAGCTATATTTCATATTCCGAATTCAAAAATGAAGTCTATTTTACCAAATTCATAACATAAAAGTTGCATTAATTAATTTTATAATTAAATCCCGCTGTTAAAACAAATAGCGTGTTTTTAAGAAACAATATCTATCAAAAGATTGACACTTGTTTATGTCTAGTTTAAATGTGAAACTACATCCAATGACCAACATTGTATTAAATTGTAAAAATATATTCTAAATATACTTTAAAACCACTCAAATTAATGATTTATCACTATTAATTATTTCGATTAAAAAAGTTGTTTTTAATTATAATTTAGTAATTTTCACTATTCATCAGAATATGAAAGTTATCCGAAAAGTACCAAAATTTCACCTTAGGCTAAATTCGATAATCCGAATCCAAAAATAAAGTTCATTTTGAAAAATAAGATTTAATGGATTTCAAAAAGTGGTTATTACTATTCATAACGGCTAGTTTTAATAATATTTTTATAGCATATCGTTGTTTAGTGAAACTCGGTATTGCGTACTACACACGCTATCGAGGAAGGTTGCGATTACGTGTAATGCAAGTCAAGTCAAGGATGTGTGTTGTGCAAGCTCCTTTTGGTGTATCGTACAACACAAGACATTAATAAAATTAAAAAGAATATTTTTTTATAAAATCTTGGGCTGTTACATTCTACCCCCCTTAAAATGAATTTCGCCCTCGAAATTCGTCGGGGTTATAAATGGTTTACTATTTGAAAGTTTCTTTAATAGAAACACAAATCGTAAAAGGGAATACCAAAACTTGGCTTTAAAAACTAAAGTATGAAATGTAACGATTACCCAAATAAACTAATCACTGGGTTTCCACATAGGTGAAAATATGGATATGGAAGAGAAATCTAACCATCATGTTCTGATGGAGAGTGGTAGAGAACATGGCTATGGAAAATCCAGTAATCACAAATCCATAAATTTGTGACGATCTAAGGTACCATCTGATTCATCAGGTATAAGATCACTAGGACAACATTTTTGGTTTTCAAGATCATTTCCCTAAAGTTGAAAATTTGAATTAGAATAAATACTTACTTTATTTTGATACAATATCACTGTTGTTCGTGCCTTGAACAATTTCCACTTCATCTCTTAAATAAATGAAGTTGAATTTGTTATTCGTGAAGTGTTAGTAGATCATGTGATAGAATGACGGGTCATTCCATCTGTCTCAAACAAAAGGTAAGCAAAAGTTATTAAATATACATAAGTCATTATATAGTGAGATTAATCATATATAGTTCCTAAAATGGACTTATACTTCATATATCATACTTCTTAATATAATAAAACTAGTTTCTACTAAACAGGGACTTCCTGTAGGCCAGTGGTAGGCGATAAAGGCTAGTCGCACTTTGGTTGTGGGTTCGATTCCTACAGCCTTGTCCGAAGCGATGGGCTGTCGCCCGTCCTGCAGGTTGTCCCTTTTTCTAAGACTATGTTACTATAACATCCCATCAATAATATCGAAAATCTTCTATCCTTAACCAATACTAACTTATGTCCAACATAATCCAGTCTAATCTTTAGGCTTATAATACTGCAGTCCACTCTCATAATATAGTGACAACGATTACCAGAGATTTAATACTGTCGTTGATCCCCACATATCATAAGATATGTCTTGTTGGTCACATTCCAAACATTCAAATTCCTTAATCGTGTATTCTCTTGAATACCATAGTGAAAACATGAGTGCAGTTAAAAGTTAACACTTTCCACATACCAAAATCCTCAAAATTCTATATACTCAAACCATGATATCACTTAGTCCTTATATCAATCATGAGCTCATGCATACAATCAAACATCTCATTATCGTATTATCCCTTCATTATGCGCATATCATATACTTTCCAAAAATACCTCAATCACTTCGAATACCACATTAGACCAATACATAAATATTCCAAAGTACCTCAACAACATTATTCTTGAATACCAACACTTCAGTCCATCCACTTCAATGACTGTCCTGGAATAATTCCTTCCATGATTTAGAAGTATCTTTTCAGATCAGGGCATTGAGTTGGGTAATGCCCATGTTCTCCACAAATAAGACATTGAACTCCATAACAATCTGTCACTCTATGACCCTTTTCTCCACACAGATAACATCGGTCCCTCCATTTGAGGTATTTCTCAAGGTTCTTCTTCCCTTCTTTAGAAATCTCAATCTTCCTTTCTTTATGCTCCTCAACATGCGAACATGCATAATAGTTTATCTTCCTCTTCTTTGATGAATTAGTCATACCACTAAATTTCACCTTGTTAATCATATATCGCGATGACTGATTCGGCATAATCAGAATATCTTTATCTCTAGGCATCACACAATTTTGTTGCTCATAGTCACCAATTTGTCCATTGGAATCAATGTTAACCAAATTCCTTCTGGTTCCCTCCATTAACTAAAACACAAAAATAATTTTGTGAGAGGCGAAATCATGCTAGGGAAGACAACATAGTAAAGGGGGATCACCCTCAATATCTAACATCTTAGGTTAAATTCTAAGATCGTTACCGTAGTTCTAGGACTATATCCTATACGTATACTTATCCTTAGGGGCATCCCTATACATACCTTAGAAATATCTCTAGGGATCTCACTAACGTTTTCGCATCCTAGTTTCCAAAGGTTGACTAAACCTTTCCTCTGATACCAAATGTAGAGACCCGAAGCCTGACGTACATGGACATTACATTACTTTTGCGGAATACTTAGTACATAACAAAAACACACAGACAAGGACCGTAATAGTTTAGTGTCTTTGGAAACTCGGAGTATAATCTTCTAATCGTGGGGAAAGATCTTCAACATCTCCCATAAAGATCTTCCTTTTTATTTTACCTAAAAACTTTCTTTATATCCTGGGGAAAAGAAAACATAAAAGGGTGAGCTCAAATGCTCAGTAAGGGTAAACAAAGGAAATATCAATCACATAATTTTCATAAGAATATAACATTTTTGGAAATCTTAACCTGCAAAAGAGAGCATAATTTCATAACATGGGATAAATCATAGTAGTGAAATGAAATCATAACTTAAAACATTACTCATTGTGGCATACGGACATAATCATAGAGAATCATTTCTTGTTAGTCAAGACTCATTGCCAAGACTATCTTAGTGGACAAAGTCCCTTTCTGAATCGAGTAATCCTCGTTTCAGTCCTGTTTCACTGAACCGGTATAACCTACCATTCCAGCCATGTCTATCTCATGAGATATGAAATCTTTACCCAATGCATTGGAGGGAGATATAGGTCCCACCCATCTCTTAATTAATCCTTTCTTATGTGTGCCACAAAATCAGAAATCATACATCATTGCATAACCCATGTAATAAAAATGGGATTCTTAAACAACATGACATCATAAAACCATTCATATAAGATAAAGGAATTCATAAACTTAATTTCATCACAACATAGTCAAATCAATGTAAAAATATGGATAGAAACAGAACCCTTTATTATCTTATATGGAAAATAATTTTGATAAAACACTTGAATTGAATTCTTGAGGAAAATATCCTTTCTTCTTCAAAATCAATTTCTTTTCACAAAACATCATGCAATTTTAAAAGAAAGAGATTTTATTGAAAATAGTCATGAAATCTTTTAGAGGAAGCTTCATGAAAATAAGGCTTTATAAAACAGTATAAATCCGTTCGTGCCATATAAGTTAAAAAAAACATTCTTCGTACTTTTGTCAGAAAAGTCAAAAAGTACCTCGTACGAAAAACGAAAAAAGATTCCTTTCATATCCTTTACTAAAAACTCATAGAAGGGTAAAATTGGATTTAAACAATTGTAGGTGGATGGAAATAATATTACATATTGAGGGAACATGGATGTGGATGATAAAATACACCCCATTAAATACTTACGAATAAACAATCTCGGATAAAAATGAGATTGTGATATTTCCCTTATCTTAGGTCCGACTTGCTTTGTAAGTGTCCGAAACTCCTGTATAATGATTTAAATAATGTTATTGACTTATTACAGAATCATATTAATTGTTATGATATCATATATGGTTCACTTATGACATTATATTACCCGTTCTTTTGTAAATTCCATGTTAAAGAAGCGTTTTGGGTAAAATCGTTTCATTTATCGTAGGTGTTTTGACTTGTTGTTCTTGACATCATTATTACTTATATCATGATTTACTTACTTCCAGAATATAAAATATGATTTATATATCATATATATTCAGTATATATATATATATAATAGGTAGATAAATAAAATGAAAAACACCGTTCATGGAGACGGTAGTCCGTACGTACGCATGAACGCTGTTTTCCTTTCCTTATTGTCTTGAAATGGAAGTAAGTAGATGACATACATATGTATATATATACATAAATCCAGTAGCTTTATAATGTCATATATTTTATTATTATTTCTTATATATACATTATAATCATTCTTAAATGGTTAACATGGAGAATGAATCTCATCGCGTCGTGGAGACGGTATTCCGTATGTACGCACGAGCGATGATATCATTTCTATAAATATTGAATTGAATTGGAGTGTATTATACAATATATCAGAATAAATATGATGTTGTAATAACTATGTATAGTTATTCTTTACACCATTATACCCATCCATGTAAGGTGGTGGTGGAAAATAGATTACACCACGGCGTGGAGACGGTATTCCGTACGTACGCACGCGCGGTGATTTCTTTTTCCGTAGGATGGATAGATGGTGAAATAGTGTTGTTTCATACTTATAATAACATATAAGTATATGAGTGATACTGATGTTATTACTTCATAATGAAACAACCTAAGAAGAAGAAGTGGAAGAAGAAATAAAGATGAAAGAATTGGTAACGGTAATTACCTCTTCATTGAAGTGCCTCTTTGAGACCTCCTCTTAGGGCACTAAAATTGGTCTTTGAGGAAGACCAGAACCTCTAGGATGTTGCTAGGGAAGTGGAGAGGATAAATTGGCAGGGGTTGGCCGATCTTGAGTGCTCAAATTGGTGTGAGGAGGAGGGGGAGGAGGTGTCCTTTTATAGGGGAGGAGAGGGGCACCTTAGGAATTCTTAAAAATATTAATTTATAATAAATCTAACCCCACTTAAAAACCACCAAAAATGACTCATATTCGAATATTAGATGAGATAGAGTTGTAATCTCATCAACCAATCAAATTTAGACATGTTTGGATCTTATTTTAAACCTTATCAATTAGATTTAACTCTAAGTTAAATAATTTGACTTTTACCGTGTCTTTTTGTTTTCTTTCACTATATGGTTAATACACTTACTATAACATGCAAAACGAACCCCAAATTGTTTATTATTAATATATATATCCTTATCTAAGTCATTTGGCCGAACCTTAGATTTTTAGGAATAAAATAACAATTAATAATATAATATTTGATTTAAAAACTATTTTGTGTCAATTTTGACACTATTTGATATGTGATTTTTGTGAAAGTCATAACAGAATTAAATGTTCGAACCAAGTTGATTAAACCAACATTAATATATCATAGTAACCTATAAAATTAGTGAAATTCATAAAAATTCTCAAATTACATTTATTTTGGTGTTTATATTATCAATTATGTCAATAATTCATTAATAAGATAATTACTGCATCATTTTTGTGTCATAAATAAATTATATTATCTGATGTCTAAAAATTAAAAATAAAATACCATCATGTAGGAAATCTTTTTAGCTTTCTAATGAATAGTTATAGTCGAATTTATCTTATGTATAACCCCATATTAAAAATGATTTACTTATTAAACTTTGATTTTAACTATTTTAACCCTTCTTTAAATAAATTAATAATAAATGTCCTAATCTAATCCAAGTGGGCCTAAATGGTCATATTTTATTCCTAAGTTTGTTTTTGCTCTAATTACACTTGTCCAATAGAATTAGAACATGTGTTAGGGTAATATTAATATCATATTTACCCTTAGTTACCTTATTTACTATTAACCGTGGTAAAAAAAGTAAAAAGTTACTATTCACCAAAAAATTATTTTCATCTCATTGAACCACATTTTAGTCCTTGATATTAACCGTGTCTCTCGGATTTTCGAAATTCCATTCACAGAAGCGGTAAAATTAAGTTTTATGCAAAATTCAGTTTTTAACCTACCACTTAGTAGTTTCACTATTCATCAAAAATTGATGTTTTTCAGAACAATTCCAAAATTTCATCCCAAGCTATATTTCATATTCCGAATTCAAAAATGAAGTCTATTTTACCAAATTCATAACATAAAAGTTGCATTAATTAATTTTATAATTAAATCCCGCTGTTAAAACAAATAGCGTGTTTTTAAGAAACAATATCTATCAAAAGATTGACACTTGTTTATGTCTAGTTTAAATGTGAAACTACATCCAATGACCAACATTGTATTAAATTGTAAAAATATATTCTAAATATACTTTAAAACCACTCAAATTAATGATTTATCACTATTAATTATTTCGATTAAAAAAGTTGTTTTTAATTATAATTTAGTAATTTTCACTATTCATCAGAATATGAAAGTTATCTGAAAAGTACCAAAATTTCACCTTAGGCTAAATTCGATAATCCGAATCCAAAAATAAAGTTCATTTTGAAAAATAAGATTTAATGGATTTCAAAAAGTGGTTATTACTATTCATAACGGCTAGTTTTAATAATATTTTTATAGCATATCGTTGTTTAGTGAAACTCGGTATTGCGTACTACACACGCTATCGAGGAAGGTTGCGATTGCGTGTAATGCAAGTCAAGTCAAGGATGTGTGTTGTGCAAGCTCATTTTGGTGTATCGTACAACACAAGACATTAATAAAATTAAAAAGAATATTTTTTTATAAAATCTTGGGCTGTTACAATACAAACCTTATAATATATAATTGATGATAAACATATTTCTCTTTGAATAATACCTCTTAAGTACACTAGAAACCATGCTGACAATCCGTATGAAATTCTACCAGAACCAAATTTATTCCATCAGGTTGTTCTATCGTTATTTTTACCAAAATGAATTTGACTTTTCTTTTTATGTAAAAACTAAAACTACTATTTATATTATCCATAGTCACATTTTATTATCCATGACTCACTATCTTATTTTTTTTAAATCCTTTTAAGTAATTCCCTTCTCAAATCATTCCAATAAGCAAACTCATTTTAAGGGAACTTGGGAAATAATTACCAAATTTCATGTGAAATCTATCCAATATTTTATGCCACCATTGTCTTTATAGAATTATTATTTTTATTATAAAATCCATCTTTGTTAACATATTTTTTTATAAAAAATAGTTTACATTTTTCTTATTTGAAAAGTAATATAGTATTTTCATTAAAACACACAAAAGAGTTTTAATTCTAAAATATCCCAATTACATTTCATTCATGTTGTACCTTTTGTTGACATAAAATACAATATTAAAATCATATTTAACATAATGGACGTCCATGTAGGTTCTAATTCTTTTCATTCATCGACACTTTCATGATAACCAAATGGATATGCTATAATTCATGATTGTGGTACCAAATTCATTCCATGGGTAACTCTTATGTTTATGTAAGATTGATTATTTATGATTATTTACTTTGAAAACATATTTATGAAATTTATGATTTGTGTGAATAAATATATATATAATTAATTAGTTAAATTTGAGTCTCAGTAGATGTTATGTGTGGTGGTCTTTGCCGTTAGCCATGGCCTTTGTACTATGTGAAACTACCGTGTCGAGATGCCTTGTCATGTTCTACAATGTGAAATGTTCTTGGAGGTTAACCTTGACTCCTACTAAATTCATGATTTATGTTTCTTAATCATTTATATGATTCCATTTTTAAATGATCACAATTTTATATGTTATGATATGATATGTTACATGCCTTTGTATATCATCATGTCCTGTCATCAATCCCATGTGCATATACTTTTTTCTTATAGTTATTACGTTAATGAGATATTAGTTCATCCCAATGTTTATGTTATCCACAAATTATCATATGTAGATGTCTGAAACAAATGGATGAAAGGGTCTCTATATGAATTTACAATTTTTTTTATTGATATATTTTGTACTTAGTATTCCAAGATATTAGACTTTATGATCATTATCTTGTACTCTAATGTATAATTTTGATTAAAATGATGTAATGTTATGTATAAATGGATAGGGTTTCTATATTTGGTATCATATCATGTTCATGTAATTTTGTGGAGATTATTAATAGATAAAATTTCTTTTAACATTATGGATGAAAAATAGTATAAGAAAACATCACAAAATTTTGCTAAGTTTAGAGTTTTTGTTTTATCAAGAAAATACATACCAGTCTGGATACAAGAATGTATATGTGGCTCTTGAATAGATGTACATCTGGTTGAAACCTCTGGCATGCAGTTTCAGGCATAACATGGGGCATCATGATACATGAAAACATGCCTTAAAACACTATTGGTTTAACCCTCCTCAGGTATATTATTTTTTTAAATTCATGAGCTTAGTACAATCTATTATTGGGGGAAATAAAATATACCATAATTATATAAGTTTATAAATTGATCAGGGATAATGTAGAATTAAACCTAAGTAGTCACAAGTTAGGATATACTTCTCCACTACATTTATATCCATTTTTGGTATAAGATTCCATTTTATGTTCAATAACTATGTTCTGATGCCCTCAAATTGTACATCATTTTATTAGTTAATGGAGGGAAATATAAGACAATGTTCTAACAACCCATGTGATTGGAAATGTGATGATGTAAATAATAATATGCCTATTATGATAGGAAGAGGTGATCATTACATCATGACAGTAAATTGACAGATATATCAAGTTCTGAATAATAACATGAATCATGTGGAACACCCACTTTCTTTAAATATATAGAAATATTTCCTAGAATCCTTCTTGTGGAAAAGGAACCCCATTTCTATTTGATATTCTGATCCCCTCTTCACTGAATAGTGGAATAACTCCATTGATAAGAAATTATATATCCTATATTTCTCTAAATAAGAGAATGTTGTAATGGAAGTCTATCTTTTATATGGAAAAGTTTATCAATGGTGGACACTAATAAAGAATAAAAATTACCAAGTGTAAATTTATTCCATGGAATGGGATGAATTCATATAGATGTTTTTAAATAAATATATTTCTTTAACCCACCCTCTCATGATGAAATTGGAGTTCCTTGGTCTCACATTTATGGAAGATAATTCCATAAAAGAGTATAAAGAAAATATCCCAAGGCCTATAATGTACACATATATCTTTTTCATTAACTCCTAAATAATGGATGATCACTTCATTGGTGGTCTAAATCCAACTCTTCAGAAGGTGTCAAATATTTGAGAAATTGAATGTTATGAGTAGATTTTTTGTTGGTTCCTCAAGGATGAAATCATGTCTAAAGACTCTCAGTGTTCTCATGTCCCTCTTGACAAGATGAGAAAATGAAGAATAACATGGGAGGTTCAACAAACAAATAACATGATGGAAATAAGCCCATATTTCACCCTTGTAAAAGTTACGAGATGGACCATCATGTGAAATGTCTAATGGTAAATCGAAATTTCTTCAAATGTGGAAAGAAAGGATATCAGGACATGTTCTACCGAATATATATGAAAAATCCCAATAATTTGGAATAATAAAAGATGGTTAAGATTAACACTTATCTAGTGGGGCATTGCTACAAATACATGGATCATAGGAAGTATTAAAACAGTAGCCCTGTGTAAAGGGATATTGGAGGAAACCAACAACAACATCCAAGAAAACTAGGAAGGGTTTATGCTAACACTATTTTTTATATGGATTCAGAGAATGATTTGGTGATAGGTACATAAGATAATTATTGATGAATATAAAACATGATATTTTATTCTAGTTCTACACATTATTTCAATTCATGATACTTTAGTATAACTATTAAAACACCACCTCAAAATTTTTTGGATATGATTTTTGAGAGAATATAGAATGGGGAAATTTTTTAATTCATGTTTTATAAATCCTCCTTAATAAAATTTTTGGGAATGAACCTCGTAGAAAATATCATCAAACATCATTTAGTGGAATTCCATGCTATCATGGGAATGGATTGTAAATATTTATATAATGACAATATCAACTATTGGGAATGGGAGATCACTCTTCCCATTTATAAGAATCCTCCAATTCATTACATGTGTATGGAGTTAGACGAATCTAACATAGAATCATTGTCTCATCTGTGGATATTAATTAATTATGATAAAACATGTTTAAATCAAATTATTGGGACAAATGTGAGAGTCATGCTTGAGGGCATGACCATCATGAGTAATTAAACACATGTTTCTCCTAATGTATTTTATTCTATTCCTCTTATCCATGAGGTTCAGTTTTAAATGTATCATTTTCCTGGATCTCCTTTTATATCAATGTCCCCTAATAGAATAGCCATTGTAGAGCTGGAAGAGTTGAAGAAGATGTTACAAGAGAAACTGGACAAGGGTTTTATATTCTAGAGTCCTTCAACATGGGCTTCACCTGTCTTCATCATCAAAAATAATGATTGATAAATTCGCCTCTACATTGATAATCATGAGATAAATAAAATTATGATAAATAACATGTATCCCCTTCCTCGGGTAGATGACTTGTTCAGTTATCTTTATGAGGCATCTTATATTACTATGGTGGACCTTCTGACAGGATATCACCAATTATTAGTGAGTAATGAAGATATTATGAGGTTTTCTTTTCAAATGAGGTATGGACACCATGTGTTCACAGTGATGACCTTATGAATCACTAAATATCCCAAAAACTTCATGCATTTAAGGAATATAGTCTTTAGAGATTACCTCGAAAAATATATGGTAGTGTATATTGATGATATTCTGATACACTCTAATAACAAGGAGTAACATGAGGAGAATTTTAATATTTTTTTAATGATAATGAAAATGGAGAAGTTGTTTTCAATGTAATGTAATTCTGATTTTTGGATGGCAGATGTATCATTCGCGGGGAATGCTTTCACCAGAAAATGGATATCTGTCGACCTTTCCATGAAAAAGGAAGTTGAAGAGTGGCCCAGGACAACATATGTAATATATTTCTATATATTCTTTGTGTCTATCTAGATATTTTCGATGATTTTTAAGATCTTTTTATACTGTTGAACCCAATTAGAAAGATAACAAGTAATGTAGTAATGTTTTTCTGGACCGAGGAATGTGAAGATTGTTTCAAGGAGTTAAAAAAGATGCTTATCACTACGCCCATACTCACACTCTCCATAAGTGGAGAACACATTGTGATGTACAATTACGCTATTAATAAGTAATTATGTTGTCTACTGATAAATTTTATTATTGTTATAGACTATTCCTCAAGGTATCTGAAAATTTATTGGCAAAACTATCCCACACTTAACCTAGAGTTTGCGGATGTGATAATTACATTGAAAATATGGTGAAATTATCTTTATTGGTTAAAAATGAGATAAATATTGATCAATAGATTCTCTAAAATATATTCACACAAATATAACATAATATGAGTCATCAAATATTGATATATCTCATCAATGATTATGACAACTCAATCAATTAATATCTTGGTAATTCAATCAAGGTGGAATATTCCCTATGTAGAGATGAACCTACATCATTATCAATGATGAGAATTGAATAAGATCCAATATTAATAGATTATTAGTTAAAAGAAAAGGGAAACATTAAGCGACAAACATCATCAATCCTTTATCAAATGATTTCTTAACCAACCTGCATGGGGAAAATAATGGATCTTCAATGAAAAGGTGTGGAACATCAGAAAATGTTGTAATCCAATAAAATTTGGAAATCCCTTGAGCTCTTAATTGAAAATCATGAAGAAATATGATCGGGTATCGATTAGGTGTACAATTTGATATGGAGATAATGTAGATTTTTAATGATTCAAATAGCACGACCTTTTATATACACCCAAGGAGCACAAAGATGTATCGAGATCTCTTTGAAAACACTTTGTTGGACAATATGAAAGGGTATATTGCGAATATACATCAATGTGCCTGGTATGTCCATAAGTGAATGCTGAGAGGAAAATGTTGAAAAGTATGAAAAAACCACTAACCATATGATCTTGGAATTGGTAGAACATACACATTACCATTCACACATGACTTCCAAAGTAATCCAATGAATCAATGCTACCGGGGTCATCTTAAATTGTTTTACAAAGGGACCTCACATAATCTCAATTCGCGCGGACTTCTCATCAAATAAAATTTCATGGATTTATATAAAAGAATTGGTATGGAAGCATGGAGTAACACTATCTATTGTATCATATCGTGACTCGATATTCACATTGGTGTTCTAGAAAAGTATTCCACATGCTCTACGCACTGAACTAAACATCATTACGACCTATTGTCCTCATAATAATTGCCCATCTGAATGAAATATTCAGAAACTGGATGTAATTTTGATACCTTGTTCTATATACTATATAATAGTATGGGACCAACACCTTACATAGGATTAATTATCGTAAAATAAAAATTTCCACTAAATCATCTAAATGGACCAATGTGATTCAATTTATATGAAATGGTGTAGAACACTGGTGTGTTGGGATGAATTCGGTGACAATAATTTAATAAGACCATAAATGGTTGATGAAATGGTAGAGTAGGTGAAAACCATTCAGTAGATTATCAAGGATGCACAAGGTGGACAAAAGAGTGATGTAGAAAATCATCGACAAGACCATGATTTCAAATTTGGGGACATGGTATTTCAATGCATATCTCTGTGGAATATGGGCATGAGGTTGGGAAAGAAATGGATGTTATGTCATTAGTATAATAGACCCTTTGAGATTCTTGATCATGTCAGGGACGTTGCCTATTGATTAGAACTTCCACCTACTATAGCCAATTCACATGATTTCATTTATGTATCCCTCTTAATGAAGTACATACATGACTATTCACATGTACTATCTTAAATGGTGGTACATTTAGAGAATGATATTTCTTAATAGGATCAATAAATGAATTTCCTAGAATATATATATAATGTATTATATAATAAGACTACTCACCTTATCAAGGTTCATTGGAAGAACTGTATGTAAAAAGAGGAAACATTAGTTCTAGTGGAGGAAATTAAGGAAAATCACCAACAATTATTTATGGCGTAGAATGAAAAACAAAATTTTGAGGGTGGAATTTCTTGTTGGGTGAAAAATATAATGACCCAAATTTTTTCAATGGAAATTTCATTCAGAAAATTATTCCATATAATCATATAAAATCATATAATATTGGACTATTATGTGTTATGTGACTTTTAAACAAAAATTTTTCACTTTTGTTATTTGAATTTCAAATATCTCAAATACTCGGTTGTGATTAGTCTGTTATATTGATTCTAATATGACCATTATATTTTCGGCGGAATATTAGTAAACTATTATGAATAGTAACATTACCCATATAAATATTGACGTACTAAATTATTTGTAACCATATCAATGGTAGTGTATAAATAAGAGTCAGTTGGGGGTACAATATACCTTCAACTTAGAATAAGAATATAAACATTTATACATTATTATTTATCGACTAAATTTTTATTTTTATTTTAATTTAATTTAATCATATTTTGAAAATTCAATTTGAACAGTTGATATCATATTTAGAATCTACACATTGAGAAATATTTATTGTGTGTTTGTGATATTTTTATAATATACATGAATTTTGTTTTTATAGTAAAATACGATAAATTACATAAATGCTAAAAAATTGGATTTATTGTGTCATTGGAGATGATATAATGATTTAATCCCAATTGGTTAGAACTCATAAACACATATTATAGTATTTGGTCATGGGTGATTCATTATTTATGGTTTTTATGGGAAAATATAAATCTAAGGAAATAAATATTATGAAAACCATCATCTCCTCCAATATAAATACCAAACCTCCTTACCTATTTCCTTCATTACTATCAAGCAATGTAAATATCTTATGCTCTTCTTAAATCTCACCCCATGATCCTTCTTCGATTTTTATATATCCTGGTCTCTTCAAAAGACCAAATACACTCCCCTTATGTCCTTCTCAACGGAGATAAACTCGACATGTAAATTACTCTTTCAAATTCTTTTATTTCCCTCTATTATATTGTTTCATTCCGTACCTCCATTTATACAAATGGTATTTTAACTCTATTGACATACATGTAATGGAATTCTATTATTCTAATGAGATAATTAATTTTTATCTCTCTTTTTCCTCAAACATTATTTTGAATGAAATGAAAATTCTATTTGAGATGTGACAATTTAGCCCATTCACAGATGAAGGGATATAAATTTCTAATACTATCATGAATTATGCTCATAAACCCATTTTAGGTGGAACTATACTATTATTTTTGAATTTTATCTTATATAATGTTCTTTAATCCATATGATATTTGATGTAAAATAATAATACAAAACATATTAGTTGTGTGCAAAATCACAAAAACATATCCACGTTTTTATCATTAATGATTTATATAATTATTCAATTTCACTCTGAGTAATCACATTAAATAGACAACCATGAAATATCCTATATATTCACTAATGTCATATAACATCAATTATTAAAAACACTAAATTATTATATGCTTGTCAGTTAATTATAATGAGTAAATCCATCATATCAGACCAAGAAAAAAGCGACCCGATCAATGAAATTGAACCACTTAACACATCAAAAAATACCATGAATGAACTAAAAATAGTTATAATAAATCCTATAAATTTATAATAGGTTTTTAAATTATTAATTAATAGTCTTAATTTTATTATTCAGTTCATTAATCACAAGTGCAGAACACAGATAGACTTAATGTTAAGGATCCTCTCTGAATAACATTAATTCTAAAATATCCTCTATGCTATGTCATTTTATGATTCATATCTAATGATAGGTTATTTCTTTTCACCACCACCATAATTAACTAATAATTAATACATGATGTTAATACACATTATCCCCCATGTAGCCCACTTATGTACACCAAATATCATTGTGATAATTTGTAAGGAATTCTACACAAACCTATATTATTCATTCAGGATTCACTATGATTCCTTTTAAACAAATGAATAGTATTATATAATTATGAAAAAAATATAAATTAGTTTTATATATTCCAAAATCAGGCTTCATGATCTATCCTTAATTCACATTTATGTATATACATTATTTTCTTTATTTCCACATTAATACTTCCCAATAAGAAAACTGGTTTTGAGGGAACATCCAAAATTTTCACCAAATTTAAAGCAGTCATTCATCTATTTAAGTCAAAATCCTCTTTATAAAATTACTATTTTTATTATTAAAACCTTATTGGTACACTATATTTCAATATATAATAATTTTCATTTTCTATTTTAAAAGAACTATTTTTTCCCTTAAAACAATAGAAAATTGTTTTAATACAAAATATTCTCAAATACATTTCATATATTTTTTTATTTTATATTGAATTAAAATTCCATTATATATTCTTATATTACCTTACGAACATCCATTTATGCTCTAGTTCATTTCTCTAATGGAAACATTCATGATAATCCCATTGGTTATTCATTATGTCATGATTATTGTACCCAAATATTTCCAAGGGTAACAATTATGTTTATCTGTGAATGATTATATATGATTTATTTTGTGGAAAAAATATTCATGAAATGTAATATTGGTTCTCCAAAATAGCACTCCAATTGATTGGGTAATGATGGGTCTCTTGAGATGTTACATGAAATAGTGTTGGAGGTTATCCTTGGCTTGGGATACTATGTTCAATGGTCTTGGCGGTTATACATGGATTATGCTACTTTGGGAAACAATTTTTGATGTGATCATCTACTCCTACTAAATACATTTTTATGTTTCATCCACATTTCAATTATTCCATGTCCAAATGATCCCATTCTTATATATTATGATTTTATATGATACATTACATCTTATATCATCATGTAATTCCTTCCATCCCATGTGTTAATGCTATATTTGAATGGTTAATCCCATACTATACTTTTAGATCATCCCTTTGGTCATGGTATCCCCATGATAAAATTATTTATATATAAGAAAAATGAAATATATGAGCTCGTTATAGAGTTTAAATAAAACCTAGATTTTATAATGTTTGATTATATACCTCATCTTCAAAGACTATAGAAATTAATATCTATGTATTGTACACAGATGTATAATTGTGGTTAAAATCATGAATTGTTATATGTTAAATGCTAGGGCCTCTCTAGTGACTCCTTTCATTGTGAAAATCAAGTTTTTTGATGGTTGGTGGAGTAGTGCTTCATCATATACAATAATCCATTTGGGGGTTTTGGTTTCTTGTTGTGTGAGAAACTCCTGTAAATTGGGCTAATATATTTTTCAAAGTGATGTTATTCAGGCTCTCTGTGGCTTAGGGATTATTCCCAACCCATAAAATCCTTGTTTAATTATTGTACATCCCATTTTACTCTTATGTATTTAAATATTTTTTTAAATGAAACTCCTGATTTTTTCACGTCACGCAGTACATATATTTATATTATAGACCATAACTACTCAAATAGTTATATGGAGCCTAAAAATTTAATTTTTAGATACTACAAAAGGTTGCAAATTTTTGGGGACAGTTCCACAAATGATTAAATAGAGGTAGAGGCTAGATTAATCCACCCCTACACTAATTAAAATATTATGTTGTCACATTCATGTGATTTGAAACCCATTCAGAATTTTTATTTCCTATCATCAAAGAATGAAAGTAGGCATCAACAATATATTTTTCAAAAACAATAATTGATAGTTAGTAAATTTTTTATATTTTAAAAAAATAGGATTCCATGGATGTTTACGGGTTTCGTAACATTGTCACCATAGTGGAAAATGCATTATCTGTAATGATAATATAGATTTCATTGTTAATAGTTTTTCTTCATATAACATTTATTACTAAATCAATCATTGTGACTCCCTTTCTTGGTACTTCATTGGTGGAAATGGGTGGAAATATTAGAATTATAAATAGAAACCATTGGTGTTTATCATTTAATTATATTAGATTACATATGGGCCACATCAATTATATGGTAAAATTAATAAAAAAATGTAAAAAAAATTAAAATATATGGGTGCTTGTAGGTATTGTACTAGGATTCCTAAATGTGAGAAGTTTTGTTTTGGGAAACTCAAGATTCCCTTCAACTAGTTTCATGTGATGTTATAGGTTTCCTAACATAGTGTATCATTTGGGAATTTTTTTGTGTTTAATAAAATTAATCATCGTATTTAATATCTTTTAGGTTTTACATCATTCTTCTACTATTGTAGATCTCAACAAAATCTTCAAAAACGTTTCCCTAGGGGGATTTAATCCTCGACAGAAGTGGCTCTTCATGTATGATTTTTAAGGCCATGGAGGATAATTTTAAAGGATTGATCTATTTAGGTTTCATATTATAGAGATAGTTATCAAGAAAAAAATATTTCACGATGTTTCTATGATAAAAATATACAATGATAATAATTGTTTCCATCTTGAAATACAATATGATACCATTTAAAGAAGCTGAATGAGTTATATTATCAACTCCATTCAAATTTACTATAATCCATAATTAATTACCATGGTGTGGAGTTTTATGCACCCCTATGAATGAAAAATTATTCTAGTCAATCCATGCACATGATCACATGATAAAGAAGGTGATTCTAAGATAATTAACACACAAATAATATTTGTGATATGGCAGAAGAATATTTTCTCCAATTATTCTTCTATGGATAATGGATTTTAATTAAATCATACGGATAATCATGTTATAATCATATATATTTTAATTATATCATTATTTATAAGTTTAATATACTGTGTCCATGGATATAATGACTTTCAATAAACCTGTGGTCACATAAATAATAAACCACTATCATTCACATGACATCACAAATAAAGAACACTCTTATCCCTAAAAATCAATAGATTTATCAGTAACTGATGGTCTTCTAACCATATAATATAAAATTTCATGGATCATTGTTGATCCAAATATCATTGGACTTATGAATGATTTATAGATCGGTATAACATACTTATATTCTATTAATAAATCCCTTATTACCCTCATCACTCTGTTCAAAAAAACCTACAGCATCATTATACATTTGGACAAAGTTTTGGTGTGATGAAATATATTTAATATTCTCAATAATTCTTGTTAAATGTACCTATATAGTATTCTATCTATGATTTTTTAGAATCAAATTCCTATTTCCAATGAGATATACCTCATATAATTCAGATATCAGCCTAGATATTTTCCACTCCATGTAAATATTCTCTATTACTAAAAGATGAGTTATAGAATGGAAACATGGTCTGATAAAAAAATTATCATAAAGTGGAATGCCATTTAATTATGTTTTTGATGAATGAGACAAGTGTTCATTTTAAATGTATTGAGGTTTTATGATTTCTATTACATTAATTTACATAACATCTATATGAATAACTAACTTGGTCAAAATTTTATCATCTCTAGGGAACCCCATCCGAGAGATCCTATCACCCATTTTCATTTTATTTTAGTTGATTATATTGTTATAATATTGTTTTACTTTTGTATAGTAAAACTACTATCCATGATGTGAGGGGTAATTGATATTGTCAACCTATTTCTCTTCTATTGTTTTCTAATGATAGTGTAGTCCTCTTGGGGGCTACGTTCGATAAGTATTGTCCCATCTATCACGTTATATATAGGTATAAAAAGGAATCATGGATGTTAGTCCAATCCTATGAATCTAAAAGTTCATTTAGATTAGGAGTATAATTGGGTAATAAGTATGTCCTTCATAATTCTTGTTGTTTCAACCAATTGATTGGCGTCAATAATGTGAAATCATTTCAAGCATCTTCAATAATTCAAAAAATGTGGAGATCATTGGTATATAGTATACGGTGTCCAATATATCAAGGGATGGAAAATTAAATGTGGTTTTTATTATTGGAAAATATTTTCTCACAAGGTATGTGGTGGTTAGAAATGTATTTCATTCCAACACTCATTCTTAGATAATACAGTCTTACATATAAATGGTTATCATTCACATGGATATTTCCAATGGCATCATAAAAAATGTATATTCCATGAGGATGAGAGGTTGATATTATTTCCCCATTTGGGGGGAATAAATTCATAAATTGGGACACTATTTTAGATTTAAAAATAATTCATACACCATTAATTATATACTAAAATTGATCTATTTGCAATAATATTAATAATCTAATATTATCATGTACTGACATGAAAATCATCGTAGGGAATTGTATTCATCTGTCCAAATTTTATTTTCTTCATTTTTTGAGTAAATTTTATGTATCTGAGGCTCAATATTGATAGTAAATTTTTAATTAAGATTAGATATTACGATAACATTTATTATCTTTGTTCTAGTTTTATTTCATAAATTCAGCCACTAAGGAATTTAACAGGATCAAAGTAGAGTGAAGTGGGATTTATGTATATATCATGCAAATGAGATATGATTACTATATATCATCATTGAAAAAAATCATAACCCATGTTGTTTTCTACCACATAATATGAGACATCATTCAAGTGTAATGTCATTCAATGGGGATATTTGGGTGAAAGGATCCTTATCTATAATGGTCTTGGAATTACAAAAAACATCCCATGAGACCTAAAAGGGATGTTTTATCGTAGGGGGATGTGAAAATATTCGGAATATGGTCCTTATAGGAATAGGGTGAATTTTTTTACATATTACTGGCCTTATAGAGGCTTACTACGTATCCCATTTAGGTAGTAATGAAATCCCACATAGTTTGGAAGAAATTGGATTACACATATGGAGGAGACCTAATGTTATTGATTCATATATGTAATATGGACCATTGATAGGATGGTGACATGAAATTTGGGATTACATTGAATAGGAGGGCCATACTAGAAGGTGGAATTTTGATTCAAAAGGGAAATCTCCTCTAAATATTGGTATTGGATGACATGGTCTTCATGATAATTACTAAAATATAAAACCAAATGAGTCACGCGAAGTGTGAGAAGTAAGAGGTTGTTGATGATCTATAAAACCAAAGATATTTTTTATCTCTTTGTTGAAGCGATTAGGGATATTAGAGTGAAAATGGGAATTATTGTTCTTATATCTTCATTATTTTTAACCATGGATGGGAAATTTGAACCTATGTGGATACATTTTAATAGGAAAACTGGGAAATTACACAATGAGTGAGGCCTTACATAGGAATTATATAATGATTAGTGAAGGATCCAACACTAACATACATAAAATTTAAAGGTATGTTCCCCCTCTCACTTTCTAAAATGGTGGAGGGGTCCCAAGAACATCCACCACAATTGGGGTCCCCGTTACAAAATGGTTTCACAGTATTGGTATTCTAGAGAACCATACAAATTAGGTAGGATATGTGTGGTAAATCTTTAATAAAGGGGATGTATAATAAAATTGACAACACATTGATGTTACTGTTTCACAAATCATGATTTTATGGTGGACTCCAAGAATTATATTCATGATAGCTTCATGAAGGGGAAAAAACGGCCTATCACTTCATGGGAGTGGTTAACAAAGACGATTTTTAAATAGTTCATTTATGATGCTAGGTAATAATAAAAACAACGAGGAAGGGTATCAAGACAGAAGGATTGTATCTTAAATGATGTTTCAAATACATTATGATGGTAAGAAAATAAACATCCTATATACAGTCAATATAAAGGTGGTTAAAAATGGTGTTTTATATGTAGATGTCTATCTTTAATATATTATATTTGTAAATGGATTCAAATTACCACTTTTACATTTTGATATGTGGAAAATGATTACCATCTGAAATCACATTCTTAGATTATTTCCCTATATTTTCGGTCTCTTTTTTAACATGTCTCTATATATTTTTAGTCATTCCTTCCATTTATTTTTGGGGTTTTAATAGGGATTGTATTTAACCATAATCCAATGTATATTAGAAATAAAAAAACCTTCAATGTGATGTATTTTTCATTTCTGATGGCAAGAACATAATGCATCATCCTTCAATTGAAATATGATTTTAGGGGAAATTGATGTCAACCCTCACCCCCTAAATGATTATATTTTTATGGGGACATTATATTATAATCACACTTAATAAACTAAAATTTAATTTAGTTGGGGTATTGTGGGTGAAAGGACACATTATATATGTAAAATATTATATTTTTGAGGACCTGCATTTCATTCATTGTACCACAAAAATGTGTTTATAATGTGTTTATTGCAAATATAAAGCAAAAAATGTTGTCTATAATTGATATATAGGGAATATACTCCAAAAGTGGGATTGTTATACAGAAGAGAGAGTTTCATTTATACATTTAATGTGGACCATATTAATCATTATCAAATTGATCAAATTATTTGTTTCTAGCCCTTCCAAATTAATTAAAGTGTTCATATCTTCCTTGTGAATGTTCTCGGACACAAAAAATGTGACGGTAAAAATGGAGTCCACTAAGAATGTTTTGGGGTATATTTGAAGGAATAAAAGTATTTATTTATAATATTTGTGGGTTTAATGTGGACAAAGAGAGGGTCCCGAAACTATAAAATGTATTAGTCATGTCACAATTTTTACACTGTAAATCATGCGATTTGTGTTCTGGTCCAAGAATCTAGGATATAATCCTTCAATGAATATTTATTTCCCACTGATAACAGCCTTTCATGTGAAATTATTCCATTAATAGATAGTTTTCCTCTTCTGTGAATAATATCATTTATAAATTTGTATATTTTAGATATCTCTAGTTTCATTTTTAGGTGATTTTTTAATGCATCATTTTAAACCCTCTACTAAATAAAATTCTACTTTCATGTGGTTCACATAACACAATATGTGGGTTTTATCACTTTGATGAGTTTTATTTCACTGTTATGATTTTTAAATGTTATATTGGATCATAGTAAATATCATTTACCTTCTTTAATGGTAACATCGATGATCATGGCTCTGTGGAGAATTTCTATTTTTAAGAAAATTGAAATTGACCTCCAGAATTATATCAATCAGGAAGTAGAAATTAGTAAGAGTATATTTTTCCTCGATCTTAATAATTATCCACTTTCAATCAAATTAACTCTATAAAACATTGTTCATTACAGGTGTTATCCAATCCCATTAATTGATCAAAACTCTCAAACTGTTTTGTTTGATGTACTATCAGATCTTTTTTTTTGTGATAATTTCTAATGTAGGAAACATCACACCAGAATCGAACCATGGAATGGTATTCATTTTTAAAGGATCATTATAGACTCGAAAAAATCAATAAAATTAAAAAAAAAATCATAGTTATAATATATTCAAGACAACCCATTCATTTTAAACCTCTCACAAGTTAATCCTAAAGGATGGTGGAGCTCCTACTAGGGTTTGTAGTTAGGAGGGAGGTTTTTTGATGAATGGAAATTGGAATTCCTAGTGCAACCAAATTAAGTGAAATCTATTTAATGTTTGGAGGATGTCTTATTATAACACGTTGTTTATATTTACTTGTTAACATTTTAGTTTCAATTATGTATTTCTATAGAATTAAACAAATATTGATGTTCATGAACCAACACCTTCCACCTATTGCATGGTAAAGTTGGAATCAATTTGTTGGATATTAAATTATTAGATTAAATTACAATAAATTAAGTATTTATAATGGGTTACATCCTACATTCATCAATTGGGGGAAATAAAAAATGTTTCTTCATTAGTGAGATGTTTATTGATCATGGTAGATATGTAACTCGGTCATCCCCTTCACACCTTATATGTTATTCCATTTTGTTACTAGATAAATTTGTTCTTACATGAATTATGGATGTGTATAATGGATTGGATCATTAGAAAACATATGACCCAAAAATCATAAGTTATTCCATGAAAACACTAGTTAACTCTCAAGTAAATAAAAGTAACATCATCGAGTTATAGGTTCTATCCAGATATATCCTCTAACATTAGGTTGGTAGGATATCAAATTTTTTTGATTGGATTGATCTTTCAATATATTTATGATTATACTGGAATTATGGAATTTCTATTGATGATGGAAGCCACATTGGTTGAGAGAAAACCCATCAACATATATTTAGTCATCCTCAAACGTATTTATGTGTTTTTTGGTCATATAAAAGAGGGAAGACACCTTAAACCCCTTATAAATTTTTTAAAATATTTTTTGTTAGTGGGATATAAAAAACATTTTTTGTTAGAGATATCAGTACACCATGGGGATCCCTCGTTCCTTTTTTCCCTTTGCTTATCAATATATCCACTATTATTCTGAAATCCCTGAGTTAAAATAGTTATATGGGTTTGATAAAGGATCCCACCTATTTTCTCACACATTATTCTACACCATTATGAGAGGTTATTGATAACGATTCAATTACTTTAGATGAAAAATCATATCTTGTCTAATAGTGATATGGGATTCTAGTTTCTCAGATATACGGGGTTCCCATTATCAATCATTATTCCCCATATAAGTTTTCAGAAAAATTATTATATCTTTGTCATGTTACATCATTATCCTTCATTACGATTATGAGGACATTGTACGTTGTCACATTCATCCATATATGGTTTATGCTGATGAATGAGGCCATTGGCATATAAATTTAATTACATTCCATGGATGATCCAACCAACTTATCATGGAGTTATACTAAAATGTAGGTTGTATACTATCCATATTGGGTGTTGGGGATACTAATATAACTGTGGGTAAATTATGTCATTCACCTAAATCCTTTCTTTTTATATTTCTATCATCCATTTCTGAGGAAGACAATCATAGGTTCAAATGATCAATGAATTCTAGGGAAGCTGCAACTCTAGGGTAACCTCATATAGTGAGTGGTGAAGACCAATCATTTTTTATTATAATTAATAGTCATACCTCAAATAATTGTTCCCTATATAAATTTGGAAGGCCCTTTTATAATATTCAATAAGCTTACCGACTGCATCCCTAAAATTAAACAAGAGGCAATGTTTAGGGACATTAAATAAATTGTATCACAATTTGGAGATAGAACATCCACATAGCATGTGATAAAAATTATATACCTATTTTTGTACGAGAATAGTTACTAGACTCATGGAATATCATCGTACATTCATCTCTGTGAATATGGTTGTGGTAAAAAATTCAATTGAACATAATGATGATTTCTTCATAAGAAATCACTAATAAAGTGTATAACATTCATCTATTCTTCCTTGGAGAAATAAAAGCTGGGGATGATTAAAGAAATTTTCACATACATATTCTTAAATTTATTATTTTAGTTGAGGATATTCTTGCCCATAAATTCTACATAATCTACTTCAATAATTCAATTCATAATGAATAAACATTAAAAGAATATTGTTACTGAACTGCATTATTTAGTCTTTGAGGAAGCACAACATCATGATTAGATCACTGTAAATATAGTTGATCTATGATAATGTGAAGGTCGACTTGCTAGAAAAAGTCACAACTACTATTGATAAATATTGGGATTTAATCCATTATATTTGAAATTTAGTACATAAATTATACTATTATGAAAATGCATCAATTAGATGAATCTATAGCTATGAAGATAACCAGTCTTAAGTATGATCATAATGCCTCATTATAGGAAATTTTCAATATGGTGAATAAAAAAGGTAAAATTTCACTTTTTTTACTTCATCTACATCGCATGCTCCCATAAATTAATTGAGAGGCATTAATATATTGATATTCCTCCACAATTGTTTTATGATTAGAATGGTTTTCTGAAAATTATTCCTAATCATTCTGAATTTTAATTTGGATTTTAACAGTAATGCTATAATTTTCATTATTCTTATAATATAAAATGATCAATGTAATTAACCTGAAATAATATTAATACAAGAGTTGCGTTAAATGTTTCATAGTTTATATGAACTAAAGATCTCGAACTAATTTTTTACCATAACACAATTCGTGTGTTTTCAATATAATGATTGTTACATAACTTTTCATTAGTAGTTTTAGAGTATTTCATCTGAAAAAATGAAATATGTGTTTTAGGTATAACATATTTGACTTGAAATTATTATATTAATAATCTTAAACAAAGATTGTATCCCATGATATTAAAATCCATAAATATATCTTACATTTCATAAGGTATAGGTTCATTTTATTTCTAGTATGCAACCATAGAATAGAGAACTTGCTTCAAATTATTCAATGTAGATCATATTCATACATAGGAAATTTTTAATTTATAATATAATTAATGGATGATTAATGTTACAAGGACTAATACATGTGTAAATATCGACTTTATTGTTGAAGAATTACACAAATTATAGGCCAAATGATTGGTTTTGAGACATATGGGCTTGATTTTACCTATTATATTATTTCATGGAGAAGAGGACGTGTTTCCAATTTTTAAAATGGAAATAAAATTCAATTGTGTCATTGAAGGATACTCCCTTGGCCCTCAATGTTCACATTATTTTTTCTCACCACGAGAATCGATAAGAAGCATGGGAATTTATTTAAATCCACATGGGAGTGAAAGATAAGGAACATATTGAATAATTTTCATGTCCACCAGATTTTTAGGAGGGACCAGATTGATGGAAATGAAATCTATCTACTGGGCATGATATCCATGACCAATGAAACATTAAAAAATGATGGGTCCACTATATATATTAAATTACATTATAGGGAAAGGGAATGTACAAATTATATTCAAATATAGGATTTTAATACTTTGTTACTTGAAATATAGTGCTGGGTAAATTTTCTTTGATCTTTTTCTTATGTAGATAATGGGTTATACAATATTTAATAACTTTTGTGAAATTTAATGACATTTTTCAATGACATAAATGTTCCATGGTTTTTGGTCATGTGATATGGTTCCTTCATTACTGATTAATGTCAAATGGTTTAGGTGAGTGTTATAATGTATAATTTCATTGTGACAAGGACATTGGATACATTATTTAACAAAATTTTATAGAGACATATGATTTTTCTATTTTATTTTCCATATATTAATGATTTTCCATATCTTGAGGATCATATCGTGAATGTTCCATTATCCTCTTGAAAAAAAATGGATCATTTTAATCATTAAAATTAGTTCTTCGGGATAAAAACACTGATATGGGATATGTATGAAAAGAATTACAATAGAATATATTTGGAATGCAGATTCTATAATAAATTTTTTCAGCTTATAGAGATAGAAGAGGCCTTTCATAAAGGAAAATACGCATCTAATTGACATAAATTTTGTGGGAGACTTCTGATTAGACATACTGGATATTATTATGAATAGTAAAACAATGGTTTCCTTTAGAATATAACATCCCATCACTAATGGATGGGGGATGCTTTTGGACATATGGGTTTTTTTAGATACTAAATTTGAATTGGGTTTGTATGTTTCTTGAATATGGTTGGATAATATCTTGTAAAAATTACTTATAAACAGAGAGAGATGTCTCATCTATATGGTTGAACCATACACAAAGAGTGGAATTGTTGTTTACTATATATGAGGTCAAGACATCGTTTATTTCTATATTTATATATCTCTTTAATGTGGGGATTAATTACAAAATAGATCCAAAAATTATTCCAAAAAATGACATACTTTTATTTTATAAGTTATATATGATTGAATAAAGATTCACAAGTGGGAAGAAAACATATATTATACCCTCGTATGAAATTGTATTTCATACATAAGATAATAGGGGGGGTATTATTTTTATATTTCATTGAGAAACGAATGTGGGATTAGATAATCAATGTGTTTCCTATAAATGAAATAACGAAGACACACATTGTTCATTGATATAGGGATCTTAGAAGTGAAAAACTGATCAAAGTGGTCCTCTTCGTTGACTTCCAATGTGATGTAAAATTTAACATATGTAAATATGTGTAAACAATCTATTAAACATCATACTATATATAATTCATCTATTCCATTTATAGTATTTCATCAATGACCATGTTAACCATTATGAGGAAAAGATTCCATGAAAATTCATGGAATCCATTACAAAATATATTAATCAATCGATATATTTTCTCAGTCCAATAAATAACTAGAGGAAAATGATTCTTTCCCCCCAAAAAGGATATTAAATAGAAGTACAAAGGCATTTGATCAGGTAATAGATTGATCAGGATGTCGAATTTATAATATAATTAATGGATGATTAATGTTACAAGGACTAATACATGTGTAAATCTCTAGTTTATTGTTGAAGAATTAAACAAATGGTAGGCCAAATGATTGGTTTTGAGACATATGGGCTTGATTTTACCTACTATTTTATTTTCATGGAGAAGGGGAAGTGTTTCAAATTTTAAAAATGGATATAAAAATCAATTGTGTCATTGAAGGATACTCCCTTGGCCCTCAATGTTCACATGATTTTTTATCACCAAGAGAATCGATAAGAAGCATGGGAATTTATTTAAATCCGCATGGGAGTGAAAGATAAGGAACATATTGGATAATTTTCATGTCCACCAGATTTTTAGGAGGGACCAGATTGATGCAAATGAAATCTATCTACTGGGCATGATATCCATGACCAATGATACATTAAAAAATGATGGGTCCGTTATATATATTAAATTACATTATAGGGACAGGGAATAGACAAATTTTATTCTAATATAGGATTTTAATAATTTGTTACATGAAATATAGTGTTGGGTAAATTTTCATGGATCTTTTTCTTATGTAGATAATGGGTTATACAATATTTAATATCTCTTGTGAAATTTAATGACATTTTTCAAGGACATAAATGTTCCAAGGTTTTTGGTCATGTGATATGGTTCATTCTTTACTGATTAATGTCAAATGGTTTAGGTGAGTGTTATAAAGTATAATTTCATTGTGACAAGGATATTGGATACATTATTTAACAAAATTTTATAGAGACATATGATTTTTCTATTTTATTTCCCATATATTTAACCAATATATTAATGATTTTCCATTTCATGAGGATCATATCGTGAATGTTCCATTATCCTATAGAAATAAAAATGGATAATTATAATCTTTAAAATTAGTTCTTCGGGATAATAAAGCGATATGGGATAAGTATGAAAAGAATTACCATAGAATATATTTGGAATGTGGATTCTATAATAAAAATTTTTCAGCTTATAGAGATAGAAGAGGCCTTTACTAAAGGAAAATGTTCATCTAATTGACATAAATTTTGAGGGAGACTTATGATTTGACATACATGATATTATTATGAATAGTAAAACAATGGTTTCCTTTTGAATAAAACATCCCATCACTAATGGTTGGGGGATGCTTTTGGACAAATGGATTTTGTTAGATACTAAATTTGAATTGGGTTTGTATGTTTCTTTAATATTGTTGTATAATATCTTGTAAAAATTACTTATAAACAGAGAGATATGTCTCATATATAGGGTTGAACCATACACAATGAGTGGAATAGTTGTTTACTATATATGAGGTCAAGACATCGTTTATTTATATATTTACATATCTCTTTAATGTGGGAATCCATTACAAAATAGCTCCAAAAATTATTCCCATAAATGACATACTTTTATTTTATAAGTTATATATGATTGAATAAGGATTCACAAGTGGGGTGAAAACATATATTATATCCTCATATGAAATTTTATTTCATACATAAGATAATAGGGGGTAATATTTTTATATTTCATTGAGAAACGAATGTGGGATTAGATAATCAATGTGTTTCCTATAAATGAAATAACGAAGACACACATTGTTCATTGATATAGGTGTCTTAGAAGTACAAAACTGAACAAAGTGGTCATCTTAGTTGACTTCCAAAGTGATGTAAAATTTAACATCAGGAAATAGGTGTAAACAATGTATTAAACATCATACTATATAGAATTATTCTATTCCTTTTATAGTCTATCATCAATGACCATGTTAACAAATATGAAGAAAAGATTCCATGAATATTCATGGAATCCAATAAAAAATATATTAATCAATCGATATATTTTCTTAGTCCAATAAATAAGTAGAGGAAAATGATTCTTTCCCCAAAAAAAGGAGATTAAATAGAAGTACAGAGGGATTTGATTAGGTTATGGATTGATCAGGATGTCTAATTCAAGAATCTATACGTATCATAGTAGGATGAGAATCATGTAGTTCATTTTTCATGGAAACCGTGATAATAGACATCAAAAATTAGGGAATCAGGTTACCCAATTTTAGAGAAAAGATATGTGATTAATGTCATTGATGGAAATTGATGTTCAAACATGATTCATTTATGGGAATGAAGATTGTAAACAAATATAAAGGGGGTTCATAAATCATGAGAAGTGATATAGCCAATGTATGAAAGGAATAACCATGGACTGTGTTCAAAATTTAGTTATGGAACAAAATTTTTTGGGTTATAGAGATTGAAGTGGGTACTCGATAACACATATGTTCCTCTGGTAATTAATCCTTTTTATTGAGACTTATGCAAATACAAACTATAGAATATTATGTTCAGTAAAAATTATGTCTTTAGGAATCTGATATTCCCTGACTAATGGTGATAGAAATCATGGGGGATTACAAATTACCTAGTGATAAACAATATAATGTATGAAAAAATGTGGCAATGAAAAAATAAATAGTATCAATAAACATTCACAATGGTTTTTGGTGACCCAAAAATTTGACAAATTTTTTTTGTAGGAGAGGGTCCATTTTCTTTATTTCAATGTTGGAAACATGATAAAAGTTTAGGAATTACTATATATCAAATTGAGATGAGAATCAAGTCATGTATTGTTTTATAATGGAGGTAAATTCGATGGCTAACACTTAGGATTTTTATCCATTTTATAATATATAAAAATCGTATAATTTGTTTGAATTATTCAATGTGGGAATGAACTATAGAGTTTCACATATGGTGGGTAGGAAATTAACATGCATTTTAACAATTATGACTTGGATGTTATTCTTTGTAGTTTAGAGTCATACAACTCAATCCTTGAATACTTGTAGTATTAGGTACTTTTACTAGAATAGTATGTTGTTCCTTTTAATTTTTTACAAATCAGACCAATAACACTACCCAATTTAACATCATGAAACCAATAAAATTTTTCTAATTTTTAACATCATGTGATAGAGACAAATGTATGAAGCTTTATCATATGATGAATTTATTAAGAAATCATACATTATAAAGGTAATATTATGTCCCACATAAATTGTTGTTAATGTGTATGATCCATTGAGACATAATTTATGTATGATGTAAGATCATTCCTCCATTATTTAAAACATTAGAGTTTTCTTCACTAGTATCATTAGAGTCTTCAATTCCAAAACATATTACCCTTTATGAATGAATTAAGACAAAAAATTTAATTGAATGATCATGTTATCTTATTTTGAAATATATCCTATATATGAGTGGTATACATAGTATTCTCGTCATCTCTCCCTTCCTTGTAATCTCACTTATATGCTTTTCCATTATATGAAAGACGTTAACTGATAGCTATTTGATGTGATGGAAATTTGAAAAAAATGGGTAGATCTCTGTCTTCTTCATTAAAAAATAATATATGTCTTCTTGAGTAGTAGTGTAAGTAGTGGGTTTGTAGGCTCTAAAACTATGTAGGATCTTGTAGAGACAAGATCACAACTTATTATTTTCCATTATCTAGAAGATTTATGGTTCATTTTTATTAAAAGTCTATATTATACCTCTTTAAAATTCATGATAGTAATATATATTGAATTATTTGATGTATTAATGATGATAAAAATTATTCAATTTGGAAAAATAAACGTTGGTTTCAATATTGAGTGAGGGAAACCAAATTTGATGAGGATGTTTAACTTCATTTAATTGATGATACATATAGTCCTTACATCCTTAAGATGTATGAACCTAACCCTTTTTAATATTATATTGGTATTAGTAATGATTTCTTTTAACTTCATGGATATTACAAATGGGGAAGACCCTTCAATATCTATTACACATATAAAAGACATCACCGAATATTTAGAGGTATGTTGCAACTCTATGGGATGATGGATAGAGTCGAAATGTGTTTCGTGGGAATGAATTTTTCTCTATTAATAATGTGTAATCATGTGACATTGAAGGATAAAAAACAAATCATTTATATTTATAGTGAAATATTAGTTCCATAATGATGGGAAAAACATGAACCAACATAAATATCTTCTATCATGGTTGTTATATCCTATCTATTTGTGCTTCTAAGAAGATATCCATCAAATAATTTAATTAAAAATTCTTGTAATTGTCTGGGATATAAAAAAGGTTGAAAATATGTTCCAATCATAAGATACATTAATTTCAATCACATTTTTGGATAAGGAACACATATTGGTGCTATTATCGGATGTTTGTCATCAACATGATTGAGGAAATAACTAGTTCAAAGGATGAAATGATCTCATCTTTATCTTTTTTATAACATTTATCTAATTAAAATACTGTTATGTGACGAGAGATATTGACGACTATTTAATCTAAATCTAGATATTTCATGTCTACTTCAAATTATTTTTATGCATTTGACTGAGAATTTAGTTAATTTGGTACGTGAGTTATTATTATATTGTAAGGGAATTCTCCAAGCATCCCACAAAAATAATTTGTATGTGGGATCAATGTGTGTTCCTTAATTGAATAATAATCATTTATCTAATTATATTACAACACAATATATCCTTGGATTATCAATCGATTAACCAGTATTTCCATATATAGATTCAATCCTAATGTAAGGTATTTGGATTCATCCTCATTGTTATTGCAGTCATCTAATAGAAGAAATGAGTACAAAAGAAATATAACTAGTGTGTAAATTAAAATTACTCCAAACACAACATTGTTGTTCTAGGGGTCTTCCATTCTCTTTTTGGGTTGGATAAAGGATGCACCATCATAATATATTTCATAGTCTATGTAGTATATTTAATATTGAATATTCTTTAATATATATGTTTGGTACATATTGGAACTTTTTCCAAATATGGATGTTCTGTCAGGAAATTTTTAAAGTCATTTCATTTAATTTCCACTTATTATATGAAAAAAATGTAGAACTATTATAGAATGAATTCCAATCATGTGAAACATCTAGTAAACATGGGATGAATGATGGTATATTTTAGTGGATAATTTTGAGAGATCATAAGGTAAACAAGGAGTTGAAAGAAATACCTCAATTGTTTAATTGATGAAATCAATGAAATATATTTCATATTGATATCTAAATAAGAATTAGTTTTTTTATACATGGTGTGACTGATATAATTAGAACATTTTCTCTACGATAATCAATATTTCTTTCAAGGAAGGCACATGATGTTCAATGAAAAAATTCCATGTACATGATGTGTTTATTTCATTTGTCTATGGAATAAAAACTAATATGTTAATGAGATACATATTGAAGCTATCATATTACTCATGGAAGTCGTTGGACCACTAAAATATACGCCCTCTATTCATCAACATATTGAAGGAAAATCTCTTTCCTTGGAGGTTTCTAATGAAACTATAATGTAGAAAATTTACCCATACAACCCTCTTAAGTCAATGAGGTTTTTAGGGGGAGACATACTATGGATATCCCTAGTATTCTAGGGTTTACTAGGATTCAATAATGGCATATGATTATGTTGAGAGATTTTCTTAATGTAATAAAGAAAGCACATTTCAAGGGATTATTAATAAAACTATGATGTCGATGTATTTAAAATGTTATTTTTAAATTTTCATATTTATTATCAATTTTCAATGATTTTAACAAAAAATAATCAAATTAATACTCGACTTCTGTCTCAAGATCGATGTGCAGTGGATTGACATGTATCACCATTATATTAAACTGAAAGTCATCACCCAATTGAATAATTCTCTCTGCGGGAACTGATAGTGATAGATTATCCATCGTATGGGTATATTCAAATTTTATTAAACCCTTAATATCATTCGACAAATGAGAGGATAATAAATACACTTGTTTCACCACTATGATGTTTTGTGATCAGAATAGGAAATTCATCATTCAAACAATTTTGGTTAAGGTCTTTGAAATCGTTGCATGCTCAGATCATCCAATTATTCTTCTAGATGAGCACATTTTTAGTGATCCATTTTAGATTCATTACTAATATATAATGAAATCAAATTTTAATAGTATTTGAATTCATGATTCATTTATTGAATCTTCAGTAATATATATCATTCTAGTTGTCTGCCTATTACCATGGTGGTCACCTAGCAATCCGATGTAATGGGTAGTAGCATTACAAAAAGGTCTTGAGATGTATTTGTTATTACATGAAATCTTCTCTATGTGCTAATATAGAAATGATATATAAATTACTTTTTCTTTGAGGTTCATAGTTACCCTAATTAGTATTTTTTATAGATCCTCCACTACATTTTGATTTATCTATCAGTGTTCATCTAATGTGGTAGATACTCCATTCTCGAATGATGGTGGAGAAGATTTGGGGTCATTTTATTGATCATATTACCTTTTGGATTCATCATTCTCACTGACCTTATTATAATGGATGAGTGAAAATAATAATCAATAACCTTTTGGGAAAAGATAGTTTTCTCTAAACTAGCTTAAAATGGTGACATCATGACATCAAATTATAGATCGAATGTGGTAGTTTCCAAGTAATATTTATTGGATACAGTTGGTATTAATATATTAGAGGTTTCTCAACTGAAATAAGAATAAAATATGTCCTCACAACCTGTAGGTTCAGCTAACATGGTCGATATCATGATGACTAGTGATCACATATTTAAATATTAGTGTAGGTATTTAACATGAATGGTGTGAAACACATATTCATTATCTAGGTCCTTGAATGGGTTATATGGGGTCATTTCCATATAATATATATTAGTGACCATAACGACACCAATAGTTATAGATTTATTCATTTATCATTAGTGGAATCATGCATTAATATATTAAAATACATATGACTAGAAAAACAATTACACCATGTAAAGACCCAATCATCTTGTTTCATTAGTATTTAAGGCATTTATTTTATGAGGAAGGGATTAATGCATGCTGATGGAACCAGTGTCTTCTATAAAATAAAAAGATTTATTTTTCATACCAGATAAACAATAATCTAAACATGGTAACCAGATCATGAAATTGAGGTCTAATATTAATTCATATAAGGGGTATCCATTCACTTTTATCATACCATTGGAGTGTTAGTGAGAATGTTGTATATTAGATTCAGTGTATTCCTCTACGAGAAAACGGTTTATTGTGACGGGAATTAATCATGTCGCAAAAATTCCCTAAAAGAGGTTATTAGTGAGGAGGGGTTCGTCCCATTACAAATAACATTTTATTTTCGACAGGATTTAAGGTCCCATCACAAAAGGTAATGCGTAGTTTGGCACGGGGTGCACAGAAAACCGTGGGAAGCTTATTTATGATGAGAAAATCTCCCCGAAACTAATACCGACAACAGTAAATGGTTTTTTTGCGATGTGATCGTAACACGTCGCAAAAAGTGTTTCGGCTGGACACTTTTTGCGACAGGTCCTATCGCAAATACTGGCAGGGGTAAATGGTTTCTTTTGAGACATGATTTTTTCCCATCGCAAAAAGTTTTTCGGCATGACACTTCTTACGATGGGTCCCGTCGCAAATACATTTTTAACCACCGACAGCAATTAATGTGGAAATTGGTATTTGCGATGGGTCATGTAGCAAAAAATATCGATTTGAGATGGGTATCTTGTCCCTAATAGTCCCTTCACAATTAATGTAACCTATATATACCCCCTCGGTTTTTCATTCTCATTCCCTCAATTCATATTTCCTCTCTCTCTAATCTCAATTTTTGAATGGAAATTTCACTAAGTTAGTTATTTATAGAGATATTTTTGAGTCATTTACAACAATATGAGATCAAGTCTAAAAGTATTTATATTTTATTTAATATATTATTTATCTCATTTTTTATAGTAATTTTTATTATTGTTGTAACTTTTAATTAGTAATTAGTAGTAATTAATAGTAAGTAGTCATAAGTACTTGTAGTTGTGTATATAAAAAATTACTTGTAATTTGTAATTAGTAGTTTTAAATTATAGATATTAATACCAATTAATGATAATTAGTAATAAATAGAATAATTACTAATAAATAGAAATAATTAGTAATAATTACTAATAATTAGTAAAAATTGGTAATAATTAGTAATATTTAGTTATAATTAGTAATTAATAAGAAAAATTAGTATTAATTAGCCATAAATATGAATAATTAGTAATAAATATGAAAAATTAGTAATAAATACGAATAAATAGGAAAAATTAGGAATAAATTGGAAGGATTAGAAATAAATTGTAATAATTACGAGTAATTAGGAATAATTAGTTATAATTTAAAATAACAAGCAATAAATTAAAATAATTAGTAATAATTAGTAATAATTATTAATAATTAATAATAATTTGAAATAAATACCAATAAATATTAATAATTAGAAATAATTACTAATAATTACTAATTAATAGTAATAATTAATAATAAATAAAAAATAGGAATAAAGAAGAATAATTTGTAATAATTAGGAATAATTAAGAAACATTAGTAATAATTATAAATAACTAGTAATAATGAGGAATAATTAAGAATAATTACTAATAATAAAGAATTCTTAGGAGTAATTAGGAATAATTTGTAATAATTACGAATATTTAAGAATAATTAGTAATAAATTGGAATAATTTGGAATAATTATTAATAATTATCGTTAATATGTAAAAATTAAGAGTAATTAGGAATAATTATTAATAATTATTAATAATTATTAAAAATTATAATTAATTAGTAATAATTAGGAATAATTAGGAATAATTAGGAATAAATACAAATAATTAGGAATAAATTGAAATTAATAGGAATAATTAATAATAAATAGGAATAAATATGTATAATAAAGAATAAATTGGAATAAATAGGAATAATTAAGAATAAATATGAATAATCAAGAATAAATTGGAATAAATATGAATAATTAGGAATAAATAAGAATAATGAGGATTAATTTGAATAATGAAGAATAAATGTGAATAATTTGTAATAATTAGAAATAATTAGTTAAAATTAGTAACGATTATGATAATTTAAGATTAATTATGATTATTTATAAATAATTAGAAATAATTTGGAAAAATTAGGAAAAATTAAAAAAATCTAGCGATAAATAGGAATAAATAAAAATAATAAGGAATAAATCGTAATAAATAGATATAATTTGGAATTAGTAAGTGTAAATAATAATAAATATGGAAAATACGAATAAATTGGAAAAATAGGAATACTTATCAATAATTAGAAATACTTCGAAACAATTTAGTATACATAGAAACAATTATGAATACTTAGCAATAATTATGAATAATTTGCAACAATTAAGAATTATTAGCAGTAATTAAGAATTATTAGCAATAATTGGTAATAATTAGTAATAAATAAAAATATATAGCAACAATTAGGAAAAATTAGAAACAATTTTGAAAAATAAGGAACAATTATAAACAATTTTAAATATTTATGTAGAATATAAATTTTAATAAATTGTAAAAACATCATATTACTTGGAAAAATTTACATTGGATTGACGGAACTCATTTTTCTTGATTACACTAATTCTTCAACTTTCACCGACTCAATACATAATGAAATGTATGCTTCAAAATATGCATATCCAATATCATATGAATGATTTTTAATATGCATTCATAGGAAAACATTTTTCATAATGTGTTAAGATAGTGACAATTACAAGAAGATAAATTATCGATGGTCATGGTGCTCTTTTATCCCACAACTCATTTACTTGCAACATTCTCACACAGAAATTACTATGAAGAATCTTCTTGGAGGTACACATATTCATTCTCATATGCAGAAGAATTATTATGTGTACCACCGAGCTGATTCTTCACTGTGATATCTATGTGAGAAAGTTTTATCTAAATGAGCCGTCGGACAAAAGAGTAGGCGACAATCCTCTAGAAATGGTGTCGCCTGTAAATAATGGTAATTATTAATATGTATTTTTAATTATTTAACATTATTTATGATAGTGTTTTATAATCCTAAATTATTCAATAATAATAATGATTTTATGTTTTGTAGAAAAATATGGAACAAGGAAGTCGACAAAAATAATTATTAGATGATCAAAGTTGGATAAATCAACCTATAAATCCAAATATTTCTGGTTTTAATCATATATATATTGAGGGTGTTTAAGCTTTATTATCATTTGAATTGTCAAAACAAAAAAAAGTTTCAAAAGGCATAAAAAAGTGTCCTTGTAAAAATGTGCTCTGAGAAAGTTTGAAACATCTGATAAAGTTGTGGGTCATCTCATGTGGTTTTTTTTCAATCATATTGATTTTTTGATATCCAAATAGTGAATGTAGTTCCAGATATGATACTAATAATATGATTTTGGATCCTTCGTAGTTTCAAAATTGAGTACATGATGTTCCATGTCGATTTGTTCAACAAAATAAAACTCAAGATGATTTTGATTTAACTCCTTAGATGGAACCATGTTAATTTTATGAGTTGTTTAGGTCTGTTGAGGAAGATTTAATCCTTCTTATAGGATAAGAAAATTAAATGAAGTTGAAAATTTTATGGTTATTAAATTGGATAATGAAATGTCAAAAAACTATCTTGATCATATACATTCTTTGGTTGAACATTTTTACTAGATAGAAATGTGTTTCTTGCAAATTTCTATGAGTGAAAGAGTCTGGATCTTAATATAGGACTTAGTTACTGGAAGATTCATGCAGGTAGAAATGATATCATATTATTGTATATTGAAAATGATTCTTTTTATAGTTTTCCCACATGTGGACAATTGAGATAAAAATAAGCTCAACTAGGTATATCTAGATCAATTCCATTAAAACAGTTGATATATTTACACATTACACACATGATGCAACATTTATATATATCTCAGAACAAATCATCAATAATTTATAGCAGAAAACCATGATTTCATCTTATAATATCTTGAATCATCCTTCTGATGGTGATTCATGGAAACTTTTTGACCGTTTGGATCAATCTATTTCTTTAGAAGCACACGAAGTGTGCTTGGGTATTTCTAGTGATAGTTTCTATCTGTTTGGTTCTTAAGGTAGTTAGTATTCATGTTTCCTTGTCTTTATAAATATGTAAAATTTAGCTCTATGTATGTTGATTAATGAGTCATATTTATTTTTCATCTTTAATAATCCTAGGACATCCGAAAAATAATATTGATGTTTATTTGAAACCATTTACTGATGAGTTAAAGGCATTATGGTGTGATGGTGGTAAATATGATGGTGTTGCTAAACAATTTTCCATATTAAAGCTTCAATGATGTGAATGATTAGTGACTTCCCCCCATATGGCATTATATATGGCTAGAGTACACATGTTTTGAAATCATGTACTTACTATATGAAAGACAGCAAAGCCATTATGCTCTTTAATGGGAAAAAACCTTGATATTTTTGTAGTCATGAGAGATTTATTCCAACAAATAACCCTTTTCGAAGGAAAAAATTACATTTTAGATAAGATTTAATTGAATGGGAGGAACCTTCAAAAATTATCTCTGGTATAATGGTAAAATCTGTTGTATTTTCATTACCTACAATAAAATTTTGGCCAACAGTAAACCAACAAAAAAATTCGGAACATTGGGGAAAACATAATTATATAAAAAGATTCATTTTTTGGGATTTTCCATATTTCTCTGATTTTTTGTCTTCCATGTGTTTTATGTCATTCATATTGGGAATAACTGTTTTAATAATTTATTTTATATTATTTTAGATACACCAGACAAGACCAATGATATTGTAAAGACACAATTAGATCGTACCTAAATTAGTAGTCGACCAGAACGTAAACTATTTAATAATTTCATATCACAGAGGTTAATGAAGCCAAAAGCAGCTTATACGCTGTCCAAAAAGAGTCACATATTATTTTTCCAGTGAATTGCAGAGTTGAGACTTTGAGATGCCTATGATTCCATTGTGGGAAGATGCGTTATGAATGGTTATATTACCAAATTAAAAAGATGTGATTATTTTGTTATAATGTTAAGACTTATGCTGATTGGATTCAAGGGTTTGTTGAATCTTATGATTTGGGATTCGATAACAGAGATACATTATTTTTTTCGAGACATTTTTGAAGTAACAATAGACTATGATGCTCTTATAAATGTAGAAGAAGATATTTATATAATTATATGTAAAGTGGAAAAAATAATTCCGCTGACATTATTTGTCACAAGGGAATATATACTATTAAATTTTCCATATGATTCTAAATGTGGAGGGATAGTATAGTTTCTATGGATGCGCCCATTCGAGAGAATAACCCAGAAATTGAATAAAAAAGTATGTAACAAATCATCAGATGAAGGATCAATTGTTGAAGCTTATTTTCAAGAGGAAATTGATTTTTTATGCTCTCATTATTTTGAATCTGAATATCCTTCATAAACAAATATCATGGGATGAAATTAGGGTAATGTTAATAAAGAAATGGAAAATAAATTTTCAGTTTTTAATTAGCCTAATCTTGGCTTTGGTGGAGTTCACGTATGATGGATTTCAGATTATGAACATCATTGAGCTCATACATATGTTCTGCTCAACTATGAAGAAATGACATTATTTGTACTCGTAATTCTTCTATCACTTATTATTTATCTTATGTAAAGTATGTAAAATTATTTTATTTGTAGGTTATATGATATTCATATCAAGAAACAACTTCCACAAAATACAACAACTTCTCTTGAAGAAAGCCAAAACAAAAAATTCTCTATGGTTTCAAAAAATAGTAATATAAATTATTGATGTTTTAATATCAATTACATTTACTATTTATTATCTTGAAAAATGGTTTACAAATTATTATGTGTCACAAAATGCTGATAAAATTGATAAGTGACTCTACAGTGTGTAACACACCATCAAAAATAGTTAAATATTATTATGCATATGTGGTGAATGGTTTTCAATTTCATACATGTGAATTTGGAGAATGAAAAAAACAATGAATAATAGATTATTCTTGAGAGGATCACATCACAGAGAAACTAATGTTAGCTTTTATGGAAATCTAGAAGAAATTCTTGAGCTGAGTTATCTATGAAAAAATTACATAATGAATATTAAATTTCGAAGGATGGATATTAATATAGGCTTTCATGTTTACTTAACTCATGGAATCATCTATATTAAATTTAAAAGTCTTCTTGCAGTAAAATAACCATTTTTACTAGATCTAAAGGATCTACATTTTTATGATGTAATGTAATGTGCTAGTTCAGCATACATGAGTTATTGGTGGAGAATAATAAAAATTAAATCTTGGGAAAAGTAATTTACTCAAAATGAGTGTAGTTAGCCTGAAGTAGAAGGAATTGAAAATTCTCAATAGACTGCTGAAAATCCATATTTTTCACAAAGATATGAGAATATTGAGGGCAACACCCCACAATTAAGGTTCGATGGAGACAAAGATGTTAATGATGTTACAAATAAATTTGAAATGACAAGAGATGATGAAATTGAAACTAATATAAATATTGATGATGCTGTGGAGGAAGATGAAGACATTGGCAGTGACAGTTATAGAGATGTGTATGAATATGAACATTGACACTTTTAAATGGTGGTTATAATCATAACTAATATATATCTATATATAATAGATATATTCAACTATCTGCTAACAACAATCAATTTGTGTTTCAAATGGATCTGGATCTATTTTTCGAGTTTCATGAGGTATAGATACCTTTCGATGAGTTGGATTTTGGATCATCTGACCCTTAGCCTAATGATAGTTCAGGGGGTATGTGCAGCGGGCACAGTCTTGAGTGACTAATGATTCATGGTCATATCCCCGAGTGACGTCCACATCTAGCCTTTGATCCATGCACACAGAGGTATTCTAACCGTAATTTTTTTAGTTATATTTCAATAATTTATTTATATATATAAAAATTGTTTGATTATTTATTCCTTTTTCACAGTCTTTCAAATGTATCTATTGGACAGGGGAGCGCTATCATGCAAAATTATTTTTCTCAACCATGGATTACATGGGAATAGATTCTCGTTGATGTGTGGGTCGACATGTTTAATCATTGGCTAGTAAGATAATATACAATATTAATTTTGATATTAATTTTAATAATAACTAGATATTATAAATTATATTTAGGGTTTATAGTAAATCACTAGTGAGAGAATGTGTGACGTTATCCACACTGAATGAAAGCTATCGAGGAGTGACTGTTTCTGATTGTTTTTGCACAATTTGAGAAGAGAAACCATTAAGAAGGCATAATTGACATATCTTTATGAGTTTTGTAGAGCCCACGGACAAGGGTACATTTTATCTCACGTTTGGGATGGATTATTATTACACTGGTTGGGTGGTGTATTTCAGAGGATTTCTTTAGTGGGTTGGAAAAACTGAGGGATACATGAGGTGACTCATTGAGCTGGTTGTCGTACATTCAGTACATATAGAGAGCATCTGGTACGTATATTTTTTTAAATATATTATAACATAAAATATGAAAATAATATTTTATATTTCAATAGAATTTCGAGAATCATGATATTTTAGAATACGATGTTTATCGGAGGATTAATAGTGATCCACCAACTGGATATATTAGAGTTGATCCCCGATATCAGATTGTGGTTAGTATTATTTTTCTCAGTTGGAAAAATAGTGACAGATAATATTTTTACAATTTTAATTTAAAATTTGAATTGAAGGAGTCGTATGAGGCAGAAAACTCTGTGACACAAGCAGAGAGTTAGAACGAGACAACAGATTAGACCAGTTCCTATAATTATGATGAGGCGGCATGGATGAAGTCGACTTAGTATGGATCTGAGAAGGGCCATGTAGTTGGTATCTGCTACCATTTGACACCTTGTACTTATTATGAAACTACTACGATGTTAGTGTCCTACTTGAGAGGAACTCATGGGGAGGAATAATCATTTTCCTCACAGAATCAGGGGCCGTTGTGAAATCAGACTAAGCTTATACAGATTTTGCAGAAGAACCATGAAGAGATGTGTAGACTGCAGTAGCAACATTAGCGGCATGGGGAGGAGATGTGTCGATCGCAGCAGCTGCATCATTAACAGATAGAGTACATCATCATCTGACTCATATTTAGGGATAGTGTTTTCTCCACCATCTCCTACAACTCCTCCACCTCCTCCAGAAGATGACCACAATTATTTTTTTCATGCTACAAACAAATGATTTCTAGTTTTGGTCAAATAAGAACTATTTACAGTTTATCTGTTTTATATTGGTTCAAATATTGAATAATTTTATATTTATATTTTTAATATATTATTATTTATTATTATTATTTTTTAATATTTATTTATTTTACTAATAATAAAAAAAATTTATATTTTTTTAAATATTGATAATTCTTTATATCTTTTTATTATTATTTTAATAATATTAATATTAATTTTTCATTAATCATAAATTTATTAAATATATTTTTTTAGTGTTATATTTTTTAATGTTTATTTATTTTACTAATAATAATAATAATTGATGATTTTTTATTTTATTTTTAGAATATTGATATTTCAAATATTTTGTTATTTTTTTATTTTTTAATAATATTAATATATTTTTTTTATTTTTAATAGTTTTAATAAATATATATTTTTAATTTTGTTTTGTATTTGAAACATGGCCTTTTACGATGGGCTCCCATCACAAATAGTTTAAATATTAAATTTTTTAAAAAAATTATTTCTGACAGGCTCATCGCTAAAGGTTTATGTATATATAATTTATATAATCTGAGACTTATTTGTGACGCAGATGTGCCCTATCTAGGAAAATAGTATTTGATACGTCATTCTATGCAACATTCTATTTGCAAAAGGGCCCCTTCACAAACATTCCTTTTTTCAGTACTATTCTAATTGTAGAGGAATTTTGAAATGAATTAGGTAGAATCATGATCTATTCATAATGAATGCTCAATATATTTCAATGTTTAATAATTTCTAGGATATATACAGGGGCCCGATGTGTCCATGTATAACATCATCTCCATATTTCTCTCTAAATGGTATACCTATATTTTATTATATAGGGTCAATCTCTAGATGATATACCATGGTGAATGAATGTTCTTCTTCAAAATATTTATAGAATAAAAGAGTTCTTATATTTTCTTCCCACAAATCCTATGATACATTAATATTATATTGAATCGAATTCATTATAGGAAGTATGAAATATTTTTTCATGTTTTCATATTTTTTTGGTCAAGGGATTATCTTCAAAAATGGGTAAAAATTCCGTAGAAGTTATTTTTCAGGATGAAATTATTTGGGTAGTTGAGTCAGGATGTTAAGTATATGTATAAGACATTTTGTTTACTACTTGTTCGAGCATCCTTGGCCTTCACACTTAAATGGTATAATTATGTGTTTTAATAATTATCAATCATTTATCCAAAATGAATGACTACAAATGATTTCTTATATATGTGGAAGCATAACCCTTATTCTTCTCAGCCTATCCAAGGGATTTCCCATGGGGTTCAAGATCATAAATAGATCTCCTAGGGATGAAATCACATATTTGGTTTGGTTGCAGTTTCCCCACCATGTTTTTCAATTTCCCATTTAGCCATGATTCATGTATATCCAATTTCATAAAAAATTAATCATCCAATAGGGGATCTATAACACGATTGACATTAATATATTCAAAGATCAAAACATCATCTACTGTGGACTTTGATTGATGGTTCAGTTCCCGTTGAATTATTTGGTAGGTAAGCACACATTGAATTTTTTTTAAAAATGCATGATTTATTGGGACTTAGGGCATAAAGTCCACGATAGTCATGGTGAACATCAGATTTCTTGTAGGTTCATACTATTTTGTTTTCTTCAAAATCTTCCATCCATTCCATTTCATTGATGATTAGTAATTTGATTATTAATTGGATGATGAAGTCGTATATACCATAATATAAGCTAATGGGTGAACAATTCGTTGTTTAACAGTTCCTAGTTGATAACCTCAGTCCATATAATTTTTTATAGTAATAAAATAAATGAAATTTATAGGTCTTTTTCATGAAACAAGTTTTAATACACCATTTTTTTATTGAAAAGAAGATGAAAAACAAGTAACATGTGTTGGTGGTTTTCCAAATTGTAAACATCAATAATAAACCATATTTTGTATTTTCTCATTGAAAATCAAATAGTCTTGGATGGTGTTGACCAATATTCAATGAATGGGGTAATAATTTGGGGGATCCTAAAAGAGGACCTTATCATGTATTATTGGACCTGATAGAGTTACAAGGTTATTTTCCTATTCATTAGAAGGTATCCAGGAACTAATTCCTCTCTGAACGAAGAGAGCCTAGATCTAAGGACGTAAAATTTTGATCCATTTAACTATGTTCATTATTTTATATAAGTATATTTTTTCAAATATATTCACTCTATCAGGGGTGTTTCATGATTAGGTGATGGCATTAAAGTGGGATTTGGTGTGGGAACATGTTTTAGAGAGATGATTGTAAATTATTATTTTAAATTCCACATTCCGTGAAGTAATGATACTGATCAGAAAATGGTTTCTATTCACAAGTTTATATCTTCGATTATTTTCCATCATCAATAATTTCTTATGACCATCCCATTTTTTGGATGTGAATGTGTTGTGTACACAACTCATCAATGTGATTTTTTATGAAATAAAAATAAATACTTCTAGATAACATAAAACTAGGGAGTAATTTAGAAACTTATTCCTAGAAATGATTTTAAAAAAACTGTCATATTCTCATGATTTTTTTGTTTGAGAGATCGATGACAATTATCTTCTACAATGTCGAGCATAAAAGTAATGAATTTTCAAGAAAATAATTTCCCATTTTTATCAATATTTAATGAAAACTAGTGTTCCATATAATGTATACTGCCTACAGTGTTTTCAAAATAGACTAGTGTTGTATTGCTTCATTTTTTAAATAATTCCCCATCATGTGTCTATGCAATGATAAATAATGTGTCAGATACTGGTTTGAATCACCGGAATCATTGAGTGTTAGAAATGTAGGATTTCCAAAATTAGGCATTGGAAGAGTCCCTTAGACCCATTCAGGGAAAGGATTCCCTTCCAGCTATTCTAGGGAACATTTACCAACAATATATTATATTAATTCAATAAATAATTCAATAGTTTCAACAAGAATTATTGGATTTTCCAATAATGGAAATATTTCTCAATATTCATATATTCTTGAAACATCTGTCTTTTTATTACTTTATCTCTTTTATACTAACATCCTTGAGAGTTTTTAAGGGTCTATTCCTATTGATCATACAATTTTTAATGCAAATAGACCATTTCATAAAGTATACATGAGGCTATGACATTTCATGACGACATTTTTATTATGTTTTTCTTATCGAGTAGCACTATAAAATATAGTTCCTATTGTTTTACTGATCCTATGATAATAACAATTGATGGGGAATCAATGATCTTCTAACCTAATACTTTTTATTAAATTGAATCATGTTCATTTAATGGATCCTTATTGTTTTCTTAAAATTTGGTGTTTTTCAACTATAAGTGTCTTCAATATGATATTTCAGCAAATAGTTTTCATTATATTGATGGTATTTTGGTATTATTCGTAAATTCGGACTTTCGTATTCATGTAATGAAGTATGACCCATATATTTAGTTTAATTTTGTGCACAAATTCTTTAAATGTTTCTTCATGGATTCGTAATTAGGGTGTATCAATATGCAAGAAAATCATTGTTGTGACCTTTTTTATCCAACTATCTCTACAGTAGAAATATATCTTTCTTATTGTTTGCAAATGGTTATTCAACAAGATCATCACAAAGTGGACTCCTACCAGCATCTTTATAATAAAAATATGGATTAGGAAGACCATATGTCATATTGAATGTTAGTTAATCAGAGGTTAGTTCAGAGAATGAATACATCCTTAGGTCTCCTTTTATTGAGAAAAAATATCACATGTCAATGATGTGGCATAAGTCCCATGTGATCTCAATTTTTAAATAACCTCATTATTGGTGGGATTTCTGAGAGTTCCTTTTTGAATGGATGGACTCTCTTGATGAAAAGAAATTTTATTTTATAGAGGACCATCCGTGTGAATTCCATCATGGGTAGGAATATCATCATGGAATAATTTCTATCTTCATTGAGATGGTTTGTGGTGTATACTCTATGGAGGTCCATTAAAGAAGGTGATTGCATGGAGAGAACCTTCTTTTTATATATGATTCTATCCCTATGAAGTGATTATGAAACACTGATAATGAGATTGGATCTCAAGATCATTCAAATACTAGAATAATAGCTCGTATTAATGGTATGAATTTTGGGGAATACATTTAGAATTTATTGAACCGTATATGTAGGGTAGACCAGCTAAATCACCTCAATTGTGATTGTAATTTTGTAAAAGTCATTTACAATGTTGAGTTTCTATAAAGAGATTATTGTGGGATTGAAGAACAAAATCATTCAAGGGGGCTTGGTCATAGACTAGCTCATAATTTTCCAATCATCATGTGTGATATTTTTATAGATTTATTCACACATTCAATTGGTGTCACTAGCAATGGGTGAAAATTTTAATATGTGGAATATTTTTTAATATATATTGTTTCAATGTTGTAGTCGGATGAAAAGACTCTATAATTTTGATTGGTGTTTATTGGTGGCATAGAATAGCCACCATAGTAAACTGATATCTGTTAGTTGGAACATGTAAATGGGCCACATATTGTATATCACTTATCCTTTTATTTTATCCATGATTATCTAGGATAGGGGAAGGAGTATTCATATTATCATGTGAACATCATATAATTCTGAAATAAGACATTAAAATATGTTGTGGGATTCTGTGACATACATATGTTAACAATAATGTTATCAATATTTCCTAGAAAAATTCTATAGTTTGAATAAATGAATGGTTCTATTCCCTATTCAACGAAACATCCCTCAATGTTATATCATATACAATCAAGAATGAGATACCTGCGCTGGAATCTGGGGTTGGCCCCATCATTATTCTGAGTGTGTTTTTCTATGAGATGTAGGTAGTAGAGTCTTCAAGAAGGATTCACTTGTACAGACCCATATGTTCTCAATGTGAGGCAATCAGGGACCTCTTACGATCCCCCTATATTATAAGTGTGTAACTTGATTTTGTATTCTAAGGATATTCTCCAAAAATTATTTGACATAGATGATGGTTTCATTAGGTTTTGGGCCACCATTCCTCATTTCATTGATGGATGGCGGAGATTCATATGATGAAGGGAATGAAAAATTTCCTCTCTGGATCTGATGGTATCATTTATATGGTATTACCCATCCAATGAAATTGAAACCGATCATTGAATGAAATTGGTTGGTGATAGACCCTTATAAATTTATGAGACCACTAACTGTATAGTAGCTTATGGGTATATCAACGATTGGTATCAGGACTCTACTAGATTATAGGTGATGATATAAAAAGTGGTTGGATATATATGAAATTCATAAACAAAAATACACAACAACATAGTATCATAAATATTTGAAACTAATTAATTAATTATTTTTTATCCTTGTTTCAACTTCATTAATATTGTGCATGAAATGTTCATGATATCTATGAGAAATTTTCTTTTTTATTATAGATTCACATTGGTTTAACAATTTATTTTTTTTTATGATTGGTATTACAACCTCATTCATTTAGAGTAAATGTGGACCTCTATTAAAAAGGCATAAAGTCGTTATGAATATCCCAAGGATGAATTTGAAAATTCACTATCAATAAGGATGAAAGTTCAGCCACATCAAACACGTTTTTGGGGGAATTATAACCTTCCTTGTTACTCTTTTATAGATTAAAAAAATTATTAATACCAAATCAAATCTCAAATATGGATCATGTTATTGCTGTTATGAAATCTAATATTTAGAATGTTTTAACTTCTGAATCATCTTTATGTATACGATGTTATTAATTGATGAACTAATATGTATATATCATTGGGTCTCCATATTTGATTACCTTTTTTAAAAGTCATGGATATTCTTCTATAATTTGGTATCATGATGATAGATTAATGTCAAGCATTGTTGCACTCTATAATTTAATTCCATTCAAAAATACATAAGAAGTATAAAATCATTATCGGTCCAATGAGACCGACTTCCCATATATCCCTATGATAGTAATCAGAATACAGGTAATTTGATGTTACCTAAAAAATAAACGACACAATTTTTAGGTTTATTTGAAATGTTCCATACAATGTAGGTTTACATCATGCAATGAAAACATCAAGGTTAATGGTTCCATTTAATGAATGGTGTGGGGAATACATAGAATTATACCAAGAGATTGATAAGGAATGTTTCCTACTAGGTGGAAGGTGACCCTAAGGGGAATATGCCCTATAATTTTTTTTGTGAATTTGGTGTGCTGGTTTTTGGCCTCTAGGAGGCTTCTTACATATACCATTTGGATGAGAATAAAATCCCACATATATAATTTTGTAGGGGAATACTCTTATAGTATAGGCCCAACAAAAAATTGACTCTAAGTTAATACATACCATTGAGATGATGGTGATAGGTTTGCCGGGTTACAAATAATGAAATTCCTATTCTGACAGGTGAGATGATGATCCAAAATGGAAAACATCTCCAGATTTAGGTATTTTATCATGTAGATTTCATGACCATTATTATCATCCTAGACGACATGAATAATGGGTTTTTTGAGAAACAAGTAGATTTAGATGATATTTCCATACAAAATATCTTTCATCTGACAGTAGATGATGTTGGGGATGTTGTAGAGGGAAATGTTCTTGATGTTCTCATATCCTCTCTAAATTTTTTATCCAAGGATGGGACTTAATTACCAATTTGTATATGGCCCACGTAGATGAATATGGGATAACTACAAGATTGAATCCCTGTCCATGGTTTCATAAAAGATTAGAGAATGATCTAGGACTATCCGTAAAAAATAGAGAGGATTTTAGTCCCATGATTATCAAAAATATTGAGGTCCATGGAATCTCTTCTGTGGTTATAATCTTCATTACTAAGGGAATTCCCAACTTCAGTTATATCAATGACCTTAAACAATTGGCAGGATATGTAGGGAACAAAATTTATCAAGGTAATGAACGATCAAATGGGGGAGATGAAAATATGTCCATTTAACTAATTTATATATTCTACATGAATCCATGGATGATAATCATTATTATTTCAAAATGGGGAAAATATTCAGCCTATTTCTTCAAGTTTGAGGTTAATGGGTAGTGATGTTTTAATAGTTTACAAAGGGGTCAATGTAAGGCCAAACACTACATGGAAGGGAAACACAACCATACAAATACATCATATGAACTATTATTCATGTGGGATGGTGATCTAAAAAGATTTCAAATGTATATAGTTTGAAAAAATTATATTGGAAATTGATTTCTCTATTTGGTGGTATGTCTACAAATGTATTCTTCCAATGTATATGGAGTCTTATACCATATTTAAAATTAGTATATTCATTAAACGATTTCCTACTAATATTACTTTCATTATATGTTTCTCTAATTTTTCAATCATTATGTACCCATGACTCCCTTTATTTTTTATCCATCCATTAATCCTGGTGTCGGGTTTTTATAGGGTTCAGATGTAATTATCATACATAGATGACCGAAAATAATGAAAACTAACACTGGTGAATGATTTTGGATTTTGGATTTATTGATGATAATATCTCATCCCATAAATGAAATATCATTTGTAGGTTGGGTGCTGAAAAGCTCAGACATCACCCTACAAAAGTTATTTTCATTTTTTGTTTTCCATGAATTCATATTTCTCCCCAGAATCAATTTTTTTGGGCATTGAGGTCATATATTTTCCAGAAAATTATATTCCCTTTATGGAAGATTTAATTTTACAAATCACCCCACAAATGAAAATTTTTCTGTGGAAGAGTAATTTGGATGATCTTTAAAGAAGAACCATAGTAAAATTCTATGTTTCGATGAGGCTCGCATAAATGGAATGATATTAGAATGATAGTTTATCATATTTGTTTCCCATAATTAAGAATTATAATATTCATAATATATGTCAATTGATTTTATTTAATCACATAAATGTTCATTAATTCATTCTCATTTATATGATAATCTTTCAGTTAAAAAAAGTTTCTCATCCAATTCTAGCTTGTATAATTTTCCAAATTAATCTTCACTATATTTTTATGACCATATTAATTATTCTATTTTATGAAATTGATGGGGCCTCAATAATGGGTGTATTAAAATATAGTTTGAAAACTTGGAAAATTTATACTTCCTTAAATAATGCGTAGTTATGGAATTTTGGGATATGTGACACTTCATGGATTCTCTTTATGCTAATATGGGTAAAAATATTCTCTAGTCTGCATACACTATGGATGTTATGGTCATCTGAACTAAATATTTTCTTCCCTTATCTATATATATAGAAAATTTAGGACCACTCCCAATTTTTTTCTTTTGAATAAAGTAATGTTTGTATGATATTTAAATTATTATTTTTATTATATAATTTTAAATGTTTATTTTATTTGGATTCAGAGTGATCAGTCATTTACCAATTATGTTAGTTATAATAAAACATCACTTTTAATTTATAGTTTAAATGATAATACATATGTCCTTTTATTTAATGTATTTTTTGAATTGAAGTGCATGCACAAATTGTATTATTTGAGTAATGAAATCAAATAGACAGTTATTCAGTGAATTCCTTGTGAGAGGGACTTGGGACCAGAATAGTCATACAAGAGTAATGAATGTTTTGGTGTAATTGAAACAAATTATTGTTATATGATTTCTTGATGATTAATGATCCCATGTACTAGTATGGGTTGTAGAATCCTTTGGCACATTTAAATCCCACCTTATTTAGGTTACATTTTTCTGAATGATTGTTTAGGGATCCTGCCAAAATTTATTTCAGAGTGTTCCACCATGTTTCTAAATATATGACATTGTATGTTTTGCATATTGATATCAAAACATTATTCAACCGCTCTCATTCATTACTCCGAGTATGGTTCATTTGGAATATGTATGAAACTGAATCAAATTAGTTCATTGAAATTTACATATATATTTATACGGTATAGGATGAAGTGGACATCATCTATCTCTATGGAGGATTAGAGTTCTCTATATATTATGAGTTATATTTCCTTCATTAAAAAATGGACTTATATTTAATCACCACATATCACCAAGAATCATCTATGTTGAGTGAGAATGTATTTGGTTAACAACATGGAATCAATATGAAATATATCATGACAATCCAATAGCACATTTTGAACCACATATCTATAACCATGCACCTAAGTGTGTGAAATTTTAATTATGGAGGTGTATCTCTCTTACAATGGCTTAGTGGGGGTTGTTGTAGTCACTCAAAATATTTTAACACTAATTTACCACATTATCAATATAATTAATCAATTTTGGTTCGACATATGGATGAATCACAATCCATTATTCTTGAAGTATAAATGGCTATATAGATTCATTGGACCTCTATCATTTTAGAGTGGGAATGGCTAATCATTTTCAATGTTACATATTCACAAGTGATTGGTATCCATTTATTCAGATTTACAGTTTTAAATATTCTCTCCCAGAGCCCCAATTTATAAAATTTAGCTTTCTATTTTTTCAAATTATATAGGAAGAAGGTTGTACATTGGAATCTAGAAATTGGTATGGTGTTTTTAATGTTTCAATGCTAGATTTCAAATTTTGATGAACACTTAAGTATTTCATAATCATTTATTTATAAATTTATATTCATCTACACTTAATAATATAAAATTTTACTTATCGGGTGAGAAATTACCCCAATGACCATAAAAATTTACAGTCTCAAGAAATCCATATTAATATTATGTTTAAAAAGCAATAAAGATGGCAGATGTTAGTCTAGTTATTTAATGATTTTGCATCCACTTCAAAAACTAACAGAATAATATTTTTATAAAATTCAAATTGTCATGATATCCATGAAAATTTATAATTTCATGTTACCAAAATACACACATACAAGCACATATAATTTTTACCATGATTTATTTATTTCATGTATAAATTAAATGATAAAATAGATAAGTTGAAAATCTATGCAAATAATTCTAAACATAAGTGTTTGGATAAAATATCTAGAAAAATATAATGATAAGGATCGTACAATATTATATAGTTATGTTAGGGATGATTAAAAATAATTAATTTTTTTTTTCAAATTTAAGAATCTATTCATAATATTTTTAATGAAATTATTTACATATATAAACATAGTTAAAAAGAATGGATTTTTAATATGAATTCATAAAACTGTATCCTGGTATTAACTACCCATGGTTTCTCTTCGAAACCTAGTTATATTAATTTACAAAAAAAATATTAGTTATGATTTAACACACCATGTATGATGTGTCGAAATTACTATCCAAACAATGTAGACCACTATTAATATTGTCATAGCACTTTATGATTCATATGATAGTGTGAAAGTGATTAGATTTTTTTAAATAAAATAAATACTATATGAAATTTTCACTTTAATTTTAACTTGAATTATACCTCACATGTGATAATAAATTAATTTAAATTCTGTTCATTGAGTATATATCTCATCAAAAGTAATATGTTTTTGGCTTTGGGAAAATAACACAATGGGGATAATAATTTCTCTAGATCCAACTATTAATGATTTTTATGATGTTATTTTTCACTTGTAATTCATTATTAATTAGATTTTAGTCTTTATTCATCATTTCATTTAGGTCCTCCTATAAATTATCTCAACATACCATGAAAACATCGCTTAGAAAAAATAAATATAGAGATAATACTTCTAAATTCCTTCATCAGCTGGTGTCACTTTCACTACTTTCCTCGAGCCATACCTATTTTACTATCAATTTACAATGTTATGAGATCATTATTTTTAGGCACCATATATAATACATGGAATCATTTTTAGTCCAATATTCATCGTTATTTACATCATAATCTATTATTAACTTTTAGTTTATTGTATAATAAGTGTCAACAGCTTCATTAGCTACAAAAAACACTTTAAAGTCAAAACATAGTAAAAGAAATTTTCAATATTGATTTTAAAAGATTATTTTTAGACATTTTTTTCACCCCATATAATCAATATTTAAATGAAAATACAAATACATTTTTTAATTTCCTAAAGAATGTGGAGGATAAAAATGATAGGTGGAAACCCTATTGAAGCATGTATCAGTAATCTTATTTTGAGAAATTATTATAATAACATATAATGAACAAGGTTGACCTTTATAAAAAGTGTATGATAAATATAATTATTCATAATAAGATAAAATTGTGTTAAACTCAATTAAGGATGAATAGAATTATAGAATATATTTTATTACATGGTAAATCAAATAACCAAAGAAAATACAAGGAATATGATGTATTCAAGAGTCTGCTTATGAAATCTACCTATTTTATCTATATTATATCTTCTTAGATGGGTATTCAATAAATATATAAACTGTAATTTGACACAAAATGATATTTATTTTATAATACCAATTGAATATTAATTTAACAAATTAATATTCAACTTCAACTACTCATGGTTCATAAATCGTATCATGTGGTTACCTAACATAAAACAAAATAAAGCAATCTCTATAATAATGTATGTACTCAAGACATATATACAACTATATCCCACATTTTATATATAATTTTATGTTTAATAAAAATACTAAATTTGAATTATTTATTTAAAAATATAATTATTAATTACCATAATACACTATCTTCTAATACATAAAACAATGACTGAAATTATAGAAATTTTAAAACTATATCGTTCTCATATTAATATTCCTTTTAAATTATACTTATTAATATAAATAATATTTTTAAACTGGACATTATTTGTGTTTTTGTGTGTGTTAGTAATATAGAATAAAATATGTACATATAATATATAGTTGTTATATTTATAAATATGTACAAATATAAGACTAATATATATTATAATTAATATAATATAGTTTTAAAATTATGTAAATATATTCATGAAATCATCAAAAAACATGTCACTATATTATATAGATTTATAAAAAATTTCCCTAATATTACTGAAATGTAAAAGTCATTGGGGATACCCCTAAAATATTAATACATTCCAAATTCCTTTCAATGTAATCCATTTGGACCACCATATAATTAATAATTCATTCATTTCCCATGAGGAAATTATTTAATGTTAAATGTGAAACATATTAAGAATCAATAAATGTAAATTAAAAAATTCAATTATTGTACTGGTCAAACCTAAAAATGGATACCCATAAACATTACTAAATCAGGCCAAATTATGGACCACATGATTTTATACCCACAAAATGAATGAATAAAATAAACGAGTTAAGTTTTCCAAAAAGGAATGGAACTATTAAGGGATAATTTCGTATGGTTTCAAGTACTCTTCATGTCTAATAACAGAAATAACAACAAAAAGGTAATTAGATACAATAATAACATTATCACATAAATTTTACCAAGCTAGGATAAGAACATCAATGATAGTGATGCCTCCACTAAAGAGGGATCCCAATCATCCATATAGAAAAACAGTGTGATTCCAAAATCATCCCATTATTCATGTGAACAGTGATCCCAATACCCACCACCGATCATATTACAACAACATATATATATATATAATATAAAACCGTTAGTGGAGGATCCCAACAAAAATCCCCTACTAGACACTCTCATCATATGATAAATAATTATTCTCTCATTAATAATTATACATTTTCAAAGGAACTCTCATGCAAAATTTTTTCTCTGGATGAATTCTCCTAGAAAACAGATTCATTCTCTAATTTCGAAACAAATGATACGATCGTAAAAATAATTTCATCGACGTGATTCTCAAATAATTAAGTCTAGTTATGAATATTGTGATTTCTAGAATGATATAAATCAAATATTTCATGGAAAAACAACCTTACTCCCATCCAATAACATTATAATTTAATTAAATAATGAACTACATAAAAAAATCATTACATAAAAGATTCACTCATGGATGGTTACATCCATTGAATGATGTGTATAATCAAAATACCACATGTTGGAACAATATCATAATAGGTATTGTACAAAAATATTTAACTTTCATGCTACATAGAGAAACCAAATTTCAATCCATAATCTGGCTATCCAAAATTGAGGTGAGTCTTTACACAATAATTGTACCGTCCTAATAGACATAATAAATTAAAAAGATGGCCCCAATCTAATATAGTCTTTCCTTTACATTTATTTAACATGAGAGGAATATTAAGAATATAGGGGTGGTCCATCTCATTGAATAAAAGAATCATATCATGATCCCAATAATCCTATTAATCATTAAATAAATCCCTCAAAAATTTTCTAGAACATAAGATAACATGAGAGGAATCTATCAAATCATATCTTTTTGCAATACATGGACCACTTAAATATAATTACACTATTCTAATTGATGTTGCTATAATAAAATCGTTTATCATGAATGGTGTTATCTCAGTAGATACCCTCCACAAATATTTGTGTCAAATGCCAAATAATAAATGATGAAAATTAGAAGAAATAAAATATTTTTATTAAAATAAATTTGAACGTTGTGTGACTAGAAAGGAAGAAGTCCCAAACAATGATTATCCAGACAATCTTCATTATCCAAATTCAATTTCATGAACTGAACCCTTGTGAGGGTTAAGTGTCCGTTGAATTAAAGAATAGAACTTGTACCATAATAGAACCAAACATGGATTTTTTTTATAATTCTATATCAATATAAAGTAAATATTAAATAGTATTTAATTGAAGATGGATGTAAATAACACATGATATATGTACTTCACATTCTTTGCTACCTATTTTTATGGATTAAACACCACCCATACTCACACATTTGATTATTCTCATAGAATAAAATGCTACTAGATGTAATCCAACAAGAGTGAAAAATTTGTACAATTATACCAGAGTGGTATGATTGAAAAAAATGTAATGTAAATTCAATACATGTTGGAATAGTGTTGAAATCAGAACATTGGTCTTAATATCATGATGTTGTAATGTGGATGCACTCAAAACATCAATTTGAGGAATCCTGACATATGTACATCCAGAATAGTCAGTAAAAATTCTAATAATCATCTTCCATGGTTTTATGTTTTCACTAAAAAATATTTTCAAGGAGGTGCATCTTTAGAGGAAAACATTACTATATCAATTATCCTAAAATTAATAATGGTTTTGGATATATATCTGTCTTTAAAAGTAAACAGAGATCCAACCCTTAGGGGGAAGTTTCAAATTGATCAATTTCTCTCCGATGATGGAGAATAACTATCATCTATCCATTGACTCCATCAAATAGCATAACGAGTAAAGAGATGAAACAATACCTCACAGTCTATAATACATGATAGAATACACAATTAGTCCAGACAAGAGAAGGGTTCAAGTCAATATGGGGGTGTGGGAGATCAATGGCTCAAAAGAAATCTTACATGGATCATTGACTAAGTATGGAAGCAATAAAAATGATGGATGAAGGGAATGTCCAACATTAGAGGCCCAAACATATAACAAAAAGACCAATCCATTAATTAATTTCCCAACTAATTAAATAACACCATTAGATATAAGTCTTTGAAAAGAAAATAAAATAATGTATTTTTCATTCATGAATCTTATATGAAATGAAAATTGAAGAAATATAATATCGTAAATTCAATAGGAATGAAAAATAATTTCACCCACAATTAATAAATCTCAACTATTTTTAATATAAATTGGAAAATTTATTTCCCATATGATAAATTTTTTTTAAAAACAATCATCTCTAAACATTATTTATATTTACCTACTACGATGGTTTTTATGAATCTATCCATCGAGTTATCATCAGTGTGTATCTTGTTGACAAAAGTGGTTCTAAATTATATAATTTATTTAATAATGTTTGTCCTAATATCTATGTATTTTTATTTACCATTAAATATTATATTTTAGAAAAAAATTGAGATAAATTGTCTATCATAATATAGATTGATAAATTAATTGAAAATATGGGTTTGGAAGACAAGCCATTGTGACATTATGATTCATTAACAACTTATGTCCATGTAATGAAAACCAATTATTTGGTTGAAATAGAAATCATTCACTACATGTTACACTTAGACAATATAGGGCCACCAATAAAAGTAAATAACAGATCTGTTCATTGAATTTTTGTTATCGATATTTCCAACCTCGTAATCATCTACATATAAAACTATAATTTCAGTTGAATCAATTTTTTTTAACAAAACACAATAACTTATTAGGACTAATATTCAAATACATATGAATCCATTTTATCAATTGAAATTTTGGCTACTCAAGGATGTCCCTAAACATTCTATGAGTTATGTTTTTCTAGTCTATGTCATGAATAGTTAAAATATTGACATACATAATACATCAAACTATGATAACATTTGGTATTTGAGACATAGTAAAATAACAATACTATATGGGACAACCAATGTCAACGAAAATTTAATGTGTTTTCCAATAATTAAATTAAAATGTTCTAGATATTCAACAAGTACCACTTCAAAATGATTTGGTAAAAGGAAATTTATCATGATTTCCCAGAGGTACGTTACGATTTTTTGAGAGATTAAAATCTGTATCTCTTCGAAATCAAAAAAATATAAGAATAATAGCATAAGTAGTTGAGTGTATTATGTATATAACAAATACTCTTAACACTATTAATTTTATTATGTTCACACATGTCTTTCATTCCATGCATCATTTTTGTTGAGGTTTAACTATAATAATGAGACCGGTGTTATTGAAAATAATATGCCTAATGTTGACATAAAGTAGGAAATAATTCATATTGTTTTAATTGATTTAAAATCATCCAATTAAGAATATTAACTCCTAGTACATTGGTTAACAAACACAATGGAATCAAACATATTATTCAATTCCCAATAGGATTCCTTTAATTCATAATAAGATTGAATTTACATTAATAATTACTTTTATTTTAATTTCATATTGTAACGGTAATGAGGATTCATTTAAGTCTTCTCATTTAAATAAACTTTCATGAAGGTAGTTTTATTTTCACTTTTCTCAATATATTGGTCACACTGTATGATGTAAAATCATGATAAATCCAAAGAGATAAATCCATGAAAATGGGAGAAAGTTTTGAGAATAATAAATCTTATGATATTAATCACTAGAAAGATACATAGTTTTATTAACAAGATTCCCAATATGTAGGTCACTATTGGATGAACATGAATGTGAAATCTTATGGGAAGAATCATTGACCATTGAGGATAAATTTAATAATAGTCGATGACTTATCATTGAAGTAATCCATTTGAATCTCATATTGATTAATATTTAATTTTATTCTCCCCAATTTTAACATATTTAATTTTATAAATCCCCATTACTCCTATTATTTTATATTTTTTTCATGATCCATCCCCCGAGGAATATGATATGACTACCCAAATCCCACCTTCGATCGTCCAAGGGATGACGACTAGAAACGAGTATCCATATTCCCCATATTGTTGGCATTTGACTACGAACCTATACACATGCACCCAACACAAAGACACAATGACTAAATAGATAAAACACTGTGTAATGAAAATGAATTCATGCCATTATATCCCAAATAATTTGTACAACATAATGTAATGTTGTAATGTACAACTAGGGTAGAATACAAGCCAACAAAATTAAATACAACTTCTAAAAACAGTTAGTGAAGCAACTGTAAGAAGATGCTAGAAACACATTGGCTCTTATAATCTCACCGGGAACATTCCTATCCTAGTCCCATTATTTATTCACCATTGAAACAACCATTGCTTCAGACTACAAGAAAAGACATGAAACATGGGGGAAAAGCTCATGCAGGGGTGTTTAAAACATTACTCAGTAGGGGATCCCAAAACACATTAAAACAGTCCACCAAGAAAACACCACTAATATGGTTTAGTCAAATCAACATAGGTATATGTCATCGACCAATTAAACAAGACCATGAATGTATACTCATTATAGATTCCAAAATCCAATGTCACATTAATTTCCCATCTTATGGTTCCACTCGTAGCACACTCGATTCAAAGAGATCCCACTCGTTGAGCTATATTATAGTAACCCTGTCGATAAGGTTTACCTAAATTATCCTTGAAAAAAATTGGTCTTGATACGCATGATGTTTCACCTGAGACATCTGGTCTCACAGAGACATGTGGTTTCGATATCACATACAATTTATGGTATTTGATTCTGCTCGAGGTATGCTCTTTCCAAATGAACACAATCCTCAAAATATGAATTCATCAGAGACCATTACAATGGGGTCAAACTTATTTTGTCACCTCCCAAGGAGAACACACTGAGAACTACCCGTTTTACGTTGATCAGGTCAGAACATGAAGGAAGGAACTAGATCATGATACACAAATAGGGGGTCTTGCACCCACTAATTACTAGGGGAAATCATGACCCTAATAGAATTATCATCCTAGATGGGGGATGAGAGACCATGTAAATATTTGTCGCACCCATTCCACAAACACTGACTATGGAAACACAAAGAGATTTGAAAACTGATTGGGCCTCTCGGGGCAGTCCATGCTCCACATTGACCCGTTGGGGAACCTATACCAGCTGAGTCCCTTAGACCCGCAAGGGAACATAATACCACTAAGTCAACTCAATTTATAACACATGTCATTGTATATGATAGGAATTGTATCCTCCATCGAAAATTCATAGAGAATCTCATGGTTATGATATAAATCTCTCTTGTCACCCTATATGACGTGATTGGGATCGTACATTGATCCCTTATTGGAAAGACAAATAGAATGTGACACGCCCCAAATAGCACATCTAACACCCCCTGTCTAAATTTATCTTTGAAGGAACATATCTTCATAAGGGTTCCAATTCCATAGATGGTTTTTCAAATGGACATACAGATTGAATGTTATTTGAATTTTAGTGAAAATGGTGTTAGTTGATGCTAGGTCAGGTCTTAACCGATTAGACCAACCTGAAATGACATAGCATAGGGTCAGATGACCAGAATCAAGTACGACCTGACCCATTGGGTTGACCCGGACCACATAGTGCAGACTATTTTGGTCCCCAAGACTATGTTACTGTCGAGTTCATCCTCTCACTCTCGGTTGTAGCTGCTGGATCTCCTCCAGGTCCAGTGGTTGTCTTGGATGGATGCTGACTGTGTGTCACCATTCCCAAGTAGCACCCACTATTTCACAGGAGAACTCTATCAGGACCCTCACTATTCATGTCCCCATTTTCTGCCTACAGTCAGGCCGATGCCACATTCAACCATCGGCGCACTAGTGTCTTTTTTTTGTGGGCCACCAGACGTGCTTCAATGATCCGTTCTTCGATCCAAATGATGTTCCAGAATCCATGTGTAACCTTATTCATTGTTGTGGGGTCTTATCCAAACCATAATCCCGTTTGGTGAATATCCATTCGAGTGGAGATATCTTCTACACCACCTCAATCAACTTGATTCTATCATTCTCTCACCTCTTTCGTGCCTAGTAAATCCTGGATCCGCGATGTAAGATCACTGTGAAGCAGATCGATGGTACAATAATCAAATGATCTCCATATTTCAATTAATGGATCAAATGATTAATTCCTACCACCAATGAACAACAGAGGAAAGATTGTCATAAATAAACAAAGATTGATTGATCAGGATCAATGTACATTTCAATCAGGGTATGTTACCCTTAGAATGGTTAACCATAAATCACCATTATAATCACCCTGTAAAACCCTACAAGTTGAACCATCCTATAAGAATGATTGAACCGCATGTCAACCTATTTATGGGTAGATAAGTGATCATCATATAAATCAAAGAACGAAGAAATATAAGATTTAAATAACAATACCTAACTCGAGTTGGATCCTTTGTAGACGTAGAATGAAGTTGTGTCGCCGCGTCGATCCATTATCAATTTAAATTTTCCTATTTTTCATGTCATGATCAAATACTAACCTTAAATCCATATTTTTTGGTGATACAACCTCCTTTTAAATTCTATTGTAAGTCTCTAGGGTTCTAGCGATATATCTAGTGTTATTAATTCTAACACTGGACCCTGATACTGAATAATGGTGGAAATGCATTTCTATGTAATTGTTTCTCGTTGAAACTAGGTTTCCACACTAATTCATTTATGAATGGAGCATGGGGTTCTCCATGACAGCATCATAGCATCAAAACACTATCAAATGTTACAAGGAAATAAAATAAGCTTCTTTTTGTTTGTTTTATTTTCCATTAAAAATTCGTAAAAATAACATTTACCCTCGACCTGCATCAGTCGATGTTAGGGTCCGCCTAAGGAATGCACACCCTCACAAGATAAATGGTACTTATATATTTCAAATCTGAGTTACCATTTATTAGCTATAAAAAACTTAAAAAAAATTATATAAAATTTTTATTTATGTTTATTCCATTTTTTGGTTTTCTCACTAGAGACCTGCGCTGACTAAATATAAGTGGTTCCATGGATAATCCCACTACTCTAAAACAAATAATTCCCATAATCTTATGATTCGGGAAACAATTTATGATTTAATCAACTTCTTATGGAAAACTGCTCATGGTTGTTATTTAAAAACATAACATTTTTCAAATGATCATATTGGAAACTCCGGGCCTTGGAATCCATTGTTGTCTCAACTCGTAGTCTCATAATTTTCCCATAAATTTTATAAAAATAAAACATGGAAAAGTAGAATCACTACATTAACCCAACATTAAGGATTTATATCCTCAAATATCCAAACATGTTCTACTCAAACCAAATGAGGGAGTACCACACTCGAATATGTGTCTCCCTCTCCCATGTGCTCCTCATAGAATCCTTATTATAACTATGAAAATTCACCAAGGGAAAATTTCATCGACAAAATATCCTCAATATTCACTGGGTACTCAACCCAAGACACTCCACCATTGATTTCTAGCTCTCCCAAGATTACGATGTGAAAATGGGTTATGCTTGAATCCCCTCAGCTTTGACATGTGGATGATTTTTGGTACCTGTTAGCATTGATGTACAAATCCATGATCTATGCTACCTTTCTATATCTATGCATCAAATGAATGAGGGACTATTAATTTAAAAGATATCTTGTCACCTAGACAAAGATCTTTTTAACCCTCATTAGCGTGAGACCTAATGAAGTACATGGTCTCTTTCCTCAAAATCGAAAGGTATCCACCATTTGTTCGCACAAAACATTTGATAGACCTATGCATTCATCATCCACTCATAGGTGACTGGAAGATTCATTTAGCACTCCTCTTGATATTCCTTCCACAAACATATATTTAATGAGAGAATAGGGATTTGAAATAATCATCGATGAAAATTCATTATATCGAACTATCTCTTACAAGTAGAGTCATTCCAATCAATATAATAAATTGTTCTTCTACGTATATAAGATTTTTCCAAGTTGGTGAGTAGGGAAACTATCACCTATTTGGTATCATGTCTCATTGATTTACATTGTAAAACCATCATGATTTCCATCGATATCTCATCACACTTCCTTCCCGGTACCCCATGAAAGAGGCGAAACGACCCCTACCATGACAAAAGGGAATTACCCAATGATTTTAAAAACCATGAAACTGATCCATTGAAGAGTTTTTATTTTATTTCAATAGGAAACTCTATCATCAACATGTTCTGTCTTCCCAATTGTCCTCCATGACAACCACATGCATAACTGGGTGCATCTCACCATTTTTTGGCATCCACAACTACAACTGTGTATATCCTAAAGAGAACGACATGATCCACACAATTAAAATGACCATAATGGGTATTACATTTGGAAATATGATCATGAAATGAATCACATCTAGTTACATTGAATTGTTCCTCTCTGACTCAATTAAATGTGTACGGGTAATAACCAATGACTGGAGAAAAGCGTATCTATCTCCATCCATGAATGAAAATCACAACAAGGCCATCATGTCCAATGACATGTTTAGTAACTGCTATTTGGATTCCATCATTGAACGTATTCTTCCATTATCATCTTTCCATGAGAATAGAAAAAATCAAAGTCATGGTCATATTGTATCTCTAGTCATCAACTCTATTTCATGCTCTAGTCCTTTTTAATGAAAGAAATAATTGAGAATCTCATGGTTGTAGTGGATGATGTATCCCACTTCCATCTTCTAGTATCACCACAAATTAAATAAAAATACAACAACTTTTAACTCAATATTATGGGTCAGGATGTTCTATAGTTCAAATTCTATCTCAACTGTCATTGGATTCACAGAAAATCCATCATATGGGGTGGAATTTCTTAAAAACAAAAGTCCCATCGAATTGAATACAGACACATCAAGAACTTTTAAGGTAATTAGTGTAATGACCTAACCCCAGAAGCTAAGAGTTGGTACATAATTTCAATACATTAGCATGATTACAAAGAATCATGTCCCAAAAGTCTGATTGGTTTAGAAGCCTTGGAAAATAGATATCATACATGAATGTAACATTACGCATTAGAAAATAAAAGACAACATAAATGATACTTTGAAAATTCCATTAATCCCCTTGCATAACCATTCTTATCAACCATAATACACTTCATGAAATTCTGGAAAAATAAAACATAGGAATGGTGTGAGATCAAACACTCAATAAGGTTAACAATATAGAGGAATCATTCACAATTCAGAATAATCATTTAATGAAATGTATAAAACAAATACAAAATCCGTTTAAACATAAAATTCTGAAAAATATATAAAATTTCAATCAAATAATTCAAATTACATATTCACAGGGATATTCTACTAGACAAATAATCACATGCAATAACCATAGTCAATTTTATAATGATGGAATTTATTATGTATGACTTCATAACCGCATAGTGAATCCCCTATGCCGAGAATACAATGAAGATTTTTTCAAGGCCTTCTTCCAAGAAACTAGTTTTTCTCATGAGACATACCGATGGATCGAGGTGCTATAGCGGGATCTACCTGCCACTTACTAAGTCCAATGCATTTCTCATATGAAAAGGTTTTAAATATAACATAATCATTCCTCTTAAAACTAGCTTATGGAATGTCAATACATTATCGAAAAACCATGAATAGTATAAAAATTACACATCTACAGTCAATCATATCACTAAACCATCAATAAAATATGGAAGATTTGAATAATAATAAATCAACCAAGATCAAGAATAATTTCTTGTTATGGATGTTGACATAGTTGAAAGTGATCAGTAAAAATCATTGAGAGAAATATACCTTTTTCATGAAATCATTTAAAATATCCATAATTTATATTGGAAGTCCTTTAAATCATAGTTTTGAATCAATTTTTCACATTCCACATTAAAACATTTTAATGGTAAAAACATTTTAAAACATTCATGCCCATATAAATCAATTTTTAAAAGCATTTTGAAATCACAGACATTAATGAGAATGGTTAAGAAGAATAAATCATTAAAAAAATTTAAATGATGTTTTCATAAAAAGTCACTTAAAACTCCATTTTAAAACTAAATTATGAAACAAGGACATTGATAATAAATATGTCCCAGTAGATACTTATGTAAAAACAATCTTGGATAATAAAGAGAAAGTAAAATTAACCCTTACCTTATATCCGACATGACATGTTTCTTCGTTAATCACATGAATAACAAACTAAAGTTAATTTCTAATTTCATTAGAACTTTTTAAAATTTATTATTTCTTTTATATCACTTATTAGAATGTTATAATCTTTACATAATTTTTTATGTTAATAAGTGGGGTTTTGTTGATATTATGTACTTGAGTCAAATGCAACTTCTTAAAATTACAAGATATCTACATGGTCAAAAGTAATTTATCTCCAGAATGACATTCATTATTCAGATAACTTTTATATCAAATATATATAGGATATACGTATTTATTACATAACATAACATTTGGAGATAAGAAATGAAATTCACCATTCATGGAGACAGTAATCCGTACATATGCATGAATGATACCTCATTTGTTGTTCGTATTTTATTTGAATGAATACTTAATTTTAAATAAGAATATTATAATTCCATTATAAAATCATATAAAATTTTATTGACTACATCCTTTATAAATTCCACATATGGTATAAACGATTCATATCCTTTTGAGGGAGTAGTAGCCAGCACTTCCTCAAAAGGAATTACCACATTTAACCATTATGGAAACAAAAAAGGTATGCTTTAATTGAAAAATACAGAAGAATATAAATACTATAAATATAATATATATCACATAAAAATATATTAGCATAATAATGGACACCATAATAGGTGGTAGGATATAATTGATCAATCATCATTTCGTGTGGTAGTAGTTTTCCCTCCATAGAAGTAATATGTAATTTGTAAAATATATAGAGGTTTGGGTACGTGTAGCTAGAATACACATCATAAAAACAACACAGTATATTGAATATTCTTGGATTCTTATAATATAAATAAATAAAATTAGTTTAGAGGTTCGGAGAAGTAAAATAAAAGAATAGAACTTTTGGGAAGGCGTTACCATAAAATTGGGTAACTCCATTTGGTTTGATCCAAAAAGATTTCTATAAGTTCCTTATTCATAAAGTAAGGATTCTAGGTGGAAGGGATGAATATTCAGAGATTATTTGGGTAGAATTTTGTAGTGTTATGGGGCCTGAGAGGTGTGAGTAATGGGTTATAGGTGTGGGTTTTTTATAAGGGGGAAGATGGACTCTTTAAGAAATATTGAAAATATAAATTTATTATATAATTATTTTGGGTTTATAATGGGTCCAAATGAAATTATTTAGAGACAATGGTAGTTATTTGTAGAATTAATATCATCAAATAGGTTTTAGAAAATTTTAGGTTACCATTTTAACCTTATCATTTAGATTTAACTCATAGTTAAATAGTGTAACATTTAATGTGTCTTTTTGTATTTTTTCGCTATATGGTTAATAAACATACTCTAAACATCCAAGAGAACCTAAAGTGGTTCATTATTGAAGTATATAATATTAATTAAGCCATTTGGAAAAACTTATTATTTTTAATAATATTATATCAACCAATTAAATAATATTAGTTTTAAATACTTTTTTATGCCAATTTTGACAGTATTTGGTATTAGTTTTATTTTAAAAACATAACAGCATGATGACATCGAAAAAAATTAATTTAATCAAAAATAACATGTCATATTATCCTATAAAATTAGATTAATTCATAAAAGGTCTGAAATTACATTTATTTGGGTATTAATAATATAAATTTTTATAATCATTCATTAATAAGATAATTACTGCATCATTATTTTGTCTTAAATAAATTTAACTATTTAATGTCAAAAAAATTTAAATAAAACACCATTTAGTATGAAATATATTTATATTTATAATAATTATTTACTGTCAAATTTATCATATTTATATTGTTATATTAAAAATTATTTAGTTATGAAAAAATGAATTTAACACTTTTAACTCTTCTTTAAATAAAATATTAATAAATTTAATATTCTAATCCAAGTTGACCTAAAGGATAATATTTTATTCCTACGGTTTTTTTGGTCTTATTAAACATATCGAATCGAATTAGGACATGTGTTAGGGTAATTATAATATAATATTTACTTTTAATTTGCATATTTACTTTTTACAGTGGAAAATAAAAGATAAAAGTTACTATTCACCAAAAAAATGTTGTCATATTGAACCTCATTTGACTTAATGATATCAACATTATTTATTGGATTTTTGAAATTTAATTCATTGAAGTGGTAATATTATGTTCTATGAAAATTTGAAAATGCTCTTTGCAGGTTGGTAAAAGATGTTAAAAGGTTCAATTAAATTTTTTTATATATAAAAAAATTTAAAATTACTCCAAGGAATTACATTGAACTTATAATGTAATTATGTATCTAATTTAAACTAAAATATTTTCAATAAAATATTTATTTGCTTAAATAAAAATTCGGTTTAAACAATAACATTGTTTTTTTCACTATTCATAAAAAATTGACTGATTTCAGAGAAATACAAAAAAATATGCCAAAGCTATATTTGATATTCCAAATTAAAAAAATGTCTATTTTAAAAAATTCAAATCATAGAATATATATTAATTTATGTAAATTTATTTCTCATTGTAAAAACAAATATCAAGTTATTAAGATAAAATAAATATCTATTGATCGACTCTCAATAATGTCTAATTTCAATTTGAGATTACATCCAATGACCAACATTGATTTAAATGGTAAAAATATAATCTAATTAAACATTAAAACAAATTGAAATGATTATCTATCCATATAAATATATTATATTAATAGGCAAGTTTGAATAAAAATACAGTTTTAATTACTATTCATTAAAAAGATGAATTTTATCAGAAAAAATACCAAACAAGTTAACCCAAGTAAATTTTGATGTCTTTATTATAAAGAAAAATTTTATTTTTTAAAATAGAAAATATATAAATGAAACTAGTATGTTCTATTATGGTGAGGTGGACATAGTGATGTCGTGTAATGGGTACCGGCAACCCTTGAACCGGCTTTAGAAAATTAAAATAACATGATTTATAGGTATATTAAATTTAACTTTTACTTAATAGTATTCATAACCTCTTTTGAATGGCTAGATTGGTAATTCATGGTGCGCTTGAACTCTTTGTTGCGTATAGAAAACGTTATTGATTTACATTGAAAAAAATAATGTACAATGAAATATTGGGTTGTTACATTCTCTCTTCCATAAAAAAATTGCATCCAAGAAATTTGAAATTGTTCTTCATAAATAAATAGTTAAAAATATTAAAATACCCTTGTGGAAATCCCACATCAAAAATTGAGTTAAAAAAATCTAGTCCGAATAAGAGTGAAAGGGAAATGAAAAATTTCACCACAAAATTAAGATCTCGATTAGAAGAACATTGGTGGCAATTAGAGACACATAATTGGGGAAAAAAATAAAATATTCAAAGGGATTGTATGAGATCATCAGTCATAAACAAGTGTAAAATTTATCTCATTAAAGCCATCAAACCAAGAATATTCAAAATATCATTAGATCAATAAAACATAAGGTTTTAGGATAACACATTTTTTTGAAGTTCCCTTACCTAATGTAAAATAATTATTTTATTCGTACAATAAGTGGAAAAAATTTATATACATGACAATTATAGTTTAATACATCAACTACTTCCAACCACAGAATCATGTTTCAATCCTAATGATATTATAATTCAAAAATATTCTATTTATCTCAATCATATAGGGTTACAAGAATAATGAATTTATAATATGTTTTTCAAAATATTTAAATAAAATTACATTATTATTTCCAATTTCATACTTAATCGATTCCAAACATTATAATTTTCCAAAATAAATTAGTCCAAACTTACAGTCCATAATTTATATATAAGGTAAACATAATGAAGATCATTTTTTACTTAATAACATTTGAATACCTTTATCATGTAATCTTTTTAAATATGGTAACACCCTAAATTACCATAAAACCTTATTGATTACTTTCATGAACCATTGTTTCTTATAGAATAATGGATATACGATTTATATCCAGAAATGATGTAAACCTGTAAAATAATGGAATAATCAATCAACTAATTAGTTTCAAGGTAGTCAGGAATATTGAATCCAGATAAATCATACCTAATTCGAAAATCACAATCTCAAAATCAGAACAATATTATCTCTAATCCTCAAAGAGATAGTAATGCAGTACAATCCTTATTCATTTCCATAATTTATATAATTGGTACATCATCGATACAAAACTGAAATTACATAATTAATGACAACATAAGAACAGTAGTCGTTCCTCTTAAACTGTGGAAGTATCATAACTTGATTATTATCCAATTGAATCATTTGTTGTATACTCTGATGACTGTGTCATTAAATTGCGTATTGTCCCAAATCCTTGCAGATGAAGCATTTTACATTTAAAACTTTTTCTTACCAATAGAATCACGTACATGATGTCATTTTCCTCCACATTTATAACAAACTCTCATTCCCTTCAAGAATTTACTATGGCGATTCTCTCCACAGTTATAAAATTTTGGAAAATACTTCTTTCCCCTGCTCCCTTTATCCATATATCTGTCTTCCATCATTTTCCTCTCTTAATTACCTTCAAAGCCATAGGAATCACATAATTATTTACATATCTTATTAAATCATTTTAATATTTCTTCATATGATGATAAAAATTGGGAGTATATTTACCTTTTAAATTTTGTCTTAATACCCGAAAATATATGATCCTTCTTAATCTTTTGATCATACATATTGCTAGAATTATCATTCCTTCTAATAGACAACATTTCTGAACAATGTCATACACTAGGTTATTTCATGAATCACAATTCATAATTCCAAACATGTAAAATACCCAATGTAAATTGATAAGATTATGAATATAATCTATAATCCTAAAATATTTTCTTTGAGGATGTATTTATTCCTAATTCCATCATAATGGATTATAAAAAAAATTTGAATTATCCAAAGTATATACTTTGATATTTTCATAACCAATAGTGCATCTTGGCCCATTGAAATATACAAGGATGCCCCGGGTCAAGCCCAAAACTCTTACTTCGAGTTTTCACTCTTGTGTACATATATGGCATAGCTGCCTCTACCTACTCATATCCAGACAGGGATTTGTTGCTTGGAAAATACACAAAATCAATACATTACCAAAATTCGAGGAAGTTATTCTATAGTAATCCTCAAATTATATCTTATGATAATGTTTTATAATGATAGTTTATCTAATTCTATTTCCAAGTTTATTTCTAAAATTCTCTAATACCAACTATAAATCCCCGAACCCAGAAGACCAGAGTCAGTGCATTATTTAAATTCATTTTTCTGATTACAAGGAAGCACATCCTAGAAGGTCGATCATTTTAGCACTCATGGAAAATAGATTACCTACATGAACGTAACACTACAAATTAGAAAATAAAACACAAAATAAATGATCCTTTTATAATGAAATTAATCCCATATCATAACTCTTCATATTAATCATAATACACATCTTACAATACTTGTAAAATAAAACCTATGAAATTGGTGTGCTTAAATGCTCTCTATAGATAAAAATATGGTGATAAATTTTAGAAATCAGTATAAAAATTTAAGGAAATGAATAAAAAAACAAAATCCTTTTAAACGAAAAATCAGCATAATATGGAAAAGATAAAACTTATTGTGTCATTTACTTATTCACGTGAATATTCAACTAGTGGAATAATCACATTCAATATCCATCGATAATTTTATAATGGTGAAATTCATAATGCTAGAATTCTTATCCACATAGACATGAACTTGTGCCAAGACAACAGATAAGATTTGGTCAAGGTCTTGTGCCAAGACACTAGTTGGTCTCACTAGTCCTACTGATGCATCAAGGATCTATAGTGGGATCCACCCATAACTTATTATGTTCAATTCATTTCTCATATAAAAAGGATTCATACATATTATAAAAAATTACATTAAAAATAGCATAGGAAATGTCAATTATTTATCCATAAACAAGGAATGAAATAAAAATAAGACATCTACATTCAAGCATATTACAAAACATTCAATAAAATATGGAAGATTTTCATCATAATAAATCAACCGTGATCAAGAATAATATCCCGTAAACGATGTTGAAAATGTTGTAAATGATCAGTAAGAATAATTTAGGGAAGTATCCATTTTTCATGAAACCATTTAAAAGACACATTATTTATCAAATAAGACATTTAAAAGATATTTTTGAATCAAAGTGATGCATACCACATTCTGAATTTTGAATAGAATTAACATTTGAAAACATTCATGTCCATATAATAAGTCCTTAAACCCATTATGAACAAATTGGAATTAATGAAATAGGATTAGAAGAATAAATCTTTAAAACATTTAATAATATGTATTAGAAAAAAATTCGAATAAAAAGAATCCAAATGGACAGTCTTTTATGAAACCTGGAAATGGATAATAAATATGTCATAGTAGTAACATTAAAAAAACATCCTCAGATAATAATGAGATTGTGAAATTAATCCTTACATTGTATCTGACATGACCTGTTCATCACAAATTATGTCTATTTTACAAAATTCAAAAAATAGAATTTAGAATAATTAATTTAAATTTAATTCCCTTTTCTCAAAGAAAATATCGTGTTTTTTTAGAAACAATATCTATCAATTGATCGACAACTGTTTATGTCCAATTTCAAAGTGAAATTGCATCCAATGAACTCAATTGATTTAAATCGTAATCTCAAAATATAATTACAATTTAAAAAAAATTAACAATATAATTTAACCATATTAATATAATAGATGAAAATCCAATTTTGAATTAAAATACAATATTTTCCCTATTTTTAAAAAAATCAATTTTATCAAAAAAATACCATATATTTACCCAAAGTATATTTTGACGACTTGATTCTAAAGAAGAATCTTATTTTGTCGAAAAATCATATACAAATTAAAAAACAGGGTTTGACGATGGTTTCCTAGTAAAAGTTGGTAAAATTTCATTTTATGAATATTTGTTCCATTATCTAAAAAAATGATCTTGTTCTTATATTATGTCTACAAAACACATAATATGGATGTTAAAATTATATAAAATATATAAAATTCAAAATTTTTCTAATACTATTCATAACCGCTTTTGAACGACTAGTTTGGTATGTGATGGTGTGCTGGAACTCGGTGTTTCAAATAGCACAAGTTATTGAACTACATTAATGAAATTACATACTCTGAAATCATGGGGTGTTACATTCTCCCCTCCTTCTATAAATTTCTTCCTAGAAATTTGAAATTTTTCTTAAAAATTAAATGGTTAAAAATAAAAAATACTTTTGTGGAAACCCACATTGAAAATTGGGATAATTGAATTTAGTCTTAATAAGAGGGAAAGAGAAATAAAAAATTGCACCGCAAAATTATGATCTCGATTAGAAGAACATTGGTGGAAATTGGAGAAACATAATAGGAGGAAAATGTGAATATTTATATGGAGTTATTGAGATCATCAATCAAAAAATTTTGTAAAATTGAGGGCCCCATATCCATCAATCTATGATGATTTAAAATATATTTCATTCATTAAAACTTAATGTATTAGGATAACACATTTTTTTTACTATGCGTTCCGTAAAGTTAAGGAAATAATTTATTCATAGAATAAGAGGAAAAATTTTATATACGTGACAATTATAGTTTCATCCTTCCACTAATTACTACCACTATCTAATCATTCACTCTAAAAGATAATAGAATTAAAAAATATTCGATTTAACACAATCGTATTTGGTTCCAATAATAATGAATTTATAATTAATTTGTCAAACTATTTAAAAAACTAATTTATAGTATACAATTTCAATCTTAATCCATTCCAACCATTTGATTTATCAAAAAAATGTCTTTCCAAACTCACAGTCCAAAATTTATATGGAAGGTAAACATGATGAATATCTTTTTTTACTTAATAACATGTGAATACCATCATCATGTATTCTTTTAAAATATGGTAACAACCAAAATTAGAATAAAGAAATATTGATTACTTTCATTCTCCCTTATTCCTTATAGAATACTAGATATAATCCTTATATCCAAAAATGTTGTAAACTTCAACAATAATGGAATAAACAAACAAGTATTTTGTTTTAATGTAGTTAATAATATTGAAGCCAGATTAATCATACCTTATTCAAAAATTCATTCCTTAGTATCAGAACCTTATTATCTCAAATACCCAATGAAATAGTACTACAGTACAATCCTTATTCATTTATATAATTCATTTAACAAGTACATCATCAATTCAACACTGAAATGACACTATTAATGAAAACATAAGAACACTAGTCAATCCTCTTCATCTGTTATAGTATCATAACATGATTATTATATAATAAAATCTTTTTCTATTTACTCTGATCCATGTTCTCTTATCTATACACCCTCTTATAAACTCTAATACTATTTTAATATATTTTTAGGGTTCCCATATTGATTTGAAAATAGATCATATTTTTTTAAATTACCAGGAGTGACTTTTACTGCATAATAAATGCATCCTCACCCATCATAGCAACGAAATACACTATGTGTTTGTCTATTAGTGGTAATAATTTCTATTAGTTTATCAAATTTGACTCCATTAATCTTACCCTCAAATAGATGAACTATTTAATGAAGATAAAATGATGATTGGGAACATTAACCTAAGGATACATGTACTTCAGCAAATCACCGCCCTATGATGAAAACCCGAAGGAATCATCAAACCATATGTTTCCATATGATGAAGATCTCAACCCATGTAGACTAATATCTAATATAATTGTTCCATAAAATTTCTCATGTATTGAATAATGGATATTTTTAAATAACATAGAATTTTAATTTTATAATGACAATGATATTGATAATTTTATATGAAAAGTTTCACTAAAAAATCAAAATAAATTACATGTTTATATATTTACACTAACCATAAATAAAATATTTCAAATATTGATTTCTTTTTATATAGTTATTAATATAAAATTAATAATCATTAATTATATTAATATTTATCCTATGTTAATATTCCAAAAAATGTATAGAAATATTATTTAAAAAATATATTAATAAATATACATAATTGGTAATTATACATTATATATTTCAATATTTTTAGAAAAAATTCATATGTTCATATAAATATTTTATGTACAAAAAAATGGAATGAATGATAGTTTTATAAACCTATTAAAAAAATTATAATTTATTTTAAAATTATTAATAGATGATTTACATAACAGTCCACCACATTAAAAAATCCTCTTTCATTTCCATCCATGTCATGAACTCGAGAGTGATGGAAACGAGTGTATATGAGATAATATTACCAAAAACCACCACCATCAATATTAAATATAATTAAATATTTTTTCAGTACTTATTTGAGAGAATATTTATGTTATATAATATTTTTATTTTTCGATATTCTATTTAGAGTTTATTTATCAAAAACCAATACATATTGTCCATTAATTGTAATTTATATTTTATTATATCCCAAAAACATTAAATAATTTTTAAAATATTAAATATTAAATTATGGTTATAGTAAATGTCTTTTTTAGACCATACATAAAACAAAAGATTCCCTACTTAAATGATAACAAAATCCAAAAAATAGCTAAATTTCACATCACCTTAATGTTCAAATAGACGAAATAAATTTTTGTTAAGAAATGAAAAAAAAATTAGAAAAAATTATCATATAAATAAAAATTATTATGTAAATAATGTATTTATTTTGGGGAATGTCACTATTTTTGGAACTGAATGAGTCTATCAATCCAAAAATTGCAGTTTTTGATCCCAATGCACAAGATATAAAACATGCACATCAACTAAACATTTCATAAATCCCCCACCCTCCCATGCTTCCACAATTATAGTTGTGGCATGTTATTATCAAATCCCACCATTAAAAAAAATCCCCCAAAAATTCCTTTGAATTATTATAATCTCATGATGTCTCTAGATGGTAATATCTATGTTGTCTGTTTAGTATAGGAAAATTCTTAACATTATACATTATTCAAAAGATATCCTAGAATATCATATAAAACCAAATAGAAATAATTAAAACAGACATATACATGATCATCTTCATATCCATGTCACTTATCACAGCCTTGCTAGTTCCCTATTAAATGGTGGAGTTATATGTTGATGAAATAAGTGATCATGGTGAAGACATGGGTCTTTGGTGGAGACAATGATATGATGATTAGATGAAAGTGTGTACGTATCTTGTCAACAGTGAAAGTGGCATGATGATGTTCTGACTTTGATTTCGATATCAATTTTTGAAATGGGTACATTTCAGGTGGAATTATGGATTCATTATCATTAATAGAATTCCACAGTTGGATCATTGTATTTGAAGATATTGTTTTGATGTCGGGATAAAATGAAATTTGAAGTGGATGTTGTAACGCCCCGACCACAGTTACCCAAAGTCGGTGCATTATTGAGTAACTTTGGCATGATTCCAAAAGATCAAGTCTCAAAAGACCGATTAGTTTAGTAGCCTTATAAACACTAGATACATTCATATGTCTTACATTAAATCATAAAGTTAAAAAAACTACATCAACATATTGTCTTCATATCCCCTCGTACAATCCCTGTAGGTCATTCATAGTATACTTATTCACATCCTGGAAAAATTAAAACATTTGAATGGGTGAGATCTGATGCTCAGTAAGGATAACAATATAGCGGAAACTTTCATAAATAAATATTATCATTTAATGCAATTTATAACAAAAACAAAATCTTTTTAAACTTGAATTTCCACATAATATGGAAAAGGTAAACTAAGATAATTCCATTTACTTATTCACATGTAGATTCTACTGGTCGAATAATCACATGCAATATAAATATCCACTCTCATAATTATGGAATGAATAATGCCAGACTATCATAACCACGTAGCCAAGTTCTCATGCTAAGACCACAAATAAGATTTTTTCAAGGCTCGGTTCCAAGACACTAGTTTGTCTCATGAGACCTGCCAATGCATCGAGGAGCTATAGCGGGCTCCACCTGTCACTTATTAAGTCCAATGCATTCCTCTTATGAATAGGTTTAAACATATCATAAACCACAACATAATCATATCACATAAAACATGCATAAAAGAAAACATAACATTTCCACATTTAAGTCACAAGATATCAATACAACACATTGATATAATAAAACACTTTCTAAACCATTTTCAATACCAAAATAAAAGACTATTAAAACGTTGTATTTATTTTTCATTTAAAAAAATGTTATGTCTTGTAGAGGAATCCGAAACCCAAATAATGGTCACGGCGGCAGAGAAGTCGTTGTCGCTGCATATGTACGACAAAAAAATTCACTTTTTCATTTAGTAAAACGCATCATATAAATATATTCCTTTTGAATAAATGTAAAAGTCCAAGGGGTTTACACACCGTAGAAATGTATGTTGTGTATAAAACAAAATATGCCTCAATGAATAAAGATTGAGACGAAGTCCCTCACAAAGATCATTTTTAAATAAAATAGATCAATTATGTGTATTCACTATATGTACAAATAAAGAAGGTATATATACAAGATAGGACTTAATAATATCATGACATAATTCGAAAGTAGGATATTAACCCAAAGAATGGAAACTGTGTTAAGAAGTTCCCTTACCTCATGTCCGACTTGACTCAATCGTTCATTAACCTCCAAAATAATAAACTAGAGTTAATTTTTACTTGCTTAAGAACCTTTTTCAAGTTCATTATTCTTTTTATATCACTTATTACCATGTTATGAACATTATGTAATTATTTATGTTAATAATGATCATTTTTTCGATCTTTGGTACTTGAGCCAAAAATAAACTTATTATAATTACAATTTGTTTATGTGGTATAATATCCATTATCTCTATAATTATATTCATTATGAAGATATCATATATATCATATATATCCAGTATATACAGTCATTCATAATATTACGTAACATTTATAGGTGTGAGATGAAATGCACCGTTCATGGAGACGATAAGTCGTACGTACACATGAACGCTACTTTCATTTCTATTTCTTATTTTATTCAATGTAATAATAACGATATAAAGGTATATTATAATTAAAGTGTAATATCATATATAATATCACTTACTGCATCATTTATACATCCCACATATGGCATTAACGATTCAAATCACTTTGAGGGGGTGGTAGTCAGCACTTCCTAAAATGAAAATATCGCGTTTACCCATAATGGAAACCATAATGGTATGCCATAAATTTAAAATACAAAAGAATAAGGAAAACATAAACATATTATATATTATATATAAATATAGTGACATCTTAATGGCCACCTTTTAAGGTGTTATATGAGTGTTGAACAATCATCGTTTTGTGAGGCAGAAATTCGCCTTCCACAGAAACAGTATGTTCTTTAACCATTATATGTAGGTGTGTGTAAGTGTAGCTCAGATAATTAATATAAAAACATACTAGTACATTTATGATACTGGTTTTTTTACAAAAGAATGGCATAAAAAGAGTTTAAGTGGTTGGAGAAGAAAAATAAATCAAAATAACAAAAGAGAAGACATTACCTTAAAATCAGGTAACTATTTTTTGATTTGAACCAAAGGATTCCTTGGGAAGAATTCTTCCCAATGTTAGGCTTATAGGAGTAAGAGATGGATGTTTAGAGAGAATTTGGGTAGAGTTTGGCCGAGCCAAAATGTTTGAAGGTGTGAATAAGGTGGTAGAGGTGGGGGCCTTTTATAAGAGGAGAGGAGGGGCACTCTTGGAAAGTCATGAAATGTTACTTTATTATATAATGAGTTTCGGATTTTAAAGGTCCCAAACTTATATTTTTCTAGGATAATGTGATAAGGGTTCTAAAAATACTCATCCAATAGGCTTTGTACACGTATATTTCTTAGATGTTACATTATCTTTTTATTTTATTTAAATCGTTAATTAATGAGGTAATCGCAGCATCATCATGGTGTCATAAAAATTTTAAATTATTTAATGTCTAAAAATTATAAAGAAATGTTATGCTCTAGGAAATATTTTTATCTTTATAATGAATATTTATAGTAAAATATATGACTTGTATAACCCCATTTAAAAATTGTTTTAGTAAAACAACTCATGTTTGTGTCATTTTTATTTTAACTTTAAATAAAACGTTATTTATGTCATTTTCCATCCAAAGTCGCTCCATGGGGTCCCCAAGTTGACAAATGGATTTTATTGGAGGGACATGACACATAAAATAGGGGTAGGACAGGTTTAAATGTTTTTTCATATTTTTATAATATCATTTTTACATTAAATTTCACTAATTACCTTAAATCACGATTAATTAAACTAAAAAGTTACTATTCGCCAAAAAAATTATTTTAATCCCATTGAACCAAATTTTAAATCCTAATGACAACCATGTATGTTGTATTTTTGAAAATCAAATCACAGAAGTGGTAATGCATCATTTAAATGAAAAATCCATTTTTTAACTACCACTTAGTGGTTTCAATATTCATCAAAAATTAAAGTTTTTTAGATCAGTGCCAAAATTTCACCCTATGATATAATTGTTATTATGAATTCATAAATGATGTCTATTTTAAAAAATTACAAACATATAAGTTTCATTAATTAATTTTATAATTAATTTCCGATGTCACAACAAATAGCGTGTTTTTAAGAAACAATATATATCAAAAGATTAACAACTGTTTATGTATAATTTCAATATGAAATAAATTCTAATGACAACCATTGGATAAAATGGTAAAACTATATTCTAATTAACTTTAAAACCACTCAATATTATAATTTATCACTATAAATTATTTTGAGTAAAAAGTTTGTTTTTAAGTATTTTTCACTATTCATAAAAAATTGGAAGTTCTCAGAAAATTACAAAAAATTCAACATAGGGTAATTTAGATATTAAGAATACAAAAATGAAGCCCATTTTGAAATATAAAATTTATATAATTTCAAAAAGTGGGTATAAATATTCATAACTGCTATTTTTATTGGTTGTGGTGTGTTAGAACTTATGGTTGCGTACAACACACGATGCTATATTATTCAAAGATAAGCATACCATGGAAGCTTGGGGTGTTACATTCTCCCCTCCTTAAATAAATTGCATCCTTGAAATTTGAATTTTTTCATTGAAAATAAATGGTTGAAAATAGAAAATACCTTTTTGGAAAACCCACATCAGAAATAGGGTTAATAAAAATATGACATTAAAAGAAGAAAGAGAAGTACAAAGGTCACCTGAGATAGCCCATACTAAGTTTCTATGAAACTATGGATATAGAGGAAAAAAACAATCATGGTCTGATGGAGAGTTGTAGAAAATAGGGTTAGGAGAAAGTTAACTACAAGAAAATCACAAACTTGTGATTGGTTAAACAATCATTGATTTCCCAGTTGGAAAAGTTAACCGACAACATTTATGTTTTATGTTACCTTTCATAAAGTTGAGGAATTTATTTTGGAGATTTACTGAGAACGTAAGGAAATATACTTTCTTTTCATGTAGACATTCATACTTTAATAAATGTTTACCACAAACCCATCTCTAACTCCAAATGGTAAAAGAACTCAAAAATATTCTATTTATCCTAATTGTATAAGGTTCAAAATATTAACACATACCATTTAGATTAGGAAAACAATTTGTAATAACCAGGGACTTCCTGTAGGTTAGTGGTAGGTAATAAAGGAATGTCACACTATGGTTGTGGGTTCGATTCCTACAGATTTTTCAGACGCTACGAGTTATCCCTCGACGTATAGTTTGACCTTTTCCTAAAACTATAGAATTTTAATATTCCAAAAATAATTTTCAGAAATTGTTTAACCTTAAACAATACAATCCAAGGTTCAACTTAATCCATTCCAACCTTTATAGTTATCAAATATACTTATGTCCAACTCACAGTCCAAATTTTATAAGGAAGGTAAAATTAATGGAGATCCTTTTTTCTACGTAACAACATGTGAACACCTTCATCATGTATTATTTTAAAATACTGAAACATCATGAATTACCATAAATACTTATTGATTGCAATCATGATATCTTATTCTTTATAGAATACTAGATATACTACTTCTATCCAAAAATGTATACAAATCATTAATCAGTTTCAAGGAAGTTAAGAATATCCAATATTATTTATCCAAATCAATCATGTATTATTCCAAAATAACTATCTAGGTATCAGAACCATATTATGGTTTATATTTCTCTCAAACATTTATTTTCAAAAAATTTAACCTGCTGTGGAGTCACTTTTCTTGGTTACACACAATCTCAAGCCCTTGATGAAATAGTACTGCAGTACAATCCTTATATTCTCCATAATTATTATAACCATTACATAATTGATAAAACACTCTAATGAAAAAATTCAGTAATAACAACATAAGAACACTAATCATTCATCCTCATCTGTGGTACTATCATAACAAGATTATTATCCAATAACATCATTTGGGGCATACTCTGATGATTTAGATATTGGCTTGCGTAGTGTCCCCACTCCTTGCAGATGAAGCATTGTACATTTGAAACCTTTTTCTTACACTTGCAGTCACGCACTCGGTGTCCTTTTTATCCACACTTGTAACAAACTCTCATTCACTTCAGGTAAGTTCCAAGGTGTTTCTTCCCACAGTTATCACATATTGGAAAATTCCTCTTTTCCCTCATCCCTTTATCCATCATTATCTCTTCCATCCTTTTCTTCTCTTTCTTCCCTTCAAAGCCATAAGACTCAGAGAATTATTTACTTATCTTATTAACACATGATACTATATCTTCATATATTGAGAACACATGGGAGACTATTTCCCTTCTAAATATTGGCTTATTATCGTGAATGATATGATCCTTCTTACTCTTTGGATCATACGTATTGATGGAGTTCACATTCCTTCTATTGGGCGCCATTTCTATAGAATGGAATAAACTAGGTTATATTATGATTTTAAATGAATAATTCCAAACATGTAAAATACTTAATGTAAATTGAACGGTTTATGGACACAATCCTTAATCATAAAAAAAATTTATTTGAGGAAGTATATACTCATAAACCCTTCATAATGGTTTGTAAAAAATTGATAATTATCCTAAGAATATCCCCAGGGAGTGTCATAACCAAGAGTGCAGCAAGGCTCATTGTCGTGCACCAGTTCCCGTTCTAATCTAGCTCAAAGAGATGTTTTTGGGTTTTACCCCTAGTTACATCTGTGCCAGAGCCGCCTCTACCTTCTCGTATCTAGATAGGGATGTATTGCTCATAAAACTCACAAAAATATATAATTCCAATATTCTAGGAAGTTCTTCTATACTAATCCTCAATGTCTATCTTAGGGCTATGTGATCTAATCAGAGTTTATCTAAATCTAGCTTCCAAGGTTAGTACTAAACAGCATCTGATACCAACTTTAACGCCCCAACCCCAGTTACCCAGAGTTGGTGCATTATTGCGTAACATTGGCATGATCACAAAAGTTCATGTCTCGAAAGACCGATTAGTTTAGTAGCCATGGAAACACTAGATGCATTCATAAGTCTTACATTACATCATAAAGTAAAACAAAACTAAAAAAACATATTGTCTTCATATCCCCTCATATAATCCATGTAGATCATTCATAGTATACTTCTTCACATCCTAGAAAAATTAAAACATTTGATGTGGTGAGCTCTGACGCTCAGTAAGTATAACAATATAGATGAAGCTTCCATAAATAAACATTAACATTTAAGGAAATGTATAACTAAAACAAAAACCTTTTAAAATTGAATTTCAACATAATATGGCAAAAGTAAAATGAGATAATGTCATTTACATATTCACATGGATATTCTACTGGTCGAATAATCACATTCTATATCAATAACCACTTTCATAATGATGGAATGCATAATTCCAGACTATCATAACCACGTAGCCAAGGACTCGAGCCAAGACCACAAATAAGATTTTGTCAAGGCCTCTATCCTAGACACTAGTTTGACTCATGAGACATGTCGATGCATCGAGGAGCTATAGCAGGCTCTACCCGTCACTTATTAAGTCCAATTCATTCCTCGTATTAATAGGTTTAAACGTATCATAAACCACAACATAATTGTATCACATAAATCATGCATAAAGGAAGCATAAAATTTCCACATTTAAATTACAAGATATCAATACAACACATTGATATAATAAATCACTTTCAAAACCATTTTCAATACCAAAGTAATAGAAAATTAAAACTTTGTATTTATTTTTCATTTAAAAAAAAGTTCTGGCTTGTAGAGGAAGCCAAAACCCAAATAATGGTCACGACGGCAGGGAAGTCATTGTCACCGCATATGTATGACAAAAAAAATTCCCTTTTTTAGTTTATTAAAATGCTTTGTATAAAAAATATTCTTTTGAATAAAAGTAAAAGTCAATGGGGTTTATACACCGTATAAAAGAAAGTTGTGTATAAAACAAAATATGCCTCAATGAAAGGATATTGAGACGAAGTACATTACAAAGATCATTTTTAAATAAAATAGATCTATTATGTGTATTCACTATATATACACATAAAGAAATTATAAATACAAGATAGGACATAATAATTTCATGACATAATTTGAATGTAGGGTATTAACCCAAATAATGGAAACTGGGATAAGAAGTTCCCTTACCTCGTATCTGACTTGACTCCATCGTTCTTTAACCTCATGAATAATAAACTAGAGTTAATTTCTACTTGCTTAAGAACATTTTTCAAGTTAATTATTCTTTTTATATCACTTATTACCTTGTTATGAACATTATGTAATTATTTAAGTTAATAATGGTCATTTTGTCGATCTTTGGTACTTGAGTCAAAAACAAACTTCTTATAATTACAAGTTGTTTATGTGGTAGAATATTCATTTTCTACATAATTATAATCATGATGAAGATAACATATATATCATATATATCAATTATATACATTCATTCATAATATTACATAACATTTAGATGTAATAAATGAAATGCACCAATCATGGAGACGATAAGCCGTACATACGCATGAACGCTACTTTAATTTCTATTTCGTATTTAATGGAATGTAATCATAATCATATAAATGTATATTATAATTAAAATATAATATAATATATAATATCATTTACTCCATCCTTTATACGTCCCACATATGGCACTAACGATTCAAATAAATTTGAGGGGGCGGTAGTCTGCACTTCCTAAAATCAATATATCACGTTTACCCATGATGGAAACCATAAAGGTATGCCATAAATTAAAAATAAATAAGCCTAAAGAAAACATAAACATATTATATATCATATATAAATATAGTGTCATCTTAATGTCCACCTTTAAATGTGTTATATGAGTGTTGAACAATCATCGTTTCGTGAGGCAGAAATTCTCCATCCACAGAAATAGTATGTTCTTTAACAATTAAATGTATGTGTGTGTAAGTGTGGATCGAATCCTTATTATAACAACATCCTAGTATATTGAATATAATGTTTTTGTTACAAAATAAAGTAACAAATAGAGTATAAGGGGTTGGAGAAGCAAAATAAAATAGAATACCACAAGAGAAGACATTACCTTAAAATCGGGTAACTCTTTTTTAATTTGAGTCAAAGGCTTCCTTGGGAAGACTTCTGCCCAATGTGAGGCTTCTAGGAGTAATAGAGGGAATTTTAGAGAGTATTTGGGCAGATTTTGGCCTATCCAAAATGGTTGATGGTGTGAATAAGGTGGTTAAGGTATTTTCATATTTTTATAATATCATTTTTACCTTAAAGTTCACCATTTACCTTTAATCGCGATTAATTAAACTATAAGTTAATATTCACAAAAAAATTATTTTAATCCCATTAAACCATATTTTAAATCATAATGACAACCTTTTATGTCAGATTTTATGAAAATAAAATCACATATGTTGTAATTTTTCATTTAAATGAAAAATCAGTTTTTTAACTACCACTTAGTGGTTTCACTATTCATAAAAATTTGATGTTTTTCAGAAAAATGCCAAAACTTCACCCTATTCTATAATTGATATTCTGCATTCAAAAATGATTTCTATTTTACAAAATTCCAAAAATATAAGTTTCATTAATTAATTTTATAATTAATTCCCGTTGTCACAACAAATAGCGTGTTTTTACGAAACAATATATATCAAAAGATGGACAATTGTTTACATCCAATTTTAAAGTGAAATTAAATTTATTGACCACCATTGGATAAAATGGTAAAAATATATTCTAATTAAACTTTAAAACCACTCAATAGTATAATTTATCAATATAAATTATTTTTATTAAAAATGTTTTTTTAAGTATTTTTCACTATTCATAAAAAATTGGAAGTTCTTAGAAAATTACAAAAAATTCAACATAGGGTAATTTCGATATTACAAATACAAAAATGAAGTCCATTTTAAAATATAAAATTTATATAATTTCATAAAGTGGGTATTACTATTCATAACTGCTATTTTTATTGGTCATAGTGTGTTAGAACTCAAGGTTGCGTACAACACACGATGCTCTATTATTCAAAGCGAATCGTACCATGGAAGCTTGGGGTGTTACAGATGCTTATGACGGTCTTATTGTGACTTATGGTTCAAATTATTTTTTTATTATTTTATCTATGTGATGGTTGTTTTGGGATGGTGTATCTTGATACTATACGAATGGTTCTATAAGTAACCACTAACCCTCAATGTGTCTTTTGAATAAAATAAAAAAATCAATTGTTCCCAAACATGTGAAAATAATTAAAGAAAGAATTGATCATTAAATTTTACCATAAATTTTACATAATACACCCCTTTGTCATCATTTTTAAAATGTTCTATAATTAAATGAAATGATGTGACAAATGGATGAAAATGAGTACAAAATTATTTTGGTTTCTATAAGATGTCAAGGATATTTAGACATATAGGATAATGGAGATAGAGATGATGATAAACTACTTATAGAAGATTATTATTAAAATTGAAATTCAATCTCATTTATTCTGTACATACAAATTCTTCATTACAAGAGTAGCCATGTTGGATGAGATACCAATGATCAAACATGTATTTCAGGGTTTGGATTGTATTTTTTTATTTCTCTTAAAATATTCCAATATAATTTTATAATAAAAATAATGTATTGTATGAAGGATCTAGATTACTAATGGTCAATTTTTTTATAACCAATGATATGGTTTCATGATGATTTATTTTATGGTTTCATTCAATGTAATGTGTGTTGTATTATTTTATGCATCAAATATTTTATAGTAGACTATGGAAATAGAAATAATCCAGAATATGTGACTTTTAATAGATTTAATGAATATTGAAAATTCAATGAAGGGTCCATAGTTTTTATTACTAATATTTTGATATGAATTTATCATGAGACTCACATTTATATAAAAGAATCCTTTTTTAAACATAAAAATGTAAAAATGTGTACATAAAAATATAATATTTAATTTAAAATGGAATCCATGAAATTAATTTTCTATCGTCTAAATTTTTATTTTTATTAATACTTTTATTTTTCGTGTTTCGAAAAATACAGTTAAAAAGGAACCCTAGAAAAGTATTCATTGGTATGTAAAATATTAGTAATTATTCTAAATCAAATTTTATCATGCAATTATGAAATATAAAACAAAATTTTCTAAAAACATATATTTTTTTCAATAAATTAATATTTAAATAAAAATATGATTTAATATTCCACAGGCCTTATCCTTACTCTCGTGGGACATGCCTCAAGGTTGTGTGACCCATATCCTCTTTTTATTTCTTAAAAAATAACATTTATTTCATTTTATCGGGTGAGTATTTTTTATATAAAAAAATAAACAATACAACAAAAATATGAATTATGAATTTGTATGTAAATTATACATTTTAGAATATGGAATATAATTCGAAATACATCATTTAAATATAAAGTAATTTATAAATATATATTACGTTAGCGTATTGATGGCCTATACTATTACAAGTTATATATAAATAGTAATAAAATGAAACTTGGTGGTTTAAAAATAGAATAAATATCTTTTATAATGTTATAAATTTTATTATAATTTTTAATAAAATACATTTATACGGTATGTAACACCATGACCCCAGTTACCCAGAGTCAGTGCATGATTACATAACATTGACATGATCAAAAGGAATCAAATCCCAATGGACCGATTAGTTTAGTAGTCTTAGAAAAAAGATTACATACATGAATGTTACATTACACTTCATTACATATATAACAAAATAATCCATTATGAATGCCATTATTTCCTTGTCTTAAACCTTCTTATCAATCACAATATACTTCTTGGAATCCTGGGAAAAATAAAACATAGAAAAGGGGTGATCTCAAATGCCCAGTAAGGATAATAATATAGCATAAACTTTCATAAATAAGAATAAACATTTAAGGGAATGTATAACTAAAACAAAATCCTTCTAAACATTAACTTCAAAATAGTATGGAAAAAATAAAATGAAATATTTCCAATTATTTATTCACATGGATATTCTACTAATCGAATAATCAAATGAAATATCAATACCCACTTTCATAATGACGGAATGCATAATTCTGGACTATCATAACCACATAGCCAAGGCCTCGTGCCAAGACTACAAATAAGATTTTGCCATGGCCTTGTGCCAAGACACTAGTTTGTCTCATGAGACCTACCGATGCATCGAGGAGCTATAGCAGGCTCCACCTGTCACTTACTAAGTCCAATGAATTCCCATTTGAAAAGTTTTAAACATAACATAAACATTCGTATTAAAACTAGCATACAAAATGTCAATGCTTTCTCCATAAACAATGAATGGTATAAAAATAACACATCCACAGTAAAACATATCACAAAACCATCAATACAATACAAAGGTTTTTTATCTTAATAAATCAACTTCAAATAAGATCAAAATCCATCAAATTATGTTGACATAGATGAAATCAAAACTATTTGAGAGAAATATCTATTTTCTCTAAATCATTTAAAAGTCACACATTTATAAAGGAAGTATTTTAAAAGAGATTTTTGAATCAAACTGTCCCATACAACATTGAAACTTTTGAAAAGGAATATCATTTCAAAACCTACATTTACATATAAATAAATCCTTAAAATAATCTTGAAAAGATGGAAATTAATTAAAAAAATTTAGAAAGATAAATCATTAAAACATTTAAATTTATGATCTTGATAAACAATACCTTTCACAAATTCTTAAAATATTCATTTTGAAATCATTTAAAAGTCACACAATTATAAATTAAAACTTTTAACTTGAAAATATTCTTATAATCTTTTAAGGGAAGCTATTATGATTTTATAATGGAGGTAAATAGTCGCACCCTCCGTATAAGTTAAAAAAAGACATTCTTACCTTAAATTTTTCAAAATGGTTAAATGTTCCTTGTTTGGAAAATGACGGAAGATTCATTTAAAAATACATAAGGGTATAAATGACTTTAACCCATTTTATAGTAAAGATTAAAAATGTTCTTAAATACATTTTTAATGAACATGGATGTGGATGATAAAGAGATCCAAGTAGATAATTACATATAAACAATCTCGGATAATGAAGAGATTGTGAAATAAACCCTTACATTGTACTTTTTCATGGTTGAGGGTAATTTTACCTCCTATATAATGGGGAAATAATTGTTATTAAATTATTCATGAATCATATACATTAATATGATATCATATATGATCTTTTAACATTGCTTTGTTAATAATATCTTAGATTTATCATCATTTTGGGTGTTAACATACTCATTTACTTTTATATGTTTTGTTATATAAGTCTTGTTAGTTATGGATAGGTTGTATCTTATTCATATACAGAGTAATATCATGTCCATAAATACTATTATAAATCATCAAATGATAATTATACTTGAATGGATACGATGGAAAATGAATCTTATCGCGTTCGTGGAGACGGTATTCCGTACGTACGCACGAACGACAATATAATTCTTTTGATATTGAAATAATATATAATTGCAACGTATATCATATATAAAGAATCATTATCATGTTATATTTATTATTTACATGAATTACTAATCATTATTATACCCATACAAATAATAATATATAGAATAACAATTAAACCATGACGTGGAGATGGTAAGATGTACGTACGCACGTATGGTGACATGTCATTCAAAGGATGTATAGAATACTGAATACGGTAGTACCATATTTATAATAATATTACAGTATATAGGAGATACTGGATTCATTATTTTAGAATGGGAATAACAAAGAAAGAAGATGTTGAAGAAGAAATGAATTTGAAAAGGGGTGGTGAAAACATTACCTCTTCTTCAGGTTCTTCCTTTTGATTTGATAAAAAAGGCTCCATAGGTTGGATTTCTGATCAAACTAAAACCTCTAGGTTGTAGTCAGGGAAGTTGAGAGAGTATTTCGTCAGGGTTTGGCCGAACCAAAAGGCTTTGAATGTGTGATTTAATGAGAAGGGAGAGTTCCCTTTTATAAAAGGGGTGAGGGGAACCTTTGGAAAAGATAGAAATATTATTTTATAATAAATTCATATTCAGTTTCTAATGGCACCAAAGAGGATTATTTAAAATTTAAGGAGGGGATGGGTCGAAAAGAACTCAACAAATATAATTTAGAAATTTTTTGGTCATTATATTAACCTTATCTTTTAGTTTTAACTCTTAGTTAATTAGTTTGACACTTACCATGTCACTTTGTATTTTTATATTATATAGTTAATAACCATACTATATACTTCCAATCTACCCCCAAGTGGTCCATTAATGATACAACTATCATTATATAAGTCTCTTGGCCAAACCATAGATTTTTAGGAATTTAATATCAATTAATAATATAATGTTAGTTTTAAAAATCTTATGTCAATTTTGACACAATTCAATAATTTTTTTTTGTGAAAATTATAATAGAATGATTACTTCAAAAAATGTTAATTAAGTCAATCCTAACTTGTCATATTAAACTTTAAAATTAGTGTAATTCATAAAAAGTCTCAAATTATCTTTATTTTGGTATTTATAATATCAATTATTTTAATTTTTTCACTATTATGGTAATTACTGGATCATCATTGAGTAATAAATAAATTAACATATTTAATGTCTAAAAATTATAAATAAAGTATAATTATATAGGAAATAGTTTTATCTTTCTAATAAATATTTACAATAAAATTTATATTATGTATATCCCTATATTAAAAATGTTTTAGTAAATAAACTTTGATTTTAACTCTCTTAACTCTTCTTTGAATTAAATAATAATAAATGTCCTAATCTAATCCAAGTGGACCTAAATGATAATTTTTTATTCCTAAGATTATTTTTGGTCGAGATACACTTGTAAAATAGAATTATAACATGTTTAATGGTAATATTAATATCATTTTTACCCTTAATTACCCTATTTACTTTTAACTGTGGTAAATAAAGGTAAAAAATTACTATTCACCAAAAATTATATTCATGTCACTGAACCATGTTTTACTTCTTCATATTAACTGTGTCTCTCAGATTTTTGATATTCCACTCAAAGAAGTGGTAAAATTACATTTTATGAAAAATTCAGTTTTTTAACTACCACTTAGTGGTTTCACAATTCATCAAAAATTGATGTTTTTCAGAACAATGCCAAAATATTACCCTAAGCTATAATTGATATTCTGAATTCAAAAATGACTTCTATTTTACAAAATTCCAAACATATTTGTTGAATTAATTTATTTTATAATTAATTCCCGATGTCACAACAAATAGCGTGTTTTTAAGAAACAGTATATATCAAATGATTGACAATTGTTTATGTCCAATTTCAAATTGAAATTAATTCTAATGAAAACCATTGGATAAAATGGTTAAAATATATTCTAATTATACTTTAAAATCACTCAATAGTATAATTTATCATTATAAATTATTTTTATTAAAAAAGTTGTTTTTAAGTATATTTCACTATTCATAAAAATAGGAAGTTCTCAGAAAATACCAAAAATTTATCATAGGATAATTTCGATATTCCGAATCTAAAAAAGAAGTACATTTTTAAATATAATATATATATAATTTCAAAATGTAGGTATTACTATTCATAACGGCATGTTTGACTGGTTGTGGTGTGTTAGAACTCGATGTTTCGTACAACACACGCTATCAAATTATTCAAAGAGAAATGTACCGTAGAAGCTTGGGGTGTTACATTCTCCCCACATTAAATAAATTTCTTCTACACAATTTGAAATTATTCTTTGAATATAAATGGTTGAATATAGAAAATATCTTTGTGGGTAAACCCACATAGGAAATTTGGTTAATAAAATTTAGTCTTAATAAGAGGAAAAGAGAAATGAAAGGGTCACCACCAAATTATGATCTCTATTCGGAGAACATGGGTGGAAATTAGAGACATATAATTGGAGGAAAAACGTAAATATTTATAGGTAGTTTTTGAGGTCATCAATCACAAACACGTGTTAAATTGAGGGCCTTAAATTCATCAATCTATGATGATTTAAAATACAATCAGATCAGAAAAACATATGGTATTAGAATAAAACATTTTTTTTGTTTTAAGATCCCTTCACTAAAGTATAAGAATTAATTTATTCAGTGAATAAGAGAAGAAGAAAAATATATACTAGACAAGTAGAGTCTCATCCTTTAACAAAGTTCTGCCACAAACTCATCTTTCACTCTAAAAGATAATAGAACTTAAAAATAATATTCTATTTATCCTATTCGTATAGGGTTAAAAAATGAATTTATTATTCATCTACTAGACCTTCTTAAAATAAACCACATTATTTAACCCTGGAAATCTCGGGAGCCAGTGGTAGGTGATACACCCTTGTCACCCTTCGGTTGCGGGTTCATGTCTCGCGGCCTTTCCTGTCGCAACGGGTTGCCACCCGACCTTCGGGTTGTCCTTTTATGGAAATCCAAAATTAATCTCAAACTAGAATTTTCCAAAATACTTTATTCAAAACTCACAGTCCAACATTTATAAGGAAGTTAAACATAATATATATCTTTTTTACCCCGTAATATCATACTAATACCTTCATCATGTATTCTTTTAAAAAACTGAATCAACCTGAATTACCATAATCCTTATTGATTACATTCATGATCCCTTATTCCATATAGAATACTAGATATACTTAATCCATCCAAAAATGTTGTAAATCCCAAAAATTATGGAATATACAAATATTTAATTTATTATAAGGAAATCATGAATATCCAATATAATTTACCCAAATCAACCATATCATATTCCAAAAAAAGTACCTCAATAATAGGTCCGTATTAAGGTTTATCTTTCCTTCAACCATTTAATTTCCAAAAAGATTAACTTATTGTAAAGTCAATTTTCGTAGTACCATAAAATCTCAAATCCATAATGATATAGTAATGCAGTACAATCCTTATATACGCCATAATTATAACAAGTATATTGCTGATACAACACTCAAATGACATAATCAACAAAGAACTCTAATCATTCCTCTTCATCTGTGGTAGTATCATAACATTATTGTTATCTAATAGCATCATTTGTGGCATAGTCTGATGATAGGTTTGCGTAGTGTCCAAATTCCTTGAAAATGAAGCATTGTACATTTGAAACCATTTTCTTACCCTTGTAGTCACGTACTTGGTTCCCTTTTCCTACACACTTATATCAAAATCTCATTCCTTTCAGGCAATTTCTAGGGTGTTTCTTCCCACAGTTATCACATATGGGTAAATTATTCTTTTACCTCTTCCCTTTATCCATCTTTCTCTCTTATAACCTTTTCTTCTCTTGCTTCCCTTCAAAGTCATAGGACTCAGTAAACTCTTTTTTTATCTTATCCACACATGATACTATTTCATCATATGATGATAGTACGTGGGATACTATTTCCCTTCTAAATGATGGTTTAATACCATGAAAGATATGATCCTTCTTACTCTTTGGATCATACGTATTACTGGAGTTCACATTCGTTCTACTGGGTTCCATTTCTATACAATAGCCTAAACTAGGCCAGTTTATGAATTGCAATGAATAATTCCAAACTTGTAAAATACCTAATGCAAATTGAACAGTTTATGGTTATAATCCATAATAATAAAAATGTTTTCTTTGAGTAAATATATACTCATGAGCCCTTCATAATGGTTTGTAATGAAAATGATAATTATCCTAAGCATATCTCCCGGGAGTGTCGTAACCAAGAATGTAGCAAGGCCCGTTTTCGTGCACCAGTTCTCGTTCGAGTTGAGCTCAAAGCTGTGTTTTCAGGTTTTACCCCTAGGTACATCTATTCCATAGCCGCCTCTACCTGCTCGTATCTAGACATGGATGTATTTCTCGGAAAACTCACAAAATCTCTACAATACCAAAATTCAAGGATGTTCTTCTGTACTAATCCTCAAAGTCTATATTAGGTTTATGTGCTCTAATCAAAGTTTATCTAAATCTAGTTTCCAAAGATATTGTTAAACTTCCTCTGATACCAACTGTAACGCCCCGACCCCAGTTACCGAGAGTAAATGCATTATTAAATAACATTAACTTGATCACAAGGAATCAAGTCCCAAAGGACCGATTAGTTTAGCAGTCTTGGAAAATAGACTACATAAATGAATGTTAAATTACACTTCATAACATAAAATACATAATAATTCATTATTAATGCAATTATTCCCTTTTCCTATCCCTTCTTATCAATCACAATATACTTATTGGAATCCTGGGAAAAATAAAACATAGAAAAGGGGTGAGCTCAAATTCTCAGTAAGGATAACAATATATTGGAAACATTCACAAATAAGAATAAACATTTAAGGAAATGTATAACTAAAAAAAAGCCTTTTAAACTTGAACATCAACATAGTATGGAAAAAATAAAATGAAATAATGCCATTTACTTATTCACATGGATATTCTACTAATAAAATAATCAAATGCAATATCAATAACCACTTTAATAATGACGGGATGCATAATGCCAGACTATCATAACTACATAGCCAAGGCCTCGTGCCAAGACTACAAATAAGATTTTCTCAAGGCCTTGTGCCAAGACACTATTTTGTCTCATGAGACCTACCGATGCATCGAGGAGATATAGTGGGCTCCACCAATCACTTCCTAAATCCAATGCATTCCCATATGAAAAGTTTTAAACATAACATAAACATTCGTATTAAAACTAGCATATGAAATGTCAATACTTTCTCTATAAACCATGAAAGGTATAAAAATAACACATCCACAGTAAAACATATCACAAAACCTTCAATACAAGACAAAATTTTTGTATCATAATTAATCAACTTCAAATAAGATTAAAATCCATCAAAGGATGTTGACATAGATGAAATCAAAACTATTTGAGAGAAATATCACTTTTCTTGAAATCATTGAAAAGTCAAACATTTATAAAGGAAGTAATTTAAAAGAGATTTTTTAATCAAAGTGTCCCATACCACAATGAATCTTTTGAAAATAAATACCATTTAAAAACCTTCATGTACATATAAATAAATCCTTAAAATCATTTTGAATACATGGACATTAGTTAAAAATATTTAGAAAGATAAATCTTTAAAACATTTAAAATTATGATCTTGATAAATAGTACCTTTCACAAATTCTTAAAATATTCATTTTGAAATCATTTAAAAGTAAAATAATTATAAAATAAAACATTTTCATTGAAGATATTATTATAATCTTTTAAGGGAAGATTTGACAATTTTATAACAGCGGTAAATAGTCGTACCCGCAGTATATGTTAAAATAGACATTCTTACCTTAAATTTGTCAAAAAGGTTAAAAGTACCATGTTTGGAAAATGACACAAAGATTCCATTAAAAACACATAAGGGTATAAATGACTTTAAAAAAATTTCTATTAAATAGTAAAAATGTTTTTAAATACATTTTTAAAGAAAAAGGATGTGGATGATAAAGAGATCCCAGTAGATAATTATATATAAACAACCTTGGATAATGAATAGATTGTGAAATAAACCCTTACCTTGTACTTTTACATGGTTGAGGGTATTTTAACCACATATATAATGGTGAAATATTTGTTATTAAATTGGTCAAGAATCATATAAATTAATATGATATCATATATGATCTTTTAACATTGCTTTGTTAATAATATCTTATAATTATCGTCGTTTCGGGTGTTAACTTACTTGTTTACTTTTATATGTTTTGTTATATAAGACATGTTTGTTATGGATAGGTTGTAAATTATTCATATCCATAATGATATCAAGTCCTTAAATACTATTATTAATCATCAAATGATAATTATACTGGTATGGATATGATGGAGAATGAATCTCATCGCGTTCGTGGAGACGGTAGTCGGTACGTCCGCACGATCAACAATATCATTCTTTTGATGTTAAAATAATATATAATTGGATGGTATATCATATATACAGAATAATTATCATTATATATTTATTATTTACTTGAATTAAAAATCAATATTATAACAATCCAAATAATAATATATTGAATAACAATTACGCCACGACGTGGAGACGGTAAGCCGTGCGTAGGAACGTATGGTGACATGTCATTCAAAGGATGGATAGAATACTGAATATGGTTGTACCATATTTATAATAATATTACTGTATATAGGAGATACTAGATTCATTATTTTAGAATGGGAATAACAATTAAATAAGAAGATGAAGAAGAAATGAATTTGAAAAAGGGTGGTGAATACATTACCTCTTCTTCAGGTTCTTCCTTTTGATTTGATCAAAAGGGTGCCTTAGATTGGCTTAATGATAAAACTAAGGCCTCTAGGTTGTAGTGAGGTAAGTTTAGAGAGTATTTGGGCAGGTTTTGGGAGAACCAAAAGGCTTTGAATGTGTGAGTTAATGAGAAGGGAGAGTGCCCTTTTATAAGAGGGGTGAGGGGGACCTTTGGAAAAGCTAGAAATATTATTTTATAATAAATAAATATTCAGTTTGAAATGGCTCCAAAGTGGATTATTTAAAGGTTAAGGTGGGGATGGGTCGACAAACACACAAAAAATAGAATTTATACAGGTTTGGGTCATTATATTAACCTTATATTTTTTTTAACTCATAGTTAATTAGTTTGACACTTACCATGTCACTTTGTATTTTTATATTATATAGTTAATTAACATACTATATACATCCAATCGACCCCCAAGTGTTACATAAATGATACAAATATCATGATATATGTCTCTTGGCCGAACCTTAGATTTTTTGAAATTAAATATCAATTAATAATATAATATTTGTTTTAAAAACTCTTATGTCAATTTTGACACTATTCAATAATTAATTTTTGTGAAAATCATTACAGAATTATTATTTCGAAAAAAGTTTATTAATTCAATATTAACATGTGATATTAACCTATAAAATTAGTTTAATTCATAAAAAGTCTAAAATTATATTTACTTTGGTATTTATAATAGCAATTATTTTAATTTGTCCACTATTTTGTTAATTACTGCATCATCATTGTGTCATAAATAAATTAACATATTTAATGTCTAAAAATTATAAATAAAATATAATTATGTGGGAAATATTTTTATCTTTCTAATGAATATTTAAAATTGGGTTTATCATGTGTATAACCCTATATTAAAAATGTTTTACATAATTAAAATTTGATTTTAACTCTCTTAACTCTTCTTTGAATTAAATAATAATAAATATCCTAATCTAATCAAAGTGGACCTAAATGATAATATTTTATTCATAAGGTTGTTTTTGGTCTAGATAAACTTGTCCAATAGAATTAGGACATGTGATAAGATAATATTAATATCATTTTTACCCTTAATTACCCTATTTAGTTTTAACTGTGGTAAGTAAAAGTAAAAAATTTACTATTCACCAAAAATTATTTTCATCTCATTGAACCACATTTTAATACTTGATATTAACCCTGTCTCTCGGATTTTAAAAATTCCACTCACAGAAGTGGTAAAATTATGTTTTATGAATAATTCAGTTTTTTAACTACCACTTAGTGGTTTCACTATTCATCAAAAATTGAAGTTTTTCAGAACAATGCCAAAATTTTACCCTAATCTATAATTGATATTCCGAATTCAAAAGTGATGTATATTTTACAAAATTCCAAACATATAAGTTGAATTATTTGATTTTATAATTAATTCTCGTTGTCACAACAAATAGCGTGTTTCAAAGAAACAATATATATCAAAAGATTGACAATTGATTATGTCAAATTTTGAAGTGAAATTAATTCTAATGATCACCATTGGATAAAATGGAAGAAATATATTCTAATTGTACTTTAAAACACTAAATATTATAATAAATTACTGTAAATTATTTTGAATAAAAAAGTTTTTTTATGTATATTTCACTTTTTATAAAAATTGGAAGTGCTCAGAAAAATACCAAAAATTCAACTTAGGATAATTTTGATATTTCGAATCCAAAAATGAAGTCCATTTTGAAATATAAAATATATATAATTTCAAAACGTAGGTATTACTATTCATAACGGCTAGTTTGATTGGTTGTGGTGTGTTAGAACTCGATGTTGCGTACAACACACGTTATCACATTATTCAAAGAGAAGCGTACCGTTGAAGCTTGGGGTGTTACACAGTCCAAGGGAAGGAAACAAGGGCTATATCCTATATAATGAAGACTTGAAATTTAGTAAATTTGACTAAATGATACTCACATTAAAATTGTTATCTTTTATATAAGTTAATTTCCACAAAAACCCTATGCAAATACGTCATACAATGGGATCACATTCTATTAGAAATGATGAAGTATTTATGTCACCTAAAGTTGTTAAAAATTAGTGATTTTCAAACTATTTTGTCACATAACAACATAACAATTTTCCCTTTAATGTATCCAAGATCATGTTCTAGTGGTGGATTAACTACTACTGATTCAATTTTGTTACCTGCTGAAAATTATTAGAACTAAAAAAATGATGATAAATGTGTTATTTTATGATTTCATTCCAGATTCTCTGATATAAATGATTTTTTACAGTCTTAATAAAATTTTAAAGATAATATATAATCAATACATTATAATATTTAGGAAGGTAGTCCTTTACCAATTATTCTCTAGGAACTGATAAAATATCCCCATTAACAATGCTAAAAATGAAATCATGATTAATTTAATAAATAAATTTTTTAATAATAAAAAAATTTAATTTACATATAAATAATATTTAATTTAAAGATTAAATATGTGTATTTATATATTAACAATATAATAAATACTTGAAGAATATGGCTAATAGTATGTTAGATTAACTCTTTCATCAGTGACACTAGATATCAACTAGTAGCGTTTATATTATTATCAGAAGTTCCTTATTTTGATGGATATTTCAATGATGTATTGGGATTATTAAATGATAATATTTATATATTATTCAAGATCTATTAAATTTAGCTATTTTTTGTCTCACATGAAACGAAATTCATTAATTATAAATAATTTTTTACGAGGATTGGTTTGGAATTGGGTGATAAAAATTTACCTATTTTGTAGTGATTTTTCTCATGAGGAATTAAAAGATTATATCATAGGAACACACTTTGAAATTTTGAGTATATTATCTAGTGGAAATTGGAGGATAGGGTTATGGTTGGATGTATCCTTAAATAAGTTAATATTTTGACATTTTTTCAGTTATAGTTGACACTTGTGACTATTTATTCACTAGGTTATTAAAAATATAGATGTTTTCATTTATTGTTAAATTTTATAATATCCAAATATTAATTTATATTGTATATTTATATGATGATTATAAATATTATATTGGTGGTCCAATATATAGATTTTTATTATTACTGAATACTATAATATATTGAAGCAATGAGAATCATTGTACATTTTATCAAAATTATTATGAAAGCTTTTAAAATAACGCCTAAAGTCATATACTAAAATATATAAAAGAAAAAGACGTTAAGGATTCTCAAAATCATTTAGTGAAACATATATTGAAACTATTAATGAATCCATCACTCATATATTCATAGATATATATATACTAAAATAAATTAAGTAAAATGATCTCGAACATCATGATAAAACTGTAAAGACCCGTAAATTTCAGGGAATTTTTTTTTCTTAATTTTCTTTGGAATTTTACAAGAGCGCAGTTTTGGACGGCACCAGATTCTGAGGTCCGGTGTGCCCGGAATCATTTTCCGAAGTTTGGCTCAGGTACGTTCAGTGAACGGACGAGCGGGATTTTCAAACTTTTGAACCGGTGCCCGGAATCGAATTCTGGGGCACCGATGAAATCGCAGCGCCGGTGTTTGCTTAGAAACACCTATTCTGGAGTTGCGTTTACTCGGGTGTGGTTTTTAATTTTTGGTCTTAACGTTATGAAATAAAATAAATTGTTCGACAACCTTTATTTTATTTCACATAAGCCACATGAAGCCACTTGAAATCCACTTAAACAGAGTTGAAAAGGATAGTGTATTATCCAAAAATATCTTACCCTCTTGGTAGGATATTTGTGAGGTGGGGCCCGCACGAGCCCCGTCGTTTCTTTCCGCTAAGTAACGCACCCGCGAAAACCCGTACTTATGAAATTCAACAGACGCGTATTCTTAAATCCTTAACGCACCATTTAATTGGGAGGTTTATTTCGTAAATTAATTCGGAAGATTCTTTCTTTGAATTAATTGTACGAATTAATGGGTCGTTACTTACCGCTTTTTCGTTTGTTGGCGTAATAATAAAATAAGACCAACAAGATATTTTGTAGGATTACACGTTGAGTGGCTTGATAGGATTCTTGTGCCTTCATCCTCCTTCGCGTAGAACGCGAAGAACGCGAAGAATGCGAAGAATGTGAAGAATGTCGTCACCCTCGGAGTTTGATGACGCTTCATCCGAGACGTTCTTCCCCGCCCCGATCTCCGATCTCCAACTCTTGAGGTAAGAGATCTCGGGTTTTTCTTTAAATATCCTTTGTGTTTTTTAACAAAACACGGATTTAATAATTTATAATTAAATTTTTTGTTTCTTGGTCCGTTGAGTTCGTCGACTCAACGCCGGATTCCGCGACGACGTGACGCCCTTCCGTGACGACGTGACGACGCGACGATCCCCTCCTTCAGCGACGAACAATTCCGTGAAGAACACGTGCAGTGACATGGAGAGGTAGGGGTTGTTGTGAATATTTCATATTCCGGTGAACATTTCTTTAAAGTTAAAGAACCTGGTTTATATGAACAATTTTATTTTATTACAATTGTTGGTTCATGTGTTGAATAATTTCTCCCGTTGTTTTTATCTAACGCGGAGGGTGCGGGCCAAACGAACACGGCCCGACAACCCTCCGTTGTTCTTCGTTGTTGTGAAAATTTGACGGGTGATGACGGAATGTGCTGCAACCGAAATTTGACGGTTCCACAGTGAAGAACGAGTCTCGGGTGGAGCAGCGGCGCAGACGGAAACGGAATCGGACCACCGGAGCGACTCCGGTGGCCCGTGGAAGCCGCCGGCGGTGCGGGATGGCGGTGCGGCGGCACCGGCAGCCGTGGGCGGCGGCTCCCGCGGACCCGGGGCCGCGCGGGTCCGGCGTACTCGGATGCGGAAAAGCCACATCCTTTGATCCAGCGCGGCCCCACGGGGGGGGGGGGGGGGGGGGGGTGTCACTTCCGACACGCAGGGGCAGCGCCCCGCAGCAGCCGCTCGGCCGCTCGGCCGAGCCGAGCTGGACCGGCCGGCCGAGCCGGACCGCGCCCTGGCCTGGCTGGACCGGGTCCAGCTGGGTCGGACCGGGTCGGGTTGACCCGTTTCGGCCGACCCAAGGGGGGTCGGGACGGGTCGGGTCGGGCCCGGACCCCTCGTCTTCAGACCGTTTTCGATATTTTTCCCATAACTTGAGATACGGGCTTCCAAACGATGCGCCGTCAGCGGCAACACAATCCTTGATCGAGACGGTCGTTTTCGTATATCACACTCAAGGTTTCAGATTACATTGGGTTCGGTCGGGTTGGTTCGTACACGAAACCAACTTGGCCCTCGAAGCGGAAACGCTCATATCATGAGCTACGGACGTCCGATTGACGTGCAGTCAGCTTTGGTGGATTCTTCTAAGTGAGATGGATCTTTTGGCTCACTCCGCCCGAGTTTTGGATGCAGGTGGAGTGCGTTCGGGTTGGTTTTGCCTTAAAAACCAACCGGGCCCCTGGAAAGAAAAAAGCCAATAACTCTCAGACCGGGCGTCCGATTAACGCTCCGTCTGCGACGTTGAGTTCCTGTTGGCGATATGGAACATTTGGATTCATCAACATCAGACTTTGTGTCAGTTGATGTATCAGCCTCTCAACTCGTGGAGTGGACCCTCCTGAACGAGCTTACTGTGTGCGGGAACCCTAGTGCTGGATGCGACTTCGACGACGACGACTATACAGAGATCCTCGGTGGATTCGACCGCGACGATGATGAGAACAGTACGGGAATCCTCCGTGTCTTCGGCAGTGACCACTACAGTACACCTTGGGATACATCAACTCTGGACTGCATGTCAATTGATGCATCGACCATTTAGCTCGTGGAGTGGACCCTCCCGGAACGAGCATGTTGTGTGCGGAACCCTAGAGCCGGTTGAGATTTGACGACTGCTGATCGAATGACTCGGTGTGTTACGGATTGCCCAGTGGGTAGCGCTTGGTTGTAGCGGCAGACCCACGACAGAGGTGCGCTAGGTTGTAGTGGCACAGGGGAGCGCTTGGTTGTAGCGGCAGGACCACAACAGAGGTGCGCTTGGTTGTAGCGGCACATGCGAGCACTTGGTTGTAGCGGCAGACCCACGACAAAGGTGCGCATGGTTGTAGAGGCACAGGGGAGCGCTTGGTTGTAGCGGCAGGACCAAGACAGAGGTGCGCATGGTTGTAGCGGCACATGGGAGCGCTTGGTTGTAGCGGCAGACCCACGACAGAGGTGCGCTTGGTTGTAGCGGCACATGGGAGCGCTTGGTTGTAGCGGCAGACCCACGACGGAGGAGTGCGTGGTTGTAGCGGCATAACCACTGTACCTGATGGAGAAGGAGTGTCCTAATAGCTTTGGGTCCGACTTCATGATCGATCCTATCTGGGTCATTTCGGGGGGTTAGTACCATCCGAACCTTTTATGGGTCCGACGGATTAGATGAATCAGTGGCTACATCTGATCATCTCTATCGTCATTTGAAAAAGTATACATGTGTGAGCTGAATCTTGTGTTACTCTCCTTTGTGGATTGTGTTGAACTATCCTGTGTCGATTTACTGTTTACTCTCTTTTGTGGATTGTTTTGTGCTATCCTGTATGGGTATACGTTTTTCTTTCCTGTGTGGACTGGGTTGAGCTTGGGCTCGGATGTTGGAGCCGAACGTGAATTGATGACTTAGGTATATGTATGGGCATATACCTAATCAGTGTTTGTTGTTACTTTGTAATTGTGTCTTTTCTTTGTGGTTATCCTTTGTGGATTCTGGGAGACCTTCGGGGGTCTCAGGGTACCTACTGAGTAGCTTATACTCACCCATGCACAGGCTATGCCCGCACTTCGTTGTGTTGTTTGCAGACGACGGACATCGCTGATCGTGGTGGAGGCATGCGGAGCAGGACGGTACCTGGAGGTGGACCACTGGGCGGGACGTACTCAGAACGGTCAGGAGGAACCGAGGGAGCAGTGGAGGCTATTTGTACCCACCCTTCAGGTGGGACTACAGAGGACGGCTCGACGCTGCGGCTTTTCTTTTCAGTAGTTGTTTTTCCCTTTAGTTGTACTTTACAGTTGGGCTTGTATTTCTGGCCCCTTTTTCTTTCAGCACAGCTTGTTACAGTTTTTACATAGTGTTTACTTTTTTCCTTGCTTACTCTGTGGTGCTTGTTTACATTCCAAAGGAAATGCCTTCCCTTTTTACTGGGATTTACGCCTTGTTGCTAGTCGCTAGCCCCTAGCCTATGGAAGGCGGGATTGGGGTAGTCACGGAACGGGTCTCGAGGACGAGTCGTGACAAATTGGTATCAGAGGTGGTCAGGTCTACCGTAGACTCTGATCTTTATTCAATGTGAATCAATAGTGCTTAGCGTATTGGGTGTGGTTATCAGTCCAGGGAGTCCAGCGTTGGTGCGGCGGCCGACGTATCCGTACACAAGGACCCTGACTTCTGATTTCCAACTTAATGCACAAAAACATTGATTGCATGTGTGTTTCAGGTTTTCTTTGTGATTACTTTATGTCAGCTCACCAGGTTTACTGTTCTGACCGTGTTGCACCTGTTTCCTTTTCAGAATGGCCCCACGACGGAAGCCAACTAGGGTTCCGAGCGATGTGCGTGGCGAGAGCCCACCGAGTGTCGAGGACTCAGTACAGGGCCCTTTGACAGCTGAGGCACCGGCGGTACCTATACCCACCGAGCCACCGATGCTACCAGCCCCAGCCGCTGACGATGCATGTCGCCTTAGTGCACTGCATGAGTTCTAGCGCCAGCGACCGCCCAGGTTCCACGGGGAGACGGACCCTCAGGCCGCCGAGGACTGGATGGAGGTAGTTGTATGGGTTTTCAGATTAGTGAGGACACCAGTAGAACTCATGGTGATCCTCACAGCGAGCCTCCTGCACGCGGAAGTAGGCAGATGGTGGAGCTTGATGCTCCAGGTGCACAACGAGACATCTCTCCTCTGGACGGACTTTGAGAGCATCTTCCGCTCCGTGTTCGTCCCAGCCACCCTCCGAGCGGTGGGCATAAAGGAGCTACTACAGCTGCGGCAGGGAAGCATGACAGTGGCCCAGTACTCGGCGAGATTTACTGATCTCTCACGCTACTCCACATATATGGTACGTGACTCGTTCTTCCAGGCCCAGACCTTCGAGTAGGGACTGAGGCATGAGATTAGGGCTTCGATGATCTCTCTCAACATTCCGACTCAGGTAGGGGTGTTCGAGCGAGCCCTCTCAGTGGAGAGTTTCCTTGCTGAGCAGTCCCCAGTAGCAGGACCCACCACTTACCGGCATGTGGCAGAGTCTTCTGCAGCGGGTAGTAGACTGATGACGCAGGGGTCCAAGAGGACTAGACCTACAGGTGGTCGACAGCATGACTCTAGATCATTTGCGCGAGGCACTCGGGGTTGGCAAAGACTTTCCATGAGAGGGAAGTGTTACTCATGCGGCGGGATTGGTCACATGGCTCATGACTGTCCGACCCGCCATACGGATGACCAGAAGATGGACGAAGGGCCCCCCAAGCAGATGCAGAGGTTCGATCAGGGCGGGCTGCAAGGAGCAGGCGGCCATGGCAGGGGAGCTGGCCGTGCAGCTGGAGGTGGACGACGCTTCGGGGTGTTGCCACCACCACCACCAGGAGGTCCACCCCAACCGCAGGGGACATGAGGACTTGGGAGAGCTCAGCTTCAGGCAGTTGTGGACTACGATCATAGAGCACCGAGAGCAGATGGACAGGAGCGGGACTAGCTCCAGACCTGGAGACCTTTTCTCATGTTACTTCTAATTTTGTTGATGTATGTTTGTAGATGCTTTGTGTCTTTGTATTTGAGCTTTAGTAATAAAAGACGCCTTTTCTTGTGGCATTTACTTCCCTGTCCTCTCTTCTATTTTACTAAGAGGTTCCGGTTTAGACTGTTGACCTGACCCTCACTTGAGAGGTACCTACTGGAGGAGACCCAGTTACCACACACTGATGCCAACAGTGTGACTCAACCCTTAGAGGCGAGAGTAACGGTTGGATCTCTTGGTAGTTGTGTCAAGGCCTTACACCGTCATCCCTGTTATGGGTTAGTATCATCCATGTCGGGATTGAATGTATTAGGTAAAGAACGTGGTTCATCCAATGGATGAGACCGGATTTCTCTTATCGGCCAGGAAGAAATCCTAGCATCTCTTGTGGGACCAGATGTGGTCGAGGCCACGGCAGAGAAGGTCTAGGTCATCCAGGAGGGGATGAGGACAACTCAGAGCCCAGAGAAGTCTTTTAATGACAAGAGGCGAAGACCACTAGAGTTCGAGGATGGTGACCACGTCTTCTTGTGGGTCTCACCTCGACGTGGATTACGGAGGATTGGAAGAAGCGGCGAGTTGTCTCCACACTTCATCGGACCCTTCCATGTCCTCAGCTGGATTGTCAAGGTGGCTTATCACTTGGCTCTACCACCTCAGATGCACCGGATGCATGACGTCTTCCACGTATATAAGTTGAGGAGATACGTGCACAACCCGACGCACATCACTGAACATGGGGACCTAGACGTGGATGATGGGGTGACTTTTGCGGAGGTCCCGGTGGAGATAGAGAATCGACAGGAGCGGGTCCAATGTGGACGATCGATTCCTCTAGTGCACTTCAGATGGAAGCTCGGGAACCTCCATGAGAGCACTTGGGAGCGGGAGGCTCAGATGCGTGCTCAGTACCGCCTTTGTATCCCTAAGTTTGTGGTGAAGCTTTACGGAGACATAAAGCCCTGTGGTTGGAGTAATGTAATGACCCGTAAATTTCAAGGAAATTTTTTTCTTAATTTTATTTGGAATTTTACAAGAGCGCAGTTTCTGACGGCACCTAATTCTGAGGCCCGGTGTGCCCGGAATCATTTTCTGAAGTTTGGCTTGGGTACGTTCAGTGAACGGACGAGCGGGTTTTTGAACTCTTGAACCAGTGCCCGAAATCGAATTCTGAGGGCACCGATGAAATCGCAGCGCCGGTGTTTGCTTAGAAACGCCTCTTCCGGAGTTGCGTTTGCTCGGGTGTGGTTTTTAATTTTTGGGCTTAAAAATAAGAAATAAAATAAATTGTTCGACAAACATTATTTTATTTCACTTAAGCCACTTGAATCCACTTGAAAGCCACTTAAACTGAGTTGAAACAGATAGGGTATTATCCAAAAATATCCTACCCTCTTGGTAGGATATTTGTGAGGTGGGGCCCGCACGAGCCCCGCCGTTTCATTCCGATAAGTAATGCACCTGTGAAAACACGTCATTATGAAAGTCAACTGACGCGTTTTCTTAAATCCTTAATGCACCATTTAATTGGGTGGTTTATTTCGTGAATTAATTGGCCAGTTTCTTTCGTTGAATTAATTCTACGAATTAATGGGTCGTTACTTACCTCTTTTTCGTTTGTTGGTGTAATAATAAAATAAGACCAACAAGACATTTTGGAGGATTACACGTTGAGAGGCTTGACATGATTATTGTGCCTTCATCCTCCTTCGCAAATAATACGAAGAACGCGAAGAACGTGAAGAACGCCATCACCCTCGGAGTTTGACGACGCTTCATCCGAGACGTTCTTCCCCGCCCCGATCTCCGATTTCCAACTCTTGAGGTAAGAGATATCAGGTTTTTCTTTAAATCTCCTTTGTGGTTTTTAAGAAAACATGGATTTAATTATTTATAATTAAATCTTTTGTTTCTTGGTCCATTGAGTTTGTCGACGCAACGCCGGATTCCGCGACGACGCGACGCCCTTCCGCGACGACGCGATGCCCTTCCGTGACGACGTGACGATCCCCTACTTCCGCGACGAACAATTCCGCGAAGAACGCGTCCGACGACTTTGCGAGGTAGGGGTTGTTTTGAATATTTCATATTCCGGTGAATGTTTCTTTAAAGTTAATGAAACTGGTTTATATGAACAATTTTATTTTATTAAAATTGTTGGTTCATGTTTTCAATAATTTCTCCCGTTGTTTTTATCTAACGCGGAGGGTGCGGGCCAAATGAACACGACCCGACAACCCTCCACCATTCTTCGTTGTTGTGCGAATTTGACGGGAAATGATGGAATGTACCGCAATGGAAATTTGATGGTTCCGCAGTGAAGAACGAGTCCTGGGATGAACAGCGGCGCAGACGGGAACAGAATCGGACCACCGGAGCGACTCTGGTGGCCCGCGGAAGCCGCCGGCGGCACGGCGCCAGACAGGGCCGCCGCAGCTTCAGTCGCGGCGGCGATTACCGCGGACCTGCAGCCACGCAGGTCTGGCGCACTCGGATGCAGCAATGCCGCATTCTTTGATAAAGCGTGGCCCCATGTGGGGGGCCGCAGCTCTTCCCACCCGCGGGGGCAGCGCCCCGCGGCAGCCGCTCGACCGCTCGGCCGAGCCGAGCCGGACGTGCCGGCCGAGCTGGGCCGCGCCCTGGCTTGGCCAGACCAGGTCCCGCCGGGTCGGACCGGGTCTTGTCGACCCGGTTCGGCCGACCCGGGGGGGGGGGGGGGGGGGGGGCGGGTCGAGCCCGGCCCGGACCCCCCGTCTTCGGACCGTTTTCGGTCTTTTGCCCGTAACATGAGTTACGGGCCTCCAAACAACGCGCCGTCAGCGGAAACGCGATCCTTGGATCGAGACGGTCGTTTCGGTATATTTCATCAAGGTTTCAACGTACTTTGGGTTCGTCCGGGTTGGTTCGTACATGAAACCAATCGGGCCCTCGGAGCGGAAACACTCATATCTCGAGCTACGGACCTCAGATTGACGTGCCGTCAGCTTTGGTGGATTCCTCTAAGTGAGACGGATCTTTTGGCTCACTCCGCCGGAGGTTTAGATGCACGTGGAGTGAGTTCGGGTTGGTTTTTTCTTAAAAACCAACCGGGCCCCTAGAACAAAAAAGCTAATAACTCTCAGACCGGGCGTCCGATTGACGCGCCGTCTGCGACGTTGAGTTCCTGTTGTCAATACAGAACTTTTGGATACATCAACTTAGGACTTTCTGTCATTTGATGTATCAGCCTCTCGGCTTGTGGAGCGGACCCTCCTAAACGAGCTTGCTGTGTGCGGGAACCCTAGTGCTGGCTGTGACTTCGACGACGACGACTATACAGAGATCCTCGGTGGATTCGACTGCGACGATGATGAGAACAGTACGAGAATCCTCTGTGCCTTCGGCAGTTACCACTACGGTACACCTTGAGATACATCAACTCCGAACTGCTTGTCAGTTGATCCATCGACCTTTTAGCTCGTTGAGTGGACCCTCCCGGAACGAGCATGCTGTGTGCGGAACCCTAGAGCCGGTTGAGAATTGATGACTGCTGATCGAATGACTCAGTGTGTTACGGATAGCCCAGTGGGCAGTTCCTGGTTGTAGCGGAAGACCCACGACAGAGGTGCACTTGGTTGTAGCGGCACATGGGAGCACATGGTTGTAGCAGCAGACCCACGACAGAGGTGCGCTTGGTTGTAGCGGCACAGGGGAGCGCTTGGTTGTAGCGGCAGACCCACGACAGAGGTGCGCTTTGTTGTAGCGGCATAAGGGAGCCCTTGGTTGTAGCGGCAGACCCACGACAGTGGTGCCCTTGGTTGTAGCGGCACATGAGAGCGGTTGGTTGTAGCGGCAGACCCACGACAGAGGTGCGCTTGGTTGTAGCGGCACATGGGAGCGCTTGGTTGTAGCGGCAGACCCACGACGGAGGAGCGCTTGGTTGTAGCGGCATTACCACTGTACTTGATGGGGAAGGAGTTTCCCAATAGCTTTGGGTCCAACTTCATGATCGATCCTATGTGGGTCATTGCGGGGGGTTACTACCTTCCGACCTTTTTATGGGTCCGACAGATTAGAAGAATCAGTGGCTACATCTGATCATCTCTATCGTCATTTGAAGAAGTAAACCTGTGTGAGCTGAATCTTGTGTGACTCTCCTTTGTGGATTGTGTTGAACTATCATGTGTGGATTTACTGTTTACTCTCCTTTGTGGATTGTGTTATGCTATCCGGTGTGGGTATACGTTTTTCTTTCCTGTATGGATTGGGTTGAGCTTGGCCTCGGATGTTGGAGCCGAATGGGAATTGATGACTTAGGTATATGTTTGGGCATATACCTAAGCAGTGTCGGTTGTTACTTCATAATTGTGTGTTTCCTTTGTGGTTATCCTTTGTGGATTCTGGGAGACCTTCGGGGGTCTCGGGGTCCCTACTGAGTAGCTTATACTCAACCCTGCACGGGCTATGCCCGCACTTCGTTGTGTTGGTTGCAGACGACAGACAACGCTGATCGTGGTGGAGGCGTGCGGAGCAGGACGGTACCTGGAGGTGGACCACTGGGCGGGACGTACTCGGAGCAGTCCGGTGGACACGAGGAGCAGTGGAGGCTATATGTACCCACACTTCAGGTGGGACTTCCAGAGGACGGCTCGACGCTGCGACTTTTCTTTTCAGTTGTTGTTTTTTCCTTTAGTTGTACATTACAGTTGGGCTTGTATTTCTGGCCCCTTTTTCTTTCAACACAGCTTGTTATAGTTTTTACATAGTGTTTAATTTTCCGTTTTATTACTCTATGGAGCTTGTTTACTTTTCAAAGGCAATTCCTTCCCTTTTTACTGGGATTTACACCTTTGTGCTAGTCGCCAGCCCCTGGCCTATGAAAGGCGGGTTTGGGGTAGTCAAGGCACGGGCCCTGAGGACGGGTCGTGACAAAAACAATCACCACAACATTAATAGAAACACTCCATAAACCTAACACTATAACACTCACTAAATCAAACACTAAAATAAATAATTGAAACAAATTTTGATGCTTTATAGGTATATTATAATAGAACATAATTCAAACATTCATCGATACTCAATATTTCCATTAAAAATTATGAAAAATGTTATTATATTTTAAAGAATTTAAAAATTATGATTTAAATACAGTTAAAAATATCAATAATCATTAATATATTTATTCAAGAAATTTATTTATATATTATATAATACTATTTATTGTAAATTATATAAAATATATATAATGAAATGTTATTATGTTTTAAGAAAGTATAAATGTTATGGTTTTTATGACTGGACTAATAATAACTTGAATTATTACGAATCAATTTATATGATGAGGTCCCAATGAAGAAATATCATAATCACAAGTTGTTTAGTTATATGTGAATTCATTTGCTTGTATTAAAACCAATGATCTTTTATCCCCGAAAACAACTCTTGTAGAGTGTCAATATGATATTGGGTACATGTGTGTGGATTAGATTAATTATTCATATCGTAAACAGGATACAAGAGTTTTCTTTAGTGATTCATGTTCCATGATAGAGTACCTAAAAAACAAAGTAGGAGAAATCCAACTTTTTTCATTACTATTGAATTTGACATGAATAATAAAATTACAAATATGTTCTATGATGAACCAAACATGATGACATGTTAAAAAGTGTATGGATATATATTTTTAATACACATTAATAAAATATAAATTATATAATCCTTTATGGAACCTTTTAGTATTTAATCAACATATATTGATTTATTGGGGATTCTCTTTTATATTATTAAACTGAATATTCCTTTTAATGTTAGAATACAAAAATAACTATATCATCACATGAAATGAGGTAAACATATATTTGTTGATGATGATTTGTTAATTATAAAATTTAATTCATATATTTTTGGGGAATCTAAACATTTCCTTTGTGTGTGGAATTTGATGAAAAATGTATTTAGTCATTTTGGTAAATGGACGAATAATGTATATAGTTTTATATCTATATTTAAGAATTTTATGTGAATTTAACATGATGAATGTAAATAAAAAATGGTGTTATTCCTTCATAGATGAATGTGGTAATGATAAATCCCATTTGTTAGATAAAGTATTCAGGTTTCTTGATTAATGAGGAAATTTATTTTTAGGTATTCTTTAACATTGTGTATTCAAAACGCTAAATTAACTGAATTTTTAAATGGAAAATTGAAATATTATCATCATTTAATTATGATTGTTTTAGATTTATTTAATCAAATTTTGATATTGTTGAAAACTCAATATATGAAATCCAATGTAGACGTTTAGATGTATGAGGTTTTTCTCATAATCCTTACACATACCATGCATTAATGTGTCAGCTTTCTACTCAATAAACACCCATATTATTTGATTCATTTCAGCATGACTACCAAATGATAGGGAATGGTTATTTGATATAAGTTTACTTAAAAAATAGTTATGTACTTATTTTATAGGAATGGATGGTTGTGATGATCATTTTCATGATTCATATGAATTTTCTACTGATGTTTTTTTAATGTGGTAGGTTAAAATTTTATTCATCCCTATTCATTCTGGTCTTGTTCTAATTTGTTTTCCTCACTATGTGAGATAAATACATGAGAATAGATATTTTGGATTTATATATGAACGGATAGAAATATTTTTATATATCAATTATATTTTATTAATGTAAATGAAGATTAGTAATATCTTATAGAAAATCATTAAAAAAATTAACCCTAGTAGAAATAATGTTTATTACCATTTTTAGTGAGAGAAATGTTGGTTTTGACACTACCTTATCTAAATCAAGAAATTTTTTATATGTTTTAACAACTATATAATGATCAGTGGATATAGTTTTAGTAATTAATGATCTAAAATTTTATAAAAATGGTGTCTTTTAAAATTGAATCTAATTAGGATTGGTTTCAATAGAATCAATATGTTTTTAGAAATTACAGGTTAAAAAAATTAATAATAGAATAAAATTAATAATAATTACTTATCGATGATAATGGTATTATTGATTCAAAATGGATACCATGAAGACACAATAGTCGACGAATTGTTTTACATTGAAAAAATTATATATATAATACTTACATCTTGAGAATAAGAAATTATTTCCATCTCACTTGAATAAGAATAAATTTTAGTAAACAAATAAACCATATAACATAGTTATGTAATGTTATAGGGAAATGTTGTACATGATCCAATTCAAACACATTTTAATTCTTGAGATATGTCATTTTTAAAAGGCAGTCCTCTTCACTATATAAATTTACAACAATGTTTATGTAGCTCCCATGTTTAAAAAATTGAATTGATAGGGGATTATTGTTCAGTAACATGGAACCAAAATATACAAAAATTAATAAAATAAGCTTACCTTCCACAAATACAAATTAAGTGTATCTAATAATTACTTGGAAATTGAAAACTTATATCTCTATTGGAATTTTTTTATAGATTAATATTGATCTTAAACAATATTTTCTACATCTTAATTCAAAAAAATAACCATTGACAAAAAATATACAGAGGGAATTCCATAACTAACATTTTTAAGAGATTTGATTTTAGATTCATTAGAACAGAAAAATTATATAAATTTTCCTGATTATTTTACATGGAATCCAGAACCATTGAATCAAAATATTTTTCCAAATAAATAATCCAAATTATTAGGATTATAATTAACTCTATTACCAAATTCATTGAATCGTTTTTTCTAAAATATGTATCAAATAATAAGAAAACTGTATGCTTTTCTATTAGAAGAATATTTCTATATGACTAAATTTCTTGTTCACTTCATACTACTTATACTTATTTATCTAAAATACTTTGAGATATGTATTTAAAATAAGGGAGAAATAATGATTCATATGTATTGAGAGTAATTTTGGGTTTGGAATGTGCAATATGAAATGCTTCATTTTAATTTTTTTCTGATTACATTTATTATTCCAGAGTCAAAAGATATATTTATCATTTTCAATTATTCAATTCAAATGAGAGTTTTACCAAAGGAAATTATATTTAAAATACCAAATTACATAATAGAATTATTTTTTTTTTAAAATAAATTCTCCAAACATGTTTTATGTAATAAAAATTAATTATTAAAAAATATTCTTTATTAAATGATTTTTTTCTTTGTGTTATTTTAAACTAATAGAATAACGTACTGAACACTCCCCCTAAATTATAACATTCCACAGATAACTATTTTTATGATTTTATATTGCTTTTTTTTACCAAAATAATTAAATAATTAGATTTTGAGTCATATAAGAATAATTTAGAAATTTATTTGTATTTATTAAAATGAAATTAAATAGTCATTAAAGATTGTGAATTATGTTATATAAATAGTTCAACAGATTTATTCATTATATAATATAATAAAATGAGAAATTATTATAAATTTAAAAAATTAGACATTAAAATATATAAGAAAAATATATAAACCATTGAAAAATATTTCTTCCACATTTATAACATTTAATGCATTTAAATTGCATTTTATGATAGAAATGAAATACCTACTTGATAAATAGTTCCATTTCCAATGATGATACATTTTAATATAATAAATAACATTTTCATAATATTCATGAATCCGCAAAATGAAATAAAAATGTTATCTAGTGGTGCATACTTACATTATATTAAATAAATTATCATGTTTTTACCCAAATGGTTTTCTATCTAGTAGTGTTATTAACTAAATACGCAGGTAACCATATCTTTTCTACATTGAGAATTGAATTATTAATTAAAGATAGATAATGATTTTAATTAATGAGAATTATGGATAAAATAATGATGTTTTCTAAAATAATATTAAATTGATAAATTTAGGTCTATTTCACAGTGAAACCATTTACTAATAAATATTATCTTTCTTTCTTAAATTGGAAGAAATGAATTTTTATATATGTGTGTTGTTTCTTCATTACCTCCATCCCAATTCATTCATTGTGAATATTATTTTAAATATATTTTCAATGAAAACGTTTTCTCAATTAATAATCATTATAGATCATTATTTTAATATATTACCTATTTTCTAATAGTTCATTAGTTTTATTATCATGAAAAATTTGGGAATATTTTGAATAATTAAATTTTATATTTGTTATCTCATTTGATATAAATTTAGTGTTAAAGGAAATTTCATCACATGTTTTTCTCATATATATTTGATCATTTTTTAATGAAGAAAATTTGAATTGATACAAAAAATATATTTATTTTGGCTATCATAATAAATTATTTCTACACAATAATTTTTAGAGTTTGATTAGTGTGCCACATAACCTTGATCACTAATACATTGATTTACCATAATATCATCATGATCATTTTATGCGATTTTGGGCGACCAATACACGAATCAATAGTTTTATGTTTGTTATTATTCATTAACATTATTAACTTTTTTTTATAATTAAATTTTCTTTGAGTTTAGTCACATGATATTTAGACTTGGTCAGACATTTTTCATTGAATTTGTAGTAGCCATAATTTTGATTCCATTTATATATCATGAAATATAATATTCCAACACATTTATCAAAAGTGGATATATCATTAGTTGAATCATTGTACCTAGAATCAAGAAATTCACCCATTGTTGTTTAATAGGAAAATTCATTCGTTCTAATAGAAATAAAATATTCATCAATGTATTGTATATCGGCTTCATAAATCATTAATGATCAAATAAATTATTTTATTTTCAACTCTTTAACTCATTTGGATTTCTGAATGGATGTAGATTTCCCATTCCACATAGAGTATATAACACTGAGTATCATTAATGCTTCATTTGATAGTAAAATTTGATCTCATATAGTAGTAATTTTTTAAAACCCATTTTTCAATCATATAATAATATAGGAGATGAATTATTATTCATGCATCATAAATGTGTCAAATTTTAGTTTCCCAGTGTTGTAACATAGTTATATTACATTATTAGTTCCTTAGAAGTAAAAAATTGTATTTTTCATCTCATATGTTGTATAACACCGAGAGACTCGATTAAAGTAATCAGTTTCATTTCTGAAGACATTAACATTCATAACTAATGAATTAAGATCATATTCTAAAACATGATAATCATCCCATTTTAAACGATCTTCATTAGTAATATAATAGGGATTGACTACCTTTATATAAAATCTTCTTACATGAATTTAAATTTAAATAATCATTCTTTCATTCAAGTATCCATAATTATCACTATTATATAAGGTGAATAGATCATCAACATAGCATCTCTAAAATCATCCATTGATATTTTTCTTCATCTGGATATTTAAATATTTTCGTCTTTTACTGAAATATATATAGTTACGTTAGTCAAATATATGATACCATATTTTTATTTAGATATTTAAGAATCAACATGGATTCCTAAAAATGAAATATATCCAACTGATCCCCACTAATGATACAGATTTTTGAATTAGAACAAAAATTAAAATGATACCATAGTGGTTTATTTTATAACATTAAAATTTTGATGGAAAAAATAATTACCTCTTTAAAATTATGTAATGATTTAATAATCTCTTAAAGATGAGTAAGAAGAAAAAAATTAATAATGAAAATAACACATTTTTGTATAGTGGTTTAAGTAACAAGATTACAAATGTACTGTCCACTAATTCTCTACTCCTAATGATTTATTTTTCATTAGAAGGCCTATTTATCTAGATACACGTACAACTAATTGTAAGAAATTGACACCTTATGAAAAATTATTTTATTGGGGTTTCAAGTTATAGGAAAACAATTATCCATATATTAGTAAGAGTAATTGAAATTTTACAATTATTGAGTTTGATAAGTAGACACTTCAACTGTAAATATATAAATAAAATGATGTTCAATAATAATTCAGCTCCCAATTGAAACATAAATGGACAAATTATAATAATATTCAATAACAAAAAATTTCATTATATTTTATATGTCAAATAGGATATATTTATAAAATTATATGGAAAAAACATAGTGGATGATAAAATGTGTATGTCTCAATTGTGTGTCTATGACATGTGATTTATTTCAAAGTGGAAAAATATTAATAAAAGAATAATGTAAAATAAATAGTCAATTTGAACAAAAAAATAAGATTGAAAAATAGTATTACATTAAAGTATAGGTATAGAGGATAAAACACATTATTATATCCAAACACACATGTGTATCTTTAGAAGAAGAAACTCTCCATATTATCATGATCGTTTAATTACATTATTCAAAATACTCCATAAATATAAAATGATAAATAATTAGTATTTAATTTTAAAACATTCAATGAAAGTCAGGAATTCACATAGAAATATTATTGATTGAATATGATGAAAATAATACTTTGATTTAGTATTTAAATATCATTAAATAGATATTATCATTGATAGAGACCATTATAAACAACATTGAAATAGAACAAAGTTCAAAAATACATTACTAAACATTACAAATGTTGGGTATATATATATAGAAAAAAACATCCAATCTATTATTGGAAAATCTAATGATTATTAAAAAAAATAGAGATGATGAAATATACATTTCTTCCTCCAATAAAGGGCTTCTTCCAAAATAAGTGTTCCAGGTCCATTCATTAATTCCAGATAGGGTACCCAAACCATACATTTTACATAAAATATATTGTATAAATAGTGTATCAAGAAAACTCAAAAACACATCCAAAATAATTAAATTTTGAGAAGTCAGATAAGAATCTATTTTATAAATTTCTGTAAATGATTATAGAACAAATTAATTATTTCAATGAATATTATTCTGAATTTCAGATAATGTTATTTTATTTTCAACATATTTGTTGGTGTTTGTGAGCATCAACATAAAAATGAAATTAATGATATCTTTATGAAAAACAATTCTTAATAGGAAATATTCAAAGTTATTATTCCTTTAATTTCTTAGACAAGAATTTTAATGGTAATTTGGTGTCTCACATAATTTTTTTGGACCCAATGTATTATATATCAAGAAGAACATGGTTTTATTAAAACTACTAAATAAATTACTTTTATATTTATCTTCCTCGGTATCATCATCCATGACTAAAATTCATGTAATTGTTTTGTTTCACTATTGTATCCATCCAAATCATCCAATTTTGAACTTCTTCTTTGGATGTAGGGTGCCATAAAATCTGAAGAGTGGAATATCATTTAAATAATTGGGTGAATGTAATTTTATGTATAATTAGATTTCATATGCCCCATACACAAGTTTTTCTGACTTTATATGAATATAATTAATCATTTATATTACATTTTTAATTATTACTGATTTCAAAACAATATATGAATCTGTAGTCTATAAAGGACAATGGTATATGGAAATTTTTTTACATATAGAAACACTTTTGATTTTTATAGAACCTAGACTGGTACATGAGACCATTTATACTAGATTAATGTTCTAATGTATTGATAAAATAAAAAAAATTGAATGTTATGAAAATAATTCTAGATTGTGTTTTATCCGTATGTCAAAAGTAAGAAACATTGAATCTTTTTGAATTTTGATGTATCCAAATCTCTTTTTGATAGCACGTATATTAGAAACATAATTTCATTCCATTTTTTAATCAAAAAATAATTATACAATTAAAATAAAATATTTTTTTTAAATTTCTTTTTTCGTAGAACACCAGAATATCAGGATTGATGAACTGTTTATTCGTGTACATGAAGAACCAATGTGAGCATGATTCGTGTTATTCTATTTTTTTTTAAAATCTATTAGAATAATTTACAAGTATTATTTAACCCATATAAATACATATACTATCAAATTCATCATAAGATATCTTTTTCATTAATGATTTTTTATTTTTTTATTTTCTATAATATAACAAATTGTTTGCATGTTCTGAGCTTATGTTACCAGGTAGAGTTATATCATCAACAATGAACATAGGGGAAGTATTTTCTAGGTAATTAGGGAAATGTTTTTATGGTTTCTTTGATAAACTATTTTTTATATTGTAGACTGTTATTAAAATAATATTTTCATAGTTGATTAATATTAAAAATATTTACATGTTAATTAATAAAAATTTAGATTTTATTAATGTCTGACAATGATAAATATCATCTCCCCAAATACATAAAAAACACAACACGAAGTTTTAGAATTATTAATATTCTATATCCACATTTAAAATGAACAATGTCCAATGTGACTATGTGGTGTCGATGATGATGAAATCTATTTTTTTCAACTATTGTGCATCATTAGTTATTTTCTCTATAATAATCAATATCAAAATGTTGTTTTCCCATAAAAATAAATACTGATAATGTTAAAAATACTATAATAAATTATATTTGTAACTATAACAATATATTTAATATTATAATAACCATTGTAGAACTACTAATAAATGGTGATTTATCGGGGAAAATATCATATTTCATCTCAATATGACACATTTTTTTATGAATTTTCTCATTCTAATTGATTACATGTTATATTAAAAATTTATCTGAGGATACGAGATTATGTGAATTTTTTAACTATAAAATTTTTATACATAATGACTAACATAACTAGTAATTACTTATTATTCAAAATAGGGAAAATTTCATCCATTACAAGTGAATGGAAATTACTTTAAAAAATAAAAAAATATTAACGACATGAAGACATAAGTAAATTATAATAAATCATATTCAATGATGTGGAATATAATACAAATAACTAAATAGACGTTCGACAATACCTCCGGTCCAAACATCATACCATGTATGCTCCTATTTCAAAATAACATAAAGTCACTAATCATTTCTTTTTTCAAATATCTATCAATGAATCACCAATTATGGTATAAAAAACTACCCAATAATAGAAATATTTAGTATTTGTTTAATTAAAATAATGGTTATTATGATATTTGTTTTGGGGAACAACTGGTTTTTTAATTGATTTTGACTATTCTACTATTTATGTTATTCTTGTTATAATGTTGTCTTAAAAATGTCAATTTGAGATTGTTATACTATTTATTAATTATTTTACATTTATATATAGTGATTGGGTTTTATATTTTCTTAGTCTATGCATTTTATAGATTTTAATCAATGCAGTAGTGGTGTATTATTCTTCTATTCTCTTGATAATTTTTTTTCTTCCTCACATTTTTGGAATGCTGACTCTGATTTTGTTATATTCTAGATCATAATATTACAGTTTTTATAACACATTCATTATGAAATTCAATCATTATTTTCACTTTGACTTTCGAGATAACTATCTATTCATAGTTTGTTTTGTCTTCACTCATCTACACTTATATTATCCACTAAAATGATACTCATCAGTTTTTTTTCATCTGGGAGATTATCCCAATAAATTTAATGTTTTATATTAAATTCAATTATTTGTTATTCCAATATATAATCTAGATTAATTATTTAATTTTAATATACTTTCATCATCTTAGATTCTATATTATCATATTTTCTTCTCAAAATTTAATTTTCTTCCTCAAGGACTCGTTTTTTTAACTCTATAGTAATTTAAATCCTCTTTCATTGCTACTCTATATCCCAAGGGTGATGTCATATTTTATATACATTCATAATATATAATATAAATGGGTACTATTTTATATAACCATTATTTTTAGTGAATCATTAAAATAATACTAGTATTTGAAGACATTACCAAATAGCATATACTATTTGACCTATATGGATGATATGTTGATTTATTTTAACACCAATGAATATCATATAATTCCTCTAGGAGATGTCCTTGAATTTTTATGTTATTACATACATTATTCCAAGATGAAAAAATTAATTTTATAGAATAATAAAATGATGTTTTTATGACACATGCTCTCAAAACATGGAATTTTAGTCAATCATGAGAAGGTGATGGATGTTATAACATGGGTGAAACAACACAATTTTATAAAGATTCAAGTCTACATGGGATTTATTAGACACTATCACTGGTTGGTAAAATATTTCTCAATTTTGTTATTCTCATAAAACATCTCTCACACCAAACACAATATTGTTCTTGTACAATGTGATATATACGAGTTCTTTTGAGGTGTTGAAATTGTATTTTATTTTTATTCATGTAAGGAATGTATCAAAATATGGGTAGGGTTTTGTGGTATTTGTTTCACATATTGTTTGGTTTTATAATAATTTGTATTTTAGGATGGTATATTAGTATCCTACAGTTCCAATATCGTAGAAAAAATTAAACGAATTATCTGAAACAAGACATTCAACTTGTAGTTGTGACTAAACCTCATAAGAGTTAGAGTTATTACATTATATTAGATATGATTAAAATCTATTCTGAAAAAAATCATGAGTTATATATTTTCTATAAATTATATAAAACACTATTAAAGGTGATTGGTAGATTTTATATAGTACATTGATTTTATCATTACCTACACGCCTTGTTATATAAATTTTATTACTAATTCCATGATCATAAAATTTTCAAACCAATAAATAAATTATATAGTTGAAGAGTGGAACATGACAAATATTATTTATTAAATGAATTTGTGATTTTGATAAGATGAGAATGATGTAATGTTTTCTATTATTTAGGTGGTATCCACATTTTTCATGATGATTGTTTTGGATAGTTAGATTGACTATTAGTTACATTATGTTAAAGACTGTAATTAGGTGGAATGAATATCAATGAGTGGTAATTTTTTCTATATGGTATCCTATATTTTAAAATCTGGTACATTATACCGTCACTTATGTGAAAATACATGATGGAATAATCCCATAGTTTTTAGTATGCAGTAAACCCCATACCCACAAATATGTTCTTGGAAATTTGGCAATGATTTTATATTCAATGTATTAGATAATTAATTAACGGTTTTGTTTAATGTTTTTTTACAAGACAACAGGATAATATTGAACACTATAATCCATCAGGATTATATCAACCCATTAAAGTGTTAACTGGAAACTGTTACATGATTTTAGAGGCTTCATATTTTGTTTTTTATGAACCATTTATAGAAGAGTGAAAAATATAATTTATTATTTATTGGATAACCAATTATGATCACATTATTGACATTCATGACATATACAATGTCAAGGAGTTCAGAGGAATGTATCTAATATTTTTAATTAGACAACATGGATTCCATTATTTAATATTTTGTGATAGGGTTCCCCATTTAACATATCATTTTTGTAGTGGCCTCCATAAAAATGGAATATCAAGTGATATGGATCATGGAATATCACCAATACATGGATGTAATGAACTAACGATCTATACATATTCATGATGAAATGATTCATTCCTTTTTAACATTTTTTTGTGAATTTGGATATCCAATTGGTACAACATTATATTTCTTATGACAAAATATATTATTCATCTATGCAGATGAAAAACATTAAGGCATTTATATCATCCCTTATTACGTTATTCATAAATCGATGAGTCATTATTGATTTTATCTAGCATAGTCTATATAATTATTGATTATATCTTGTTGATTCATCAGATAATTATATAATCATTAATGTTAAATAAATCCTTTTTTAATCAATATAGAAACCCATTGGATTTATCAATTGGTGACATGTGTTTTTGATTTTTTTTAATATTTGGGACACGTAAGGATTGGAAAAAAAACAAAAAAAAATCATCAATATAGAAGAAATCAATTATGGTTTTGGAGAATATTGAATTGGTGGAATACAATATTGTATTTTCCACCTCACTTAAAATAATCTCGTAACATGTTTCTCATGTAACATCTTATAATGTATCCCTATGACCCTTCTAATTTTTTGGTCTTGGTTTAAATTGACGTTGAACAAGATTTATACATGATTGAGTAGCCAGTTCATATTGAAGATCCTGAGAGTAAATTTCATAGAGGGAAAAACATACACTGGGTTTGGGTGTTATGGTCACATGGATTTGACACACATGATACATGTCATTATAAGGCACTAATGAGAATATATTGTCCAAAAATCTTTATCTTCGATTCCTCATGATAGGTTTGGGGGGGACAAAATTATATTGTATTTAGATCATTTAGAATGTAATATCTAGATTTCATGTACATTATCCATTTTCCATAATCACCATTTTTTTGTTGTCTAGGAAATTATTATTGTTATATAAATTTTATATTTTTATCTAGGGCTATGTTTTATATAGTGTGGGGTCATGGTGTAGAGTGAATATATTTGACATGGATGATATAACTACATCATAGAGTATTTTTGGAGTTCTGCAATTATAGGAGATATATTAAATACGTATTTAGGATATGTAATAGAATTATTTTAGATGTTTAGTCTTACATTGTCGAGGGTGTCAGATATATAAAAGAGTTTTAGGGTCCAACTATTAGTGTAATTTCTTTTTTATCTATAGATTATTCCTGAATGAATAGTTAATTCATATATCCATAATAATTTTATAGATATAAGAAATATTTGTTGTACATTTGTTTCATATGGTTTTTACAAAATCATTAAATTAATGGACTCATACACTACTCTTTGGTCTTGAACATTATAACAATTTTCTTTGGTGGTGAAAATGAACATGGAATTGTCTTTAGATCTCTATTTTTCATAATTCCAATGACCGTTTTATATTCCAATCTAATTCCAAAATATCAATAGACATATTGTATTTTTCAGTCTCTCTCGGGTGGTTATTTGGTTATAAAATATGTTTCCTCTCAGGTCTAGGTTCTCGTGTATTCATTTGTTTTCTCTCTAGTTTGTGAAATCATGTTAACATTGTGTTCCCCTTTTTATATTTTTATGTCGTTTTTTATTGTTAAATGCTATTGTTATTAAAATATTGAATTCATATTTTGGTGGGATATGATTCTAGGTATTCCTCATTGATCATACAAACCTTCAATTCTTTTTTTAGAAATTTATATCTTGTGAGGTTGATCATTTTATCATTTTATAAATGGTATGCAGACCCATAAGGAATTTACCTTCCCCAAAAATCATGAATTACACACCATATTTCAAATGTGTATCAAATTTTTTTTCGATTTGTTGTTTAATTTCAAATGGGATGGAATTAAAAAAACATGTTCGCTGCATTGATAATTTGATGGAATATGTAGAATGATACTGGGAATTGAAAATGACATAATGAAATGAACTGATGATTAATACTTGGAGAAATTTATTTAAATGAAAGATTATATTAATTGTATTAAATTGGATTAAAAACCATGAGTTTGTTTTGAATTAGAAAGGGTATGTAGGAAAATGAAATTGGGAAAATGAATAGATATTTATAAATTGATATGAAATTAATGAATTTATGATATTGAATTATTAAATTGGTAGAAGAACATGTGAGAACATGGGTTTAGTGAGGAAACATAATAAACCAGCTAGTACTCAAACAACATAGTAATGTATTGATAATGAAAACTATTAATTAACCTATCTGGACATTATTTCCCTAACATGGTTTTGATTAATTCTATCCCAATGGCATGAAACATTGAGAGATGTGTACACAATGATCCTTCATGATTAAATGAGAGGAGTTTATATCCAATAACTAGGAACAAACTAAAATTAGGACTTATAAGAAAGGAAATTGATATGATTATACTATTTAATTTCACGGATTATAGGAATATATTTTTTCATTACGCTAATCCTATTTTATTGAAATGACTATTTCTGTTAGTTTTTCTATATTTTACATAAAGATGATTTGGACGCCTTTAATGAATAAAAATGAAATTAATATTTTTCATGTCATTCGTATTTTAAATTAAATATTATATTGTTTATTTTTATTATATATTCATATGGATCATTTGGAGAATGAAACTAGGATTTTTTTTCTCACACCCATTATTTAGCTTCATGTATTTATAGACATTGTTATGCTGGGTCTTGGTATATGGAATATTCAGTAGGAGGTTAGGGTTTTTCATGATACATGGTTACTTTGACGATGGTGGTTACTGATTTAGCTGCAGTATATTTATTTCAGGATGATTTTAATTATTTGTCTGGATTGATATGGGTTATATTATGGATGATTCTTATATTTGGGATATATATATTTTATGCTCCAATTTTTTCATTTACGAGTGTTTGGTATTATGATTTTTCATTGTTTATCTTCTTCAAATTCATTTTTATGCATTGTTCATATGTTAAAATCATTCCCATTAACCTATTGATGATCCCTTGGTGCTTGTTTCTATCTAGTGGGTATCTAATACCACCAGTGGGATATTTCAAGGATGATATGAGTACTTGTGTACATGGGTATTATAAAGGGTTTGTTATAACTCAATCGATTATGGAGAATAAAACACATAGTAAGAAATTTTTTTCCAATATACATACCTCCATGTATCTTGAATAACCTTCATTGGTGTTTTGTGAAAAGAAATATAGATTACTGAAACAAGACTTTCAATGAAAATAAAAATTCATTTTCCATTGGTGTGGGAAATTAGTTTAAGTAAAATATTTGGAGACTTAATGGAGTTTATTATTATTTATAACATAATTTTCATTCAAAAAAACTAATAATAATTTAAAATTTTATCTTCTATATAAAATGGATAATTTTCATCAGATTTATCCCAATTATCTATATTGGTGAATGATCATCACCTTACTACCATTTACATCCAATAATTTTTTATATGGATTCTAGTAGTTTTTCATAATTAATATAATTATTATGTGCTAGAGGGATCATTAGCTGACCCAACATCTTAATATTTGATTGATGAGTAATTTTATATATATGAAAAAAAATTTGATGAAGGATTTGATGTTCAATGTTTTATTATATTATATTTTTATAGTAAACATATGACGTGACATGGAAAAAAGATACATAGAGCATTCTCATGTATCTCAAGGTTATAAAATTTTGGGTAGAATAGAAATAATAGTCGGAGATATACAAATAACTCATTCATAGTAATAATGTAGTGGTAATGCAATTTAGGTATTACTCGATAACGTTCACTGGAAACATCATTCTCCTAGTTCTTCTTGGGTTTAAGCAACATGATGAAAAACTAAACTATTTCATTCTTACAATAAACCCTAATTATTTCTCTGAATATATTATAATATTTTATATGAATAACATAGAAAATAATCTTCTAGTTCTACATACTCTTCTTCTAAAATTATAGCGAAAGATGAATAATGAAAATGCTTCCAACCATAAGTTGGTTAAATAAATAATGATCTTATATTGAATCAACTAGAAGGGAAATGCATTGTCGAGGTTGAATTGTCATATAATTGGTTATCTACAAAGAACTAATATTAAATAAGTCATAAAAACTAGGATCACATATTGAACCATATTCTTTGAACTATCTTCCAATGGGTGTGGTATAAATTAATATGGCACGACTCATCCATATAGAGTTTAGATCTCTGTCATTTTAGATTCATGTTATGTAACAATTATCAATGTTATCAATTCACTAGATATTGATATACATATTTATTTAATAGTTACTAAGATTCATTACCTTAGTCTCCATTTTATTATTTGGTCATCCTTTATCAAAATGAAATGGAATAATGTAGTAAATTTACTATAATAATTATGTAAATATAGTTTCTCTGATGTTTCTTTGGAATATTTCCAATGTTTATAAAGTCTCTAGTATTTTATGATGATTTATTATTTAATTAAATTTCAATTTCTCATAAAAATACAATTCTACTAATATGGTGAAAAATTAACCAATAGTTTATGAATTATTTCACACACAAAAAATTAATATTTTTCGGGTGTTGAAAAATCTTTTAGATGGAAGAAGTTAGTCTATATTTTTAATTATTTTTTATCAAATTCATGAAATGGGAAAATAAAATTCTATTTTATTTAAAATGATCATCTTATCCACAAAAATTTATGATGGTTATTCTTAACAATACATACACTGATGGACATATATTGTTTATATATGAAATAATAAGAAAAATTTAAAAACAATTCAAATAGTGATAATAATTTATAGGCTACTATAATGAATTGTGTTATTTCTTCTTTTTCAATAAATATTTATTAATTTTTTGTATAACATACTGTTTTTAGGAAATATTTTATAATTATTTAATTTACAACCAAATAGCTCCTGAATATATTGGAAAAGTTAACTTGATTTATATATTTTCTAATAAAATTTAATAATAAAATAGATATATCAAAATCCTACGGGAAAAATTCATAACAAAACGGTTTTGAGAAAATATCATGGAAAATATAATTAGTGGGATTATACATTATCAAATTTTAATGTTAATGAATCAAAATTTTAAAAAATTATGATTTTATAAATCTCATGAAAACATGTCCAAAATATTAAATTAAAATCACACTATATTAAAACATATTATAAAACAAAAGTGTGGTAATAGGTAATATAAAAACATATCATGCTGGAATATAACCATTGATTCTTTGTGAAATAAATTTCGTACAATTTTTCATAATGACTTAAATATTAATTTAAAAAACCTTGCATGGGATGTGGGAATCACTATTGAAATGAATCCAACCAAAAAGAAAATTGTTATAATACATCATGGTTCGCATCATATAAGGAAACTAATATAATGTTATCAGCGAAACAAATATAATATGACAATTTCACACTAATTTTTTCCAAAATAATAATACAAATAAGACATGAAAGTAATTTATATTTATGAATATGAATATATAGGTCATCTAATGTACTTTGTGATTGGTTTTAGAACATCAATTTCAATAGATTATGAATTTATCTACAGAGAACTATAAGCATCATTTAATATTCTTTTTTTGACATGCCATTCATGATTCAATTCAAGATAATATTTTTTTCATTGGGTCTATTGGGACCTCCTAAATCATAACTATACATAATGATACAATTAATCTCTATGAAAATTATTAAAAAAAATATTACTTTTGATGTTATTTATCTAGTAATGTTACCTTGAATCATTTTCTAGAGCCACAACAATTATAATAATACATTAAAATTAGAAGAGATCATTATATTGGGGGCCTAAATCATAGTCATTGGTTATGGTTATAGACAATAATGATTCCTTATCTATATAAAAATATGTTATATGCTATGATTTTTTTGTAAAATTAGATACCACTAAATATATATCAACATAATCCACATTATATTCATATATACTCAAGGAAATAATAGACAGTTTTCATGAAATTGTTTTCATACATTTATTTTTCATCTCTATGTTTAAAAATATAACTATGAATATTATATTATATTTTAATTTACTACAGAAAAAATATGTATAATTATATAAATTTAAACCCTTTTGAAATATCTCCAAAAAATGTTGTTAAGAATATCTCAAAATAAAATATTGAGTAAAATAATTTATTTTAAAATGTGTTTGCTAAATATATTTATTCATAATAAAATAAATGTGTTTTTAATTCATTGATTGATAAATGATATTTAAAATTATATTCATTAAAACTATAAACTTATTTTAGAAGAAAATATGAGATATGTGATATATTAAACCATATCTATATAGGATCTACCAATTTCATCTTCAATAAACCTTGGTTGTTGGGTTTTTAGTCAACATATAAATTATAATTTTACCCCCCATGAAATGGGTGTGATAATTGATATCATAATATATGTGATGATCTTATAATTCACCATTAGATTCTAATTGTTCCTAAATCATATCATGTTGTTACCTATCAAAGCATGATATAAAACATACTCTCTAATTTTGGATTTAACTCAAGTATTATTCAACACGAAAAAATTATTTTACACTTATTGTTAAGAAATATGAATTAAAATAGAAAAATAGAATATAATAAAAAATATTATATTTACTGATAATAATAAGTTTTATTCTAATATAAGAATGAAAAAATAAAATTTATAACCTTTTGAAATCCAATATCCGTAAAATAAATAGAAGTTATTTATTATATTTAATAAAAAAAATTACATTTATTAATAAGATGATACATATGTTTGTGTGTGTTACAATTTTAGTTTAATTATGTATATATACTATTTAGATGTTATATTTAAAATTATTTTTAAATATAACACTAATATATATTATAATTAATATAATATAGATTTAAAATTATGAATTTTATTTAGGTGATCAATAGGAATTATGAGACAATGATAGTAAAATTTATATATATGATGGGAATCTTGACTTCGGGCTCATATAATAAATGAAAATACACTAGTTAAGTCATCTAATGTGGAATAAAACATATTGAGAATATGATAATATAAATACAAGACATCTCTAGGTGTGGTTGTAGAAATAAACAAAAAATAAGGCATTTGGATTCAATAATCACTTTATCCCATCCTTTATACCATTCTAGGAGAATACTATGGAGGATATTTATAACTCCACTTTAGAGGGATCTCAATCATCCCTGATAGAATAACAGTATGCTTCCAAATAAATCCCGTTATTCTTGAAAATAATGATCTAAATACCCACCCAAAATTTTGATCCAACAACAACATCCATATACATCTTGAGAAAACCATCTAGGGTAGGATCCTTACATAAACATACCTACTAGATACTCTCATAATAGGATAAATCTCTATTCTATGTCCAATAATCCATCCATTCTAATGCCCTTTCATAGAAAATGTAATCTTTTTTTGAATTCTCATGGATAAACCATACACTATATATTATCATGTAGAACCATGAGATTATAGAAATTAGTCGAACCACATGGGGCTTGGGGATGGTAATAATGTCATTAAAATTATGAGAAAGAGAAAAAAATAATTAAAACATACTTTTAAATTTGGCCTCAATGAAATGCAAAACTGGTTAACATTATGAAAAATAAAAATATATGTAATGTTTATTCCATATAACAATGGAACACATGAAATGTTTCTTCCAATGAATAATGGAATGAATCATGAAGTAATCATGTATAAAATATCCCATAACATTTATTTTTTTAAAATGTCACATTGTGGTGCATTGAGTGACCAAAAATCATTCTAACACCCCACTATTGGACCCTGTGGCATGCCTACAACCAAAATATCAGAGTAATATTAGAAACCATAAATTCCCAATGATTCCCCCTTAAAAAAAGTCTATCTATTAAATATATCGTAAGTGAATGAAATATTATGAATAATGTGACTGTCCATCTCATTGATCCAACTAAATATCACATCATAATCCTATACATATATAGAATAATTAAATAAATCCATCAATCTACCATTTTATATAGCATGATATAACATTATTGGGATCATTAAAATTAATTATATCTAGTATTCTTGGATCCCTAATAAAAATAATTACCTTTCAAAATACTATAATATGAAACTTTCTCTAGAATTTTATTAGATCCTCATATATCCCTAAACAATTATATTGGACATTACCCCTAGAAAAAATGACACATATCAATTGGAGGAAAATATTTACCTCGAGATTCCTATGAAATGAATGTATTTGGGCATGATAATATACTCCAACAATAAATATATGTATGATATCTTCTAAAAAAATTAATATTCATGAATAAAATCCCTATGTGGGGTAATAGTTGACCAAACAGAAAAAAACATAACCCTAATAAGCTCAAGAAAATAATTTACATTTAGATATTGAAATCAATATAATATACAAAAAAAATATCATAGATTCAATGAAGGTGTTAAAGAATAAATGATATAAGTGAATTGGACACTTTGGGACAAATTAACATGGGAAGAACACCACCCTGAATCATTCATTTCATTATGATAAAATATTAAAATTCTATATGATAATATTTAGTAAAGACCAATGGAAATAGAAGAATCCATGATTTATAAGCTTTAAAATAAATAACCTAAATGAAACTCATATAGGTTAGATGTGGAAATCAACCTGGTGGTACTAATCTCATTAATATTGAATCCATATTCACTGGAAACCATGATTTGTGGAATCTTTCTTACCATTGTGCTTTAGGAATTGTCATTTTTAAGGCCGAATTTCCTCAACCATGAAAGGATGTTGTCTCCACCATAATCCTCCCATAAGAAGATGTCATGGAGGAAAACATTCAATTAATTTATTTTATGAAGTATAATAGTTTTTAATGGAAGTTGATATTCCAAAGGGAAGTGAGTTCCAAACAAGGATATGAACATAAAATATGATGGAATGATTAATCAAAAAGGGAAGTAGGGGTCATCAATCCTTAGACACCGTCATATATCTCACCCAATCAGGAGTGTTTATGAAACCCTACTGAATTTAATTTTTTCTCTCATAACCAATTACAATGTGATGGATCAACAACCAGTAGAAAAAACATGATGATCAGTGACTAAGTAGTGTTGTGATCCAAAATGCCAGCAAAAGACAAATGTACAAAGTAGAATCCCATGTTTATAATAAAATACAGAAAATTATTTATTATCTTATAGAATTTTTTTTAACCATGAAAAGAATATAACATTCCATATTATTGTAACTAATACAAAATAAAAATTGAAAATAATATATAATGTAAATTTTATATGAAAAAATAATGAATACCATAATTCAAAAATCATCAAAATTTTAATTTTAAATTTTTGATGTTCGTGCACATATATTTATAGAAGTGGGACCATAATTATAAAATGTCAAAAATATTTATATTTATATACAACCATTACATTAGTCAAACATTTAATGGGGTTATCATTAATGTGTATCATATTGATACATATGGTCATATATTCTGTAATATCTCAAATAAAGAGTATCAACATATTTATCTGTTTTACGTTACAATGAAAATCTAAATTTCTGGATAAATGTAAAGTAAATTTAATATCATAATGAAAATCAAAAACAAAATTTAAAATGTTAATTTCATAATGGAATCCTTTTCGACATAGGTCTTATTATTTATTCAAAACCATGGTAATATAGTTTTATTATATTGTTGAAAGAGAAAACATTGAATGAACACTATAATTCCAATAAAAAGGACCACCATCATTAGTAAAAAATATCCAATCTATGAATATTGGGTATATATATTTCCATCTCAGTATACATCTTCATATGATACATTATTTAATGACGAAGCCATATTTTTACAACATGACATGTATTGATGACAACTATAAGAAAAATATCTAAGAAATTACTTGAGGTCAAGACATTGTGGTTTGATAGGAGTAGGCATAAATATAATAATATCAAAACCAAAAATTCTACTAGCTTCACCTAATTCATTCATTTCAAAAATTCAATTTAGTAGTGATTTAATGAAAATAATGAGACTAATGTTTATCAACATAATAACCATAACACCGAAATAATGAATAAAATATAGAAATAATTTTTAGATGATTTGAAATAAACACTATAATTGTATTTACTCAATGTAATTTGGTTGTCTAAAAAAAGTGAAACAAATTACTTATACCATCACCTCGAGGATTTTTTTATCCCTAGAATAGTTTTTCAATTGAAATAGTTTAATTAATTTTATTTTAATAGATTAATTATAAGGAGGCATCATGTAATCCTCTAAATTAAAATCAAGTCGCATGAAGGTAGTTTTAACATCATGTTGATCAATGTTATTCTCCCCATATTTATGAAAATCATGTAATATACAAATATATGAATGCTTGAAAATTGTTGAAATTATTTTTAAATTTCAATAGAATTTTCTTTAAAAAAATACATTAGAAAATATCGCAGTTTTATATTTAATTTGGTCTTCATAAATTTTTCCTTATCTTCATTTATAAATCCACTAATAATCAATTACATTATCATTGGGTTTTTTATTTCAAATATACTGAGTGTTATTTTTTCTTAAATAAAGCATTTCTTCATATGTATAATGGAACCAACATTTAATGAATTGGTATTTTATATCATGCCTATATGAATGAGTACCAACATTTAAGTGATCATGGGAGACATGAAAGGATTTAAAATCTATATAATATTACTTGATCAATGGTGGTGGACTTCAAAATATCCTCCCTCTACATATGGTCAATTGAAAGTCCCTATAATTGGGAGGTGATTATATTTGAGACTATAATAAAGAGATAATTTCATAATCATCACTCGTATCTATCAAAGGATGAGGTGGGGTGGGATAGAAAATAACCACTATGTGGGATACACGTTTTGTTTTATTATCATGTTCAATGTATGGTTCACTACAATGAGAAATAGAATTCTTGGATTCAGGATAATAGGATTCATGGGAAAATACATACCTACTAAGAAACCATTTTTGGTTTTAGGGTTTATCAACTGATATTTTGTTACACATAACACCCTAAACATACCATATTGAGTGGTTTTTATGAGATCATTTTTTCAATTATTCAACTCTAATATGTGTATAGGTAGTACAACTGATGACCCTTAAGTAGATATATTAGTGTGTATTTTCATTCCAAAATTATTAACATGTGTTAAATTCATTGGTTGAGGATGTAAACCAACCACATTGGTAAATAATGGGTTTGTTATCCTATGACCCAATAATTTTTGGAGACTTGGGAAATCAAACATGTTTTAGATGGTCACAAAAATTGATCTAATAGTTCACTCTTCAAGACCAATGGGGGTGTCCTATAATATTAATATATATTTTAACACCATAATATTCATTAAATTATATAAACTCATTGATTATGTAGTCCAGGATATTATAAGATGTCATGGGGTTTTCTCCTAATCTGAGATTCATCAAATAAATTCTTGGGGAATATTTCTAAATGACATAATATTTATTTTTCAAAATATAAATCCCAACATTTCATTAGATTTCATTAATAATGGTGACCAAATAATAACCTATATTAAGGGATTTAGTCTTTCCTGGTCCCCATAATTAATAAAATATTTTTTCTTTCAGTTTGGTAGCTTTAAATGAAGACATATTTACATTAAGACTCTTTGACATAACAAAGACAAAATCATAATAAAATGGAATGTTTGTAGTCGTCACAAAACAAAATTGGACGATATTATTGTGTTATTCAATTTTTCTTGGCTCACATTCCCCAATAACATATTCAGTACAATAATATTATCTCTATTGGTTTTTAGGCACTACTCAATTTCATTGAATGGTTGTTTCTCTTCTATGTATTAACCCCATTAATGAGAGAATAATTTAAGATAGCTCTAGAGAATTTTGATATTTTTATATAGACTATATTAATCATATTTTGTATTCACTATTGTCCTATTACAACTATTGAAATCTAGTTTTTATTTTATTTTGTAAAACACATAATTTAAAGACACATAAAATTCAAGGAAAATTTTTTCTTAATATTCTTTGGGATTTTACAAGAACACAGTTTCTGACAGCATCAGATTCTGAGGCCCGGTGTGCCTGGTATCATTTTCTGAAGTTTAGCTCGGGTACGTTCAGTGAACGAACGAGCATGAATTTCTAACTTTTGAACCGGTGATCGGAATCAAATTCTGAGGGCACCGATGGAACGACAATGCTGGTATTATCTTATGAACGCCTATTTTGGAGTTGCGTTTGCTCGAGAGAAGTTGATAAAAAAATTGTAGAAGTTAAAAATAAAAATTTAACAACAATTTTTACTTTACTATAAGTGTTTAATCCTTTGGAAGGAAGTTGGGTAACTACCCAACCACCCTTGGGAGGATATGAGGGTGTTGGGGCCCACACAAACCCCACCCCTTCATATCCTATAACCACCCTCAACTCACCATTAATATTGTTAAATTAAGTTAATAACTTTTGACATTAATGTAGTGAGTTTAATGTGAATTTTTGAAATTCAAACACTTGAATTTCCAAATCCATGATGAGTTAATAAATTATGTGTGGCGTAATATATTTTGGGTTACTTCCTTTGTTGCTTGAGAGGACCTGGGGGAAAAATAAGGCAAGGATCTTAGAGATCATATTCTTCATCTTCGATGAAGAACGCGAAGAATGAACAATTCCTAACGAAGAATGATGAGCCCTTGGAGACCGTTTACCGCGACGCCATACCGGTGACACGCCACCGTTCGTTTTTCATCCCACGTCAAAGGAAGGGAGACGACGTTCCATCTCAGACAATCTCCATCAACGTCTTCAAATCCTCTTTCTGCGACTCCGCTCTTGAAACCGAGGTAGGGGGTTTACGTGATTTTCCTTACATGATTCTCTTCTGTCTTCTATCCGGGATATTTGGACCGCATGATAACAGTTAACGGGAGGAGGCTGGACCGCACAAACACGGTCGTCCCCCTCCCTTATTTTTTTTTCTTGCTGTTGCGGATCGAATGAAATTGATGTGGTGTCATCGCACTGCGCAGGATCGAGCGGTAAGGATGCACGACATCGTCACACCGCGCGGGATCGAGCGGCAAGAATGCATGACGTCGTCACGCCACACATTCAAATTTTAAACTCTCGTGCGTGGGTATTTGATTGCAAGGTGTTCATATATTTTTTTTTCTGATAAATTATACCCAATTCATGATTAAAACAATGTGTTTATTATTCGCCATTTTTTAACACCTAACTCAGAGGACGCGGGCCGAACAAACACGGCCCGACTACCCTCCGCAGCTTGTTTATCTATGTGTGGATCAGCAGACGATGACGAAGTAGGCCTCTATGGCCTTTGAATCCCTTCGTAGTGAAGGTGGGGTCCCAGGTGGCCAGTTGGCGAAGACGACAGGAGAAACGGACCACCGGAGTGCGTCGGGTGGTCCCCGGAAGGCGGTGGCGGCGCCAGCAACAGGCGGCGGCGGAGCACCATTGGATGGTTGGCGGCGGCGGTTCGCCGCCAGCTTCAATTAGCGGTGAGGGGGGGGGACCGTGCACCCCGCCCACGACTTCCCCCCGGCCGCGCAGGACCAGCTGCGGCTGGCCGGTTGGGCCGGACTAGGCCGACCGGGCCAGGCCGCGCCAGGCCCAGCTGGGTCGGACCCGGGTCGGGTCGATCTGGTGCGGGACGACCCAGGGGGGGTCGGGCCGGGTCGGTCAGGGCCCGGACCCCCCGTTTTCGGACCCTCATTGGTCTTTTGCCAATATCTTGGGCTACAGACCACCGATCGACGAATCGTTAGTTTCATAGAGAGACTTGGAACGAGAATATTGTTTCGGAATATCGCACTCGATGTTTTAGAATAGTTTGGGTTCGGCCGGTTTGGTTCGGATACGAAACCAACCGGGCCCTCGGAGCGAAAATGCTTATATCTTGAGCTCCGGACATCTGATTGACGTGCCGTAGACTTTGATGGATTCTATAAGTGAGAAGGATCTTTTGGCTTACTCCGCTCGAGGTTTGGATGATGTCGGAGTGTGGTCAGGTTGGATCGCTCATGAAACCAACCGGGCCCCTAGAACGAAAATGTCAATAACTCACAGACCGGGCGTTTGATTGACACGCCGTCTATCTCATTGAATTCTTCTTGATGACACGGAACATTTTTCATACTTCGCCAGATTTTTGGATGCATTTGGATAGTGACCGGGTTGGATTGTACCCGAAAACCAACCGAGCCCCGGGGACGAAAAGGCTAATAACTCACAGATCGGGCATCCGATTGACGCGTTGTCTGTTGCGTTGAGAACCCTATGATGAGGTGGTCCCTTGAGTTACATCCTCATGGGACTTTGATATACTTGGAGTATCAACCTGTAGCTCGTGGAGCGGACCCTCCCAGAGACGAGCGTGCGGAGTACGGAGACAGTGTAGCCGACTGAGACCTGAAGACTACTTGACCGACTCGACTAGGAGTGAGTCGACTAGCCCCGTGGATGAAGCACTACTTTGTTTGGGTGCAGACCCATGGAGGATAGAGCACTACCTGTGTGACAGTGCAGTCCCGTGGTACTCGTCCGTAGAGTACCTTAGCAGGCTACTAGGGGGTGTGCACTACTATGTTTGGGTGACAAACCCCGGTGGGAAGCACAACTTTGTTTGGGTGGCTGACCCGTGGTACTCGACAGGAGGAGTACCTCAGCAGTCTTTGGTTAGTGAGCAGTACCTAGGAGTCATGACAGGACCACTGTACACTCCAGAGACGGGGCTCTTCAGCAGTTACAGTTTCGATAATGAAAATCTTGGTTTGAGGTGAGACTTTTGACCTTTATGTTTACTTCATGATTGAGATGGGTCACTTGATAACTTAGGTATATGTATGGGCATATACCTGGGTTGTGGTTATCCGTTGATTTCATGATCTTGGTGTTTTTATCATGATTGAGATGAGTTACTTGATAACTTAGGTATATGCATGTTCATATACCTAAGTAGAGGTTATCTGTTGATATCTTCTTTGTGGATATCCTTGTTAGGTTTTAGTGAGACCTTGAGGGTCTCGGGGTCCCTACTAAGTATCGTTATACTCACCCCTTCACGGGCTATGCCTGCACCTCGTTGTGTTGGTTGCACACGACGGGCAGTGCTGACAGAGGCCGAGTGTTCGAGGATTGGACGGTACCCAGAGGTGGACTACACGACGAGTCAGTACCCAGAGGTGGATTACACGACGATTCAATATCCGGAGGTGGACATCGCGTTGAGATGACACACGTAGTAGGTTGATGGGCGAGAGCATTGTGGAGGCTATTTGTACCTACCCTTCAGGTAGGATCCGTGGTGGATGATCCAGGAGTTGCGCCATCTGTACCTACCCTTCAGGTAGGATCCGTGGTGGATGATCTAGGACCTACACCATCTATACCTACCCTTCATGTAGGATCTGAGGAGGATGACCCAGGAGCCACTTCTATTCTTCCAGCTGTTGTTTTTTCTGTTTTACTTTGTTTAGTTGTATTTGTAATTTCATTTGGGTTTGTATTCTGGCCCATTTACTTTTCAGCACTTCTCTTTGTACTTAGTGTTTTACTTCCGCCTGTACTCTGTGGTGTTTTTTTTACATTTATAAAGGAAATTCCTTCCACGTTATCAGGATTAACACCTTTGGTGCTAGTCGCTAGCCCCTAGCCTATGGAAGGAGGTCTTGGGTTAGTCACGACATGGGCCCCGAGGACGGGTCGTGACAAATTGGAATCAAAGGGATCGGTTCTACCGCAGAACTTATAACTCTGGTATTTTCTTTCTGTGAAGCAATAGTGTTAAGAATACCGAGTGTGGTTTTCAGTTCAGGGAGTCCAGTGTTGGTGCGGGCGGCCAACGTATCCATACACCAGGACCCTGGAAACTGATTTCTGACTTTGTGCATGAAATCACTGATTGCGTGTGTGTTTCCAGAAGTTTTTAAGTGTCAGATCAAACTAGGTCAGCTCACCAAGTATAATCGTTTGATAGTGTCATGTTGTTTCTTCCAAGATTCCTTTTCTTGGACGACCAGCAAGATCCCAGATGGATGTGCTTACTAACAGACGGCCAAGCGACGAGGCTTCGGTACAGGGCCCTCTTGCAGTTGAGGCACCAACGGTACTGCCATACGTTGGGCAAACGATGCCACCAGCCCAAGCAGTAGGCGATGCACGCCACTTGAGTGTGCTGCACGAGTTCCAGTGCCAGAGGCCACCCAGGTTCCGGGGAGAGACAAACCCGCATGCGGCTGAGGATTGGTTGGAGGCTGTGGTAAGAGTCTTCAGGCTAGTGTGAACGCCGACAGACTTCATGGTGATCTTTGCTGCCAGCCTTCTTCAGGCAGCAGTAGGCAGGTGGTGGAGCCACATGTTCCAATTTTGCGACGGGATGACCTTCACATGGTAAGACTTCGAGACCTTCTTCAGGGTGGAGTTTGTTCCAGTAGCTCTACACCCTGAGTGTGTACAAGAGCTTCTGACTTTGCCGTGTGTTTTTCCATCAGTAGCCAAGCCATATGTAAGAAGTAAACAGATGATGCAGAGGTCTTGGGGGACCAGACAAGAAGATGGTCGATCACAGGTTTTAAGATCGGTGGTGCGGGGCACCCGGGGTGGGGTCAGAACCAGGCGTGCCAGAAACGAACAATGTTACTCCTGTGGCAGGAAGGGTCACATGGCACGTGACTGTCCGACTCTACGCACAGTTGATCCACATATGTTGGAGGAGACACCGAGACGGAATCAGCGGCGGGTACTTGAGCAACAGTCGAGCAGTGGACAAGTCAGTAGAGCTCCGGGAGCAGGTAGACAGGAGCAGAACTAGTGGATATGTCTCTTGTACTTCTAGTTCCATGTGGTTGTTGTATTCGTATATTTGTACTATGAGCTGCAAAAATAAAAAAAGACACTTATCTTTGTTTTATTTACTGTCCTATTGTTTGGTTGATACTGAGTAGTCCCGGTTAAAACTGTTGACTTGACCCTCACTTTTGAGATTTCTACTGGAGGAGACCCAGTGACCTCTCACTGATGCCGACAGTGTGACTCGACCCTTGGAGGCGACAGTGACAGTTGGATCTCTTAGTAGTTCCATCGAGGCCTTACGACGTCATCCATGGCATGAATACATCATTCATGTCAGGATTGACTATATTAGGCAATGGGCGTGGTTCATCCAGGGGATGAGACCGGGTTTCTCTTTTCGGAAAAGGAGAAATTTTAGCAGCTCCTACATATCATATGGAAAGAAGGTACAGATCATCCAGGAGCGGATGAAGACTGCATTGTGCAGTAAGAAACAGGAAACCAGCTCCAGTCTTAGAGACTCGAGCGTGTTAAATGTTTAAAGAAGAGGAATCTTTAAGGAGAGATGAGTGTGCAGAGCAGCAGACGTGGAGGCAGATCTAGGAGAGCAACATGAGGTGGTGTACATATTAACATGCTACAACCACCAGCCTTAGTTATCCCCTCCAGGCTCAGGAAGCTGGAGGGCGGAGGAAGAGAGTCTCTGCATGCGGTCATGAAGTGTGACCCAATGGCTCTAAAAATGATTCATGGGACAGTCTGTGCCCACTACTATATTCTTTAGTAATAGACATCAATATGAATCATTCCTTGCTTTCAAAAATATTGTTCTAGACCTAGAGTTTCCGGTAAGCTATGGACTTGACCCTCACGTCTCGAGATAACTTAGGAGGAGACTTGATAATCACACTTACGCTGACATTGTGGTCAGACCCTCGAGGCGAGAGTTTTTTGTGGAATCTCTTGGAGGCAGCATCGAGGCCTTACGATGTTGGTCTCAGTATGGATTGGATCCACAGTTCATACACGGATTGACTGTATTAGGAAAAAAGGTTTTGGTTTAACTACGACGTCGGAATGGGTTTTACTTGGTCGGCGAAAAAGGAAACCCCAAGCAGCATAGGGTAACTCCTCATAGGAGGATGCGACCGATCACTCTTGAGTCGGTCAACCATACCCTCGTGGCAGCAGTCGTTTGAGTTTTAGTTCTAAAAGGAATTGGAGACCTCTATAGTTCGAGGATAATGATCCCGTCCTTATACGGGTCTCACCTCGATGAGGTTTACGGGGATGTGGCCAAGCGGCAAGTTATCTCCGAGGTTCCACAGACCTTTCTAGGTCCTCTGCTGGGTAAGCGAGGTGGTTTACCGCTTGACCCATCCACCTCAGTTTCACCAGGTGCCCGGCATTTTCTAGGTATCTCAATTGAGAAGATACGTGCTAGACCCTTGACATATCATCGACCATGAGGAGCAGGACGATGACGATGGGGTTACTTCCACAGAGGTTCATGTAGGGATCGAGGATCGACATGAGCAGATCTTATGAGGTTGGTTGAATCCTCGGGTGCACATTCTTTGGTAGTACAGAATCTCCAGGTAAGTACATGAGAGCTAAAGGCTCAGATGCCTACTCAGTACCACTTCTGTTTCCATAGTTTGTGTTATAGCTTTATGGGGACATAATGCCCGGAGGTGGAAGTAATGTAAAGACCCGTAAAATTCAAGGAAATTTTTTTATTAATTATATTTTGGATTTTACAAGAACGCAGTTTCTGACGGCACCTGATTTCGAGGCCCGGTGTGCCCGTAATCATTTTCTGAAGTTTATCTCAGGTACGTTCAGTGAACGAACGAGCAGGAATTTCTAACTTTTGAACAGGTGCTTGGAATCAATTTCTGATGGCACCGATGGAACCGCAGCGCCGGTATTTTTTTATGAATGTCTATTTCAGAGTTGCGTTTACTCGAGAGAAGTTGATAAAAAAAATTATAATTTAAAAATAAAAATTTGACAAATATTTTTATTTTACTCTAAGTGTTTAATCCTTTTGAAGGAAGTTGTGTAACTACCCAACCTCCCTTGGGAGGTTATGAGGGTGGTGGGGACCCCACGAACCCCACCCCCTAATATCCTCTAACCCCACTCAACTCACCATTAATATTTTTGTCATAAGTTAATAACATATGACATTAATGTAGTGAGTTTAATGTGAGTTTTTGAAATTCAAACACTTGAATTTCAAAAGCCATGTTGAGTTAATAAATTAAGTGTGGATTAATTTATTTTGGGTTAGTTCCTTTGTTGGTTGAGAGGACTTTGGGGAAAGAGAAGGAAAGGAGCTTAGAGATCATCTTCTTCATCTTCGACGAAGAACGCGAAGAACGAACGATTCCCAACGAAGAACGCTGAGCCCTCAGAGACCGTTTACCACGGCGCCATACCCGCGACGCGCCACCCTTCGTTCTTCTTCCCACGTCAAAGGAAGGGAGATGAAGTTCTATCTCGGACAATCTCTGTCAACGTCTTAAAATCCTATTTTCGTGACTCCGCTCTTGAAACCGAGGTAGGGGGTTTACGTGATTTTCCTTACGTGATTCTCTTCCATCTTTTATCTACGATATTTGGACCGCATGATATCAGTTAACGGGAGGAGGCTGGACCGCACAAACACGGTCGTCCCCCTCCCTTATTGTTTTTCTTGTTGTTGCGAATCTAATGAAATTGACGTGGTGCCGTCGCACCATGCGGGATCGAGCGGAAGGGATGCGCGACATCGTCACACCGCGCGGGATCGAGCGGCAAGAATGCGTGACGTCGTCACGCCACACATTCAAATTTTAAACTCTCGTTCGTGGGTATTTGATTTCAAGGTGTTTGTATAATTTATTTTGGATAAAGTATACCCTCGTCATGAGTAAAACCATGTGTTTATTATTTGCCAATTTTTAACACCTAACGCGGAGGAAGCGGGCCGAACAAACACGGCCAGACAACCCTCTGCATCTTGTTTATCGATGTGCGGATCAACGGATGATGGCGAAGCAGGCCGCTATGGCATTTGAATCCCTTCGCAGTGAAGGTCGGGTCCCGGGTGGACCGTTGGCAAAGACGGCAGGAGAAACGGAACACCGAAGTGCGTCCAGTGGTCCGCGGAAGGCGGTGGCGGCGCGCCAGCAACCGGCGGCGGCGGCGCACCACCGGAAGGTCGGCGGCGGCAGTTCGCCCCCGGCTTCAATTAGCGGCGAGGGGGGGGGGGGGGAACCACGCACCCCACCTGCGGCTTCCACCCGGCAGCGCTGGGCGAGCCATTGCTGGATGGTCGGGCCGGACCAGGCTGTGCCAGGCCCAGCTAGGTCGGAACCGGGTCGGGTCTACCTGGTTTGGACCGACCCAGGGGGGTCGGACTGGGTCGGTTCGGGCCAAGACCCCCCATTTTCGGACCCTCATTGGTCTTTTTCCCATATCATGGGCTACAGACCTCCGATCGATGCACCGTCAGTTGCGTAGCGATCGTTGGAACGAGACAGTCATTTAGGTATATCACACTCAGGGTTTTGGAATACTTTGGGTTTGGCTGGGTTGGTTCGGATACGAAACCAATCGGGCCCTCGGAGCGGAAATGCTTATATCTTGAGATCTGGACGTCCGATTGACGTGCCTTCGACTTTGATGGATTCCTATAACTGAGACAGATCTTTTGGCTTATTCCTCTCGAGGTTAAGATGTCGTCGGAGTGCGGTTGGGTTGGTTCTCTCACGAAACCAACCGGGCCCCTGGACTGAAAAAACCAATAACTCATAGATCGGGCGTCCGATTGACACGACGTCTATCTCATTTAACTCTTCTTGATGAGATAGAACTTTTCGAATACTTCGCTCGAGATTTGGATGTAGTTGGATTGTGTGTGGGTAGGATTGTACCCAAATACCATCCGGGCCCCAGGGACAAAAAGGCTAATAACTCACAGACCAGGAGTACGATCGACGCACCGTCTATTGCGTTGAGAACCCTATGACGAGGTAGTCCATTGAGTTACTTCTTAGTGGGACTTTGAGATACTTGTAGTATCGACCTATAGCTCGTGGTGCGGACCCTCCCAGAGACGAGCATGTGGAGTACGGATACTGTGTAGTTGACTGAGACCTGACAACTGCTAGACCGACTCGACTTGGAGTGAGTCGACTAGCCCAGTGGACGGAGCACTACTTTGTTTTGGTGCAGACCCATGGAGGATGGAGCACTACCTGTGTGATAGTGCAGATCCGCGGTACACGTCCGGAGAGTACCTCAGTAGGCTACTAGGGGGTGTTCACTATTGTGTTTGGGTGACATACCTCGTCGGGAAGAACTACTATGTTTGGGTGGCTGACCCGCGATTCTCGACAGGAGGAGTACCTCAGAAGTCTTAGGTTAGTGATCCGTACCTCAGAGTCGTGACAGGACCACTGTACACTCCAGAGATGGGGCTCTTCAGCAGTTACAGTTTCGATAACGAAAATCCTGGTTTGAGCTGAGACTTTTGACCTTTGTGTTTACCTCATGATTGAGATGGGTCACTTGATAACTTAGGTATATGTATGGGCATATACCTGGGTAGTGGTTATCCTTTGATTTAATGATCTTGGTGTTTTCCTCATGATTGAGATGGGTTACTTGATAACTTAGGTATATGCATTGGCATATACCTAAGTAGAGGTTATCTGTTGAGATCTTCTTTGTGGCTATCCTTATTGGTTTTTAGTGAGACCTTGAGGGTATCAGGGTCCCTACTGAGTATCGTTATACTCACCCCTGCACGGGCTATGCCTGCACCTCGTTGTGTTGGTTGCAGACGACGGGCAGTGCTGACAGAGGCCGAGTGTTCGAGGATTGAACGGTACCCGGAGGTGGACTACACGACGATTCAGTACCCGAAGGTGGACTACACGACGAGTCAGTATCCGGAGGTGGACTTCGTGATGAGACGACACACATAAGAGGTTGACGGGTGAGAGCGTTGTGGAGGCTATCTCTACATACCCTTCAAGTAGGATCCATGGTGGACGATCCAGGAGCTGCGCCATCTGTACCTACCCTTCAGGTAGGATCCATGGTGGACATTCCAGGAGCTGCGCCATCTGTACCTACCCTTCAGGTAGGATCCGAGGAGGATGACCCATGAGGCGCTTCTATTCTTCTAGCTGTTGTCTTTTTCTGTTGTACTTTATTCAGTTGTAGTTGTACTTTCATTTGGGTTTGTATTCTGGACCATTTAATTTTCGGAACTTCTCATTGTACTTAGTGTTTTACTTCCTCTTGTACTCTGTGGTGTTTTGTTTACTTTTATAAAGGCAATGCATTCCCAGTTATCGGGATTTACACCTTTGGTGCTAGTCTCCAGCCCCTGGCCTATGGAATGCGGGCTTGGGGTAGTCACGACACTGGCCCCGAGGACGGGTTGTGACACCTAACATCAATAAAAGTTATGAAGGAATGGTAATATTATTATACTAAAAAGAACATATTTATTCTACCATATAACTCATATTACTTCTTAAGCGGACATATGATTCTTCAATTTCTATATATTATATGAATGACTATATAATGTGATGCATGTGAAAATAAAATCATAATTCATGGACCCACTCATGATTGAGTTCACGGATGGACTCATATAAAACATCAAATGTGTCATAACTACAGTAAACTAGAAGGTACTACTGAGTGTTCTAATTTCAACCAATTTCATTATTATGTATCATATGTTTAGGCTTAGTAAGACTAGGCAACCCACAATGGAAACAAACATTCATTCTTTCCACAGAATTAGACATACAATTGGGTTTTTTAAAATTCATTCATTTAGATTTAGTTTCATTTTAACATTAGGCTGTGGGATACATGATCTGAAAACTCTATCTACATCACCCTTAATTCATCGTTTAGATTTTATGGAATTCTAGAGAATATTATACATAACACCATCAATGGTTTCCGAGTCTTGTATTTGGCTCATGGTTTCTACTATGGTTATATAGGAATTATAAAAATCAATTAAAAGGATCATTTCATGATTGAAATGATTACTAGATAAATTTTTCTAAATGTAACTCTACATTATTCAATTAATCATAATTGTCCTTTATATAGTAATAATGATTCATCATTAATGTGAGCATTCAATTTTTTTAATGAATCCTACCAAATCATAAATACATCATTTATAATTTTTATTGTTTATGAGATATACCACCAGAAGTAGATTAATAAGAAGCATCCCAAAGAACATAATTTCAAAGTGAAAGTAGAATATAACTTTGATCACTAACTAGCAAACAATATGAAAGAACATGATATTCAAAAATTATTTGACATGTTCCCTTCACAATAACATTAGGTTTCATAGGCCCATAGAGGGAATCAATTAATCCATGTTAAACGAGTATGGCTCTAATCATAATTTTACAATGACTGATGTAATTATTTCAATGATAATTCATAGTTAATCACTTTGTTGTTGACATGATTACATAGTGAGAAGATTCCATTTTCTTGTAGACAACATTCCTCACACTCCCCATCAATGGACCATTCCTAAAGGAAAACTATATTTATCAAAATAGATTAAATTTGAAATGAATTAATAATGGGACTGAGGAACTAGTTGAATATAGTAGATATATAGAGTTTATTTTTGTAGAGATAACAATTGATAAATTTAAATGGAAAATTATTGAAACTGGAAATGGGACTGAAAATAATGGGGAACTAATCATGCTCTTATACAGCTTTGTGAGGGGTGAGGGTGGACTGAAATGAAACACAACACCTCAATCCTAATATCATTGAATTGGGATTTTTTTCACATAGAATTTAAAATAATTATAAAATAATCTATAAAGATGAAATAATTGTTGAAGAAAAATTCACATTTAGAAGTCCCTTTGGGAAATACGTGTAGGAGAAAAACATAACCAAAACTTATTCAATTTGTTATTATCAAATAATAAAATCATACAAGATGTAATATACAAACAAATAAATGGTAAAAGGTAAATTAAATTTAATATTAGAAATAAATTAATCCTAAATGGAATACAAGAAGTGATGGAGTGTAAATAACTCTGGAGATCCAGATATCGTGATGTGGGATTTTAGATTCATTAGATAACTCGATTCAAGGAATACATATTATCACAATGCATCTAAAACTAGTTTTAATAGTACACTCATATTACATTGAGAATTTATATCATCTAAATTTTTTTATGTACAATAGTTGAATACAAGTAGGATCAAATTCCTATACAGGTTCTACAACAAATAAAAATGGTTTTGGATAGCTAGGGTATAGCTAGTGGGAACTAAGAGTCAAAAAAATAATGTGCAATTAAAACTTATCGAATGTAAAATATATTGATGAATTATTGCGTCATCAATTACCTTAAACCCTTGAGTATAACACCACTATAGGAGAGGACATGATTACATTCCATTAACAACTACTAATGACATACTCAATTAGTTGTGACAAGTGGAAAATTAAAATAAATCATTTGGAATGATTGAACATCGATGAATAAAAAAGGATACATGGATTAATGAATAACTAGAGGATATGTTCAATGGGGAAACTTTTGAATAAGGCCCTAAGAATAGGCCCATGTGTTTAATTAAAATCCCAATAGACAAAATTTTCTGAAAATATTACATTTTGTTGAAAAATTATAAAATTAATGTTTCTTCATTCATTAAACTAATTAAAAATTCTGATCGAAAATAAATAATCTGGTAAATTCAATATTGAAACAAAAAAATACATACCAAAATTCAGATACCCACTGGAAAATATTATAATACAAAACTTTCCCATGTTACCAAATTAAATTTTTTATTTCCATCATGATCCCCCACATAAAATTATCCAATTGAGAATGGAGTGGGATAAAATAAAAATTATTATGAATTTGAATAATGAAATTTAATATGATCAAATAACATGAGATAATTCCTTAATAGGGATAACATTCCTGAAATTTGAGTCCTTCCATGGCCAAAAAAATTTGGCATACAGTTTTTCATTAATTGATGACAATTATTGTATTTGTGATATTTTGTTAATAGTCGAAATTCCATGATATTTTTAGTCTTTCTCAACCAATGGGAATACCCATAATTATTTAAAATTATCAGTATATGATGGACAAACTCCCTTACTAATATTAATTTCATTCACAGAATTATTATTCTTTTATCCTTAAGACCAATAGTAAATAAATGTAATACAAAAATATGAACAACATTGATTAAGAGTTGCATGTGAAAATAGAATATTATCTACAAGAAAAGGAAAATTAGAAAATGTTATTTTGTTCAAAAATAGATTTGTCCCATGTGTGAACACAGTATACTCCGAATTTTAATGTAGATGATATAATATGTCATCACTTATGATAATTTTTTCTGCAGATGAAGGATCCCATTTTCTTAACAACCTTAAAGGTTTCAAAAATTATGTAGACCCCATTAATGTTATTCATGAAAGACAATGTTTTTACAAAATTCATAACAAAATTCACCAATATATCCCCAAACCCCATTAAAGTAATTAACATAATTTGAAATCACCATTCAATCAAATAATATTCTTTCCCCATATCATACTTCATCAATACAAATCATGTTATCAATGAAGAGTGTTTCTTTATAGAGTGGAAAAAGTCATATGATATAGCATTAATTTCAGTATTAGATCAATTCAATGAAAATTATCTATTATTTTTAATCATAATAAGATTGAGGTTTAAAAATTCATTGTAACCTAATAATTGGAGAAAATTTTATAAATAAAATTTCAAAAACTAACAAGTTCGACTCAACTTATTTTCTGGGGACTACCGATTTTTGGATTTATTGTAATAAATGTTTGTTTCAAATATTTAAGGTAAGAATATAAAATACACATATAAATCACAAGAAAAAACAATTATTTTCAATAATATAGAAAAAAATATTTAATTACTAAAGGTGTAAAACTATATAGAGAATGAAATTTAGTAGAATGATTTAAAAGAGAACTTCAAGTTTCATTATCGAAGATATCCAATTCCAAATCCACATTCATATCAACAATGATAACATTATATATGAAATTTTTTATCCAAAAGTGGAATTTATTTTATTATTCTATGTAAATATTGGGGATGTGATTTGTAATGTTATTTATTTTTTATCGAGAATCATTAATTATTGTACCCATTATATCCTCTAGTATAGTAGTCTAGTATTTTCACATTGAAGATTATTTTTATAGAATATTCTATTACATTGATCAAAATATAGAATATGGTATTTTATCTCTCTTATGAACCATTTTTCCAAAATATAATTTATGGAATAATTTATCTCTTTCTTGACGAAGAGATATTTCAGAGAAACATATCATGACAATGGAAGGAGAAAAATATCTTCATTTATCTATTGTTGTAAAAATCACCAAACCTCCACGGTACTCCTTCTATATAGATTTAAATCCATATTTTGGATTTTTAAAGTGATTTTACCCTTTATGACCATCCCAATAAGATCAAAAAACCTCCTTATATGTGCAGTTCTGGATCCAAAAAATTAAAAGAAGAATACTCAAATTGTTTTCCTACTCTCCCGGTAAATATCTATAAAAAAGTACTAATATGTGATCATAGGAAACTAGGCCCAAATAATATATTTATAATAATATAAAAAATATTTACAATAAATAGTTACCAATAATATATATAGTCATTCTACTATGATTCCAACTAATATTTTTCATCTAATCCATGCAAAATTATTTTTCGAGAAACCACAACTGGGTAAGGAATTCATAATGTGAGATTCTCGAAACGAGTTAATATTCATGTCTTATATACAACTATTGACTACTTTTTCATAGAAGAAAATTAAATTATTAATATATCCCTTAAAAGGGAGTGTTTTATTGATTTAAATTTTATATATTACTCAAGTGTATATTGGTCAAATCCATATCATTATATCTAGGAAATCATTAATGACATAAAAATGTCATTGCATGATCCCAATTAATGAAATTAGACCTAAAATTCTATTAAAATATAGATTACTAAATTTAAAATTCATATATATATTCCAAAATAATAAAATACCTCTAACATTATCGCATCATCGTATATGGATAAAATTATTAAGTTCATTATTTTATCCCAAGGAATTAACATACATGTTTTCCAATATAGTATTTTATACAAAGACAATATCAAGGGGTATTTTGATGTCCAAAATAATAAATTTGAACAACTTGATGATATCCAATCCCCATACAACACCAACATATTATTATCATTATCCTATGAATGATTTGACTTACCAGCCATTTGATCTATCAATGAATTAATCACATGAAAGTAGACCATAAAATTATATTGAAAAATATGTTCTTACAGATAAAAATACTCTTCATGGAACTATTTTATATGGATGTTTATTAAATTTGAAGCTTCAATATTGTTTCCAATATGTAGTTTCTCCACCCCCGTTATAATTAAAAAGAAAATATGCAAGACACTTTATAATTAACTTAGACCCCACAATAACTAGAACCATGGACGCTTGTAATTTAATAACATCCTACATTTCTCTTATAGTGTATATTTCATCTCCAACCTGTGTTATATTTTTCTCTAAAAACAAATATTTTTTTGAATATATTTAATGATTTCAACAAAACAAATTTTAGTGTCTACATTAGTTTCCCGGGAATAAAACTGATAACTTTCAGTCATAGTTTAGATAATTCTCATGTGATCAGTGGAATCATTTATTTGATATTCCACTTTCAATAATCTGTGTAAACCGGATAGTTCAACTATTTCCATGTAGATGTGACCCTATAGTAATCAAGCATGACCAATAAAAGTTCATCACAATAACATATCATTGAATATCCTCATATGGGGCGTTAATCCTTCCACATTAGCTTCCTCTATATTTTCATAATCCTTTAATTTATCATCATTTGAGAAAAAAACCTTTCCAGTAATTTTATATAGATACTAGAGCTATAATAGAAAATCATTTAACCATGTGATATCATACTTTTAATATCATAGTTCCACACAATGTAACACAAAATTTAATATATAAAAAAAGGAATTGGGGGAATTTATTATTCAAATCAAACCAATGAATATGTATCCATCTACATATGAAAAATTCCTCATATGAGTGTTCGATCAATATAGATCTGGGATCTAACCAAGTATGATGATCCTATTAAATCATCTCATTAGAATTAAATTGTACATTTTATCTGATGATATTGACGATACCCTATAGATATTATGTAGTCTTTCGTGAGAAGGTAATATCTTTAGTTCATACTACAGAAGGAGATTTTGATTTAATTTGAAACACCTTACATTCATAAAAAATGTCACAACTCACAATTAAATGGTTTTCAGTGGACCATGGTCTATCATCTATTATAGTATTTTTATAACTATATTAAGAATCCATAAAAAATAAATACTTCTGAATTTAGATCTCAAATATAAATATTCTTTTACAAATTCTAAACCATTTGAAATCTATTTCACTAGGTAATACTATTAAATAGTTTCTTATTAACTTGTTTAACCACAAGGGGAACGAAAATTTATTGCTTGTTGGATTCAACTAGTCGGTCATTAGTAGTGACCGAGAGGATATATTTTTATATAAAAGAAGAGGGTATCTAGTTGTTTTCATGTTCAATTTGGGTTTGATGGTTATCCATCAAAATTTCCAACAACTACTAACTTGAATATCTAAGAAACAAGATTAACAAGAATAATTTGGGATATATATTAAATGAAAAATTTGATTTCTTTTATGGTTCTAGTCCCTGTAATAACATGAACATGAATATATAACTGAATTAAATGTTGATCACATCATATATAACACTATTCAGACCTGTTTGATCCTATGTGCATGAGGATAACACCACCCAAGATATTATTTTTATTACTATGAGTCATAAAAATAATAAATACATTCACTAAGTGTAATGAAGATAACTTTTGAAAATATTCATGTTGGATAGTTTTGTTGAACTAGATAATGGTGATGAACATAGACATTTACAGTCTACACAACCCACTCTTATAATAACTAACTGACACACCTAAGAAGGATATAGGTTCAATCATGATTGAAAATATCAATAGCTTATGATGTCCAGATTCAGAAATTGAATCCATATTAAGATGAATATATATCATGATTTGAAACCCCATCAAGTGCATAATTATCCTTTTCCCAAAGCTGATTAGATCACTAGTTAACTTCTATTTCACTAGTACTATGGATAAAGGAGGTGGTACAAAAAGGGCTATGGAATGTAAAAATTGATGTGAATCGATGTTTTCAGTCTTCTAATTTGAGATCCTATCTACACACCAAGGAATGTACCCTTCAACAACTTTCTAAATGATGAATGAATGAAAACTGATGAACCAAAACTACCCTAAATGAAATAAATCCATGAATCAAATAGAAGAGGACTTATAATAGATTTTATGTAGATTATCATGTAGTGTAGATAGAACCATGAGATTAGAGACATGTTCATGGTGGATATGAAATATGTATTTTATCTTGTAGATGGTGGACCTAATGGTGGGACATATTCTAGAGTTCCATTGGTCACAAAATGAGTGACCCAAGTCAATTGAGCGACAAACAAGAAGAGGCTGGTGCGGTGAAATCTATTTGATCACCCGCAATCAATGGTACATATTTATAAACTAAAAAATATGTATAACAAATATATTTTGAGAATCAAATAGGTACCATGTAAACAGTTTCCATGTGTCTATATCCCCATTGTAATACACCCATAAATAACAACATATAATAACACATATCATTATCAAATCCTATGTAAATAATCTATAAATAGAAATATAAAAAATTAAAATAGATTAATTATGGATGGAATAAAAAAACAATTATGAACCCTAAAATTAAATAAATTTGAGAATGTTTCTCCCACAAACTATTTTACAAAATTGTGATCAAGTTTTGTAATCTATGGTAGTGCATGAACATAGATAATGGTTTGACCTTAGTCCAAATATAATATAGATTGTCCCTAGTGGGCATATTAGTGATAACCAATATCCATTATTTTATAATATCCTTAAAAAATGAATCATATTGTTAATTTTATTTAATCTACAATAGAATACATGTTTCTTAGATAGTATCAACATAGACTGGATGTCATAGGGAACCACTATGGTATCAAAATATAATAATAACTCAAAAATAAAACCATTCACCCATATATCATTTATAATGGATAGTTTGAAAGATATATACTAAACCTAAATTATGTAGTTGTAAAACATAATTTAGATATATAACATATATGATACTGATCCTCCCAAAGTATGAAACATAATACAAGTTACTCATTATTCAGTTTCAAAATTTTTAGCATAATTTGATTCAACCAATGGAACAATATAATGGAAAAAATTATCAATTAAGGGATATTAATTTGACAGTTTAGTAGACATAGATATATAAATGATGATCCCTTCCATATCATCCTAGTGGTTCTTACTAGATTCCCCATAAACCATATCAATATCAAAAAATAAAACAATATATATTTTTATAATTACCATTTCATACATAAGACTACCATCCAAATTTTCATATAGAATCTAATTCATGAAGGAATCCTCATAGACATTTTTATGGTACTATTCTAAAGAAAATATTAAATTTTATAGTAAAATAATTTTCAATGATTTAATGTGTTCAATGACATATATTTTAAATATACCATTGTAACACAAAAACTAAGAGAGTTTAGATTTTTGATATTTCGTATATCTTATTATGTTCATGGAATAAATTTATTAGAAATCACAAATTCATTCATTAAAAAGATTTTGATCATTTGGTTTCTTAAAAAATATAATCCCCATTTTTATCAGAACAAATGAATGTCATCAAAATACATTAATATAAAAAAATACTCATATTTAATTGTTTAAATTTATATGCATGCATCAAACATATTTATAAAACAATTATTTTTGATGATAAAAGATTCAAACCATTTATTCCATTTCACATAATTCTATTTAATCCAAAATAAAGAATTATATTGTTAGAAATCATTATTAGTAATGAATAGATTTGAATATCTATTGGGATGAGTCATTGTAAATTTTTTCATCGAGGGTACTATTGAAAAAAAATTTATAGCTAATTTTTGAATTTGAAAATCAAACATGGAATAAAAAGAAAGACGAAACTTTAAAGTTGAATGATTAGAAACTGGGGAGAATATATCACTATAATAAATACATTCAAATTAAGAGAATCATTTAGGTTATGATAAAATAACACACATGTTATTATTAATGATTGAATTCATCAATTTTAACATAAAAAACGAACCATATGGTGTCTTATTTGGACATAAGATCCTGATAATATTTTAGAGGTTTATCCATGAAAAATCTATAAGCATCATGAAATTTATATGGCACAATATCAGCCTCATTGAAGAGGAAATGAGTCCAAATTACTCCTCTCTATATATCGTGAGTATGTTCAAAATTTATAAGAAAAATGGTTATTCTATATAAGGATAATAATCTGAATCTGAATTGGATTGTGTATGAGTTTAGGTAATGGAAGGGAACGAATGAATGCATTGTTGGAATTGGTCTTTATATTCCTATGGAGTATCAACACCTATATGAGAATGAGATATAGAGTTCCCTTCATACATATTTTAGGACTATACAAATTAAATTCCTTTATAATTTGATAGAAAAGAATCACAAAATATTATATCAAGGCTAGATTTATGCTTTGGATAACCTATTTTGTCTACCCATTGATGATACCCCTTTACTCCCTCAAGATAACCCATGACAATACACATAACAACCCTATGAACAAGCTTATAATTCATGTATGAGAATAAGCTATGGATCCTAAAATCAAAAGGTGTGAAATACTCATGGGAATATAGTTCCAAATCCTTCTGGTGATTTAGAAAAATTATTAAAAGATGTGAAGTGATTTATCAGTTAGATATACATATAAGAATCGATGGCCACAAAGGCAAAGGATATTCTTCAGTGGAACAAAATGAACCAAACCCTTTCTTGTTAAATCCAATTAATAGATTCTTGAATCCATTCCATTATTTTATTTTCTAAATATTTCAATATCTCACGATTGATTTAGATTCACAATGTTTTATTAATATAGTAGGAAAATATTTTGAAGCTGTTATAAGTTATTAAGGCTCTAAATTTCATACTATTTTCAATTTTACCCTACATATCGATTTCCATAAATTATATAAGGTATCCAATATATGTTTTTGTACATAAATCCAATAATTCATAGATCAGTCATCAATAAGGAATGTGAATTAATATTGTCTATTATAGGACGTCTCCCTAGAAGGACCCTAATGATCAGAGTAGATAAACATAAGTTGTTATTTAGGATTATACATAGGCAACCTAAAACTAAATCATCTAGATTTTTAGGTAAACAATCTTCATATAAATGCATACTTATAGGGCTGAAATTGATCTAATCCATTATTTCTCATGGTTATCATGACCTTTGGTAAAAATATTCACTAAAAATTTATAAAAAAAAATGGTGGTTTTTCTTAACCTGAATCATAAGTGGAATTTATATAACTTCTAGAAGATGTACCATCTAACATATAGAGGCAAATACCATATTTATATATAATAATATCGTTGGATCCAAATTCAATACTAATACTCTCAGATTTTGATCTAAATGTATATCCCTTGTGTTCATATCTTCATAGAGAATGCAGTGTTTTTCTATTCGGGTTCCCTCCTAACCTCTATATGAATTTTAGTAATCCAATCATGAATCACTAATGAAATAGAGTATGTTCTCATAATATTAAATCTCTTATTATCCAAGATATATATTTTTTTATAAATTTACATTATCTCAACACAATGATGCACTCCCTCATAGAGATAATTTGGAATGAACACTCGGAATCAAGGATCCATTCATAATAGATGTAAATTTAAAATTCATTTAATACATCTACATTTCAATAATAAAACTAAACTAAAATTTAGTGGTTATAACTTCTGTCTCTATAGTCGCCATCATAATTAGGTATTTTTCTCATAACTATACCATGTTTTTAGAAAAAAAATTAATTTCACTATTCGTGGACATAAATAATCGCATATTGGACTGACCCCTAGAGTAAAATCAACCCCCCAAATCATTTGTATCCCTAATATCATTTTTAACACAAATTTTTGGACCCTCTTTTATATCCATAATACTAAATATTATTTGATGTTATTTATAGAGCAATGATGATTTAGTTTTGTTGTGGATAAGGGATTATTTGATATATGTCATATAGTATATAAAATAATTAAAGGTATCATCTAATGAAGTTAATAGTTTTCTATATTAATCAAAATAAATAAATTTGATGTCTATGATCGATATATTTAAAAAAATTGTTAAAATCATAATTCTGTATCATGATTGACGTTTCAAGATGTATTTTGACAGTGTATAATCTCAATTTATTGTACAATATACCAATAAGAGACATTTTCATATAAAAGTATTCTTGTTTAGAAAATTTACCATTAGCAAACGAATCATATGTATCCTCTATATTATCCATATCTCCTAAATTTAAAACTATAAATATAGGATTTTTTCAATTTGTAACTTAGGGAACATATATATAGGTGATTACAGTTTGTATCTCTAGGGAATGAGTGGTGACATTGTTCCTTGTGATAGAATGAGAGTAAATTAATTTAGTATGATCCATAAGTATAGAAATTTTAATATTACATAGACTAAAATCATATTCACTTTCAAATTTAAAGATATAAAAATCCCAAGAGACAATTATTTAAATTTTAGTAGTCAGTGATTCAAATTTTTTGGGTAGGAAATAATCCCCCATAATGGTGAGGAACCACTTGATTGTATATTTTTGTTACAAGATTTGTTTGGAAAAATTAAAATATATATTAAAAAAATGATATTTCTTATGTTATAAATAATTTTAATCACAATAAACGAAATAAAGATTGTAATGATCATACAAGAACACCATATATAATGTAATTGGGTCTTAATCATCCCACGTGCATGGGGAGGTGACCACCCATCCCATTTTTATTATTACTAATTAAAATATAAATATAAAATACAAAATCTATATGATAATAAGCTAACCCAAGAAATTTTCAGAGGAGTTAGGCCTTGTCAAACATGGTATATGTGATTAAATTCATCATGTGGGGTCTATTCCAACAACACCAAGATATAATCACACACACACACCCATGAAGCATACATATTCAAACACGGGAAAAAATACAAACTATTTACTAATCAAAGATTCCTTAACCAATACCCTGTAATAGTAAATTGTATCCAATATCTAAAACCCCTTATTATGAAAATTCATCCTCTACATAATTTCCATATGATCTACTATGATCCTCCACTTGACAGATACACCAGTTGAAATAGAATGAATAGAAATGAATGAAGGGAGTTCAAATTTTTGATACAATCTGGTTTCCTTCCTATACATAGAGATACTCTCTGCATAGTAATGGAATTACTCTATAGAATCTCCCTAGATGAGGAACCATATGGAAACATAATATCCAAAACTATCCAAAATGAAATAAATATTCAAATAAAAAAATAGTTCTGTCTAAATAGTCTATCTGCAGATTATCTGGGTGGAATGGACAACAGCATGGGATGAGATCCATGTGGACTATTGGGATGTATCAAGTCATTTTACATACAGATATCCAAGCCTACAGGTGTGAATCATGTCAGTATGCCATTAGTACAAAAGGAGTGTTCCATATCAATGTCGGGGAAAAAAGAATAGTTGGGTGTGATTAAATTTATTTGATCATCCATGATAATTTGTCTATATTCTAGAAATACACTGTTTGGATAACAAATATGTCATCAAAAATATAGGTACCAAATAAATTTAGTCATTGCAGATATATCCCCATGTATTACCCCTATGAAAATAGAAACCCATAATATAATATATTAATATAAATTTCAATGTAAATAAACTATAAGGGAAAAATTGAAGGGATTATAATTAATCATTTATGCGGGGGATCATAAAAAAAATTATCATCTTCCATCATATGTGACCCAAAACTAAAAAAATGAAAAAATTAACATTAACAAAACCTATTGAGAGTAGTGAATAAGGAAGGGGGGTAAAATAAACCCTAGATAAAATCCCCATAAAGTGAAACCTATGATGAAATGGTAAGAGGAATAAATATGAAGAAACTCTCAACTATATAATTCATCACAAACTATTATTCAATCAAAGACTTTTAGTCCAATCATAAACAAATAAAAATAAAAAACAAGAAGTATTCACAATATAAGATATTTAAATGGATTCTTAAAAATATTAAACATTATTTATTTGTAAAAATTAATTGTACAAATATTTTATTGAAAAATATTGTCACCACCACACCCTTCTTAATTATTTAAATGTAAATAAAACTATTTTTTAATAATTTAATGATTTAAAGGAGTAATTTTGGTATATAATAGTTATGTTTTCTTTCTAATAATTAATGAACATAATATATCTATAAATGACCCCCAAAGAAATATAATTTCAGTTTTACTCCTTACGCCTATAGTTAAATTTATAGACATGAAATTTATTTAATATTAAACAATGTCATAAAAACTAGAAATATTTAGATTAGAAATATGACTTTAATCATTTATAAATTTTGGATAATGTCATTCACGTTAGTACAACATGAAATATTAGATCTTGGGATTGTTGATTTTAAACCCCTATTCCCCATCTCTACACCTTCCATATTTATTGAAAATTCCATGCAATACTACACTAATCCATGGATCCACATTCATTGCTATAATGGTTAAATCTCAAATACCACTAATAAAGTAGAAAACTCGAAGTCATTCCTTTTAACCGTTATCCCCTAAGGAAGTATTTGATGCTAATGCCTATTATCAAAATTCCATATGAAAATGGGGTCTACCATAAGATATCCAGTGGGACATCATAATATTCCATGAAAATCAATTTGTGAAGAATCATCACATACCAAATATAGGGAATTGTATAACCCATTCCCCTCATCATTGCCTAGGTGGTTCACTGTCATATTATTTTTCTATACGATATTCATTCATAAATTACATAATATTTCATATAATACACAAAAAAAAACCTAACATTTCCTTCAATAGTAATCCCATAGAAAAAAATTGATGGTTTTATTACTATAAAAATGAATGGAAATAGAAAACTAAGAACAGTGTTGAAACTGATGGATATTGTTTTTTATTAATATTATCAATAATTCTATTCATCACCTAAACATCCCATTGTGAAGGATCATAAATTCATCCATAATAATATTTCAATACACATTACAATGATCATGCATAATGTACCGACATTATATTTATTGATAGTAGTAACAATTTCTTTCAACCTTTTAAAAGGAATAGAAAGAACCCTTTATCCAGAAATTAAAGGCATTCTGTCAATTACAGAAACGTGGAAACAAGAAGAAGATAATATTATATTCCATGGTCATCAATTTATATAGAAATTATTAATCCAGCATCTTATATTAATGTGGGTACTACATTATAGGACTCAAAAATTAGATTAAATGGCATAAAACATTGATCATAATGAGTCATGAATTGTTTTGTTTCATAAAAAGATACATAGAGTCATTGAAATATAAGATGTTGGAGGTGGATAAGTAGATAAAACAAATGTTGATATTGATAATAAAAATCATAATTATATTTCCATTAATCTTCCTCCCCTAAATTCTCTCTCACCATCATTGATTTATTATATTAGATCTCCGTTACATGGAATGATTTTCATGAAATGGAATAGTTTTTTGTTTTTTATATTGAATTAAAAAAAATTATTTGAAAAAAATTATTGAAATTGAATTAAGAATTTTGTTACTAATTATTAATCATACTGTATCAATTGGTTTTAATTCCTTTAAAATAATTTTCATCTTTATTTCAAAATATATAGGATTTCTGAATTTCACACATCATCAATTGTATTTTGTTCTAAGTCATTTAAAATCATTAAGAATTTGTGAGGTTCAGTTAATATTATGAATCACTAAAGAATCATGGGATGTAAATTTATTATTATTTTAGTATTTATGATGAATTTATCAAATTATTCATGTTGATATTTAGGAATTAGTTGGTCTTATTTATCAAAATATATTACGGTGTTCATAAAAAAAATAGTAATTTGAAATGAACTAAAAGAAAATAATATATCATTATACATGTTTCAAATATATAAAAAATTTATTTTGCATGCTTGACCATATCTATTCTTTTTTAAAAAATTAACTGAGAAATTGTATTTTAATATGTTAAATAGATATAATGAAAATAAAAAGTAATTTGTTAATGATATATATAAATTTAAATTTAAATTACATAAAATCATTATTTTTTTCAAAAAAATATGGATATAAAAATTTCAAAATATATATCAAAATAATAACATCTCTATTCAACAAAATATAAATAAAGTTAGAAAAACAATGTTTCTGTTTTCATTTACTATTTTTAAAAAGAAATATTTAATGCATTTTATAGGTTTAATTTTTTTAGTATAAATAAAAATAATTATTTGTATTAAAAAATTATAATTAGTGATTAATTATATTATATAAAAACTATATTGAAAAAAATTAAAATAGATAATAAAATTATAAATAAAATTTAAAAAATATGTAAAATATTTTTATTGTTGACCCATAATATAACTATATATATATATATATTTAATGGATAATACTCATTCAAAAAAGATAGAAAATCATCGATTAAAAAGGTGTTAAACCAAATTGGGAAATCATTAAGCAAGACATGTTACTCATCTAATATGCCATGGGTCACTAAGAGGCATGAAAACATATTTATACCTCTTTTAGTGAGAATAAAAGTGAATGAAGAAAATTTGAAACATAATGATACAATCATTCATCCCAAGAGACCAAATTGTTGATGGTCGCTCTTCGGGGCTAATTTGGTATTGAATATAGTAATACATCCCAAATCAAGTGTAATATAATGCCTTAATTATAAAATAGCCCAATCAAATGTATACATTAGTTCATATGATTTAGCCACTTGTGGAGACCACCTGAAAATTATGTATTTTGGCATGCGGGATGTTTGAACCAACGGTATCCCAGATAACCACACCTATACCTGAAAAGGATGCATCGACAACTGATTCATACACATTAATTATTGTATTATATTATAGGGTAGGAAACCTAGGTATTACAGTATGTATGTTTTCAAATTACAATGATATGTGAACCGTTGGGACTCCATTTTTTATTCTAGGGGATGAGCTAACCATCCAAGACGGAGCATGGTCTAGAAAATTGATTATCTAATAAAAAATTTACCAAGAACCAATTTATCTAGGACATGTTGAATAATATATTCATATAATTTGAGGAATTTGAGGAATGAAACTTTTCTAGAATCATTTAAAATTTATGTATCAACATTATACGATATCCAACCTTATCTTTCAATGCATGTGACACATCCATTTCACTATATCACTCAATGTTGTGATCAAATAATATTCGTAGGTTTCCATGCATAATGGGAATAATAGATCATCATAAAAATATAATATAGTCAGTATATCACTATCTAGGTGTATTTCAGATCATTCTATCCAATACAATTGTCATTCCTTTAGAGGGATATGGAGTTTTATGGGGGCCTTCAATGTCCATACTGAATTACAATCCAATTATCTATGCACCAGTGAATAACCATATTTCACCAAGTATGTGTATGAGGATATATTATTCCATCAAATATTGTCAACTCCAAAATAATTTTCACATGTAATACAAAATATAATATTTCTATATCATTAATTAAACTATTTTTCATCTTTGTATAACATTGTTCATTATTATCCTCGCTGAATAAAGAGTGAACCATTATATTTTACAAACCCTCAAGAATCAGTGATGGTCACAAAGAGATATAGTCACCCCTAATCCATGCATTTTTTGAAATATCAACACCGAATCAATCACATATAATTCAATGTCGAATTTTATTGTGAAGATCATGATACCCACAAAACATCACCCCAAAATCCTATTCATGGACCAATATTATAGATGAGAAATAATGAATAGATAATATATTATGTAAAAGGGACCCAAGAATGAATGGAAGTTGGTTGATCTAAAAGCCTCTATCCCTTCATTGAAATATGGGAATTGTATATATGTAATATATATTGAATTCCCAAACCCCCAAAGTCATAAGGTTTTAATGTTTATTCCACACCATCTAATGGGTTTTATTATTAAATTTTTAATACCCTATTAAAATGTTACCATTATAGGTTGCAACTGGTCATATGAAAAAAATATAATTTGAATAGGGGAATAAAATATGTTGGGATATACTAGACCACAACCATTATGAATATTTCATTACCAAAAATACAAAACCTTTTAAGGGACCACTATCCATATTTTCAACCTTATCTATGATACCAAAGATACCTCTTTTTTTATTACCCCAAATAGTTGGAATCTAATGAAATATTTGGTACTTTTTAACCACATAAATGATAAATTTAGTATTGAAATTATACGTAATACTCTAAGTAAGACTTTAACAATAAATGACATTAGACATATAGATGTTAATAGTCTGCATCGAAGTCATCTCATTCCTAAAAATTATGATGTGGATAAAACCAAAATTTTCAAATGTAGATTTCAAAAAAAATTAAACTATAATCTATAATGAAAATTTGGGAAATATGTGGTAAATTCTTAAAACACATCATGCCATGAGAAAAATAGTCCCTTACCACCACATGCATTTACTTGAAAAACCATTAGTCAGACAAATAATATGAAATAGGATTAAGGGTCACATTAACAAAGAGTCAAAGTCGTGGAAATTCTTAGAAAGAGTTATATATTTATTTTAATCATAAAATATATAGTATATATGAATTGATTATTGAATTAAATAAATTTATAGGAGAAACCAATTTTAATAGAAAAATATTTAAATTCTGTTAGTCTATATCATAGTCCTTATTCTTATCGAGCATCAAAGTCATGATAGTTATTTTATAAATAGATATTGTTCTCATAGAGTAAAATACTACATGGATTGTAATGGAATTATAATATATGACTCAATTTGGGATGAAAGGACTTTAGTTATTAGAAATATTGTATATTATTCATCTCTATATATGGTTAACAAAATTTCATGAAAATACATTATTCAAAACATTTCATAAACTGATTATCTTGAATATTGAGAACAAATAATGTTTTTTACCTTTATAACATGTGAAATAATGTTTTCATTAATTTCAAGAAGATTGTATTTTTTGTTTTGTAGGTCATTCAGGTGATTTTATCTATCCGACTAAAAAATAATGCAATTTTTTTTAAATACAAATTCATGCAAACCATTCAGTTTGGTAACATAATTTGAATGTAGTTTTTTTAGTTCCCATATAATCTGGCCATCATAAAAATCATGTGGGAGATATTGATTCGGCATTTAAAAAACCACTACTTTTATATGATCATCAATAATCATAAAAAGATATCAGACCGACAGAAGAACTAAACGAAAACATGATAAAAAAATTGACACGACAATGGATTATACATTCAATGGATAAAGATAGTCCCATGGGTTTAGTGAGGATAGAGATAGAGTTCCCTCACTTCCTTGCAGAGGCATTATGATATAAATAAATGTAATTATATGTTACCACAATTATATGTTATTTTGGGTGAATTTTGATTAACAAATTCCATTAGTTTTGAGTTTGACATCTAGGTATACATCTATCATTGAGACAATAGTGAGAACATAATAAGATTGGGAGAGAAAATATAACTCATTCAGATTTATATTGTTCATAACACATTGATTTCTATGATGATTGTTTTGAGGTCATCCATCCATTTATCATTGACACCATAATAGAGATATTTATTTAGATCTCATAGTTACCCAACCCTTATAAGAAGTGAATCACATGTTAAAACTCACTATCCATGACTTAGAAGCTATAAAATATGAATATTATATTATACTATGTTATACTTGACAAGAAATAAATGTCAACGAGGACTATAAAATTGTATAATATTTTATAATTGTGATTGTAACACCCCAAGTTTCAACGGTAGGTTTCTGTTTAAATAATTTAATAGCATCCATTGTATGGAACTTCAAGATTTTTACCGAATGCAACCAATCATACTAGCCATTATGAATAATTATAAAAATCTTTTGAAATTTTGTAAAATTTATCTATCAAAATCTACTTCATTTTCTGAATCTAAATATTGAAATTATGTTATGGTGAATTTATGTTATATTTATAAAAACATTTAATTTTTGATGAATAGTGAAAAATCATTGTTATTGTATAAAAAAAAATTTATTTAAATAATTAAATATTGTATATAAATTTATTTTTTTCGAAAATAGATAGATAGTATATATATATATATGTTAAATTCAATTTATTAGATTATCTTTGTAATAATATTTGATATATAAAATTTTATTTAACATTTCACCATCTTTTACCCACCTATTGGTAGAATTTGAAATTTCACATATATTTATTTTACAGCTTCTGTGAGTGGAATTTTAAAAATACAATAGACAATGTGGATTTCACTATTAAATATTTGGTTCAATAAGAAAAAATTTATTTTTAATGAATAGTAACATTTGACATTTATTTACCCTGATTAAAAATAAATAGGTTAATTAAGGGTAAATGTGATATTATTCTTACCGTAAAACATGTCATAATTCTATTGGATAAGTGTAATTCGACCAGAAACTACCTTAGTAATAAAATATGATCCTTTAGATCAACATGGATTAGATTAGAACATTTGTTATTAATTTATCTAAAGGAGAGTTAAAAGAGTTAAAATCAAAGTTTAATAAATAAACATTTTTTATTGTAGGGTTATATATAAGATAAATTGGACTATAATTTATCATTATAAATATAAAAACAATTACTATTTAATTATAATTTATTTATAATTTTTATACATTATATAATTTAATTTATTTATGACACAATGTTGGTGTAATAAATACCTTGTTAATGAATGATTGAAATAATTGATATTAGAAATATCCAAATAAATGTAAATTGAGACTTATGATAAATCACACTAATTTTATAGTGTAATATGATATGTTAGGATTTATTATAGATTATTTTTTTGAAATTATAATGTTGTTTTAAATTTCAAAAAAAAAACAAAATACCCAATAGTGTCTAAATTTGTATAAATTTATTTTTAAAACAAATACTATATTATTTGTTTATATAATATTCCTAGAAAACCTAATATAGAGAAAACATACATTGAAAATATATATATATATATATATATCATTAATTAATCATGGGAGGTTCTCTTGGATGTTTTCAGTATGTTTATTTAGCATAGACTGTAAGAATACAAGAAGACACGATATATGTTATACTATTTGACTAAAAGTATTATTTGACTAAAAGTTAAATCTAAATGATAAGGTTAAAATGGTAACCTAAACTTGTATAAAACCTATTAGTTGAGTGATTTTAGACCTAAATCCACAATATAATCTAATTAAATCATATTAGAGTCATTAGAATCCCAAAAGGATTATATTATAAAATAATATTTCAAGCTTTTCCTAAAGTGACCCACACCTCTCTTATGAAAGGGTACTTCCCCTTATCTTAATTTAACACATACAATGAAATTTGGATCGGCAAAAACCTACCCTAATATCCTCCAAACATTAATCTATTCATCCAAAAGTCCTACCAATTTTCAAAAATCTGACCTAAAGAACCATTTTAAACAATTCAAATGAAGAACCAGAAGAAGAGGAAAATATTTAATCAGCGTTTTGAAGTTCCTTTCTTCTTCTACTTCCAATTTAATTTTTGTTTTCATTCCAAAATAATAACTCCCGTATCTTCTATATACTGGGATGTGATAATAAAAATTTTAAAACTATATTCATTATTCTATACATACTATAAATTACAATGTCACCATACGTTCTTACATAAGGATTACTGTCCACACGTCGTGGTGGAGTTTGTTATTCAAACACATCATTATTTGGATGGGTATAATAATTAGAATAACTTATTAAAATAATAAATATAACATTTTAATTATTTTTTTATATGATATACCATCCAATTACATATGATTTCACAATCAATATAATGATATTTTTGATCGGGCGTACAGACGGATTACCATCTTCACAGAGAAATGAGATTCATTCCCATGTTCACCATTCAACAATGATTATAAAAATATATATTATTAATAAGTATTTAATATATAAAATAATAATCATATTAGATATATATATATATATATATATATGCATGTACTTACATGTATATTATTCACTTCATTCCGTTAAATACTATATGAAAACAGAAACAGAGTTTATGTGTTCGTACGGCCAACCTTATCTATAAATGGTGCCATCGATTTTATATATCTATATATTTTGAATATTTATATTCTAAAAATATTAGATATATAAATCATTTTTTATTTTATTTATGTATTTATATAATGATCTAAACGATGAGATCTAGAATAAAAAATTAAATCACATACGATAAAGTAAGCGATTATTACCCAAAATGCTATCATAACCTAGAAATCATTATTAAATGGGTAGTATATAGTCATAATTGAATCATGTATGATATAATAAAAATGAATTTGGGTTTTTTATAGTTTAATTACATACTATTGTCATTATACAAGAGGTTAAATGTACCCTTGGACTAAGGAAAGTGCATGGTAAGAGATAATTCTACAATATCTTCATTATCTGAGGTTGTTTTTACGTGAGTATATACCGGGACCTATTTATCATCCACATCTGTGATTCATAATAATATTTTCAAAAGGAATATTTTATGGTTTTATGGTTGGGACAGTTTTACTAGATCATCATTTTAAATGGTTTGAATATATATTCTTCTAAATCATTCTCAATAATGTTCATGTTTTCGAACTGGTTTTTAATGATATATTTATATGGACCTGAATTTTTTTAAAATCATAATTCCTTTCAAAATTTGAAAAGTATTAGGAAAAATTTGATTCAAAAATAACTTTAGTGTCTTCCTTTCTAAATTATGTGACTTTTAAATGTTATCATGGAATGTGATATTTCTCTCAAATATTATTACAAATCATTTTTCATCCATGTTAACATCCATTGAAGTATTTTAATATTGTTTATAGTTTATTTATTATGATACAAATTTTCCATATTGTAATGAAGGTTTTGTGATATTTTTGACTGTGGATGTGTTATTTTTATACAATTCATGGTCTATTGAAAAAGTATTGACATTTTTTATTATAGTTTTAATATGAATGTTTATTTATGTTTATACATTTTCATATGATGAATATATTGGACTAAGTAAGTGATGGGTGGAGCCCCATATAGCTCCTCGATTCATTGGTATGTCTCATGAGACAAACTTGTGTCTTGGTACAAGGCCTTGAAAAAATATTATTTTTTGTCTTGGCTCAAGGACTTAACAATGTGGTTATGATGTATAGAATTATGCATTCCTTCATTATGAAATTCGGTATTGATATTTCATGGGATTATTAGACAAGTAGAATATAAATTTGAATATATAAATGGAATTATTTAATTTATATTTTCCATATCATGGTGATGTTTAAGATTAAAATTCTTTTGTTTTAGTTTTATACATTTTCTTTAATACTTATGGTTATTTTTGATTTTTTATGCTATATTTTTATCCGTAATTAGCATATGAGCTCACATCGTTCTTATGATTTATTATCGGAAGATTTTGAAGAAGTGTATTTTACTGACCGTCAGGGATTGACTAAGGGATATGAATGTAGAAATAGAGACAATGTTTTTTTTCATTTTATAACATAATTTAATGTTAATGTATGTAGTCTATTTTTAAGACTAATAAATGGATCGATCAATCAAGACAAGATATCCTTGTATCATGAAAATTTATTAAAATAATTAACCGACTCGAGGATTTAGTGGTCGGGGTGTTACACTTGGTATGAGAGGAAGTTTTTTACAATCCTTGGAAACTAGATTTAGATAAACTCTGATTAGTGCACATTACCCTAAGATATACATTGAGGATTGGTATTGTAGATTGTTTTAAAAAAATTGTACTGTAGATATTTTGTGATTTTTCGTAGCAATACATCCATGTCAGGATATGAGAAGGTAGAGGCTGCCCTGGAACAGATGTACCGAGTGATAAAACACAAAAACACCACACAGATCTAGAATCAAACAGGAACGGGTGTACGAAAACGGGCCTTGGTGAACTCTTGGTAATGACACTGTCGGGTAATATGCTTACGATAATTCTCATTTTCATTACAAACCATTATGATGGTTTTATGAGTATAATAATTCTCGATGAATTTTTTTTTATGGATTATATACATAAATTGTTCAATTTATGTTATGTGTTTGAAATGTTTAGATTTATGTATTGTGATTCATAAACTAATCTATTGTATTCCATTGTTTATAAATTGAGCCTAGTGGAAGGAATGGAAGCTTAATCAATGCATGTAATCCATGTGGGGATTTCCCTCTAACTCGATATTATTAAAGTGGAGCGGGTGAAGCAACTGGTGCTGATCAGCTTATCACCATACTTGTACTACTCACTCTGGTTATCAATAGTAACCTTACCCGTATGGAGCACCCTGATCCACAGCACATAGGATCAATGTTACACTACTTCCTGAGGAAACAAACACAAACATCAAATGGGGGTAAAAATCAAATATTATCTGAGCAATGGATAAATTCCATAGAGAAAATATTTCATGCTTTGTGGAGTAGGAAAAGGGAAAAAAAGTTCAAGGAAGTTTATCACATCATGGGAGAAGAAGATCAATGGTGGTCATTGATTCAAAAAATAAAGGAAGATGAGGAAATATTAAATCTGTAATGGAGGGAGTTTAAATAAATTTTCATAGAAAAATACTTCCTTGAGACCATCGAGAGGATATTGAAAGATAGATTTTCAATCTGAGGCAATTAAGTGGATGAATATTTTTTAAAATATGAGGCTCAATTCACATGGATAGTAAGGCTACAACAGATTTTATAAATAACCAAAGGAGTAATATTGATCGATTTATTTATTTGATAAAACCATTTCATTCTTGATCATTAGACACAAATTTTTTCTCATCATTAGAAGGTATTATATCATGTGATATCAAGATATATAAACTATTCTCTATGTATTTAGAATATAATTCAATGTAGGAGAAGAAGAGATCTGAGGAACACTCTGGAAATTTAAATGAGGGGATGAATGGAAAATTTTAATATCCATCCTACAGTAAATGTGGGATGAAAAACCCCGGTACTTTCTTGAAGGGAATGATAGTCTATTACAATTGTGTTAAAAAAAGGCCACCATGCTCGCAATTGAAAGTAGAAGAAAGAGGATGTCAATGATGAATGCTACAATTGTAGTGAAAAGGGGCCTTGCACCAATAAATGTCCTAACAAACCAGGTGAAATACTTCAAGGAAGGCCATGGGAGAAAGTCCAAGCTTATGCTATCACTACTGCTGAGGTTGATGCTATGAAAGAGTTGTTTTCAGGTAATTTAATGGTTTCCTCCTATTTAGAAAATGGTTTATTTGATTCTTGATCATCTAATTGTTTCATATATTCCCAGTTTGTTAAGAAAATTAGATATTATTAAATTGACTTAAAAAATGAGTTTTCAGTCAAATCTATTAATGGCAGTATCATCGAAACAAATTTTTGTGAATCAGTTCCCATTAGTGTATATAAATGTTTTTAATTTTCTGATCACATCGTTATATACATTATTGAATTTAATATAATCCTTGTAATGGATTGGTTTTTGGACTATGATGCAAAAATTTATTGTAATAAGTAAGAGGTTACAATTTTCGATGATGATAAGGAGTACCTTATCTTTTGAGAAGAAATATCCCCACTTGATTCTTATCAAGGTCCACCCTCCAATATCTCTACTAATGTCAATAATTGTGGGAGAATAGAATGAAATAACTATGGGTGAGGAAAATACTGTTTGAATAGAGTAAAAACCTATTTTACAATAATATATTGATGTTTTTCAGGAGGATTTACCTGAAAATCCTCCTGAATGAGAAATTGAGTTTTCCATTGATTAAATTCTTCGTTCAAGGCTCATATCAAAGTCCCCATATAGAATAGCCACTGTGTAATTAGTAGGACTAAAGAAACAACTAGATGAATTGAGTAAAATGGGATTAATTCGCCCAATTGTTTCACCATGGGCAGCCCATGTCCTTTTTGTTAATAATAAAGATGGATCTATGAAGTAGTGCATTGACTACAAGGAGATCAATGCTATAATAGTAAAGAATGAATACATTCCGAAAATAGTATTTTGAACCAGGTTTTTCCATTACGAGTTTACAATATTGCCTTTTGGGTTGACTAATGCACCATTTATTTTCATGAATCTAATGAATATATTTTTCAAGGAATATAATGATGTTTTTAGGGGTATTTATTGATTATATCCTAGTATAATACAGAAGCTATGAATATCATGCAATTCACATATGCACCAATCTGAAAATCCTCATAATAAATGAATTATACGTGAAGATTATCAAATCTGAATTATGGATTCAAAATATATCTTTTATTGGACAATTTGACTCTATGGAAGGAATATTTGTTGATTCATCAAAGACCAAGGCATTCCAAGAATGGATATCACTAACGACTATAACTGAGGTACGTAGTTTTATTGGTTTAACAGGTTATTAACTGCGTTTTTTCCATAATTTTTCCCGATTGGCTAACCAATAAACCAAGCTCTCATGTAAAGGGGTTAAATTTTCTAGGAAAAATGAGTGTGGAAAAAGATTTGAAGTACAGAAGAGAATATTAGTCAATTATTCTATCTTGACTCTACCTTTATGGAATGATGGGGTTGTAATTTGTAGTGATGCTTCAAATAATGGACTTGGTTGTGTCTTTATGTTGATTGATAAAGTTTTTTCATATGAATCATGATAGGTATGAATTCATGAGAGAAACTATCATACTAACTATCTTGAATTATCATGTGAAACCATTTCTCTAAAAATATACAGACTCTATCTCTAGGGTGAAAATGTGAGATTTATACTAATCAGAAGAGTTTTGAAGTATATTTTCTCACAAAAAGAACACAACGTGAGGAAATGGTTATAGCTAGAACAACCTAAAGATTGTGAATGCACAATAACACTACCACTAGGGGAAGGAAAATAAGGTGGAATATGCTTTAAGTAGAAAGGATCATTGAGTTTTGAACAAGAATAGAGTTGAAAGGGATCCTATTTTAATGGATTTAGTGAATATGGAAATGGGAATAAACATGTAAGGTGAAACATCAATAATTTTTTAAATGGTTTCTAAACCATCTATACTATAAAGGATAAAAAGTTATTAGGTTAATGATGAGGAGTTTCCAAAGAATATTAATGTTTTGAATGATGGGAGATTTAGTGACATCATTATTGAAGATGTAATTTTGAAATTTGAGAAATATACATTGTGTTCAAGATATACTGAATCTAAAAAGGGAATTTTTAAATGATTATCATTGATCCACTTTCACTATACACCCTATTAGCACCATGATTTATAGGGATTTGAAATAAAAATTTTTGTGGGACAACATGAAGAGGGATATTGCTGATTTTCTTAAAAGATGTATGGTTTGTCAACAAGTGAAAGCTATAAGGAAACAACCTAGAGGAGTCATGCGACCTATTCCCATACATGAGTGGTAATGGTTTAATTTTAAGATGGGCTTCGTCATGGGGATACCAAAGACTCCTAGAAGGAATGATGAAATATGGGTCATTATTGATCGTCTTACCATGCTAGTCATTTTCTTGATATAAGAGAAGATTTACCAATTTAACGTCTTTCAATAATATATACTAATGATATTGTAAGACTTCATTGAGTACCTATATCGATTGTTTCTGATTATGATCCATGTTTTACATCAAGATTCTGGAAAAGTTTTTAGAAAGACCAGGATACTGAATTTCAATTAAGCACTTCCTACCACCCTAATACTAATGAACAATTAGAAGAGACTATTCAATCCTTAGAAGACATGTTGAGATCATTCTAACTTGACTTACAAGGAATGTGGGATCAATATTTTCCTCTGAACGAATTTATATATATAAATAGCTTCCATTCAAGTATTCATATGGCACATTATAAAGCGTTATATAGAAAAAGATGTCACACACCAACATCTTGGGATGATAGTGTTGAAAGAATACTCGTAGGACCAGAAACTATTGAGGAAATAATCGAAAAGGTGATGGTTATCCAAACCCACATCAAAGCATCCCAATGTAGGCAACAATACTATGCTGATAACTGAAGGAATGTTTATTAATTTCAGGTAGGTGAACATGTTTTCGTGAAGGCATCTCCATGGAAGGGTGTTATATGTTTCAGAAAGAAGGGTAAATTGTGTTTCAGGTACATCAGAGCTTTCGAAATTCTAGAACAAACTGGAGTTGTAGCTTAGTGTTTGACAATGCCTCCAAGTCTCTCCATTGTTCATGATGTGTTCCACTTATCATTGTTGAGAAAATACATGACTGACCCAACACATGTACTCACCATTGAAAAAATTGAACTGCAACCTGGTCTATCTAATTGTGAAGAGCCTGTCAAAATTCTTGATACGAGAGAACAAGTGCTGAGAAAATGAACGACTTGTATGGTAAATTTTCTTTGGAGAAACCAAAATATGGAAGATGCAACATTTGATCTAGATGAACTTTTGATGAAGAACCAACCAATTATTTTTTTCCAAAGTATTATAGAAATTTTGAGGACAAAATTATTTGAAGGATGGAAGAATTTAACACCCCAATCTTCCACAGTACGTTTCCCATTGAATAATGAAATATCTTGCATTGTACGAAACATTGAGATTTCAAACACACCGTAACCAATCAAAATAGTAGTTTTGAATAGTAATCCCCACTTTTTAAAATTTAATAAATTTTATCTTTCAAAATTGAATTCTTTTTCAGATTTGGAGTATCAAAATTATCTCCAGGTGAATTGTTTGTATTTATTTTTTGAAAACATTCAATTTTTTATGATTAGTGAAAAACACTACATTATAATTTAAAACCGAATTTTTATTTAAATAATTAATTATCTTATATTGATTAATTTTATGTCTAAATAGATACATAATACATATACATGTTCAATGTAATTTATTAGAGTCATTATTTAATTATATTAGATATATAAAAATTTATTTAACTTTTCACCATTTTTTACAATCCTTCAAATAGAAGTTTAAAAATCACATAAAACATAATTTCACTACTTTTGTGAGTGAACTTTCAAAAATCTGAGAGACACATTTGATACTTTTAATAAAAATGAGGCTCAATAAGATAAAAATAATTTTGGGTGAATATTAACTTTTTACTTTTACTTACAACGAATAAAAGTAAATAGGTTTAATTATGGTAATAATGATATTAATATTATACAAAAAGATATCCTAATTCTATTGGATAAGGATAATTCAACCAATAACAACCATTGGAATAACATATGATCCTTTAGGTCCCCTTGGATTAGATTAGGACATTTATTATTATTTTATATAATGAAGAGTTAAAAGAGTTAAAATCAAGGTTTAAAAACTAAACCATTTTTAATATTTGGTAATCCATATGATAAATTCTTCTATAAAAAATAATTATAATGATAAAAAAATGTCCTACATAATATTATTTTATTTATTATTTATAGGCACTATATTATTTAATTTATTTATGACACAATAATGATGCAGTAATTACATTATTAATGAATGATTAAAATAACTGATATTATAAATATTTCAATTAATGTAAATTGAGAGTAATGATGAATTAAACTAATTTTATAGATTAATATGACATGTTATGTTTGATTAGTTAACATTTTTTTTCTAAGTGATAATTTTGTTTTCACTTTCACAATAAACAAAATACCAAATATTGTCAAAATTGACATAAATTATTTTTTAAAGAAAATATAATATTATTGGGTGATCTAATATTTCTAAAAACCCACGATTCAGACAAAGGATGTAAATAATATTATATATGTCATTAATGATCAACTTGAGGTTATCTTGGTTGTTTAGAGTATGCTTATTAACCATTTAGAGTAAAAATAAAGAAGAGACGGTAAAAGTTAAACTATTTAACTAAGAGTTAAATCTAAACGATAAGGATAATATTGTAACCTAGACATGTATAAAACTAATTAGATGATAGATTTTAGAATCATCCCCACCATAGCCTCTAAATATATCATTTTTTATCCATTATAAAGAGAAAATTATTTTATTATAATATAATATTTCATGATTTTCTTCACGTGACCCTCACATCTCTTATAAAAAGGTACTTCCCCTTCTCATAATTTCACACCATAAAAGCCATTTGGGTCATCGAAACGCGGCCCAAATATCATCAAAACATTCCTCCCATCAACCTATATGCCTTTCTTTGTTCATAAAGAAATCAAATGGACCCCTTTCGATAAAATCAAAAGGAAGACCCTGAAGAAGAGGTAATATTTCATCACCTCTTTCATGTTCATTTCTTCATCCATTTCATCTTTCTTAATTTTTCCATTATAAAATAATAACTATAGAAACATCTATATACTATGATTTTATTATAAAAATTTTACAATCACATTCATTATTTGATCCATCCTATAAATGAAAAAGTCTCTATACATGTGTATGTATGAATTACCATCTCCACGTCGTTGTGTAGTTTGTAATTCAAACACTTTATTATTTTGATGGTTATAATAATGAGTATAACTAATGTAAATAATAAATATAGAATTTTAGTAAATATTTATAATTGATATACCATCCAATTACATACTATTTCACCATCAATATAATGATATTGGTGACCGTGCTTACATACTGATTACTATCTCCACGAAGCGATAAGATTTATTCCCACATTCACCATTCAATGATGATTATTAAAATATATATTATTATTAAGTATTTAATATATGAAATAATAATTCTTCTATAGATATAAATAAATATGTGTATGTACTTACATATATCATATTCACTAACTTCCATTCAATAAAATATTGAAAGGGAAACAACCTATATGTGTACGTATGACCTATCGTCCTAAAAAATGGTTCATTCCATTTAATATATAAATCTTTTATAAATATTTATATTCAATATATATTTGATTTATAAATAATGTTTTTTATTCTAGAAGTATTTAAATCATTATCTAAATGATAAGATCCTTAATAACATGTTAAAACCCGTATAAAAAAAAGATTATTACCCAAAATGTCAAATTAACATAGAAGTCATTATTCATTGGTTACTATAATCTCATAAATGAATCATTTATTATATAATAAATATGATTATTGTTTTATTATTATTCAATAATATACCATGTTCATTATAAAGGATGTTAATTGTACCCTCAGCAAGAGGAAAGTTCATGGTAAGGGTTAATTCTACAAACTCTTCATTATCCATGGTTGTTTTTATGTGAGTATCTATTGGGACATCTTTATCATCCACATCCATGTTTCAAAAAAATATGTTCAAAAGGAATATTTTAATGTTTTATGGAAGGTAATCTTTAACTAGATCATCATTTTAAAAGGTATAAATATTTATTCATCTAAATCATTCTCATTAATGTCTATGTTTTCCAAATGGGTTTTAAGGATTTATTTTTTTGGACATGATTTTTCTTAATTTCTAATTTCTTTCAAATGTTTCAAAGTGGTATGGGACACATTGATACAAAATTTCTTTAAATTTATTCCTTTTTAAATTGTGTCAATTTTAAATTTTTTAATGGAAAATGGATATTTCTCTCAAAGAGTATTACAAATCATTTTAATCTATGTCCACATCCTTCGATGGAATTTAAACATGTTTTAAGTTGATTTATTATGATCGAAATCATCCATATTGTATTGAAGTTTTTGTGATATTATTGACTTTGGATGAGTTATTTTTATAAATTTCATGGTTTATAGATAATGTATTTGAATTTCATATGATCTTTTTAATATGAATGATTATGTTATGAATAAACCTATTCATATGAGGAATGCATTGAACATATTATGTGATTGGTGGAGCTTACTAAAGCTCCCTGATGCATCAATAGGACTCAATAGACAATAAAGTGTCTTGGAAGTATAATTTCACTATATATTATTTTTATTCTTGGAATAAGGCCTTGACAATGTGGTTATGATGTCTGAAATTATGCATTCCATCATTATGAAAATGGATATTTATGTTACAGGTGATTATTAGACTAGTAGAATATACAAGATTATAATTAAGTGGAATTATTTGATTTATATTTTCTATATTATTCTGATATTTATGTTTTAAAATATTTTGATTTAATTGTATACATTTTCATAAATTTTTATGCCAATTTGTTAATGTTTATGCTATATTGTTGTCCTTACTGAGCATTTGAGATCACCCATATCTTATGTTTTATTTTCCCAGGATTATCAAGAAGTGTATTATGACTTATCTGTAGGGATAGTCAATGGGATATGAATGTGGTCAATGGAGGCAATGTTATTTTTTTCTTCATTTTATAATTTAATGTAATGTTCATGTTTGTTATCTATTTCCATGATGGATAAACTGTTTGGTTGTTCGAGTCATGATTTCCATGTTTCATGACAATGTACTAAAATAATTCAGCAAATCTAGGCTTTTGTGGTCAGGGCACAACTATGATGATATACATCTAATGAATTTCAAGACTAATCCATTCTACTGACACAAATAATCTATAAAACAACTCTATAATATTTGTGTTTTAATAATTTCCACAAAACCCTCCAACAGATTTTCTACAATATCATTTTCTAGAAAGTGACTCTAGATGTGTAAACTTATCAATTGCACTCCCAGATGAATAAGTCTTATGTTCCTCTCTGTAATATATTATTGAAAAAAAATTCATTGAAATCCCCTAGTGAATATGGATATGATTAGATATTTTCTCCTAGTTGGTATTGAGTCACATAATTGAGTTCCAATATTTTCGTAGAAATACATCCATAAAAAACATATAAAATCCCATTATAGTGCATCTGGTTCATGGAGTGTACTCTATTGTGATCTGATGTGAATTTTTTAACCAAAAAACCAACTTCTTCCGTCTAAATATGTACATGGACATCTTAACAGACTTATGGAGAAATCCAGAAACAACCCGGAAATCACAATTTTCATGAAACACTATCAATTTTATTACACTCTAATATGGTTTTTAATTAAAAACCAAATCTCTGAGTATTTATTTCAAAAACAAAATCAATCACTAAGAATGATAATGTGATTCTGTGACTATAATAGTTCCAATTTTGGGGTTTTATTTGGATTAACATGGATGGATTAACCAATCCCTCTCTACTGATCATTAAAGCTAAGTTACATAACCCACTACCTAAACCCTTTTATGATATATATCATCATTTAAAGGTCTATTAAAATTCCATTAAAATCCATTATATTTTACAATGTTTATTATATTACCAATCTCTTATATGAAATTCTTAATCAAAAAATTGTTTTAGGACATTATATCAAGGAAACAATATGAATACCCGCCCCCCCATGAACATTGGGATAAAAACTTTATGCAAGTTCCATGGGTGGTTTCAGATCTTATGGATATAAATATATTTTAATTGTGTTGGATGATGGTTTCCTTATTCCCTACACTGATTCAGAATTAAGGATTGGGGGGTCACAATCTATTGATAAAATTTACAGTGGTCCTCATGCATAATAATGGGGACTCGAAAACCCACTAAGTTGGTTTAAAACATCACTTATTCTACACATTGGTAATAAAACTGATCTTTAGAAAAATATGGAGGACCTATAAAGATGATATTAATTTTATTATTATAAAATTTATTACATATTTCTTCCATAATACTATCTTGATATCTTTATTGGGATCTGATATGAAGTATTTCATGAAATTTATTTTCAAACAGCTAGTGACTATTCTACATGATGATTCATCATTATTCAACCACCTTCTATGAAAATAAAAATCCATTATTTTTAATCTCAGGGATCCCAAAAAACACCAAAACACTGGTATATTTTCAAATTTGAAGGATATCCATATGTTTACTTCTATATAATTTGAAATAATACTCTCATAGTTGGATACACTATATAACCCAAAACATTGATCTACCGTGTCATTACCCAGTGAATATTATCTGATCAGCACCATTCTGTAAATTCCCAGATGCATCCAATTAATTAACACATAGCTCACTCTATTCAACATGATAATATAATACCCATAGGTCAATGAAAAAAAATGGTTTTTTTATAGAAAATCATTTTGATATCCCTTATATATCTCTGATCTTTTATTTGAATGTGTTGACTATCGAGTGAAAATTTACTTACCTTTATAACCATCAATTATTAGTTATCATTAATTATTTATAATATAAATTTTTAAACTCAAACATATATTATGGATACATAGACTTTTAAATTTCAAACATTTTTCTATCTTGTTTTTAGGGAATCTAAATTAATGGAATGAACTATCAAAAAAATTATTATTGTTAGAAATGATATTAGATTCATAAGAAATGAAACCACATCATTCGTAACCATGATAGTAACCCTCTCTTTGTACATAACCAATATTTTTTTAAAATGGTTTATCATTTTTGAATCTAAAAACACTCCTCATGAAGATAATCTAGGTAACGAGGAATGAAATAGGTTCAAATACATTAGTGAAAGGTTGCAGGGATGTTAAAAAATTAACACCACACCATGGAAAACTCTCAGAATTATTTCAACATATGAATATCATAGATGAATATCTAAACCTTTGTAAATAATTTTATAATGTACTTGTTATATATAATTTTTAACAATTGATTAATTTTTATTTAAAAATAATATAGAAAAATAAATTTTAAAGTCAAGGGTGGTTGTCCTATAGTACGATGGAGACCCAAATATATGGATTTTCATCATATTTATACCTGGGAATCAATATCCCCATTTCCCTCATAATGGTTCAAGTGGTTCCTTGTTGTATTTTATCATATTAGTTAAAATCAATAATTTTCTATAAGAGTGTACTCAGTGAACCCAAAGAGTTTAATCTAAGTCTATGAGTTTACCCCTTATTTTACAATGCATCCACTATATTTCCCACAAATATCGAATAGTAAAATAGATGAATTTGACTAACATGAATGCTTTTTACAGATGAACACTATTCCTACATTATCATCTATGTTATTTATTCAATAAAAAATACACCAGACAATTCATCTGATAAGATTTATGTCACAATGAATGGTCATGGTGTTGGTCCAAAAACCAGGAAGGAAATGGCATAAAGAACATTGATGGAATTTATATTAATGGATGATTCTTCCTTTTCTCAATTATCATATCCATTATAAAAATGTATCCATGTGAATGAAGATGACACCCTATAAAATTCAATTTAAAACTAACTTCATAGACTGGCACTGATGTTCAAAAATTAAATACATTAGAGGAAACCACCCTTAATTTATAATTCCCATGATATAAAATATGAACCATTTATCATGAATGTCAATAAATTATTTCAATGTATGACAAATGGAATCTAGTAGAATGAATTAATTTAATTAAATGGCATCAATTTAGGTCATGATTCTTAATCCCCATCACCTATTAATATCTTATGGTTATACTATTGGATGATTAACCAATAAAATTAAATGATTTAAAAATTTATTGTATTGAGTCATTAATTATCTTGATGTATATATTGAATCATGGAGGGTAAGAAATATTGGGGACTAGAAATGGACATGAAGATCAACAAAAAGACTATGAATTCTAAAATTTTTACAATTCCGTATCATTTAATCTTTTCTTACACAATTCTCAATCACTATTATAATCCATTATAATTTTATCCATATGATAGGAAAAAGTTATCATGATTTTGATTTTTTTTCCTTTCTAAATTATAATGGAATCATATTTTTTTATATTAAATAACTTTGTTTTTATAAGTTATTTTATTTACTAAAAAGTATTTTTTTATCTAGGTATTTGGATTATCATGTATAAATATTATTTTTTTCTAAATAAAAGTGTCTTGTCTTATTTTAAGCATCAATTGTAATAATTTCTTCTATGGATTTTGATATATTCAGTAAATTTTTATAATTAATTGCTTTTATTAGAAGTTAAATAATCCTGGAAGGATTCAATATTTTTATTTTATAACATCTTTTATGTATTTATAATGAGAATCACGTTTATATTTAAGAAGTATGTGACCCAAAAAAATATTTTTCAGTAATACATCAATTTAAATTACCTAATTTTAATAGAACTCCACGAAAATTATATATTTATATATATTTCTTATTTATTATTTTTTATTTTGAAAGTATAAAACATCTACAATTTTGATAAAAAAATCTACTTTGAAAATATTTTTTGGTTTCATAGAGTAAACAGAAAATCCAAATGGAATTTTATCCTCCAATTTTAAATATGATTTTAAATCACCTAAAATTTTTTTTCTCTAAATTGATATAGAACAAATAATGTCCCCAATTAAATTTCATGGTCCCAAAACACACACTTGTAAGACCTCTAGGCATGTAAGATGACCTATGAAATTTTATTTTTAATTTATTTAATTTTAGAGAATGAATATTTATTTATGTTTATAGGTTTTATTTTTTATAATAAAAAATATAAAAAATATGTCACCAGATAAAAATTAAATTTTAAATAAAATATATATTGAAGAAATTAGAATTCATTTCAATTTATATATTCTTAATATATTAAAATTAATTATGTTATATTAAATTAATTTATTTTATATCGATTATATTAAATTTAATATATTATTTTTAATAAATTCAAACCGTTTTTAAAAAAATAATATATTGAAATAATATTTTTTAGAGGTAGTATTATTATTATTTTATTTAAATATTTACATACTATAGGATAGAACCAAGCCTCATTGCATAGACTGTAATGATGTTGTACTTTGGTGACTAGATTAAATGTACTCATAATTATTCATGACACTTTTCTCGTGTCCCTAGTCCATAAATCCCAAGGGTAATGGTTCGTACTATACACTAATGATCCTATAGACATGTTAAAGTAATTTTATAACATGTGAATGTTAGAAACTAGAGATTTGGGTCTGTATTTTTTATCATCCTGAAGAGTCACCTCTCCCTCCAATCTCACCATGATCATGTAAGAGTGTTAATTGATCTAATATATATTTCAGTTTATTATGCTCTCATATTTATCAGTACAATTTATTTTCAAAAAATTGAGATCATTAATTTTGTATACAGTGACTCTTAATCATTGTAATATTTATTAAAAGTAATGAAAAATGGAGAACATGGATACAATATTTTTAGTGTGTCTTTCAAAGAATACAATGGTATATATTTTCCATCTCTATACATAATGATGATAAATGGTCATCCATTACCAGTGCAAATAATGACACCATGTATAAAATCATTTATTTATAAAATTTCAAATATTTCTAAATAATATATATGTAAAAATATATATAAATAAATATTTTCATATAATATAAAAAAATTAATTATATTATATCATTTTAAATCCTTGATGTAGAGGGTCGCAATCATGCAATAAGAACTCATCCCATATTGAATCCTTTTCTATAGTCACAACTATAATATTAATACCGTATAATTTAATGAGACCATTTATATTTGGAACGAAATAATGCTCATTGGAAAAGATTAACCTTAGTATGTATTCCCTTAAAGAATCATGATCCATGAAATTCTCAAACTCTCTTAAAAAAATAAACAACCACTACTTATATAACTATATAATACACCATCCATTTAATCCTACTAAATGATATTATGTGTATTCCTTAAAAAAAATTTCTAAAAATTCACATGTGTTATATTTTTTCATAAATTTATTTAAAATCTAAAATTGGTTTCTCTATTTCCAATTGGTAGAGAAGGATTTAATAGATAAATTAAAATTAAATGGAAACTTGTATAAGAATTATTGTGTTTAGAAAGTGTCAATGAAATGTATAATTTGTGAGATTTAATATTGAGATATTGGTAAATAATAATATTTTTATTCTTAATAAAAATAATATTGGATGAAATTCATTGAATGTGTAAAAAATTTAAAATAAAATTATCATCGTGAATCAAAAATATTATAGAATAAAACACGGGTAATATAATATAATAAACAATCTATTTATGGAATCTTATAAATACATATTATGTTAACTTAGTTAGTTGAATTTTTAAGTAATAAATATATTTTATGTCATGAAAGATTTAAATTAGTGTGATAATCACTGTCAAAATGAAATGGACCAAACTATTAATTCATCTATCACAACTCATGGTTCATAAATAATATAATTTGTTTATAAGATGAATCTTATGAGGCATACCATTTGATAATTATGGATTTATTTTATGTAATCTCAAAAACTACAATAATCATTATATTATATGATTTTAATAAAAAATAAAATAAAATATATTATTTTTTAAATTTAAATTAATATATTTGATAATAATAACAATACATTTTATAATAATATATTAAAAAAAATCTACAAATATAATCATAAAAATACTTATATTAATCTAGTATTCAAGACAAGTACAACCATAATGAAATTTAAAAAGATATGATAGTGTTAAGAATTTAATAAAAAATTATTTAAATAATAATACATTTCAATATATAAAATATATTAAGGGAAATAAATTGAATAGATATAATAATTATTACAAAAATTAAACAGAATCATATCATTAATTGAGATCCATTAAATTTCATGGAAACAAGTGAACATATAAAATTTTAGTAATTTGGTCTATTCAATTTTTATTTTGAAATTAAACTTAAGATCCCTATATTTTAAACAATATTAGATGAAATCATGATTGTCTGAATTAATTACATTAAATATAAATTTTTTATTTCGTATTTTTTCAATAATTTCTATATTTCTATCGAATATTTCATTTGAAATAAGTTAAATTAATAACAAAAATAAATATACCTAAAAATAATTCATTATATTATAATTGTAACAGAATGATATTTATATAAACTAAATAATAGTGTATGACATATTAATACTATATATATAGATTAAAATGATAACATTTTAGGTATATTAAATGTTTTGAATCAAATTAAGCAATAAAGGTAATTAATGTCACTCATAGGAAGAGTGAGATGAAATTGGTAAATAGAATGATGTTATAAGGATGCTACTTACATGTGGTTTTGTAGTAAATGCTAAGGGAGATATGTGTAGTGAAAAGCACATTACATGACAAGAGATGAGCATTTATGTCTACAATTGTAGGTGAATTTAATCAATTTATGAAAATTGTGAGCATATATGGGTAAAAAAATCATACAAAATGGTGAATTAAAAAGAAAAATATATGATTACATAAAATATACATAAATTGTTTAAAAAATTCATACATAAAAAAATATACATAACATATATATAGATTAAGAAATGGATACATTCTATTTGGAATTTAAAAAAATGCATTTATTATAAATTGGATTTATTTAAAAAATACAAAGATAAAATATTTATATATTATGAAATTGACACATTCTATTCAGATTTTATTAATTAAAAAGATGAATTAGAGGAATATTAAATTACATATAGAAACAGGTTCATACTATAGTTCCAAAGAGTATAAAATGATTTAATTCTATTGATAATGTTTTAATAATTGGATTGAAATAATATGAATGTTTTTGTATAGATTGAAATAGAATGATATAAAATTGAAAAGGTACATATGATTTTAGATAAGTATTTTTATTAATAAATATTCTAATAAATTTTAATATTACAGACAGAAATAATACAATAGAAATAATTGAACAATTATAGAGAGAATTTCTCATTATTGCATAATTTTATTTACATCCCATTTTTTATAGACAAATACAATACATATAGATACCCCATGATATTATTTAAAATAATCCGTAATTTTTATAAGGGCACCATTAGATATCTATCATAAAATTCCCCAAAACCTCTAGTGTTTAATAGTTTGTTGAGTGTCTAAAACTGCTAAATCCAACTAGAATATATTCCAATATCTATCAATTTTCTAATAATCTATGTTCTTAAAAAAACCAATACACCTATTTCAGTGAAAATTAAATAATGATTTCCATCTAAAAAACATAATTTTCTCTAAAGATAAAATTTAAAAAATGATATAATATGAAAAATGAGTACTCATATATATTATATATTATATATTTTTTTGGATAAATACATAGTACATATATTTACATATTACTCATAAAATTGATTGTTTTGATGGTACCTAATTATGAATTATGTTAAAATTATAGATGATATACATTCAAAACCTATAGAATTAAACTTGACAAATTTATTGAGAATATGATATAATTTTAATGATATATTCTCTATTTCATATACAATTTTTTATGTTATGTGGTGAAAAATTTTATCTAATAATTGTTTCCAAACAATTAGAGGGACCCTCATTAATGTTTTTAGTAGTGCAGTTTCTAATAGAAAGATTATATTATGAAACATCATGGTTGGAATGATTTTAACTATTTTAACACAAAATATAAATGAAAATATAATTGAATAAATAATTAAACAAAAAATGTGTATTAAATAATTTATATAAAATTGTAAATAAGATATAAATTAATAACCACATGTTTATATCAATTATGTATTTTTCAGGTAATGTAACACAATTTCATGATGATTTATAGACCATAGTGAGAGATATTTTTTATCCTATATTTATATGAAGGCTCCTAATATAATTGCATAAACATTATTAAAATTGAAAATGTTACATTATTGGTTATAACAATTAGAAAGTTTCTAGTTATGGATGGTTAATAAATTGAGAATATAAAATCATGTATGAAAATATTTACCTATAAAGTAAATATTTAAATTATGTAATTGATAAAAATAATAATTTTATTTTTAATTGCTAAAAACCAATATATAAATATTTACTTTAAATCTTATCGAATGTAAATAAAAACATTCTTAGAAACATATTTATAAAATTATCAATGTTTATAGTATATATATTAATTCCTAATTATTAGATACATATATGGTTAATACTTATCATGTTACATTAATGGTCTTTGAATGATAAATTTTACTACCTAAGATATGTATATATAATTATTTATTGATTATATATGTATTATAATCAATAAAATATAGTTTTTATTCAAATAAATACTTATATTAAATAGAGTGAAAAAATAAAATAATATTTACATTACCAATAATTCTACAGAATACATGGTTTAATGTTTTTACAAATCCTGACAAGGGTTGTGTATTAGAGTAATACCATAATGAAATTATGATATAGTGGTACCAAATAAAAACATATTTGTGTAATTGAGAAGCTTAAATTTATAATTTCATACAAATACAGCAACTGATGGTGTAATTTACATTTTCTTCTTCTGAATATTTACGTAACTATGATTTATCTACATACATTCATGATGATTTATATTAAATGTTTATGTGATCATAATATGAGATATTTGAAAATTTAAAATTGTGTAGAGTGATCTAGAATTGATACTGTATTCATCAAATATTAATTTTTGAGACACTGCTTTGTTATTTGAATACATAGTATTTAAAACATACTAAAAGTAAGTGAAAGTGATTCCATATATCGAGTATCAATAATAAATAACCATCTATTTATTTGTAGAGTATCAAATCAATTTAATAGTATAAAAATAAGTGTATTCACATATATGAATACCCATAATCCTCATAGATCATTCAATATGTGAAAAATTCAATCTAAATGTACTCATATTTAGGCACAATGTAGTATTTATTGGTGAATTTTTTTAGGAACCCTATCATTTGGTCTTCCATTTTATATAATATATAATTTTAAAAAAATTAAATAAAATCATTGAATAAATAGTTGAATCATGGCCCATGTGTAAAGATATGTTATATTACATTCAATACAAATTTCACGTAATGGTGAAATAAACATATATAAAATTTCAACCTAATTTATAAATATATTTCAATTTCAATTTCAATGTTGTTTCATAAATTGCTTACATTTAAAAAATAATTGAAAAAATTAACTTGGTAAAATTCATGTATATAATGTGGTCGTGAACAATGTTTATGTAAATAGAAAATATCTAAAGAAATTATTCTTTATAGTATGTATTTCCTAAAATATATTTTAGTATTTATAAATATGATTGTAATGTTGTAATAAATAATTCACATTTTCATCGTTAAAGAGAAAATAGGTTCATGCTATTTCATTTGGGAATTTTGGTGGCTTTATGAACCACCTCTAAATGGTGTATAGTTTAATTTTGAAATATTCATCTCCTTGAATATAAATATATCGTAATAATGTATATTGACAATCTATTTATAATGAAATAAAATAAAATTGAACACAATATATTTTTTGTTATGACAATAATTCTATGAAATGGGTATCTATTGATGTAACTATAGATTTATTATTATTTGTATAAGTGTAAATATTTATATAAATCCATTTGTAATGTAAATATAAAATTATTACAATTTTTAATTAAAATAATACGAATAAAGTAAATATTTAAATTAATTATTGTATTTTATTATTTAAAACACATTACACCATAGGTATTTTGAATGTTTAATATAAAATTATAAAAATATAAAATGTATATTTCCATAACAAAAAAATTAAATATTTATATACATGAGTATAAAGTACCGTTAATATTTTTCTAGTAATATATAAAATATACTTTGACAAAACCATAAGTAGATATATATAAAAAGAATATTAATGACATATAATATTTTTGGAATACTCATAATATATAAAAAATTCAATATTATGTCATGTTATACATATTATATTGATCAAAAACATTAATTTATAAAATTAAATCAATTGAGAGATACGTAATTCTACAATTGTCATTAGGGAAACTGTTATTTTTTTTCTCTATATGAAAACATAATGAATATGCCATGTGAAATTTATAATTTTAAAAATTATCCACATTATACAATAAAATATTTCATAAATAAACCAATGCTATATTTCTAGGGAATATATTAAAATTTATATAGTTAAAATAATTATGAGTCAATTAAATTGAGGATTTGATAAATCCATAAATGTTATTTTAGGGAAAATGTGGAAATTAAATCCTAAATAATAATAGATGAGTCATTATATATTTTCTAATTATGGTTTGAGTATATAATTAGGTGGTATAATGGATGATAAAATATTATAGATGTTAATTGATTATTATAATCCACATGTAGCACTCCAAATATGCACAATATTTCTATTATACATAGAAAAAAATTGATGACATGTGAATTATAGTTTGGTTCTTGAATGTATCATTTATTTTGTAGGTGGAAATTTTTTTAAAAAAAATTATATTAATATAAAAAAAATTTATCAAGACTATGTTATTTTGAATGAATAATAAGAAAAAATAGATTTGAATCATGATTGTGATGTAAATATGGTATTTTTATTGTTCGTGAGATAAAATTGTAATAATTTTGTATTATTATGATAGAAAATAGATATTATTGTATTCTATGATCAATATATATATAATAATGAATAAATACTGAATATATACACCTTCATTGATATTGCATAAAATTTTTACATTCCTACTACATTTTATTAATAAAAAAAAATTATTATCCCATGTTTATGTGAATACCATAAAGGACCATTCTAATCATATTTTTATATGTGTTAAAGTTGTATTAAACATAAAAAGACAATGTAATTATTACTTACAACATCTAATGTAATTTTATTTCTATAGTTAATACTCTGGTTATATTATAACATTTAACGTCATATTACAATAACTTATTTTGAAATATGAAAGAAGTTTTGATTACAATTAGATGAAATTAATATTAAAAAAACAATTATATTTCCATTAAATGATTAAAACTTCTTTGAATTATTAAATAATAGGGTTTATCTATAGTTATTTATTTTCAGTTTAAAAATACAATTAAATTAATTGAAAGACATATATATGTTTAATTAGTTTTTTAAGCGAATATAGTGAAATAAGAAATGTGTGGAAACGTATAATATATAATTAAAGAAATGTTATTAAATAATATAAATTAATATTAAATAAACAAATAAGATAAAAAAAATTCACAACGTATAATATTTAAATTAGAATAATATTTTTACCTTATAAAGAGAAATAGTGTTGTGAAGAAATTTATCAAATATATATTTTACATTTTTTAACATATACATTCCATTATATTTCATAGTTTTAATACTTTAAATTTCCTTATTTTTAAATCTCTTCCATAAACAAATTCTAATAGTCATATCTACCATTTTGTGACCTCGAAAATAAATAACAAATTATATTAGATTTGAAATTATATTGGAAAACTATATAAGAAATGGGTGCGTAATATAAATATAAAATGGAAAATAATTTCATATTTTACAATAATAATATATTAGATTTTTCATTAATTCTGATTCAAAAAATGGAAAATAATTGAGACTTTTGGAAATGTTAAATGGTTCCTCTTGAGAATATAAATAAAACTCATTTAATCATAGTTTTTAAACACATAGAAGTAGTTCTATTCTATTTTGAAGATCTATATATTTGTTATCCATTGAAGAAGATGATAGTTGTTTTACCAAAAACTAATGTTTCTCATTTAGATCATTCATGGTTATACTATCATGTTCTATTTTCTCTAATTGACTTATTATAAAAATTTTAGATGAATAAAAGTATTAGTTTAAAAAAATTCATTCCTTAAAAATTTGAAAATTCCATTGAAGAGTTAACAAATTTTAATTGGAAAATAAGATATTTCAACAACTTCGTGACATTTTCATGAATGTTTCTAATATTTATGAATCATTACCACTTTATCATTAAATTACTAAACATTAATAGAGCATATATAGAGGGTATTTTTTTATTAGCTTTTTGGGATGATTAGCATTATGATTCTTCAAAACCAATGATTTATATACCATTTATAAATGATTATTCAAAAGTATTTTCATCAAAATAAAATAAAAATTCTCTCAAATAAAATAATCTTTGAAATAAAATAAATTCATTTCTCATAGAATCCTTTTGTCCACATATTTGAAAAATGATTCTATTGATCCAAACATTGAATTGTACTCTTTTTTAATAATATTTCTCTAATATTAAGGATGTTGGTCTCTTTATATAGATCTAATTTTATTATCAAAAATTCATTGAGTTTAGAATCTCAAAAAATGAATAAAAGTTTGAGTGGGTTTCTGACTAATTTATAATATCAAAATATTAATATGAAATATTTTATTCCAATTGTTTACACGATATATTTCATAATCATATTTCAAAATACAGAGTACTCATTTTAGACTGTTTAATTCCACGAATTTTTTTCAGTAGAATTTTATTTTAAAATAAAAACATTACATAATTGAATAACATTTGTTAAAAGTGAATTCTAAAAAATTACTAAATAAATATTAAAAAACAATTTTTTATTAAATAATCATATATTTATTCATGTATTTTAAAAATAATAAAATGATGTAATACAATCTAACATTAAATTATAACTCTTCCTAGAAAACTATTATCAAGAATATATATAAATAAATCTTTATGAAAATAAAAAAAATAAAAAAAATATCATATAAGAATACTTTTTAAATTGTATGTATATATTATTATGAAATTAGATGAACTCTATAGAGTAAGCATGATGATGTAAAAAATAACCCAATAGATTGATTTATAAAATAAAAAATTAATTTTAGAAAATAAAAATCGTTTAAATGGAAATGTAATTAAATGTATAGAATAATATGATATCCAATTTAATATATTTTCTTCCATTATAAAAACCCATTAATTCCTTTAAAACCAATATTCAAAAGGAAATAGTTTTTATAATTTATTAGTTGTTCCTTCTCTAATATAGTTTGAGATTTTATATGTATTTAATTATCCTCGTACTCCAAAAGTGTATGGTGTTATACCATATGAGAAATATAATTTATTGAAATTTGTGTTTTAATAAATATATGTATTGGGTTGTGAAGAATATGTCAAGGCACCATCATGTTTCAAAAGTATCACCTTGAGGAACAAATTAACTATTATAAGATACACATTGGAAATAAGGGGATATTAACAATATGACCCCAAATAAAAATATAATAGTGTAAAATATTCATATTAAATGAGAGGAGAAAATATTTAAAGGATACATTATGAGGGAGATATACTTTGATGAAGTCCATAATTTTGATATTAAATAGTTGTTATATGAAATGATTTCTCAAAACATTTTATAAATGAGGTTACAAGGCATAAAATACCACATTAGAGTATAATAGAGGTTATAGAACCAAAAATTTATATTTTTATATTCACTATGTAAGGAGATTCATTATTAAATAATAATAATGATCCTTTATCTGAAATAAAACCATCACATGGAACTGTTGTTTCCAAGTGGATATAAGCTATGAATTTTAAAAAGCATTCCATGTACCTTTATGAGGTAAATATTTTAGAATATTTATTAGGGGATAATATACCTATTTTTTGTAAAGGGGTTTCTTATAAGAATCTATACATAGATTGAAAATTATATACATATATAGGGTGACTGGTTGAAAAAGTGAAAAAAAAAATCAAAGAAAAAAATAAAAAGAAACCATTGCCCAAGTTATAGTGATATGATCCATTAGAATCCTATATTTCATTCCATCATACTATTAGTATTTTATTTAGAATACCATTTTCTAAACCACCTTCAATAAGGAAAAATACCAAGATATTATTTATAAGATAATACATTATGATATTTTACTACATAGGATACCAACACGTTCAGAAATTTTTAGAAACCCATTCATGTGTCAATTCAAGCATCAAGGAAATCGAACAATTGTTTTGATTATCCCATTAAATAATTTGGTTGTGTGAAGAATAATTTATAGCCTTGTGAAAAGTGAATTTTCGAGACTGTTGTAATTTTCATAATAGTATATATTTATATGATTATACTAATTATAAATGAAATACATTTCTTACCGAATGATATAGACTATTAGAATAAATGATTCCGTATAAATCACATAGAAGAAGAAGAAATAATTATAGGGATATAGATATATCATGATATATCATCATGGATTATCAACCAAATTCATCGTATTTATAATTAATATATATTAATGATATTGAGTATTGAATAATCAAAGAGGCTATTGATTATAATGTCCCATTGAATTCAGGTATTTAAGAATCAATATCTACAGAACACCTAAGGATAGAAAAATTGAAAGGATTCAATTTTATACATTGACTGCGTTAGTCGTGTTTGATATAGAATGTACTAGGCTATATGTCAACTACACCACATTTATATAATGAATATATCAAGAAAACCCTTCTGATCAACATTGAAGACAGTCCTGACTATCTTTATGTATATGAAATATATTAAAGATGTGTTCTTAGTTAATTATGTAGATGATTATGTAGTAAATAATGGATATATATATATGTATATGCTAGTTCCCAAATACATAAATTAATATTTAATGCCTTTTAAGTGATACATAATCACAATGAAGGGTGGTGATGTGAAATGTATGAGCTCAAATAAAGCTATTTTATAAATGAATATATTAAATTTTCAACAGCCCATTGGGGGTTAATATTTATTGAATGATATAACAAATGATATTTATTTATTTTTAATTAAAATATTTAATCAAATTAATTAAACTATATTACTCAACATGTTATAGTTTCAAACCGAATAAAATAGTTTATTTAATTTAATAGCATTAAAAATGATTTTATTAAATTGATTTGGTGGAATAGTGTATAAAGATAAAATAGATTTGCGTTTTGCAGATATTTTGGAGGAATTGGAAAATAATTGGGAAATGGTATTTTTGAAAACAAATTTGAATACATGATAAGTTTTTATATTATTATATAGTTTAGGTAAAATTATATTTTAAAATTAAATTAATTTTTACATTGTGTGGTTAAATGAAGGTTGATGTAAATTGAATTTTAATGAGACCATGTTTAGTGACTTTTATGAATTACCAAATAAAGATTATCATAATAAAATATTTAAAACTTCTTAGACTATACGTCAAAATGGTTGTTTATAAATTCATATAACTAGTTGATTAATTTAAATTTTCTTTTTTGGTTCGTCAATAATTGATCATGATTAATAAAACATAATTATATTGTAATTTTTAAAATTGAATTTTTGTAACCCAAATACATCATGATAAAGAAAATATAATACAAAAATAACCTTCCCATTTAGATTCATCACCCTATAAGAATTCATGTATTACTCCACCATTCTTTGGATGATTTATTATTGGGGAGGAATAAATTAAAATAAAACAAGAATGATTAACTAGAGAACAAAAATGGTGATGGAACTACAAAATGTTTGCACTCACCCCATGATTTGTTCCCTTGATCATGATCACTTAATATATACGTTTTAACACCCTATATATAGATATACATTGGGGTATTGTTCAAATTATGTCTTCATAATTTAAATAAAAGAGGCTCTCTTAAATTATATATTTTAATGGCCACTATGGTCATTTATTCCATAAAAATAAGTAGTAAAATCATTTCAAACATGGTCTATATAACCACTATCCCGGTATTAATGAAAATTTACACTATTTATTTTCATTCTCTTTATAATAAATGTTCATGTATTGTATTCGCGTCAATACGTGTAGGGTTTAATGTCCCAAACGTGATTCATGTTTTGAAAATCTAATTCTAATCTCTAGAACAACCATTTAACATTGGTTTTTCTATTTTGATTCATATAAGTGAATTATTGTCATATTTTTTTGATGGGAATATATATTTTGGTGGACTTATTTTTCTATTGAAGATTATTTTTCTGGAATATGTATGGATGTATACATCTAGAACCATTCATTTTCATATAACCATCAATGTAATTTCCATTAAAATGGTGAAACTATGTGCTTATTTCAAATAGTCATGATAATTTTAATAAATAAAAGTGGTTGATGACACAAATGTGTAGATAGCATGGTGATTTATTTATAAAAAAGTATTATATTCAAGAATGAGACTTTATATATGGTTATCAAAACCATTATATAAAATTCATTATCATTGGTTCATTTTCCAATATATATAGAGTAGTACTATCTATTATTCAAGATCACATTATTCCAATGAGAAAGAATAATTAAAGGTCACACGCTAATTATTTCCATTGATGATGATAATTATCTATTTTAAATTAATTAATGGAATAAATATTATTCTATAGACCAAGGAATATTTTTATTTGTGTTTTATCAAAAATAAATATTTATTGATGAATAAAAAAATTAACTAAATATTTATTCAAGTATTTCATAAATACGGATGGGCGAGGGTTAAAAATGATTATATCTCGTGATAAATCTTTATTTGATTGTCGGTTGAAAATAGTTTTCATTGTCCATGATAGTTAACAAAAAATAATAATAATAATAATAAAAATAATAATAATATATGTTATCTATTTTGATATGAATTATTATATTACATAATAGATGGTAAGAAATTAAATAATAACTTTACATAAATCCAAGCTCTCTAAATATATGGGTTTTCTTATTGTATAGTGTTAATAGTGATGTTTTATTCATTATGGATAGTAAAATTATCCCTCGATTCCTCGTTGTTTATTTATATCAATAATAAATTGAACTAGTTGATTTTTTAAAGTGTGAAGGAACATCAATTGATTAATATAATCTACCCAAAGAGAAGTATTTTTACACTATACCAAGGTGTTATATCATTGTTTAATAATGATCAATGGATCACAATTTCATCATTTCCAGAGGGATTTTATATGTGGATCCTCCCTACATAACAAAGGTAATTAGAGAAGGGTTCAGTTGTGTTCATCATCAAACACAATGACCGTTCAATGGTGAGGTAAACTATAATAATAATCATAATTAATTAATTATAAATTTAATGTTAAAACATCCACTATGTGTTCTGGTTTTTCCATTACAATATTCGCTGATTTTTTTAGGCATAGATCTCTTTCCATGTACAATATTATGAATGATACATCAAATCAACAATAACCTATATGGTTATTCACACACCAAGGGACTCCCACTAAGTCTAAAACCATCATGAAATTTATAATAAAATTCATTATTTTGATCATCATATTTCAAAAGAAATGTGGTGTAATATAATTAGTGGAAACCAACTCTTAGTGGTATTTACCCATTGCTTCCACTATCTACATTGTTATTTTCATTTTTTTGAAAAATATAATTTTTATTTTAACACACCTAGTAATGGGTGTGAGAATCACTATAAAAAAGAAGGCTACTGATAAAAATATTTTCAAAAAATGTTGTGGTTTTTATTATAGCGGGAAACCACTGTGACCATTCCAATGGTATAGATACCCTTATAAATTTCCACATTAAATTTTCATAAAAAAATAATTATTATCTGATATTTTGTTTATTAAAATTATGTTGTCTGATTGTTTTGATAATATAATGTTATATGTGATTAGTTAATGGGAACTAACTCAAATAACACTTATTTTCACATGATATGACTATTATAGGCATTTAATATCCTATGTTTTGAATGATAATATTTTTTATATTTAGAAAATTATTTAGTAAATCGATCCCTCAGGTACTCCACCAAGGAGACCCTATATACTATGAATAGACTTCTTTGATGGAATAATTGATATAGGTAACAATTCAATATTTTTTACTATAATTTTGTCGCATTAAAATATTAGATACATGGAATTAAATTTATTATTACAATACAATGTGATTGGATCATTAAATTTAGTCACCACATCAGGCACTTAGATGATGTTTCATATAAATACTATATCATTGGCTATATATAAAACATAAATTTATGTGGTATCTATTGTAGAATATGTAACCACTACTTAAATATCAATACCAAAAAATTATCATGTGTGAGATTTACATATATGAAATAAGAATGTGAATGAGAATTATTCAGAATTAAATTAATGTAGAGTAAATTCCTAGAATTATGTAGAATTTCATTCAAAAAATTAAATAATTCGCTAAAACATATTTTAAATTTTTTTTATTACAATTTCATCTTAATGAATATAGTTTCGAGTATATAATTTCATTTTTCTAGTTATCATTTTATTTAAATTTTGATAAAAAATATAAATCATAATTTTACTCACATTGAAATTGTTGTGAGGATCGATATCAAAAACAGTTGACCAAATAGTGATTCACCATCCACTACTCATATTTTTTAGTCACACTATGTCATCACCTATCGTAAAAAGATAATAATATTATTCAATCATTTCATGTGTATGTTATGTATTTTCCAACCATATATCCAATATTATATTTTTATTCTAAAATAAAAAAATCAAATAAATAACATATTAATATAAATTAAATATATACTATTTTCTAATAATAATAATTTTATAATAATAATTAAAAATACTACAAATTTTACAGGCTTGTGGTATCCTATATTATTCTACTGTTGAAAATTTCCTAAAATTCTATATATTAAACATTACAATAGTAATAAGATAATATATATATATGTTCATATGTTTCAATTGTAGTAAACAATATCTCAATATATTATTTTTTAGATGTATTCAAAAATATTAATAAATATTTTATTAATATATATTAAAATTAAGGAAACATATAGTTAATATTACAGATCTAAATTAATGTTATTATCAAGAATAATAAGACGTTGTTGAGATAAATTAACCAGTATTTTCTATGTATTACTCTAATGAAAAGGGCCTTCCGAACTGTACCCAAATGCTAATTATTTTTACACACATTTCAAGTTAAGGATGTCGTGCAAACCTCTAGACAGAAATGCATTTTGATCCTACTACAAATTATTGTACAATGATAAAAAATAAATTCCACCCAAAAAAATATGTAATTTGGTTTCTATAATTATACAATTACAATTTTGGTAAAACAAGTATTAATATGTAATAAAATTAATTTATTAACAACCAAAATGAACACCGACATCAGTAATGAAAATAAAATATTAAAAAAAATTCTATTGATCTATTGGAATAACTATGTTATACAGTACCAAATTTATTCAGAATTTTTTTAACTTTGAATGATCAAAAATCATTAAATATTCTCCATATGTAGTTACATAAAATATAAATATTCCATAAAACATTTACTAATTAAAAAATAATGCAATCCATTTAATGTGATAAAATTTTCATTTTCACTCTACATGTGAAAGAGTGAAATACCTAGCTCAATGATATCAAAATCAAAAAAATATTAATTTTCAATTTCATACATATGGTTAAAATATCTAAAAAACAATTTTATTTTCCTGAATAATTCGCCAAATAATGTACTATAATTTTGAATGATTACATAAATCCTATATAAAATAGAGTTATTATCCTTAGTTGATGAATTTCATGAGTCTTTTGAGACTAAATTTATAGTTTTTTAACCCCTAAAACATACTCCACACCATTATATTTGATGAATATTTCGTAATCTTTCCCAAATAATCAATGGCTTCACCTTTAACAATGCAAATATTTCATTTCAAATTCTTAAAAAAATAACCCAAAACCCAAATAGTCCCATTGAATCTTTCTGTACTAATGATTTTTATATATTATATTTTATCAACTCACTATTTGGTTTGGTATTTTGAATCACCCGAATATTTGAAGGGAATCCTTCCTATTGTATCTTGGAGGCCCAATAAGGAAAGAACATCATAGTCAAAAATTGATAATCAACACCCCATTGTCTTCTTTTAAGGTGTCATAATTTCCCTCTCAAATTATTTTTCCTAAAAAATTTCACTCACCAATACATGTAAAAATTTTAAAATTCATTGAAATGGAATTTTTTAGTTCTAAAATTTTATTGAAATGTTAATAACCCTTGAAATCCAGTATCTTTTATCAACCCATTTTTATGAACATAAAAAATTAATAATAAATTTTCTGAAATTCATTTTCCTTAGTTATTGATCAAACATCCCATTTATCTGTGTAATATTATCCCAGTCATCCATCAATCCATGGTTCCAAGAAACTCTGATGCACTACAATTTTATGGGTGCACATCTTTTATTAGTTTTATCTTCTTCCACTCACCCACAGTGAAAAACTACCATGCTCCTCCCATGTGCTCCTTAATGATTGGAACATTGAGCCTTAGTTTTCATGTATAATTTTACAATATATTACACCCCACTATTTGAACAAAAATATAATACCTACATAGATAAGTCATTTACAAATGATCCATTATGTGTTTTTTATTAATTTTTTATATTTTCAATTATATATGTTTACTTATATCAATTTTTTATATATTTATTTATTTATTTATATATATATTTATATGATAATTTTAAAATGCATTTTAAATCCATTAATATCTATTTTATATTTAGATATGAATTTTATTCAAATTTACACATACATATATTGTTATATATTTACACACATGCACACAATGTTATGTATATATATATCTATATGATTATATATAATGTTATACTTAGGTATCAATTTTATATAACATAATTATAAATATATATTGTAGATATTTTTTCAATGAAAATTTGATTATAATGATATATTTATTAAATACATTTATATAAGTTATATCAACACAATATTGACACGCACATAGGAACACCTTCAATATCATATTTTTTTATTGAAAAACTGACATTTATTAATATTTTGAGAGCTTTAAATAGAATGGATAAAATAAAAAAATGGAAATATTAAAAAATAAAATGTTAATTGCCTAAAATTCCACACATATCCAAAAAATTGAATCCTTATTACGTTACATTTTAACGATATAGATGGACCACAATAAAAAGGGGGTGAAGAAAGAAAATCATAAAGATGAAAAATACGTATGATGGGTGACCAAAATTCATAAAAGATATTGATTTGATGCTGGGGTGGAATCCTAAATCTAAAATAAAATAATTCCTACATGTCTTAAAAGAAAAATCTAGGCCAACAAAGATGGAATGGGACTCTTCCAACTACGAGACCTAGTTTTTAGAATTGGATTTTTTGGAATTCCACAGAAAATGATTCATATGTGTCATATGTGATGAAAACAACCCCCGAAAACCCCTAACGAGAGAGAATTGTTTCTATATTAATAGTAAAAAATCATAGGGGAGATGAATTCTAGACAAAAGGGGCATGTTATATTCATGGGATATCAATATGTGGTTTATACTTTTTTCAATTATCCCACAAAAGGATGTAAAACTCATCTTAAAAATAGATTTTATATCCCACTTGATTTAAAATAAGATAATATATTTAGAACTAAATTATTTTGGTCATTATAAATGTGGAGATCATATTCTTGGTGAAGTGGGAAAAACCAAAATCCATCAAAATATACACTATTATTGGTGAAATATTTATATAATTTTCTTTACCATCACTCCACACATGAAAATATACCACCGAATAGGACAATAAATAATTTTATGGCATGAGGACAACATAACAGACTGATAGATCGGTAAATAAGGGTCATTAACTACACGGTATTGGATAACCAACATTATTTTTGTAATGATACCAATGAACATTTTATAATAAAAATAAATCGAGTAATTTGGTGTTGAAAAATTATTTCCCCCCAATCAACTACAATTTTGATCAATGATTATACGTATGTTTAATAACTATATTTGACATGGTTTTCACTATATACATAAAAAACTAGAAATGTTAATCTAGTCTCATATTTGTCACTAAATGGATACTCTGAATAATTAATCTATCTCTATCAATAAACCATGACTACATTTTCATGGTGAAAAATCCATTCCAAGCCACATAAAACATTTAATACCCTTTATAATTATCCAAAATTTCAACTATAGTGGAAATTTAATCAAATTTTCTAATTTTAACAAGCTATGGGTCCTTCAAGATTTCAATAGTTTCCGATATAACCATTTATCCTAAACGACGCCTGAAATATGATTTCATGTAATTCCAAATGTATTGTCCAATAGCTTTTGGAGAGAGTGCCATGATAGCCCACAATGATTTTTGAATAGGGAAAATTCACGTCCTAAATAACATTAGTGAAAAGGGATTTTTCTCTATTGGATAACTGCAATTACTATATGGTAAATATAGCATAATTAATATGTTCTATCTCATTGAAACCCATTCCACCACATGCTTTTCTGAGGATGTAATTTTTCTATAAAATCTTGTGGGTTTTATTCCTCCAACCATTGGTGCTTGTCCAAAAAATCTACAGTTGGGAATGGATTTAATATATAAATATTACAAGAAGTTTAAGGATGGTAATAACTTGAGAATGGATAAATTGATACATAGAAATTGTGAAGGTATCCATGTAAACAAAAGAGATATGTTTCGCAGTCCAAACCTAGTCTTTTTAGTCACCAAATAAAAGAGTATTGTGAATAACACATATTTCTCTATCCAATAAAATATGTATCACAAGATAATTTCTATACATGTAATCCACATTGATAAAGGAGTTAAACTAATGGATATAATTTCAACTTTTTAAGACACAATAGGTGAAATAAATTTCATATTTAAAGAGATTTATATATTTCCATGAAGCTAATTTATTTTGATGGTAATTTTGAATTTAGTTAAATTATACCAATGCATCACATGAGATTAATTAGATTTTTTCAACAAATAAAATATGAAAAATAAGAGGTCCCAAAAGATTGAAATTGAGGAAATGGTATTATTTCTATTAGGATAAAAAAAATTATATTGAAAAATGATCAGAAACATGGATAAAATGTATATTATATTGAGGTTCAATATATTAGATACATCTTGTGGGGGTAAATCAAGGTGTTAAACAATCATTAATTAAGACCATGATTAAATTGAGGTAAAACATTTGCGGATGATATTTATTCATTATGTTAAAAACATTCATATTCATCATTAAAAAAAAAGGAATGACCATTACACTCAATTATATGATTTATTCAATTCATGTTTCAATGTAATGGCACCACACTAAGTTGGGAAGAACAATTTGATGGTGTAAAATAAACATTGAAAAGAACTAAGATGTCAAACATAATCTGCATTTGAACAAATACACTCTCATTTAGGGAATTAATCTAGAAATTATATCTATAATGATTGTTTAATAAGATCATAGAAGTTTTTTTGACGCATTTCAAAAATAGATGTCTATAAAATCCAAAATTCAGGAAGATTTTTGATCTTGGGATAAGGGTTATGATATGTTATTTTTTATGGGGTAAATTATCTTTCCCTACGCAATGAAATTTCATTAGGCCAATAATTTATATCCCAAAAAATATTCCATTATTTTTTTGAAGAACAATCCATCAAATACATCTGGGAATAGTTCCATTACAATGTCGATTTCATTGAGGTCCAAAGAAATTTCATCATGATTAATAACAAAAACATGATGATTTTTCATCACATTCATGACTACAGGTCAAATTCAATCCTTAATATTCGAGGAAATGTTATAATCCCCCAATAATGGATTACATAATATAAAATAAAAAACCCAATGAAAAACATCATTACCAGGAAAAGCATACCATTTTTTAGGATCAATGAGGAAGGGGATATGGTTATATCTGTATATCAATTAATCCTATTGGTGGATGTACATAGTATATGAATAACTATATTTAATATGAGAATGACACACATGAATTGTCCACAAAGTTTCCTGGTATTTGAGGGATACATCCATTTCATCATCAATATTTAAGACTCAGAATAAAACAAAAAATGAGGGGGAGTTAATATATATCATTTATTCCAATTTTTAAATAATTTCATATAATTTTATTCTAGATGAATTTATAATATATCTAAAAAATAACTATAGAGGGCACCGTGGATTAATTATTCTTAGCATCAGTCCCCCCAACATCGAACCTAAGGGAACAACTTAATCACATTCATCATTTGTAGAATATAATATATCAAATATAAATAGCCAGTCTTGTCTAGGTATTCTATAATATCATGTGGCATTTATGAGGATAAGCGAATGGTTTTAAATATTTTGTGTGTGGTGAGTAATAATGAAAAAATTAAAATTCTAACCCATTCAATGATTCCCAAAAACCACTATAGACACTCTTTAATGGTTAATGTTTTAGATATCCTCTGAATCCAAGTAAAGGGATTGAATGAGAATCCAAAATCATTTAGATATGCATTCAGATATAACTAACTGATATAATTCAATTAATTTAATGTTCTATTATCACCAAATCGCATCACAAAATGATATATCATTTCATTTATGTATCCAACATTATAGAGATTTCCATGGTTTATCTTCTTCAAGGAACATTGAAACACTCAAGATCTCAATTAATCAATCTGAGTAAGCCGACTATAGATACCTAAAAATCACAATCAAAGGATGGAAGTCGAGGAAAATAATTTTAATTGTATTCTAATAATAACTTGTAACTCTCACAAAAAAATTATCTTTTTAATGATGAAAAATGAACCCACATTCCATTATCAAGATACTAGAATACACATATTAATGAAAATCTATTTTTACATGCCATAAATGTCCATGAATTTAAACATGGTGTTATGTGGTCAAAAAAAATATCAATGACACTTGTCAAGCTCTAAAGCTATAGAATCTATAAAATGCATGTATATTCCATACTCTAGTGGAAATATAAAAATATTATCATTAGGGTAGGAAATGATTTTTCATTATAGTATTCCCCTCTGTGAATTATTGATTGTAACCATTTTAAGAACCTAGTTACTGCTATTAAAGACTTTGGAATATTCGTGATGATATTCCATAGCAGCACCTTTAAACGGCGTGCTATTTCGATACCCGGAGTGGCCGAAATTAAATTTTTAGTGCGTTCACACTGGAAACGCCAAATAAATGGTATAACACCTAAACGGTGCACCAGATCAGAGATCCGAGTGTACGAATGTGTCCGGAATGGGGTGTTTATCCAAGTAATTACATGAAACTTGTCGGCGCGGGATGTTTGGACCCCTTGCTCGCTTTCGGAACGTTAAACAGATATATTAAATTAATTAATTTATTTTTTTAATGGTGAAACTCGAGTATCTCTTAAACGGTGGCTCAGATTGAAAAATGAAGGGCACTGTTGAGTTCGGAGCTTGTCTTTTACACTAATAGGGGTATAAGTTTCACGGGCACGTGCCCTTTGTGAAAAACGGCCCTAGGGGTGTTTTCGTAATTTAGCGGCTTCAGAGGTAAAATTTTATATCTTTTTAACGGGGTCTCGGATTAAAATTTTGAGACCTCCTTTGTGCTCAGGAGGTGGTGTTTACCCTAGGGGAGTCTTAACCTCGACCAAGCTGAGGGTTCGGGTTCGGACCGACGGGCGGGTGGTTAAGCGTTTTCTATTTAAATGCTTAACTCATCCCATTCCTCCCCTCTTCTCCCCTGGTGCCAGTAGCTCCCCACAGTGAATTAGGAAGCTACCCTCCATCACCTCCTCCTCTCTGGAGAGGCACTGCTCCGACGGATCGTGGAAAATCTTCGGGCGAATCCCATCGAGGTAGGATTTGGTGTTTTCATTTTGATTTCCCGCACCTAATTTGAGCTTGTTTAATCCTGTCAAATTGATGTTGGATTATCGAACAAATCCCATGATTTAATAGTAGAGTTTTTTTTCCTTTCCCGCGCAACATTCGAATTCGAATTCCAAGCTCCGTGGCATCCACAATCATCCGCTGAAGTTCGTGGGTTTTCGGATTTCGGCGAGTTCGAGCGGCGGCGCGGCTCGGTGGATGCGGCGGCACGCCGGTGGCTCCAGTGGTCAGCAGCGCAGGTGTTCGGAGGAGGAGCGGGCAAGCACAAGGCGCTGGGTGCCGGTGCGAGGTGAAGCTGGCCGCGCGAGGCGACGACTCTAGCCGGTGAGCCCGAGCCGCCGGGGCGTAACAACCCCCCGCGCGGGGACAAGACCCACGAGACACGGGTCATCACATGAACCAAGAGATCGGCCACATGATGGTCGGTGTGCGGTCCGCTAATCAGCGGCAGGACCGCGCGGTTGGACCGAGGCCCGGCCCAAAGGGCCCTGCCCTCAGGGTTCGAGCGCCCGTATTTTCGGCTACGGGCGTCCGTTTTGAGTGCCGTCTGCGGTGGTGGAACTATGTCGACGAGGCATACATTTGAGATGGTTTCAGAAATTTTTAATTCCCGAAACGAGGGTCCTCGGTGGTGCGACACGTACGTCGAGGGGATTGACACCATCCCGAGGGTTTTTATTGTGGAGGACACGGACGCGTCCGACGTTTGTTTTGAGCGCCGTCAGTGGCATTGGGACCCTGGAATCGAGGCAGATATCTCTAGGGTGGTTTAAGGCATTGAGGTCGAGGTTGAGGTGTGGGCCCCCTGGCCCGTCTTTTGAGATGTTTGTAGCATTTCGTGACTTTTTCCTCAGACGTCCGTTCGGGGCGTGCGATCAGCCGATGTTGGGTGTTTTTCTAAGGGCATCGCGTTGGCATGGTCTGTCCACTCGAATTCTGCATGCTGGTTCGGGCCCCGTGAGGGCCGTCTCGGGAGTTGACAGTGATTTCCAGCTTTATCACTGGGTGACCATTTCAGACAAGTGAGTAGTCCATTTCATGTACTTTTTCGAGGGGATTGCAACGGTGTGATCCATTCGTTGAGTTTCGGGACCAGGATGCGTGTCCCACGAAGCACCCCTCGTGTGCGGTGCGCCGGAATGAATCTTTTTCTCCGTATATCCGTCGGGCTCATTTCAGCAGTCTTTTTGACGTGTTCTGTCGAGGGGATCGCAATGGTGTGATGCACCCGACTGTTTTAGGGGTCGAGGATCGGGATCACAGGATGTCGTTCAGGCGTGAGACGGTGTTTGTGACTTTTCTGTCGGATATCCATTTGAGGTGAGTAAGTAGTCTATCTCGTGTGTTTTTCCACGAGGATTACAACGGTACAATCTGTTTGGTTTTGAGGAGCCTCTTGCACGATCTTATTAATTTTGGATGTGTGAGAGGTGCTCTGGTGGTGGTTCTTCTCACCATGTTTCCATAGATCCCTTGGCGTGTAATAGTGTGCACTCCCATGTGAGTGAAGAATATGTGGTTGGCTATGCCTCAACCGATGAGGTGGCAGGTTGGACTTGTTACATCATGCATTCATGTTGACATTGGGTGTCGGGTGCACGATAGCCATAGGGCTGAAAACGAGGAATACTCTGGGAGTATACTAGAGCGCTTGGAGGTACGTGTAGTTTGTACCTAAGAACGTTGGTGCACTCGGTTGGGGTTGACTTGGGGACACACGTCATGTGGTCCCCATGTGTGTGTCGTGATCTGCTTTACGTACTCTTTACCTCTTGCGACATAGAGGGTCCCTATGCGCTCGTTTTTTTTACCAGAAGGGTGGAGTTTTCCCCTGCCTTTGTGCTCGTTTGTTAGAACAGCAGGGTGGAGTTTCCCCTGGCTTGGTGCTCTTTTGTCTAACCAACAGGGTTGAGTGGTCTCCCCCTAGTCTTGTTCTCAATGGTTTTTACAGCAGAGATGGTTTGGTTACTCTGCTTCCTCGGTTGTGAGGGGTTTCAGTACTGTGCCCTTTCACCGGTCTACGTCACTATTTGAGACTACGGGTGTTCGTGCAGCATGGTCGTTTTCCCCACTTTCTGGGATGAGATGTATCAGTCCTCTTTGACAGTGACTCAGCGGTTTGGATCTAGATCGCCTTGTGAGTCTTGGGGAGTTTCTCTCATTGCTCTGTGTTCCCTAGTAGAGATTGTGGTTTCGGTGTGACCAACACTTTACGTGGGCATCGATCCTCTACCTAGGAGCATGTTTATAGCAGGGCTAAGGTTGTTTCCAGCAGGGCTGAGGTTGTTTCCAGGAGGGATGCTGTTGCTTCTAGCAGGGCTGAGGTTGTTTCCAGTAGGGATGAGGTTGTTTCTAGAAGGGCTGAGGTTGTTTCCAGCAGGGCTGAGGTTGTTTCCAGTAGGTTTGAGGTTGTTTCCTGCAGGGTTGAGGTTGTTTCCAGCAGTGCTCACCAGTGGGTTACCATCTAGTAGAGATGGCCAGTACAGCGGTGTTCACTGAGCAGTACCATCCAGTAGGGATGACCAAAGCAGTGTCGGGCTTACCTCAAGCTGGGATAGGGAGTGTTCCCCGATGCCGGGCTTACCTCCAGCGGAGCTGGGCAGTGGTCTCCGATGTCAGGTTACCTCTAGCTGGACTGGGCTATGGTCATGTCGCCGACATTAGCCGGGTTGCCCTCTAGTGGATTACCCTGTTATAGGACTGGGCAGTGTGGCACCCATAGACATTCCGGGTCTCCCTGTAGTGGGAACCCGTTGATATCCAGGGACCCTCTAGAGGGGATGGGAAGGGTAGCCTGTCAGCTTTGCGACCTCTTGACTACGGGGAAGTGACAAGTTATGGTTGACGTTCCCCCAACACTCTCAAGTACGAGGAGTGATTTCCCCCACTGAGACATGTCCTTATGGAGTGAACTAAAACCCTCCAGGCGAGCCAGTGCCACCCAGAGCAACTAGTGTCGACGTACGGTGATTGAGCCCTTGACTTGTAGTTCAGGACAGACGTACAGGATGCTGGGCATCGATTGTGTACTTCTGGGACTATTTGATACACTTTTCATGGGCTGAGCTATGGGATGGAGATCCCCTTAAGACATTGTTAAGGCTTCTTTATTGAGCATATGGACTTGTATATACCATGTTATAGTACCCACTTCTTGGGTTTGGTTACTCTCTTTCCAGGAGAGGCGAAGACGCACGAGGTATGCCATGTGCTTTCCGTGTCTAGCTTCTCGTGGTTGGACGAGTCTACTCTTCTGCTATAGGTATTAAAGACTCGACGAGAAGTTCATCTTCTCGCCATTTCCAGCTCCTTGTGCCTGGACCAGTCTACCTTCTTTCCTCTTGTTGGGTTGAACTGAACTCTTCACTATTACTCTTACTGCCCTTTCATTTGTACTCCTATACTTTTTTCTGTTCGCTCTACTGATCACCCTTCGGTACCTCCTTTTTTCTTCCCTCAAGCCTTTGGGGTGTCCTACTGAGTATTTTTATACTCACCCCAGCATGGGATTTGCCCGCACATGGTGTGCCCTGGAAGATGATGGACAGGTGGAGCGTGACTTCAGTGGAGCATAGGAGCTTGGGATCTTGGACCGCGTGCGGCGGTCGTAACCGGGTTCTAGGTGGGGAGACCCATCATCTGTTTGTTTTTCTTACCTGTTGCCGGGTTGTGGAACTTTTCTAGTTGGGATTGTGTTTTACCCCTTCTTACTTTTCAGCACTTTACTTGTACTGTTTAGAGGTCGATGCACATTTGTGGTATTTATATAGCAGTTTCTCTTTTTATTCTGGTTGTTCTTTCTTTTACTCTACACTTTTTCATTGATTGTGTTGCGTGTGTGTGTGTACAGGTACTCAGGAAAATGCATCCCCGAGTTGTTTAGCCTTCGGCGCTTGTCGTCAACCCCTGGCCTATGGAGGCGGGCTTGGGATACTTACAGCTCGAGCCCGGGTAGGGTCGGGTTGTTACAAAGTGGTATCAAAGCTGCTTCATTCCTTGGGACAATGTTCGTACATCCCTAAAATAAATGGAATTGGCTGGGATTTAGGGCAATAGTGTTAACGTGTCTCGAGAGCGGCTCTCAGGCCTGGGAGTCCAGTGATGGTGTGGCGGCCGACGTATCCATTCAGCAGGACCTTGATAACCCGCTTGTCGACTCAGCATGCTGAGACAAATGTTGTAGGGAAAATTTGGTTTGTGCATCACATAGGATTGAGTCTTTGACTGTCCTTCTTGAGTTAGCTCCCCATTGTTGTTATTGGTATATACATATATGATCATCTGACCGCGGTGCTCCTTGAGAATATTCAGGATGTCTCCGCGAAGGCAGCCAGCCAGGATACCATCATTGGTTCATGACGATGACCCTGTGAGCTACGAGGCCATCGTCCAGGACCCATCATGTGATCCCCTTTCTCCGGGTGGGCCGGAAGCAACACCCCCACCTGTTGAGCAGCAGGTAGTTTTAGCAGAGCAGGCTGAGCTTGAGCGCAGGTTGAGCGCGCTCCGTGAGTTCCAGCGGCAGAGACCGCTGAGGATCAGTGGTGAGCCGGACCCTCAGGCAGCTTAGGTTTGTCTCAAGGTAGTGGTTTGCCATTTCAAGCATGTGCAGACGCCGAACGGTCAGAGAGTGTCTTTGGAAGCCACCCTTTTTCGTGGAGCATCTCAGCATTGGTGGAGTCTAGTGACTTGGTTTCTTGATGAGTCTTCGCTCCCGTGGGGAAACTTTCAGTTGTTGTTCCATGAGGAGGTTTTTCCCTCCTGCTTGTGATCCATTCAGATTCAGGAGCTCTTGTAGTTTCAGAAGGGAGGGATGATGGTGGCCGAGTATGCAGCTAGTTTTGTAGACTGTGCATGCTTTTACCCAGACTTGGTCCATAATGACTATATCCGAGCACGGATGTTTGAGCAGGGTCTTCTCCGAGACATTCATGCTGTCATAGAACCCTTGGACATTTCCACATATGTTGTGGTGACAGAGCAGGCGTTGGTGACGGAGATCTTCCTGTCACGTTCTAGAGTAGGTGGTGGGAGCAGGCATGTTGGAGCCGAGATGTCTGTCGTAGCTATTGGGCGTCGACCTACAAAACTTCGATGAAGGTGGCTTTCTGAAAACCAGACTTAGGGGTGTGGTCATACACCAAAGTGTCACCAGAGGGCACCAGTGCAGCTCAGAGAGGGTCGGTGCTATGTTTTTGATGGGCGAGGTCACTTGGCACGAGACTGCCCGACCCGAGTTGCGGAGAGATTTAGGCAGGTTGCAGGTGCACCACCACGACCGAGGCAGCACCGTGATCAGAGTAGTATCCAGAGGCGTGGTGCTAGGAAAGGAGCGGAAGGAGCTAGTAGTGGGGACGACATTACAAGATCATCCCATTACCAATAGGTGGTCCACGGCAGGCTCCTGGAGCTGACATATGGGACCACAGTTAGTCGTGATCTTGGATTTCTATTATCCTGTAGAGCATGAGATGATAAGAGGTATTCTCTACAGCTCCTCTACCTTTTTTCAGTAGAATTGTGAGGCTCTGTGTATGAAAGGATTTTCTCCCTGCTACTTGTTTGAGGTGTTACCAGAGTGATGCAGGGTGTCGGGTGTAATCCTGTGTTGGTAAAGAAAAAGTCGTGAGACCTTTTCCTTTAGTCTATGGTGTTGACTCCTTCGACTTTTGAGCCTGTATGTGAGCATCGACTTTGAAATCTTGTGTGATCAGGTATCCTTTGGTGTTTCACCGTATGGATATTCTGAATGAGGGAATCACATGGCCTTGTCCCAGGTGCGGGCGGTGATTCCAGTCGTGGCATGCGACGTAGGGGTTCGGTCGCGGAGGTGAGCTAGCCGCGAGATCCTTTGGGCCATTTTAGACCGTGCGAAGGGATGGCAAGGTACCCTACCGGCTTACCCTATCCCCAATGTCTAGAGTGGGTGCACGACATCGGCAAGGTCCAGCCTCGCATGAGCGGATCAATCCTTTGGTCTGTGTGCGGTGACCTAGAGTTGTGTGGGGGTTCTTCTGGGTATTGGAAAGCCAGGTGTGGGTTTATTTTCCTATGTTTCACCCTAGTTTTTCTTTTTGGGGACTAAAATCTTGAAGTAGGTAATGATTTAAAAACCCCTTTTTTGGCAAAAGACTTTGGAATATTCTTGATGATATTCCATTTAAGCGCCTTTAGACGGCGTGTGATTCCGAGCCCCGGAGTGGCCAGAATTAAATTTCCAGTGCGTTCACACTGGAAACACCAAATAAATGGTATAACTCGTAAACGGTGCACTGGATCATAGATCCAAGTAAATGTATGGGTCTATAATGGGGTGTTTACCCTAGTAACGACATGAAACTTTTCATCGCTGGATGTTTGGACCCCTCGCTCGCTTTCAGAACGTTAAATGGATAAATTAAATTAATTTATTTATTAATTTAATAGTGAAACTCGTGTATCTCTTAAACGAAGGCTCATATTGGAAAACTGAGGGAAATTTTGAGTTCAAAGCATTCCGTTAACCCAAGGAGGGGTATAAGTTTCGCGGGTGCGAGCCGTTTGTGAAAAATGGCCCCAGTGGCATTTTTGTAATTTAGCGGCTTCAGACGTTAAATTTTATAACATTTGAACAGAGTCTCAAATTAAAATTCTGTGACCGCCATTGTGCTCGAGAGGTGGTGTTTACCCTAGGGGAGGCCTAACCCCGACCGTGCTGAGGGTTCAGGTTCAGACCGACGGGCGGGTGGTTAAGGGTTTTCTATTTAAACGCTTAACTCAACCCATTCCCCCCCTCTTCTCCCCTGGTGCCAGCAGCTCCCCACAACGAAGGAGGAATCTCCCCTCCATCACGTCCTCCTCTCCGGCATGGTGCGACTCTGATGGATCATGACAAAGCTTCGGGCGAAGCCCATCAAGGTATGATTTGGCGTTTTCATTTTGATTTCCCGCACCTACTTTGAGCCTGTTTAATCCTGTCAAATTGCAGTATTATTTTCAAAAAAAGCCCATGAATGCATAGTAGAGTTTTTTCCCTTTCCAACACATCTTTCATATTCAAATTATGATCTCCGTGGACTCCACAATCATCCGCCGAAGTTTGCGGGTTTTCAGATTCCTGTGAGTTCGAGCGGCGGCGCGACTCGATGGATGCAGCGGTGCGCGGGTGGCTTCAGCGGTCGGTGGCGCAGGTGTTCGGCGGAGGAGAGGGAGACTGAGAGGCGCTATGCGCCGGCGCGAGGCGACGCCGGCCGCGCGAGGCGGCGGACCCAGGCGGCGAGGCCGAGCCGCCGGGGCGCGGCGACCCCGTGGTCACGGCGCGTGACCCCCCGCGCAGGGACAAGACCTGCGAGACGCGGGTCTTCGCGCGGACCAAGTGACCGGACCACGTAGATGGACCGCGGCACAGCCCAGAACGGCCGGACCATCCGGTTCATGCCGGTTCGGCCCAAGGGGCCCTCCCCTTAGGGTTTGGACGCCCGTATTTTCCGCTACAGGCATCCGTTTTGAGTGTCTTATGCGGCGGTGGAACCGTATCTACGAGGCGAACATTTTGAGATGGTTTTGGGAATTTTTAATTCTCGAAATGAGGGGCCTCGGTGGAGCGACACGTACGTCAAGGGGATTGATGCCATCCCAGGGATTTTTGTTTTGGACAGCGCGGACGCGTCCGACGTCCGTTTTCAGCGCCATCAGTGGCGTTGGTACCCTAGAATCGAGGCGGATCTTTCCAGTGTGGTTTCAAATGTTGAGGATGAGGTTGAGGCATGGGCCCCATGGCCCATCTTTTGAGCTACATTATACTTTTAGCGACTTTTTCCACGGACATCCGTTCGGGGCATGCGGGCAGTCGATGTTGGGTTTCTTTCCGAGGGCATTACGTTGGCACAGTCTGCCGGCTCTAATTCTGCACGCTGGTGCGGGCCCCACGAGGGACGTTTCAAGAGTTGACGGTGATTTCCATCTTTATCACCGGGTGTCTGTTTCGGACAAGTGATTAGTCCATTTCGTGTACTTTTTCGAGAGGATCCCAACGGTGTGGTCCGTTCGTTGGGTTTCGAGACCGGGTTTCAGGTCCCACGAAGCACCGCTTGTGTGCGGTGCGCCAGAATGCATCTGTTTCTCTTGATATCCATTGCGCTCAAGTGTTCATTCTTTTTGATGTGTTTTACAAAGGGGATCGCAATGGTATGATGTGCCTGACAGTTTTCGGGCCCGAGGCTCGGGATCACGGGACGTCGTTCGGGCGTGAGGTGGTGTTGGTGACTTTTCTGTCGGATATCTGTTTGAGGCAAGTAAGTAGTCTATCTCATGTGTTTTTTCACGAGTATTACAATGGTAAAATCCGTTTGGTTGTGCGGAGCCTCTTGCATGATCTCATTAAATGTGTAACTGTGAAAGGTGCTCTGGTGGAGGTTCTTCTCCCCGTGTTTGTAGAGAACCCTTGCTGTGTGATGGCGTGCACTCTCGTGTGAGTGAAGAAGATGTGGATGGTTTTGCCTCAGTCGATGAGGTGGTAGATTGGAGTTGTCACATCACGCCTTCACGATAACATTGGGTGTCGGGTGCACGATATCCTTAGGTCTGAAAATGATGTATACTTCTGGAGTATACGGGAGCGCTTGGAGGTACGTGTGGTTTATACTGGAGAATATCGGTGCCCTCGGTTGGGGTTGACATGGGGCCACACGTCGTGTGGGCCCCACGGGCGTGTCATGATCTGTTTTATATATTCTTGACCTCTCGCGACATAGAGGGTACCTCTGCGCTCGTTTGTTTGACCAGTACGGTGGAGTTATCTCTGGATTTGTGCACGATTGTTTGACCAGTAGGGTGGAGTTTCCCCTGGCATGGTCCTCTTTTGACTGACCAACAGGGTTGACTGTTCTCCCCCTGGTCTTTTTCTTTATGGTTTGGCCGGCAGAGATGGTTTGGTTCCTCATCTATCTCAGCTATGAGGGGTTTCAGTACTTAACCCTTTCACTGGTCTTCGGCACCGTTTGCGACTACGGGTGTTCGTGCAGCGTGGGCGTTTTCCCCACTTTATGGGATGAGAGGTCTTGTTCCGCTTCGATAGTGACACAACTTATTGGAGCGGGATCGTCGTGTGAGGCCTGGGGAGTTTCTTCTATTGCTCCATGTTCCCTTGTAGAGCTTTTGGTTTCGTGTGACTAGCACTTTATGTGGGCACCGATCCTCTACCCAGGAGGCTGTTTCCAGCAGCGCTGAGTTTGTTTCCAGTAGGGTTGTCATTGTTTTTTCCAGCAAGGCTATGGTTGTTTCCAGTAGGGCTGAGATTGTTTCCATCAGGGCTGAGGGTGTTTCCAACAGGGCTGAGGTTGTTTCCAGGAGGACTGAGGTTGTTTCCAGCAGGTCTGAGGTTGTTTCGAGTAGGGCACTCCAGTGGGTTACCATCCACCAGGGATGGCCAGTACAGTGGTGTTCACCGAGCAGTACCATCTAGCAGGGATGGCCATATTAGTGGCGGGCTTACCTCTAGCTGGGATGGGCAGTGGTCCCCGATGTCGGGCTTACCTCGACCTGGGTTGGGCAGTGGTCCTCGATGCCGAGCTTCCTCCAGCTAGGCTAGGCAGTGGTCCCTGATGTTAGGTTACCTCCAGCTGGGCTGGGCAGTGGTCCCGTCGCTGACTTTAGCTGTGTCACCCACCAGTGGATTAAACTGTTACGGGACTGGGTAGTGTGGCACCCGTCGACTCTCCGGGTCTCCCTGTAGTGGGAACCCGTAGACTTCCTGGGTCCCTCCAGCGGGGCTGGGCAGGGGGTTGCCTGTCGACATTGAGACCTCATGACTGCGGGGTAGTGATGAGTTTTGGTTCACATTCCCCCAGAACTCTCATGTATGAGGAGCGCTTTCCCACAATGAGATGCGTCCTTGTGGCACGACCTAAAACCATGTGGTCGAGTCAGTGCCGCCCAAAGTGGATAGCGTCGAGGTGCAGTGATTGAGCCCTTGAATTGTGGTTCGGGGCAGACATGCAGGATGCTGGGCATCAATGGTGTATATATGGGACTATTGGATACTCTTTTCCTGGGCTTAGCTACGGGATAGAGATCCCCTTAAGTCGTTGTTTGGGCTTCTTGATTGAGTATATGGTCTTATATATACCTTGTTATGGTACCCACTTCTTGGGTTTGGTTACTCTCCTTCCAGGAGAGGCGAAGACGTGCGGGGTATGCCATGTGCTTTCTGTGTCTAGCTTATCATGGTTGGACGTGTCTACTCTCCTGCTATATTTAGCAAAGACTTGACAGGAAGTTCATCTTCTCACTATTTCTAGCTCCTTATTCCTGGAAGAGTCTACCTTCTTTCCTCTTGTTGGGTTGAGCTGGACTCTTCACTGTTACTCTTACTTCCCTTTCAATTGTACTCCTATACTTTTTCTGTTCGCTCTACTACTCACCCTTGGGTACCTCCTTTGTTGCTCCCTCGAGCCTTCGGGGTATCATACTGAGTATTTTTATACTCACCCCTACTTGGGCATTGCCTGCACTTGGTGTGCCCTTGCAGACGACGGAAAGGTGGACCGTGACTTCAGTGGAGCGTATGAGCTTGGGATCTTGGACCGCGTGCGGTGGTTGTAGCCGGGTTCTAGGTGGGGAGACCCGTCAGCTGTTTGTTTTGTTTACCTGTTGCCGGGTTGTGGCACTTTTCTGGTTGGGCTAGTGTTTTGCCCCTTTTTTCCTTTTCAAAAATTTACTTGTACTGTTTAGAGGTCGATGCACATTTGTGGTATTTATAAAGTAGGTTCTCTTTTTTACTCTGCTTGTTCTTTCTTTTACTCTGCACTTTTTCATTGAGTGTGTTGCATGTGTGTGTACAGGTACTCAGGCAAAGGCCTCCCCGAGTTTTTTAGCCTTTAGTGCTTGTCGCCAGCCCCTGGCCTCTAGAGGCGGTCTTGGGGTAGTTGCTGCTCGAGCCCGGGTAGGGCCGGGTCGTGACAACAATCACTAATCACAGTCATTTTTTGGAAATTATCATCCTCTTATTCAAAAATATAGGTCTGTAGGGGTCAATATCATTGGGTCTATACAATATTCCACTATAATTTCTCTACGATATGTCTTCTTAGATATTATCATGGTCAATACATACATGAATTTTCCTTCGTGAGATAAAATCATTATACGGTCTCACCTAGGGGTTATTTGGGTCAAAAGGATTATAAAAAATTCCTTTGGACTATGGGGGTTTGGGGGGGTGTAAGAAAATCCCTATAAGATTGATTGAAACATGATATATGTATTGTCACCACTGTTTGATATTTTTCAACAATGATATAATCCATCCTTAAATCAATGGAGATATCACAGGGATAATCTATACAAATAATTTTGTTAATATATGATTACAATTATTGGTATGAAATAATAAATAATGTATTAATATAATTTTTTTGATCATTTTTTGTATGCACACATCGAGACATAGTTGTTTATTCACAATCCATCATTCTTTCCATATTTGTTACAAAGAATAATCAAGGTGTTTTCACATAGATAAAAGTGTTATATAGAATAATTGCAGTACCCTCACTATTTAATACAATTGGTGGTGAACTATTTTATTGTTACTCTAATTCATCCAAAAAATAATAAAAGTATTTTTTTCACACTCTAATGATATACAAATATTTGAGTTTTACAAGTGTATAATGGTACACCATTTTTGTGGGATACAAACATCAATGAAGACCCTTATCTATATAATGGGTCCCATAACAATTTGTTCTAATCAATAAAATTCATAAACTCATAGATGCAATCTGAAATTTCCTCATAATTTTCGTTGATATTCTCACAAAAGGGATTCCCAAAATAAATCCCTCAAATTTATATTTTGATTATGTAACCCTCAATATGTCACCATTGTCTTCTTGATCACCCATTAGTATAAGGTGGATTTCATTATTCCAATGTCTCCTTCTAATAACCTTTTAATTTTCATTATCATTGAAAATTTTGATTATCATGTTCCTATATATGACTCCTCATATTTACACAACATCACCTAGATGCCTGACACATTTTTATGTGATATTATAGGAAGTAAAATTAAACTATAATTTGGTAATATTTTTTCCCTAGGTTTGGAGAATAATTTGAAGAAGGGTGATGAAATACCCATATCTATTAATAGAATATTCTGTTTTACATATTACATTAGCGAGGGGAATCATTTTTTATTTAACATGGTGATCTACAACACACCTCTTTTGAGGTAATGAAATAGCTTGTGACATTGAGAAGAAATTCAAAAAATGATTCTCTTTTAGTTTATGACATCACCACAGATCGACCCTAAATTATGAAGAAGCTACCTCATTAACTAAATAATATATAATTTAATAGGGTTTTATTTATTTTTTGTTAGATCGCAAATGGAAATATAGATTAAAAGTTGAATTCCTTTCAAGTTGAAGGAAACATTTTAACATATCATATATAGCTTATTAGTTTATTTAATGTCTATGTCATCCAATTTTTATTGAATGACTATTACTCAATTATATTTATAAAATTATTAATTAATATTATTTCTTAAATTTTGTATAAGTAATTTTCTAATATATATATATATATATATATATTATTTAGTCCCCAAATGAATTTATTTTATGAAATTTATTATATCTATATCAATATAAATATATAAATATAGAAAAGAATTATTATATGATTACTTATTGATATAAATTTTCTTTGAGATATACCATTTATAATTAATAAATTAGACATGATACAGATCACTTTATATCAAATCTAAAATAATGTTCCAACAAAGAGGAACTATTTATGTTTTTTTAATTATCATTGAATTTTATTTCACTGATTATCATAGATTTTGTGATAGTTTTCCTAGCATCACTAGGTATGGAAGTCAATACCATGAAAAGAACAATCACTTTATCCACTAACTTGATTACCATAATGTAAAAAATTAATGGGTTTGTTTTATTTTTCTTAAAAAAAATTAATAAAAAAAATTATATGGAAGAAAGGTTGTATAATATTATTTTTTTTATCACCCTTACAACCCTTCACATAAACATAAAAATGTATAGAAATATTAAAACTTCATACTAATATTTTTAATTCCATTTTACAGATCAATATTTATGTTAATTCATTTGGGATGGTGGAGATATCCAACAATGTTTTTACAATCTATAGGGATGTAATAGAATAATCTATCACATTGAAATATAAGGAATTCAATTAATATCCAACACATGAAAAAAGAGAATGTAATTATTGTAATATCTATCCTACAATTTAGATCATCATTACTATCCATTGTCCCCTATTAATATCCAACGAATTTACCATTATATTATTCAACAATGAAATTTACTGATGTAAACATGGATCATAAGAAGTAAATGAGTTTTTTTATTCCAAAAAAGAATCATGGTGATATATACATATTCTATATTGATAATGGAGAAGAAAATGAACGTGATCTTAGATATTGCCATGACAATCTCTACTGAATTTTATTTAATCTTCATCATCACAATTATTTATCACAATCACGGTCGCGATGGATTCTATAATTATGAACCAACATAGATGTCATGAATTGAAATGTTTTCCTGAATTCCTTATAAAATGTCATTAAATTTTTACATTAAATATAGAGACTTTTATTTAATATTTATTTTCCAAGGATTAATTTCTTTTAAATATTTGGTTTTGGTTTCCTATGACTAATTTTCTTATTAGTTTCAATATATAAATGTTTATAATTTTTTACACTTAAATTATTGAATTTAATTCTATATTATTGAAAACACATAGGCATATGTGACATATAGTTGATTTTATTAACAGTTAAGGAAAACTTGAATGGTTCATTATTCTCCTTTATAATTATTTATTTTCAGTTTATCATGATATTCATGTTGTAATTAACGGCTTTGGTTACCATGAATTCCAAAATTTTCTATTTTTATCATTAAAAGACAATAAAAGAGTGGAAATGAAGTCCAATAAAACAAATTATAATTATATATATATATATTTTGATCATATTATTTTATAATATTTTTAAATTACATTTTTTAAAATATTAATAAATTAAAATATTTTTTGGATGAAAAAATTATTCATATAACTAAATGGAATTTGATCACGGTATTTAATAAATTAAATTAAATTATAATACAAAATAGAATAATTTTAAAAAAAATATTAACTAATAAAATAATGGTTTTATAATTCATAGTCCCTATAACATACTTTTTTAGACCCCCATATAAGTGGTTTGAACTGTAGTATGTTATCATTTTTTTCTAATGCTTTTTAAAAAATATTTATTTTGTTTTTTGAGGTTTTTTGTATCATATAATAAAAAAATCATGAAAAATGTCAAAAAAATATAGATTTTTATTTATATAAATCATGAACTGTAAAATTTGAATACAATTCAAAATATAATATATACAAATATATTATAGATTATTATCTTTATATTTGTCTTATTGACCCATATTATTATTATGATATATACTGTGTAGGAATTTAATTCATTGTAAATTAAATAATACATTCATGAATGGTATTTTTTATTTATATTATAATATTAATAAAAACAATAAATGTGGGTCACAGGCAAGAAAGATGCCATATATCCTAATAGTCACCAACTTGGAATTTTTTACACGATTCGAAATGATACTGAAATTTTTAGAAGCATCATTTTTTGTAAGCCTATTCCTCATAAAACCAATGCTAGGTGGTCATACCATGGTATCTAAAACATATTATATTTTAAAATATGTTTTATCAGCTGTGAATTTATTATAATAGATATTTTTTAAATTATTGTGAAATACCACATCCCCTCCCTTCCAACCCCTAATATCTAGGATCAAGGTGACATTTCATAGGAAGAGCTGTAGATTCCAATTTCATATGTGCTGACCATTTTCATTGATAAAAAACCACTAACAAATGGGTGAATTTTATCAACAATTCATAAAATAATTAATAATTTTGATCTATAACAACACTATAAATGAGAAACCACAAGATTTTGTGAAATACTTTTTTAATTAATTTAATATTTTTTTATTTTAAATTTTATATAACAATAAATATAGATTATATTACAATTAATAAATTATTTATTTCATTCCATATATAAAGCACTATGTTATGATTTCACTACATGCCACACATGGAAAATAATTCAGTATACACAACACTATGGTTGGCTTGTGCGACATACAACGCCAAGTAATTTTGACATTATACATTAAACTATGTCAAACATTCATTTTACACAGCACCAAAGTGTCATGATTTACATGTAATACCAACTTGTCTTGTACTACACACAAAACGGACATGGTGTATGTTACATAAAACAATGACATGGAATATGTTACATGCCACAACGGGTTTCTACAATGCATTATTTGATTATTATAATTTTTTAATCAAGAGAGTTATAAAATATCTTTCAATAATTTTAATATGAATAATATTAACTAATTTTAATTTTTTTAATGATTTTATATTAATTAAACATATTTATAATGAAAAATATAATTTCATTAATGTCTTTATATGTTTAGAAAACAATTTTCCAAAATAAGTTACTTTGTATGATCTTTTATGAATGATAATGAAATTAACTACAAGTAAATAGAAATATATATTATTAAATAAACAATGGTTTTTAATTTAGAATGTCAATATATTGTTAAAGTTTTTTTTTAAATTTTTATTAGAAACTACATTTTTTAGTGAATAATGAAAAATTATGAATTTTAATCCAAAACTGCTTTTCAATAAATTATATTTGTAATGTTAAATTATATATTAATTTTTTTAAAATGTTTAAATGTATTATATTTTTATCAATTAATATAATTTAGGTCATTATAATCAATTTCACTTTGAATTTTGATATTAAAACATAGGAATCCATTTAAACATTTTTTTATTAATAACACTTTGTGTAATTATTTCTCTTGAATTTTAAATAAATATAACATTTCACCTTCCCTAAGATGAATTTTTAAAAAATTATATTATATATTTTAATAATTTGGTAATTTATTTTCTGATAAATCATTTTAATTTTTTAATAAAAAAATTAGTAAAAAGTGAATCAAATTAATTGCTGTGATTATCTTAAAATTAAGCCGAAAAACGGATAGATCCTTACTCTTAAGGAACTATATGAACTATAAAATCACTTAAACCCAATTTAATTAAATAATTTGTCCATAAACCTTCCATTAATTAGTTTTGTTTGGTTTTAATGGATTGTTTATGTCATTACATGTGTACATATAACTTGTTTTCAAAATTTTCATGTGTTTCCTTACCTATCCCTATAAATGAAAACCAATGTCACACTTATTAAAACATCTCAATACATGTAGAAATAGACAACATATACTCAAATAGTCTCCAAAAATCATTATCCTCCTCATTAAATCCCTCCCCTATTCAGAAACCATTTCCAAGAATCACTTTGGTGAAATACAAAAGGAGTTACCAGATTAAGTGGTAACACCCTCCCTCAAGATCAGTCCTTTAACATTTGTTCTCCACCACATAAATTATAATTAATCTATTCATACATATAATTAAATGTACATAAAATATACTTATTTTTTATTTAATGAAAATGGTTTTCCAACACTTACAAACAACTCTATGAAATGGATAATGAATATAATGTTCATGTGAATTATAAACTACCTCTTCCCAAAACAATGATTGTTCATTCTACCATTAATGACTCTCATTTTATATTATAAGAAGAAAAATCTATATATATATATAATATATGATATACATTAATACATAATTATTATTTAATTCTTTTATAACACTTCTATTTATACATTTCAACTTTGGTAAATATAATAATTTAATTTTCTAAATGTGGACTACCACCCACACAAAGCGATATGATTTGTTCACACTATACATAAATTAATTTAAGATTGGTTTAGTGAATTTATATAATACATATAAAATTATAATAATAATGTAATTATAATATATACATATATAAATATATTTCATTTATTTTTTTTGTTCAATACGCAATATTACACAGACAACGTTCATGCTTACGTACGACCTGTCGTCTCCATGAATGGTTTATTTCCTTTCATACATAGATATTACATTAATTATTCTAAAAAACATATAATTAATATAAATTAATTTTATATAATGTTTTAAATTATTTACATCATGATTTATTTATAAATACTAATGATACAAGAAATTAAGACACATACGATGAAAAAACAGATAATGCCCGAAGTGAATCCTTAACAGAGAATTGTTGAAAAGTGAGTAATATAAAGTCAAAAAAAAAATATGATACTATATATAAGATTGTGTTTATTCATAATAAACTTATAATTATTATATATGTGGCTTGAATCAGTACTACCAGATTCAATACACAATGAAATGATATTTCTTCTCACATCTTATTTCTGTGAGATACATGATTTATTCACCAAACTATATTTTTTTGTGTTGGATATACTGCCCATTAATTAATTCAAATATAATTATAATAATATTTATGATAATTTACATATCTCTTTGGTGATATTTATTTCATGGGTTTATATTTAAAAAAATCCATACAGTTTAGTCAATTTTGTTTAAATTTTCTTTCTTTAAGAGACATATTTTATTATGCTGCAAATTTCCTTTTCAAGGTGTATATAATTCCATTTATCATGTTATATCATGAATATACACATTTTATTGTTATTTTAAGCTTTATATAATTTCATTTTCTTACATGGAATGTACGATCTGAAGTTACAATGTGGTTTAAGATTATTGAAACAATTTCATCACTTCTTAGTTTTATTATGGAATATGATTAATTTGATAATCCTATCAAGAAAAATCTTCTCTTTTATTATTCTTTATTGATTCATGATTTATTCAATATCAGTACCATTTTACTTCTTATTGGTAAATATTGTTGATATGAACGTGTTTTTATGAAATTATGACTTTACCCCTCTTGTCCGTATATAATTTAGGTTAATTCAAACCCATGTTTTATTAAAAAAAATTAATATTATTCAAATGAATTCAAGGTATTTTCATTAAAGAAAATATTTTCAAGAATTTTTTATATGTATTTAATGTATAATCAAAGAAATTGTTTTCAAAACATATTCAATATTCTTTTACAGGTTTTTAAGATAACACATTTTCAATATGTTTTAAATAAAATTTTAATAATATTTCAAGTAATTTTCAGTTAAATGGTTTTCAAAATGTTTAAAATATTTTTTTATATTAGTTCATGGAAAATTTATTTAAAAATGTTTTGAATATGTATTTATATGTTTTAAAATAATTATTAATCCAATATATATTCACATATTTCTTTATTATTATTCCCGTTTATTTCAAGAATTTTTTTCCTAAATGTGTTATATTTAATGAAGAATTTTAAAATTAGAAAGGATATTTTTCTCAATAAATTTATTCAAGATATCATTCCAAGTTATTTTCCATCTATGTTGACATATATTTATGTTACTGATTCCCATCTATGAAATGGTCCGAAGATTCTACTCATATCCTTTACTGAGTAGTTTATTTTTAGATAGATGGATGTTAATGAAACCTATTTCTATTCCACAATACATGGTCTTTTAAAACCACATATTTTCAGGGGTTATGCTTTCTTTAAATTATTATAAATAATACCTCATTTACATTGGTTGTAATGTGATGAAATTTGAATGATACCAATTTTATTTTAGGGTTTAATCTTTGATGATTATAAAAATGATCATTTTTATGGTTCATTATATGATTCAAATATTATTTTCCTTTGAAATATGTATAAATGATTTAATTATGATATGGGTGTATCTATATATCCATATAATGAAATTGTAAATGATTTATGGATCATGAGTATAAATATTTTGTGTGAACCTGATTACATGTTCGTATTGTTATTCATGGACCTAGTTTCATTTCCATGAGTATATTCATGAACCTAATTAAATGTTAAAAATTTTATTTGTGTACCTTATTATAAGTTCATGATATTATACATAAACCTGGTTGAATGGTCACAACGTTATGTGGGGACCTAATTTCTTTTTAAAAAAAATTATTTGTGGACCATGTTGTATGTACAAATGTCTATGAGAGGTCCTTATTTAATGTATATAAATAAATGTGTGAACATGACTCTAAATATACTTGTTTAGAATGTTATATGTTTATGTGCCTTCCCCCATTACATGTATTAAACCAATTTTATTATTTCATGTCTAATGATATTGAATTATATAGCATTAATGGCTTATGAAATAAAAATATTTATTCCATGAATCATGTTTATGATATTTCAAAATTTTGGGTATGATGTTTTAATTATAATGATCATGTTCGTATACACTTTTTTTCATGATATTCAAAAGCATTCACATTATTTATCCTTAATGAGAATCTATGATCACCCCTTTTTATGAAACCATCCACCAATAATGAAGATTAATTTACCGGATCATATGTTTAAGTGGGATTCTAGTCCTGGATAACCCAACAAGAGATAATGTTGCTTTCTCGTGTAATTATGTTTATGATTCCATGTTTGTGGTGGAACTAAAATTATACGATATTTTGGAAGATGATTTTATAATTTTATTTTTCCAATGTGATTTAATGTAAATATAGTAAAAAATTATTTCTTCTTAATTAGAAGTATATGTAGTTTTAGGTTTCCTTTATAAACAAGGATGAGAAAAACATAGTGATATTCCTAGGTATATTTATATGTATATGTATAAGAATTAATCTATGGTTATGTATATGGATGAGTTGTCATTTGAGAAAATATCCTTGAATATTGAAAAAGGATATGGTGATTGTTTTCATTTTAATAAATCCATGTCTCTATAATAAAAGTGGGTATGGATTTGTAATAGATTTACACTTGGGTTACCACTCCAACATGTTGTTATGGGCCTAATTTAGTTAAATCTAGTACATGACAATAGGCATTGTTTTAAACCAGGTTCTACACTCTCAAGGTATATGCATTGAAAATTTACAAACCCTTCACAAACAATCATGAGTTATGTAAATTGATTTTCTATATGATCATATTACTATAAAACTAGGATTCTTTTATTTTAAGAAAGGTTTCATTATTTAGACATCCAATAATTAATTTTTCAAGATTATGTGTTTTTCTATTATCTTATGTGTTTCTTAGCATAAACATTTTTCTTTTATTCAATATATAGAACATGATGGAAAATAGTTCACATTAAATGTTTCATATATGGGAAGTCTGTGCATTATTCATATCAATTTTAAACGTGAAAATATCATAAAGAGAATTTTAAAGGTTGAATGATTAAGGGTTATATATATAAACATAAAGATACTGAAAATAATATGTGAAAGGTATGCCATGAAACATAAAACCTTTTTGATTAGATGAATATATTCAGTATCCTGTTGAATAATTAATCAAGCATGTCGTCTGAAAATATTATTGAAAATTCATCTTATTTCCATGTTTGAAGAGAATATATGATGAGGGAATACAAATATATGTCACATGAAAACCAATATTAACATTGATGTGGGATAAATAGTAATATGATTTTGTTTGATTCATTCTAATGGTTTGGATTTTGATCATTGAGATAAGTTATAAGGATATCCATTTATGTGATTATCATATTAATCCTTGAATGATGTTTGTATGTTTAAATTATTATGTTACCTTATGACAACTTATTCATATTAGATAACATGATCTAGAAGCATGGTTTTTATAGTAAGTGATGATATATATGATGTAATATCTTGGATATCATTATCTATTTTTTGTAGTGAGATGGAAATTTAACCTTCCTTTTTTGATAAATTGGTGTAGTGGATAAATGAATTAAAATGGGTGAGTTTTTAATAAAATAAAGCAATTATATCATTTTAGGAAAATTCATCCACATTATGAATATAATCTCAGAAAAGAATGTTTCCCTACTACAATAATTTTTGTTGAACCTATGAAATTTTAAATATTTACATATGTATTACTTTAAGGTCCTTAATGTTATATTTTTCATTCAGTTTTTTTGTCATTGGTGATCCCAATCACTCGCTATATATATATATATACTTTTTTCATCCATGTCCAATCATTACTCACATCCTATGTTCTCTTGTGTGAATAACCAGTTACATGTCATCATGGGTAACCATTATAGTTCAAACCATCCATTTTTAAGGGATGATTTTTTAATATTTTTAAAATGTGATATTTTATTAAAGTATCAACGAAGTATTAAACAATTGATTACCCTAATGAATTTAATGGGATAAATTCATTTTTAGAGGGGTATAATGTAACATCCTCTAATATTGGGAAATATATTTTTTCAAATTAATTAAACAATTTGGGTATTTATCATTTCACATAGTAATGAATAGGGGTATTGTTATAAGGAATACACTATCTATGGAATGTTTTTTATACAAATCAATGTCATTATTGAACTCAATGAAACACTTTGATAAGATTGTGGTATACACAATGCTATGCTTGGCTTGTTTAACACACAACATCAAGTACTTTTGACATCATGCATTGAACAAAGTCAAACATTCCATTTACCTATCAGAAACATGGATTTCACTATATAAAATGCATATTGTATTGTTTTACACACATCATTAATATTTTGTTCCTTACATACAACACCAACTTGGCATATGTTACATGAAACACACGGTTTATATGAACATTAATTGTATTGTTATAATATTTTAAATTAATATTGTTATAAATTTTCCATTAAGCATATTAATATTAATAGTAATTATTACTTTTCATGTATTTTTTAAAATGGTTTTATATAAATTAATCATTTTAATAATGAAATATATTAATTTTGGTAACGTCTTTATATGTTTTAAAATATTTTTTCCCAAATGATATACATTTCATGTACATATATGAAAAATAGAAATATTAATTTTATACACACAAAGAAATATAATATGATAAAATAAATGAAATTTTTTAATTTATAATTAAAATATTATCTCTCAATGATTTTTTTTATTTTTCTGAGAAAATCATTTTTTTATAAATATTTAAAAATACTAAATTTTAATCAAAAACTAATTTACAATATAATTTATTTGTACGGTTCAATTATTAATTTAATTTGATTTAATAATTAATTAGATATTTTGTTAATAAATTAATTCAATGAAGGCAATTATAATCAATTTCACTTTGAAATTGGTTATAAAACAGTAGAAAACGTTTTGACTATTTGGTATATTAAAAACCAGATATTTAGTCATGTTTCTATGATTAGCTTCAATCAACATTTTTCCACTTATGTGAGTTGAATTTTTAAAAATATATGTAAACATTTTTAACAGTTTTTCTATTTAAAATATAATAATATCAACTATATTTTTCTATAAAAAATATTAGAAAAAAGTGATCGAAATTAATTAACTTGATTAAGTAAATATTAAGCTTGACTAATGAATAAACTGTAATATTAAGGGCTAAAAATGCCAAGACACATGTAAAAAACCCATTTTATGGACATATTTAGTGTATAAACATTCCGTTATTTATATATTTTTTTGTTTTAGGTTATTTTTTATGTAATATCATGGGTGCACCTATCTTATTTTAATGAATGCCATGTGTGTCCTTTAACCTTTCTATAAAAGTAAACCACATATCCCACATATTCACATCTAGAAGTCCTCATTGGTTAGGAATATAACTAACCAAATAGACTATAAACATTCATATCCTACGAATTTAATAATACCTTTGGGCATAAATCATTCCATGAAATCCCTTCAGTCCAAACAAAAAGGTGGTACATTCTTAGTAGGTAAAGCATTCCCTAAATCTATTGATCATTCATTTTCCAAATCCTCCATTATTATTATTTATTTTATAGATATTATCCAATGTATAATAAATATACGGATATGATTTTATGTAATGGTTTGGATCTACACATACACACACCTCAATATAATGGGTATCAAACACATCGTTTCTGTGTGTGACGAACTAATACATCAAAGAAAAATAATCTTTCATTTTATCTTTTACCTCCTCTCATGGTTTATATTATCATTGAAACAATAAAAATATATTATATATATTATATATATATTTAATTTCTTCTTCTTTAATTCTATTATAACATATGACTTTATAATTTCCATCTTGGGTATATTCAAATATTTATGTTTAAGGATTTGTGATCTAATGCCCACTAAATGTGATTTGATTCATTCACCCACTACATGAAATGTATTAAGGATGGGTTTAATGAAATTATATAAAATATATCACATTTAAGGATAAATAAATTAAATTATATTCATATATAAAGATATTTTATTAAATTTCAATAATTTAATACAATAATAATATAGAAACAATGTTCATGTGTACGTACGAAATACCATCTCCACAATAGTGTATTTTCATTAATATGCCTATATTCCATAGATTTTTATAATTCAAATTAAATTAATATTAATTTTTTTATACCATGTTTTACATACATGATATCATGATATATGTAAATAGACCAAAGATGTAACCAATTAAGAAACATGCAAAGAACAAAGAAGATATTACATGATGTTAAACATTAACAACAAATTGTTAACATTAAGGTAACATAAAGTCATTATAAATCTGTATGTGATATTGGAAATTGGACATTGGTTCTATATAAATAACTTATAATTTTTATATTTTTTGTTTTAATCATTACAAAAATATTCAATACACAATGTAAGGTGATTTCATCTCACATTATATTTCCAAGGGATACATGGTTTATTCACCAATGATTACATTTATTTGTGGAATGTATACTAACCATTAGTGTAGTCAATGTTTGATGTACTAATATTTATGATTAATTATCTATCCATTCTATGATATTTATTTCATGTGGTACATATTTCAAAAGCAAATTATCTCTAAGGAAATTTTTCCTAATATTCCTTCTTTGAGACACATGTTTTATTACGGACATAAATTATTTTTCTTGGTGTATATAAAACAATTTGAAAATGTATATCATGAATCTAATTTTGTATATAATATTTTAACCTGTATTTAATTTCTTATTTTTTCATAGAGAATAGGATCAAATTTTACCATGTGGTAAGAGTTCATTGAAACAATCTCACCTCTATTGTAGATTATTAATGATTATTCAACACTTAATTAAGTCACATGATCCACCTACCAAGAAAAATAATTAATTTTATTCTACAAAGATTATTAATTATATATTAATTTATTTATTACATTTTTTTTAATTTTGGTATGTATGGTAATTATGAATGTGTTTTTAAGAATGTCTAACTTCACAAATCCCTTCAGTCGGAAATCTAGGTTCTTTCAAAACCATGTTTTCTAAAAATGTTTTAAAATATTATTCATAAGTCTTCATTTTATTTTCAAAGAAATGTTTAACAATTTTTTCATTGATTATTTAGGTATTCATTAAATTTTCGATGAAATTTATTTTAAATATTTTTAATGATTCATTTACAGATTTTCAAGGAAACGTTTTTGAAAAAAATTTCAATATTTATATAAAGGTATTAAATTTATTATCAATGATATGTTTATAAAAAAAAATTAAATATTATTTTTCATGTTTTCAATGAAAATTGTTTTCAAAACGTTTTCATTCTCAATTTATGTGTTTTCAATGAATAACATTTCCAGAATGTATTCATATATTTCTTTATAATATTTCTTGGTTATATTTATGAAAATTATTTCCAAAAGTTTTAATGTGTCAAAAAGAATTTATATAAGGAAGTATATTTTCATAAGAAATTTTTTAAAAATAAATTTCCATTTTATATTCAATATGTGATGAAAAATTTTGACGTTACTCGTTCCCTTTATGGAAATGATCCAAATGATTCTTTCATATCCCTTGATGAATGGATTATGTTTTAATGGATGGATGATTATGAAACCCATTTCAATTCCATAGATTACTTGACATTGAAACAACATCATTTCAGTGTATATTCTATGATGAAATGATTATAAACCCCATCGCTTTTTCATAGGTTTTGATGTGATGAAATGTTTATGATACCTATTTCAGTTCATGTGTTATGATAGTATTATGATAAAACCATTCGTTTTTAGGTAATTATATGATTAATACCTTATTATCTTATGGGAGATGAAAAAATGATTTTATTATGAAATGTGTGGGACTTCTATCTCCATCAAATGAAATGTGTAATGAGGGATGAATCATGAGTATAAATGTTATGCATGAACCTGATTACATGTTAACAATGTTCTACATGTACATGGATTCATGTCCATATGTTTATTAATTAACCTAATTACATATTCATAAAATTATTAGTGAAACTCGTTATACGTTATGGATTTTATATGTTAACCTAATTACGTGCTCATAATGTAATGCGTGAACCTGATTGCATGTTCACAATATTATTCTAGGACCTAGTTTCATGACCACATGTCTATAAGAGGGAGGGATTTCAGGTATATAACATATTGTTTTAAAATATTTATACATATACATGTTCACCATGTTATACATTAATGTGTACTCCACCCTTCCATGACTTATTCCTATATTATGCTTACAATGGTTATGCTCTTTATTTTCTTATCTTCATGTCTATTAAATGAAAAATATTATTCCACGAATCATGTTTATGATCCTTGATATGAATGGTATGTCCTTTTAAGGATCATTCTCATGTTCTTATACCCTTATGTTCTTGAAATCCATACACGTTTCTGTTATATAAACATACTATGCATCTAAGATAACAACTTTTTTGCTTACTTCCATAGGTATGGTTGATATATTTATTGTATGATATGTCTATGATGGGTCCTAGTTTTGAAGAACCTATTGGGATATAATGTATAACCTTCATGTAACAATTTTTACATTTCATTTTTTCCAATTGAAATAATCTAATATGTTACTTGGGTGTCCATTTGTATAATGTTTTAAGTATTCTATAATATTGATGTAATTTCAATTTATGAAAAGCATGGGTCGCTATAAAAAGGGTAGATTAAACCATTAAAAACTATTTATAGTGAAATTTTATATAATCTATTTAAAAAAACCTTATATGCCTCTAGCTTTTCATTAATAGTCATCCTCTGAAAAGACACAACACTTCATATATCTAATCCAAACACATTGATTTATTACTGAACTTCAAATTAGAAATTTTGAAACACAATTTTCAGATATTCATTATAGATAGATGTAATATAATTTACACACCCCACATTCATCCCCAAAATAACTCAGATATGAAATAGTGAAAATCAAAATTCCATACATTATTATCCTCACGATTTGTAGCACTGGTACTACACCTTTTTATAATCCAATTGAAGTAATTATGAAAATATAAAAAGAAATATCTCAAATAAGGATATGATCTTATGGAATATATAAGGGTATAAAAATACAAAAATAATATTTTTATCACAATTTACCTCTACCTAATTTGGTATGAACATTAACAATTTCCCCCTTCATTATATCAAAAAATTTAATATAATCTACAAATCTAGTTTTATCAGGAATAGGTTTTTATGCCACCAACCCCTATTCTAAATATAATATATATGAAAATTTATTTATATAATGAATAGATACATGATTTATCACGAAGTTGTTCAAAACCATGTGCAGATGTATTTTTCATACCAGTGTCCAGAATAAATATCAAAACAGTTCTGGAACTAAATATAGTTGAGACCCCAATTACAATTTTATTCAGAATATTAGGTGTAGAAGAATAGAATAAATTATCACTGTACTATACATCCATCATGTTTCTTGTAACCCCCATCACATCCCCATAATATCTAATTTTAATTACTTCTTAATTGGTGCAACCCCTTAGTGATAATATATTTTAAACAACACCTGAAACATCACACCATACCTACTTCGAAAACTAGAAATTCATCATCCATGTAGATGATATTCATTTAATATCCATGTTGATGGTATGTTGTTCTTGAATTTACCAACCATTTATATTATATATCATATATGTGACAATAAATTCCAACTAATAGTAAATCGAACATATACTTTTATAATTTACACAAGTATCCTCAAATCTTGTTTCACATGTCTTATTGTTTTCCATAATATTTTTCTAAATGTATAATTTTCCCAAAATAATATATTCATGATCTCAAAAGTGGACCTTTTGATTTTATCATATATTTTATCGACCTCTCATACTAGGATGTTCATTTTTCATACCCAATATCAAAAATTTACACATTTATACACATAAATAGAGTTTCACCATGTCTAAATAATCAATAACAATGTTGTCAGATCATCCAATGATAGAGTGAATTTTTCCTAGTGAAATTTGTTTACGAGACAATCAAATGAATATGGTAAATATCCCAAGAGAATAAATATTTTATTTTAATCATTTATATAAATTTGAAACACAATACATTTATCATTGATCTTGTGAACCATAATATATAGCTCATTCATAATATTTGTTATCTCACTTGGATGGTCACATTGTTATCAATTAGAAGGCATTGCAAAAAATAAAATATTTTTGTTATATAAATATAAGCATTTTTATTTTTTTCTTTGTTTCAATATGTTATTATACCCATATAGATTTATCATATATTCACCTATTATAGAGTATTATAATCCAAATATATTTGGATTGAGGATTTTAATAATCATATAATATCCTTATGGTCACTATCACACTTATTCATTGACTTAAATTATTTTTTCTTCTATTCCTCAACAATATTCTCATTTACCATGATATCTCATACTATTTTATTACATAGATAAATATCATTCTCCCATTAAATGGTTATATTTTGGCCAAAATCCAATAGCACGATTCACACATATCATATAATCAAGAAACATAGATAACCTCATTTGATACCATTTGTTGGATAGCGAACTTATTTTCCCAAAGATAAAATATGGACACCAAGAGAATTATTATGATAATATCCAAATAAAAAAAGATATATAAATGCCTAAAAAATAAATCAAGAAATATATTATTAATGGGGGAATCCCCTACGATGTGAAGGATTAATAAATGATGGTGAAATAATGAAAGGATACACTATAATAATAATTTCATCAAAACTCGTGTGAAATGAACAATGGTGAATTAAATTGGGAATATAGAAAATATTTAGAAAATATATATAATACAAAACAACCATTTCTTTGATAATCATCCAATGAAAATATGTAACAATTTATAAATCAATCATGATCACATTTCATTATGGGAATTCCAATACACAATTTTATTACCCAATTTTATATAGGTCATTGCATCATGTTGTATACTACTACCCAAAAAATAAAGTAATTCCCCAAATATATTACTTAGGTATAATTTAACAACATTTTACCCATCATTTTCCCTCAATGTATGCATTACACTTTCATAAATCTTATTATGTTACTTCATAATCCATTTATATAACATATTAATCGTGTATCTCAAAACCAATAGTGGAAAACACATGATTCAATTTATTATTTTTTTAAAAATTTAAAATCTCATTCGAGTCATTTTTATATCAAACCAATTCAACAAAAGCATAAAAAATTCAAACACTCACATATTCCAATGATCATGATTCAATTTTACCACATCATGTTCAAACCATCCTTAGGTTATCCCAAGAATTGTGACATTAACATACAAGGCCACTCACCACTCCATTGCTCCATCAATTTGGATAAAGATGATTTGGATTATTTTCTTGATGTATGAGCATAAATAATCAAGTATGATGCTAGATGTTTAGAAAAAAAAAATTTTGTACTAAATTCTTATGGGGATGAGGGATTTTGATCGGAAATATCTATATGGAAAACAAAATAATCAAATATATATAGTGTTAAAAATTAATTAACTCACATAATTTGGGATGGAAAAATAATATTTCAATTAATTAAATTAAAGAGGTGGGGGAATTGTGTCTTTTAAAATTATTCCTCGATTCTGTATTAACAAAATAGTGAGCACAACTTCAAATGTTTCTATAACATATAATATGCTATAGATAGAACATAAAACAGGACAATGCAATTTATAGTGGTTTGGGGCACGAATATCCTCTGGTCTACTCCACCAATCACCCTCTCTGTCGGATTGGTGAATTTCAATAGTATGGTCCTCTTATCATAAGACCATTCCTCAACTGAGAAGAGGCAGTTGCCACCCATACCATAAAGGCTTTATAAAATAGATCCTTCAAGTTTATTATAACACAAAACTAAATTCCACAACATAATGTGAGAAGCTGATACTCCACCATGATTGAATACGAGCAGCCGATAGTCATGATAAAAGATATTTGTTTATAGAAAAACACATTCAACTCAAAGTTGTAGCAACATGCAACTGATAAAAGATGGATCATTTTCATCAAAAACCAATAAACCATGATGGATGTATGATGTGATCTAGTTGCAAAGAATATCTTCGAATCTTTAAGAGAATCAACAAAAACAGAGCGTCATATTCACAGAAATCAAAAGATTGATTTTTGATGATGTTCGACTTCCTATTATGCTTGATCACAGTAAAATTGAAAAACAATTTTCATTGATGATTGGTTGATTTCATAAAACCATAGAGTCATATTTTTTTAGATGAAAACTTATAAATATTTATACCGAGAAGAAACATCACCAGGGATTTTCATATCTACAAAATATACCTAAGAAATAGAACTTAACTGATCAAGGACGTCGTAACTCCCCATAAGAATAGGAATGAAAATCTCCACGGTAAATGATTCATTGAATCAATCATAATGTCATGCTAAAACTATCAGTAATGTTATTTAAATCATTGTGATATTCTATATAGACCATTGCTTGAATCTTGGATAAAGACATAAAATTCAAAATCTCGGTGTTGAAAAGTCAAAAGTAAGGTTCCATCACTTGAAGACAAAATAAGAAACATATGGTAGATCTTGAACATAATTTTGGTGATCAATACGTGTTTCTTCTCAAACATATGGTTGATCATCAATATGTTTCTATCAAAACATAGGGTTCAATACAAATGTAAATTTTATGATCAATATGTTTTGTGATACAAATGTAAGGTTCCTTATGAACGTAAGGTTCCTCAACCATACATTTATAATTTTTTCACACAAAGGGTTCCATTCAAATGTAAGGTACATTAATCATAATTTTCTGATAATGTAATGTCTGTTTCATAATTTACTTTTTCTGATGAGAAAAATGAAAAAAGACGAATAGGGTTTACCAAATACACATAAGAGAGATCCAAAAACATCAATGAATTACTTACGAATATATAGGAATTATAAAGAATATAAATTCCCTAAAATATACTCAAAATAAAATCATTATAATAACAAACATAGGTATTTGTGAACATTCAAATCATCATGAAATACAGAGTATTTTTTACACAACATATACCCAACAATCTCTCCTTTTTGATGATAACAAAACCTATAAACTAAAACTATAATCATAACTAAATAATTTAGACATTTTGTATACATAGATAGGTGTATGTGTATTGTCTAAATTTCTCCCCCTTTTTGTGATATCTATAATATAGTATAGAAATAACATAAAACTCTTATAATATTTGGAAAAATTAGAATTTAATTTTACAGTTAACTGTAATTAAATAAACAAAAATGGATTTGGAATTGAAGACAAACATTCAAACACATATAATATAGACATAAATAGAGATCACTCATTGATCAATAACTGAATTTTTATAAAAAAAAATATTGAATCACGATACAAGAATAGTCATTGTAAAAAAGGTTAAATGATAGAAGGGATTAAGGATTGGCCGGGTTGGAATTCTGTATGACTTCAAATATATCATCCATCTCTATGAACTATAATCTCGGCCTCTACATCATAATATCTCCATGTTAAATGATGAATATTCAAGAGTCATTAGTAACATGCAAATTCTCCACAATATTCAATTTTGAAAAATCATAAAGACTGTTCTCTTGCTTCATGAACTGCTCTAGATTCTCTGAAAATGTGTAAGAAAAGAATCTAATACCATTATTTGAATGAGTTATCTGGTTAACCAAATACTTTTGGTTCTATAAAAAAACTGATAGTGGTGCGATGTTACACTGGAAATCATTAGGTTTGATTTTTATATTTGACAATACTGTTGTAATGGCTTGAAATCTTCGAATGAGATCTGGAAAGGTAGTTGAAGCCTATGTAGATGCAGTAGGCTGACTGACACTATTTCTCACTAACGCAAATTGGATTCCCAAATAACATTTGAGATCATAAAATTTTGTCTTAGAAAATGATTCAGACCTGATCATTCTAATTGCTACCATCATTTCCCTCTTGAAGGTATCAAATTATCTCTTGGAGACTGAGTTCTCCTCAAGATCTTGTAAGATATTCTTTGAAGATTCTAACTCATGCATCATAGATGCATTCTATTCTTAATTTTTATTATACTTAATCACTAATTCATCTACATCATGTGATAGATATTCAGATGTATTCTCATTTACATTCACATGCTGATTAATAACAATGAAGGTAAAGGAATTATCCACTAATTTGTTATCTAAAATTTCATCTGAAAATGACTGGTTCTCCCGAACATTAGTATGTACTCATGAATTTTTATCTGAATATACCACATTCTAATCTAATATATTTGTTTCAATCTCAATCCCTGACAGTTGAACAATATATTCTACTTTATCAACTCTAACTTCAACAATTTTCTCTCTCACTAATTTTTTGTGAACAGTTATTTATAGAGATTTTGTTCTTTGAACCTTCTCAACAGGAGCGATTTCATATTCTCCATTACCAATCACAAGAACAATTTAATGATCTCTGTAATAACTTTCCACTTGATGATCTTACTCTAAAAGTGATAAATCTAGATGAACTGAGCATGTTTCTTCTTCTGAAGAAAAATCTTGATCTGCATCTTGCGTCCCTATCCTTATCCTGGGATATTGAACATGTTCTTCTTCTTCTTCTTCTTCCTCTTCTTCTTATGTAGAAAACATGGGTCTTCTCCTTGAGGGTTGAGAAACCCAATCAGTTTTGGACTCACCTATCCATTCTTTTCCTAGAGCTACTCTCTCTGCGGATATCCTGAGCTCTCGTCTTCCTCAGCTCATACAGGTTGAATCATTACTTGGATGGTTCCCCTGAAAAATCATAGATTTCTTAGGGAGCCTGCATTCACTACATTGATGTGACTTCACTTGACTATTGCCTCTACTAACCTGATCATCCCCTTTTTCAATAAGATCCTTGAAATTATCCATCCATATGGATAAAAGGTCATCCTCGCATCCGGTTGACAGCAGTATTACAAATATTTGAATATGTACCTAGGGAAATTTAGCTTAATATCATATTGGAACAGAAAAATGATGTACATGTATGGGTAGAAGATATTCTCCATATCAGCTACTCTAGGAGAAATTTCTATTTGAATTAACATTAACAAGATCATCTGGTCAGCATCATGATCTGTTATAAAAATTTTCCTAATGTTTTTTGTGTTGAACAAAAAAGGAATAATTTCATTTGAGGTGTGGGTCTAATCTCTAATAAATTTAAGGTCAAAATGAAATTCAACCTCATGAGAACATCTTAAAATCATAGACACATCAGTTTATGAGATTGAGAACTCCTTATTCTCAATATTAGCATACATCATATCTTCCTCTTCCTAGAATATAAACCGAAAGCTACCATAAAAATACCTCAGCTCTTCCTCATACAAGAATTACAAAATTTCATTTTATCTGAAGATGGTTTCCAGTCCTCTAAAGGCTAGGTCTTGTTTGAGAAGAATATTTTTCGAACCATCCACTCAAAATATATAACCTTTCTTTTGAGAATCATTCTTAGCGTAAATTTCTATCGCTTCGGATCGTTTGGTTCTCCTTCTTCAACGCTCTTAGTCTTTTTTATTTATGAATGTTTGAAAATATAGAGGTCTGAGAGTCTTAATATTTCATTGTTTAGTGTTTGGAATGGTAGACGAACATATCAAGTTAGTCGAAAGGTTTTGGGAAATACCAGGTAAGGTTGACGAATGAGTTTTATGACAGATGACATGTGTTCTCATTTTATGAGTCACATCGTAATAATTACCAAAATAATTATATGAGTGCTCCATTTGGATCACACTTTTAAACTCTGAAATTAATTAAAATATATTATAAGAAAAGGGAAAAAATTTTGAAGAATAAAATAGTATACACATAAAATCACAAATAAATTGAAACATAATTATTTTAGAAATTAAATAAACACATATTCCCCTTTATAAAATAAAAACATGTAGTGGGTTGTGGTTTAGTAAAAATATAAGCTTATTTATTTTTAGTGATATCAAATTATAAAGATATATCCTTTTTAAGAACATTAACTATTAGAAAATGTTGTCTAATATAGATAATCATGGTTCTAGAATGACTTATTGTATTTTTTTAAATATTTATTGCACTAGTATTATCAAATAAAATATGTATATTAACAAAATTAAGTCCAATATAGATCAGTGTGTTTTTTATCAACAAAGCTTGTGAACAACAACTTCCTGCAGACATATATTCTGCCTCGACTTTTGAGAGTGCAACTGAGTGTTTCTTCTTAAATTCCCATGGGACTAATGATTTTCCTAAAAAGTGATAGGTTTATAAATTACTCTTTCTATCTAATCTAAATCATCCAAAACCTACATCTGAGTATAATGATAAATTAAAATCTGATGTTTTTAGGTAGAGAAGGGAATGAAAAATAGTTCCATTCAAATATCTAAATATTCTTTTGAGAAAAATAAGATGAGATTATTTATGATTTGATTGAAATATTTCACATAATCATACAAAGAACATAATATTAGGTCTTCTTGCAGTATTATATAGTAAGCTACCAATCATACCTCTATATAACTTTTTATCCACTGGTTTCCATTTTCATCCAAATCATGCTTAATATTATTATACATGGGATTTGAATATGTCTTGCTATTTTCAAGACCAAACTATTTCAATAGTTCAATAATATAATTAGATTTATTTAAAATATTTATATAGTCCTTTTGATAAATATGTAGTTCTAAAATGAAATTTAATTCTCCAATCGTGGACATTTCAAATTCTTTTTGAATATATAATGAAAAATAATTACAATGATTTTTTTATGTTGATCCAATAATGACATCATCAACAAAAATTTTTACTAACAGAAAATTAGAAAATATTGTTTTTTAAAAAGAGTTGAGTTTTCCTTTCCAACAAATAAAAGAATTTTTCAAAAGAATAGAATTTAATCTTTCATTCGAGGCTTTAGGTGCTTGTTTATGTCCATATAGAGCATTATTATGTTTAGAAACTAAATCTGGTTATTGAGGATTTACCTAACCCAGAGGTTGCACAACATAAACTTTTGAATTTATATAACCATTCAAAATGGCATATTTAATATCTATATGATATAATTTAAAATTCATATGCCAGCATAAGCTATGAGAATCCAAATGGATTCTTGTCTATCTACAGGAGAAAAGTTTTCATCATAATATATACCTTCTTCATGACCATATCATTTTGCTACTAATCTGGCTTTGTTTCTAGTTTTAATACCTTGATCATCTTGCTTTTCCTAAAGACCCATTTAGTTCCTATTATAAGAAAACATGATGATCTTTCCACTAATTTACAAAATTTATTTATTTCAAATTGATATAGCTCCACTAACATATATAAAATCTAACTTTAATCTTCTAAATCTTATTCAATGGATTTAGTCTCTAATTGAGATAGAAAAGAAGAGAGTTATACTAGGTTTCCAACCTTTCCTCTTGTTTTAATACCGAAGTCTAGGTTTCCTATAACTGTTTCTAAAGGATGAGCCTTTAATATTCTGGGATTTCTAGGAAAAATAGTCTTAGGTTCATTAGTGGCATGTTCTTCTGAACTAGACTGAATTTCGTTCATATTGTTTCATAATAATTTTTTATATTTTCAAGTCTCATTTTGTTAGAATTATTATTAAGCTTATCAGCTTGATCGTTCTCTTTATTAAAAGGGTTAGTTTCATAAAACTTCACATGAAATGATTCATCAACAATCCATGACTTTTTATTGAGAATTATATAAGCTATTAAAGTAGTAAAATATCCTAAAAATATTCTTTCATCATCTTTTGGATCAAACATACAATGATTATCCTTGGTGTTCATAATATACACTTTGTATCCAAAAACAATAAAGTACATTACATTAGGTTTTCTATTTTTACAATGTTCATAAAGAGCCTTTTTGAAAATAAGTCTAATTAAAACTCTATTCATAATATAGCATGTTTTACTTATAGATTCTACTCACAAATAGTTAGGTAGGCTATATTCATTTAGCAAGGTCCTAGAAATTTCTTGAAAAGATCTATTTCTTCTTTCAACAATTACATTTTTTTATTTGTTCAAGGTGTAGAGTAGCTGTGTTTAATAACCATGTTTGAGCATAAATAGTTTATTTCTTAATTATAAAATTATTCATCTTGATCACTTGTTAATTAAAATATTATAAATCTTTTTTTTATTTTAAACACTCTTACAAAAACATTCAAAATAAGAAAATAATTAATTCTTATGTTTTATATAATAAACCCATGTAAATAGAGTGTAATCATCAACTAAAAATAAACATATAGTTTACCAAACAAAATTTTTACTCTTGATGGTCCAAAAAAATCCATATGGATGAGTTCTATGTGTGTTGATGAAGTAATTTTGTTAATAGATTTGAACGTAGATTTGTGTTGCTTACTAATTTGGCATGCATCACAGAATCAATTAAAATTAAATTTTAGACAAGGTAAATCTGCAACTAATTGCTTCTTTGATAATATATTTAAATAATATATATTTCAATGTCCATGTCTTCTATGCTTAATCCATGACTCATTTATTTTAGAAGTTAAATATTTCACTATTTGTCTACACAGGAAGTTTAAATCCACAGAGTATACATTTTCTATTCTGGGGGCTTTGAGTTTAATTATTTTATCCATAAATACAGAGCCGGAGTTATTCGATTAATCAATATAGTATACATCATCAAATATTTTAGTGATACATATCCTATTGTGATATTATCTTTGTAAATATAGTACTTTATTAATTTAGACAGAATCTGGATGTCCAACTATCCCCAGTCCAATAATTTTCCATTTAGCATTGTCACAAAAGGTGACTAGGACTCCATTTATTTTTGTCAGGGTGTGTAAATTTGATTATTTTCCACCCATATGTCTTGAATATCCACTGTCGATATACCATAGGTCTTTTCCACTTTTGTGACCTGTTACCTACAAGGACAGATTAAACAAGAGTTTTTTTAGTACCCATATTTCTTTTGTTCCAGCATTTTTTATCTTTCAATGACTTTGGAATCCAAACATATTTTCTTTTATCAATGTTGTTATAATTAATGTTAGATAAATCCTTTGAGTAATAAACATGATTGATACCACATAATTGAGTCTTTTTTAAATAATAGTCATTAGCAAAATTTCCATTAAAACCACAGTAGAAACATTTAAAAGTAGATATAATTTTCCTTTTGGATCCAGCAAAAAATAATTCTTGTATAGTTTGGGTTTTTCTTCCTTATTGGCAATGCCAAATATTTCATTTTTACCTTCATTTTTGACAACTATTTCATTCAGACTATCTTCACATTTTTTAATTACATGAGTAGATGATTGATAATTTTATACTTCTTTTTGTAGTACTTTAATATTATTTAAATTATTATCACAGATTGTAGTTGTAGAATAGAATTTTTCAACATGCTCTTGATGTTGTTTAACTAAATTATATCATTCATTTATAAGAGTTTTGTGAATATTATTTACGGATTTATGCTTCTTTAACATGTAATCATATGAATCTTCATTTATTTTATAATAGACTGTCATTTAAACATTTGATTAACTAGATTCAGAATCTCATGAATAGTATGTTATTACCTCATCTCTTTTATCAATGAAGAACATATTAGCCTCCATATTTTTCTTCCTTTATGCATTACAATCAGATGAGCTATTGGTGTCTTCTGAGACACTCCATGTAGCCTTCATTGATCTCTTATCTCTAATCTCATAATCAGTATTTTTCTGATAAATATTTTACGACTTTTTCTTCTCTCCTTTCAATTGAGAACAACCAGGTCTTATATGACCCAATTTTTTACATTCATAGAATCTTACTTCATTTTCATCTTTCTAATCCTTTTGATGGTCTTTCGGAATTCTTTCATTTTTCTGTATAACATACTGATTTCTCTGGATACTTGAGCCACTTGTATTCTAGAGTCAGATGAGTCTGTATTTTTTTCATTCATTACTTCTTGTTTAATTTTCATTTTCTATTTCTAAGATGTTACCTTTAAAGAAGTGTTTTCCATTTTCACTAGAACACTGTAATCTTAATCTTCATCATGCACTTTAACTTCATACATAATTGAAGTCCCAATTAGTTCTCTCATGATCATATTCTTGAGAGGTTTTGTTTCTCGAGTTGCTGCTGATATGTCATTCCACTTTATAACTTTTAAGGACTGATCAGATTGATTGATAGGTTCACCTAAGGATGTCACATTATTGAAAATTTCGTTCAATCATAAATGAATCTGAGTGACGTTCTCTCCATCAATCATTCTGAAAGTATCACACTTTAATTTTGTTGTTGCATATCTCATTTGCCTTACATTGTCAGTACCATCATAGGATACTTCAATTGTCTACCACATTTCATAAGTTGTTGGGAATTGTGATACATTATTGAATTCATATGGTCCAAGACCTAAAATGATAGAAATCATTGACATTTACATTGTGTCATTTTCATCTTCTTTAGTGGTATCGCATGTTTTTGGTTTCTCAGGAATCGTATAGGAAGATAGAATTTTTGAGTAGAATTTGTATCCAAGATTCTTAAAATATATAATCATCCTTGATTTCCAGCAACCATAATACACCCCATTAAAGTATGTAGCATGAACCATTGACATTCCATTTCTTAGGTCATTCAATTCCATCTTAATTTAGATCTAATGCTTTTAGATTGTTAAGGCTCTGATGAAAAGTTCAGCCTTTGATACGAAATGTAATGTCAGATTGACAATGAAAATAACACAAGGGGGGATTGTGTATTTTATATTTATTCATTGATTCTATCTTAACAAAATAGTAGAAATGTCTTAAGATGCTTCTTTAATAAATAATATGCAGCAGACAAAACTGAAAATAGGACAGTGCAATTTATAGTTGTCTGAGGCACGAATATCCCATAGTCCACTACATCAATCACCCTCTCTGCGAGCTTGGTGAATTTCACTAGTAAGGTCCTATTATCATAAGATGATTCCACAACTGAGTAGAGGAAGTTTTCACCATTACAATAAAGGATTTATAAAACAGATCCTTTTGGTTCATTACAACAGAGAACAAAAATCCACAACTTCGTGCAAGAAACAGATACTCCACCATAACTAAATACGAGTAGCTGATGCTCATGATAAAAGATGTTTGTTTATGGAAAAACACATTCAGCTTATATTGCAGTAGCACAAAACTAATAAAAAATGAATCATTGTCTTCAGAAAATAATAAACCTTGATGGATGTTTGAAGAGATCCTATTGAACAGTAGATCTTTGAATATTTAGGAACAACCACAAAAACAAATCTTCGTATTCACAGAAATCAAAAGATAGATTTTTTATGTAGACTATGTTCCTGTGATGCTTTATCTCTGTAGAATTGGAAAAAAAATCATATATGATTGATAGATTTCATAAAACAAGAGAGTTATATTATTTTAAATGAAAAATCAGAAGGATTTATAACATGTACAAACACTAGCACGGTTTTTCAGATCCGCAAAAGATTCTTAAGAGAAAGAACCGTTTAGAATAGAGATGTCATAACTCCCATTAAGAATAGGAATGAAAATACCCACTGTAAATTATTTTTTGAATCAATCATAATTTCATGCTGAAAAAAGTCAGTAATGGGATTTAAATCGTCCTGATGTTCTATAGCAACCATTGCAAAAATATCCAATAAAGATAGAAATAATTTATTCTCAGTGTTGAAAACTCAAATTTATGGTTCATTCACAAGAAGAAAAAACATAAAACGTATGGTAGGTCATAAACATAAGGTTGGTGGTCCATATGTGTTTGTTCTCATATGTAAGGTTCATCACCCAAAAATTTCTATCAAGAAATAGGGATCAATACAAAAGTAAGGTTCATGATCAATACATTTTGTGATACACACGTAAGGATCATTATGAACGTAATGTTCCACAACCATACTTTTATTATTTATTCGCACAAAGGGTTCCATCCGAATGTAAGCTACATTAATCATAATTTTCCACTAAGGTATGGTTTGTTCCATACATTACTTTTTCTGGTGAGAAAAATGACAAATGATGAAAAATAAATCTAGAATACACTTAACATCATTCTAAACCCTTTAACATATTTCATGCGAATAAATATTAATTATAAAGAATATAAATTCTTTGAAATATACTAAATATAAATTCATTAGAACAATCAATAATGTTTTTTGTGAACATCAAAATCATCATAAAATATAGATTATTATTAACACAACTTACTCCCAACAGTTAAAAATTAATTACCTAACATAATTTGGATTGTAAAAAAATATTCCAATTAATTTAATTGATAAATTAATATCATTTGGTTATCTAATGGATTCAAATAAATTTTTATCAAAATAATAAATAAAATTGTTTATGAAATTGAAGGAGATATTTAAATACATAGACCTAGAGTGATAATAACTTTTACTCTCCATCATTATTTCATATTTGTATCATTAATATTACACAAAATCGTTAATGATGAGGCTCACTCTCAATTTTTCATCATTCACATGGAACATGATTGGGTTTTTTCCAAAGCACAAATTAAACTAACATTAGTGTTAAATAGAACACCACCACCTACAAAACTGGGGGAAGATGTAATTCAAATAATAATAATTATTTTTAGTATACATGACTAATGATGTGGAATATTAATTTGTTAATTGTTTATATATTAAAATTAATTCAATAAAATGCCTAAAAATCCACAGTCCACATGTACTAACAAAATTTTCACATCGAGATAAATGAAACAATATGGGATCAATGAATTGGTTAGAAGAATTACGAAAATAATCATTCCAATTAAAATATAATTTTATTTGAAATAAAAAATCGTATTTTTAAAATATTTAAATAATTAATTATATAAGTTTTTTGAATTTCAAAATTCCAAATTTTTTATAGATTCAAAATATTGATCTTAGGGTAACCAATATATCTCAACATATTCTAAATAACTATAAATATTTTTTTGGGATATCAGATTGGTTAAATTGTCGTTCTATAACGATACATAGAAATTAACTAAACTCTAATGAAAATTAAATAACACCATAAATTAAAATTTTAGGTAAATTAGAAAACAACTGTTTGTAATTAAACTTACTTATTTGCCAATATTTTATCCACTTATAAAAATTGTGGTTTACATTTTTTAAAAGGTCAGTGGGTAATATTAGAAAATAGAATTTATATTAATCATTCTCAAATTTACATACACCTACACACATATATTGTGTGTATAAAAAATAATCAAATAAAATTAATAAACTATTAACAATACATACCATAATTTCAAAGCTATTATAAGGAATTTTGTGTTGATATTTTTCTACCAAATCATTATATTATTTAAATGGTGAACTATGAATTATCAAATATTATTTTTAGTAATTTACATTACATACCAGAACATCAAAACATAGTTGAAAAATATACTTCATTTCAGTATTTTTTATAAAAATTGAATGATAAAATTGATAAATTGAATCCCTTTTTAAATAAGTCAAAATACTAATGTTTTGGAAAAATCTATAAAAAAATATTGCGTTGGATATACCAAAAAAAATATATGTTAACAAAAATTAATCCTAATAAAAAATATTTTTGGTAAATTCATTGAAATATATTTTCTGTTTTTAATTAATTGAGTTATCTACTAAAACATATGTTCGATGAAATGTAGATTAATGTGATATCTAAATACTATATCATCGTGGAATATAATAATCAATTTTTCTCACTACTAAAATAGTTCAATTATTAATCAATGAATAAATTTTAATTTAACACACTATTCAGATGGTGTGATAATATCTATCAAAAAATAGTCAACTAAAAATAATAATGTCATACAATTTCACAATTTTTATTATTGTGGAGAACTCCTAAGATATATTCAATGACATATATAATCTATGATATTTTCATAATAATAATTAATAAAATATTATTTTATATGTTGAATGAAATTCATTATATTATATTATATTCATATATAGTTAATCTATAGTATAATGTGTTTTGTTTTAGAACCAACATCAATAGACTCTCTGACACTCTTGAGATAACTATTAATAATTTTATCCCAGTAGTTGTCAAATTTTATTGACCCTTATATTGAGATATAAATTTAGTAATGTTGTCCTATAGGTCACCATTTAATGAAGAACTAAATAAAATGATAAAAATTCTATAATAATATTCACTTATGGTATTATACATCAATATTTCTTATCTATTGGTGTGACCTTGGATCCTTTTTGAGAATGACTATTATATCAAAATTATAGTAAAATGTGATGGAAAAATTTCTATTATTCACTTCAAGTGGAAAATTATAGATAGTATCTTAATGAATTCTTGGATTTCAGGTTCATCATGCCAATAAAATAGAAATGGTAATTAAATATAAAAATAATCATTATATATTGGATTATAGTACTTCTTTTGATGAAATTCTTTTAATAAAATTCATGAAAAACATCATGAATTTAATTATAAAATATTCATCAATATATGTATTATAATCCAATATATAATCTATATTTTTATATTAAATTACCATTGATAATTTAGGAGCATGAAGAACTTAACATCAAAGTAGTGACTATGATATCATCTATAATTTTCCATATCTTATTATTAAACATTTAATTATCACTCATTAATCAAAAAATAGTGGGGAATATTTTTCCTAATCTATTTATTTACAAAATAATGATTATGATAAAATAGAAAAATTTATACCCTATAAAAACTAGTGAAATAAATATTTTTATGAGAAAATATATATAAAAACCATAAGTGAAATTTACCTTTAAATGGGTGTGAGTATATACCTTTAAATGTATCAACCAAACTATCGATTCACTATCCACTTTTTATAGTACCATAATCATAACATGTGGTTACCTATAATTTCTTGTATGAAAAATTACAATCTAATTCATTATGTATCTCAAGTATTCTCCAAAACAAAATACCAAACATATATTAACAAATTTAAATTATATAAAATAGAAAAAACTTCTCTATTAAATATATTCAAATTAAAAAATAGTATTTTTATTCTATTATATTTACACTAATAACAAATATTTTAAAATAATAAAAATGTTTATTTTTATCCAATCTGTTGATTTTTTAAATTATATTTAATATCATATAAAATAGTTGTTAATAATAATAACAATATATATATTATATTTTTTTTAAACACATATATATCATCATTGTTGGGAGGTGGAAGGTTTTGAGGGTAGGTGTGAGGTACATTCCATAATGTCAAGTCCCTGGCCCTATAAGATTTTCACAGTTTTATTCAATCTATATTTTATAAAGATTAATATGTTATAAATCATATATATTACACTAAAATATATTTAAATTTTGTTAATATATAGTAAAAATTCAAAAATTAAATTCTAATAATTTTAATTCATCATCTCACTTTGTTGAGACAAATTAGGAAACCATTTTTTCTGTAAACATTTGAAATAATATTACAAAACAATTATTGGATTTGGAAATTCTAGGTTGATTTAAAACATTAATATATTCATCCAAATGATGTATTAAATGAAAATACAAATCCATTTTGGATCTCAATTCATAATTATTTGATTATTTAAGCTGTGTGATGTGATATTAATGATTATTTTCAATTATAATATTTTCACATCCAAATACATCATCATGTTATAAAGACTCTAATTATATCAATCTGATAACCAAGAGGTATAAGGAAGTTTTTATGTCCTAATGGATGATAATTATAATGTCATATGTTATTCTGATATTCTTAAATTTGATTCTTTTTTGTAAACTAGCATTATTATTTTATAATAAACCAATTCAATATATAGTGGGAAGTCATATTTTCATCTTGATAATGACCATGGGGGAATATTTATTTGGAGGCTAATTTGTTATTGAATTCTATTTTTTAACTCGTAGGAATTATTAAATTCATTTGATATTTCCTGTGTAAATTCTACAAAAAAGAAGAAATTTATGTTTGGATAAATTCGATGTGAGTCTAGTTAATTACATTCCACCTCATTTAATTAATTCATTAAACATTATTTTGGATTAAAAATGAGTTTATTTTTAGTTAATTAGTGAAAACTCACTATTATTAGTTGAAACTTCTAGTCATGGATTTTTTGTAGTTTTGTTATATCTAGTATTTATTTTATAAATTATTATTGATTATATTTAATATTTTTATGAAAAAATAATTAAATGTTTTATGGTCTATATTTAATATAATATTTTGGATGTTTTTTTGGATTTAGTTGGTTATAGGAATTATTCATTAAAATTATGTACCATTATTATTGTCAATCTGTTTCTAAATTGATTGTTTATTTGGAAATTTTATTTTCATTAGTTTTTTGAATTTTTCATTTTATTATTTTAAATGTATTAATATTAATTAATGTAATTTTTTGTTTTTAGAGAAAAAAATATATAAATATTTAATGTGCCACTATGTAGTAAAATATTTCATGTAGATGATTTTTATTTATTAAAGTATCAAAGTTATTAAAATAAGTCATAACTCATATTTCTACATTTTAATTTAGATAATATCTAAACAATCATCTATGTAAAAAAATATTTTCCAACTGTATTCAAGTTTCCCATTTATACCTTACACTATATTTCCAAATTTACAATGAATCTACATAATAAATTTTTTAAATTTTATAACATAGAAAATTCAATATATATAGAATAAAATTAATGATACATATCCAAATATAATGGGTATCACATTTCAAAATTAATTCATGTTAAAAATTAATGTGATATATTAATTTATGCTAAGTTGGAGAGTTAGGTTTTTTTGTCCTTGATTGAGATATGGAAATTTTTATAATGGAAAATTAGTTTTGAGAAATGAAGGAGAATTGTATTGATTATTATATTTAAAATCAATTAATATGAAATTTATTCCATTCGATCAAACAAATAAGTATTTCAAATTATTTTCAATCTAAATAAGAAATGATTATCTAGAACTCATGTTCATTCTAAGCTTTATTTATATATGTATTTTGAGAATAAATTTTGAACATATAGTAAATCATCCATAATTCAAGGTCAGAATTTTCACACTATGATTGATTTTGGTCAAGAACTAATGTTGGTTTGAGTCTTGTCTTGGATGATTTGTGATTTTGTTTCTATATGAACCATAATCAGGTTGGGATCCATGATCATAGATGAACCTGATTATTATGTTTTGATGAAGGATAATTTTTTAGATTATTAGGAGATGATAAATAGACATTGAAAAAATTTATATTTGTTTAAGTCAATTAATATCAAATAACTTATTTCAAATATGTTTTTTTAGTTATGAAAACGAGTAGAGAATGTCTGATCTAATGAAAGGATTCATGAATTATCGATTGAGGAATAGAATCTAATATTACATTATGTGATTTTGGAACTGGTTGAATCACTCTTTAATATAAAATGAATCCACTTTTATGTGTGTTTCTTCTAAAAATAAATATTTAAGAAATAATAGATAACTTATAGGCTCAATTATCAATTTTGAGCGATGATGGGTTTATAATTTTGGTTCAATTACATTTTATAGTACATGATAAAAGTAGACTGAGAGAGTTTGTGACCATTTATGAGAATAAATGTTATATAATATATATGTAAAAACTACCAATTGTAGGGGAGTAGGCCATTACATAAAATGGGGGATAAGGGTAATGTGTAGTGGTGATTAAAAAATATTTTTTTGTACTACTATGTATTTCTGTTTTTAATGGAATCGATGTTTTTTCAAGAATAAAAAAATAATTTGGTGAACACAATTTCTGTAAATATCTTCATTTTATTTTCCCCATTTCACACTCTTGTCCTGGATTGGTCTATTATAATACATACTAAATGTATCACATTTCATAAAATATAGAAGCACCTATCGTCCACTCCACCATGAGTTTCCTCTCATCTGTTCCCATGAAGACACTTAATGAGTCACATTTTTAAGCGGTTGTGAAAATGATATGGAATTCAGGATTATCCCATTAAATTTATTCTGTTATTGTTATGGGTCTTCAATAGGTGTTCATCAGTTGCATATAAACCCTCACCGATGGGATCATGATCTCACCCAGAAGATAATGTTTTAGAAATTGTTCTATAAATTTTTTAAAACACAATGCCTCAATTATTTTCATCTAACATGGATTTCTTCAATTACATTAACCATCAAGGACCTATCAACCCACATAGTGCTTCAGGGACATGCACCAGGTTGTAACATATATCATATACTGTGGGATACTTCACAAATGATCATCCTTGTGGGGTTCACAACATTATCTGGACCAAATAATCAAAATATTATCAACCATGTAGAATTGTATTTATATATTTATCATGGTATAAATCCAATTTAGGACCATCTCATACATGTTATATTCGATGGCGTTGGAATTCACTAGTTCACTGTAATTTCAATGTCATTTTTAGATATGACAAGTAATTTTTTTGATTATTATAGAATCGAACAGTTTTGTGGTATTAATATCTACAATCCATCTATTTAATTTGTGGTTGTTGAACAACATGTAATTATTTTATTATACATCAAGAAATATATGTTTTTTACCCTTACTATAAAAACTTCATGAAAAAAGTATGAATAAAATTTTATTAATGGTTTACTGTAGTAGCTTTGGTCATTGGCTTAGATTCATGATACCAAAACTAGTACTCATGCTATGTACCACAAACACAATGATGAAATATCCTTTCATTGTGGAATTACTAACATCATTAGCATGACCTAGACATTCATGATGTGGATGTGATACCACTATCTGAATGATGCCTAATATTTTGATTACACATATATTAAATTATTCAACCATTCAACCAATATCTCTCTCTCATCCTATATTATTAATCATTAGGGATACCCATGGTTGTTCCTAAATTTTTTTAATTTTATGGTCATGTAATTCACTAAATAATATCTCTGAATTTGGATTAGTGTTTCCAGAAGTTCCTTTTTTGTCGTTTTATTTACCCCAAAATCAAACACATCATTGTATTGGTCGAAAAAAGAATATACAAATTCATCAGGTGGGTGACACTGATAGAGATGACAAGAAACATGAATTAGGTGATCATCCCACTTCTACCCCTTTTTTGGAAGTTGAATTCCATGTGGTGTATTCTAAAAATATTTAGCCTATGTGTTTTTTCCTAAGCCATAGAAGTGGAGAACACTCTTCTATGAATGATTAGGGCCCGGAGTGGGGTCAACATATCTTAATTTTGATTAATAGTAGGTATTATAATAATATTATATAACCAATTATGATTCTTCTCATAATGATAAATGTGTAGGTTACCGAAAATATGTGTATCATGTCATAGGAAGGGAATTACTTGTGGTCATTTGTATTATTTTTAAAGTCATCATTACTTATAGGTTACTATTTATATGAAATAATTTTTCTTTTTCTGTGGATTTTATTGTTGGAAAGGATACATAGAATTGAATGTTTACAAATAATTACGGAGGTCTATAAAAATTTCGAAATGAGGTTTTTTTATTCTTGGTTACATGCCAATAATACTATTTTCTTTGTGTAACACATCAGTATTAGATGATGGTCTTTTAACATGTTAAAAATATATTAGTAGAGAATGGAATATTGAATATAATATTGGGAGGAATTATTTTCACAAACACTTCATTTTATTAGAACATGTTTATAGAATCCCATTACAACTAATTCATTAGTTTTCACATGTCTTCAATCATCTTATGAGTTTCCCCATTGAACCATAGTGATCTAGATATCATCTTTTTACATGGATGAAAGCCAATGGAGGATCAACCTTATTAGTGTCATCTGTTATAGATAAGTATTATTGATCATAATGTAAATACCCTCCAAAATTTGGGATTTAAATTATCTATATTCAGTGATTATTCCCACTTTTTTTATTGACTAAAAATAATGATGGATCATTTAATATTATTTTACACAATCACACCATTAAAAATTTGAGTAATAATGATAAATTGAAAAGTTCGTAAGGATATAACATTTTTACAATGTATTCATTGGGAAAAATGATTCCCAAAAATAAAACTCTTGTGGGGGAATCATAAGATTCAAATGAATGAAGACGATGTGTAAAAATAGTGTTCCTTAATCAAAAGTTCATTATTAATATATATTAATTTCTTTCAACCTTAAAAATTAAATATTTACATTTATTCTATCCATGAATTCTTTCTTCTAGACCCTACATCAGAAATATGTTTTATTATTTTGTTATGATATTTTATAATATATCATCACCATATTGGTAAAATAATCCCAAATAGCTTATTCCCTATCTGTATTACTATATAATTGAATGTGATTTCAGGATAAGGTGTTGTTAGTGATCTATTTGTGATTCACCGCATTCATGAATGAAAATGGTCTATTATAGCTTCACTATTAGGGATTGACCTTATATTAATATGATATTACATTTGGCTTTTTAAAATATATTAATCCATCACTAAAATTCATTTAACCCTCTCAAAAAGTATTGTTTACACTTGACTTCATTAGAATAAACTACATTATATCACATTTAATAAATCATGGAACATTACCCTATCCTCATTGTAAAAAATTAAATGGATAAAATTGATCTCTACTGTGAAGTATCATGGAGGTTCATTAAGGTAATCTTCATGCAAAATTTTTGACCATCACCTAATTTAACAATGATTTATTTACTCAAGTATTTCAAAATTTAATTATATGAATTAAATCCTGGATGTTGAATTATCCATTCGTTATTAGTTCAATAGTTTTTGGGATATACATTTCACGTAATTATAGATCGATATACTATAAAATATCTACCACATTATATTATCACCACTCTTGATCAGCATTAAATTCATTAAAAAATAGTTGTCTAATATTTTAGAATCACGATTATGCCTATATGTGTAAATATTATTTTTCATTTATTTTGTATCTATACTTATGGCTCGTTAATTACTCTTATATATCCCTCCCTATAGTGGATGAATGTTTGGGAGAGGTTTAAATATCATTCAACTGACACAGATATTAAAATGATTATACCTTCCTTGGATGATATTTTAACATAATGTATAAAATTAACATATCATAATAGAACAATATATTACATTATAAGAATAATTATCCTTCAAACCACTCCACGAGTTCCCCATATAATAGATGAGTGACATTCATATAATCATGTATGATTATCTATTTTCTATTCTAAATATATATTTCCTCCATCCACAATATATAGTCATGGCCTAGAATTTTTTTTCGTGAATTTATATTGAAATTTAAGGTTTTCCAGTATATAAATTAATCCATAATTACTATTTTATGAATATTCCAACACTTTAAAATTCTCAAATTCATATAGGTAAGATAATAAATATAACCTAATATTATCCTACCAAAGTATATGTAAATTGATACCAACTTTGTGTTGGAGGACTGGATATCCATTTATGCTCATTTCCTTATATTGATACACTCATCCCCAAATTATTGAGTATTCGATGTTCTATTTTTGTATATATTCTATTAGAAGAGGACATCAACATACATAGTTAGTGACCGAGATCTACATATTCTCAATAATATAAAATTTTTGATATTTTGGTTATATAATACTATGTGAAGCTTTAGATCTTCTAACTACCTTCAAAATTATAAAAATATTAAGGTTATCAACCATTACCTTGAATCTCATCAACATTAACCTTTGTGGGAGTATGAAAATAATTATGTCTATTAGATACAATTTCTATAATTATCATATATTATAACCTAACAAAGATCAATTAAAATCAACCATATTGAGTTTATTTATGGTTATAGAGAACCAATAATATTCAAATACCTCCCATATGAAATATGGTTCATATTCTAGAAAATTCATTTTCATGCCGGTATGAATCATTTATCAAGAAAAACCATCACCTTGTGTGTTCCTTGTAAATGAGCACCAATAAATAAATCAATTGTAAATGTCGTGTAAATTTTTAAATAGGGGAATATGTCTAGGTGAAAATCCACTAACATAGGCAGCACTCCCTTGCTCGACGAGTTACTAAAAAGTTATCTTGATTTTTAAATAGGCCTTTTGATATCCTCTAACTGATTGTCCAAAAATCTTATAAACTCGACCTAAACCAACCAACCCACATACAGTTTTTGTCATGTATCTCTATTAAAAAAGGTTGTGGGACACCATTTAATCTCCACCTATATCCCCATACCTAGACAGTACTAAAACATATTGGAAAAAATAAAATATATTTGTTATGGTGGATAAAGTCCAAGATTTCTTATATAGAAAATAGTATATGATTCAGCGGAGGTCTAGAATACTGATGATTTCACCTGGGGTGATGAATGTTTTTTAGAATTAATTTCACCATTTCAGTCATTCATATAATATTGAATCTTAGGTGGTGTCCCATAATAGAGTATAAGACCTCCCATGAGAATATATTGTAATCTCAAGATTTGAGAAAATGTTTACCTTTAGGGGATGAATCCATTTTTCCATATGGGGAGAAGGTGTGTGTGAAACTATTGATAAAGGGGATGTTGTTGTATACTAATAGGTATATTTTTATTTATTGTGGATTCTCAGATAATTAATGGGTGTGAGTAACATAGGGTAATCATTATTTGGGTGGAGTTTCATTGTTCCATTCTCCCTCTTCAAACGTGATTCTTGAATTTCCCCATTTATATATATATACTCAAAGGATCGTAACATGTAATAGTGAACTATATTTATCATGTTTTTGTCAATCAAAAATGGAGGTTGAACTAAGTTGAGTTTGGTTTGTTATATTGTGTTATAATTTTCATTGTGTTCTTTAATACCATAAGAATATTTGAAGATACGATTGGATTTCTTGTTTTATTGATATTTCATTAGATATGAATTGATGTGAGGACTAAGTTCATTACTAATTTATGTAATGAGTTTTTATCATCTATGATTTAAGTTAGGATATATCGTAAATAATTTCTACATTTGAACATAGTGGAGGAATTTTTGTTCAATAGTATGGTAGGATAATGTTTTATAGTACTGCTTTATTATTCAGCTGGTAAAATTGAAAAATTTAATGTCATTAAGATAAATACTTTAATTAATTCCGAATTTAATTTTTCTGTTAGTAGGATACGGAAGATTTTATTTGTTTAATAATTGGTAAATACAATTGATCATAGATAAATATGGGAATGGGGTCAATCAAATTAACAATCACCAAATTAAGTGGGAAAATATATTAGGTGAATTTAACAAGAATAAAATAATATTTTATTAAATATAATATTTTCATTCTGTAATTTTTATGAATATTTCTAGAGTTGATCTACAGAATTGCTATGTAAGAAATGGTCCAGAAGTAGTAAGTGGTCCATGTGTTTTTTTAAAATAATAAGATTATAGAGAGTTGAATTTAAAATTTCTATGTTATTTTGTATTCAATATATAATTATTTTGTTATTTATTTTTTTTATGAATTTTGGCTAAACATTGTGTGGTTAAATTTTATTTTATGATTCATGTGTTTAATTTTTTCTTTTATAAAAAACTTTAATTTAAAAACACTTCTTTATTTAATACATGTGAATTAGTAATGTATTTGATGAACTATAAAAACTTCTTATTCCATGTCATTATACATGAAATTATATATAATATATACGTTTTGGAGTTTCTATTTCAATTATTATTTCTCCAATGAGTAAATAAATAAACTTGAAATTCAAAATTTTCCTTACAATTTGTTGTTTCAAATTCCCATTTCATCATATTTCATTTTTCAATATAAATGTCATATTTTCAAATAATCATATTCTACTTTAATCTTATATATTATATTATTTTATTTTATTTTTTAAATAAAATATTTATTATTTTTTAGATTTATTTCATATATTGAACTAGAAATTATCTTCCAAATAGTTTTGATACATATATCACTACTAACTATTTTTTATTGATATAAGTTTTTTATAATAAAGGAAATATAATAAAAAAATAATGTTCATGTTCAACTGTTCACACATTAATTCATCTTCTATGATTGAGGTTCATTGTAGAAGATAAAATATCAATATTCACATGTTATTGTATATTTATCATTGTTGAACATGACTTGGGAACAATATATTGATCTAACGTATTGAATGATCTTGTAATTTGACTATTTATGTGCATCATTTATGCCAATTAGTGATTTGTCATAATTTTACCTATCCTAATGATGATTTTAATATGTAACTATTTTTAATATGTTTCACCTCATTGATGAAAAACGTCAACTCATATAATGAATGAGGTTAAATAGACATTATTTTTGTATGTGGGGCCATAATTCATTATTTTTAACATATAAGGTCATACTCCTAAAACTAGATCCCTATTTTAAGGGATAGGGTTTCCAATTCATAGTATCATCATTTTGTATATTATATAATTACTATGAATAAAATTCACATTGAGGGTTTTTTATGGATTATATCATTTCTATAAATTTTATTTTTACATTTAAATCAGAAAGAATTTTGTGATATTCAAAGTATTTTAAAATTATTACAATTGATAAAATCATTAATAAGAGTTTAAGAATCAAAATAAATGACTTCCTGAAACAATATATGATATCACATAATGTTGCCCCATGATTCATTCCAATAATATTGTAGTTTGTGTAAGATAATGGGATATCATCAATTCATAAATCAATGTTTTGTGAAATGGTTAGCTGATTATATCATGTAATCTCTAATACTATAAATGATTTTTATCGTGTTATATATATCCACAATAAAATTTCATAATGTTGAAGAACATTATTAATAATTATACAAATGATAGATTACATATATATATATATATATATAATTATTTATAAGTAATTGATGCCGAATTATTGAATGTTAAAATAAGAAATTTATAGACCAAACTAACAAGATCATTCATATCTATGTGTTTACCTAATAGTTTGTGGTAATACTGAATTATCGATTGTAATTGAGAACCTCATTTTAATTATTCTTGTTCTTCATAAATTATTTATCAAATTTTTATAAAATAACAATAAATATTGACAATGTTATAAAATTTAGTGATGTCATGCCATTAATTTCTCAAATTCATAAATATTCGAAGATCATGTATATTCATATCAAGATGCTTGTTTCCTACTCTGATCATGTAAGGTGTCATATTTTCCTTCACATTGAATCATCTCATGGTATATTACTTTATCTTTTACATGTTAGGTTCCATAGTGTAGTGATGTGTGACTTCATTATCATTGATCAGCTTCTAATTTCTACCCTAGTAGAGTGATAGTGGCCGAAGAAAAATTAATTTCATTTTAAAGTTGGAGATATGACTATTAATGTTAACAATTTTTCCATTATGTTGGGCCTCAACATCAAGGGAGTAACTATGAAGGTATGATTTAGTGAGGATTGACTTCATTTAGTTCAGTGAATATTGGTAATTGACAGTTGTGATTATGGTTTGTCCAACATATGGAGTCAATTATGAATTCCATGAATTGATGAGAACACAACCCATCTAGAAAATGGTGCTAAGGAGATCACCAGAAAGATATTTGTAATTCATTCATTCTGAGACATATTTTTGGTATAATCCTTATCAATTATTCAACAATATTTCTCCAATTTATATATTTATCATTAACTAATGAATTAGACCATGTATGGAGGTATAGTTGGGGGCCTTCATGTGCTGTGTATATATATAGAGTGAAATATATCATATTTTCATAAATATGATACATATCACATGATTCATTATTCCGATACAAATTTTAATATGGAATTTCATTCCTTGAATATCTTGTATTCATGCATTCCATTTCCTATAATTTTTGTGAGGGCCATGTTGTTCTTGTCACATCAAACATCACATGTTCCATAAATTTAACAAATTATTATTCATAATTTAATTCTCCACGTCACCAAATAAATATAAATCAAATATATAAAGTATTTAAAATATCATATATCGTTCATATACTATTTATCCCCAAGTAAATTCTCATAAGTCAATTCCAAATAAGCATCAAAATCCATCATTATTAGAGTACAATGAAATACAAAAATATGATATATAACTTGTAAATCATTCAAATAACTCATGATCATAATAAAATTTAAATTAGTAGTGGTAAATATATCATAAACACCATATAAAATAGTGGAATATAAATTTCATATATTCAATCTCCCAAAGTAACATTCTTCATAAGAATGTATTTTTTCCTGTTCAGTGTAATGCAGTATGACACTGCAGAATCGAACACCCATTCATTGTATATATTTTACTAATGACAAAAAAATACAATTTAATTTAAATAAATTTCATATATTATAGGTTTTATGTTTATATCCTAAGAATTGGAATAATATTTATTCTTTACATTCTTATGATTTTAAAAATATGAATGTTACACTACAGACGGACATATTTGTTGCAAAATTAGCTCAACACATTCGTTCTTTTCTTCAAATGTCAAAATTAATTTCCATTAAAATATTTCATAGATATAATTACACTATTATAGTAAGAATAAATATCATAATTCTTTAACTAATTATCATTCCTCAATAGTTATTAAAACACAATACCCAACATAAGATTGAATATCTTAAACAAAAATGTGTTGATCAGAATGTCAAATAAAACATTAAAAAAATTAAATGGAAAAAATGTTTTTATTCTTCTTAAATTTCAATAGGTACCAAATTAACATTATCATGGATCTTTTCCAGGTATAAAGATATATTAATCAAAATTATTGTAAAATCACCACGATGGTTATCTAAATCTCTATCCTCCAGAGTTCACAAATTGTGTAGTCCTTTTATCAGATTATAATTATCTTTGAAATATTTTTATTTATAAATCAATTTAATTTTTATACATATTTTAGCTATATTTATTATAATCCTCAACTACCAAAATGAATTATTATTCAATTATATATGTATTATGACCTTCTCTAACTCTCTATTATATATTTAGTCATCATATCCTATGTTCTGTAGATTATCCAATTTTTTCATCATATCCTCACAATTTTTTCATGAACCAAGATATTTTTTACTTTTAGGTAATGTAGAGTAATATCAGTTTTCATCTTATATATAATGTTGTTTTAGGTAACTTATTGGAGTTAATTACCCTTATTAGATCTGTATGAATAATAAATAATCTCATTTGATACTGATTGATGGAGAGGAAATGGTTCATTACAATGATAAAATCACAACAGTGATATATATACTTTTAAAATATCCAATAAAACTAGAGTCAGTAAAAACTATTTAGAAATAAATTTAAACACTTTATTTTAATGTGGAATACCCCAATGATAATGTGGATTTAAAAAAATTGGGAAACAATAAGAATTTATTCTATATTAAAATATTATACATTATATATGTACAGTCCCAAAACATGAATTATAGTTCTATTATCATCACCCTATACAAAATCACACACTGATACACCTCCACATTATCAGTGATAATCATCCCTTGAGATGACATCACCCTCCAATGATCAGAACTAAAGGGATGATGTCCTTGTTGCAGTTCTAATAATCTATTGCATGCCTTTATACTACTGATTATTACCAAACTCAATACATTTCCCCAACAAAAAAATAAACCCCCACATTTCATCATGAGGAATCACTACACACCACGTTTATGTCATTTGTTTCTTTCAAAATTCAGCACCACATCATCTACCTTCTTATAAACACATATAGTCTCTTGAAATTTGACATAAAAACTAAATCTCATAAAATAAAGGGTAAAAGTATATCCCGTATATGATAATTAAGAAGATAGAAAAATAATTTTATCTTTTTTTTATCAGCATGTGAATAAGGATTAACTAAAGAATTAATAAAACCTACTAAATTCCCCATGTCTTGATTAATGTTTGGAAATTCCTGTCACACCCCCTCATGATTACTCAATAACCACAACTCAACCATCATGTTTTCCTCAACACCACATAATTCCTCTAATGATGATAATTTTTATCAATTCAAATATCATGATGGGTGAGCATCAAAGGCTATACATGTTATATGAAAGATAATACACATTAAATACTGCAACAAATCAAATATTGTTGAAGTATGTTGATTGGGAATATCCAATCATGTTGACCTCTATTAATCAATGAATAAAATTGGAAATTATTTTATTCAAATTATTAGTATTGTATTTCAAAATATAGAAATTAATTCAATTTAATGAGTTGAAATTGATATGGTTACTAATATATTCTAACAAATTACAATACACATGGTCAACCAAATTTTCAATGATATTGAAAGTGATATTTGGAGAAACCCACCTTGATTGAGCCTTTGATTCTCCCTATATAATCATATTGTTAGTGTAACTCAAATCATTTTACAAAATTTTATTTGTTGAGGATCACCCTCAAATTATACATCATCACATAGAATAACCATAAGTTAATACCCAATCCCAAAATAAAGAAGCATTAGTGTTATATAGAACATCACATCCTAATTATCGGGACATTTAATAAATTGAATTCAAAAGAATGATTTTTATAACATTTGACTAAAAATATTTCATATAAATTTATTATATAAATTAAAAACTAATATGATTTAATAAAATTAATAAAATATAAATATCACCTAAAATACACTAAAATTTTGTTTTGAGTTTAATGATGCAATTATTGATGAATGATTTTATCTAAAGAATTTTCAAAAATAAATTTTCATATTAATTATTCAAAATATTTTATATCTAAATATAACATGAAAGGAAATTTTTAATTAATGAATTTTTTTTATTATCAGAAATTTTATAACTTAATATATTATAAATACATTAATTTTTTTCAATCTAGGGGATCAAACCATTGTAAAGATAAACTAATAATTTTTTGGGGGGAATCTACTTTGTTAAATTACCCTCTAGCTACTCGGGTGAAAAAATACTAAAATTCGCCCGAAAATTAAATAGAATGAACAATAAAAAATTTAGTCGATATAGAAAGTAATCTAGGGAGGTAGGAAGCATACTGTTGTACATGTTTTGTTTCAACATCAAAAAATGCTAGAAATAAATTTTTTAAAATTTTGAAAGGCAATTTGTCCACAAATATTTCAAACAATAAGTATTAAAAATCCCATTCAATCACATGTATATTTTTATATAGTAAATAAATTATTAAAATTGGACAATTACTGAAAATAGTGACCATAATATTTAGGCAAATATAAATAATTGTGTGGTGTGTTATTTTTTTATAATTCAATCCAATATTTTTTTGTCAGATTACAGTTTTTCCATTCATATTTTTTAAACATTTACTTTTCATCTCAAAAACTCTAAATTTAGATGGAAATACATATTGATATTTTTTATGTTGTATATTTTGAATGATAAAATAGATAAATTGATAAACTATGGAAACTAGTCTAAAGAAATCATTTTTTCAAAAACATCATGGAAATTATCATTGATGATAATTACCTATATGTTTTTGTAAGAGTGGACAACTATAGATATAGGGAATTGTGATTATAATTAAAAAATATATTAAATAAATTTTAAATTCAATCACCTATTTATTTAAAATTTCCATTTAACTAATATTTCATAATTATACAATCATATCATACAAATAATTCTCGATAATTTGATTAAAACCTGGTTAATACAGGATTAAATCGATTTTAAATTTTTTATTTTTTTTCATTTTTCATAAATCATATATAAATAAGATCAGGTTACTATATATGATATTTTATAAAAATGTTTTTGAACTCTAAGGTATTTTTCTAAAAATATATTTATCATAATATAGAAAACATATATAAGAATTAAAATAAGATGTTAAGTTTAAATCCATACCATATTCCTCTTCACATTTTAATCACTGAATTCAAAGAATTTTATTAATGAATCAAATAGTCCAAATTATATATTTTTTATACCTAAAACAATGTCACATAGAATTTATTAGATTTATGTATCTTCTTTTAATGTTCTACCATGGAAAATAAAAGAGTACGAAATACACCAAGGTAGTACATGCGATATCTCCTCTTATATATATATAATTTGAGGGTAAAGATAAAAACATATTTATTTAGATCCTCTATGACTATTTATAATATTATATGATCTTCAGTTAATAAATTATTATTGAATAAAAATCATTACTAAAAATGTATGCTCGAATAAAATAAAAGCGAATCAAATGTGACAATTTTATAGGAAACTCAGTCTCATTAGATTAAGTTGATCAATAGTATTTACATATGTCCATTGAATAATATCATTGATTTTTTCACTAATATATATTGAAAACCTAGTTTTATAAAATTTTCAAAAAGTCCACATTGTATGAATATATGTTTTAGAAATATCATTGTTCTCTACTATTCACATTTTTCCACTATATATATATTTTATTATTTAAAAAATTGGTTCTTGAACTTAATGGTAACTATAAATCATTGTATTATTTAGAGAAAATTTATTTCATTCTTAGTTTTCCCATTATTACAATTCATTCTGAAAAAATATAGTCATTAGGGGATTTAAAATACATCAATTCTTATGTTAGAAATATTCCTTTTGAAATCACCCAAAAACTATAAATTTGTCTCAAATATATATGAAATATATTCACAACATAAGTACTTTCCATGGTGACATAATTTTACCTTGTTGTTACTTGTTTTCAATAATGGGTAAATTCACATCTTCTCATGTTCACGTGATATCTTCATTCTATATTTTCATCTCTTATTGCATAATCAATATTACATCATCTGGTAGCTTCATTACTTTTCCAATTATATATTTTCTTTCACATTGTCACATCAATAATTCAACTGGAGGCTTCGTAAATTCTAGTGCCATGATATTATATTCATATGGTCACATGACTTATTTTTAAAATACATAAATAAATTGTATTCACATGATTCATGGTTACATGGTTTTTTATATAGTAGGTTAAATCCATTATGTGGTCACATGATAATCAATGCATTGTTGGTTCTGTAAACATAGAGTCACATTAACATCAATACATGATCATCTCATGAAAATAATGGAACTATATCATTAGATCCACAGTATTTTTATTTTATATTTGATACCATGGATGCTATAATTATTTCAAACCCACAATATAACATAATGTTCATTTCTATCTTGGGTTCATCATGTGTTATTTTCCTTACATTTGTCATATGATGTCATGGTAACATCAAAATTTAGACAAGTTTAACATTTTTTCAGGAAAAATAGATGAATAAATTAAACGTTAAATTCATTACAAACATTATTAAGATATTTTTGGATCCTTCAAATAAATAGGTTCTTGAAAATGAAAATAAGATTCCAGTTTTTTTGATCTCAAATCCTTATATATGGAAATAAATGATTTTAATTTGGAATACATTATTCGCTAAATAAAACATGTAATTCAAAGTTAGAACATTAATACATTAGGCTCTTAAATTAATTAAATAATTTAATCCCCTTTTTATTATGTTATAGTATTCGAGATATTTATTAAAATCAATTAGAAGAAGAATAGTGAGAAGTGAAAATAAACAATTTATAAATAATTAATACCCAGGAAATAAGAAATTGTATTATTTTAGTATCTCAATGTATTATTAAAATATTACATGGAGTATAACCATAAATAATCTTCATCAGAAACTATAAATGACATATTCTAGAACTAATCATCCAGGATATGGTCCTTTTCATTTGGGGTAGAGACTGAGATAGGTGGGGTAGGTTTGTTAGGGTGTCGTGAATAATATGTTGTAAATTCATGAATTTTCACACTTCTAAAAACCTATTTATGAATTTTCTATTCATGCCTAGTAGAAAATTCAAAATTATTAATTGATGAGGATTTATTATGATGGGTTTTGTTAATGTGTAACGTGTGAGGCTCTTCGATGGTTGTTGTTGTAGTGTTGAATTAAGGTTGTAGTTATCTACTAAATCATATATTAAATGTATAACATGTGGATGACATATCAATGTTATATTTTAAGTGGTTATTTTGTACCACCTTTATATATTCAATCATATTACACGACATTTATGACTATCAAATGTGATTTCATATAATTGGTCTGAAAACCAACAAACCCCATTTCTATTGTCTACTAAATCTAATAAAAGACATCTTTTACTCATCTCTTAATAGTATCCTAATTTTTACATCATCAATAATATAGGTGATATGTGGAAAAGTAGGTGGATTTGTATATTTTAAATTTCCAAACACATAATTTTGAAATATTTTTTAAAGAACAATCTTTATATATGAATTGAATTCGTGTAGCTAATCTACATGTTCTATAAAATTTTTAGTATCGTTTTTCATTAGATCCATTATGAGATAGAATCTAGGAGGCTGACATGATATTAATATTATCAATATCTAAGAAATATCATCAATTCTAGTTGGTTTTATTAAATTCCAAAGGGTCATAAATAATTATCATAACTCCCCCATTGGACCAGATTTGAACTCATCAAAATAATATTATTTTATATTCTATGTAAAACTAAATGAAAAATTAGACATAGATACCAAATAATATAGAACATAAGATTGGTTTCTACCATTTCCATCACCATCAATCACTAGATACACAGGCCCCACACAATTGAATTTTCCATTATATATATATTCTTCTGTAATTTCAAGAGGATTTGTTTCAATTGTTTTTTTGTATCCTCTATATTCTAAATCAGATTATATAAAAAAATTCATTCCAAGACATAATAAAATTGTGGTCTGACAAGAGATATATGAACTCCATCATGATATCCAATATCACTTATTAACGAACATTCGGGTTCTATTTGATTATATGGGATGAGAGGACCACTATCGTGAGGTGGAATGTCCCCATTCCCCCACCATCATCCACAGCATAGTCCACTAGTCCTAGAATAATTGATCATAGTGACTTAACCACCCCTATAAGGTGCATATGGTGTAATTTATATTGGAGTTATTTTATTCAATGGATACTTGTCCAAACTATCTTTATTATCATCAGTCTCAACTGAATAATTCTATGTTGTGTTATCTATATAATCACTGAAAAACTATATTTTTTAATATATATTCCTATTTTAACTCCTCTTCAATCAATGGTATGGGTATAAGATAGATAAGTGTTTCAAATTATTTCATTGAAGAGGTTCCTAGTCTGTATACTATGGATTTAGATTTAATTTTAAATTACTTAAAATCTTATTTGATTAGTATAATACATTTGTTTATGATTCATTTTCCTCCCCTATATTTACTAATACCATTTTTACTAAATTATCAAAAATATATTTTTGATATAGAAGATAATTTAAAATATATTATTTATAACCTAGCATGTTAAATTCACCCTCAAAAACATTGTTAAATAGATATAAAAGATATTATACATCATGAAGATGTATAAGTGATCATAGTGCCTTATGAAATTTATGTCTCCTTTCTTTTGAAAGATGAAATAATGAATAAACATTGTTAGAAAACTACGTTCAATACTGAGCTCCAATGTAGTTGGAATTTTATGTGTACTATAAACATTCATTTCAACTAAGAAAGTAGAATATCAAAAATGGTCACAGTTTATAGGATTATAATTCTAATATTCTTTTTTCTCACTATTAATGTGTACACAAAAAAATCAAAGGGTCTGGAAGGAATCTGAAAAAATTATCATTCCATAATTATCTAGATACAATCTCTTTTATCTCATTGGATAAATTATAATAGGGAACAAAATTCATTAAATATCCTCAGGGAAAATAGGTCAATATTTTCAATCATTCATCATTGGTTCCCTAATTCGTAAATGAATTATAAACAAGATATAGGATCAAATTAAACTCTAACAACAAAAAATTCAATAAATGAAATGTCCTAAAATATAATTATGATATATAATATAAATCATATAATACCAAATTTAGATCATAACACAATCATTAATATTGATTAATGAATGAAATAGGATTCATTTATATATATGAAGGAACATTTACATAAGGATTAATAATTTGACAATTGAATAGTATCATTACCATTAAGAATAGTAGAACGACCAATATAATAGTTACCTTTTCTTTAAAAGTAGAAATAAAATTTTGGAATCTTATAAATTGTAATATTATATAATTATATCATATTATATGTAAATAAATATTATAGAAAATATTCATTATATGGTGACATTTTTATAAAAAATAAATAATTATTTACTATTTTATAATTAATATAATGATTTAGAAAAAATATACAATCATAAAATTAGCTCATAAATTAATTTGTTTTCAAATAATTTTAAGTTTATTTTATGATACATGAAATAATTTCTGAATTCGTTATTAAATGAGTTATAATATTAAAATTTGTATTTCTTAAATAAATGAAAATTTTATTTATAAATTAATTTTCTCGTATTTAGAAAATTATATTGATAAAATGGAATTCAATTTTTTTTATTTATCTTAAATTTATTTTGGTTACTTTTTGATACATGTCTATAATATTTGATTTTTGTGAATAGTGAAATATATTAATTTATGGTATATATAGATTATAAGTTAAATATCATATTTTTTGAGTCATTTCTATTGTTTGAACAATAATTTCAAGCTTCCCTATGTTATTTAATTTATTTGTTGAGAATTTTTTATCTATTGATAGTCATAAGAGAATATAGAAAACTAATAATTACAATTATGCAAAAACATCTCTCTCCACCACTATAAATTGCACCCCTCGCCACCTCTTCTCTTAACACATATTAAACTTAAAATTTTACCCATGTTCTACATGAATCATCTCCTGAAGCTCTCTCCAATTTCCAGGATCCTTTGGTCTCAACAAAATACCAATTTCATTCTTTTTTGGAGGTTCTCTAGGGGTGGAAATATTGAGAGGTAAACTCCTCTTTCATTTTCATTTAATTTCAGTTCATGTTCATTTCTTTTCTTAAATTATACTCACTCTGTAACGCCCCGACCCCAGCTACCCAGAGTCGGTGCAATAATTACATAACATTGGCATGATCACAAGAAAGATCAAATCTCGAAAGACCGATTGGTTTAGTAGCCTTGGAAATACTAGATATAATCATAAAGTTTTACATTACATTTCAAAGTGAAAAACTACTACAACAACAAAGTCTTCATATCCACACTATTAACCCCTCATAATATCCCTGCAAGTCATTCATAAATTACTTCTTCACTACCTGGGAAAAATAAAACATAGAAAAGGGGTGAGCTCAAATGCCCAGTAAAGATAACAATATAGCGGAAACTTTCATCAATAAGAATAAACATTTAAGGCAATGTATAACTAAAACAAAAGCCTTTTAAACATGAACTTTCAACATGGTATGGCATAAATAAAATGAAATAATGCCATTTACTTATTCACATGGATATTCCACTAATCGAATAATCACATGCAAAAATAAATAACCACTTTCATAATGTTGGAATGCATAATGCCAGACTATCATAACCACATAGCCAAGGCCTCGTGCCAAGACTACAAATAAGATTTTGTCAAGGCCTTGTGCCAAGACACTAGTTTGTCTCATGAGACCTACCGATGCATCGAGGAGCTATAGCGGGCTCCACCCGTCACTTATTAAGTCCAATGCATTCCCATATGAAAAGGTTTAAACATAACATAAACATTCGTATTAAAACTAGCATACGAAATGTCAATACTTTCACAATAAAATATGAATGGTATAAAAATATCACATCCACAGTCAAACATATCACACAACCTTCAATACAATATAGAAGTTTTGTATCATAATAAATCAACTTCAAATAATCTTAAAATCCATCAAAGGATGTTGACATAGATGAAATCAAAATTCTTTTTAAAGAAATATCTCCTTCTATTTTGAAATCATTTAAGATCCATATAAAATAAAATATTTTCATTGAAAATATTCTTATAAGCTTGTATGGGAAGCTTCGACGATTTTATAACGGCGGAAAATAACCGCACCCGCCGTATAAGTTTAAAAAAAACATTCTTACCTCAATTCTGTCGAAAAGGTTAAAAAGGACCTTGTTTTGAAAACGACGGAAAGATTCCTTTATAAACCTCTTATAAAAAGTCAAACAAGGGTATAAATGACTTTAACCCATATTCTTGTAAATAGTAAAAATGTTTTGAAATACATTTCGAAAAAAACATGGATGTGGATGATAAAGAGATCCCAGTAGATTATTACGTATAATACAACCTCAGATAATGAAGAGATTGTGAAATAACCCTTACCTTGTACTTTTCCTTGGTTGGGGTAGGTTAACCTCCTGTATAATGGTGAAATAGTTGTTATTAAATTATACAAGAATCATATATATTAATATGATATCATATATGATCTTTTAACATTGATTTGTTAATAATATCTTAGAATTATCATCGTTTCGGGAGTTAACTTACTCATTTTCTTTTATATGTTTTGTTACATAAGCCATGGTTGTTGTATCTTATTCATATCTAGAATGATATACAGTCCTTAAACATCATTTTTAAATCATCAAATGATAATTATACTTGAATGGATACGATGGAGAATGAATCTCATCGCGTTCGTGGAGACGGTAGTCCGTACGTACGCACGAGCGACAATATCATTCTTTTGATATTAAAATAATATATAAATGGATGGTATATCATATATACAGAATCATTAACATGTTATATTTATTATTTACATGAGTTACACATCATTATTATACCCATCCAAATAATATTATATTGAATAACAATTACACCACGACGTGGAGACGGTAAGCCGTACGTACGCACGTATGGTGACATGTTATTCAAAGGGTGGATAGAATACTGAATATGATTGTACCATATTTATAATAACATCACAGTATATGTGAGATACTGGAGTTATTATTTCAGAATGGTAAGAACAAAGGAAGAAGAAGTGGAAGAAGAAATGAACTTAGAAAAGGGTGGTGAAATCATTACCTCTTCTTCGGGTTCTTCCTTTTGATTTGATCAAAAGGGCTCCATAGGTTGGCTTTCTGATCAAACTAAGGCCTCTAGGTTGTAGTGAGGGATGTTGGGAGATTATTTGGGCAGAGTTTGGCCGAACCAAAAGGCTTTGAAGGTGTGAAGAAATGAGAAGGAGGAGTGCCCTTTTATAAGAGGGGTGAGGGGCACCTTTGGAAAAGCTAGAAATATTAATTTATAATAAATTCATATTCGGTTTAAAAAGGCTCCAAAGTTGACTATTCAAAGGATGATGTGTGGATAGGTCGCAAACAACTCATCCAATAGAATTTAGACAGGTTTGGGTACTTATATTAACCTTATCTTTAAGTATTAACTCTAAGTTAATTAGTTTCACTTTTACAATGTCTCTTTGTATTTTTATATAATATCGTTAATAAACTTACTATATACATCCAAGCGACCCCCAAGTGGTCCATTAATGAGGAACCTATCATAATATAAGTCTCTTGGCCGAACCTTAGATTTTTAGGAATTTAATATCAATTAATAATATAATATTTGTTTTAAGAACTCTTTTATGTCAATTTTGACACTATTCATTAGTTGATTTTTGTGAAACTCATAACAGATTTATTACTTCGAACAAAGTCAATTAAATCAATCCTAATATATCATATTATCCTAGAAAATTAGTTTAATTCATTAAAAGTTTCATATTATATTTATTTGGGTATTTATAATATAACTTATTTTAATTTTTCACTATTATAGTAATTACTGCATCATCATTGTGTCATAAATAAAATAAATTATTTAATGTCTAAAAATTATAAGTAAAATATCATTATGTAGGAAATATTTTTAGCTTTCTAATGAATATTTATAATCGAAAATCCAACATGTATAACCCTATGTAAAAATTGTTCTTCTAAAAGATGTAAGCTTATGCCATTTTTATTTTTATTTTAACTTTATTAATATAAAGTGTCCCTACCACATACAAGTGGCTCCAAGGGGTCCCCAAATTGACCCAAGGATGCCCATGGTCGGGTATGTGTCCACCAATAAGGTTAGGACACGTTTTAGGGTAATTTTGTATTATTATAACATTATTTTCTTAACCCTTATTTACCGGATTTACCCTTTAACCATGGTAAATAAAATATTTACCACAGTAACTATTCAAAATGTCTAAAAATAAAAGTTACCTATTTACACAATTTGAACATCCTGATTCCAAATATGGAATCCATTTTCCTAAATTCAAAACACAGAAGTGGCAGAAATTAATTTAAAATTAATTCCCGTTGTCAAAACAAAAAGCGTGTTTTTAAGAGATAATAACTACCAAAAGATTGACACTTGTTTATGTTCGGTTTAATTCTAAAATTATGTCCAATGACCAACATTGTATTAAATGGTAAAAATATATTCTAAATATACTTTAAAACCACTCAAATTCATAATTTATCACTATTAATTATTTTGATTAAAAAAGTTGTTTTCAATTAAAATTTAGTAATTTTCACTATTCATCAAAATATGAAAGTTATCCGAAAAGTACCAAAATTTCACCCTAGGCTAATTTTGATATTCCGAATCCAAAAATGAAGTCCATTTTGAAATATAGAATATATATGATTTCAAAAAGTAGGTATTACTATTCACAATGGCTAGTTTAATTAGTTGTGGTGTGTGTTAGAACTCGAGGTTGCGTACAACACACGCTATCGCATTATTCGAAGGGAAACGTACCGTAGAAGCTTGGGGTGTTACATTCTCCCCTCCTTCAAATAATTGCGTCCTCGCAATTTCTAGGGTATTACTGCATAAAAAGACTCGGGTGGTTCTTCATCATAAGTTCCTCGGGTTCCCACGTTGCCTCTTCCATCTTATGATTTCTCCACAAAACTTTTACCAGACGCGTCGTCCGGTTTCTCAGCACTTGTTCTCTTGTATCAAGAATCTTGACGGGCTCGTCGCAATAAGACAGATCGGGTTCCAGTTCTAATTCCTCATAGGTGAGTACATGCGTTGGGTCAGGCATGTATTTTCTCAACAGAGATACGTGGAACACATCGTGAACTTTGGAGAGACTTGGCGGCATTGCCAATCGGTAAGCTACAGCCCCAATTCGTTCTAGAATTTCGAAAGGTCTGATGTACCTGGGACTCAATTTACCTTTCTTACCAAAACGTATGACTCCCTTCCACGGAGATACCTTTAGGAAAACATGATCACCGACTTGAAATTCCAAATCCTTCCTTCGATTATCGGCATAGCTCTTCTGCCTACTTTGAGCTGCTTTGATGTGATTTTGGATTACCTTTACCTTTTCCATCATTTCCTCCACCAGTTCTAGACCTACAAGTTTTCTTTCACCGACGTCATCCCAACAGGTTGGTGTACGACATCTCTTTCCGTATAACGCTTCATATGGTGCCATCTGAATACTCGAATGGAAGCTATTGTTATAGGAAAATTCTACCAGAGGTAAATATTGATCCCACATACCCTGAAAGTCAAGTGAGCAAGATCTCAACATGTCTTCTAAGGTTTGAATAGTCCGTTCTGATTGTCCGTCTGTCTGAGGGTGGTAAGCAGTGCTCAAATGAAGTTCAGTATCCAGGGATTTCTGAAGACTTTTCCAAAATCTTGAAGTAAAACGGGGATCACGATCAGAAACAATCGATAGGGGTACTCCATGAAGTCTCACAACTTCATTAATGTATAGTCTTGCTAGACGTTCCAGGGGTAGATCTTCTCTTATAGCAAGAAAATGTGCTGACTTGGTAAGACGATCAACAATAACCCATATTGCATCGTTCCTTCTAGGAGTCTTTGGTAGCCCCATGACAAAGTCCATCGTAATATTGTCCCATTTCCACTCGGTATGGGAAGAGGTTGCATGACTCCACCAGGCTGTTGCCTTCCAGCTTTCACTTGTTGACAAACCATACATCTTGATACAAAATCAGCAATCTCCCTCTTCATGTTGTCCCACCAAAAATGTTCCTTCAAATCTCTATACATTTTGGTGCTCCCAGGGTGTATAGAGAAATTGGAACTATGAGCATCATCCAGTAATTCCCTTTTCAGATCAGGTAAATCGGGAACACAAAGTCTCTTTCCAAATTTCAAAGTTCCATCTTCATACACAAAGTCTCTCAATCTCCCATCATTCACAGCTTTAATCTTCTTCTGAAATTCTTCATCATCGGTCTGAGAACTCTTAATCCTTTCTAGTAAAGATGGTTTGGCAACCATTTGAAAAAGAATTGATGTTTCACCTTCCCTGGTTATTCCCATGTCCATCTTCTCTAGATCCATGAAAATTGGATCCCTTTCAATTCTCATCATGTTCAGAACTCCATGGTCTTTTCTGCTCAAAGCATCTGCTACTTTATTTGCTTTCCCCGGGTGGTAGTGTATCGTGCAATCATAATCCTTGAGTAATTCAAGCCATCTCCTTTGCCTCATGTTGAGTTCTTTTTGTGAGAAAATATACTTCAAACTCTTATGATCAGTATAAATCTCACATTTTTCACCATAGAGGTAGTGCCTCCATATCTTCAAAGCAAAGATCACAGCTGCTAATTCGAGATCATGAGTAGGATAGTTTTGTTCATGAATTTTCAACTGTCGTGATGCATAGGCAATAACTCTATCATTCTGCATAAGGACACAGCCAAGTCCTTTCTTCGATGCATCACTATAAATAACGAACCCATCATTCCCCGATGGTAGAGTCAATATAGGAGCATTGACTAATCTTCTCTTCAGTTCTTCGGAACATTCTTCACACCCTTTTGTCCAAACAAATTTAACCCCTTTACGTGTGAGCTTCGTTAATGGGTTAGCCAATCGGGCAAAATTCTGGACGAAACGTCGATAATAACCTGCCAGGCCAATAAAACTACGTACCTCAGTTATACTCGTAGGTGCTGGCCATTCTTGGATTGCTTTGGTCTTAGAAGGATCAACAGAGATTCCATCTTTAGAGACAATATGGCCAAGAAAAGAAATCTCCTGAAGCCAGAATTCACACTTGCTAAACTTCCCATATAATTCATGCCTCCTTAGAGTCTTCAAGATAATGCGCAAGTGATTTTCATGATCTTCGTAGGTTTTGGAGTATACCAAGATATCATCAATAAATACCACCACAAATTCATCGAGATACTCCTTGAAAACTCTATTCATCAGATCCATGAATACAGAGGGTGCATTAGTCAATCCAAACGGCATTACAGTAAACTCGTAATGCCCGTACCTGGTTCGAAATGCTGTCTTCGGAATGTCTTCCTTCTTTACACACAACTGATGGTATCCAGATCGAAGGTCAATCTTTGAAAAGTATTGAGCTCCATGCAGTTGGTCAAATAAATCATCAATACGAGGTAGGGGATACTTGTTCTTTACCGTTATAGCATTGATCTCCCTGTAGTCGATACATAACCTCATAGATCCATCTTTCTTTTTAACAAATAGAACAGGGGCTCCCCATGGAGAAACACTAGGGCGAATAAATCCCTTATTACTCAATTCCTCTAGTTGTTTCTTTAGTTCGACTAACTCTACAGTGGCCATTCTATAAGGGGTCTTCGATATAGGCCTTGATCCAGGAATCAAATCAATAGAAAACTCAACTTCTCGTTCTGGAGGATGTCCAGGTAAATCTTCTGGAAATACATCTACAAATTCTTTCACAACAGGTACATCCTCTATTTGAACATTCCTTTCCTCACCGACAGTTATTTCATTCTCTTCCTCCCCAATAATTGAATTAAGTTGAGCTACTGGGGGTGGATCTAAATAAGAATTAGGTGGTGACGATTCTGCTCTAAAAATAAGGTGTTCCTTATCATTATCATCAAGAATCGTAACCTCTTTCTTCTTACAATAAATCTTCGCATCATAGTCCGAAAGCCAGTCCATACCGAGGATTATATCAAACTCAATCATAGGTATGACGATGAAATCAGCAGATAAAGAAAATTTATGTGCTCTAATGGGGACTGATTCACAAAACTTTGTTGCAACGATACTTCCCTTAGGAGTTTTAACTGACAACTCCCTTATTAAATCAAATTGGAAATATCTAATTTTCTTAGCAAACTGGGAAGATATGAAACAATGCGATGATCCAGAATCAAATAATGCATTTGCTAAACTTGAGGAAACCATTAAATTACCTGCCACCACGTCTTTCAGAGTTTCTACCTCAGCAGTAGTGATAGCATAAGCCTGGCCTTGATCCCTTGGCCTTTTCTGAGGTAAGTTCTCCTGACGCTTAGGACATGCATTTGCATAATTCCCCATATCCCTGCAATTGTAGCACTGAACATTGGTAGCTTCCTTCTTCCCCTTGCAATCATGAGCTTGGTGGCCTTTTTCACCACACTTGTAACAGACTCCCATTCCCTTCAGGCAAGCACCGGGGTGTTTCTTCCCGCACTTACCACAAGATGGATATTCAACCTTTCCCTTCTTCCCCTTATTTCCATTCCCAGATTGATCAGCAGGTCTCTTCTTCTCTTGCTTTGCTTTAAATTCATAAGACTTAGAGAATTCCTTTTCGGTCTTGATAGCACATGAGACAATGTCTTCGTACGATGAAAAGGATTGTGAGACTAATGCTCGACGGAGAAATGGTTTTAACCCATCAAAGAAACGATCAATCTTACTTCTTGGGTTGCGAATATAATCACCAGCGTACCTCGCTATCCTTGTAAAGTTAGCCTCATAATTTGTGACATTATCATCCTCCTTTTGTCTCAGACTCAGAAATTGCCTTTCCATATCTGCTCGATGGTCGCGAGGAAAGTATTTTTCTAAAAACAGATCTTTGAACTCCCTCCATTCCATGTTTGATACTTCATCATCTTCCTTCATGTTTTGAATCAATGACCACCATTGATCAGCATCTCCAGTGAGGCGGTAAACTTCCATGGTAACTTTTTCCCTTTCACTACTCCCCAAAGCCTGAAATATTTTCTCTAGGGAAAATATCCATTGCTCAGCTACTAAGGGATTTGTACTCCCATTGAACGTTGGTGGTTGTTGTCTCATGAATCGATCTAACATTGATCCTCCACGCTGCGGATCAGGGTGCTCCATACGGGCAAGGTTATTATTCATAACCTGAGTAAGTTGTCCCAGTACGGTGATTAGCTGATCAGCACCAGTTGCATCACCAGCCCCACTATAATTATCTTGAGCAGGAGGGCAATCCCTACATGGAGTGCGTGCATTGATACGGTTTCCATTTCTTCCACTAGGCGCCATTTCTAAACATTGGCATAAACTAGATCAGTTTATGAATCAAAATACATAATCCCATACTTATAAAACACTTAACATAAATTGAACTATCTATGGATATAATCCATAATCATAAATATGTTTTCTTTGAGGAAGTATATACTCATAAACCCTTCATAATGATTTGTAAAGATAGTGAGAGTTATCCTAAGCATATCCCCCGGGAGTGTCGTAACCAAGAGTGCAGCAAGGCCCGTTGTCGTGCACCAGTTCCCGTTCGAGTCTAGCTCAAAGCGGTGTTTTCGGGTTTTACCCCTAGGTACATCTCTGCCAGAGCCGCCTCTACCTGCTCGTATCCAGACAGGGATGTATTGCTCGGAAAACTCACAAAATCTCTACAATACCAAAATTCTAGGAAGTTCTTCTATACTAATCCTCAAAGTTCATCTTAGGTCTACGTGCTCTAATCAGAGTTTATCTAAATCTAGCTTCCAAGGTTTGTACTAAACTTCCTCTGATACCAACTGTAACGCCCCAACCCCAGCTACCCAGAGTCGGTGCAATAATTACATAACATTGGCATGATCACAAGAAAGATCAAATCTCGAAAGACCGATTGGTTTAGTAGCCTTGGAAATACTAGATATAATCATAAAGTTTTACATTACATTTCAAAGTGAAAAACTACTACAACAACAAAGTCTTCATATCCACACTATTAACCCCTCATAATATCCCTGCAAGTCATTCATAAATTACTTTTTCACTACCTGGGAAAAATAAAACATAGAAAAGGGGTGAGCTCAAATGCCCAGTAAAGATAACAATATAGCGGAAACTTTCATCAATAAGAATAAACATTTAAGGCACTGTATAACTAAAACAAAAGCCTTTTAAACATGAACTTTCAACATGGTATGGCATAAATAAAATGAAATAATGCCATTTACTTATTCACATGGATATTCCACTAATCGAATAATCACATGCAAAAATAAATAACCACTTTCATAATGTTGGAATGCATAATGCCAGACTATCATAACCACATAGCCAAGGCCTCGTGCCAAGACTACAAATAAGATTTTGTCAAGGCCTTGTGCCAAGACACTAGTTTGTTTCATGAGACCTACCGATGCATCGAGGAGCTATAGCGGGCTCCACCCGTCACTTATTAAGTCCAATGCATTCCCATATGAAAAGGTTTAAACATAACATAAACATTCGTATTAAAACTAGCATACGAAATGTCAATACTTTCACAATAAACTATGAATGGTATAAAAATAGCACATCCACAGTCAAACATATCACAAAACCTTCAATACAATATAGAAGTTTTGTATCATAATAAATCAACTTCAAATAATCTTAAAATCCATCAAAGGATGTTGACATAGATGAAATCAAAATTCTTTTTAAAGAAATATCTCCTTCTATTTTGAAATCATTTAAGATCCATATAAAATAAAACATTTTCTTTGAAAATATTCTTATAAGCTTGTATGGGAAGCTTCGACGATTTTATAACGGCGGAAAATAACCGCACCCGCCGTATAAGTTAAAAAAAACATTCTTACCTCAATTCTGTCGAAAAGGTTAAAAAGGACCTTGTTTTGAAAACGACGGAAAGATTCCTTTATAAACCTCTTATAAAAAGTCAAACAAAGGTATAAATGACTTTAACCCATATTCTTGTAAATAGTAAAAATGTTTTGAAATACATTTCGAAGAAACATGGATGTGGATGATAAAGAGATCCCAGTAGATTATTACGTATAATACAACCTCGGATAATGAAGAGATTGTGAAATAACCCTTACCTTGTACTTTTCCTTGGTTGGGGTAGGTTAACCTCCTGTATAATGGTGAAATAGTTGTTATTTAATTATACAAGAATCATATATATTAATATGATATCATATATGATCTTTTAACATTGATTTGTTAATAATATCTTAGAATTATCGTCGTTTCGGGAGTTAACTTACTCATTTTCTTTTATATGTTTTGTTACATAAGCCATGGTTGTTGTATCTTATTCATATCTAGAATGATATACAGTCCTTAAACATAATTTTTAAATCATCAAATGATAATTATACTTGAATGGATACGATGGAGAATGAATCTCATCGCGTTCGTGGAGACGGTAGTCCGTACGTACGCACGAGCGACAATATCATTCTTTTGATATTAAAATAATATATAAATGGATGGTATATCATATATACATAATCATTAACATGTTATATTTATTATTTACATGAGTTACACATCATTATTATACCCATCCAAATAATATTATATTGAATAACAATTACACCACGACGTGGAGACGGTAAGCCGTACGTACGCACGTATGGTGACATGTTATTCAAAGGGTGGATAGAATACTGAATATGATTGTACCATATTTATAATAACATCACAGTATATGTGAGATACTGGAGTTATTATTTCAGAATGGTAAGAACAAAGGAAGAAGAAGTGGAAGAAGAAATGAACTTAGAAAAGGGTGGTGAAATCATTACCTCTTCTTCGGGTTCTTCCTTTTGATTTGATAAAAAGGGCTCCTTAGGTTGGCTTTCTGATCAAAATAAGGCCTCTAGGTTGTAGTGAGGGATGTTGGGAGATTATTTGGGCAGAGTTTGGCCGAACCAAAAGTCTTTGAAGGTGTGAAGAAATGAGAAGGAGGAGTGCCCTTTTATAAGAGGGGTGAGGGGCACCTTTGGAAAAGCTAGAAATATTAATTTATAATAAATTCATATTCGGTTTACAAAGGCTCCAAAGTTGACTATTCAAAGGATGAGGTGGGGATAGGTCGAAAACAACTCATCCAATAGAATTTAGACAGGTTTGGGTACTTATATTAACCTTATCTTTAAGTATTAACTCTAAGTTAATTAGTTTCACTTTTACAATGTCTCTTTGTATTTTTATATAATATGGTTAATAAACATACTATATACATCCAAGCGACCCCCAAGTGGTCCATTAATGAGGAACCTATCATAATATAAGTCTCTTGGCCGAACCTTAGATTTTTAGGAATTTAATATCAATTAATAATATAATAATTGTTTTAAGAACTCTTTTATGTCAATTTTGACACTATTCATTAGTTGATTTTTGTGAAACTCATAACAGATTTATTACTTCGAACAAAGTCAATTAAATCAATCCTAATATATCCTATTATCCTAGAAAATTAGTTTAATTCATTAAAAGTTTCATATTATATTTATTTGGGTATTTATAATATCACTTATTTTAATTTTTCACTATTATAGTAATTACTGCATCATCATTGTGTCATAAATAAAATAAATTATTTAATGTCTAAAAATTATAAGTAAAATATCATTATGTAGGAAATCTTTTTAGCTTTATAATGAATATTTATAATCGAAAATCCAACATGTATAACCCTATGTAAAAATTGTTCTTCTAAAAGATGTAAGCTTATGCCATTTTTATTTTTATTTTAACTTTATTAATATAAAGTGTCCCTACCACATACAAGTGGCTCCAAGGGGTCCCCAAATTGACCCAAGGATGCCCATGGTCGGGTATGTGTCCACCAATAAGGTTAGGACACGTTTTAGGGTAATTTTGTATTATTATAATATTATTTTTTTAACCCTTATTTACCGGATTTACCCTTTAACCATGGTAAATAAAATATTTACCACAGTAACTATTCAAAATGTCTAAAAATAAAAGTTACCTATTTACACAATTTGAACATCCTGATTCCAAATATGTAATCCATTTTCCTAAATTCAAAACACAGAAGTGGCAGAAATTAATTTAAAATTAATTCCCGCTGTCAAAACAAAAAAGCGTGTTTTTAAGAGATAATAACTACCAAAAGATTGACACTTGTTTATGTTCGGTTTAATTGTAAAATTATGTCCAATGACCAACATTATATTAAATGGTAAAAATATATTCTAAATATACTTTAAAACCACTCAAATTCATAATTTATCACTATTAATTATTTTGATTAAAAAAGTTGTTTTCAATTAAAATTTAGTAATTTTCACTATTCATCAAAATATGAAAGTTATCCGAAAAGTACCAAAATTTCACCCTAGGCTAATTTTGATATTCCGAATCCAAAAATGAAGTCCATTTTGAAATATAGAATATATATGATTTCAAAAAGTAGGTATTACTATTCACAACGGCTAGTTTAATTAGTTGTGGTGTGTTAGAACTCGAGGTTGCGTACAACACACGCTATCGCATTATTCGAAGGGAAACGTACCGTAGAAGCTTGGGGTGTTACACACTCCCCTAGGCGACATGGATTTATTACTCTAGTACCATTTATATAATTTAATAATATAGTGTTAATGTATATACATCATCAATATTCTTCTTCTCTTTCTTTTATTCTAAAACTGAAAATGTCATCTATGATGTGTCGATTTACCGTCTTCATGGATGGAATGTTTTCAACACTAAATTTCACCATCAGGGATGGACCCAAAATTATTATAATGGGTTATAAATATTATATTATATGAATTAAAACAAATTTATGGTCCATGAATAATTATATATATATATATGATTCTAAATAATAAAAACAAAACTAGTTTTTGATAATAAATTTTTTTGATAGTAATCTAAATGATTATCATTTAAGATTTATCAAATGAATAATTCTGACATCTAGTAAAATATATATATATATAATTTAATTAATAATTCATGAAGTTCATTGGTGACAAATAATTTCATTTTTTGAAAATCATCATCTTTTACATGAACTGACATGATTTTAAACGAGTGAACCGATCATGAAATCCATGGAACCGAACACCCGAGAATAATGAATTGAAATTTATAACTCATAAAAAAGACCATAAATGAACATAATAAAATTATATTAAATCATATAAATGAAATATTATCTATAATTAATGATTTAATGTATTAAATTTTAATATTAAATTCATTAAGATCATTTTGAGAACCGCTTCTGATATAAAGTAAGGGATTCTACCCAAATATCCATTTTCTCCTTCAGGTTACTCGTTATATATCATTACCCCATTGAAATTATTATTTATTTTTATTATTTTTTAATAATGTTTCCATGTGTTCCAAACTAAATTATACATATAATATCATCATTTATTGGTGGGTAAATACATGTTTTGAAGGCGTTACCTTATTAATTACTCCTAATTAGTGTGCATGATATATGAGAACTTCCAGATTTCTCAACAACTTCATTGTTCAATCCATTAACTGATTTAAAAAAAATATAATTTTCTAAAATAACTCCTTTTATCATGATAAATAATCTTTTTTCATTTCATGTTTTATACAATCAATTATTATTTTTTCATTTTAAAGTATCACTAAATATTTACATTAAATCACACAAAGGGGTATAATTTAAATTTTTCATAAGCACTCATCATACATGTTTTTCTATTATTTTGGATATACCATATCAAATTCTATATCTATTTTCCCTCACGAATGTATATGTATGTTTTTAATGAATTAATTAATGGAAAACCTTTTGATATGGTCTTTTTTAAAGCATATGATGTGATTCACGGTACCCATAACATTCCATCTATAACCCATATGATTATGTATTATTTCACATGCATTTCTCATTTTAATGAAAATGTTATGATGGGTGGACCTAGATATCACCCGAATTAATTGGGTAATGTTTACTCCTGTGATACATCATGTTGGGATTGGGAGTGAAAATGATTCCTTTATGGGACATTTTCTACAATGTGATATAGTCTTTGCAGTTAGACATGAGTCATGTTTATTTCATGTTATATATTATTGTCACATTCTAATGATTCCATGATTATATCTTCCCAAGTTATACATGTTATCATAATTTGAGTTTATTCATGTTCCAATCCTTTAATTCCATAATGTTATGACTTATAAACCGAGTTCTATGTCATATTCCTATGCTTATTCCATTATTGGGATTTTTAGATCATCTATTGATTCGTGAATTCCACAGGTTGTCTTATGAAGATGTAAGTGATCAATGGATTTTAGGCAATCATTTTGAAAATTAAATAATTTATTTTTAAAATTATGCTTCCATGATTTTAGTTTTATGAATCAAATCATCAAAATACACTTGACCATATGATCCTTATCTGGTAATTTTTTGTTAATTATGTTTAATGTTATGTAATAATAAGGGTAAAATTCTTGGGTCACTATTGTTGGTATCATATAAATTCCAAGTTATATTTAGAGATTTTCACTAGATAACATTATTAAGATCTAAAGGGATTGTTATATCACCGTTCATATCATTTATTCAAACCAAGGGAATCACATGTTAGGTTATAAATTTCCATTAAATGTTTATCAGTCAATTTATAATGTTTTTAATTTCTTTTCATATTAACTATGTATTAGAGTATCTTTATTAAAATATTTTTTAAATAGTGAGTGGAAGGAAAAATATAAATACTTTCCAAAAATTAATGTGAAACGAAATGTGATTATATCTCTATAACATACCAAATATGATGGGAACTAGTTCTCAACACAAAATGATTTTACTAATTCAATTATCTCAGGTTATGAATAATAAATTGAATTGTTTAGAATTTCATACTTATAATAATATATAGAATGTTTCCATTGATTCCTAAATGTATCAAGGCCACCCATATTTAATGTATCGTTTTTCCCCTCTTTAAAAAATAATGGATTAAGTACATTGATAAGATATTCCCTACCTCTAATGATAAAAAGACGGGATGGTTGTGCCAGAAATTTATCATTTTTAGGGAGAAGATGATCAGGGGTGGGAAATGATCAAGAACATGATATTCAAGGATGAAATTTATTTCATTGAATTAGAAGATTTCAATAAAATAATTTTGAAAAAATATTTCCCAAAATTATTGTCTAAAAATGAAAATGATGTTCCATTGACTGATGTAAAATGAAGATGAGTCTATCAATGTTAATGAAGAAAACATCATAAGGCTTTCTTAGAACACATATGTATTTATCATAAAAACGGAAATCATGGTGGATCTATACATTAGTAGAAAAAATCAATGAATAAAAAAACTGTGGGTATAGCCCCCGAAACCCTGGGTATAGCCTATACCCACGGTTTTGGGAACTGTGTGAAACTGAGGCATCGGTATAGGTTCCCAAACTATTCAAATGCATTTTCAAACTGTGGGAATATCTTTTTTTTCATAATGACAATGCCTTATACCCTATTGCCACCTAGTAAAAATCCTTTACCCATAGTCTTCTAATCATTAGTATATTTTTTGTACAAAAATAGGTATCCTGTGTTCAACTCGTGACCTACATTACGAAAGTGTGGAGCTACATAAATCAAGTCATTCCACTTATGGGAACATTCGTCTTTATTTTACATAATCTATTCATCAATGACCCAATTTGAAAAAATAATCCCACTGTTTTCCAACCCTCATTTTTATCATTATGAATTCAACACCAAATCAACAATTCAAGGATGATTTTATATTAAAAAATAATCATTTATTTTAATATATTAATTTCAGTACCTGTGTTATTAAAAAACTCATTCAGCCATATTCGAACCTATGGCCGTAGAGAAAAATACACAGAAACTAACCAACTAACCAATGAAGATTATATATTAATTTATTATTATCTAGATAAATATAATATTAATAAAATTTGGTATAAGAGAGAAAACTATGGGGATAGTTTTACCCACTATATATTTTTTATGTCCTGTGGAATTTATTTTTTCCCACCATAACGCGGGATTGACAAAAACCATGGATATTGATATCTTTTTCCCCATGGTTTTCCAAATCTATGGGAATGGGTCTTCAAAAAAACAATTCCCAATGTTTTTTCTAAAACTGTGGGTATTGGTCCCCATATTACCCATATACCTATGGTTTTGGGAAAAGTAGTGACTATAAGGATATATTCCAGTAGTTCAATATTGTAACAACCCAGGTAAATAAAGAATATGGTATTTACCATGTTAATATTTGTGAATTAAATATTTATCTTCTAATGGGGATTCCATGTTCAATGACGTACTAAATATACAGAAATGTGTTTATTTCAAATCTTACGTTGCACACAACATTATGTATATTTAAAAATAATAATATAGTATTATTTTAAATATTAGTTAACGCCAACTCATTATAATTTCTTGAATAAACAGAACTAATTTTAATTTTATTATACATGTTTGTTAAATGTTTTTATAGTTTTCTAATAAATGATAGAGGCTAAAAATAAAAATGAATCTAATTTTAAACATAAATACTCTATTATTCATTAGAAGGTCGACTAACAACCTTTTTATTGAGAACACTCATTTAATCAAGTTTTGGTCAAATTTATATATTGTATTTAACAAAAAATTTAGAATCAGGACATCAAAATTTACTATATATTCCTTTTTTGTATTTTTCTGATAAAAATCATTTTTAATGAATAGTTTCATATACTATATTTTAATCAAAACTACATTTTATTATAATATATTTTTATGTTTAGATTATCTTTTTAATTATTTTTAAATTGTAATTAGACTATATTTTACCTATTTAGGCAAATTTTGTTCATTTTATGTAATTTCACATTGAAATTTGAGATAAATAATTGTCAATATTTCGGTAGTTGTTATTTCTTAAAAACTAGTTTTTATTTTGAAAATGAAATTAATTTTCAATTAAATAATGAAACTTCTTTGTTACTAATTTGGTAAAATATGCTTCATTTTTGAATTCTCAATATCAATTATATCTTAAGCTGGATTTTTTTAATTTTTCTAAAAACCATCAATTTTTTATGAAGAGTGAAATCGCTTAGTAGTGGGTAAAAATTACCTTTTTTTATTAATCTAAATTTTACCATTTCTTTGAATAGACTTTTAAAAATTTCAAAATACATGGTTGTTATCATTATGTAAAATATGGTTCAATTTGATTAATTTTTTTGGTTGAATAGTATCTGTTGAATTTTATTTACCTTGGTAAAAGGTAAATATGGTAATTCAAGGTAATAATAATATAAAAATAATATAAAATTAACTTAAAATTATTTTTAACCGTACTGGATGATTAATGTCTATCTATGGAATTTCTTGTGCATATTTTTGGACCCCATGGAGCCACATGGGAGTGATAATAACAAGTTATATTTAATAATTTAAAGTAAAGAGAAAAATGACACAAAAAATATATTTTTTAGTAAAAAATTATTTAAAAGGGAGTATATAAGTTATATCTTATAATATAAATTTTAATTTAATATTTATAAATATTTCCTACATCTTGGTATTGTTTTATAATTTGTAGAAATCAAATAAATAATATTATTTATGACATAATAATGATGCAATTTTGACATCATTAAAATATGATTTAAATAAAAAAGAATATAAAAATTAAAACAATTCCTAAAACATGTACAATTATTATTGGATGACTCTATTTCAAAAAATAGTCATCTAATATTCATCTTTAATTAGTTATGAACCATTAGAAACATGAAATAATTATATAATAAAATAAAATTTTCTATGTTTTCTAAAGAGCCCCTCCACCACATTATAAAAAGCACTCACCTCTAAGACATTAACACACCTCTCAAGCCCTTTGTCTAATCCAAAATCCTCCCAAATAATCTCTCAAGATTACATTTTTCCTCCTAGAAGCCTTACCACTTTTTGAAGTAACATCAAGGAATATTTTTGGTTTAAACCAAATAGAGTTACTAGATTTTAAAGAAACATCTTCCCTAATGTTCTCTTATTTGATTTAAATCTCTAACCCCCTAAAATAATTTTATTACATGATTTTATAACATTACTACTATCATTAATATACTAGGTGGTTTTTATGTGGATTATTTGAGCTACACTTACCAAACACTCAATCAAATTGTAAAAGAACATATTGATTCTCTTTATGGCGAACCACTACCTCACGAAACGAAGATTTTTCAATTATATCCTACTGGATCATATGGTGGCCATTAATATAGAATTGTATTTATATGATATATATATATATATAATATTAATTTTTTTTTCTGGTTTATTTATTTTTCATTTATAGGATACCATTATGGTTTCCATAATGGGTAAATATGATAATTTCATTTGAGGAAATGCGGTCTACCGCCCCTACAATGTGATATGACTGATTAATTCCATACCTGGAACATATAAATGATTGAGTTACTGAAATTATAAATGATATTATACTAGATATATATTATATCTTTGTATTGATATTTATAATTTCAATTAAAATATGAAATATAAATGAATGTAGTGTTCATGCGTACGTACGACTTACCATCTCGATGAACGGTGCATTTCAGTTCTTATTTCCAAATATTATGTATTATTATAAATAAAAATACAAACAAGTTATTTATGATATCTAAATCATTTATAATATTCTAGAGATATTTTAATTTTGGCCACATGGAAAACAGTTATTTATAAGATGTTTACATTTGACTGATGTACCAAATATCAAGAAAATGACCGTTATAAACATAAATGATTACATATTGTTTATAATGTTCAAATAAGTGATATAAAATGAATAATAAATTATAAAAAGGTTATGAATCAAGTATAAATTAAATTTAGTTTTATATTCAGGATATTAAATAACGAACGGGTTATGTCGACCACAAGGTAAGCAGTTTACTATCTCAATTTTAATTCTATGAGGTTTCCATATATAACCACTTATTTTAGTAATTATGGTGTATATTTTACTAACATTACATATATACTATCATTATTATATTTATTTTTATGGGATTTTTTGATTCATTTGGTGGTTATTAACTTTAGTTCATACGACTTGATTGATTGCAATGGGGTAAGGAGTTTTCATCTCACTTTTTATTCCCATGAGATTCATGCTATATTGGAAAATATATACATTTGGTGTGGTGTATGTACATAACATTATTTCATTCCTAGTTTAATATAATTTAATTAACTAGTATTTACATCTTCATTATATGATCATTCTATCATGTGGTGTATGTTACATAAGTTGCCAAACATTAAGGGAATTTCAAGTTACAATTTCCACTCACAATGATTTATGAAAAATATCATTGATAATTTTAACCCAATATTATGTGAGGAATCAGTATTTATTATTTAAGTAGTAAATTATAATACCATTTCTGGGGATATACGTTTAATACACATAATCACTCAATTTATAAATTCTCTTCCATTGATATAAACTAGTTAAGATCAATATTAACTCCATTTTTATTCATTGAGTTAAACATCCATGTAATTTGTATTATTGTTACTAGAATTAGCGTGAATTTCCTCTGACATATTTACACTAAATATCCAATTATATTGAGTGTATTTAAATTTTTAACAAATAATTATTTCATTTCATTTTCCTTAATTTGAAGAAATGGTATTTATAAGGGATTTCTTCGAAATTTACATTCTATTGAAACATCTTCGACATTATACACCAATTCAGATTTATGTGGGGAATATTCTATCCTTTAAAATTTTATATCATAAATCCATTTATTCTTGGGATATTATAATGTGTTAATTAATTTTATTCCTCAATTACTCGTATTTATACATCTTTCATCTAGTTAGAAACTGTTCGATTAAATTATTGTTTTAAATGTCTTAAAGATTTATTCTAATAAATATTTCTCATTAATGTCCATGTTTTAAATATAGATTTAGGTTTTTATTTATATGAAAATGAATGTTTTGAATATTAAATTCTTTTCAAATGTTTCATAGTTGTATGGTACACATTTATTCAAATTTTTTTAAATGCCTCCATTGATAAATAGTGTGACTTTTATAGGTTTTCAAGAAAAAAGGAATATTTATCTCAAATTGTTTTACTATAAATTTTCATCTATGTCAATATCCATAATTATAATTTATTATTTATTTTGGTTGATTTATTATAATACAATCTTCTATATTGTATTTATAGAGTTATGTTTGACTATGGATGTGTTGTTTTTATGCCATTAATTGATTGTGGTTAAAGTATTGACAAATTGTTTTCTACTTTTAGTAAAAATTAATAGATTATGATTGACCTATTTCAAAGGTGGAATTCCTTAGACTTAGTATTTAAAGGGTGTGTCCTGTTATAGCTCATCGACAGATCAATAGTTCACCTCATAAAAACTAGTGTCTTGGTACAAGGCCTTGAAAAAATATTATTAGTATTCTTGGAATGAGGCCTTGACTATGGAGTTATGTTCTAAAGTATTATATATTACATCATTATGAGAGTATATATTAATATTACATGTTATTAATCGACTAGTAAAATAACCATGTGAAAAGTTAAATGGTATTGTTTGATTTATCTTTGACATATTATGCTGAGGTTTATGTTTAAAAGTATTGTGTTTTTGACATATATATTTCAATAAATGGTTATACTTATTAATTAATGTTTCTGATATATGTTTATCATCACTAGGCAACTAAGCTCACCCTATTTTATGTTTTATTATTCATAGGAAGTAAAGAAGTATATTACGATTAACCTGTTAGATTAGGCTAATGGTTATCAATGTGTTCAAGGTGGACAGAATTTTTTTATGTCATTATGTAATGTAAGTCTCATGTATGTATCTAGTACATCAATAGATACTAAAATAATTGGTCTTTCTAGTCTCGATCTCTTGTGGTCAATCCAATGTAATGTAACGATGCACTAAATCTAGCTAACTACTATGATGACATTACAATTGGTATTATAGAATGTTTAGTAAAAACCATTGAAAAATGATTTCTAAAAACTATGATTAAAAAATGACCTCATGATAAACATCGAGGATTAGTATAGAACAAAATCCAAAAATTTTGGTTGAGTAAATATTATATGTGTTTTCCTAGAAAATACATCCATATCTGGATACGAGCAGGTAGAGGTGGATCTAGGACAGATGTACCTAGGAGTGAAAACTCAGACAAGGAGTTATAAGCTTCACCCAGGGTCTCTAGGTACATGATAACGGGCATTTCTACACTCTCGTTTTGGACACACCTATGGGATATTCTTAGGATAATTCAAATTTTAATTACAAACACTATTAAATGATTTTGATATAAGATGATAATAAATAACCTTGGTCAATCCTAAGGTGTTTTAGATTCAATATAAGGAACCATGATTTTATATAAATTATTTTATTACTATTATTACTCACACGATTCATTTATATTTTAGTAAATGTATGGATTCCAATGAATTCATTGTTACATGGAACATGATGTACAAGGTGGGATTGATTGTGGGAACGGGCAACAAAGTAGAATGTTTATAGGAGTAATAGATATCGGGTTCATGCCGAATTAGTTTTCCAAATATATGGTCAACAATATATATATAAACCTACTCCCAAACTCAAAAATGAAGTGAATGGTGGAGAATGATAAGATCTTTTGTAGTGGGGAAAATAAAAAAACAGAACAATTTCCATCATGTAGGAAATGTGGAAGGTGAATCCCATGAATGTGTCTCAATGGAATAAAGAAATTCATTATGTGTGGTAATGAAGGATATAATGTAATGAATTGTCTAGAAACAATTATGTGTACTATGGAAGAAAACAATAATGATCACAAAAATGCATATACAACAATTTTTCATAAATTCAAGGGACCTAGGAATTAACATAGTCAATGTCATATTCAACAGGATAACCTCTATGTCAAGGAAGAACCTATGAGGATAAATTGAGAGGGAAATTTTTGAAAGTATTAATGCTCTGTGTAGATGGGATTACTTTGGAAGACTTTTCACTTATATGTGTAACCATAAAATTTTTTTTGTGAAAGTTATATTTTAGGAAGTATTATATTTTTATATTGAGGATAATGTTATAATGGACCATTTGGGTTTATATGATCCTTGAATTTGATTCAATAATAAGTTATTAATTTTTGGGATGAAAATTCAAGGAATGAGAAATCATATGTGGATAAAATTTAAAATGGTTAGTTTTGACGAATTTATTTCATTATTGGGATGGATTTATAATTATTTAGTTTTTGAAAAAGTACAACTAGATGACTATGTGCCAACCCTTCATGTCAGGAAAATCTACGGGAATCGAACCCACAACCAATGTGCGATTAGGATTTATCATCTATCACTGGACTATTTGATGTCCCTAGTCATTATGACTTATTCATTAAAGTTAAGTTATTTTATTGGTCAGGAATAAGCTTCTTTGTGATATTAGAATTTATCTAATGGATATCCTTATTATAGGAATGTTATTTGGTGATTATGTAATAAAATTTATTTTTGAAGATGTTATCTTTTTTGAGAACATTACATGCCTAAAAAATAGAATACTATGGGATCTCATTTGTGGAGTAATGGTTGAATTTTTTGTGATTAATATATGATATTATTATGGAAATATGGTGATTTTGGTTATTATTTTAAATTATTAACCTATCATAGATAATATGTGATTATGTTAATTATACTATAGTGTGAGACTTTAAGAGTTGTTGATGTTTCTAGAGACAAATATTAACATTTGTTGTCGAAGAAAATGTGATTAAATCCATTTGATTTTTGGTTTTCACCCATAGTTTGTATTTTTTTAAAGCATATCTATGACAATTGAGTATTTAATGGTCTTTCTTTAACATTGGGTAATTTTTGTTGAATTTTGGAGAAAAAGTGTAGTTTTTCATTTTATAAATGATTATCCTTTTTGTCCTTATCTAATCTAATACTAAACATTTTTGTATTGGATAATGTATAATGAAAAAGGAAATATATAGTTTTTCTTTTGTGGATTATGTGATTCTATAGAAGATTGATTCTAGAGAATTAGGTGGTAAAATGTTGTCATGTATACTCATTGTTTGGAGTAAATATTATTTTTGGTAGAAACTTATTAAAATTTAAAACTCTAAACAATGGTTAGTATATTTCATTATGTTCTAATTATTTGTTGTAAATGAATTCCATTATATTATACAATATAAATTAAAACAACAGTAACAGTTTACATTTCCTACTGGTTTTCGATGACCATTTAACTCATCACATGTTTGTGATTTTCTACTTGTTAACTTTCTCCTAATAATGTTTTCGATCACTATCCATCAGAAATTGATGGTTTGTTTTCTCTTCCATATCCATGTTTTCTTATATTTAATCCTAATATGGGTGATATTGGGAGCCCTTTGAATTTATAAATTATTCTATTAAATTGATATTTTTATTGACAATTCTTCTTATTTGGGACATTCAATAATGTTCCAAAGCGCAGTTTTAAAATTGCAAGAATGCAATTTACAAATGGTTTAAGCATATAAAACCCCTGTAAATAAATAATATGTTATTTTTCATTATAAAATTTTTGAATTTAATATTAACTTTTTAAATGGTATTCTACGTTCGATGGCATAATCAATACACAACAACAAGTTTCATTGAAATCTTACATTGCTTACAATGTGGAGTTAAATTTAAAATAATAATAATATAATATTATTTTAAATGGTATCAACTTCATAGACATTGTAATTGTTTTTATTAATAGAAGTATCTAAAATATGATTAAATGTGTTTTTTAAATGTTTTTACAATTATCCAATTAATTATAGAGGCTAAAAATATAACTGAATATATTTTTAAACATTAAAACTCTAATATTATTTAAAAGGTTTATTTACAGAATTTTGAAAGAGAACCCTCATTAAATATTTTTTTGGTCACATTTATATGTTCTATATGAAAAAAATAAAATTAAACATTATAATTAGGACATCAAAAATTAATTTGGGTAAATTATTGGTATTTTTCTAAAAAAAATCATTTATTATGAATAATGAAAGTACAATATTTTAATTCAAAACTTCACTTTTATCAAATTTATTTATATTTTTATATTATCACTTTTATTAGTTCTAAAGTTTAATTAAATTAACTTTTTACCATTTCATCCAATTTTGGTTAGTGGATGTAATTTTACATTGAAATTGGACATAATCATGTGTAAAAATTTTGAAAGTTATTATTTCAGAAAAAACGCTTTTTTTAATGAGAATTAATTTTAAATTTGATAATCCAACTTTAATATTGTGAATTTGGTAAAATATACACTAATATTTTATTCATAGTATCCAATATTTCTTAGTCTTATATTTTGGTATTTTTTTTGAAAACCTTTAATTTTTGATTAATAGTTTATTCAGTGAGTATTAGTAAGAAGAACAACTTTTCATTTTAAATTAAATTCTACTACATCATTGAATTGAAATTTGAAAATCCATCATATATTATTATTATCAATATGTAAAAATGTTTTTCAATATGTTAAAAATAATTTTTGATAAATTGTAACTTGTTGACTATTATTTACTATTGTTAATGGTAAATAATGTAATTAAAGTTAAAAATAATATTATAATTATATAATATTTCCATAACACTTGACCTAACCTTATGACATGATGCATGTTCGACCAGGGGAATCCTTTGATCTATTTTGTACTTAATGGGGCCACATGGGAGTGAAAATAACACTTTATATTAATTAATTTAATATCATGAAAAAATGACACAAAATTATATATATTAGTAATTAATTTTTTAGATGGGGTTATATAAGTTATCTGTAACACCACAATCTTCCAAGGTACGCTTCTCTTTGAATATTACAGTTGCGTGTGTTGTACACAACTTCGAGATCTAACACACACGACAACCAATCAAACTAGACATTATGAACAGTAATACCCACTTTTGGAAATATTATAAATTTTTTTTTTCAAAAGGGACTTCATTTTTTGATTCATAATATTGAAATTAGATTAGGGTGAATTTTTGGTATTTTTATGAAAACATTCAATTTTTTATGAATAGTTAAAAAAACATTGAGTTATAGTTTAGAGCAGAATTTTTATTTAAATAATTACTTATTTTATTTAAATTTAATTAATGTAAAAATATATACATAATACATATATATGTTCAATGTAATTAATTGGAGTTAGTTTAGAATAATTTTAGATATATAAAAAATTTATTGAACTTTTCACCGTATTTTACCCACCTCCTAGAAGAATTTCGGAATTCACAAAAAACAAAAACTTTCTGCTTCTGTGTGTATACTTTTTAAAATATGAGAGGCACAGTTAATATCCATGAATAAAATGTGGTTCAATAAGATAAAAATTATTTTTGGGGAATTCTAACTTTTATTTTTATTTACTACGGTTAAAAGTAAAAAGGGTAATTGGTGTAAAAATGATATTAATATTAACCTAACACATGTTTTAATTAAATTGTACAAGTTAATATCAACCAAAAACATCCTTATGAATAAAATATTATCATTTAGGTCCACATGGATTTGATTAGGACATTTATTATTATTTAATTCAAAGAATAGTTAAAAGAGTTAAAATCAATTTTTAATAAATAAAACAATTTTAATATATGGATAGACATATGAAAAATTAGATTATAAATATTCATTAGAATGAAAAAAATATTTCCGACACAATGGTATTTTATTTATAATTTTTAGACGTTATATCATTTAATTTATTTATGACACAAAGGTGATGTAGTAATTACCTAATTAATGAAATATTAAGAAAATTGATATTATAAATAGCCAAATAAATGTAATTTGAAACTTTTGTAGAATTAAAATAATTTTATAGGTTAATATGAAATATTAGGATTGGTTTAATAAATTGTTTTTGAAGTAATAATGATGTTATTAATTTATAAAATATAAAATACCCAATAGTGTCAAAATTGTCATAAAAGAGTTTTTAAAACAAATATTTATTATTAATTGATATTCTATTCGTAAAAATATATGGTTCTGCCAAAGGTCTTATATAATTATATTTGTTCCATTGATGGACCACTTGGGGGTTGTTTGGAGGTATATAGTATGTTTTTTAACAATTTAATATAAAAATACAAAGAGACATGGTAAATGACAAACTATTTAACTAAGAGTTAAATATAAATGATAAGGTTAATATAGTCACCCCATCCTATATAAAATCTAAAGGGTAGAAGGATTTAGACTCATAAACACAGAAAAATTTAAATTATCAACTTTGGATCCATTAGAAATATAATATTAATTTTTTATAAAATAATATTTCTCGATTTTCCAAATGTTCTTCTCACCCCTATTATAAAAGGGAACTCACCCTTGTCTCAAATTCATACCTTCAAAGCCATTTGGATTGGTCAAATACTACACAAATATTTTCCCAACTTCCATCAATTCAACATAGAGGCATTAGTTTGATCAAAAAGGCAACCTAAGGAGCCCTTTTGATCAAATCAAAAGGAGAAACCTGAAGAAAAGGTAATGTTTTCACCACCCTCTTTCACGTTCCTTTCTTCTTCAACTTCTTAAACCCTTGTTATTTCCATTATATTATAATAAATCCAGTATATTCTATATACTATGATGTTATTATTAATATTTTACAACCATATTTAGTAATCTATCAATCCTTTTAATGACATGTCACCATACGTGCGTACGTATGACTTACTGTGTCCACGTCGTGGTGTAATTGTAATTCAATACATTATTATTTAGATGGGTATGATAATGATGTTTTATTGATGTAAATAAAAAATATAACATCATAATGATTATTTATATATGATATAATATCCAATTATATATTATTTTAATATCAAAAGAATGAAATTGTCGCTTCTGCGTACATACGAACAACCGTCTACGCGAACGTGATGAGATTCATTCCCCATCGTATCCATGAAAGTATAATTCTCATTTGATGATTAAAAATAATATTTAAGTATATGATATCATTATTTATATGAATAGTATAAAACATATCGATAACAAACAAGACTTATGTAATAAATCATATAAAAGAAAACGATTAAGTTAACACCTGAAACGACGATAATTATAAGATATTATTATGAAAGCAATTTTAAAAGATCATATATGATATCATATTAATGTATATGATTATTTTATAATTTAATAACAATTATTTCACCATTATCTAGGAGTTTAACCAACCCTCAACAAAGAAAAAGTAAAAGGTAAGGTTTTATTTCAAAATCTCTTCATTATCTGAGGTTGGTAATATGTAATTATATATGGGGACCTCTTTATTTAAAGTTGATTTATTTTGATACGAAACATCCATATAGTATTGATGGTTTTTTGATATGTTTGAATATGGATTGTTATTTTTATACCATTCATGGTTTATGGATAAAGTATTGACATTTCATATGCTGGTTTTAATACGGATGTTTATGTTATGTTTAAACCTATTTGTATGAGGAATGCATTGGACTTAATAAGTGACAGGTGGAGCCCGACATAGCTCCTCAATGCATTGGTATGTATCATTAGACAATCTACTATATTGGCACAAGGCCTTGAAAAGATATTATATGTAGTCTTCGCACAAGGTCGTGACTATGTGGTTGTGATATTCTGGCATTATGCATTCCATCATTATGAAAGTGGTTATTGATATTGCATGTGATTATTCAACTAGTAGAGTATCCATGTGAATTAGTAAATCGAATTATTTCATTTTATTTCTTCCATATTACGATGAACTTAAAGTTTAAAAGACTTTTGTTTTACTTATACATTTCCTTAAAAGTTTATTCTTATTTATGAATGTTTCTGTTGTATTTTTATCCTTACTGGGCATCTAAGCTCACCCTGTTATATGTATTATTTTTTCCATGATGTGAATAAGTATTTTATAAATGACCTTCATGGATAGTATGAGGAGAAATGTGTGTGGAATATATAGACTATGTTTATGTAGTTTTTATTTTATGATGTAATGTAAACTTTATGAATGTATCTTGTGATTCCAAGGCTACTAAACTAATCGGTCTTTCAAGACATGATCTTTTGTGATAATGCCAATGTTATATAATAATACACCGACTCTGGGTTTCTGGAGTTAGGGCATTAAAGTTGGTATCAGTGGAAGTTTAGTACAAACCGTGGAAGCTAGATTTAGATAAACATTGATTAGAGCACATAGTCCAAAGATGGACTTTGAGGATTAGTGTAGAAGAACTTCTTACAATTTTGGTATTGTAGTGATTTTTTGAGTTTTCTAAGAAATAAATCCCTGTCGGGATATGAGTAGGTAGAGGTGGATTTGGAATAGATGTACCTAGGGGAAAACCCTGAAAACACCTCTTTGAGCTATACTTTAATGGGAACTGGTGCACGACAACTGTCCTTACTGCACTCTTGGTTACGAAACTCCCAAGGGATGTGCTTAGGATATTTATCATTTTATTTACAAACCATTATGAAGAGTTTATAATTATATATTTACTCAAAGGAAACATTTTATTGTTATATATTATATCCATAAACTGTTTAATTTATGTTAAGTGTTTTACATGTTTGGATTTATGTATTGTGACTCATAAACTAATATAGTTTATGCCATTGTTTAAAAATGGTACCTAGTGGATGAAATGGAAATAGCATCAATTCACGCATTCCGTGTAGGTATTTACCTCTTACTCAAGATAATTATAGCGGATCTGGTGATGCAATTGTTGAGGATCAGCTAATCACCATATTGGGACTACTCGCTTAGGTTATGAATAATAACCTTACCTGTATAGAGCACTATGATCTGCATCGTGGAGAATAAATGTTAAACCCCTTCATGATGCAACAATCACCAACATTAAATATGAGTACAAATCCATCAGTAGATGAGTAATGGATAAATTCCATAGAGAAAATATTCCATGTCTTGGGGAGTAGTGAAAGGGAACAAGTTATCATGGTAGTTTACTTCCTCACAGGAGATGCTGATCAATTGTGGGCATTTATTCAAAACACAAAGAAAGATGATAACGTATAAAATATGGAATGGAGGGAGTTCAAAGTTCTTTTCATGGAAAAATAATTTCATCGTGACCATCGAGCATATATGGAAAGGCAATTTCTAAGTCTGAGTCAAAATGAGGATGATAATGTCACAAAGTATGAGGCTATCTTTAAAAGGATAGAAAGGAATGATATAGATTATATATGTAACCCAAGAAGTAATATTGATCGTTTCATTGATGGGATTAAACTTTTTATTCATTGGGCATTATTATCACAATCATTCTAGTCATACGAATATATTGTCTTATGTTCTATCAAGATAAAAATATAATTCTCTAAGTATTAAGACCTTAAGCCAAAGAAAGAGAAGAATAGATCTTCTGATCACTTTGGAAATGGAAATAAATGGATGAAGGGAAAATTTTATTGTCCATCCTATAAAAAATGTGGGAAGAAACAACCCTGTACTTTCTTAAATGGAATGGGAGTCTGTTACAAGTGTGGTGAAAAAGGCCACCAAGCTCGTGATTTCAAGGGGAAGAAAGCACGGATCGATGTTCAATGCTACAATTTCAGGAAGATGGGACATTATTCAAATGAATGTACTAAGTGTCAGGGGAACCAACCTATGAAAAGGCCAAGGGATCAAGTCCAAGTTTATGCTATCAATATTGCTGAAGTAGAAGCTCTCAAAGACATGGTGGTAGGTAATTTAATGGTTTCATCAAGTTTAGAAAATGCATTATTTGATTCTGGATCATCACATTGTTTCATATGTTCACAGTTTTCTATGAAAATTATATATTTCCAATTTTTTTTAACAAAGGAGTTGTCAGTTATTACTCCTAAGGTATGTATCATTGCTATAATGTTTTGTGGATTTGTTCCCATTATGGCATACAAATGTTCTTTATCTGATGATCTTGTCGTCATACCAATGATTTAATTTGATATTATCATCAGTATGGATTGGATTTCGAACCATGATGCGAAAAAGTATTGTAAGAAGATGAGGTTATGATTATCGATGATGATGATAAAGAACACCTTATCTTTAGAGCAGAATCGTCACCCCCTAATTCTTATCTAGATCCACCTCGAGTAACTCAAATAAATTCAATTATCAGGGAGGAAAAAATGAAGTAACTGTTGGTAAGGAAAATAATATTCAAATATATGATGTACGTATTGTGGTAGAATATATTGATCTGTTTCCAGAAGATTTATCTGGACATCATCCAGAATGAGAAATTGAGTTTTCCTTTGATTTAATTCATAGTTCAAGGCATATTTCAATGTCCCCTTATTGAAAGGAAACTGTAGAATTTATTTTAATAAAGAAAAAATTCGAGTAATTGAATAATAAGGGATTTATTCTCCCTACTGCTTCTCCATTGGGAGCCCCTGTTCTTTTTGTTAAGATGAAATATGGATCTATGAGGTTAGATAACGACTATTGGGAAATCAATGCTATAACAATAAAGAACATGTATCCCCTACCAAGTATTGATGAATCATTTAACTCACTGAATGGATCTTAATAATTTTCAATGATTGACCTTTGATCAGGATACCATCAGTAGTTTGTGGAGAAGGAAGACATTCTGAAGACAACATTTCGAACCAGGTACGAGCATTACATGTTTACAGTAATGCCGTTTGGATTGACTAGCGAACCCTATGTATTAATGGATCTACTGAATAGAGTTTTCAATAAATATCTAGAGGATTTTGTATTGGTATTTATTGATGATATCTTGGTATATTCCAAAAGCTACGAAGATCATGAAAATCACTAGGGAATTATCCTGAAGACTCTATGAAGACATGAATTATATGGGTATTTTAGCATCTGTGAATTCTGGCTTCAGGAGATTTTTTTTCTTGTCCATATTGTCTCAAAAATGGTATCTCTTTTGATCCATCTAAGACCAAGGAAATCAAAGAATTCCCATCACCGACACGTATATTTGAGTAATGCAGTTTTATTGGTTTAGAATGTTATTATGGGCGTTTTGTCCAGAATTTTCCCGACTATCTAACACATTAATGAAGCTCACACGTAATGGGGTTAAATTTGTTTGGACAAAAGAGTGTGAATAATTTTTTGAAGAACTGAAGAGAAGATTAGTCAATTCCCCTATATTGACTCTTTCATCAGGGAATAATGGTTTAGTTATTTATAGTGATGCATCTAAGAATGGACTTGGTTGTGTCCTTATGAAAAATGATAGGGTTATTGCCTATGCATCACGACAGGTATGAATTCATGGGAGAAACTATCCTACTCATGATCTTGAGATAGTAGTTTTAATCATTACTTTGATTATTTGGAGGCACTAGCTCTATGGTGAATAATGTGAGATATATACTCATCACAAGAGTTTGATGATAATTTTCCCATAGAATGAACTCAACATGAGGTAAAGGTGACGGGTAGAAAAACTCAAGGATTATGATTTCACGATACACTACCCCCCAAGGAAGGAAAATAAGGTGGATGATTCTTTGAGTAGAAAGGATCATAGAGTTTTGAACAAGATGAGAGTTGAAAAGGATCCAATATATATGGATCTAGTAAAGATGGATATGGGAATCACAATGGAAGGTGAAACATCAATTATTTTTCAAATGGATTCCAAACAATCCTTACTAAAGAGGATAGTTATTTCTAGGACTGATGATAATGAATTTCAAAAGAAGATTAAAGCAGTGAATGATGGGAGATTGAGTGAATTTTTGTATGAAGATGGAATTTTGAAATTTTGGAGGAGACTTTGTGTTCCCAATATACCTAATCTAAAAAGGGAATTGTTAGAAGATGCACATAGTTCCAATTTATCTATACATCCTAGTAGCACCAAAACTTATAGAGATATAAAGGAATATTTTTGGTGGGACAACATGAAGTGGGAAATTGAAGATTTTGTGTCAAGATGTATGGTGTGTCAACAAGTGAAAGCTGGAAGGAAATGGTCTGGGGGATTCATTCAACCTCTTCCCATACATGATTGGAAATGGGATAATATCACAATGGACTTTGTCATGGGACTACCAAAGATTCCTAGAAGGAACTATGCAATATGGGCCTTTGATGTTTGTCTTACCATGTCAGCACATTTTCATGCTATAAGGGAAGATTTACCACTTGAACGTCTAGCAAGGCTATATATTAATGAAGTTGTGAGACTTCAAGGAGTACCCCTATCGATCTTTTTTTTCATGATCCCCATTTTACATCAAGATTCTGGAAGATTCTTTAGAAGGCCTTAGATACTGAACTTCGTTTGAGCACTGCCTACCACCCTCAAATAGAAGGAAAATCATAATGTGCTATTCAAACCATATAAGAAATGTTGAGATCTTTCTCACATGACTTTCTGGGTATGTGGGATCAATATTTACCTATGGTAGAATTTTCATATAAAATAGCTTCCATTCTAGTATTCGGATGGCACCATATGACGATTTAAATGGAAAGAGATGTTGCGCACCAACCTGTTGGGATGACGTTGGAAAAATAATACTTGTAGGCCCAGAACTAGTGGAGGAAATTATGGAAAAGGTAAAGATAATCCAAAACCACACCAAATCAACTCAAATAAGGCAGAAGATCTATGTCGATAATTGAATGAAGGATTTGGAATTTTAGGTATTAGATCATGTTTTCCTGAAGGTATCTCCATGGAAGGGAGTTATTCATTTCAATAAGAAGGGTAAATTGAGTCCCAGGTACATAGGACCATTCGAAATTCTATAATGAAGTGGGGCTATAGATTACAGTTTGGAAATGCCACCAAGTCTCTCCAAAGTTCACAATGTGTTCCACGTATCACTGTTGAGAAAATACATTCCTATCCCAATGCATGTACACACCTATGAGGAATTAGAACCGGAAACCGATTTGTCTTATTGAGAAGAGCCTGTCAGGATTCTTGATACAAGAAAACAAGTGCTAAAAAACTGTACAACTCGTCTCACAAAAGTTCTATGGAGAATCCATAAGATGGAAGAGGCACCGCTGGAACCTGAGAAACTTATGATGAAGAACCAACCAAGTCTTTTCATGCAGTAGTATTCTAGAAATTTTTAGGACAAAATTATTTTAAGGAGGGGAAAATGTAACACCCCATGCTTCTACAGTACACTTCTCTTTGAATAATAAAGTAGCGTATGTTGTACGCAACTTTGAGTTCTAACACACACCACAACCAATCAAACTAGCTATTATGAATAGTAATACAATCTTTTGAAATTTTATAAATATCATCATTCAAAATGAACTTCATTTTTGGATTCGTAATATCAAAATTAGCTCAGGGAGAAAATTTGGTATTTTTCTAAAAACATTCAATTTTTTATGAATAGTGTAAAAAACACTGAGTAATAGTTTAAAACCGAATTTTTATTTAAATAATTATTTATTTTAATTAAATTTAATTAAGGTCAAAATAGATACATAATATGTAACTCCCCAACCCCAGTTACCCAGAGTCGGTGCATTATTACATAACATTGGATTGATCACAAAAGATCAAGTCTCGAAAGACCGATTATTTTAGTAGTCATGGAAACACTAAATACATTCATAAAGTTTACATTACATAATAAATTGAAAACTAAGACATCAAATTGTCCCCACACTCATATACCATTATACAATACCTGCAGGTCATTCATAAAATACTTCTTCACATCCTGCGAAAAATTAATCATATAAAGGGGTGAGATCAAATGCCCAGTAAGGATAACAATATAGAAGAAACATTCATAAATAAGCATAAACATTTAAGGCAATGTATAACTAAAACAAAATCCTTTTAAACTTGAACATCAGCATAATATTGAAAAAATAAAATGAAATAATCCCAATTACTTATTAACATGGAAATTCTACTAGTGGAATAATCAAATGCAATATCAACAACCACTTTCATAATGATGGAATGCATAATGCTAGACTATCATAACCATACAGTCAAGGCCCTGTGCCAATACTACAAATAAGATTTTGTCATGTCCTTATGCCAGGACACTAGTTTGACTCATGAGACCTACGGATGAATCGAGAAGCTATACAGGGCTCCACCTGTCACTTATTAAGTCCAATGCATTCCTCATATGAACAAGTTTAACATAACCTAAACATTCATATTAAAACAAGCATAAAAAATGTCTATAATTTCTCCAAAACAATGAATGGTATTAAAATAACACATCCACAATCAAAAATATCCCAAAACCTTCAATACAATATGGATTTGTTTTCATAATAAATAAACATCAAATAAGCATAAAATCCATCAAAAGACGTTGACAAAGATGAAATCAAAACTATTTGAGAGAAATATATCTTTTTTTAATCATTTAAAAGTCACATAATTATAAAAGAAAACATTTAAATGGAAAATATTCTTATAGGCTTGTAAGGGAAGCTTCGGCATTTTTATAATGGTGGAAAATAGCCGCACCCTCCATATAAGTTGAAAAAGACATTCTAACTTTAATTTTGTCGAAAAGGTAAAAAAGACCATGTTTGGAAAAAGATAGAAAGATTCCATTATAAACATGTTATAAAAAGTCAAAAAGGGTATACATTACTTTAACCCATAGTCTGTAAAATAGTAATAATGACTTGAAATGAATTTTTAAAAAACATGGATGTGGATGATAAAGAGGCCCCGGTAGATAATTACGTATAAACAACATCGGATAATGAAGAGATTGTGAAATAAACCCTTATCTTGTACTTTTCCTTGGTTGAGGGTAGATTAGCCTCCTGTATAATGGTGAATTTTTTTAATTAAATTATACAGGAATCATATAAATTAATATGAAATCATATAAGATCTTTTAAAATTTCTTTGTTAATAATATCTTTGTAATATTGTCATTTCGGGTTTTAACTTACTCATTTTCTTTAATATTTTTTGTTATATAAGCCATGTTTTTTATTGATAGGTTGTATTTTTTTCAAATCCATAATTATAACAAGCCCTTAAAAATTATTTTTAATCATCATATGAGAATCATAATTTAATGGATACGATGGGGAATGAATCTCATCGTGTTCGTGGAGACGGTAGTCCATACATACGCACGAACGACAATATCAATATTTTGATATTAAAATATAATTGGATTGTATATCATATATACATAATCAATATCATTTTATATTTATTATTTACATGAATTACAAATCACTATTATACGCATCCACATAATAACATTTTGAATAACAACTACACATCGTCGTGGAGACGGTAAGCTGTACGTACGCATGTATGGTGACATGTCATTCAACGGATGGATATAATACTGAATATGGTTGTACCATATTTAAAATAACATCACAGTATATAGAAGATACTTGAGTTATTATTTTATAATTGTAATCTAAAAGAAAGAAGAAGTTGAAGAAGAAAGTAACTTGAATAAGGTTGGTGAAAACATTATCTCTTCTTCGGGTTCTTCCATTTGATTTGATAAAAAGGGGTCCACAAGAAGGATTTGTGACTAAGTTATGGCCTCTAGGATTAAGGGAGGATATTTGACAGGGTATTTGGGTAGTTTTTGGATGATCCCAATGGCTTTGAAGGTATGAATTAGATAGATGGGGGAGTGCCCTTTTATAAGAGGGGTGAGGGGAACCTTTGGAAAAGTTAGAAGTATTATTTTATAATAAATTAATATTCGGTTTATAATGGCTCCAAAGTAGAGTATTTAATTGTTAAGATGGTTATAGGTTGAATACAATTCAACCAATATGTTTTAGACAGGTTTCAGTCACTATATAAAACTTACCTTTTAGTTTTAACTCTTAGTTAATTACTTTGACAATTTACCATGTCACTTTGTATTTTTTATATAATATAGTTAATAAACCTACTATATACATCCAATATACCCCAAAGTGGTTCATCAATAATAAATCTATCATGATATATGTCTCTTGGCCGAACCTTGTATTTTTAGGAATTGAATATCAATTAATAATATAATATCTATTTTAAAAACTCATTTATGTCAATTTTGACAGTATTAAATAATTGATTTTTGATAAAGTCTTAAAAACTATATTAATTCACAACATATTAATTTAAGAAATCCTATAATTTAATATTAACCAATTAAATTCATGTATGTCATCAAAACATTCAAATTATATTTATTTTAATATTTATAATGGAAATTATTTGATTCTTTCATTAATAAGGAAAATACTTCATCATTATTGTATCATAAATAATATTAGTAATTAAATGTCTAAAAATTATAAATATATTACCATTATGTAGGAAATATTTTTATCTTTATAATGAATATTTATATTCTAAAATCCAAAATATATAATCTTATGTAAAAATTGTTATTCTTAAATATATATGCTTATGTCATTTTTGTATTAATTTTAACTTAATTAATATAAAGTGTCCTTATAACATACATGTTGATCCATGGGGCCCCAAAATCGACCCAAAGATTCCCATGGTCTGAAATGTATCAAAACATAAGGTTAGGTTACGTTTTAGGGTAATTTATTATTATTATAATATTATTTTTAACATCCTTTACCAGATTTACCATTTAACCATGGTAAATAAAATACTTACACCGAAGTTATTATTAAAAATTTATAAAAATAAAATATACCTTTTTACACAATTTTAACATCCTGATTCCAAATATGGAATCCATTTTTCCAAATTCAAAACAAAAAGTGGCAGAAATTAATTTAAAATTAATTCCTGTTGAAAAAAAAATCTTGTTTTTAAGAGATAATAACTATCAAAAGATTGACACCTGTTTATGTCCATTTTAATTGTGAAATTATGTACAATGAACAATATTTTATTAAATGTTAAAAATATTTTTTAAATATACGTTAAAACCACTCAAATTTATAATTTATCACTGTTAATTATTTCGATTAATAAAATCGTTTTTAATTAAAATTTAGTAATTTTGACTATTCATCAAAATATAAAACTTATCTGAAAAGAACAAAAATTTCACCCTAGGAAAATTTCGATATTTAGAATACTAAAATGAAGTCAATTTTGAGAGAAAATTTTATAAAATTTTAAAAACTAGGTATTACTATTAATAACTGCTAGTTTGATTGGCTGTGGTGTGTGTTAGAACTCAAAGATGCATACAACACACGCTACTGTATTATTCAAAGAGAAGCATACCATGGAAGCTTGGGGTGTTACATTCTCCCCTACTTCAAATAATTTTATTGTCAAAATATACCGAATAATATTGCATGAAAAGACTTGGGCGGTTCTTCATCATATGTTCCTCGGGTTCCCACGTTGCTTCTTCCATCATACGGTTTCTCCACAAAACGTTTACCAGACGAGTGGTCCGGTTTCTCAGCACTTACTCTCTTGTATCAACAATCTTAATGAGATATTTGCAATAAGACTGATCTGGTTATAGTTCTAATTCCTCATAAGTGAGTACATGTGTTGGGTCAGGCATGTATTTCCTCATCAGTGATACGTGGAACACATCGTGAACTATGGAGAGACTTAGCGGAATTTCCAAACAGTAAGCTAAAACACTAATTTGGTCTAGAATTTTGAAAGGTCCTATGTACCAGGGACTCAATTTACATTTTTTACTGAATCGTATAAGTCCCTTCCATGTATATACCTTCAAGAAAACATGATCTCCTAACTGAAATTCCAAATCCTTCCTTCGATTATCGGCATAGCTCTTCTGCCTACATTGAGCCTCTTTGATGTGGTTTTGGAATACCTTCACCATTTACATCATTTCCTCCACCAGTTCTGGGCCTACAAGTTTTCTTTCACCAACGTCATCCCAACAGGTTCGTGTGCGACATCTCTTTCCATGTATCACTTCATATGGTTCTATATGAATACTCAAATAGAAGCTATTTTTATAGGAAAATTCAACCAGAGGTAAATATTGATTCCACATACCCTGCAAGTCAAGTGAGAAATATATCAACATGTCTAATATTGTTTGAATAGTCCGTTCTGATTGTCCATCTGTTTGAGGATGGTAGACAGTACTCAAACGAAGTTCAGTATCCAAGGCCTTCTGAAGACTCTTCTAGAATATTGAAGTAAAACGAGGATCACGATCAGAAACAATCTATAGGTGTACTCTATGAATTATCACTACTTCATTAATATATAGTCTTGGTAGACATTCGAGTGGTGAATATTATCTTATAGTATGAAAATTTGCAGACTTGGTAAGACGTTCAACAATGACACAAATTGCATCGTTCCTTCTAGGAGTCTTTGGTAGCCCAATGACGAAGTCCATCGTAATATTATCCCATTTCCACTAAGGTATGGGAAGAGGTTGCAATACTCCACCAGGCTGTTGCCTTACAACTTTCACTTGTTGGAAAACCATACATCTTGACACAAAATCAGAAATCTCCCTCTTCATGTTGTCCCACCAAAAATGTCCCTTTAATTCGTTATACATTTTGGTGCTCTTAGGGTTTATAGAGAAATTGGAACTATGAGCATAGTCCAAAAATTCCCTTTTTAGATCAGTTATATCGGGAAAACAATTTCTTTTACAAAATTTCAAAATTCCATATTCATACACAAAGTCTCTCAATCTCCCATCATTCATAGCTTTAATCTTCTTCAGAAATTCTTCATCATCAGTCTGAGAACTCTTAATCATTTCTAGTAAATATGGTTTTCCAACAATTTGAAAAAGAATTGATGTTTCACCTTCCATGGTTATTCCCATGTCCATATTCACTAGATCCATGAAAATTGGATCCCATTCAATTCTCATATTGTTCAAAACTCCATGATCTTTTCTGCTCAAAGCATCTGGTATCTTGTTTGACTTCCATGGGTGGTAGTGTATCAAGAAATCATAATCCTTGAGTAATTTAAGCCATCTCCATTACCTCAGGTTGAGTTCTTTTTGTGAGAAAATATACTTCAACCTCTTGTGATCAGTATAAATCTCACATTTTTTACCATAGAGGTAGTGTCTCTATATCATCAAAGAAAAGATAACTGCTGCTAACTCGATATCATGAGTATGATAGTTTTTCTCATGAATTATCAACTGTCGTGATGTATAGGCAATAACCATATCATTCTGCATAAGGACACAACCAAGTCCTTTCATAGATGCATTACTATAAATAAAGAACCCATCATTCCCCGGTGGTAGATTCAATATAGGAGCATTGACTAATCTTCTCTTCAGTTCTTCAAAACATTCTTCACACTCTTTTTTCCAAAAAAATTAACCCCTTTACGTGTGAGATTTGTTAATGGGTTACCCAATAAGGCACAATTCTAGACAAAACATCGATAATAACCTGCTAAACCCATAAAATTATGTATCTAATTTATACTCGTCGGTGCATGCCATTATTGGATTGCCTTGGTCTTAGAAGGATCAACAGAGATTCAATCTTTAGAGAAAATTTGTCCAAAAAAAGAAATCTCCTGAAGCCAGAATTCACACTTACAAAAAATTCCATATAATTGAAGTCTTCTCAGAATATTCTGGAGAATTCCCAAGTGATTTTCCCGATCTTCGTAGCTTTTGGAGTATAGCAATATATCATTAATAAATACTACCATATCCATCTAGATATTCCTTGAAAACTATACTCATTAGATCCATGAATACAGAGGGTGCTTTAGTCAGCCCAAAAGGCATTACTAAAAAATCGTAATGCTCGTTCCTGGTTCGAAATGTTGTCTTCGGAATGTCTTCCTTCTTCACACAAAACTGATGGTATCCAGACTGAAGTTCAATCTTTGAAAATTATTGAGCTCCATGTAGTATGTCAAATAAATCATCAATGAAAGGTTGGGGATACTTGGTATTTATTGTTATAGCATTGATCTCCCTATAGTCGATACATAACCTCATAGATCCATCTTTCTTTTTAACAAAAATAACAAGGGCTCCCCATGGAGAATCACTAGGGAGAATAAATCCCTTATTACTAAATTCCTCTAGTTCTTTCTTTAGTTCAATTAATTACACAGTGGCCATTCTATAAGGGGTATTTGATATAGGCCTTGATCCAGGAATTAAATCAATGGAAAACCCTACTTCTCGTTCTGTAGGATGTCTAGGTAAATCTTCCGGAAACACATCTACATATTCTTTCCAAATAGGTACATACTCTATTTGAACATTCCCTTCCTCACCCATAGTAATTTCATTATATTTCTCCCTAATAATTGAATTTTGTTTAGCTATTGCTGGAGGATCTATATAAGAATTAGATGGTAATAATTCTTCTCTAAAGATAAGGTGTTCCTTATTATCATAATCAAAAATTGTATCCTCCTTATTCTTACCATAAATATTCACATAATGGACTGAAATCCAATCCATACAGAGGATTATATCAAACTCAATCATATGTATGATGATGAGATCAACGGATAAAGAAAATTTATCTGCTCTAATAGGGACTGATTCAGAAAAAAATGTTGTAATGATACTTCCCTTAGGAGAATTAACTGACAACTCCCTTGTTAAATCAAATTGTAAATAACTAATTTTCATAGAAAACTAGGATGATATAAAACAATGCAATGATCCAGAATCAAATAATGCATTTTTTAAACTTGAGGAAACCATTAAATTACCTACAACCACGTCTTTTGGAGCTTCTACCTCAATAGTAGTGATAGCATAAACTTGGCCTTGATCCCTTGGCCTTTTATGAGGTAAGTTCCCCTGAAACTTAAGACATTCATTGGCATAATGTCCCATCTCCCTAAAATTGTAGAGTTGGAATTAGAGAGCTTCCTTATTCCCCGTGCAATCACGAGCTTGGTGTCCATTTTCACCACACATGTAACAGACTCTCATTCCCTTCAAGCAAGTACTAGGGTGTTTCGTCCCACATTTACTGCAGGATGGATATTAAACTTTTCCCTTCATCCCATTATTTCCATTCCCAGATTTATCAGCATATCTCTTCTTCTCTTGCTTTTCTTTAAAGTCATAAGACATAGAGAATTAATTTTATATCTGGATAGCACATGAGAAAATGTCTTCGTACGACGAGAAGGATTATGAGACTAATTCTCGGCTTAGAAATGGTTTTAACCCATCAAAGAAACGATCAATCATACATCTTGGGTTACCTATATAATCTCCAGCATACCCTGCTAACCTTGTAATGTTAGCCTCATACTTTGGGACATTCTCATCCTCCATTTGTCTCATACATAGAAATTTCCATTCCATAACTTCTCGATGGTCACGAGGAATGTATTTTTCTAAAAACATATCTTTGAATGCCCTCAATTCCATATTTGATACGTCATCATCTTCCTTCGTGTTTTGAATCAATGACCACCAATGATCAGCATCTCCAGTGAGGTGATAAACTACCATGACAACTTTTTCCTTTTCACTACTCCCCAAAGCCTGAAATATTTTCACTGGGGAACTTTTCCATTGCTTAGCTACTAATGGATTTGTACTCCCATTTATTTTTGGTGGTTTCTACCTCATGAAGCGATCTAACATTGATCCTCCACGTTGTGGATCAGGGTGCTCCATACGGGTAAGGTTATTATTCATAACCTGAGTGAATTTTTCTAGTATGGTGAATAGTTGATTAGCACCAGTTGCATCACCAGCCCCACTATAATTATCTTGAGTAGGAGGGAAATCCCTACATGGAGTGTGTGCATTGATAACGTTTCCATTTCATCCACTAGGCACCATTTCTAAAAAATGGCATAAACTAGATCAGTTTATGAATCAAAATAAATAATTCCATACTTGTAAAACACTTATAATAAATTTAACAATTTATGATTATAATCCATAATAATAAAAATGATTACTTTGATGATTTATATAGTCATAAAACCTTTATAATGGTTTTTAACGAAAATGAGTATTATCCTAAGCATATCACCCAGGAGTGTCGTAACCAAGAGTGCAGCAAGGCCCTTTGTCGTGCACTAGTTCTCGTTCGAGTCTAGATCATAGCGGTGTTTTCAGGTTTTACCCCTAGGTAGATATGTACCAGAGCCGCCTCTACCTCCTCGTATCCAGAAATGGATGTATTGCTCAGAAAACTAAAAAATTATCTACAATAAAAGAATTCTAGGATGTTCTTCTATACTAATCCTAAAAGTCAATCTTAGGTCTATGTGCTCTAATCATTGTTTATCAAAATCATGCTTCCAAGGTTTGTACTAAAAATCCTCTGATACCATCTGTAACGCCCCGACCCTAGTTACCCAGAGTTGGTGCATTTTTACATAACATTGGCATGATCAGAAATGATCATGTCTTGAAAGACCGATTAGTTTACTAGTCTTGGAAGCACCTGAAAAATTCATAATGTTTACATTATATCATAATGTGAAAACTACATCATCATATTGTCTTCAAACTCATATCCCCATATACGATCCCTACAGGTTCTTCATAAAATACTTCTTCATATCCAGGGAAAAATAAAACATATAAAGGGGAGAGCTCAAACACCCAGTAAGGATAACAATATAGTGGAAACTTTCATAAATAAGCATAAACATTTAAGGCAATGTATAACTAAAACAAAATCCTGTTAAACTTGAAATTCAGCATAATATGGAAAAAATAAAATGAAATAATGCCAATTACTAATTCACAGGGATATTCTAATATTAGAATAATCACATGCCATATCAATAACCACTTTCATAATGATGGATTGTATAATGCCCGACTATCATAACCACATATTCAAGGCCTCATGTGAAGACTACAAATAAGTATTTGTCAATGCCCTGTTCCAAGACACTGGTTTGTATCATGAGACCTACTGATGCATCGAGGAGCTATATAGGGCTCCACCCATCACTTATTATGTCCAATGCATTCCTCATATGAACAGGTTTAACATAACATAAACATTCTTATTAAAACTAGCATATGAAATGTCAATACATTCTCCATAACCATGAATGGTATAAAAATAACACATCCACAGTCAAATATATCACAAAACCTTCAATAAAATATTAATATTTTTTATCATAATAAATAAACATCAAATAAGATTAAAATCCATCAAAGGATGTTGCAATAGATGAAATATAAACTATTTGAGAGAAATATCTTTTTTAAATCATTTAAAAGTCACATAATTATAAAATAAATCATTTACATTGAAAATATTCTTAAAAAATTGTACGTGAATCTTTGACAATTTTATAACGGTGGAAAATCGCCACACCCGCCATATAAGTTAAAAAAGACATTCTTACCTTAATTCTGTCGAAAAAGATAAAAAGGACGTTTTTTGGAAAATGACAGAATGACTCATTTATTAAAGTCTTATAAAAATTCAACAAGGGTATAAATGAATTTAACCCAATGTTTGTAAAATAGTAATAATTATTTGAAATACATTTTTATGAAACATGGATGTGGATGATAAAGATGTCCAAGTAGATAATTACAAATACACAACCTCAGAAAATGAAGAGATTGTGAAATAAACCCTAACCTTGTACTTTTTCTTGGTTGTGGGTAGATTATCCTCCTGTATAATGGTGAAATAATTGTAATTAAATAATACAAGAACCATATACATTAATATGATATCTTATTTGATCTTTTAACATTGTTTTGTTAATAATATCTTAGTATTATTGTCGTTTCAGATGTGAACATACTTGTTTTCTTTTATATGTTTTGATAAATAATATTTTTTTATGGATAGGTTGTATCTTATTCATATGAATAATAAAATCATGTCCTTAAATATTATTTTAAATCATGAAATGAGAATTATACTTGAATGGATACGATGGAGAATGAATCTCATCACGTTCGTGGAGACGGTAGTTCGTAAGTACGCATGAGCGACAATATCATTTTTTGGATTTTAAAATAATATATTATTCGATGGTATATCATATATAAAGAATAAATATCATGTTATATTTATTATTTAAATTAATTACACATCATTATTTTACGCATCCAAATAATAATATTTTGAATAATAATTACACCACGACGTGGAGACGGTAAGCCGTATGTACACACGTTTAGTGAAATGTCATTGAAAGGATGGATAAAATACCGAATATGGTTGTACCATATTTAAAATAACATCAAAATATATAGAAGATACTATATTTATTATTTTATAATTGGAATAACAATGAAAGTATAATTTGAATAAGAAAGGAACTTGAAAGAGGATGGTGAAAACATTACCTCTTCTTCGGGTTCTTCCCTGTGATTTGATCAAAAAGTCTCCTTAAGTTGGATTTATAAATAAAGTAAGGCCTCTATGATTAAGGGAGGATATTTGATAGGGTATTAGAGTAGATTTTGGTAGATACCAATGGCTTTGACGGTATGAATTAGAGAGAAGTGTGAGATCCCTTTTATAAGAGGATTGAGAGGAACCTTTGGAAAAGCTAGAAATATTATTTTATAATAAATTCATATTTGGTTTATAATGGCTCCAAAGTGTATTATTTAAATTTTAAGATGTGTATAGGACGAAAACAATTCATCCAATAGGTTTTAGACAGATTTGTGTCACTATATGAAACTTATCGTTTAGTTTTAACTTTTAGTAAATTAGTTTGACATTTACCATGTCACTTTGTATTTTTATATTATATCGTTAATAAACAAACTATATACATCCCATAGGCCCCCAAGTGGCCCATTAATGATAAACCTATCATTATATAAGTCTCATTTCATATCCTTATATTTTTAGTAATTGAATATCAATTAATAATATAATATTTGTTATAAGAACTCATTTTTGTCAATTTTTACAGTATTCAATAATTTAATTTTGTTATAGTCTTAAAAACATTATTAATTCAAAAAAAATCAATTTAATAAATACTATAATGTCATATTAAACAATATAATTCATGGATGTCATAGAAATATTCATATTATATTTATTTTAACATTTATAATACCAATTATTTGATTCTTTCATTAATAAGGAAAATAATGCATCATTATTGTATCATAAATAATATTAATTAATAAAGGTCTAAAAATTATAAATAAAATACCATAATGTAGTATATATTTTTAGATTTCTAATGAATATTTATAGTTGAAAATACAATATATATAACCTAATGTAAAAAGTGTTTTTCAAAAAGATATATGCTTATGTCATTTTTGTATTTATTTTATCTTAATTAATATAAAGTGTCCTTATCACTTACAAGTGAATCAATGGGGTCCCAAAATCGACCCAAAGATGCCCATTGTCGGACATGTATCAACCAATATGGTTAAGACATGTTTTAAGGTAATTAATTATTATAATAATATTATTTGTTTACCATTATTTACCGGATTTACCTTTTAACCATGGTAAATAAAATATTTACCGAAGTAATTATTCAAAATCTCTAAAAAAAAGTTTCCTATTTACACAACATGAACATCCGGATTCCAAATATGGAATCCATTTTTTCAAATTCAAAACATAGAAGTGGAATAAATTCATTTAAAATTAATTCACATTGTTAATAATAAGCGTGTTTTTAAGAGATAATAATTATCATAAGATTGACACTTGTTTATGTCTAGATTAATTGTGAAATTATGTACAACGAAAAATATTGTATTAAATGGTAAAAATATATTCTAAATATAATTTAAAACCACTCAAATTAATAATTTATCACTCTTAATCTTTTTGATTAAAAAAGTTTTTTTTAATTAAAATTTAGTAATTTTAACTATTCATCAAAATATAAAATTTATCTTAAAAGTACAAACATTTCACGCTAGGATTATTTTGAAATTCCAAATCCAAAAATGAAGTCCATTTTTAGAGATAAAATTTATAAAATTTCAAAAAGTGGGTATTACTATTCATAACGGCTAGATTGATTGGTTGTGGTGTGTGTTAGAACTCGAAGTTGTGTAAAACACACGCTACTGTATTATTCAAAGAGAAGCGTACCGTGGAGTCTTGGAGTGTTACATAATACCTATATATGTTCAATGTAATTCATTGGAGTTATTTTATAATAATTTTAGATATATAAATACTTTATGGAACATTTAACTATCTTTTACCCACCTCATAGAAGGATTTGGACATTCACATAAAACTTAATTTTACCACTACTGTGAGTGAAATTTCGAAAATCTGAGAGTCACTGTTAATATCAATTTGTAAAATGTGGTTCAATAAGATAAAAATTAATTTTGGGGAATAGTAACATTTTACTTTTATTTACCACAGTTAAAAGAAAATAGGGTAATTAAGGGTAAAAATGATATTAATATTATCCTAACACATGTCCTAATTCTATTGGACAAGTTTATCTCGACCAAAAACAACCTTAGAAATAAAATATTATCATTTGGGTCCACTTGTATTAGATTAGGACATTTATTATTATTTAATTCAAAGAATAGTAAAAAGAGTTAAAATCAATGTTTAATAACTTAAACATTTTTCATATAGAGTTATACATAAGATAATTTAGATTATAAATATTCATTAGAAAGATAAATATATTTCCTACATAATGGTATTTGATTTATAATTTTTAGACATTATATAATTTAATTTATTTATAACACAATGGTGATGCAGTAATTTCCTAATTAATAAAATGTTAAGATAATTGATATTATAAATACAAAAATAAATGTAATTTGAAAGTTTTTATGAATTTTATTAATTTTATAAGTTAATATGAAATATTAGGATTGGTTATATAAATTGTTTTTGAAGTAATAATTATGTTATTAATTTATCAAAAACAAAATACCCCATAGCATCAAAATTGACATAAAAGAGTTTTTCAAACTAATATTATAATATTAATTGAAATTCTATGTCTAAAAATCTACGGAACAATCAAATGAATTATATAATGATATTGTTTTCATTAATGGACCACTTGGGGTCTCATGGAGGTATATAATAAGTTTATTAACTATATAATGTAAAAAAAAGAGACATGGTAAATGTCAAACTATTTAACAAAGAGTTAAATACTCATGATAAGGTTAATATAGTTACCCAAACCTATCTAAAGTATATTGGTTGAAAATATTTCGACCCATAACAACATAAAACATTAAATAATCCACTTTTTTGACATTATAAACTGAATACAAATATATTATAAAATAATATTTCTAAATATTCCAAAGGTGCACCTCTCCCCTCTTATAAAAGGGCACTCCCACATATATGAAATTCATACCTTCAAATAATTTTGGCTCAGCCAGACCCTACCCAAATACTTTCTAAACATCCCTCAATTCAACCTAGAGTCCTTAGTTTGATCAGAAAGCCAACCTGAGGATCCCTTTTGGTCAAATCAAAAGGAAGAACCCGAAAAAAGATTTAATGTTTTCACCACCCTATTTCAAGTTCCTTTCATCTTCATGTTATTATTTCTTTTTTATTTCCATTATAAAATAATAAGTCCAGTAAATTCTATATAATATGATGTTATTATAAAAATGGTACTACCATATTCTGTATTCCATACATTTTTTAAATGACATGTCACCATACGTGTGTAAGTACGGCTTACTGTCTCCACGTCGTGGTGTTATTGTTATTCAAAACATTATTATTTGTATGGGTATGATAATGATGTATAATTATTGTAAATAATAAATATAACATGATAATGATTCATTATATACGATATACAAACCAATAATATTTTATTTTGAAATAAAAAAATGATATTATCGCTCGTGCGTACGTACATACTACCGTCTCCACGAACGTGATGAGATTAATTCCCCATCATATCAATGAAATTAAAATTATCAATTTATTATTAAAAATGATGTTTAAGGAAATCATATCATTCATCATATGAAAAATATACATCCTATCCATAACAAACATGACTTATGTAACAAATCAAATAAATGAAAACGAGTAAGTTAACACCTGAAACGACGATAATAATATGATATTATTAACAATTCTATGTTAAAAGATCATATATGATATCATATTAATGTATATGATTCTTGTATAATATAATAACAATTTTTTCTCCATTATACAGAATTTTAACCTACCCTCAACCATGTAAAAGTATAAGGTACGGGTTTATTTCACAATCTCTTCATTATTCCAGGTTGTTTATACGTAATAAACTACTAGGACCTCTTTATCATCCACAGCCATTTTTCTTAAAAATGTATTTCAAATAAATCATACTATTCTATAGACTATGGGTTAAAGTAATTTATACCCTTGTTTAATTCTTATATGATTCGTATAATGAAACCATTCTTTCGTCTTCCAAACACAGTTTTTTTAACCTTTTCGATAGAATTAAGTTAAGAATGTCTTTTTTAACTTCTACCGAAGGTGCGACTATTTTATGTTGTTATAAAATCTTCGAAGCTTACCATACCAGATTATAAGAATATTTTCAAAGTAAATGTTATCTTTTATAATTATGTTACTTTTAAATAATTCCAAAGAAAAGAGATATTTCTCTCAAATAGTTTTGATTTCATCTATGTCAACATCCTTTGATGGATTTTGAGCTTATTTGAAGTTGATTTATTTTGATACAGAACTTCCATATAGTATTGATGGTTTTGCGATATGTTTGAATTTGGATGTGTTATTTTTATACCATTCATGGTTTCTAGATAAAGTATTTACATTTCATATGTAAGCTTTAATACAAATTTTTATGTTATGTTTAAACCTGTTCATATGAGGAATGCATTGGACATAATAAGTGATGGGTAGATCCCGCTATAGCTTCTCAATGCATCAGTAGGTCTCATGAGAAAAACTAGTGTCTTGGCACAAGGCCTTGAAAAAATATTTTCTGTAGTCTTGGAAAAAGTCATTGACTATGTGGTTTTGATAGTCTGGCATTATGAATTTCATCATTATGAAATTTGTTACTGATATTTCATGTGATTATTCGACTAGTAGAATATCCATGTGAATAAGTTAATAGAATTATTTCATTTTATTTATTCCATATTATGCTGAAGTTCATGTTTAAAAAGCTTTTTTCTTATACATTCTATTAAATGTTTTTTTTCTTATGAATGTTTCTGCTATATTTTTATCCTTAATGGGCATCTGAGCTCACCACTTTCTTTGTTTTATTTTTCCCATGATGTAAAGAAGTATTTTACGAATGACCTGGAGGGATAGTATGAAGGGATATTGTAGAGACCCGAAGCTTATCGTACATGGACATTACATTACTTTTGAGGAATACTTAGTACATAACAAAAATACACACACAAGGATCGTAATAGTTTAGTGTCTTTGGAAACTCGGAACGTAATCTTCTAATCGTGGTGAAAGATCTTCAATATCTCCCATAAATATCTTCCCTTTTTTTACCTAAAACCTTTCTTTATATCCTGGGGAAAAGAAAACAAAAAAGGGTGAGCTCAAATGCTCAGCAAGGGCAAATAAAGGAAATAAAAATCATATCATATCTTTTTGAAAATCATAACCTGCAAAAGAGATCATAATATCTTAACATGGAATAAATCATAGAAGTGAAAATGAGATCCCCATAATCATAACATGAAACTTGAAACTTTGTGTCATGCACACATAATCATGGAAAATCATTTCTTGTTAGTCATGACTCATTGCCAAGACAATCTTAGTGGACAAAGTCCCTTTCTGAATCGAGTAACCCTCATTTTAGTCTTGTTTCACTGAACCGGTATAACCTACCGTTCCAGCCCTGTCTATCTCATGAGATATAAAATCTTTACCCAATTCATTGGAGGGAGATATAGGTCCCACCAATCTTATAATAAATCCTTTCTTATGTGTTCCACATAATCATAAACCATACATCATTGCATAATCCATGTAATAAAAATGGGATTCTTAAACAACATGACAACATAAAACAATCCATATAAGATAAAGGAATTCATAAAAATATTTCCATCACAACATAATCAAATCCATGTAATAATAGGGATAAAAACAGAACGCTTTTATTATCTTAGATGGAAAATAATTTTGATAAAATACTTGAACTCTATTCTTGAGGAAAATATCCTTTCTACTTCAAAAACACTTTTCCTTTCTGAACATTTCATAAAATTTTAAACTAAAAGAAGTTGATTAAAAATAAACTTGAATACTTGTAAAGGAAGATTCTTGGAAATAATGTTTTAGAAATCCATTCATGCCGTATAAGTTAAAAAAACATTCTTCTTACTTTTGTCGGAAAAGTCAAAAAATACATCGTACGACAAAAGATTCCTTTAATACATATTACTAAAAACTCACCGAAGGGTAAAAATGGATTTAAAAAATTGTAGGTGGATGGAAATAATATTACATATTGATGAAACATGGATGTGGATGATAAAATACACCCCAGTAAATACTTACGAATAAACAATCTTAGATAAAAATGAGATTGTGATATTTCCCTTACCTTAGGTCCGATTTCCTTTGTACCTTTCTGAAGATCCTGTATAATGGTTTAAATAATGTTATTGACTTATTCCAGAATCATACATATTTATATGATATCATATATGGTCATATTCTTAGCTTCATGATAGTAATATTTCATTGTTACTTGTTACTCGGGTCTTTATTGCCTTTTGTTCTTATGCATGTTTTGCCGAATACATTCTTATTCTTCTTTTAATGTTATAGATACCTTATATAAAGAATGGTATTAGTGTAACATATATCATATTTATTCATTCAACACATTTATATAATTATTATGTAATGATGATCATGTAGAACGAGTCGCATCACATCGTGGAGACGGTATTCCGTACGTACGCACGAGTGATGATATCGTTCATATGATCGTGGAACTGTATTGGAGTATATATATATTATTTCAGTATCAATATTACTTTATAATAATCATAAAATACTTACTCATTACACCATTATACCCATCCTTGTAAAGTGATGGTGGAAAAATAGATTACACCACGGCGTGGAGACAGTATTCCGTACGTACGCACGCGCGGTGATTTCATTTTTCCGTAGGATGGATAGAATGTGAATTAGGGTTGTTTAATATTTATAATAACATATCAGTATGTAAGTAATACTAATGTTATTACTTTATCATGAAACAACTAAAGAAGAAGAAGTTGAAGAAGGAAGAAATTGAAAAGATCGGTAATGGATATTACCTCTTCTTTGGAACGCCTCTTTGAATCCTCCACTTAGGGAACTAAGATTGGTCTTTGAAGAAGACCAGGACCTCTAGGATTATTCTAGGGAAGTGGAGAGGAGAAACTGGCAGGGGTTGTCCGAGCTTGAGTGCTCAAATTGGTGTGAGGAGGAGGGGGAGGAGATGCCCTTTTATAAGGGAGGAGAGGGGCACCTTAGGAATATCTCAAAGTATTATTTTATATTAAAGTCAAAATCGGTTTATAATGGTTCCAGAGGGTCTTATTTCGAAGCTAAAGTGGGGAAGGGTCGAAATCCTATCAACCAATAGTATTTAGACATGTTTGGGATATTATTTTAACCTTATCAATTAGATTTAACTCTAAGTTAAATAATTCAACTTTTACCATGTCTTTTTGTTTTCTTTCACTATATGGTTAATACACTTACTATAACATGCCAAACGAACCCCAAATTTTTTATTATTAATATATATATCCTTATCTAAGTCATGTGGCCGATCCTTAGATTTTTAGGAATAAAATAAAAATTAATAATATAATATTTGATTTAAAAACTATTTTGTGTCAATTTTGACACTATTTTAATATATGATTTTTGTGAAAGTCATAACAGAATTATATGTTCGAACCAAGTTGATTAAATCAACACTAATATATAATAGTAACCTATAAAATTAGTGGAATTCATAAAAAGTCTCAAATTACATTTAATTTGGTGTTTATAACATCAATTATGTCAATATTTCATAAATAAGATAATTACTACATCATCGTTGTGTCATAATTAAATTACATTATTTAATGTCTAAAAATTATAAATAAAATACCATTATGTAGGAAATCTTTTTATCTTTCTAATTAATATTTACAATCGAATTTATCTTATGTATAGACCTATATTAAAAAATTTTTAGTAAATAAACTTTGATTTTAACTCTTTTAACTCTTCTTTGAATTAAATAATAATAAATGTCCTAATATAATCCAAGTGGGCCTAACTGATAATATTTTACACTTAAGGTTGTTTTTGGTCGAGATACACTTGTCCAACAGAATTAGGACATGTGTTAGGGTAATATTAATATCATTCTTACCCTTAATTACACTATTTACTTTTAACCGTGGTAAATAAAAGTAAAAAGTTACTATTCACAAAAAATTATTTCCATCTCATTGAACCACATTTTACTTACTGACATCAACCGCGTCTCTCGGATTTTTGAAATTCCATTCACAGAAGTGGTAAAATTAATTTTTATGAAAAATTCAGTTTTTTAACTACCACTTAGTAGTTTCACTATTCATCAAAAATTGATGTTTTTCAGAACAATGCCAAAATTTCATCCTAAGCTATATTTCATATTCGGAATTCAAAAATGAAGTCTATTTTACCAAATTCATAACATAGAAGTTGCATTAATTAATTTTATAATTAAATCCAGCTGTTAAAACAAATAGCGTGTTTTTAAGAAACAATATCTATCAAAAGATTGACACTTGATTATGTCTCGTTTAAATGTGAAATTACATCTAATGACCAACATTGTATTAAATTGTAAAAATATATTCTAAATATACTTTAAAACCACTAAAATTAATAATTTATCACTATTAATTATTTTGATTAAAAAAGTTGTTTTTAATTATAATTTAATAATTATCACTATTCATCAGAATATGAAACTTATCTGAAAAGTACCAAAATATGAACTTAGGCTAAATTTGATACTCTGAATCCAAAAATGAAGTCCATTTTGAGAGATAAAATTTCTAAAATTTTAAAAGGTGGTTATTACTATTCATAACGGCTAGTTATAATAATATTTTAATAGCATATCGTTGTTTAGTGAAACTCAGTATTGCGTACTACACATGCTATCGAGGAAGGTCGTGATTGCGTGTAATGCAAGTCAAGTCAAGGATGCGTGTTGTGCAAGCTCCTTTTGGTGTAGCGTACAACACAAGACATTAGTGAAATAAAAAAGAATATTTTTCATAAAATCTCAGGCTGTTACATTCTACCCCCCTTAAAATGAATTTCGCCCTCGAAATTCGTCGGGGTTATAAATGGTTTACTATTCAAAAGTTTCTTTAATATAAACCCACATCGTAAAAAGGAATACCAAAACTTGGCTTTAAAAACTAATGTATGAAATGTAACGATTACCCAAATAAACTAATCATTGGGCTTCCACATAGGTGAAAATATGGATATGGAAGAGAAATCTAACCATCATGTTCTGATGGAGAGTGGTAGAGAACGTGGATATGGAAAATCCTGTAATCACAAATCCATAAATTTGTGACGATCTAAGGTACCATCTGATTCATCAGGTATATGATCACTAGGACAACATTTTTGGTTTTCAAGATCATTTCCCTAAAGTTGAAAATTTGAATTAGAATAAATACTTTCTTTATTTTGGTACAATCTCACTGTTGTTTATGCCTTGAACAATTTACACTTCATCTCTTAAATAAATGAAGTTGAATTTGTTATTCGTGAAGTGTTAGAAGATCATGTGATAGAATGACGGGTCATTCCATCTGTCTCAAACAAAAGGTTAGCAAAAATTATATACATAAGTCGATCTATAGTGAGATTAATCACATATGGTTCCTAAAATGGACATATACTTCATATATCATACTTCTTAATATAATAAAACTTGTTTCTACTAAACAGGGACTTCCTGTAGGCTAGTGGTAGGCGATAAAGGCCAGTCGCACTTCGGTTGTGGGTTCGATTCCCACAGCCTTGTCCGAAGCGATGGGTTGTCGCCCGTCCTGCAGGTTGTCCTTTTTCTAAAACTACATTACTATAACATCCCATCAATAATATCGAGAAAAAAAAACTTCTATCCTTAAACAATACTCACTTATGTCCAACATAATCCATTTCAATCTTTAGGCTTATCCATAATACTGCAGTCCACTCTCATAACATAGTGAAAACGATTACCAGAGATTTAATACCATCGTTGATCCCCATATATCATAAGATATGTTTTGTTGGTCACATTCCAAACATTCAAAGTCCTTAATCATGTATTCTCTTGAATACCTTAGTGAAAACATGAATGCAGTTTAAAGTTAACACTTTCCACATACCAAAATCCTCGAAATTCTATATACTCAAACCATGATATCACTTAGTCCTTATATCAATCATGAGCTCCTGAATACTATCAAACACCTCATTATCTTATTATTCCTTCATTATGCACATATCATCTAAATTCCAAAAATATCTGAATAACCTTTCATGGATAGTGGTACTTTCATAACTCAAGGAAAGACAACAGTGTAACAATCCTTAGATGTCTCTTTATTCCATAGTACCATGAGATTTCTTATTCAACATTACACATGATAAACATGTAATCATTCCACTACATTCTTAAACAATTGACCGAGCTTCAACAATTATTTCATCTCACATATCATTTTTAGTCTCTTCATCATCATCAACATAAATACTTCCCATACGACCATACTGATTATCTTCATGAGACTTTCCCTTAGGGCATTGGTTTGCATAATGCCCGTACATTCCACATTTAAAAAATTTAACCATTGTTTATGTCGTAGAAATACCATTATCCTCATCCGTGGTGTTAACTGAACCTTTTCCTTTGCACTTACTTGCTTTGTGTCCTTCTTTTCCACACCCAAAGCATCTTCCAGTTCCTTTGAAACATTCTCCTTGATGCCTCTTCCCACAAGATTTGCATAGGGGAAATTGAACTTTCTCTCCTCTATGATCATCATGAAACTCCATCTTTCTCTTATTAGCCGAGTCAGGAAACTTACCAAATTTTACATTATTGATCATATTATGAGATTTCTGATTCGGAATAATAATGATCTTTGGACTTACAAATCCCATTTCATTTGGTTGCTCATGAAGAATATCATTCCATTGTCCATCATATCCTCCATTAACGCGAATCATCTTGTTTCCAGCCATTTTCTAAAACCCAAAATGAATAGTGTGAGAGGCAAAAATCATGCTAGGGAAAACAACATAATAAAGGGGGAGTACCTTCAATATCTAACATCTTAGGTTTAATTCTATGATCATTAGAGTAGTCCTATTACTATAACCTATATGTATACTTAACCTTAGGGACATCCCTAGACATACCTTAGAAATATCTCTAGGGATCTCACTAACGTTTTCACATCCTAGTTTCCAAAGGTTGACTAAACCTTTCCTCTGATACCAACTGTAGAGACCCGAAGCTTATCGTACATGGACATTACATTACTTTTGCGGAATACTTAGTACATAACAAAAATACACACACAAGGATCGTAATAGTTTAGTGTCTTTGGAAACTCGGAACGTAATCTTCTAATTGTGGTGAAAGATCTTAAATATCTCCCATAAATATCTTCCCTTTTTTTACCTAAAACCATTCTTTATATCCTGGGGAAAAGAAAACATAAAAGGGTGAGCTCAAATTCTCAGCAAGGGCAAATAAAGGAAATAAAAATCATATCATATCTTTTTGAAAATCATAACATGCAAAAGAGATCATAATATCTTAACATGGAATAAATCATAGAAGTGAAAATGAGATCCCCATAATCATAACATGAAACTTGACACTTTGTGGCATGCACACATAATCATGGAAAATCATTTCTTGTTAGTCATGACTCATTGCCAAGACTATCTTAGTGGACAAAGTCCCTTTCTGAATCGAGTAACCCTCGTTTCAGTCCTGTTTCACTGAACCGGTATAACCTACCGTTCCAGCCCTGTCTATCTCATGAGATATAAAATCTTTACCCAATGCATTGGAGGGAGATATAGGTCCCACCCATCTTATAATGAATCCTTTCTTATGTGTGCCACATAATCATAAAACATAAATCATTGCATAAACCATGTAATAAAAATGGGATTCTTAAACAACATGACATCATAAAACAATCCATATATGATAAATGAATTCATAAAAATATTTCCATCACAACATAATCAAATCCATGTAATAATAGGGATAAAAACAGAACCCTTTTATTATCTTAGATGGAAAATAATTTTGATAAAATACATGAACTCTATTCTTGAGAAAAATATCCTTTCTAATTCAAAAACACTTTTCCTTTCTTAACATGTCATACAATTTTAAACTAAAAGAAGTTGATTAAAAATAAACATGAATACTTGTAAAGGAAGATTCTTGGAAATAATGTTTTATAAATCCATTCATGTCGTATAAGCTAAAAAAAACATTCTTCGTACTTTTGTCGGAAAAGTAAAAAAATACCTCGTACGACAAAAGATTCCTTTAATACATATTACTAAAAACTCACCGAAGGGTAAAAATGGATTTAAAAAATTGTAGGTGGATGGAAATAATATTACATATTGATGAAACATGGATGTGGATGATAAAATACACCCCAGTAAATACTTACGAATAAACAGTCTCGGATAAAAATGAGATTGTGATGTTTCTCTTACCTTAGGTCCGATTTGCTTTGTAGGAGTCCGAAGCTCCTGTATAATGGTTTAAATAATGTTATTGACTTATTCCAGAATCATACATATTGATATGATATCATATATGGTCATATTCTTAGCTTCTTGATAGTAATATTTCATTGTTACTTGTTACTCGGGTCTTTATTGCCTTTTGTTCTTATGCATGTTTTGCTGAATACATTCTTATTCTTCTTTAAAGGTTATAGATACCTTATATCCAGAATGGTATTAGTGTAACATATATCATATTTATTCATTCAACACATTTATATAATTACTATGTAATGATGATCATGTAGAACGAGTCGCATCACATCGTGGAGACGGTATTCCGTACGTACGCACGAGTGATGATATCGTTCCTATGATCGTGGAACTGTATTGGAGTATATATAAATTATTTCAGTATCAATATTACTTTATAATAATCATAAATACTTACTCATTACACCAATATACCCATCCTTGTAAAGTGATGGTGGAAAAATAGATTACACCACGGCGTGGAGACGGTATTCCGTACGTACGCACGCGCGGTGATTTCATTTTTCCGTAGGATGGATAGAAGGTGAATTAGGGTTGTTTCATATTTATAATAACATATAAGTATGTAAGTAATACTGATGTTATTACTTTATCATGAAACAACTAAAGAAGAAGAAGTTGAAGAAGAAAGAAATTGAAAAGATCGGTAATGGATATTACCTCTTCTTTGGAACGCTTCTTTGAATCCTCCACTTAGGGAAATAAGATTGGTATTTGAAGAAGACCAGGACCTCTAGGATTATTCTAGGGAAGTGGAGAGGAGAAAATGGTAGGGCTTGTCCGAGCTTGAGTGCTCAAATTGGTGTGAGGAGGTGGGGAAGGAGGTGCCCTTTTATAAGGGAGGAGAGGGGCACCTTAGGAATATCTCAAAATATTATTTTATATTAAAGTCAAAATAGGTTTGTAATGGTTCCAAAGGGTCTTATTTCGAAGCTAAAGTGCGGAAGGGTCGAAATCCTATCAACCAATAGTATTTAGACATGTTTGGGATATTATTTTAACCTTATCAATTATATTTAACTCTAAGTTAAATAATTTAACTTTTACCATGTCTTTTTGTTTTCTTTCACTATATGGTTAATACACTTACTATAACATGCCAAACGAACCCCAAATTGTTAATTATTAATATATATATCCTTATCTAAGTCATTTGGCCGAACCTTAGTTTTTTAGGAATAAAATAACATTTAATAATATAATATTTGATTTAAAACCTATTTTGTGTCAATTTTGACACTATTTGTATATGATTTTTGTGAAAGTCATAACAGAATTATATGTTCAAACCAAGTTGATTGAATCAACAATAATATATCATAGTAACCTAGAAAATTAGTGTAATTCATAAAAAGTCTCAAATTACATTTAATTTGGTGTTTATAACATCAATTATGTCAATATTTCATAAATAAGATAATTACTGCATCATCGTTGTGTCATAATTAAATTAAATAATATAATGTCTAAAAATTATAAATAAAATACCATTATGTTGGAAATATTTTTAGCTTTCTAATTAATATTTGCAATCGAATTTATCTTATGTATAACCCTATATTACAAATGTTTTAGTAAATAAACTTTGATTTTAACTCTTTTAACTATTCTTTGAATTAAATAATAATAAATGTCCTAATCTAATCCAAGTGGGCCTAAATGATAATATTTTACACTTAAGGTTGTTTTTGGTCGAGATAAACTTGTCCAATAGAATTAGTACATGTGTTAGGGTAATATTAATATCATTCTTACCCTTAATTACCCTATTTACTTTTAACCGTGGTAAATAAAAGTAAAAAGTTACTATTCATCAAAAATTATTTTCATCTCATTGAACCACATTTTAATTACTGACATCAACCGCGTCTCTCGGATTTTTGAAATGCCATTCACAGAAGCGGTAAAATTATGTTTTATGAAAAAATCAGTTTTTTAACTACCACTTAGTAGTTTCACTATTCATCAAAAATTGATGTTTTTCAGAACAATGCCAAAATTTCATCCTAAGCTATATTTCATATTCCGAATTGAAAAATGAAGTCTATTTTACCAAATTCATAACATAGAAGTTGCATTAATTAATTTTATAATTAAATCCCGCTGTTAAAACAAATAGCGTGTTTTTAAGAAACAATATCTATCAAAAGATTGACACTTGATTATGTCTGGTTTAAATGTGAAATTACATCTAATGACCAACATTGTATTAAATTGTAAAAATATATTCTAAATATACTTTAAAACCACTAAAATTAATAATTTATCACTATTAATTATTTTGATTAAAAAAGTTGTTTTTAATTAAAATTTAGTAATTTTCACTATTCATCAGAATATGAAAGTTATCTGAAAAGTACCAAAATTTCACCTTAGGCTAAATTCGATACTCAGAATCCAAAAATGAAGTCCATTTTGAGAGCTAAAATTTCTAAAATTTTAAATGGTGGTTATTACTATTCATAACGGCTAGTTATAATAATATTTTAATAGCATATCGTTGTTTAGTGAAACTCGGTATTGCGTACTACACATGCTATCGAGGAAGGTCGCGATTGCGTGTAATGCAAGGAAAGTCAAAGATGCGTGTTGTGCAAGCTCCTTTTGGTGTAGCGTACAACACAAGACATTAGTGAAATAAAAAAGTATATTTTTCATAAAATCTCAGGCTGTTACAGATATGATTGTGGACTATGGAAACTATGTTTCTGTAGTTTTCATTTTATAATGTATTGTAATCATTATGAAAGTATATAGTTATTCCAAGGCTACTAAACTAATCGATCATTCTAGAATTGATCTTTTGTGATCATGCCAATGTTATGTAATAAAGCACGGACTATGTGTAACTGCGGTAAGGGCGTTACATTATCCATGAAACTATAACTAATAATTTGAACTCTATACATATTTCTTACTTCTTCATATATTTTTTTATTTTTAGACTTGAAGTAAATAATATTATTTATGACACAAAAATGACGCATTTTTTACCTCATTAATAAACGGTTAAAATAAATAATATTATAAAAATTAAATCAATATCCAATCCCATTAAAATTATTATTGGATGATTTTATTTTGAATAAAAGTCATCTTATCATTGACTTTAATGATTTTTTTACCTTTTTAAACAAAATATTAAAATATAAAAAAATTATATTTTCTGTGTTTCATAAAGAGACACTCCTCCCCCTTATAAAATCCCCTCAAATATAACCCATTACTCACACATCTCAATACCCATGGATCGTCTATCCTATGATCAAAAAAGCACTCCTGATATCAATCATACATCTTGAATCTGTTCCTTAGAATGTAGTAACTTTATGAAATACTTTTAGTTCAAACCAAAGGGAGTTACCCGATTTTAATGTATCGTCTTCTCTAAAGATCTCATTTATTATTTTATTTCTCCAATCCCATAAACAATTTATATTTCATTATTTTATAACAACATATGTATCTTAAATATAAATTGTTTTTTGTTGTGAGAATTATACTAGATACACATACACTCACCTCTATCTATTGGGAATAAAAGATACTATTTCTGTGGATGACGATCAACTACCTCACGAAAGGATGAATATTCAATTATCTCATACAACCTCTTATGGTGACCATTAACATGAAATATTATTTATATGTTATATAACCTATATTAATATTTTTTATATGCTTCTGTATTTTTCATTTGTATCATACCTTTATGGTTTCCATAGTGGGTAAATGCGATAATTTCATTTGACGAAGTGCATAAAACCGCCCCCTGAAAGTTATATTACTCATTCATGACATAAGTGGAACGTATAAAGGATAGAGATACGGAAATTATATATTAATTTATACTGGAATTATGATATACCAATGTATCATTACGTATTCATTTCATTAAAATATGAAATAGAAATGAAAGTATTGTTCATCTGTATGTATGTCTTACCGTTTCAATGAATGGTGCATTTCATTTCATATTTCAAAATGTTATGTATATTTAAAAATACATATATAAACTTCATATATAATATATACATATATATACTACCTAAATCATGAACATCATTCTATAGATAAAGTACATTTGACAACATGGACAATATGTAATTATAAGAAGTTTACTTTTGATTCTAGTAAAAAGTATCAACAAAATGACCATTATTAACATAAATGATTATGTAATGTTTTTAAGGTGAAAATATTTTCTATAAATGGAATAATAAATTTTAAAAATTATCCAGATAATGTATAAATTAAATTTAGTTTATCATTTATTATATTAATTATCTAATGGGTCAATTCAGACACAAGGTAAGAGGTATCTTATCTCACTTTTTATTCTGTGAGATTTCCACGGTTCGCCACTTATTTATTACATGTTGTGTATTTTGTATTAGAATTTGATGTATATTATAATTATACTCTTTATATTCATGGTATTATATAATTAATCATGTGGTTGTTAACTTTTGGTCGTACGACTCGATTGATTGAAAAGAGGTAATGGGTTTTCATCTCACTTTTTATTCTCGTGAGATTCAGGCCATATTGGATACTATTTCCATTTTTATATTGAATTTACTACTATTGATGGCATTATTTGTGAAATATACAGTAATTTATTGTTATTTATATTTAATTTTATAATCCATCTTCCATGGGGTGTATGTTTCGTAATTTACCCAAATGGTATGGAAATTTCAAATTTCAATTTCCACTCATGGGGATTTACGCATACTTCATTGATTATTTTACTCCAATATTTTTTGTGGAATCACTATTTATTATTTATTCATTCATTTCCACTAACATTTGTTTGGATATACTTTTTATACACATAATCCTTCTATTTATAAATTCTCATGCCATTAATATGAATTTTTTAAGGGTAATCTTAACTCAATTTCCATTCATTAAGTTGAACATCCAAGTCAAAGGTATTATTTTTAAAATAATATGTGTGAATTTCCTATTATTTTTTTAAACTGAATATCCAATTATATTTATTGAATTTATATATTTCAAACATAATTATTTCAATTATATATTCTTATTTTAAGAATACGGTCTTTATAAGGGATTACTTATCAATTTAAATTCCCTTGAGACCTCTTTGTCGGTATGCACAAATTAACTTTTATATGGTATAAATATTTTCTTTTGACATATTATATCATGAATCCCCTTATTATCATGATATTATAAAATTATGATGAATTTTATTCTTCAATTACTTGAATTCAATCATCTCTCATTTGGTTAGTAACACATTAACTAAAATATCATTTTAAATGTTTTAATGATTTATTATTATAAATAATTCTCATTAATGTACTTGTTTTAAAATTGTTTTAGGTATATATTTATATGGAAATTATTGTTTTGAAATTAAAATCTATTTAAAATTTTTCAAAGTCGTATGGAACACATTGATTAAAAAATATTGTTTAAATGGCTTCTTTGATAAATAGTGCGACTTTAAAATGTTTTTAAGGAAGAGGGAATATTTCTCACAAATAGATTTACTCACTATTTTCACATATTTGAATATACTTATATATATTATATTCATTATTATGGGGAATTTATTATAATAAAATTTTCTGTATTGTATTGAATGAGTTATGTTTGAATGTGGATGTGGTGTTTTAATTCCATTCATGGTTTGTGCTTAATGTATTGTCATTTTATATTATATTTTTAATAAGAATGTTTAGATTATGATTCAAAAATTTCATATGAGTAATAATTGGATTTATTAAGTGACGTGTGTAGCCCGCTATTGCTATTCGATGCATCGGTAGGTCCCATCAGGGAAACTAATGTCCTGACATTAGGCCATGACAAAATCATATTTCTATTCTTGAAACGATGCCTTGAGTATGTGGTTATGATGTCTGACATTATACATTCCATAATTATAAGATTATCTATTGATATTACGTGTTATTATATTAATAATATAATATCCATATGAAAAAAGTAAATGGAATTATTTTATTTAAAGTTTCTATTTTATAATGATTTTTATTTATAAAAGTCTTGTGTTTTAGTCATAAACAATAACTTAAATGTTTAAGCATATTTATGAAAGCACACACTATATGGTAATCCTTACTGAGCATCTTAGATCACCCCTTTTTATGTTTTATTTTTTTTCAGTCTGTGATGAAGTATATTATGATTAACCAGCAGGAATATGATGAAGGTAATCATTAGGTTCAATGAGGACACAATGATGTTTTTTTAATTCATGATTTAATTCAATACACATAAATGTATCTTGTACTTACAAGGGTACAAAAAAATCATTTTTTTAATAATTGGTCTCTTTTTATCATGCCAATGCTAATTAATAAGGCCCCGACACTAGGTAACAGGGGTTGGTGTGTTACCATTATGCCCTTAAGAATGAGATTGTAATTAGATACCCTCATTTTTTTCATCATCCCATACCCAAAAGTAGAGAATATATATTTATATGGGTCGATAAACCTAAAATTTTATGATGAAATGATGTCCAAACATACCATGTTTTAAAAGTTCTGGAAGAGGCATCCTGAAAACAACTCAATAGGGAAAAATATATGATTAAAATTTGGATGATAGGGGAATATGACTAGTAAATATCAAAGGTATATACGGAATTTCTCGATAGATAATATATAATGGAAGATTCAATTCAATTTTTTACTGGTATTTTAGTGGTTCAACTACAAGGAACATTTAATTTTATCAAACCAATGCACAAATCCTAGGGTTTTTGGAGGCAATTAGAAAATTCCTCCTACAAAATAATGAAGTTTATATATAATAAATACTTTTAGGAGGAGAAGAAACATGATGTGGTGACATGTATGGTGGTAATTCATTCAATAATAGTAAAATTATTATCTGATTATGGTTCTGTGAATTCATTCAAATCATTCATGTTTAGTAGAACTATTTAGACACCCCCCAAAAATTAAAGAGGTTGAGTTATTTTTGAGAACATAACATGGGGTAATTATTGCTTATGAAGTACAAAAATCCTCCTTAATTATTTTTTGCCAAATGAACCTCCTACAAAATCATGTCATACATCCATTGGGGGATTTTTATGCTATTATGGTAATCGATTGGATATCATTATACCACCACAACATCCTATAATGGTAAATGGAAATCCCTCTTCATATCCCAATGAATCCTCCAATCCTATAATTTTTTTTAAGAAGTTGAATCTCCTTAAAAATCATTGTCACAAGTGTGGATAATAATTCGATGAAATAAATCATATATATCATAATTGATTGACATAATAGATAGAATCATGCTCTAATACATGGCCATTTTGTGGGACCACACTGATGTTTTACCTGAAGTGTTAATTGGCCTTCCTCGAGACTGATAAGAGGAGTTCCCAATTTAACATATTCTTAGGTATATTTCTGTATAAAATAAATCATATAGATTGGATATTATAGATCTCGCATAACCGAATAATTTTTTATAGTAGAACTTGTAGAAGGGTTTTATATGCAAGATTGCATCACCATTCAGTGTTCTAGTTATCTATATCAAGAAGAATAATGGATCAATGAACATCTTATTTGATTATCATGAGATAAACTATATAAAAATAATGTAAAAGTATCCCCTTAAATGGAAAAATTATTTATTTGATCAACTATGTGGTGCCATGTATTTCTCTATGGTGGGCCGTAGTTTAGGATATCAACCAATAATGGTGAGGATATAAGACATTCCCTATACATCCAATAAAATGAGGTATGGTCAATATGAGTACAAGGATGTTCCATTCGGCCTATGTAATGCCACATAAATTTCCATGGACATAATATATAATGTTTTTAGAGATTACCTAAACATATTTGTGGTAATTTTTATCCATGATATTCTCTTGTAGTCCAAAATCAAGGAGAAATACAATGAGAATTTGGAAATTATGCTAGTGAACATTAAAACAGAGAAACTCTATGTAATGTAAAAGAAATAACAGTTCTAGATGGATGAAGTATCATTATTTGGGAACATTATCACTATAAAGGGATTATATGCAGACCAGTCAAAGAAAATGAAAATTGAAGTGTGTCCCATTACAAAATAAATAATTCTGCTATATTGTTTTGTCATTACCAATGATTTGTGATGAATTTTTTAGGATTTTCAAAACCAATAGAAAATATGACTCAGAAGGTAGTGATGTTTTCCTATACTAGTGAATGTGAAGGTTGTTTCATGGAGTTAAAAAATAATATTATCATTAGGCCAATACTATCTCTTTTGACTAGTTGGGAAAATGTGGTGTACACCGATACTTCAAAGAAGTGTTTAGGTTGTGTACTAATGGAAAAGGATATTGAAATATACTATTCCCTGTAAAAATAATAATTTCATGAAAAACCCCCCATAGATGATCTGTAGATTGAAGCTATGATATTATCATTTAAAATATGGATAAATTATCTCTTGGGGTGAGTGTGAGATATATACTAATCATAATATCCTCAAATGTGTATTCACAAAATGGAGCCTAATATGTGCATGACATGATTTTTAAATCTCATCAATGTGTATGAACCCATTTTTTCACTCGTGTAAGGATCCTTTACATTTTTTGACTAAATATTTACTTTGGACCAAATATGGATGCCTAATGGGTTTCTAAAGGTCTCAGGGGTTTCTGGGAACATATTAAAACCTAGAACCTATGTTTTTGGGAATCACATTCATGGCCCATGATTTATAGTGACTCGTGCAAGAATGTCACAAGGTTTGGCAAAACATGATGATTATTTTTTTCGAATAGATCCACATTGAACATTTGTCATTTGGCCGTGCCACATAACCATGAAAAGTGACCTTCTACCCAGATAACATCCCATGGTTAGTGCATATATTGTCACACTATGTTAAAAAATTGTGCAGAAGTAATATTTCTATGTAAATATTTTAAAATTCAGTTATGGATATATTTCGATCCCCCTTTATTCCCAACTCATAAACAAGCATCATTTTCCACATTTTCCCAAATATTAGCTGATTTTGAAGTCCTATTGTTGGGATCAAAGATATGATTTATCTAGAAAACCATCAGATTTTTTGTTTTTAATATTAGATGTGCAATGATATGTACTCGAGTTTGTTTGATCCATTCATATTCTCATATTCTATCTACCTAATATTAATGATTTGAGAATGTTTCACCTTTTCATCGATCAAATACAATCCAAGAAAAAAAAGTTCCAATATCAATACAGGAAATTTGTACAACACTAAGGTGGGATGTTTATAACTCATCCATAAAGTCTGTTGATTTTGGATTAGTAATGTGGGGCAAATAAATTTCATCCGGCGATGTTAATATAATTTATATTCCACACATATACTCATTAGAAATGTGTGGATATATACTTTACATACATATTAATTATTTTTAGTGGTTATAATAAAAACACATTATATTTCATGTCGAAGGATATGCCATATTTACTATTTATTGTTTTCAAACATTTGTGCCTCCATTCAGGTGTTCCTTGGCTTGACCACTATGTGGTTATTATTACATATATTGTATGGATTGATTTATATTTTGAGTTGCATATTTGAATGTACCATGTATTCTCACCTCATGACCTTCCTATGATAAGTGCATTAATTTATAATTTTATTTGTAATGAAAATCAGACTTTATATTGAGTATATTACATGACTAGATTAAATGTGAAAGATTTATTGGTTTCATGTCTGTATCACCCATTACCATATTAATGGAACGTATTATAATGAACCATAATTATTGAATATTTCTTAAATGGAGTAAATTAATGAAACATGATACATAAACTTATCACACTAATTAAAGGAATGACTCGATCCCTGTGGACATATTGATTAATTTGGAATTGATTAAAAGTTTACATGCTATATAAACATATCAAACTAATGAAAGGAAAGGATTGAAACAACGTTTTCATGCTACATGACCTTATCGCACTAATGAATTCAATGTCTTTAACCAAAAGAAATATTAAAACTTTTCATTATCAGAGGACATTCACACATATTTTTGTAAAAACATCACCAATGTATTGAATGTTTAACTCAACAAATCAAGATTGAGTAAAAATTACTCTTATCATGTTCATACCGATTTTTTGAGAATTTATAAATGGAGTGATTATGGGTATCAAAATTATATCCAAATAAATGGGAGTGGAAATTATGACATAATAAAATGAATAGTGATTCCACAAATAATCTTGGTGTAAAATAATCAAATAAGTATGCATAAAGCCGAATGAGTGGAAATTGAAATTTCAAATCCCCTTATTGGTTTGGTAACATTCAAAAAATACACCCATGAAATAAGGATCATACAATGATGATGTAGATATCCACAAATTAATTTATATTACACAAATAATACAATCATGGGTAGTACACACACCACATTCAATAAGTATGTGCTGAATAATGGAAATCTCACATAATTAAAAGTGAGATAAGAAACCCCTTGCTTTGTACTTTTTCCTTGGTCAAGGGTAGGATAGCCTCCTGTATAATGGTGAATTAATTTTACTTAAATTATAAAAGGATCATGTACATTAATATCATATATTATCTTTTAACATTTCTTGTTAATAATATCTTAGTATTATCGATGTTCCGGGTGTTAACTTACTCGTTTTCATTTATATGTTTTGTTAAATAAGTCATGTTTTTATGGGTAGGTTTTATCATATTCATATAAATAATGATATCAAGTCCTTAATAATTATTTTTAATCATGAAATGAGAAATATACTTGAATGGATACAATGGTGAATGAATCTCATCTCGTTTGTGGAGCCTGTAGTCCGTACGTACGCACGTGTGATAATATCATTCTTTTGATATTAAAATAATATATAATTGTATGGTATATCATATATATAGAATAAGTATAATTTTATATTTATTATTTACATGAATTACAAATCATTATTATACCCATCCAAATAATAATGTATTGAATCAAAATTACACCATGACGTGGAGACAGTAGGTCGTATGTACGCACATATGGTGACATGTCATTCAAAGGATAGATATAATACTGAATATGGATGTACCATATTTATAATAAAATAACTGTATATAGATAATATTGGAGTAATTATTTTAGAATGGAAATAACAATGAATTAATAAGTTTAAGAAGAACGTAAATTGAAAAATGGTGGTGAAAACATTACATCTTCTTCGGGTTCTTCCATTTGACATGATCAAAAGGGATCCATAGGTTGGATTTCTGATCAAACTAAGGCCTCTAGGTTGAATTGAGGGAAGTTTATATAGTATTTGGCCAGGGTTTGGCTATGCCAAAAGTCTTTAAATGTGTGAATTAGTGAAAAGGTGGAGTGCCCTTTTATAAGAGGGGTGAGGGGAACCTTTGGAAAATGTAGAAATATTATTTTATAATAAATTCTTATTCGGTTTCTAATGGCTCAAAAGTGTATTATTAAAATTTTAATGTGGTTATGGGAATAAATACATTAACGAATAGAATTTAGACAGGTTTGGGTCATTATAGTAACCATATCCTTTTGTTTTAACTCTTAGTTAATTAGTTTGACATTTACCATGTCACTTTGTATTTTTATATTATATAATTAATAAATTTACTATATACATCAAAGAGATCTCCAAGTGGTCCCTTAATGACATAGATATCATGATATATTTCCTTTCACTAAAACATAGATTTTTAGGAATATAATATAATTTAATAATAAAATATTCTTTTTAAAAACTCATTTATGTGAATTTTGACACTATTCAATAATTGATTTTTGTTAAAGTCTTAAAAACATTATTAATTTGAACCAAATTAATTTAAGAAATCATATAATGTCTTATTAACTAATAAAATTCATGTATGTCATCAAAACTTTCAAATTATATTTATTTTAACATTTATAATACCAATTATTTGATTCATTCATTGATAAGGAAAATACTGCATAATTATTGTGTATTAACTAATATTAACTATTATATTTCTAAAAATTATAAATAGAATACCATTATTCAGGAAAACATTTTATCTTTCTAATGAATATTTATATTTAAAATCCATATTATATAACCCTATGTAAAAAAAATTTTTCTAAAAGATATATGCTTATGTCATTTATTTATTTATTTTAACTTAATTAATATAAAGTGTCCTTATCACTTACAAGTGGATCAATGGGGTCCCAAAATCTACCCCAATATTCCCATGGTCATACATGTATCAACCTATAAGGTTAGGAAATGTTTTAGGGTAATTTATTATTTTTATAATATTATTTTTTTACGCTTATTTACCAAATTTAACCTTTAACCATGGTAATTATATTATTTACCGATATAATTATTCAAAATGTCTAAAAATAAAAGTTAACTATTTACAAAATTTGGATATCCTGATTCCAAATATTTAATCCATTTTTCAAAATTCAAAACACAGAAGTGGCAGAAATTAATTTAAAATTTATTTCTGTTCTTAAAATAAAAATCGTGTTCTTAAGAGATAATAATTGTCAAAAGATTGACTCTTGTTTATGCCCGGTGTAATTTTTAAATTATTTTCAATGACCAACATTGTATTAAATGGTAATAATATATTCTAAATATATTTTAAAACCACTCTAATTCATAATTTATCCTTATTAATTATTTCTATTAAAAAAGTTATTTTTAATTAAAATTTAATACTTTTCACTGTTCCTCAAAATATAAAAGTTATCCGAAAAGTACCAAAATTTCAACCTAGGATAATTTCAATATTCAGAATCCCAAAATGAAGTCCATTTTGGGAGATAAAATTTATAAAATTTCAAAAAGTGGGTATTACTATTCATAATGACAACTTTTATTGGTTGTAGTGTGTTAGAATCTCGAAGTTGCGTACAACACACGCTACTGTATTATTCAAAGAGAATCGTACTATGGAAGCATGTGTTGTTACATTCTCTCCTCCTTCAATATATTTCATCATCAATATTTTTTAAACTGGTATTGGGAATATAATGTAATGTCCCTCATCAAAAAAAATCCAATAAAACTATCACTTTTAAAGAAAGAAAGTGAAGTAAAAAAGGTGTCCTGAGATAAATTATAGTAGGATTATGTGTATAAAATCATGGATATGTGTGACAAAATAAATGCCATGTTCTAATGGAGATGGATAGAAATGTTGATCAGGAGAATGTTAACAACATGAAAAACACAAACTTTTAATGGGACAAACGGCCATTAGTTTCCCAGTAGAAAAAGTAAACGAACAACATTTTTTTTGTTTTAAGTTACATTACATAAAGTTTAGGAATTAATTTCTGAGATTTACTGTGAAAATATAGAGATATACTTACTTTTTATATAGAGTTTCATTCTTTAATAAATTTCCAAAACTAAATCATTTTAATTAAACGACGAGTATTCAAGAATACTTGGTCACACTGGAAGAGCTACAGTAAACTTCTCTAGAATCACATGATCCATGAAGGATAAACTATATATTTACCTTGTCTTTATAGATTAACCAAAAAAAATGGTTAGTACAAGATATGATGATCCCCCAAAAGGATATTTCTTTAGAGAAAGAAACACTAATCTTAATTTCTAAAATCAATAACCCAAAGTTAAATAAATACCATTCAATAAACAATTGTCCTTAAAATCCTTAAATATAGTCTAAACTAATATTGAAACCCAAAACATAGAAGAATTTTGTTATGTAGTCTTCCATGTTAAATTGTACCTCTAAATAACATCAACTACTCTTAATGTCACATACATAATAGTAATTCACATAATCACATATTATCTATTATAGGTTAATCAATTTCATAAATAACCCAAATCACTATAAATCCACAATAAAAACATATATAAAAATATACCATTACTCATCAAATGAAACCCGATAGTTTTCTATTTTCCTTGGGCATATAGTGTTCCCAACAACGAAAACATCTTCCAGAATATCATTTATCACATATTCACCAAATAATATTCATATACTAAGGGTATTCATTTGATAAGACATAAGAACCCAAATAAACTTATTATTGATCAATAAAATCATTAAACTAAATAATAATTAGTCACACTAACCAGGAACATCACATAGTCCAGTGGTAGGCGATAAATCCCAATCACATTTTGGTTGTGGGTTCGATTCCCATAGCTTTGTCCAATGCTACGGGTTGTCACACAATTAGCATGTTGGCCTTTTTTAAAAACAATATTTTATAACATTTTCAAAATGAGATAAATTCCTCAAAATAACCATAACCTAATTTGACCCAGAAATGTTATCTCATACCTTTCACTTTCATACCAAAATATAATAACTTGTAATTGCCTCAAACCTAGTGATCATGTAAAAACAAATGGTTATTTATAACTATATCCACATGGAAAAAGATAAGACTTTCTCAAATATCATTCTGACATGGAAATCTATTGGGTTACAAATACAAGAGAAAAATATTCCAATGTAATATAATCAACACGGAGCACTAATACTTTTAACCATTTCTCCCACCATTTATTTCCACATAGCTTTTTCTTTGAACAAGAAAATATCCTACATAAAAGGGAATTCACTCAGGTAATGGCCAGGTCCCCTACATTTACGACAAATAATTGTAAATGGATTCTTGAACCATTTTTATTTTCTTCCATAGTACTCTTCCTTTTTCCTCGTTTATTATTCACTTTATGTCCTTCATGCCCAAACGTAAAGCATTTATTTGTTCCATTGAGACACTATCGTAGGTGTCCTTATCCACATTTCTTGGATGATGAAAATTTATGATTCTTTTCTCCGCCATCTCCACTACTGGAGCTCTTATCATTTATCACCATTCTCTTCATTGTTGAGTCCAGGAGTTGGTTAATATATATGTTGTTGATCATATTATTGAAAACTAATTTGGCATGAACATGATAACTTTTACGGCCTATAGGATCCCATTTTGTTGCTCATTTCCACCACCATTAACACCTTTTACATCATTCTCAACCTTACTATGACTTCCTTGGACTCCATCCATTGACTAAAACTAGAAATCAATGTGTGAGTAACAACAGTCATAAAATCATTTAGAGAATATCATGACACTATATTTTTAATTTTAAACACCTTAGGATTAACCAAGGTCGTTTAATCTCATCTTATATTAAAATACATCAAATTGGTTTGTTAACAGAATGTAAATTATCCTAATCATATCCCCCAAAAGTTTCGTAACCAAGAGTACAACAAGGCCAGTTTTCGTGCACCGGTTCCCATTCAAGTCTAGCTCAAAGCGATGTTTTCGGGTTTTACCACTACGTACATCTATTCCGAAGCCACCTCTAACTGCTCATATCCAGACAGGTATTGTCACGACCCGTCCTCGGGGCCCGTGCCGTGACTACCCCAAGCCCGCCTTCCATAGGCCAGGGGCTGGCGACTAGCACCAAGGCGTAAAATCCCAGTAAACAGGGAAGGCATTGCCTTTATAAGTAACAACCACACAGAGTCAGCAAGCGGAAAGTAAAGTGCAGAAAAGTAAAGGGGCCGGAAATACAAGCCCAACTGTAAAGTACAACTGAAAAGAAAAAGAACAGCAACTGAAGAAAAGACGGCGGCCTCGTGTCGTCCACTGGCAATCCACCTGAAGGGTGGGTACAGATAGCCTCCAGGCTCCTCGGGCCCCACGTCCGCTCTGAGCACGTCCGTCCAGTGGTCCACCTCCAGGTACCGTCCTGCTCCACGCCCCAACCGCGATCAGCGCTGTCCGTCGTCTGCAACCAACACCACGAAGTGCGGGCATAGCCCGTGCAGGGGTGAGTACAACTACTCAGTAAGGACCCCGAGACCCTCCGAAGGTCTCCCGAAATCCACAAAGGATATAGCACAAAAGAAAGATGCAATCACGAAGTAACATCTGACTCGACTTAGGTATATGCCCATACATATACCTAAGTCCCCAATTCTAGCTCTGCTCACGAGCTCAAGAACAACTCAATCCACAAAGGAAAGCAAGACTCAAATCCACAAGGAGAGTAAACAGTAAATCCACAAAGGATAGTTCAACACAATCCACAAAGGAGAGTAACATAAGATTCAGCTCAACCAGGTATACTTTTTCAGATGACGTCAAAGACGATCACTGATCCGTCTAAGTCGTCGGACCCACGAAGGATCGATAGGTACTAACCCCCGCAGAAGACCCACACAGGATCGGGCTCACACAGAACCTGTAGGCAGTGGCTCACACAGAACCGGTAGGCAGTGGCTCACACAGAACCGGTAGTAGGACCCACACAGGATCGGGCACTGATCCGCGTAGGATCGCTGAGTGCAGTAGTCGACGCAGTCCACTGAGGTCCCTGCACAGTCGTCGCCGCAGTCCACGAAGGATCTCTGCTCTGCCGTCGTCGCAGTCCACGGAGGATCTCTGCTCTGCCGTCGTCGCAGTCCACGGAGGATCTCTGCTCTGCCGTCGTCGCAGTCCACGGAGGATCTCTGCTCTGTCGTCGAGGTCACAGCCAGCGCTAGGGTTCCCGCACAAAGCGAGCTCGTTTAGGAGGGTCCGCTCCACGAACCGAGAGGCTGATACATCAACTGACACGTAGTCCGAAGTTGATGTATCCAAAAGTTCCGTATCGACAACAGGATCTCAACGCGACAGACGGCGCGTCAATCGGACGCCCGGTCTGAGAGTTATTGGCATTTTCGTCCCAGGGGCCCGGTTGGTTTTTAGGGAAAAACCAACCCGACCGCACTCCGCCTGTATCCGATCCTCGGGCGGAGTATGCCAAAAGTTCCGTCTCACTTAGAGGAAACTACCACAGCTGACGGTACGTCGATCGGACGTCCGTAGCTCAAGTTATGAGCGTTTCCGCTCCGAGGGCCCGGTTGGTTTCGTGTACGAACCAACCCGGCCGAACCCAAAGTCTTCCGAAACCTTGAGTATAATATACCGAAACGACCGTCTCGATCCAAGGATCACGTAGCCGCTGACGGTTCGTCAATCGGAGGTCCCAGGCCCAAGATATGGGCGAAAGACCGTAGAGGGCCCGAAACGGGGGTACTGGGCCCGGGGCGACCCGGCCCGAACCCCCCCCTGGGGTCGGCCGAACCGGGTCGGCCCGAACCGGGTCGGCCCGACCCGGCCCGAACCGGCTCGGCCGGGTCCGGTCCGGCCTGGGCGCGGCCCGGCCGACCGGACCGGCTCGGCTTCGGCCGAGCGGCCGAAGCGCTGCCGCCGCGGGTCAAACCCGCGGCTTTGGAGAAAACGCGGCCCGCGCGGGCCGCGTGCTGGAAGGCCGGACCGCGGACGCGGTCCGGCGGCTCGCCGCCGCCGCGGCTCGGCCGCGGCGGACTCCTCCGGCGGCGCGCCGGGCGCCGCCGCCCCCGGTCGCCGGCGCCGCCGCGCCGGCGACCCGCGCCGCCGCCTCCTTCCGCGGGCCGCCGGAGATGCTCCGGTGGCCCGATTTGCCTCCCGTCTGCGCCGTTGTTCCTCCCGGGATGCGTCCTCCACTGCGGAATCAACATATGGCCCTTGCGTCGCGCTTTTGCCGTCGCTCGCCAAATCCGCACACAAAGGAAGATCGACGGAGGGTTGCCGGGTCTTGTTCGTTAGACCCGCACCCTCCGCGTTAGTCATAATCAACGGGAGAAACAGGAAAGAAACCAATCAACAATTTTAAATAAATTAAAATTGTTTCGTGATCGGGTTCTATACTTCAAAAGAATAAACACGGGATTTTAAAAAGAATTCCAACATCCCTTACCTTGTCGTTGCCGAACGGGGGATCGTCGCGGGATTTGCTCGTCGCGGAAGATGGAGATCGCCGCGTCGTCGCGGAATCGCTCGTCGCGTCGCCAATCTCCGGATCAAGATCAACGGATTTAATTAGTTTAAATCCGTTGATATTGAAATTAAAAAGGGAGAAGAAAAGATCCGATTCTCACCTTTGTTGCCGAACGAGGATCGGCCGCGGAAGAAAGACGTCGCCGAAGAACGTCGCGGGTAGATCTCGTCGACGTCGCAGATCTTGGTGTGCGTCGTCGAATTCCGTTCGCCGGAGTTCTTCGCGTTCTTCGCGTTCTTCGCGTTCTTCGCGTTCTTCGCGTTCTTCGCGTTCTTCGCGGAGAGGGTGGAGGAACGAAGATTCTCTCAAATCCTTTCCAAGGATTTTTATGTTGGTCTTATTTTATAAACATGCCAACACGAAACCGGTTAAGAAACGATCCATCAATTCGTTGAATTAATTCAACGAAAGAAACGACCCATTTAATTCACGAAGAAACAGTCCATTTAATTCACGAAATAAACCGCCCAATTAAATGGTCTGTTAAGAATTAAAGAAAACGCGTCGGTTGACTTTTCAGTTACTTTGACGGGTTTTCGCGGGTGCGTTACTTAGCGAAAGAAACGGCGGGGCTCGTGCGGGTCCCACCGCACAAATATCCTACCAAGGGGTAGGATATTTCTGGATAGCATCCTATCCAGTTCAACTCAGTTCAAGCCGTCTTTAAGTGACTTCAAGTGGCTTCCAAGCAGCTTAAGTGAAATAAAATAAAGTTGTCGCACAAACTTTATTTTATTTCTGACTTAAAGCCGCAAAATTTAAAAACCACGTCTGAGCAAACGCAACTCCGGAAGAGGCGTTTCTAAGCAAATACCGGCGCTGCGATTTCATCGGTGCCCTCAGAATTTGATTCCGGGCACCGGTTCAAAAGATAGAAAAACCCGCTCGTCCGTTCACTGAACGTACCCGAGCCAAACTTCGGAAATTGATTCCGGGCACACCGGGCCTCGGAATCAGGTGCCGTCTGAAGCTGCGCTCTTGTAAAATTCCAAAGAAAATTAAGAAAAAAATTTCCTTGAAATTTGCGGGTCTTTACATTACTCCCACCTCAGGGCTTTACGTCCTCGTAAAGATACATCAAAAACTAGGGAAACAAATGGGGGTACTGAGCACGCATCTGAGCCTCCCGCTCCCAAGTGCTCTCCTGGAGGTTCCCGTGCTGCCATCTGACGCGCACAAGAGGAATCGACCGCCCACGTAGGACCCGCTCCTGTCGATCCTCGATCTCCACTGGAACCTCCGCAAAAGTCGCCCCATCGTCCACGTCCAGCTCCCCAAAGTCGATGATGTGCGTCGGGTCGTGCACGTATCTCCTCAGCTGAGACACGTGGAAGACGTCGTGCACCCGGTGCAACTGAGGTGGTAGAGCCAGGCGATAAGCCACCTCTCCTATCTTGCTGAGGACCTGGAAAGGCCCGATGAAGCGGGGAGACAGCTTGCCGCCTCGGCCAAATCTCCGTAAACCACGTCGAGGTGAGACACGCAAAAAGACGTGGTCGCCATCCTCGAACTCTAGTGGCCTCCGCCTCCTGTCAGCATATGACTTCTGCCGGCTCTGAGCTGTCCTCATCCTCTCCTGGATGATTTGGACCTTCTCTGTCGTGGCTCGGACCATCTCTGGTCCCACGAGTGCTGACTCCCCAGGGTCTGTCCAGCACAACGGTGATCTGCAGGGTCTGCCGTACAACGCCTCGTATGGTGCCATCCCGATGGTGGAGTGGTAGCTGTTGTTGTACGCAAACTCCACCAAGGGTAGGTGGTCCTCCCAGCTGCGACCAAAGTCGAGAACACATGCACGGAGCATGTCCTCGAGTGTCTGTATGGTCCTCTCCGTCTGTCCATCCGTCTGAGGGTGGAAGGCTGTGCTCAGATGGAGCCGCGTCCCGAACGCCTCCTGCAACCCCTTCCAAAGCCTGGAAGTGAAACGAGCATCTCGATCGGAGACGATAGACGATGGCACACCGTGAAGCCGTACGATCTCCTGGACGTAAAGACGTCCCAAGCTCTCTACTGAGCCCTGCTCTCTGATGGGTAAGAAGTGTGCCGACTTGGTGAGTCGGTCGACAATCACCCAAATGGAGTCGTGACCTCTGGAAGTGCGTGGAAGTCCAGTCACGAAGTCCATAGATATGCCGTCCCACTTCCACTCCGGGACCTCCAAGGGCTGTACCAAACCTGCTGGTACCTGGTGCTCTGCCTTCACCTGCTGGCAGGTGAGGCATCGTGAAACGAACTCTGCCACAGCTTTCTTCATACCCGGCCACCAGTGCTGTCGCCTGAGATCCTGGTACATCTTCGCCACTCCGGGATGTACCGCCAAGGGAGAAGTGTGAAACTCTCTCAGCACCTCCTCTCGTAGAGCGACTGGTACGAAGGTACGTCCTCTGAAAAGGATGTCATGCTCTGCTCCAAGGGAGAAACCATCAGGCGCCTGACCTGAGGATATCAGTGCACGCCGGGTCTCACAGTCAGCGTCCCCACGCTGAGCCTCTCTGACCCGCTGTAGAAGTGGAGGAGAGACTGTGAGAGACTGAAGAAAGGCTGCTCCGTCTCTATCCACGAAGGATATCTGCAAGGAGGCTAGCTGCTCCGTCGCCTCCTCAAGCAGCTGAATGCCCGTCCTCCTGCTGAGGGCATCGGCTACCACGTTCCCCTTCCCAGGAGTATAGACTATCTCAAAGTCATAGTCCTGGAGGAACTCAAGCCATCTCCGTTGTCTCAGGTTCAGGTCCTTCTGAGAGAAGATATACCTAAGACTCTGGTGGTCAGAAAAGACTGTGAAGCGCTCGCCCATCAGATAGTGCCGCCAAGTCTTCAGAGCGAAGACCACTGCTGCTAACTCCAGGTCATGAGTGGCGTAGTTCTGCTCATGCGGCCTCAACTGACGTGATCCGTAGGCGATCACGGCCCGCTCCTGCATCAGGACGCACCCGAGTCCAGTCCCTGATGCGTCGCAGTAAACTACGTACCCAACTCCCTCCTCAGGCAACCTCAAGATAGGTGCGCTGGTCAATCTCTGTCTCAGCTCCTGGAAGCTCTGCTGACATCTGTCTGACCACACGAAGGGTTTCCCCTTCTTCGTCAAGGCTGAGAGTGGTGCTGCAACTCTGGAGAAGTCTGGCACGAATCTCCGATAGTATCCCGCTAGGCCCAAGAAGCTCCGCACCTCTGTCACGCTCTTGGGTGGCTCCCAAGCTAGCACTGCCTCGATCTTCGCGGGATCCACTGCAACTCCCGCCTCAGAAATGACGTGCCCCAAGAAATGGACCTCACGTAACCAGAACTGGCATTTTGAGAGCTTGCCATAAAGCTGGTGCTCTCGGAGTGTGTCTAGCACAACTCGCAGGTGGTAGGCATGATCCTCCTCAGTCGTCGAGTATACCAAAATGTCGTCAATGAAGACAACGACAAATCGGTCGAGGTATGGCTGGAAGATCCTGTTCATGAGGCTCATGAACACTGCTGGAGCATTGGTTACGCCGAACGGCATAACCAAGAACTCATAATGGCCATACCGACACCTGAAGGCCGTCTTCTGTACGTCCTCGTCTCGAACTCTGAGCTGATGATAGCCTGACCGGAGGTCTATCTTCGAGAACCACCGCGCCCCCTTGAGCTGATCGAAGAGGTCATCAATCCGTGGCAGCGGATACTTGTTCCTCACTGTCACCTGGTTCAGGCGACGATAGTCGACACATAGTCGCAAGCTCCCGTCCGCCTTCTTGGCGAACAAAATCGGGGAAGCCCAGGGTGAAACACTGGGTCGGATAAACCCCTTGCTCTGCAAGTCCTCCAACTGTACCCGCAGCTCTCGAAGCTCGGCGGGGGCCATCCGATATGCTGGAGTAGATATCGGGGCTGTCCCGGGGTACAAGTCGATGTAAAAGTCTACCTCTCTACGAGGAGGTAGCCCTGGAACGTCGTCGGGAAAGACGTCCACGTACTGGTCCACCACTGCAGGAAAAGCCGGACTCCGCACGTCCACTGCTCCTAGGATGAGGCTAGCCAACTGATGTGAGATGGGCTGCACTCTCCTCCGCGGAAGTCCATCCTGTGCTGCAAAGGTTCCCTTCTCGCCGGTGAAGGTAAACCTGCTCCCGTCGGTACGAACACATCGTACCTTGCGCCTAAAACAGTCGATCTGGGCATGAACCGTGGATAGCCAATCCATGCCCAAGATGACGTCGTAAGGCCTCGACGCCGCTACAAGGAGATCCCAGCCGAAGCTCTCGCCTCCTAGAGTAAGCTCACACTGCCGGCACCAGTGCGTAATCGTCGAGTCTGCTCCCGTAGGAGTCTCTAGCCGTAAGGATCGAGCCAACGGCTCAGTCGGAATCTCCGAGCTCCGAACAAGGGCAGAGGCTATGAAAGAGTGACTCGCTCCTGTGTCTATAAGTACTGCAGCAAGGGTGGAATAGACACAGATCGTACCTCGAATCATCTCTGGCATGTCGGGGTCGTAGGCCTCCACTGCCTGGAGCTGGGCCTGTCCCTGCCCGCCGGCTCCCTGTGGTCGAGGTGGCCCTCCTGGTGGTGGTGGGGGTAGAGCCTGAAAGCGTCGCCCACCACCCGCTGCTCGGCCAGCTCCTCGGCCTCGTCCGCCTCCTCCCTGCGGACCGCCACGGTCGACCCTCTGCCTCTGCCTGGGTGGCCCCTCCACCGTCTGCTGCTCCGCTGATCGGCGAGTCGGGCAGTCACGAGCCATGTGACCCTGCCCGCCGCAAGAGTAGCACAGCCTGCCTCTCGAAAGGCTGGCACTCCGCTGTGTGCCTCGTACTGCTGAGCCGGTGTCCTGAGGCCGTCTGCGTGGGGGTCTGGTCTGCCTGGACCCGTGAGTCATCCGTCGGCTACCTGCTGCCGAAGACTCAGCTACCTGCCGCCCTGCGCTAGGTCTCGCCGCTGAAGAAGGCTCTGCCAGGAAGCTCTCGATCAGGAGGGCTCGCTCCAGCACTCCTGCCTGGGTCGGAATGCTGAGGGAGATCAGCGACGCACGAATCTCCTGTCGCAAGCCCTGCTCGAAGGTCCGGGCCCGGAAGAAGGGGTCCCGTACCATGTCGGTCGAGTAGCGAGATAGGTCTGTGAACCTCGCCGCATACTGAGCGACCGTCATGCTGCCCTGGCGCAGCTGGAGAAGCTCCTGGATGCGCACCGCTCGGAGGGTGGCCGGGACGAACTCAGAGCGGAAGAGGCTCTCGAAGTCCGTCCAGAGCAGGGATGCCTCATCGTGAACCTGGAGCATCAGGCTCCACCATCGTCCTGCCGCCGCCTGCAGGAGGCTCGCTGCGAGGATCACCATGAGATCCGCTGGTGTCCTCACTAGCCTGAAGATCCGTACCACCGCCTCTAGCCAGTCCTCGGCGGCCTGGGGGTCCGCCTCACCGCGAAACCTGGGCGGTCGCTGGCTCTGAAACTCGTGCAGTGCCCTGAGGCGACGTGCATCGTCGGCGTCTGGTACTGGAAGCATCGGTGGCTCGGCGGGTAAGGCTACCGCCGGTGCCACTGCTGGCAAAGGGCCCTGCACCGAGGCCTCGTCGCTCGGTGGGCTGCCATCGCGCCCAACACTCGGAACCCTAGCTGGCAGTCGTCGCGGGGCCATCCTGAAAAGGAGAACAAGAGCACCACAGTCAGAACAGTATACCTGGCGAGCTGGCACAAGTAATCACAAGGAAAACTTGAGACTTTCATAAAGCAGATCAGTATACCCGGTGAGCTGACACAAGTAATCACAAAGAAAACTTGAAACACACACGCAATCAATGTTTTCATGCATTAAGTCGGAAATCAGGAGTCAGGGTCCTGGTGTACGGATACGTCGGCCGCCGCACCAACACTGGGCTCCCTGAACTGATAACCACACTCAATACACTAAACACTATTGCTTCACATAGAAAGAAAGGACGATCAGAGTCTGCGGTAGAACCGACCGCCTCTGATACCAATTTGTCACGACCCGTCCTCGGGGCCCGTGCCGTGACTACCCCAAGCCCGCCTTCCATAGGCCAGGGGCTGGCGACTAGCACCAAGGCGTAAAATCCCAGTAAACAGGGAAGGCATTGCCTTTATAAGTAACAACCACACAGAGTCAGCAAGCGGAAAGTAAAGTGCAGAAAAGTAAAGGGGCCGGAAATACAAGCCCAACTGTAAAGTACAACTGAAAAGAAAAAGAACAGCAACTGAAGAAAAGACGGCGGCCTCGTGTCGTCCACTGGCAATCCCACCTGAAGGGTGGGTACAGATAGCCTCCAGGCTCCTCGGGCCCCACGTCCGCTCTGAGCACGTCCCGTCCAGTGGTCCACCTCCAGGTACCGTCCTGCTCCACGCCCCAACCGCGATCAGCGCTGTCCGTCGTCTGCAACCAACACCACGAAGTGCGGGCATAGCCCGTGCAGGGGTGAGTACAACTACTCAGTAAGGACCCCGAGACCCCCGAAGGTCTCCCGAAATCCACAAAGGATATAGCACAAAAGAAAGATGCAATCACGAAGTAACATCTGACTCGACTTAGGTATATGCCCATACATATACCTAAGTCCCCAATTCTAGCTCTGCTCACGAGCTCAAGAACAACTCAATCCACAAAGGAAAGCAAGACTCAAATCCACAAGGAGAGTAAACAGTAAATCCACAAAGGATAGTTCAACACAATCCACAAAGGAGAGTAACATAAGATTCAGCTCAACCAGGTATACTTTTTCAGATGACGTCAAAGACGATCACTGATCCGTCTAAGTCGTCGGACCCACGAAGGATCGATAGGTACTAACCCCCGCAGAAGACCCACACAGGATCGGGCTCACACAGAACCTGTAGGCAGTGGCTCACACAGAACCGGTAGGCAGTGGCTCACACAGAACCGGTAGTAGGACCCACACAGGATCGGGCACTGATCCGCGTAGGATCGCTGAGTGCAGTAGTCGACGCAGTCCACTGAGGTCCCTGCACAGTCGTCGCCGCAGTCCACGAAGGATCTCTGCTCTGCCGTCGTCGCAGTCCACGGAGGATCTCTGCTCTGCCGTCGTCGCAGTCCACGGAGGATCTCTGCTCTGCCGTCGTCGCAGTCCACGGAGGATCTCTGCTCTGTCGTCGAGGTCACAGCCAGCGCTAGGGTTCCCGCACAAAGCGAGCTCGTTTAGGAGGGTCCGCTCCACGAACCGAGAGGCTGATACATCAACTGACACGTAGTCCGAAGTTGATGTATCCAAAAGTTCCGTATCGACAACAGGATCTCAACGCGACAGACGGCGCGTCAATCGGACGCCCGGTCTGAGAGTTATTGGCATTTTCGTCCCAGGGGCCCGGTTGGTTTTTAGGGAAAAACCAACCCGACCGCACTCCGCCTGTATCCGATCCTCGGGCGGAGTATGCCAAAAGTTCCGTCTCACTTAGAGGAAACTACCACAGCTGACGGTACGTCGATCGGACGTCCGTAGCTCAAGTTATGAGCGTTTCCGCTCCGAGGGCCCGGTTGGTTTCGTGTACGAACCAACCCGGCCGAACCCAAAGTCTTCCGAAACCTTGAGTATAATATACCGAAACGACCGTCTCGATCCAAGGATCACGTAGCCGCTGACGGTTCGTCAATCGGAGGTCCCAGGCCCAAGATATGGGCGAAAGACCGTAGAGGGCCCGAAACGGGGGTACTGGGCCCGGGGCGACCCGGCCCGAACCCCCCCCTGGGGTCGGCCGAACCGGGTCGGCCCGAACCGGGTCGGCCCGACCCGGCCCGAACCGGCTCGGCCGGGTCCGGTCCGGCCTGGGCGCGGCCCGGCCGACCGGACCGGCTCGGCTTCGGCCGAGCGGCCGAAGCGCTGCCGCCGCGGGTCAAACCCGCGGCTTTGGAGAAAACGCGGCCCGCGCGGGCCGCGTGCTGGAAGGCCGGACCGCGGACGCGGTCCGGCGGCTCGCCGCCGCCGCGGCTCGGCCGCGGCGGACTCCTCCGGCGGCGCGCCGGGCGCCGCCGCCCCCGGTCGCCGGCGCCGCCGCGCCGGCGACCCGCGCCGCCGCCTCCTTCCGCGGGCCGCCGGAGATGCTCCGGTGGCCCGATTTGCCTCCCGTCTGCGCCGTTGTTCCTCCCGGGATGCGTCCTCCACTGCGGAATCAACATATGGCCCTTGCGTCGCGCTTTTGCCGTCGCTCGCCAAATCCGCACACAAAGGAAGATCGACGGAGGGTTGCCGGGTCTTGTTCGTTAGACCCGCACCCTCCGCGTTAGTCATAATCAACGGGAGAAACAGGAAAGAAACCAATCAACAATTTTAAATAAATTAAAATTGTTTCGTGATCGGGTTCTATACTTCAAAAGAATAAACACGGGATTTTAAAAAGAATTCCAACATCCCTTACCTTGTCGTTGCCGAACGGGGGATCGTCGCGGGATTTGCTCGTCGCGGAAGATGGAGATCGCCGCGTCGTCGCGGAATCGCTCGTCGCGTCGCCAATCTCCGGATCAAGATCAACGGATTTAATTAGTTTAAATCCGTTGATATTGAAATTAAAAAGGGAGAAGAAAAGATCCGATTCTCACCTTTGTTGCCGAACGAGGATCGGCCGCGGAAGAAAGACGTCGCCGAAGAACGTCGCGGGTAGATCTCGTCGACGTCGCAGATCTTGGTGTGCGTCGTCGAATTCCGTTCGCCGGAGTTCTTCGCGTTCTTCGCGTTCTTCGCGTTCTTCGCGTTCTTCGCGTTCTTCGCGTTCTTCGCGGAGAGGGTGGAGGAACGAAGATTCTCTCAAATCCTTTCCAAGGATTTTTATGTTGGTCTTATTTTATAAACATGCCAACACGAAACCGGTTAAGAAACGATCCATCAATTCGTTGAATTAATTCAACGAAAGAAACGACCCATTTAATTCACGAAGAAACAGTCCATTTAATTCACGAAATAAACCGCCCAATTAAATGGTCTGTTAAGAATTAAAGAAAACGCGTCGGTTGACTTTTCAGTTACTTTGACGGGTTTTCGCGGGTGCGTTACTTAGCGAAAGAAACGGCGGGGCTCGTGCGGGTCCCACCGCACAAATATCCTACCAAGGGGTAGGATATTTCTGGATAGCATCCTATCCAGTTCAACTCAGTTCAAGCCGTCTTTAAGTGACTTCAAGTGGCTTCCAAGCAGCTTAAGTGAAATAAAATAAAGTTGTCGCACAAACTTTATTTTATTTCTGACTTAAAGCCGCAAAATTTAAAAACCACGTCTGAGCAAACGCAACTCCGGAAGAGGCGTTTCTAAGCAAATACCGGCGCTGCGATTTCATCGGTGCCCTCAGAATTTGATTCCGGGCACCGGTTCAAAAGATAGAAAAACCCGCTCGTCCGTTCACTGAACGTACCCGAGCCAAACTTCGGAAATTGATTCCGGGCACACCGGGCCTCGGAATCAGGTGCCGTCTGAAGCTGCGCTCTTGTAAAATTCCAAAGAAAATTAAGAAAAAAATTTCCTTGAAATTTGCGGGTCTTTACAGGTATGTATTTATTGGAAAACTCAAAAAATTAATACAATACCAAAATTCTAGGAAGTTCTTCTATACTAATCCTCAATTTCTATCTTAGGGCTATGTGCTCTAATCAGTGTTTATCTAAATCTAGTTTCCAAGGTTTGTACTAAACTTCCTCTGATACCAACTGTAACGCCTCAACCCCAGTTACCCAAAGTCGAAGTATTATTAAATAACATTGACATGATAACAAAAGATCATGTCTCGTATGACCAATTAGTTTAGTAGTCTTGGAAACACTAGATATATTCATAATTCATACATTACATCATATTGTAAAAAAAACTACAACAAAATCTTTTATTCATATCCCCTCATACTATCCCTAAAGGTCATTCATAAATTACTTCTTCACATCCTGGAAAAAATAAAACATTTAATGGTGTGATCTCAGATTCCCAGTAAGGATAACAATATAGAGGAAACTATAATAGATAAGCATAAAAATTTAAGGAAATGTTTAACTAAAACAAAATCCTTTTAAACTTGAACATCAGCATAATATGGGAAAGAAAAAATGAAATATTGCCATTTTATTATTCAAATTGATATTATTATAGTCAAATAATCACATGAAATATCAATAACCACTTTCATAATGATGGAATTCATAATTCCATAATATCATAACCACATAGTCATAAACTCGTTCCAATACTACAAATATGATTTTTTGGAGGCCTTCTGCCAAGACATTAGTTTGACTCACGAGACCTACCGATGCATCGAGGAGATATAGAGGGCTATACCCATCACTTACTATGTCCAATGCATTTCTCATATGAAAATTTTGAAACATAACATATACATTCATATTAAAACTAGAATATGAAATGTCAATACATTATCCACAAACCATGAATGGTATAAAAATCGCACATCCACAGTAAACCATAACTCATTCGATACAATATGGAAGATTGTATTATATTAGATTACCCTAAATCAAGAATAATAAAGGATATTGACATAGATTAAAATAATCATAAAACTATTGAGATAAATATCCCCATTTTTCTTGAAAACATATAAAAGTCACACAATTTGTCAAGAGGCCATTTTAAATACATTTTTGAATCAAAGTGTCCCATACCACATTGAAGGTTTTAAAAGGAATTTTAATCTGAAAACATTAATGTCCATATAAATATATCCTTAAAACAATTTTTAAAATAGGGAAATTAATGAGAAAATTTAGAATAATCAATCATTAAAACATTTTAAAATGATATTTTAGTTAGAGTTCATAATGAAAAGAGAGACACTTCAATAAAAATAATTGAGGTAATAAAAACATTTTAATGTCATGATAATAAATGGATTCATGATATAATATTTCAATGTACATTATATAAACAATATAAAAGTTATTTGGTATATAACAACAAAGAATTCTCAATGGAATGTAATTTCAGATGAAATCTCTCATAAAGGATGTATCCTTACGTTAAGGATAAATCAATGTCATAATTATGTGTGAAAAATATAAATACAGTCAACATGATTGGATATTGAGTGTAAAATAATCAATGGAAATTCACACATATTATTGTAAAAACAACACCAATGGATAGGATGTTTAACTCAACAAATCAAGATTGAGTAAAAATTACTCTTATCATGCTCATACCGATGACTTGAGAATTTATCAATGGGGTGATTATGTGTATCAAAATTATATCCATAGAAATGGGAGTGGAAACTATGACATAATAAAATTAATAGTGATTCCACACATAATCTCGGAGTAAAATGATCAATGGAGTATGGGTAAAGCCTAATGAGTGGAAATTGAAATTTCAAATTCTCTTATTGATTTGGTAACATACGAAACATACACCCATGAATGAAGGATCATAAAATGAAGATGTAGATATCCACAAATTAAATTATATTACAAAATGAAAACAATCATGGGCAGTACACACACTACATGCAATAAGTAATTGGTGAACAATGGAAATCTCACGGAATTAAATGTGAGATAAGAACCCCTTAATTTTTCTTTTTTCCTTGGTCGAGGGTAGGTTAGACTCTTATATAATGTTTAAATAATTTTTATTGATTTATATAATGATTATATACATTAATATCATATATGATATTTTAACATTGCTTTGTTAATAATATCTTAGTATTATCGCCGTTTCGGGTGTTAACTTACTCATTTTCTATTACATGTTTTGTTACATAAGTTGTATTTATTATGGGTAGGTTGTATCCTATTCATATACAAAATGATATTAATTCCATAAAAATTATTTTTAATCATCAAATGAGAATTATACTTGAATGGGTACGATGGGGAATGAATCTCATCACGTTCGTGGAGACGGTTGTCCGTACGTACGCACGAGCGATAATATCATACTTTTGATGTTAAGATAATATATAATTGGATGGTATATCATATATAAAAGAATCATTATAATTTTATTTTTATTATTTACATGAATTACAAATAATTATTATATCCATGAAAATAATAATGTATTGAATAACAATTACATCACGACGTGGAGACGGTAGGCAGCACATACGCACGTATGGTGACATGTCATTCAAATGATGGATAGAATACAGAATATGGTTGTACCATATTTATAATAACATCTCAGAATATATAAACTACTGGAATTATTATTTTATAATGGAAATAACAATGAATTAATAAGTTTAAGAAGAAAGGAACATGAATGAGGGTGGTGAAAACATTACCTCTTCTTCGGGTTCTTCATTTTCACTTGATCAAAAGGGCTCCATAGGTTGGTTTTCTGATCAAACTAAGGCCTCCAGGTTGATGTGGTGGAAGTTGAGAGAGTATTTGGGTAGGTTTTGGCCGCGCCAATAGTATTTGAATGTTTGAATTTGTGGGAGGGGTGAGTGGCCATTTGTAAGAGGGGTGAGGGGAACATTTGAAAAAGGTAGAAATATTATTTTATTATATATAAATATTCGGTTTCTAATGGCTTCAAAATGTTTTATTAAGAGTCTAAGGTGGGGATGGGTCGAAATAATTTCATCCAATAGAATTTAGAATGGTTTGGGTCATTATATTAACCTTATCTTTTAATTTTAACTCCTAGTTAATTAGTTTACATTTACCATGTCACGTTGTATTTTTATATTATATAGCTAATAAACATAATATATACAGCTAAGTGACCCCCAAGTGGTCCATTAATGACACAAATATCATGATATAAGTCCTTGTTTCGAAACATATATTTTTAGGAATAGAATATCAATTAATAATATAATATTTGTCTTAAAAACGCATTTATTTTAATTTTGACATGATTCAATAATTTATTTTTGTTAAAGTTATAAAAATATAAATAATTCGAAAAAAATTCATTTAAAAAATACTATAATGTCATATTAACAAATAAAATTCATGTATGTCATCAAAACATTCAAATTATCTTTATTTTAACATTTAAAATACAAATTATTTGATTCTTTCATTGATAAGGAAAATATTACATCATTATTCTGCCATAAATAATATGAACTATTAAAGTTCTAAAAATTATAAACAAAATATCATTATGTTGAAAATCTTTTTATCTTTCTAATTAATATATATTGTCAAAAATATAACATATATAACCATATGTAAAGATTGTTTTTCTAATAGATATATGCTTATGTGATTTTTGTATTTATTTTAACTTAATTAAAATAAAGTGTCCTTATCACTTACAAGTGGATCAATGGGGTCCCAAAATCGACCCAATGATGCCCATGGTCGGACATGTATAATCATATAAGGTTATGACATGTTATAGAGTAATTTATTATTATTATAATATTATTTTTCACCCCTATTTACTGGATTTACCATTTAACCATGGTAATTTAATTTTTTACCAAAGTAATTATTCAAAATGACTAAAAATAAAATTTACCTATATATACAATTTGGACATCCTGATTCCAAATATGGAATCCATTTTTCGAAATTCAAAACACATAAGTGGTAGAAATTAATTTAAAATTTATTCCCGTTGTTAAAACAAAAAGCGTGTTTTTAAGAGATAACAATGATCAAAAGATTGTCACTTATTTATGTTCGGTTTAATTGTGAAATTATTTCCAATTACTAAAATTGTATTAAATGGTAAAAATATATTCTGAATATAATTTAAAACAACTCATATTCATAATTTATCACTATTAATTATTTCGATTAAAAAAGTTATTTTTAATTAAAATTTTTTAATTTTCATTATTCATCAAATATAAATATTATCTGAAAAGTAACAATACATCACCCTAGGAAAATTTTGATATTCCAAATCCAAAAATAAAGTCAATTTTTGGAAGAAAAATATATAAAATTTCAACAAGTGGGTATTATTATTCATAAAGGATACATTGATTGGTCGTAGTGTGTTAGAATCTCGAAGTTGCATACAACACATGCTACTGTATTATTCAAAGAGAATAGTACCATGGATGTTGGGGTGTGATAGTCCACATTTTGATGAATCATTTTGAGAGGAACCCTTGACAGTATCAGAGCATCTAGAGTCACCTCCAAAATGTAGGGTCATGCATGCTACACACATGCATTAGGATTCAACAGAGTGTTTTGGGGTAGTGATACCTCGACCAATCGTCATATAGCCATGTTATGGATTGATTTCGTGACAACATTCTATTAATATTTATTTCAAAACATTCTTGGAGGTAATAGAGATAGATATTTCATCAATCAATTCCATGGTTAAATGTCAGTTATGGTGTATTTGGATCATTTCACAGTGTTGAAACATTGTATACAACTTCTAGCAGTTGATGAGAATTCGCATGCAAGAAGCTTCGACGAATGGCTCTAGTCTTCCATATGTATGCATGTCAATGCACATCAACTACCTATTTTATTCATGATAATCACTCAGGATTTTATCACTGAATGAAACTTGAGGTAATTTAATAGTACCAGGTATATAAGATTAGTGTTGAGGTAGGCCAATATTTCTTCTAGTGGACGGAAATGTTCCCTACAGGTTTTTCTATAGGGTAGTGGAAACCAGATTGACTGTTTTGATAGAAATGAAGAGTGTGATTATTTTTAGATGATGGGGGAATTTAATAACTCTGTTTGATAGAGACCCACTATGGTGTCAGTCTTGAATATGTATGGAACATCTCCAACATTACTGTAATACTTTTCCACCATCCTTGATTGAAAAATGTCTACACCATCTCCACCATCAGGAGTGATATATTTTATGCCTTGTCAAGATAGAAGTTGGAGAAGCATCACCAGTCTGGTTGGGAGGAGGTCATGGAAATGGTAGCTAGTCCCCTGATCAATAACAGCACCCGAAGGGCAGTTATGATTATAGTTCTCTATCTATTTTACAGGTCCTTCAATTGGTCCAATTTCATGCACTACATTCAATTCATGAGGATCAAGTTGTTGGAGTATCTACTGGATGATGTTCTATTATAGAAGCATACAATATAGAATCTTCATTATTTTATATTGGTGTATTGAACTCATTTATTTCTATATCTATGGTAGAGAGTCACAGACAATAGATAAAATAGTACAATGGTATAATTACCCTTGATACACCGTTAGAGGTACGAATAAAGGGCATACTACTGTGTAAGGACTATCCCCATGAGAAATGAATTATACCTTTCTTATGAAATATCATTTCTCTTGATATGACAATAATATATGAATTTCTTGGTAATGACTAGGAGTTATGTATCATGATTTTCTTGAATACAATCGTCGCATGGTATATTTTACATCACCATAAGGTAGAAGATATCCACATAATGGTGGGTTGGATGTCCTGAAAAATTGATTGGGACAAAACTATCTTGGGGTAAATGTATTGAATACACATATTCAAAATATCTTAATTGAGGACTAGGGTTTATGTTTACTTGTTTCCTACTATAAGTGGATCATTTCAAGGATTTCATTACTGATTTCCTCTCTATCTAACCTCCTTAGAGAGTGGAAGAGTTTAGAATCATGATTTTACTAGAAGTAGCTCCAAGGACCATTCCTCCATATAGGATTTAATTTATATATCTTAAATTTTACAAATGGATGTTATAATATTCAGAGGCCAGTGGGTTTATATAGACCAGTACAACTTCTTTGGGTTCTTTTGTCTTTTTTCCAAGAATGAGGATGAAACCTAATGCCTATTTGTGGATTAAAAATGGATGATCCAACATACAATCATGAACCAATATCAACTTTCTCAACTCGATGATCACTTTGACCAACTATGAGGAGAAAAGACCTCCTCTATGACTGACTAGAGATAAGGTTATCCTCAGTTAGGTGTAAGGCCAATAATCATACATTGTATAGATTTCCATTGTAGTTATGTACTATTTGAGACCTTGATATGCTATTTGGTTTTACAAATGCACCCTTTTTTCATTTATTTGATGAATAGGGTTTTCCAAACCTATTTGGACTCCTTCACCATAGTCATTGTTGAAAACATCTTCATTTATTATCAAAATCTAAGTGACTATGCCAATAATCTTGAGATCATTATGAGAACATAGATAGAGAAATAAAACTAATATAAACATTCTAATTTATATTTCTATATCAACAATGTCCACATTTTAGGTCATATTATATTGTAATATTAAACATCTATTGACACAAAAAATGATAGTGATTTAGTATCCAAGGAAAACCTAAATAATTTGTTTGATATATGGAGTTTCTTTGGTATGTCTTGATAGTAAATGTGCTTCATAAAATACATTCCCCACCTTTACTCCCCTCTTACTAGAAAGAAAAATTAATTTTCCATGTTCATATGGTTAGAAGCGTGTGATAAAGCCTTTCAGGAGATGAATGAGAGGCTTGTATTAAAACCTATTCTAACTTTTAACAATGCAGGATGAGGTTATATTATCTTATATGATGCATTAGGAATTGTCCTAGGTATAATTCTGATATAGTAAAAAAATACATTATGTACAGATCTCAAATGTTTATAACTCATGATAGAAATTACCTGACACATGGCCTTGAGATAGTAGTGGCTTTTCATTCCTTACATTGATAGAGACATTATCTATTGGGTGAGTGATTTTTGATTTTCAAGAACCATAAGACCCTAAAATATATTTTTTCTACGATTTACTTGCTTCTCAAATAGCGAAGATGGTTCGAATATATATAATAATTTGATTTTGATCTTTCCTATATGCCATAGGCACAAATTGATGATGTCTAGACTCAAAATACACATGATTTGGCACAAGAAAAAAATTCAACAAAGTCCCATGGAATAAGAAATTGTTCCAAAGACAAAATTCCTAATTAAAATTCTAAGAGACATTTTACAACCAAAATGGTATGTTTTTCTAGTAACCGAGGATGGAGAATCAATATAATTTGATAATAATGATCTTCTAACCAAAAAATTTGCAATAAGATTTTTATATGTCTCTATGTGTAATGAATCCATGAATTCTAAAATGTATTCCATGTACAAAAGGAATGTATTTATATTGGTAGACCATTTAGTAGATGTAAATACATTGGGATTTAAATGGGAATTCAAAGAAATAAATTTTTATGGATGGGAATGTTAATACTTATAAGGGGTGATTTGTTGCAATAATGTTATTACAAAATTAAGGTATTGACTATGGTGAATCATATTCACTTGTTGAAATATTGATATCCATCCGAATTATACTTTCCATTGTCACTTTCTGTTAATATAATATTATGAAAATGGTTGTTGAAACAAACATCATTAATAAGAACCATTAAGAATATGTCTCAATGACACAACCAGTTGGGTTTCTGACTCCATAGGATTCCATCATGTTATGAAAATATCATGGATCCATTTATGGATTAAAGTATAAATCCTGATCATGGATGATTAATTTTTATGATTTGTTAACATAATAAGCATTATAAAGAATGAATTCAATCCATATTTCTGTAAATGGTTTAGTAGGAGTGATGTATATTTCAAAATAGTATATGTTGACAGCATATTACTCATTAGATATGAAATACCAATCTTATAATCTGTTAAGTAATGGATGAATAAATTTTCATCTATAAAGGAAATGGGAGATACATCATATATTTTGGTGATCAATATCCATTGTGATAGAACCAAGAGGTTCCTTGTCCCAATCCAATGAAAATACATTAAAAAGATATTAAATAGATTTATTATCTAGCAATCCAAAATGGGATTGCACATGGCATTCATCTTTCTTGGAAAATGTGACTATAGACACATGTGGAAATAATGAAAAAATGACAAGTATTTCAAATGAAATAAATGTTATGTTACCCATTTATGCTATGATATATACTATACAAGATTTATTGTACAAATGATGAGTTTTAAAATTATATAATGATAATATTGATGTCCTATATTGTAAGACATTCATGTCAATCTTTATGTATCATGGGCATACTAAGGATTTGTTCTTTGTTTATAATGAAGAATATGAACTAGTAATTTGAGGATTTGAAGATGATAGTTTAGAAACTAATACAGTGGACACAATGTCACAAATGAGATACATCTTCACTTTGGTAGGAGGTTTTGTGAGATGGAATACCGCAAAATATGTTGTGGTTATAGATTATATTGTATATTCTAAATATATTGTGGATTTCAAGGTAGTTAAATAATTTGCATCGATGTGAAACTTCATCGAAGATCATTATGTGGTACCTAACAATAAAGTTATTGTCTTGCTATATTTTAATAATATAATAGTAGTGGATCCTTAAAAATTTTCAAAGTCACATCAGCGGCAATAACACATAATTCATATGTATCATCCCTTGGGGGATTTCTCTATGATTGGTGCAGTTGTAGTGATTCGTACTTCCACGGGAGACAATTTGATGTTCCCCTTGACTAAAGCATTAACTTAGTAGAAACATTAATAACATGTGAATTATAGAAGAGAAAATATCATATGTAGCTATCTCTAGTACAAGTATGAGTTTTTTAGAGTAGTTTTCCTAGGAAAAAATATTTTTACATTGAATAAATAAATATTAAATGTATTTAATATTAATATAACATTGTATTACATTTTGTTTATTGTCCATGAATCAAATGTAATAATGTCCTAAATTATACATGTCATTGATTAGGTCATACCAGTTCTCCGCTTTGATGAGAACCTTGATTAGCTATGGTTATATTATAAAATAACTTTTTGTGGTTTGATAACATACTATCATGTAAACATTACTACATATAATGTCACATGACAATAGTTGTATATAGATGAGGAATCTCTTTATGATGTTCTCTCTAGGTAATCTCTATGAAAGGAGACTATAATAACATACCCACAAGTACAAATTACACATGTTTTGGTGTCACTAAATATTACAATATACAATAATGTGTGGTTTTCATTGTACATGTATAATATTATTAATTCATGTTATAACATTATTACTTGTATGTATTTCATAAACCACAGTGATAAAATTTCATGGAGAAGTTCGATATGTTGGGTGCATTATAAGTGACATTTCGCTAATGAATAATTTGAGGAATGATGTTTTCCTTCAATCTTTTTAAAATATTTTATCTAATCTATTTAATTGGAATAGAACCATCTCATTAAATACCATGGACATTGTGTAATGAAATGTTAATTTATTTATAGTCAACAAATGAAATATTGTTCATATAGGATAGTGACACGGATGTGCAACATACTAGATGTATATTGTTTCAAATGGGTTATATTACTCAATGAGTATTCATATATGGTTGTTGATGTTTTGAAATTATTTTCTTTCTCTTGGTTTCCTTGCCAAATTTCGAAATAGTAATCTTGGACTTTCAACACCCCCCCAATTCCAAATGGATAAAATCCTATATTGTCAAACACTAAGTGTTTCTGTTGATCTCTATAACATTTTGTTCATTTTAATTATCATAATAAATATTATTCTCAATTACGAGGAATAATGTTATTCATGTTATATTGATCGCATAAATTCATAAAAAAAGTAATTCACCTAAAAGTGAAAAAAAATATTTTTATTTTTAATGAATATTTTAATAAATTCAATTTTACATGATTGGGAATGAATATTTATTTAAAAAAACTATTTATTCGGTTGTTTAATTAATGATCAAGGAGTTTGAATGGAAAATGTCCAAGTATATTGACAACTATTAATGAACAGGACCGTTATATAATATTTGTTGTTGTGCATGTTTGTACAACCCACCCAATTATAATATTATATATTTATTATTTTGAGGCATGGGATTTATTGAAGGTAATAAATGTTATTTAATATTTTTTATTCAATTATATAATATTTTAACTTAAATCCCAACAATAAAAATTAGCGAGTATTCAAATAATGTAGAGAATCTAAAAATTGTTGATAGAGGTTTATTATGCAGAACAAATCCTCTATCAGGTAATCTGTCTATCTCACTTTCATGAACTTGTAATTAAAGAGAGATTTCAGTTTTCCAAAAAACCATGAGATAAAAATGAACAAGAATGACATTTTATCACCACACAAGCACCCATATATCTAGTGGTGTTTCTCAGAAATCATAAGAGCACCTATAGATCACCACCAGAGGGATTATATCTATGGATCCTCAATGAACAACAATGGTATTCCAATAGTGTATTTTTAGATGATCCACAATCATTAACAATGTAAGTTATTAATCCAGTGTATCTATTTCTTCAATTATTAAATAAAATAGATATAAATTTTATGTGAAAGATCATAATTCATAGTATTTAGCAACAATAATCCGAATAACATTTCATTATCACCAACCTTTTCATGTTTACGATGTTCCAAAAACAAGAAAAAGTCTCCACCAAAACCTATAACACCAATGATGAGACAAATAAACCATCATAATTAACCAAGACACTCCACATAGAGAGTTAACCCATAATGATAAAACCCATCATGAGGTATTTCGATATAGGAAAAATAAATCCTTATGGGCATTCAAGAATCTCCCCCAAGTGAGATCGGTTTTCGTAATCTTTGTGAACATGTGGGCTTCCTCATCAATTAAGTAACACTATATGTCACATGGAATTGAACAAAAAATTTATGTGAGACACTCGGAAAAGAAAATATAAATAAGATAAAAACTATGAATTAACATCTCAGTAAAACTTCCAACAAACATATGCCACCAAATTTGCATAAAACCTATTTCAATACATGAATTGATTGAATCAGAAAGGAAAAATGAGATTTTTAACCCACCAAGAATCAAACAGTAACATAACACCCAATAATACAAAATCCTCATCGACACTCACAATGGAAAATAATAAAGGGGAACCCCATCCATCCATAACATAGAACAATGAAATCAACAATAGATAAGTATGATACCACTCTCTTAAAGATGAAATTTATAACATTGGGGATAAACAACTGGACAAACTCTTCCACACACACCAATGATAACGAAAACACTCTATCAAAGATCAACCTTGAATATACCCATTACTAACCACAAAAAAAGTGGTGAAAATATGTACCAACAACCAAATCTCATTATTTTGGATCCGACAAGAAAATATAAAAGGAAATCAACAAGGAAATACTTACATTAGAATATAAAGAATTATAGAAAAAGGGAATAACAAACAAAAATGAATTAAAAAATTAAAATCATTCTAAAATGAAAAACCTCTAACATTATTATTTTATTCAAAAAATAATAAATTATATATTTTGATGTCATAAAATTTTTCTCATTTACTATATGATACCAACATTTAATGGTTTTTCAATGTAAGATAATCATCAAGTAATATTCTAGATCCGTTATGTATAAAATTGGTTTCCATAATATGAAAATATGGAATTGATAAAATATGTTTATTATTGTTATATTATAAACACAATAAAACAAACATAAATCATGTTTTTCTAAAAAAATTCATGATCCTGAATGATCAAATGATATACTACTCCATTAAATAGAATCACATAAAAATGGTTACGTTATCAGCAGTTCATGAAAAGTCTCCCATAAACATAATATGATTTGTTCGAAATTATGATAAAAATAATGATCATATTTCATATCTATGATAAGGTATTTTTTTTCAACCAAATGTTATTTCAAAAATTCGAAAACATATTCGAAACCATAAAAAATACAATCCTTATGAAACAGTAAAAGAAATAACAAGTAATGAAAAAACCAAGAATAAAATTATTAAATATAATATTTATATATAAAAAATATAAAAATGATTTATCAATAAATCAAGAATAATTGAATTTATGTATTTTATTAGGAAGAGAAAAAATTGGAAAACATTAAATGGGAAATTATTATGAAACATTATTTGACAATTTTTCTATGGGAACATGAATGATCCATCATGAGTTTTATAATAAAAATTATTAATTTTGTACATATATAATAAAAAAATAACATACAGTTATTTATAATATAGTTATAATTAAATAATAATGTACCCCTACCACAATGAATTTGGTATCACCTTTTCCTATCTTATATGATATTTTTAGACATCGACATAGTTATGTCAAATTATTGTAGATTTGGATTCCCATAGAATATGTCAATGAAATCCTCCCTCAAACCAAAAAGATCACCCATATATAATCTTATCTCTTATAAACATCCTATAAGTATTCCACTACAATCATGGATCACTTTATGCTACCTTCCAAGTACACCAGTGATATATGAGTCCTCAGAAACCATAGTCTTTTTTCTACAATGGTCATGGTCATGCACTTTTCCCTATCCAAATCCAATTCTTACACTATTAGATTCCCTCAAGAGAGAAGAAAAAATATCCTTGGGGTCTCTCCAAAATCACCCAAATAAGGAGAAAATATTTTGGTGCAAATCCAAAATCTCCGCCAAGAAATGCGACAAAATAAGGAAATGTTCCCCTTCGACACTATTTTAGGGGACCAGGGGTATGAATCCAAAAGTCATATCCTTCCATATTTTATGTGAACATGATATTATTCAAAATATTTTTTGTTATAATATCCATTAAATAGAGCCTACCATCCCCTAATACATGATTTGTAAGCAACTAAATGCTAGAAAAAGTAGCATTGTACCAAAAATTAAAGAGGCTAATTAAAACCAAGAATTGTTGGTCGACCTGCATAAAATGATAAATATATACAATGTAAGTTATCCAAAACATATCATCCTAATAGTTTAGTAATTAAGCTGTAGATAAGTTTGAGAACAATATATATATAATCATGAAATTTATTAAATAAAAACAATAGAATATAATAATTCATGCAAAAGAGAAGACAATAATATAAATTTATCCAATTCCATCAGATTGATGATGGAGATATTGAATTAGGAGATGAGATTAAATGAAAATTAATTTTCATCGTTATATCCATATTATATATCAATTTAACCATCATCTACAACATGAATCTCCCATAAATCTGACATCATATGCATGTTTTTATGTTTCAAAAAAATCCATGACTCCTTTTTATTATTTTTTAATTATTTATTATAATTTTATTATCTTAAATTTTTTTGTCTACATGACAATAAGAGGTGTGTGGGAGAAATAGTCATGATCTTAATTGATTTTATGGGTTCCATTGTTGTCTTATTTTTAATTTCATGACTTAGTCCACGATGAGCTACTATGATTTATGGGTGAAGGGTTAATCAAACATATCCTGACAGTTTTAAAAATCAAGGATCACTTCAACATCCATCCTTCTCAGAATCAATATTGTTTTCCAAATTGGGTTATAAAATTGGACTGTAGGGGCTTCCAATTAACTCAGAGAAAAATGTTAATTTGAAATAAAGGAGGAAATCTAAATGGATGAATTCACTAAGTTCATTAGTTTCAAAGGATTCATTATTATTCTCATTCTTCCAATTTTTCTACAATACATATGAATAAAAAACAAATTTCTAATATATAGTGTTCATAAAATAAGTTCCCAATATACCATTTGATGCTGGGGTGGGGTTTACAAATGAATGGGAGTGTTTTGAAAGAACGCCTTCTATAATATTCCTTATCGAAGTGAAAAAATAAATAAATTCCTTTAGTGGAAATGCCTATAAGAAGAAACTTCATATAAAAGGAAATTCTTAAGAAAAATATTGAAGAATTTACTTTTTCTGCAATTTGTCGACCGTCAAATTTTTAAAAAAATTATATTTTTTATTATTATTTATTTTGTTTATATATATTCATGTATATAAAAAATTAACGAAACCATTAAATATTATTAAATTTTTTTCATTAAGGTGATGGATAATGTAATTAATAATAATTTTATTATTATTTATACTTTATAATAGTGAATATAAATAAAGAAATAAATATATAATTGGATATTGAAAATTTTTATTAATTAATAATCAAATTAATATTTATTATTTTATTATAAGATAAGTTAATATAATTTTTCTATTAATTTTAGAATATAAAAAATAATAATAATAATACTTTTATTAAATATAATATTTAATTTTATTTATTTATTTAAATAATTTCTATTTTATTTTTATTATAATATAAATCACAATAATATAATAATTAAATATATTTAATATCATTAATAATTATGCGTATATAATAATTTCAAGAGAATGATTTTTAAAAATTAATACCATTCGTAAATATATTATTATTTAGTATTAATAAATATATAAATTATTAGATTATATAAAATATTAAAAACATTAATCATTATTTATTATTAAAATATTTAATATATTAATATAATGGTTATTTTAAATATATAATAATTGTAATGAAATATTTCCATAATCAAACTATTATGAAATTTTTTTTTATTAAAAATATTATTATAATTTATTCTATATTATATTAATAACTAGTTTATTAGTAAATTTATTAATATAACTATTATCATAATTGTTTATAGTTATTATTATGTCTGTAATTAATATTTCAAAAGATAATTTTTGTCTATAAAAATTATGTTTAAAATAGTTATCGATAATATCATAATTAAAATTAATATTTTTTATTTTTAACATTCAATTTATTTTCCTTTAATCCTTATTTGAATAGGCAATGTTTTATATTTCATTTGTATTTTATTTATACCAAAAATAATGCAAATATGTTTCTTGAAATGTAAATGTATGGTTTTTAATCGGTAAAGTTTGATGCATGAAACATATATTTTCTTTTCTTATTTAATATATTTTTATAATTTCCAACTATTACATATATGATGGATCATGGTTTTTAATTTTAATTATATTTGACTTAAATTTTAAATTTTATAGGCTTCTTAATTCACCTAATTGAAACATAATAATGTTTCATGTAGGTTACTTTTGAAGGCTATTAAAAATAAACTATAAGAGTAGTCTATCTGAAACGTCATAATGGGATTAAACATATATGTTGTAGAAAAAACTAAAAAATATCATAAAAATGTTGACGACAAATAATTTCCATGGAAATCAATATTTTTCATTTAAAAACATAATCGGTTTATGTATGATTTATTATTATAACACACTATTTTGTGAAAAATAAAATCATTTGTTTATTATTTTTTGAATTTTTTTAATTAATATATTATGAACATTTAATGTTTAAATTTACATATAGGATTTATTTATACAATATTTAAGGATAATATATTTTTTATGTGATAATATTATGTTCTTAATCTTTAATTTTATTGTCGTGTAAATTTATTTTTGATTATTCTAATTTTTATGTATTTTTTATTTTTAAATATTTAGTTTTTGTTTAATAAATTGGTAATGAATCAATTAAATTTCTTCTTATAGTTTATATTTTTTATTATTCCAATTCCTTTTACATGAAATGTAAAAAGGATTTTATAGAAAATAATTTTATTTAAAAATGAGTGTCACAATAGTCTAGCCAGAAAAATGTGCACGTATAGCTATCCAATCATAAGACAACAACTGTAATTTTTTTTTTATGAATGTGTTGTGCATTAATGAGAGGTGTTATTTTCCCATGATGATCAAAATCATATAATCAGTTATTTAAAATGATATAACATTTTATGTTGGTTAAAACCATTGAAAATGATCACAAATTGATATGATTTGCTATAACAGCTATTTTGTAGTCATTTTTAACATGTGAGATCAATTGGAGTGTCAATATTGGTTGTTATGCTCCTGAAATAAATAAATAAATAGTTTTTAGAAAATGATATTTTTTCAAAATTTTATCCATAAAGGGTGATCTGACCAAATGAGATAATATTTCAAGGAAATCATTGGAAGTGAAATTTAAGATTTTTTTTTTTATTTTATGAGCCTACTTCACATAATTTCATGTGCATTTTTCACAACATAACAAAATAATTACTTTTACTAATTTAAATGTCGAAATTTTAGTTTTCACTATTAAATCTATAATATATAACCTCAAATATACATTAAATATTATAAAATTCATATTATAATAATTATTATTGTGTGTGATCATACAACCCCATAATTTGACATGGGATGTGATCCAATGGTCTAAATGAGTAATTCATAGAAAATGAATGATTTTAAAAATGTATTCCACCATGGGTGATATATCCAAATTATATAAAATTTTAGTGAGATCTAATTAAAACTATCGTAGAATGACATTTAAATTGTAGTTATTGATGATGCGTTAATATGAGATGTTGTTTTAGTGAGAAGACATAAATCTCGTTTTCACTAATTTAGATCACTAAAATGTGGATTTTACAATTAATACCATATAAAACCTTAAACAAATGGTTTTAAATATTTTTAAATATCTATTATAATTATTTTTAGTGTGTCCTAGTAGATAACTCATCAATATGACATGTGATGTGCTCAAACTGTCTATATAAGTTAACTATAGAAAATGAGTGTCTTTAATAATTTACATCATGGACGTTGAGCTAGAAAATTGAACATGGATTTAAATGAATTCATGGATAAAAAATTATTAGATTTATTATAGAATTTTAGTGAAAAAATATTTCAATCCATGGTGTATTTTTTTCAAGAAGATTGAAAATGGAGTTTCAATAATATTAATCCCAACCAAATGCATTTTACTATAAAATGCATAGAAAAATTATCCAATTGAAGTGAAATATTGTGGAAAATTCATTAGAATTAGTTTTTATGTGTGAGATTATATTGATTTTCAACATGAAATTTGATGTTCTCAAAAAGAATAAATTATAATTTCTTAAAAAATGTTGATCTTTAAAAACAAGATCCATAGAGGGTGAGCTTACCAAATGACCTGTGATTGATGTGAAATCAAACTAAAAAATTTATATTATTTTTTTAAATATTGTAATGTGATAATCCAGTAATGTAGGATAATATTAATTGTTAATATTTTAATACTGATGCGTTTAAAATTCCATCAATTTCTGTAATATTTCATTTTTAAATTTGAACTCAATTTCCAATCAAATGTGTAATTAATGTTTAATGTCAAAATTTGGGAAATAAAATACCAACATGTGGAATTAATTTTTTTAATTATTATAATTGTATATTTGGGGATACTATTAAACTCATTTATTTTTACTTTTTTTCATTATGGATTGATAAATAAATCCTAATGATAGATAGATATTTTTGGAAATAAATGCAGAAATATTCTGGACAAAGCATAATGGGACTAAGGCCCATCAAACATATGTGGGGCCCAAAATTCAAACCCAATTCAGAAAAAATTTACATTATATAAATTTAAAATTATATGGATAATTTCATTATAACTTTGGTTGATCTAATTCAGAAATTTTAATCATGATCCCAGTAGTCAAAGATGATGATTAAATGTGTGGCCATATCTGAACACCTAAAAAATCATCCCACCATTTCAAGAGTAACATCCAAATTTATAAAATATTATTCATTAAATTTTTAATGTTTATAGTGTATCCCTATAATGATATATTTATCTTCAACAACCATTAATTATTCTCCCATATACATTGACTTATTTTCATGTGAATAGGGGGATTAATGAAGTCATATTTTCTGTTCAACATTGAAACATAAAATTTATTTTATTCTCTCCCACCTTTTCAGTAACCTAACTAATTAGGAGGGTTTATATTGTTGTTTGGGAATACCTAATTCTCCAAATAAGAGTATATAAAGATTTTTTATTGATGTTAATTAGAATCCAATGTAATTTATTCAATTGTAATTATCTATTTTCATTTTGTAATCACATTGTTAATTTTTTTCATGCATTTTTTTCATTAACCATCATTTATTAATTAAACTTCATCTCCTATATACTTTATATTTATTCTTTTCAATATCACGTTAGTAAATTTTAATAAATTTGTAAAAATTTTCACATTGATCCATCTAAATTTTTTCACACAATGGTGGATTGATCATTATTTGAATATTTTCCATCTTCAATTCCACTATAATGATTCTACTACATGACTTCATTAATAGAATATAATAAATGGAGGGATAACCCAATAATTATGTGATAAAAGGTAGTTTCATGGGGATTTATTGGATGTGATTTCTTAATTAATAATTCTTAGGTAATAATTTTATTTTAGTTCATCATTTAAATATATTTTTCTTCCTCTAATTGAATATTATCGCCATAGATTTTGTGTGATAATAAGACCGTTTACCATGGTGTGATCATTAAGATTTTACTTATTAGTTTATATGTCATTATAATGTGTTTTTTATCATTTTAAATTAATAAGATATCATGGTTATTAATATTTATCTACATTAACAATTCTCAAGAAAATTAAGTCGAAATAATTGAAAAATGTATTTTTCCAATCTACCCTAACTGGTAACATATGAATATATCATTCTTTTAAATTTAATTCAATAAATTTATAAATAATATTTATAATAAAATCAATATTGAGCTAATGTTTTCCAGTTAATATCAGAATAACCTATATGTAACCTATGTATCTTTAGTTAAATTATTTTTCCCTTGGGGATTTAACAACCCATACTGTGCTACAGGAAACCACTTAGACATTAATACATGGGTTAATTTTGGCACAACCAATTTTTGGTACTGTTATTGGGGACCCAATTAAGTACACTAGTTTCATCACTTCTTTTCACAAAAAAAATCTCTCTTATCACCCCAATTTCTCATTTTTCACATTTTTAATTTTTTTTGTCATAATTTAATTAAATAAAATTTTCTATATAGTCCAATAGAGTTTCTTCCAATCAATCCTTATATAGAATAATGATAAAATCAAATTGGAAATAAATATTGGGAATCACATCACATTTTGAGTTTCCTTGACCAGGCCATGAATGAATATACCACCCCAGATGAGACATAAAATATTTTTGATGATTAATACTTAAATGAAATATTTATATCCCTCTAATGAATGGTTTATGGGATCAATAATAATGAATTACATTATGTAAAAAAATTAATACAAGCCAATCCAGAAAACATTCAATAAAAAGTATTTGAAAAAATGGATAAAATGAATTTAAAATATCATAATTGATATTAGAACTACAAAGCATTGAAATAATTACAAATCCCATTTCAAAATATGTGGTCCCTTCCTCAACATTGATAAAAAAATCATGTTACACAGAAAATTTTCATGAACATAACTAAAATATGACTATTTCAATGATAGTTTTTTCTAAAGAAAAAATTTATCCATTAATTCCCAAAACATCATTAGAATAAAAATTAAATTAAAATACCAAAGGAAAAGATATATAATCTATAAAATCAATATCGGAAAATAAGCTATATTTGTTTAGAAATTTTGATATTCGTCTTAATGACATTGGGTGAATTGTTTAGGGGTGTCTAGATCATGATAAAATTTATTTTATTATTTCATATGTTGAATTAATGTATCTATCGATTCAATATTTATTAGATGACTCAATTTATGTTTTTTCAAAAACAATATTCACAAAAACATTAGGAGAAATAAAATACATAATTTTTATACCAATTCATAGAACTCGTCTATGAAATTTGGTGTTAAAATCATCAATTAAAATTGAACGAATTTTGTTAATAAATTTTGAAAACAAAACTAATTTCTAATAAAATTCATCAATTATTTATTAATGTGATTACAATCATAATTTTGAATTTATTGTCAATAAATCCTCTCACAAGATGGGGGTCTATGTCGATATAACAACATTAAATTAAGCTCTTTCATAGTGTAATCCTTGATTGTGATTGTTTTATTTTCATTTGGTATTTTTAGTTTTTTTGTTAGTGGAACCCCCTTGGGGTTCCCATTGTGATATAAAGGCTCTTTTTGTGAGAATTTTCATATTCATGATTTTAATATATCAAAATAAATCTCTTCCATTCTAATGTTAATATTGAACAAACAATCATCTATGGGGTCACTATATGTGACATGAATCCAAACTGACTGATTTATTATTAATTTATTATAAATATTAAACCGTGTGATTTTATTCAATGATTTCATTTCAAATCACCAAAACACACTCATTCATTCATATTCAAATATATCTATTATCTTGTCTTTCATAATCAAGGGATGTTTCATTCTTTGTTTGGAGGAGTAAAATCATTAATTTTAACAAATAATTTTATGATAAAAATCATTTCAATAAAAAAAATCCATTTCCCATTAATTAATTTATCTACATTTGAAAATCAAAAATCAATATTTAAAATGATTTTTAATTCCTTGATAATGATTATAATGCATGTTTTTGTATATGAGTATAGTTATTGGAAGGTGTAGTTGTCTAAATGGTTTTTTCAATGTAAACATATTTATCCTTTTTATAAAACTTACACATTTCATTTTAATTTGATATTAGGAGTAAATTTGAGTTATAGGGACCCTTTTATCATAACATGGGTTTGTGATACATTTTAGCTTAATTTAGGTATAAAAGTAATTGATAAAAATTGTAAAAATTTCATAGAGGAATGTTTTTTCTGAATGTGTGGAATTAGACTCTTGGTATATTGAGTACATTGATTTATTAAATATATTTTAGATATAAACTCCTATTTTAGTTCTTGGAATTGAAAAAATATGTGTCGTCTGGTTCTCTTAGATCATGATTTCATAGTTTTGTTCCCAATAGTGGGACTTTTAATACGTATTGTGGTTAGAAAAAAACAATATAAAACATTAATATCAAAAAATTAATTATTAGTTTGTATTTATTTAATTGAAAGAATTCTTAAGGAGTTAATGAAATTGAAATAATTACTAAATGTATTCATCAAACCACAAGTGATAACCGCAGATCAACTCATAATTTGAATTTTAATCTCTTACGTCATAAATGATATTTAATAATCAAATAAATATGAAACTATTCAGGTCTCTAAATAGCCAATGAACCTCCGTAGAATGTCTGTTTCTTCAGGTTACTTTTTTTTGCCTTAGGATTGGATAACTAATGTTTTTCTATAAGTGACAACTTACACCATAAAACATGGCTAAATTTTGGAGAAACCAGAACTGATGATGTATTAATCATAGTTGTTTTTTCTTGATATGACTAAAATTTTTGTTTTAGGAATTTAAAATTATAAAATGTGTGTTTTATTATTAAAACTATATAAAATGATATCCAATAACCTTAAAATATACTGGTAGGTGTCTTAGAATAATTTTTTATATGTGTGGGAACATGAAATATCAATTTGATGTGTGATGTGATCAAGAAGAAAAAATAACTAGTTCAAAAAATGGTCCTTAATAAAAGATTCATAGTTTGTTATCTGATCAAATGAGCTCATATTGCTGTTGAATCAGAACACAACATCCATGGATTGATTTTTGAATTATAGGAACTCACAGCATGCCAACCTGACGTGCTATTTTCCTAATATTTCATAAAATAATGTTTTTAAATTAAATCATAAAAAAATTAATATTAAAACCATAGAAAATAGTATCAAATAAACATGAAATAATATGATAGATGTATGCGAATTATTTATGATATGTGTGAGTATATGATGCCTCAATCCAAATTGTGACGTGATCTAACTGAATAAATAATGATTTATTTAAAATTAAATTCATTATAAATATTTTCCCTAAAGAGATATAATGCCATGTGAGGGAGTATTTATTTGAAATCATTTGAAACAAAAATTGACATTGATTTTCAATTTTAGTAATTATTGGTGCATCAAACAAAGGTGTCGTTTTCCGATGATGATCAAAAAGTTAGATCTAATAATTTAAAATAGAAAAATGTTATATATATGATTAAAAATAGAAATAAAACTCTAATTTATGACATATGTTAATTTTGATCAGTTATAATTACATTTTGTATTTAGGAGTAGGCATCACATCAATCCGATATGATATGTACTCAAACAGACAAAATAATGATATTTTTTAACATGATTGTCTTTAAAAAAAATGATCCTTAGAGGTCTAGATGGACAGATCTTCTCATATTACTATGAAATCAAATGATAACGACCATATATTAATTTTATAATTTTATGAACCAAATATTAAAAAAACCAAACCATTATTTTTCCAAGTCATCCAAAAAAATAGCTTTAGTATTTTAAAATGCTTCAATGTGTGTTTGACAATTAAAACCACATAAAACCTCTTTAAATTGTAGTAATATATTATTATATTTAAATTATAATTATTTTTCATGTGTTTGATAAGAAATTGTGTCAATATGATATGTGCTGTTCATGACGAAACTAAATTCATAGAAAAGTTTAGTCAACATGTTACTTTTTTAGAGAATAACTAACCCCAATAATAATTGAAGAATATATATTATTATTCATAATTAAAATTATTATGTATGTTAAATTAATATATAAAACATCAATACTGCTTATGAGTAAGTATTTCTCCTACAGTCCCAAATCTCATCTATCTGATAGTAATCACATATTGATTTGTCCACACAACTGGTTTTGGAGTTTTCTCAGCAACATGTATATGTGAAATGTAATCAGATACTTTTCATGGTGAGATGTCATCATATTTTGGAGTAGTACGATATCAATAAGTGACCTCCCATCACCCCATGTTCATTATAGGGAATTTAAAGTTAGTTGTATCCCTGAAAGGAAAATAAACTGAGTGGAATCCCTCGATTGGGGCACTTATCCATGGAATGTTGAACAATATGAGGTAAGGAATAAATAGGGGTTTAAATATAAAACAATGTGGTATAACTAGAACCCTTATATAGATATGTGTATGTGAAGAATGTATTTAAGGATTCATTGTAAGATGAGAAAGGAACAATCTATGAGTTTGTAGTGGTTGAAGACTCTGATGAAGGGTGTGTGGGAAATGTAATATATGGAGCCATGAATGATGAATAAGGTCTAGTTAGGTGCGATGTAGTGGTATCTAGATCCGTCAATGAATTGGAATGAAATTAATGAAATTGGTCTGATGGTTAGTTGTCAATGATTCATGAAAAACTAAGAATGAAATGATGTGGAATGGATTGATAGTATGGCCCACACTCTGTCATAAGAGTGATGATCTCAGCTATGTGCAGTGCAGCGGTCACTGAATCATTAACTAAACTCAACTAATAGATATAGAATACATCTCATGTCTTAGTATGAGTTCATATCATATAAATGATCGATCCCATCACAATAACAAAAAAATTAAACAACAAAATATCATATTAATTATAAAGAATCCATAAGTTAGATAATGTAAATTACAAAGGTATAATATGATCCTCCAAGACGAGTGATAAATCATTTATCATGTTTTAAATATTAGATCATGTACTATTAATGGGGGACATGATGAATCTGTCCTCCGAAATATCCTGTGACACAATAATATTCACAAGAATCCCACACCAATATCTATAGGTCATGTATAATATGGTAATATTGAACCTGTATTCCAATATGTCAAACAACATGAATCAATGAAATTTACCTATGTGGCATTGAAATATGTTGTCGGTGTTAGAACAATCTCATGACCCTTTCATATTGGTTAGAATTAATATAATAAAATTGGATCAATTGAAGCACATGAGTATACTGATGCATCCCCATATTTTAATAATATAGATGATATCCAAGAATATCACATGCACATGGCGTTGAATTAATCTGCATAGAGAAAAAAATTTATCTATTATTACACATAGAAAAAATTATATCAACAATGATTAATTGATACCTCATCAATAGAAAAACAATAAAACATATAATCTTATAATATTGTGGAATGTGAAATTCTATATAAATATGTCACTGAGTAGATCCATCTCTGAATTGAATGTAAACAAATTTTAGATATTATAAAAATGAGATATTATATTATATGAAAACATTGTATTAATTTTTTGATGTATCTATAAGAAAATTGGACCTTGTACAATTCATAGAGAGTTAAATTAGAGAATTTTTTTTTACAAGTTTAGGGAATCATATCCATTCCCACATCTATAATGAAAAATAACAATCACCTTTCTCTATCACCAATATTCATGATTCCCTCCACAACTCTCTATACATATATAAGGGACACATTGAACCCATTATATACCAACCAACATGCTCCAAGTATGCAATTGGATATAGGTGCATCATAAGAACATATGACAAGGAATGATCTGAAATAATGTTCCACCATTAAATCACAATAATTTATTCTCTATAATATCTCTATTATGTGACCTTATCCACAAATGGATAAATGGGGTTAAAATGAGTGTCCACACATGTCATATATAACCTACTTTCTCTACATGTGCATAGTGTGTCGTGTAATGGTATGTCTATATATCTATGTAAAATGTAATCCCATCTTGATATCATAAAAACTATAACAACTTATACATTCATAAAAACACACAATAATATAGATACATCTTATAATGTAAACATCATTACTCCCTGAGGAAAATGAAATGTAAGTATCACTGTCCTCTATCTCTCAACCATTCTAGAAATGTATAAACCTTCAATGGGTATATAACTACACATTCTCGACTTATAGAACATGCAGCCACACAAATAATGTATAATTGGATCGTGTTTCCACTCTTCATTAAATTGATGGTCCATTAAGACTTCTATAACCATTTAATCAAAATTATTCAATAATTATCGTGATTTATGCTCACTTTGTTTGGTGTGAAGAGATGGATCCTCCGGGACTAGATGTAGCTGTGGGGATTTTATCTATGTCAATAGATAATGTGATGATAAACACATATACATCTATCATTAACCAAATAAATCAATAACCAATATACATTAAAAAGTTTTTGGATAGTAATTCCTTTAACCAAAAAAGTATATTAATATATTAATTAAAATGAAATAATATTTTATTTTCAATGTAATAATATATTAATATATATACTAATGATTATTTTATACAATAAAATAATATAGAAATTTAATAAAATGTACAAATATATATATTAATTATAATACATAGTAATATCAGGTAAATATGATATAAAATTTTCATTCAATCCTTTTGGTTGTTATATAAAAACATAATATTATATTAATATATTAATATATATATATATATATATTAAAATGAAAAAATACTAATCTCCAAGATCCATAATTAATACAGTAATATATTTTCCATAATTAAATAATATATATAAAACAATAAATTATATTAAAAAATAATTAATTAAAATTAAAATTCATTTTTCTTTTTAAATTCATATAAATTATTATTGAGTGTTGAATCAAATTATTTAATATAATTTTTTATTAGTTATAATTAATTACAACTCAATATCTACATAACATTACATATTATGTTTCTGATTATTATATAATTATGACAAATCAATTTTAAATTACTTACAAAATTATTAATTAATTAACAAGTAATATATTTAGGTTAATGAGACAATATATATAAATGTGTTTCTGTGTTAATTCTAATAAAACACTATATTAACTCTATGTTTTTCAATTATAATTTACAATGGTTTTGATCATTAAATTAAAATACAGTAAAATATATTTACAGTAATGTAACAATATATTGATTATTATATATAAATATATATTAAATATCAATAAAATATTAATTGAAAAATAACTATTTAATTTACTAATATATTTTCTATTATTAATAATACATGTATACATATATAAAAAAGATTTATTTCAAGTAAATCAGATATAGAAAATGAAAATTTGATTTAATTTGTATATAATAAAATAAAATGAATGAAAATTTTATTCTACATAATCTTAATAAAATATTACTGCATAATTTGTTTTTTATCATGTATAATTTAAAAAATTTATTCCAAAATATTTTTAAAATATATATATCGAATGTGTAGTATAATGTATTTAAAATTTAAAAAGGGACACATATGTTATGTCTTTAAAAAAATGCAACACGAATGATATATTAAAAAAATGAATAAAACCAATGTTTTATAATAAAAATAAATAAATAAACATGATATAATAAAAAATTCATAAAATAATTTTTTTTCTCAAAAAATTCATATAACATGATATAATAAAAAATAATAATAATATATTAGGTTTTAGATAATGTTAATGTATTCAAAAGGCAATAAAAAACATCAAATTCACAGAAATTTAGGATTTTTTTGAAAAACTACATGCATAGTGATGTATTTTATTTTAAAAAACCGATGATCTTTCGTAAAAATTAATTTTATTTTAAATTTCTATTAATAATATTAGAACTAAATATAAAAATGTGAATGGAAAAATGTACATATAAAAGAATAATTAATAGTTTTAATTAATATAAATAATAATATAAAACAATATCATGTAACAATATATGATAGACAATGAATTGTACAAAATAATATATTCATATTAGAATTTATTTTAACCCTAAAAATAATTAAATCACCATATTAAATTTAAAATATCATTTTGGAGAAACTAGATTTTAATTTCCCTGAGTAGGGATGTCATTTTTCAGATTTTGGATCTCAATTCCTCAATTTATAATGTCTTTTTAGATACTTGGAAGACCAGATCAATGATAGAAGGGTATCCATCATAGATTGACCACAAATGGGTCTGCAAAGAGGTATGTTGTCTTGTGCGAGGAGGGATTCTGGGGTGAGTGAATTCTGTTAGAGGTATAGTTGGATCTCGGTGGGTGTATGGTGGAACTACTCTGGGGTATACCATGGTCTATGACACGTGGTTCAACAGGGTCTATAGTGATGGATGAACACATTTTGTCATAGATTTATTAATGCATATGAATAAGTCACTTAGTGTGAAGGCAACATCAACAACAATAATCCAAACATTGTACATAAAAAGAAATATCCTTATGTGATTATGTATATTTGGAAGGTTCTTTTATAACAAGTGTCTACCTAATAAAACCCCAAAGAAGTATCATTCATAATTTGATCATTCAGTTTGAATATATTAGAAAAAATTTCTTCTATATATGTAAAATTAGTTTATCCCAAACCATATTTTCGAAATTTGTTTTAAAATTTTTATTAGATTAAAAAATTACTCACCTCTATCCATTCAAAGGTTTATAACTGACACTATAAACATTATCTGAAATGAGAATGTTAATGAAATAAACATTGGGAATCAATGTGAGGGTATTTACTTCTATATCCAGTGATACAAGAGTATAGTTTAATATGAAAGATCGGGTGAGAGGGAACCATTAAGGACATGACCTCAATTGCTCGGATCTGGTTCTTTAATACCTTACATTGGAATGATTACAAGAAATTTGTATCCCTATGGAACAAATATTTTAGTAGTTTTGGAAAACTATATACATACATAAGTTCCACATTGAAACATGAAATTAAATACAATATAGAAATTCATTTGACAACATTCATAACTACTAGGTTATCCCTGCAAGTCATTCATAATATACCTTTTCATGTCCTAGGAGAATTAATAATAAGAAAGCGATGAGATCAAAATCTCAGTATGTGTAAGAATTACAATAAGTTATATCAGAAGCATAAATGTTTTGCATGCTGAATAACTAAAAAATATTCATACCGTTAAGAATAATCTTGAGCATGTTATGTTGGGAATAAGAGGAAGAAAAATAATACCATAATAAAGCATAATCGTGGGAATTATACTAATGGATTAACCACATGGACTTTCAATTAATTGTTTCATAATGATGGAATTAATAATTCAATATAGCAAAACCATACCATCAAGGCATCATTCTGAAACCATAAATATTCATTTCATTAAGGCCTCGTGCCAATACAGTAGTTTTGTCATGGGACCTACTTATGCATCGTGGGGTTATCATAGGCCCCATGAATAACTTAATATGTCCCATTAATTCCACCTATGAATGGTGATAGACAAATATAATATATACATTCATATATAAACGAACATATGAAATTTTAATTACATTCCCCAAACATTATGCAAAAACACAAACTATTCAGGTTAAATTTGGGAGTGGTTTAATTATAGAACATCATATTAAAACAAATCATAATCCATTAAATTATATATCATAGATGTTATCAAAAAATATTAATCCCAGTAATAGATAATAATCAAAAACTGTGCTGAAATAGATAAAAATACTTTTATAAAATCATCAAATAATTCAAGTGAGAAATACTCATTTACTTTGAAATGAATAATTATTTTGGAAAATATTTTAATATATTTGGAATAAAATTAAGATATAATTTTCATTATAGAATTATATACATTATAAATATAATGGTTGCTAAATATAGATTATATATTTCACTTGAATATATTATTGGATTTGGTAAATTAAAATGAATCAGGGTTGGATTTCAAGAATAATTTCTAAAATATCCTTTAAAAATTATAACATCCAACAAATGAATGTAATATTAATGTTTTTACACATATATAAAGCATTTACACATAATTAATGTGTATAAAATATGAATAAATAATAATTTAGTAGAGGTAAGTAGAGAATAATAATCCCCGGAATGAAAATTAAGGTTCAGGTAGAAGACCATTACATTAAATTTGATGGTGATCTTCACATGGTCTAAGTGTCATGGATAACGAAATAAAATTTTTAAATAAATATTCTACAAACAATTTATTTATGTAATTAATATTTTATTTCATTATTACATTTAATCACAATATTCTTGATGGGTATATGGGGATAAATTTTATTGTTTGGGATCATTTTATTCCTCGGTATTCATGACTGGCTTAAATATATACATGTCGGGATAAACATGTATGATAATTATGGTTGTCTAGAAGTGATGTTTTATTTTATTTTTTATCATCCATATTATTACACTGTTATAAAATTCATTTGGTTTTGGTAGGGAAGTTAAATTATTATATAAAACATTATTGATTATTGTTTAGGTTAATTGGTGGTCTTTTATCACAAAGAACTCATTTTATTATATAAGTAAATATAATTTGTACAAAAAATATTTCATAACATTAAATAAGTTATAATAAAAATATTATAGTATATTTAAAATCCCCAGAATGGTTTTATTACCAATATTTAAGAAGGTAATATAAATTTAAAATCTTTTTTCCTTGAATATGATAAATAAACACTGCTCGGATGGTGTTTTCATTTTTAATATAAAAGTATCATAAATGATAGATGATGATAAATTATTAAATTATCATTAAAACATTCTAGTACATGTATGGTACTTTATTTATAATAACATGCAAATGTATCTAGGTGAGTAATGAAAAACAAAACAAAATAACATGAAATAAAACAAATGTTTAGAAATCCGTTATGAAATTCGGCCGCCAGTTTACATCACAAAAAAATCATAAAATATTTTGAAACAAATTGTTATATAATTATCCATACATAATATGGATATTATGTATGATCTGGAATGTCATATCCCAACATAAGGAAATTTAAATTAAATGAGAATAACATAAAATATAGTGCTTGATAAAGGGAATGGTGGTGGATTCCATTACCATTTTGAGTAACTACAAAAATGTCATTGTTGGGATAATAGGTGAATCAGTACAACAAAGTAAGAATGTTATGGATGTAAAACTACTAGTTATTATAGTATTAGTAATCTGTATTGAATTAAAAATAATTAATGATTTATTATTTATTGTAAAAGAGAGGTAGTTTTTTTAGTATCAAAGGACACCTCATTATTGGTATTTTTAAATCTGTGGGCCTTATTGTGGTATATTCCCATCATATTTTCCTATTGGGAAACCTCATATAATTTATCAATGTATCCATGTTAATCAAAATTTTATATAATTTATTAAATCATTATTATTTCCTTAATCATACTTAAAACAAAAAACAATATTTTTATTATTCAAGAAAAAATTACATATTTTATAAAATTATCATAAATTAAATGTAAACTAATATCATTGTACTGAATTCAAATATGTATTCAATTTTATAAAAATAATTTACTAAATATTATTAATATAAAATTTATATAAACTCATAATTTATATGGATGATAAGAATTTTAAAACTACAATTTGTTTTATAACACCTATAAAAACATTTCAAGATCTCATTTTGTTTTATCATTAAGGAAATAAATGAATAATATGATTTAATATTCATAACATTAATATTAGTATTCATAAGGGTATGTTACTATAAAAAATAATGTTTTTCTTTTCAGATTCTAAATATCCTATTGAACACAACTGTGTATGTCTGTTTAATGAAATTAAAATCATTATGCTGGATAAATTATTTTTATAAGATAGGTTATAACAATGTGGTGTTTGGTGGAGACACAATGTTTTACACATTAAATATTAAAATTATTTATAAAACCTTTTGTGTTACATCCCCCCCATAGAAAAATATCCTAATTGAAATTACCAAAATATTAAAATACAATATGATTTCGGTACTTCATTATATTATGTTTTTCTGGATCCCATGTCTCTTCTAAAATTATATGATTTTTCCAAATAACATTTACCATTCAAGTCATCCAATACCTCAACTCAATTTACATTGTTTCTAGAATCTATATTCGCTCTTCACAGTATGATAATTCATGTTCCAGTTCTATACCTTCAAACGTAAGGACATGTGCTGGGTCTTGCATGTACATTCTCAATAATGGATCATGGAACTCATTATGTACCTTATAATGGTTAGGAATAATTGAAAATTATATGAAACAACACCAAAATTTTCCAAAATTTAAAAAGGGACAATGTACATATGGCACTGTTTCCCTTTGTCCCCAAATCATATAACTCCCCTCCATAGAGACATTTTTATGATAATATTATCTCCCACATGAATTTCAATGTCCATCCTTTGATTTTCGTCATAGCTATTTTGTCATCTATGAGTTTATTTGATATGGGTTTTCATAATCATTACACTTATTATTGCTTCCTCCATATGCTTTGGACCCACAAGACTCATTCCACCAACTTCATCCAAATATGATAGTGTACGACATTTCTTTGCCTACAATGCTTTATATGGTGCCATTTAAATGCATAGATTGAAAATATTATGTTCGTAAAACACCAAAATATGTAATTATTGATCCCATATAAAATTAAATTTATTTTTTCTTGATCTAAACATTTCTTGTATTGTTTGGATCATCCATTCTTATTTCCCGTCAGTTTGAGTGTGATAAGATGTACTCAATCGAAGCTCAGTATTAAGGGATTTATGAATAAATATTCTAAATTTAAATGTCAATAATGGATCACGATCTAACACTGTTAAATTATGTCCTCCATGAATTCTTAAAACTCCATTAATATAGTGTATTGGAATGTTCTTTAGTATAAAATCATTCTTACATGCGGGGAAATGTGGATATATCTAAATTTTGTAAAAAAATAACCATATTTAATGATTATATCTTGGATTTTTTTGGCCTTCCCAGTAAACAATCCATGGTGATGTCATGAATTTTCCTTGTAAGAATATGTAGAAGTTACATTAGTCCTCTAGGTTGTTGTCTTTCAGCCTTCACCTATTGAAAAACTAAAATCTTTATAAATAATAAACAATTTATATCATCATGTTGTCCCACATGAAATGTTTATTAAAGTTTCTATACATTTTAGTACTCCAAGGTTTTATAGAAAAAGTTTAACTATGGGAAACATCAAATGAATCCCTTTTTAGCTCGGGTATATAATAAAAACATATCCTCTTCCCAAATTTTATAATTCAATCTACATATACGATGCCTTGCAACATCAAATCTTTCACAGAATGTATTTTCTATTAACGATTCTCATCACCTGGATGAGAGAATTTATTCTTTTTAAATATATATGTTCAAGAAACCAACTATTTAGTTGATGATGTTTCAAAATCATTGATTATTCCCAAGACCATCTTTACTAGATCCATGCATACTAGACCACTTTAAGTCAACATTTTGTTTAAAAATCCATGATTCTTCCTGATCAATGCATCGACTACATTAATTTAAATTTTGGGTGGTGGTTTATGGAGAAATCATAATACTTGAGTAGCTCAATACATCACCTTTGATTCATGTTGATTTCTTTCTATGAGAATATATATTTCAGATTCTTGGTATCTCTATATTTCTCACATCTTACACCATAGAGATGATGTTTCCATTATTTAAGATCAATGATCAATGTGTAAAACTCGATATTTTATGTAGGATAGATTTGTTAACGAATTTTTAATTACCTTGATGCATAGAAAATAACTGTATCATTCTGCATAATAACACAACATTATTCAATCTTCGATGCATCACAGCAGATCAAAAAGCCAACATTACCCAATGGTAGAGTTAGGATCAAATAATTCATTAATATCCTATTTAATTTTTCTATACATTACCCACATACTTTTTTACATTAAATATTAGCTGCATTATCTATTTACATTGTCCTTTTTTGGCTAAATGTGAAAGGTTCTGAATATAATGCTGATAATATCATGCTAAAACCATAAAACTATTTACCTTTAATATGTTTGTTGGTGAAGTTCATTCCAGAATATCCTTTTCCATAACATGATCAAATGATATCCCGTCAATAGAGAGAATTTGTACAAAAAATGAAACTGAATGATGCCAAAATTCAAATTTTCTAAACATCCCATATAATTCATTTTTTCAATGAGTAATCATAATAGTGTGCAACTGATTTTCGGGATCTTCGTAGATTTTAGTGTATACCCAGATATCATCAAAAATACCACAAAAAATCGTCAATATATTCATTGAAATGTCTATTCATTAGATCCAAGAAATCATAGGGAGCATTAATCATTCCAAAAGGCATTACTGTAAACTCGTAATCCCCATACCTAGTTCCAAAGGATGTCTTTTGAATATATTCCTTCCTCACATGCCACTACAAATATCAAGATTAAAGGTCAATCATTGAAAAATATTTGGCTCAGCATAGTTGTGTACATAAATCATAAACATGAGGTTAGAGATACTTGTTCATTATTTTCATTGTATTGATCATCCTACTGTTAATTCACCACCTCATATATCCAGCATTCTTCTAAATAAAGAGAATTAGGGCCCACCATAGATATACTTAGGAGAATAAAAAATTCATTACTCAATTACCCTAGTTTATTCTTCAGTTCTAGTAATTACATAGTTGCCATTCTAATTTGAGTCTACGATATAGACCTTGAAGAAGGAATTAAATCAACAGAGAACTCAACATCTCACTCTGGTGGATGTCCCAGTAAATCATCCTGAAAAAACATCAATATATATTTTCATAGAAGGTACATACTATATTTGAATATTCCTTCCCCCATTCATCGATATTGAGTTAACTGCCTCCCCAATAGTTGAATCCAATAGATCTAATTGGGGTGGATCCATATCAGAATTAAAATCTGGTGTTTCTGCCCTAATGATATGGGATTCCACATCTTCCTTAATAATTTCAAATTCATTAATCCTAAATTTTATTTACAAAAACAAATTGATATACAATACATACCAAGTATTATATAAATTTATATCATTAATATGATGATAAAATTGGAAAATAAATCATGTTCATATGCCATAATGGGGACTACCTGACACCTCTTTCTTTCCAGAATACATCCCTTAAGAGTTCTGACTGACTACTCCATCATTAAAAAAATTAAAATATTAATTTTTCATGGAAGAATAGGATGATATACATGAATGTGATGATCAATAATCAAAACAATTTTTGTATAATATTGAAGAAACAATTAAAATACATACTATCATATCATTACAGACTTCAATATAATTATTTTTTATCTTATATTCTTGGCCTTGCTAACTTGTAATTCTCTGTCGAACATTTCCTTGACACCCAGGAGACTAATTTTCATATTTCACCCTATATCCTAAATTATATCATTTATCATTTTTATCATATTTCTTCCCATTAGAATCTTGTGATAGGTGTTCATTTCCTTGAAATGTAACAAACACGCATATCAATCAGGCAAGTACCAGGGTGTGACTTCTTACAATTATCATATGGTGGAAGAAAAACTCTTTGCTTCTACCCCATTTTATTATTTTATTTTCTACACTTTTCAAAATCCACCTTCTTCACTTTCATTCATATAAAATATTGTGACATAAAGAATTAAATTTCTATATTAATATCACACGAAAGAATATCTTCATATGATGAGAAATATTGGGACAATAGAGTCCTTTGTAGTAATGGTTTAATACATCAATGTATCGATCAATATTTCTCATTTGATTACATATGTCGCCCATGAAATGCCTTGTTAATCATTTGAAGTTAGATTCATTCATTTCCACATTAGCAAGATTGGACCGAAGGCCTTCATTTTTATTGATTTTTTGATAACCCCCATTTCAATGGATGGGGGGAACCCATACAAGGCCCGTAGGTTTAGAGATTACAAGGCTCATAGGCTAATGAGATTTCAAAAACCCAAAGGTCCTAGGGAATTCAACCAGACTATCAACAAGGAACTGTCCCTCCCCAGCATCTGTGTCAGGATAATAGCACTCTACCTTTGAATGGTCATCTGGCAAGGATTCATGTTCAAGCACATGCTTGTCCTGATCACATAGACACACCGACTCATTCTGAAAAACCCATTTGGCTATGCTCTGATTAGTGCACCTACTCTGAATCGTTTTCTGGGGCCTCTCCTTTTTTGTAGTGTGTCTGGGGAAACTACATGTGTCTAGATGGCCTTGAGGTGGGCCAAGGGCCTTAAAAGTCGCCAGAAAGGACAACTAACATGAACTCCTTGGTGGCACGATATCCTTAAGAACTCCAAGCGGGAACCAGTGGACCAAGGTGAATAGTTCCAACTACACCAGTACCGAACAGTACCTGCTACATATACTGCTACAGTGCCTTCTAAAATACATGCACATTGTATGGTTCCGCCTAGTTCCTACTATAGTTTTTTCTATAGTACCCGGATAGTGTATAGTTCTACATTCAATTTTTTATATTTCTTCGACATCGATTTTATTTTTAATAAATCCCACATCGTGTATGCATCTCATGATAGATGAAAAATTTTACTGAAAACATTCCCTATTTCATTACATCTTATAGAGTGAAATATCATTTGTAATGAACATATCCACTGCTTCTCTAATAATGGGTTTTTACTCCCATTGAATGATAGAGGTTGTTGTCAAAAAAAAGAAGTTTAACATAACTCATACATGTTGTGGATATCAATTCTCTGCATGTGTAAGTTTATTCTTCATAACCTTAGTAAGTTTCTTATGTATTGTTATATGTGTCTCAGCATCATCACATCTCCAAAGCCGTCATCATTATCTTTTATTGGAGGGAAATCCCTAAATGGGACACACACATTCATGTGATTTCCATTCCTTCCACTATGAATCATTTATAAATAATTCCATACTATAGATTATGTGATGAGTCATTATTTATAATCACAAAGTAGAAAAAACATAGCATTAATTGAATTAATATTCATATCTAATCTCATAATCATAATCATGGTTTCATTGAGGATAAATTTTCATATAATACTTTCATAATGGTTTGTAATGAAAATTTTAATTATCCTAAGAATATTAATCTTAAAAATCAATCTAAGTGCATAGTAAGACCCATTGATGTGTACCATGATAACTCAGTTCAAGACCGAAACCATTTTTAGATTTGTTACTCAAAGGTACATTTATACAAGAACCATATCCACATGTAGTATCGATGAATATATATATTTTATAGATCTATCTTCATAACCTATTCCTTTTCCAAATTACAGTATGGTATGATATGTTTATCCTTCAATGAATATTATATGATTATTCCCTAATATACATTTTCTAAAAACATCTTCCATGTTATCTAATTAAAATTCTCTAATAACAACTATAAAGACCTGACCCCAATATCTTGGAGCTCGAATCATAATCCATTACATTGGAATGATTAGAAGAAAATTCTAACCCAATTGAATTAATATTTAAGTATTTTTGGGAAAATAGAAACAAAAATAGTTCAACATTATAACATGAAATGAATTTCAACACAGAAATTTCATTGACAACATTCATAACTCGTATTATACCCCTACATGTAATTCATAATATATCACTTCATGTCCTAAGAACATGAATCATAATAAAACGGTGAGCTCAAATGAGCATTAAGGGTCAACAATATAGTGGAAGATATCATAAACACAATCATTATGCATGGTGAATAATTAAAAAACATAGAAACCATTAAAAATAAATATGAACACGTTATTGTAGGAATGAGTGTTTAATAAATTGAGTCACAATAAATAATAATCATTGGTATTCTATTTTTTGAATTAAAAAGAAGGAAATTTAATTATTTTTGTCATAAAGATGTAATTAATAATGTCAAAAACCATAACCATATTGTTAAGGCCTCGTGCCAAGACAATAAATAACAATTTCATCATGGCCTCGTGCCAAGCCCGTAGTTTGTCTCACGAGACCTAATGACGCATCCAGGGGAAATATGGATCCCCACCAACAACTTACTATGTAAACATAAATACTAATATTAATGGGCATAAAAAGAGTAAATATATACATTCATATTTAAACTATCATATGTGTTGTAAATAGCATTCTCCAAACATTAAGCATAAACACTAACAATTAAATATAAATTTCTGAATGGTTTTATGATAGCATATCCAAAGTCAAAAAAAATAAAATATTAAATTAAATATTTTAGATTATATAATAAATGATTAATCCCTAAAATACATATGAATAAAAAAAATCATTGAAATAAATGAAGATACTCATATAAAATCATCATATTATTCTTGAGATAAGTACTATTTTACCTTCAAAGTAATGGTTGTTTTCAAAAACAATTTGAATATAACAAAAGGTAATGTATGATAGTATATTAATAATAAAATTAGTTATTTTATGAACATAATTGTTTCTAAAAACATGTTATAGAGTTTCCATGAAAATAGGTAAGAATTTGAGAAATTCCATTAAACCGGGCTTGTATTTCAGGAAGAATTTTTTTAAGGATAATTTTAAAACAATAAACAACCCAGAAATAAAAGTATTATTATGGTTGGTTGACATATATTAAATATGCACAAATAATTTATGAATATTACATATGAATAAATAATAATTTCTTTGTGGTGTGAAGAGAATAACCATAACATGAATGAGAATTGATGATCGGGTAGAAAACCATTACCATAAGTCTAATGGTGTTCTTCTGATGATATTAGTGTCCTAGATAACCAAATTAAATTCATTAATTAATATTTATAGAACAAATTAATTATTATTTTTATTGAATCATTATAAACATTGTTAATGTATTTTATGATGGGTTTAAGAAGTTCAATTTTATTGTTTGGGAGAGTTTTCTACCTTGGTATTAATGACAATTTTACTTATTTACATGCAAGTATAAACATATAAAATGGGAATGGTTGTCTAGAATAAAAGTAATATTTTTTTATTAACATATAAAATATTACATGGTTATAAAATTCATTTGGTTATTGAGAGTGAGGATGAATTATTATATAAAACCTTAATGGTTATTGTTTGGGTTATATTGATGTGTTCGATCACAACAAACTGATGTTGATTTATAAATTATTATATTCTGTAAAAAAATATTTCAGATCCATAAATAAGTTATAATACAAATATAATAGTATATTTCAACTATCAAAAAGGTTTCATGAACATAATAGTATACGATGAAAGAAATTGAATACTTGTTTTCAATGAATATCATAAATTATCACATCTCATATGTTGTTTTCATTTCACATATAATTGAAGTGGAAAAGAAAGATAATGATGAATTATTCTATTATCACAATAAAACTATATTACATGTATGGTATTGTATTTATCATATCATTTGTATAGAAGGGTGTTATGAATGAAAATATTTAAAGTTAATCGAAATAAATGAAACGTTATGAAATCCCATACAAAAATTTTATAGACTAACATAGTAACTTATGTAACACCCAAAGATTTCATAGTAAATTATTTCTTCAAAGTAATACAATAACTTCCACAACTCGCAACAATGAGTTCAAGCGTATCACGACATACCAAACTAGCCATTCAAAAGTGGTTATGAATAGTATTAACTAAAATTTTAATTTAATATAATCCTTATAATTTTAGAATCCATATTATGAGTTTCTAAGACCTAATATAATAAAAAATTCATTTTTTCAGATAAAAGTAGTATTAAAAAAAGTCAATTTTACTGCCTTTTATAGGTGAACCTTTTTAAAATCAAATATTTGACACTTTTATATATTCAATTTGACAAAAAAAAACATCCTCTTTTAAATAAGGACATAAATATTTTGTTTTGAGGAATTTTTTATGTTTTTCTAATATCTTTCATATCTTGGTGAATAGTGAAAAATACTAAATTTTAACTAAAAACATCATTTTTAATAAAAATAATTTAAAGTGTTAAATTATAAATTTGAGTGGTTTTAAAGTATAATTAGATTATATTTTTACCATTTAATTAAATATTTTTCATTGGATGTAATTTCAATTTGAAATTTCACATAAACAAGTTTCAATATTTTGATACTTATTAGATCTTAAAAACCCTATTTTTAGTTTTGGAAATGGGAATTAATATTAAATTAATTAATGAAACTTATATGTTTTTAATTTGGTAATATAGACAACATTTTCTCATTTGAAATATAAAAATTATCTTAGGGTGAATTTATGTTATTTTTCTAAAAACTTTCAATTTTTGAAGAAGAGTGAAAAATCCTAATTTATTGGTTAAAAAAGGTTTTTTATAATTATTTATTATATTTAAATTTATTTTTTGTCAAAATAGATACATAACAACTATATAAGTTCAATTTAATTCATTGGAGTCATTTTATATTATTTTATATATAAAACATTTTATGGAACTTGTTATTGTCTTTTACCCACCTCATAGGATCTTTTACTATTTTTTATAAAACATAATTTTACCACTTCTGTGAGTGGAATTTCCAAAATCTGAGAGACATGGTTGATATCAGTAACTAAAATGTGGTACAATGAGATGAAATTAATTTTTGGTTAATAGTAACATTTTAATTTTATTTACCACGGTTAAAAGAAAATATAATAATTAAGGGTAAAATTGATATTAATATTACCCTAACACATGTCCTATTTTTATTTTACAAGTTTATCTCGGCCAAAAACAACCTTATGAATAATTTATTATCATTTAGGTCAACATGGAATAGATTAGGAACTTTATTAATATTTAATTCAAAAATTAGTTAAAAGATTTAAAATCAATGTTCAATAACTAAAACATTTTTAATATTGGGTTATACATAAGATAAATTCGATTATAAATATCTATTAGAAAGAAAAAACTATTTCCTAAATCATGTTAATTTATTTATAATTTTTAGAAATTAAATAAACATATTTATTTAAGACACAATGATGATGCAATAATTACATTATTCATGGTAGAATCAAATAAATGGTATTATAAATATTAAAATAAATATAATTTCAATGTTTTTATGAAATAAACGATTTTTAAATCTTAATATGACAAGATAGGGCTGATTAAATGTCTCTATATCTAAGTAATCAAGTTGTGATGACTTTCACAAAAACAAAATACCAAATAGTGTCAAAATTGACATAAATTAATATTTTAAACAAATACTATATTATTGGTTGATATAATATTCCTAAAAATGTAAGGTTAGGAAAAAGGGCTTAAATAATATTATATATGTCATTAATGAGCCACTTTAGGTTCTATTGTATGTTTATAGTATGTTTATTATCCATATAGAGTAAGAATACAAGAAGACACAGTAAAAGATAAACTATTTAACTACGAGTTGAATATAAAAGCTATGGTTAATATGGTGTCCGAAACATGTATAAATTATATTGTTTGAGATGTTTTCGACCCATACCAAACTTATACTTTATATAAATAATGTTTTAGAAATTATAAACTGAAAAATAATTTTTTTTAAACAATATATTAGGTTTTTCCAAAGGTGCCTCTCACCCGTCTTATAAATGGGAACTCCCCCTTTACTCTAATTAGCACCTTCTAAGCCATTTGGATCAGAAAACCTCTACCCCAATATCCTCTAAACATCACCTACTTTATCCTAGGGGCCATCCTTTGGTCATAATTCCCACTTAATGATCCCTTTTGAACAAATTAAATGGAAGAACCAAAAGAAGAGGTAATGATTTCTCCACCCTCTTTCAAGTTCTCTTATTCTTCCACATACTCTTTCTTTGTTGTTTAAACTATAAAATAATAAATCCAATATCTTCAATATTATATTATGTTATTATATATATGTTACAACTATATTCATTATCCAATCCATCATATTAATGACAATGTCACCACGCGTGCGTACGTAAGGCATACCGCCTCCACGCCGTGGTGTAATTCGTTATTCAACATTATGTTATTTGGAAGGATATAATGATGGGTAATATGTAAATAAATAATGATAATATAATGATAATATATCTGTAAAATTAATATAACATGCCATTTCATAACTTTAAGGAAATGTTATTGTCACTTGTGCGTACCTATGGATTACCATCTCCATGACGCGATGGGATTCATTTCCACATTCACCATTCATCGACAATTAAAAAAAATATTACTAATAAGTATATAATATATGAAATAATAATTCTACTGCAGAGAGGGAGATATATATATATGTGTACATACATGTATCTTATTGACTTAGTTCCGTTCAATACTAGATGAAAACGGAAACAACGTTTATGCGTACGTACGGACTACCATCTCCATAAATGGTGTTTTTAATTTCAGATATATGTCTATTATACATATTTATATTCCATATATATAGGATATATAATTCAATTTTTTATATTCTATAAGTACATAAATATTCATCTAAGTGATAAAATCTAGACAAACATGTTAAAACATGTATGATAAAGAAAGCGATTATTACTCGAAATGTTAAATTAACATAGAAATTATTGTTAAATGGGATGTATAAAGTAATAAATGAATCATGTATGATATCATAAATATTAATACGTTTTTTGTATAATTTAATAACATACTACGATCTTTATACATGAGGTTAAAAGTACCCTCGACTAAAGGAATGTGCAAGGTAAGGGGTTTTCATCTCACTCATTATTCTGGTGATATTCATACCATATTTTCACTATTACCTTTTGTGATGTGTATGTACTGACCATAATTGTATTATTTGTGGAATACACTTTAATTTATGTGTATTTAAATATTCATTTTATGATACTTTTTTCCAGGGGTGTATGTTTCGTAAGTTACAAAATTGGTAAGGGTTAATTTCACAATCACTTGATTATACGAGATTTTTTTTACGTAAGAATATACTGGGACGTACTTATTATTCATGTCTATTTTGCATATTATAGTTTTAAAATGGATTATTTTAAGAGACATTTTACTTAAAATTAATTTTAAATGTTATAAATATTTATTCTATTAAACCATTCTCATTAATATCCATGGTTTCAAAATGGTTTTAGGGATTTATTTAAATGGAGATGAATGTTTGAAAATGTTAATTACATTAAAAAGTTTCAAATTGGTATGGGACACTTTGATTAAAAAATTTCCCTAAATGTCATCCTTTCTAAATTGTGTGACTTTTAAATGTTTTCATGAAAAAGGTATATTTCTCTCAATGAGTTTTACAAATCATTTTCATCTATGTCAAAATCCATAAATAGATTTTAAATGTGTTTTGAAGTTGATTTATGATGATACAATCGTTCCATATTATAATGATGTTTTTGTGATATGATTGCTTGTGGATGTGTTATTTTTATACCATTCATTGTTTATGTGTAATGTACTGACATTTTGTATCCTAGTTTTACTACGAATGTTTATGTTATGTTTAAAGATTTTCATATGACGAATGCATTGGACTTAGTAAGTGATGGGTGGATCCCACTATAGCTCTTCAATGCATCGATAGGTCCCATGAGACAAACTTGTGTCTTTTCACAAGGCCTTGACAGAAATATTATCTGTAGTCTTGGAAGAAGGCCTTGACTAAGTGGTTGTGATAGTCTAGAATTATTCTTTCAATCATTATGAAAGTGGCTATTGATTTTGCATGTGATTATTCAACTATTTAAATATCCTTGTGAATAAATAAGTGGCATTATTTAATTTAATTTTTTCTATATTATATAGATGATCATGTTTAGAAGGATTATATTTTTGTTATACAGTTCTTTAAATGTTTATGCTTATTTATGAATGTTGTTGATGTATTGCTCACCCTTACTAAGCATTTGAGCTCACCCCTTTTTATGTTTCATATTTCCCAAGATTCCAAGAAGTGTATTGTGGTTGATATGGATGGTTAATCCATGGGAATAATGGAGTTCATAAAGGATTATTTATGTTTTTAACTCTGATATAAAGTGTAATGTATCATTCATGTATTTAATCTATATTCCAAGACTGGTAAACCGATCATTTCTTCAGGACGTGATTCCTTATAGTGATGCCAATGTATTAAAGTAATGCACTGACTCTGGTTAACGGGTGTCGGGGAATTATAGATTGTATCATAGGATGTTTAGAAAAACCTTGGAAGATATATTTAGATAAAATCTTATTAGAGCACATAAACCTAAGATTGACTTTGAGGATTAGTATAGATGAACTTCTAAAATTTTGGTAATGTAGATAATTTGTGAGTGTTCCAAAAAAATACATCCCTATCTAGAAACGAGTAGGTAAAGGTGGCTCTCGAATAGATGTAACAAGGTGTAAAACCCAAAAAAACCACTTTGAGATAGACTCAAATAGGAACTAGTACAAGACAGCGAGCCTTGCTGCACTCTTGGTTATGACACTCCTGGTGGATATACTTAGGATAAATCTCATTTTCATTACAAACCACTATGAAGGGTTTATTAGTATATACCTCCTAAAAGAAAAATTTTTTGTTGTTATAGATTATATCCATAAACTATTCAATTTAGGTTAGGTATTTTATATGTTTGGAATTATTTATTGTGATTCACAAACAGACCTAGTTTATGGAATTGTTTAGAAATGGCGCCTAATAGATGGAATGATAACTCTAACAATATGTAAGATGCACTGAGTAATAAGGGCCACATAATTCATGGTATTAAGCCGTATTTTAGAAATGAAATACTCTCCTACGTATAATCAACCTATGAATTAATATTATCATAAGATTAGTAATGTATTTTCTGAATCCTATGTCTTTGAAAAGATTCAAGAAAAGAAAAGGATGGTAGAAAGAAATATGTATAAAGGGAATAAGGGAAGGAAGTATTTTCCAATATGTGATAAATATGGAATCAATCAGCTTGGTAAATGCATGAAGGGAATGGGAGTTTAATATAAGTATGGAGAAAAAGGACAGCAATTACATTATTGAAGGGGTAGGAAAATGTTTTCAAATGTAAAATGCTTCATCTGCAAGGCTTTGAGACACTACATGAATCAATATCCCATTTATAATAGTATAACTCAAATGATGTTATTGGATAATAATCATGTTATGATACTACCTCAGATGAAGAAGAAAGACTAGTGTTTATATGTTGTTATTATAGAATTATTTCATTTTAGTGTTGTATCAATGATGTACTCATAATATTAATTATGGAAATAAATAAGGATTTTACAACAGTACTATTTCAATGGGAATTTTAGATTACATGGTCTTGATACTAAGGTAGTAATTTTGGAATAAGAGATTGTTGATTTGGATTTATTATATTTGATATTCTTGACTATCTTATAACTGATTAATGGTTTGTTTGTATCAGGATTGTTGGAATATTTTAAATTTTTGGATATAAGGAATATATCTAGTATTATATAAATGATAAGGGAGCATAAATTTTATCAATAAAGGTTTTATAGTAATTCATGTTGTTACAATGTTTTAAAAGAATATGTGATGAAAGTGTTCATATATTATTATGTGGGAAAAAAGGGTCTTCAGCGTGTTTTTCTTCCTTATAAATTTTGTACTGTGAGTTTGGACAGAAGTATTTTGAATAATTCTAGTTCGAGATTATTTTTTAATTGTGCCAAAAAATGGACAACCCGTAGGTCGGGTGGCAACCCGTCACGTACGGCAAGGCTGGAAGAAATGAACCCACAACCAAAGGGAAACAAGAGTGTATCACCTACCACTAGACCACGTGATGTCTTGGATGAATAAAGTAGTTTTTTTAAAAAGTTCTGGTAGATGAATTATAAATTAATTTTTTTTGGAACCCTATATTAATAAGATAAATAGAATTTTTTAATCTTTATTATCTTTTATATTGAAAGATGAGTTTGTGGTAGAAATTAGATAAATGATGGAACCCTACTTGTCAAGTATATTTTTTCTTCTTATCTTATTCTATGAAGAAATTAATTCTTAAACATTAGTGAAGGGATCTTAAAACAAAAAATTAGTTATCCTAATACTTTATGTTTTTTGGAACTAATGGTATTTTAAATCATCATATATTAATGAATTTAAGGACCTAGATATTACACGTGTTTGTGACTGATGACCTCAATCACTACCTATAAATATTTACATATTTCCTACAATTATATGTATCTAATTTCAACCAATATTCTTCTAATCGAGATTATAATTTAGTGGTGACCCTTTTATTTCCCTTTTAATGTTATTAGGACTTAATTTTATTAACCCAATTTCTGATTTGGGTTTTCCCACAAAATTAGGTTCTATTTTCAACCTTTTATTTGAGAAGAACAATTTCCAATTACGGGGATGCAATTAATTAATGAAGTGGAGAATTTAATACCCCAGGATTTCATAGTACATTTTTTCTTCTTTGTAATTAAATAAATTCCACTACACGAAACACCGTGTTCAGGCGCATCACGACATACCAAACTAGTCATTCAAAAGTGGTTATGAATAGTATTAACTAAATTTTGAATTTTATATATTCCATATAATTTTATAATCCACAAAATGAGTTTCTTAGACATAAAATAAGAACAAATTCATTTTTTCAGATAAAATATGTATTTAAAAAAAAAATCAATTTTACTGCCTTTTAATAGAGAACCTTTTTAAAATAAAATATTTGAAACTATTATATATTCAATGTGACAAAATAAACTTCTTCTGTAAAATATGGAATTCAAAATTTAGTTTCAATTAATTTTTTATGTTTTTCTGATAACTTTAATATTTTGGTGAAAAGTAAAAAGTACTAAATTTTTCCTAAAAACAACATTGTTTATCAAAACAATTATAGTGGTAAATTATAGATTTGAGTGGTTTTAAAGTTTAATTAGATTATATTTTACCTTATAAATAAATATTGTTCATTTGGAGTAATTTCACTTTGAATTTTAACATAAACAAGTGTAAATCTTTTGATTGTTATTATTTCATAAAAACCCTCTTTTTGGTTTTGACAACAAGATTTAATTGTGTGTTAATTAATGAAACTTCAACATTTTGAATTTTCATAAATAGACCTCATTTTTGGATTCAGAATATAATAATTAGCTTAGGGTGAATTTTTGGTATTTTTCTGAAAGCATTTAATTTTTGATGAATAGTGAAAAATACTGAGTTATTGGTTAAAACTGACATTTATTATTATTTATTTTATTTTAATTTATTTTAGGTCAAAAAGGATACATAATACCAATATATGTTCAATTTAATACATTGGATTCATTTTATATTAATTTTAGATATACTAAATTTTATTGAACGTTTTACAGTCTTTTACCCTCCTCCTAGGAACTTTTGAAAATTTTCATAAAACAATGTTTTACAACTTCTGTGATTGGAATTTCAAAAATTAGAGAGACACAGTTGATAACAGTATGTAAAATTATGTTCAATGAGATAAAGGTTTTTTGGTGAATAGTAACTTTTTAATTTTATTTTACAGTGTAAAAAGTAAATAGCTTAATTAAGGGTAAAAATGATATTAATATTACCATAACACATGTCCTAATCTTATTAGACAAGTGTTTCTTGACAAAAAACATTAGGAATAAAATATTAAAATTTAGTAAACTTGGATTAGATTAGTACATTTATTATAATTTAATTCAAGGATGAGTTCAACGAGATAAAATCAAAGTTTAATAACTAAAACATTTTTAATATAAGGATATAAATAAGATAAATTAGATTTTAAATATTCATTAGAAAGATAAAAATATTTCATACATCATGTTATTTTATTTATAATTTTTAGACATTAAATAAATACCTTTATTTTCGACACAATGATGATGCAATAATTACCTTATTCATGAAAAAATCAAATAAAATTATTATAAATATTAAAATAAATATAATTTCAATGTTTTAATGACATACACGATTTTTTTAAGAATATGACATGATAGGACTGATTCAATGTATATTTTTCTATGTAATCAAGTTGTGATGACTTTCACAAACACATAATATCAAATAGTGTCTAAATTGACATAAATTAATATTTAAAACAAATAATATATTATTTGATGATATAATATTCCTAAAAATGTAAGGTTCATAAAAATGGATTCAATAATATTATATATGTCATTAAGTACTACTTCATGTTCTCTTGAATTTTTAGAGTAAGTTTATTATCCATATTAAGTAAAAATACATGAAGACACGATAATTGTTAAACTATTTAACTAAGAGTTAAATCTAAACGTTAAGGTTAATATGGTGACCCAAAATTATCTAAAACCTATTGGATGAGATTTTATCAACCCATACCAACCATATCCTTTAAAAAATTTATTTTTGAGCCATTAGAAAGTGAAAATTAATTTATTATAAAATAATATTTTATGCTTTTCCTATGATTCGCTTCACCCCTCTTATAAAAGGGAACTCCCCCTTTACTCTAATTCTCACATTCTAAGCCATTGGATCTATCAACCCCTTACCAAATGTCCTCTAAAATTCAATCACTTCATCTTAGAGGCACCCATTTTCTCATTAAGTCAACTTAATGATCCATTTTGTTCAAATCAAAAGGAAGCACCCGAAAAAGAGGTAATGATTTCGCCACCCTCTTTCAAGTTCTCTTATTCTTCAACATACTCATTATTTGTTGTTTAAATTATAAAATAATAACTCAAATTTCTTCTATATACTGTGATGTTATTATAAATATGGCACAACTATATTCATTATCCTATCCATCTTATGAATGATAATGTCTCCATGCATGCGTACGTACGGCTTACCGTCTCCACACCATGGTGTAATTTGTTATTCAACACTATGTAATTTCGATGGATATAATGATGAATAATAAGTATGTAAATAATGAAAATAAAATTCTAATATCTCTATAAAATTAATATACCATCGAATTCCAAAACATTAAGGAAATGATATTGTCGATCGTGCATACGTACGGATTGCCGTCTCCACGACACGATGAGATTCATTTCCACGTTCACCATTCATCGACGATTATAGAAATATATATATTACTAATAAGTATATAATATATGAAATAATAATTCTATTGGAGATAGATATATATACATATATATGTACTTACATATATCTTATTTACGTAGTTATGTTCAATACGAGATGAAAACAGAAACATCATTTATGCAAATGTACGAACTACCATCTCTATAAATGGTGTTCTTAATTTTATATATATTTCTATTATACATATTTATATTATAAATATATATGATGTATAAATCATGTTTTATATTCATTACGTACATAAATCTTTTACTACGTGATAAAAACAAGTGTAACAATGTAAAACATGTACGATAAATAAAGCGATTATTACATGAAATGTTAATTTAACATAAAAATTATTATTAAATGGGTAGTATAAAGTAATAAATGAGTCATATATGATATCATAAATACTAACATGGTTCTAGTATAATTTAATAAGAAACTAATATCTTCATACATGAGGTTAAATGTACCCTAAACTAAAGGAAAGTGCAAGTTAAGGGGTTTTCATCTCATTCCTTATTCCTGTGAGATTCATGCCATATTGCCACTCTTACCTTTTCTGGTGTATGTGTAATACCCATAATTGTATACTTTGTGTAATACACTTTAATTTATGTGTATCTATATATTCATTATATGATACTTCTTTCATGGGGTGTATGTTTTGTATGTTTCCAAATTAGTAAGGGTTAATTTCACAATCTCTTTAATATCCGATATTTTTTTTACGCAAGTATCTACTGAGACATATTTATTATCCATGTACATTTTCAATAAAATAGTTTTCAAATAGATTATTTTAGGTTACATATTACTAAAACATAAATTTAAATGTTTAGAGGATTTATTATTCCAAACCATTCTCATTAATGTCCATGGTTTCAAAATGGTTTTAAAGATTTATTTAAATGTACATGAATGTTTTAAAATGTTATTTAATTTAAAAAGCTTCAATTTGGTACGGGAAACATTGATTCAAAAATTTATTTAAATGTCTTCCTTTCTAAATTGTGTTACTTTTAAATGATTTCATAAAAAAGTGATACTTCCCTCAAAGAGTTTTACAAATCATTTTCATCTATGTGAAAATCAGTTAATGGATTTCAAAATTGTTTTGAAGTTGATTTATTATAATAAAAGTCATCCATATTATATTGAAGGTTTTGTGATATGTTTTACAGAGGATGTGTTATTTTTATACCATTCATTGTTTATGGGTTATGTATATAAATTTCATATCCTAGTTTTAATATTAATGTTGATGATATGTTTAATCTTTTTCATGTGTGGAATGCGTTGGACTTAGTAAGTGACGGCTGGAGCCCTCTATAGCTCCTCGATGCATTAGAAGCTCTCATGAGAAAAACTAGTGTCTTCGCACAAGGCCTTGAAAAAAATATAATTTGTAGTCTTGGAATAAGGCCTTGATTATGTGGTTATGATAATCTGGCATTATGCATTCCATAGTTATGAAAGTGGTTATTGATATTGCATATGATTATTTAACTATTTTAATATCCATGTGAATATGTAAGTGGAATTATTTCATTTTATTTTTTCCATATTATACGGAGGTTCACATTGAAAAAGCATTAGTTTTAGTTATACATTTCCTTAAATGTTTATGCTTATTTATGAAATTTTATGCTATATTTCGTACCCTTATTGAGCGTTTGGTCTAACACCTTCTATGTTTTATTTTTCCCAAGATTCCATGAAGTGTATTTTTATTGATATGGAGGGTTAAGCCAAGAGAATAATGTCATTCATAAAGTATTATTTATGTTTTTTTTATGTTATAAAGTGTAATGTGACATTCATGTATGTAATATATTTTCCCAGACTGCTAAACTAATCTGTCCTTCGGGACATGATTTCTCATAATCATGCCAATGTATTAATAAAATTCAACGACCTTATGTATCTGGGGTCCTGGCGTTACAACATAAAAATTCATAAAATAATCTGATGACATAAAAATGGATATCTCATAATTACTACATAATATGGATAGTAAGGGAGATATATAGTGACATTTCCCAATATAATCTAATTGAAATTAAAATTGAATAACATAAAATGGTGCTTGATAAAAGAAGGGTGGTAGATTCCCTTATATTGTAGAGTAACTAATAAAACATGATGTTTGGGAACATGGTGGAATTAAGAAATCTTGGGAGGACTACTATGGAGTTAAAACTTCCATATCATATATGATTATGAATTTTTATAGATTGAAAATGTTTGAATGACTAGGTATTAATTGTAAAATAGAGGGAGAGTTTTATTTATTTCAATGGACCCATCATTATTGGTATTTGAAAATAAATGGGCTTTCCCATGATATTTTTCCATGGTATTGACCAATTAGGACACGTAATATCATGTTTCAATTTACAAAAGATGGAGAGAATTTTATATTAATTATTACATCATTATGATTTCATTAATGACAAAAGAAAACCAAAAATGTATTTTTACTATTCAAGAAAAACTAAACTATTTAAAAAAATTCACATAAAATCAGAATAAACATTTTTTGGTTTTTGGAATGAAAAAATGAAAACAATTTTTTGGAATATTAATTTCTAATTATTATAATTTTTTTAATTAAATCAATATTTATTCAAATGATAGAAATTTTAATACTATAATTCATTTTATATCACCTTAGAAATTAATCAGAATCCCATTATCATATAACTATAAGACTATAAAATAGTAGTGTGATTTACTATTAATAAGGGTAATATTACCATTCATAAGGGTATGTTTCTATTCCTGAAAAATTACATCTATCTTATCTGAATCTAGATATCTTATTGAACTTAACTGTGTTGGGTAGTTTTTAAAAAATAAATTCATAATGTTTGAAAAATTATTTCCACTCGGTACATTATAACTAATTGGTGTTTTCAGGAGAATCATTGTTTCATGAATTCAGTATTAAATTTATTTATAAAACATTGTGGTGTTTTATAACCACCCAGACTATAATGATGGACAAGGTGCATTTGATTCCTCTATTTAGGTCTATATGGTTTGTTCAAGGATGGTACACTATGGGGAAACAATATTCCAATTACTTTATAGCATTGAATGATTTATAATCCTCATGAAAAGATTCTTTCCCTACATGTTTGTATGTACAGACAACACCATATAGAAACATCATAAAGGGGGAACAATTTGAAGTAATGTTTTGGGGATTGGTGTGTTATTAGTGGTATTTTAGATTAAATTACAGAAACCATGAATGTGGATCCATAGGAGTTTCTGGAAGGAAATGATTATATGAATATAAAGATCTCATGTGCATGGTTTCAATATCAAATGACATTCCCTTTAATTTATAATGGATTTACAGAATCCTCTAAAATTTACAATTAAGTGTTTCTTAAATTTTGGTTTTATGTTAACTACTTATTAGATAATACATTTTGGTTAGGTGTTTGAGGAGTAAAATTATGATTATGTAAATATAGAGATATCAGATTTAGTGATTCATTTCATTAATATGTGAAATAGGGAAATATTTTTTTATCACTTAAAATGTAATAAATTATTTTTGGAACGTATTTACAATTTTATGTAACAAATATATATTAAAAATATTATATATTTACACTATTTAATGTTATACAATAAATTAATATTAAAAAAGGGAAGATAAAATAATATATCTTATAACATAATTAATTCCCCAGAGGATTAATTAAATTAAAAAATTGTTATCATTTACTTTTAATTGATAATTGTGGTAGTGGTTTAAAATTAAATTTTATAAAATATTACTGTAATTATTTTTATAAAGAAATTGTAATTTTATATTTATTTAAACCCAATTAATGATGTTTTGGTGTGAAAAGTTTTCAATATTTTCCCATTATCCAAATTCTCACAAGAGGACTATAATTCTATTATCTCTAAAGGGTGGACTCCAAACATTATATTAGATGGTCGGTGGGATGCGTTAATACTGGAGGATAGTCTCAAAAGACTTTTATAGTATAGTAATGAAAGGAAGTGGTTGTCTATGTTGTCTCAACAACCTATGATGATTCTTTCGAATTATTTTAATTTATGAATTCTATTTCAATTATAGATTACATTCATTTTTATATATATTATTCACATATATATATTTATTTATATAACAATAAATTGTTTTAAATATATTGTGTGAACAATAATATTTCAATAAATTCCTGAAGGGTATCTCTAGATCATATTATATTGTAGATCGTAGCTCGAAAAAAACATATGTTTATTATGGTAATATCAAGATTTTGTTATATTATATAAGGATAAAAGAAATTATGTTATTTTATTGATGTTTAGCAAGCATATTTCATAGGTCACATATGGTTAACAAAAAATTTTATTATGTAAGCTTAAATTAATTTATTTAAGGTTATTCTAATGTGATGTAACGATAATATAATTTTATATAATTGTTATAAAAGTATATCCAATATTCATATATCATAGAATAAATAAATCTATATATGATATGGTAAATGATTATGTTCCCATTTTTAATTATATGTTTGAACCCATATTTCATTATTAGGATATTGTCAAATTATATAAGAATGTTTACTTGAAAACTTCTAATGATTGATATTAAATAATTATTTTCAATTTGATTCATTTATATTTTTCGATGGAATATGTAAATAAATATAACTATTAGATGAATTTCCTATAAAACTAAGGTATCAGGTTCACCTGTGACCTTCATAGTTTTATAATCTACACCATTGTGCCTGATCCCAGTATCTAGGACATCCATGTCATTTTGAATGGGGATTGACTTTGGAACCCATATTGGTTAAAAAATATTCATGTTCTTTATATGAATGATAAAATAGAAAAATACACCAAAATTCTCATACATCCCAACATGTATCCATAATGAACTACAACAGAAGTTACTACACACTTGTCTACAAACTGAATCAATAAACTATGCCCAGATAAATATAAATTATAACATTCAATGGTCTAATGTGTGAAAGCATATAATTATCCATGAATGTTACTACACTCATAGTAATGTTTCTCTAGTATAAGGATAATCACAATACCACTGAAATAAGTCTAATAATCCTAGCACTCAAAGATGTAAAACTTATGATTTGAATGGAGAAATGATTAGAAAAATATTATGTTTCCTTATGAATATATCTATTAATTTCACATTAGAAATGGAGACCATATTGAATCACTCTATCCACAACTAATTCAACATAATTTCTACAATCCATATATTACATTATATTGTTATAGAATAACACAAGTAATAAACTAATAATTTCAATTTAAAACATTATTTTAATATTATATTTTAATTGTGGGTATTTTAATTATAATATAATATAATATTAATAGTTACCTATGATTCATAATATTCAATCTCCATTAAAATGAATTTAAAAATTCTACAGATTGGGTCATCATATGTCAATATCACCTCCAATCACTATACACCAATGAATATTTATCCATCAGAATTTTCATCTTGTAAATTTTAACTTATTAATTATCTATGTGTATGTATTTAATTCATGAATTCATAATTTTGTGTTGATTATTGTAAAATACCACACGGAAACTAAAATAAATTCATATTTCAATTAATATAAAAACTATTCTTCAATCAAAAAAATGAAAAATTTACCAATGTTTATAATTTTATTATTCATGGACTCATCCTATAACTACTTTAAAAATTTTCATGCAATTTTTTGAGTATGTAATTAGTGATGGAAAGGTGTTGGTCTATATGAAATACAATACAACTATATTACATCCTTGATTTCTCTATGATGAACTACAATAATGAAAACTAATTCTTCATCTATCACAAATTCTCTATGTAATTTAAATAAATATTTCCAAGGTGAAATATCTTTCTGCTCAATAATTTCCAAACACATAGGTATATGGTCTCAATTAACATCATTTTTAAAAGAAAGATTTTAAATTATAGTATTATTTCCCTTCATAAATATTCCAAAAATCATCTTAATCTTCTTATAATTTCATAAATAAGACAGACATGGTGAAAATATCCCAAACAATTAATCAACAAATACATTCAACTTATCAATTATGTTAGGTTGGTTATGTAATAAAAAAGACTTTAAATGAAAAATAACATGATTATTTATGCATAATATTTCCAAATGTAGTTCTAAAACTGAATAAGTGCCATCCCGGTGACCATAATCATTTACAATATCATTTTATCACATTTACCATAACTTATATTAATAGATTTGATACTAGAAATTTCGAACCATTCTTAGTAAAACCAGATTGAAAAGAAAAAATTTACACGATCTTATCATATCAATGATAATATATTAAATTAATTAATCATATAATAAAAAGAGATATTATATACCCAAGTGGAATCATAAATTCATTAATGTCTATGCAAAAACAAATTAAAAAAATTAAATTGTGCTACTCAATGAAGAAACCTGTAGTAAAGTCGTTGGTCAAGATCAATCCATATGGGTAGTGAATTAGTGTATTTGGTGATTAAAAATATTTAAAATTAATAAAGTTGATGAATGTGTTGAGAAAAAGTTGTTTAGATTGAATTTTAGAAAATAAATGATGAATGAAAAGAGTATATGATTTGGTTTTATAAATAAATTTTAAATTCATGGAGGGGATTTATAATATTGGGGTCCATGTGTAATTATATTGAATAAAATTGTTTTATTTATTCATTCATGAGGTTATAGTCATAATAAGAATGATTCAATGGTTATAGAATCCCCTCATTGATGTTATGATTCCATATTTACCTTGGTTTGGTAGTTTATGTCATTTTTTAATCATGTTTTTCTTGATACCATATTTAAACTCTCTTTCTTGTAAAATTTGACAATGATGATGTATTTCATAGGGTTTTATATTGTGCAATTTAAATGTTTCTTCTAGTTTCAATTATCAGTGGTCATGATAAAAGATAACGAAATGGATTGGATGTTGATGATAAAAATTTTGGAAACTAAATACATGAATAAATGAAATAAATCTACTAGAAACTTCTCTTTATATTAAATTACACTTGAACAAGGTGATTTTACACACTCATCATTGAAAAGATATTTTTAGTTGAAATTAGAAAATAAAAATAATGAAATGAAATAATGAACTCGAAGAGGGAACAACAACTTTATCCAACCATTGGTCTCTAGACAATATGGATTAGAATGCACCAAAATTTCCATCATATCTCTGCTTTTATAGGAATCATTATGGATCAATTAAAATTACTCCTGTAAATTTACACATGGTGTAATGTGTTTACATGTTGTGTAATCCAAATCAGAGTTATCCCCATGAATTTTGATTTTTTTGAATCTCAACTGAATTTCATTCATGGATATGTAATTTTTAATCCTTTAATGACTTTTATACTGGAATAATGATGTGTAATGATTAATCACATCATTTAATTTATTCATGACATGAAATTTCAGGACTTTTCATTATGGTCTATGGCATGCTATGAAATGAATCTACAAGGTGTTTAATAATGTTTCCCTATTTGTAATTCATTTATATACACTATAACTCATTTCACCTTGGTTCCGTAGATTTTTTTCCCTATAATTTCTCCTTGATCATCCTAAAAAATACATTTTTGCACCACTACCCATCACTTGTGGTGTAAAATTTCTATTTTCTTCAAAATTTTCCTCTTTTCCTTTCTTAATAAATTAATTATATCCAACCACAGAACAAAAAACAGGTTAAATTGTCAAAAATTTGGTAATAATATTCATTTAAGAAGACAAATCAATACATTAAAATACCATAAAATATTTTAATGAAATACACATATCAAATACCCCAATAGTTTAACTCGCACTTGTCCTCAAGGATTGAATATCAACATAATACAATGGAATTTCAACTTATCATTCTGAAAATTCAATTCCAACAGAAGAATTTGAACAAATAGAAAATTAAATTTTCAAACATCACATATAAAATATTTATCAACATCACAATTTTTAATTAATACATATAATCCTTGTATTTTAAATTCCATCTTTTTAAATAGCCACCATTCTTGAGTCATCCCTTTTTATTTTTGAATTCATTATCAATATGCATTCCATGTTTAATTAGCCTCACTAGGAATTTTTCCACTCATCATCTTGGTAAAAATGAATATATTTCATCACATACTTCAAGAAAATTTAACTTACCATTTTCAGTAAAGGTTTCATCCATCTCCACCACATAAAAAGAAATTGACAATTATTCTTGAGGGATTCACTAATAAATATCAAATGACACTGTGGGTTTAGGGTAGGTAGGAAAATTATATTAACATATGAGGTTCACAATAGTGGTTCATATCTAAATTTAATTGTGTAATAATCAATAATAGCTCAGTGAATATCTCCCTTCATATATTCCGTTCCCCTCTCCCCCAAAATGCATAGAGTGGTCTCATGTGACATGAAATCCAAATGAATGAATCAAAAACTCATTCAGTTATTTTCCATTTCAATTTTATTTTTATTTTTCAAAATTTATTATTAGCATAAATCAAACATCCACCCCCTAACCACAATTGATAAAAATATTGTTTGTCTAAAAATGGACATATTTGAACTTCCTATGATACAAAACAATTGTTTCATCATTTTTATGTGTGACAAGTAAATAATGTAATATAATGAATTAAACATGGGAACAAAGAAAAATCATAATAAAAAATATCCCATAAATATGGCCACAATTTAGTATATCCCAATACACAGTAAAATTTCCCCTACATTTATTCTTATAATATTCATCAGAAAACATTTAGGGGAATATAGAAATGGATAATACTGGATCGCAACAGGTTCCATTTCCTAACAAGGCTATTCATTTATTTTGTGATCATAGAATTGGATTAATGCATGATGGGTCTCATGATAAGGGGTAAATAAAAAATAATGTATCAACTATTTTAAAATTCATTATATTCTATTATAGATTCAATAATATGAAAACAATGTTCTAGATGCAAGCATGACTCAATTTTTTATGAAATATATGAAATTATTAATGTATAATATTAGGCTTAAAGTATGTATAGAGATTTATATGAATGGTTGGGGAAATTAATCAGGGAAATGAATATTAATAATTAATTCAATTAATGAATATATCCAAAATTCAATTCATTGAAAATCATAGAAAACTTTTATATACAATTATTTATATGTTCCAAAAAAATATGATTTGTCAAATCCTACTCCACATGGTTATCACTTCTAACTCTTTCCCCCATTTTTATCATTAATATTTATTAACAAGTAAATTTATAATTCAATGAATGATAATTATCCAAGGAAGTTTATATATCCTAGTTCAATTGATTAAATCATGAGTCATATGCATGGAATGCAATTAGAAATAAAATCCATTGATAAATAAAATGTGGTTAATTCAATAGAAATCCTTAAAAGTTAAACATTTACTCCCCATAAAACATTATGTTTTTAATAGGGATACATATATATTTCATGATCCAAATTCATGATGTGTGTTGTGTCTATACGATGTGAAATGGTCTTGCGGTACATCATCCTTCTCTGGGTTTCTTCTAGCATTGGTTTTGATGGTCCTACAAACTAAAAATAATCATGTGAATAAATAGGAAATTAGCAAAGAACTTTTAAATATTTGGAGTGAGGGCATACATGCCTATAAAAATAGAAAATATATAATGAAAAAAAAATCTCAGGTTGGATATCTGAAGATATTTTTTCAGAATTGTTCCCTTGACCATACCTCCTTCATCTTTAGTTCCCATGAGAGATTATTGAAAATTTTTATATCTTCAAGATCCATAAATGGATTTAGTGGTTTTATTTCCACATATGTCATCCCCTATCCTTCATCGTAAACAAGATTAATTATTATAGATGTTAGTTCATTCTTGACCTCTATTGTACCGACCTGCCATTTCTCCCTAAATGTTGACAAATTAAATGCTAGTTCAAGTGACATCCAATCAATTTTTCATTTATCAAATCATTGGGTGTCGGTCACTCCTCTAGTTTCTACATTCTTGTTCTTCAACTTGTCTTTCTTTTCACTTGAACATCCTCTATTAATATATATTCATACCCATGTACCTATTCAATTACAGAAAAATATTAATAATTTAGTATATTTTAATCAAAAAAATAATTTTCATCTTTCAACTCCATAGTTCATAATTTCATGGTGGATGTTGAAGATTACTTGATCACATCTAACCCTATGATATATTTCTCTATTTAAAATCTATATTATTTCATGCCTGTTTGCTAAAATGGCCTTCTTGAAATGAGTGAAGTTCACTCCTCTTCCATATCAAATACATGGAATACAATGAGGGCATTTAATTTTTCACCCCTAATCAAGATATCCCTGAGGAATCCTCTTGTGGATTTCACTATTGAATCATCTAGTTGAATCGGTACTCTTGTAGGATTATGTCCATCCAGTCCCAAACACCTGAATGTTGTGTATGTTATGATATTGACACTTGCACCTATTTCACACAAATATATTAAATATTTGTTATTTATGATAAATAAAGTGATTTAAAATATTCCAATCCCACTTTTCTTCTTAGTTGTTTAATTTGATGCCACTGCTGACCCTCCCATGATAGTGGAATGGTTACAATATCTTTATGCTTCTTTTTGTGGGTTTCTAGCTCATTCACGAATTTTTCATATGTTATCATGTTCATAAGAGCCTCTATAAATGATATATTAATATTCAATTATTTAATGTGTTCTAGAAATTTACTTCTCTAAATGTTGTTCTTCACATGACCCAATCATTCGTGAAATGGAATTATTTCCTTTTATAGAGGTGATTCTTCTTCTTATTATTTAGATAATTTATCTTTTATGGCTCTAAATTCAAATTCTTGCACATGTTGTTGTCTTGAAAACCCTATACCACATCCTTTTTTTTACTGCACGTCATTGTTGTGTTTTTCTCATATCGTCCTGTGGGTATATTTTAGGGAATACTAGAAGAATTCCACTTTTTATCTCTCTAAGATGATGAATAATTTAGACAACATGAAGCTTCATATTCTTTAATGTGGCCTTTTTGTTTATTGATTTTTCTTTTATTTATTTGATTAGAACCCTATATGTGGCCATGAATGTCTCTAGTGTATCTTCTAGTCCATATTTATAGGTTTTCAGTGTAGGACCTTGAATTTCGTGTCATTGGAACCCTTTTGGTTTTAGTTCAAATCCATTCCCTTATTGTTGTTTTTGTTATGGTCTCCCATCCTAAAATTTATTAGCCTAATTTTAATTAGAATAATTATCATCTACTATACACATACCATGAGATTTTTGTTTCTAGATCAGCATTATGGCAGTCCTTATATACAACGACTCATACTGTGCTTCATCCATTCAATATTATTGATTTTGGGAATGTCTTTTAATTTTATCCCTTCTCCATTACACATGAAAATGTTTCTATCCATTTCATCCTAATAGTTGTAGCTCTAATTAGGTTAATTTGGCATTAGGGATCCAAAAAATAGCATCATGATGTGATCTGTTTCACGATGAAAAAACCATAGTGAATGTATGGATAAGTAGACTCAATTATATTCAATGATGGGGTCATTTTAATTTCATGTTTTTACCATTCCCACATAGTTTACAATTTCTCATATTGAAATTGATAAAAGTTTAGAATTTTTACCCATATATCCATTGACGTAGAAGGTGGAATGAAGTAGGTGAGGATGCTACTAGATAAACTCATCCAATGTAATGAATGAATGTTCTAGGAACCTTTTAATCCAATATCATGCTCAATTAAATAATGAAAATTGGTAAATATGGTGTCTTACTGAATCACATAATAGGTTATGGAATTAGAGTTTTCTCAATGTTTGAGAAAATTAAAAAATATTTGATTTTATCTTCATTAATAAATTTAGTGAATTGCATAGTCTTTGAGATCATTGAAATGATTATTGTCTTGATTTTTAAGTGGTTTTCTATGAAGTTGGTGGTATGGTGCTTGGTTGAAATCCTATGTTTCTCGACCACCTGTAGTTTGAAATAATCTTAAGTACTTAATATATTTGAAAATCCCTAGAGTGTTTTTTTATTCTATTCCATCCAGGATTTCAGCTGCATTAATCTTTTTCCATTGTATAGAATGAAGGCTATAGTCGATGATGTCTTTTCACCCAACCAAACTTTTAAAATTGTGTATCAATGATTTTTATATCAGAATTACGGAACAAAATACAAAGTGTAAAAATAGAAATTGAAATAAAAGACAATGAAAACTATAAAATCAAAATCCAAAAATCAATAAATAATATATTCCCATAAAAACCTCAAGTTGGATTGCCCTATACAGCTTCGTTAATTACGTAGATCCCTATTAAAGTTTTTTAAAATATTATCAAATGGGCTACTCAATTAATTAAAATTTAGAAATGAATTATATAATAGCTGTTCTATATGGATGGTAAATTCATTTATTAAGTTATTTAAAATATTTAATTTTCTAAAATTTTATGAAAGTGTTGAGAAAAAGTAGGTTTGATTAAATTTTAAAAAAATGATTAATGAATGAAAAGCTCAATAGAATGGTTTGGAATTAAAATAGAATTTCAAAGAATAAAGGGATATTATAATATAGGGAATATGTGTAATTAAACTAAATAAAATAGGTTGATTAATTCATTCATGGTTCTTAATTCTATAAGATAATTATCTAATGGTCATTGAATCACCTTTTTAACGTAATAATTTCCTATTTCTAATGGACTTGTAATTTAAGGAATTTCTGAAAAAAGTTTTTCTCGATACTAAATGTAAACCTAATTTCACCTAATGTTGATAATATTGATTTCTTATTTAGTGTTTTTAATTTCCCAATTTTAAGGCTTAATCTAATTTTAATTATCAATTGCCATGAATAATAAAAAAGAAAGGAAGATGAAGTTTATGATTGAAATTACGCAAACCAAATACATGAATTAATGAAATAATTCAAATTGAGAATGCCCTATTATTTTACATTTTCCTAGATCAATTTTTGTTAACCCCTTATCCTAGAAATGAGTGGTTGATCCAGATATATAAATTTAAACATAAACAAGAGTAAGAATGATCTTGGGGAGGGAACAACCTCTCACTCAAAGAATTGGTCTCTTGTGGATCTAGATACAAGTCTTCTACAGAAGTAGGAAGTTCCTCAATTTATAGGAATGATATGATATCTTTCTAACAATTATCATGATGTATAAATTTATTAAATGTCATGTAATAATTATTATAGATTCCTTTGTGGTTGTTGAATCTGGGTAAATCTTGCATTAATCTCATTAAAAAATCATGAATTGTGACAACTTTCATAACATTTAATTTGGAATCACAATTTGTAACTGACATTCATAGCATGTAACCCCACCCTAAATAATCCAGATAGATATATTTAATTGGTATGGCCATGACATGTAATGATATTCCACAACGTGAAATCACACTACTCCATTTTTTTAAATTTTCAAACATCCTAAACAATCTGGATTCACACCATGAAAAAATATAAATTGAACATAGTGTCTATTAGCTCCATTTTCTCCCCTTTCATTTTATTTTCATAAATTTATTATTTCCATCCAAAAACCATAAAACAAGAAAATTTGGTCAGTAATTGGAACAAATATTTAATTAAATTGATAAATTATTATATTAAAACTCTAAAACATGTTTGTGTTTATATACACGTATCATGATACTATGATAGGATTAGTTTCAAACATACTAGTGGAGTAAATTTAGTTTTATTAAAATAGTTGTAATTGTTATCAATTATATCTCGAAAATGAATCTGTAAGTCTATATCAAATTTCTCAAATTGTACCATATAAAAATACATCTTTGACACTTCCACTATAAAAAATATTATCCTAAATTGTGATATTATTATGTAAAAATATTCATCCCTTATTTTCGATCAAAGTCTATTCCATTATAAAAAACACCTTCAACTAACTGTCCATTCATGCCACCAGTAATTGTTTGAATCTTTGAAATATGAGTTATAGTTGACCAGTAAAATTGTGAAAATATTTTCATTCCATATATTGATCATTATTATAATATTGTATAATGTTTAAAATTTCAATGAAACCTCATTGGGGTTGACCTATCATGTTCTTATATATTTTGTTATTGGTTAGAAACCTCATCATCTTATTATTCTATGTTTTCTCATCCACAAAATATTCCTCCATCCAATCTATTTTATGTGTATTATTATCCATGAAAAAAGGAAAATCATTATAATACATGGGGATATGAGTGTTTTTATTGTTAATGTGATGAGAAAAATATTATTTATGATTTAACATCATGATATTTTTCATCATATGGACATGAAAAAATATTTTTAATTCAGATGGAATAATATCCAATTCCAATTGAAAATATATTGTAACTATAGAGAGGTAAAAATCCATTGTTTTATTTTTCAATGATTTTCTACCAATGAAAATATAAGTACCCAATCATCATTAATAGTAACTTGATATTTTATATGAAAAATCATATATTTAATTTGTAGTTGTATAATTTTTAGTGGCTCTTTCTCTTGATTATTCAATTATTTAATCATTATAATAGTTTTACATTGAATAGATTCTAATTATCTATACTCTCAATGTTTCATAACACTTTATAGTAACATATTATGACTATAATTATGTTCAGTGTTATGTATCTAACTATTTGAGTAAATATAGGTGTCCCTAATTTTATTTATTACAAAACATTTATATTAATTATATATGTTGAAATAAATATAATATGACTTCCAAATATTTGAACATTTTATCTTTTTATTTTAGTATCCCCAAATAATAAAAAGTATGCTTCACAAGGCTAATTTTTAAAAGTAATTATGGTTCGTAATGTTAATATGAAAAATCTAAATCATGTCCCCATGGATTATAAAGCTAGGGTTGTAGATATGACTCTTATTAAAATAATATTCCATTGTAAAAGTAATACTCATCACACCCTCGTTGGGGTTATTAGCACTGGGTACAATCATGCCAGAGTCTGTATAAACTTATAGAATCTATATATAGAGGCTATTTCTCAAAAAACCACAATATTTTACTAGATTTCTATATTTTTAAATTTTAAATTCAATTAATTATTTTCATATTTGAAACCCTGATTGTGGAATTTTTAATATCCCCACTACTACATCTTACTGTCGATTAGGGACATATTTTAAACAACATAAGTATCCCCCAAAACCATGAATGTATAACTTCATCACAATCGTCTTCTAAATCCCATATGGATTAAAATATATAGGGTCCGTCATATTTGTGTATACTATCATCATAATAGAAATAATAATAATTTTATAATGGTTTTGTGTGAAAAATGGATGGTGAGAAACATGTATGATGTTAAAAGGACTATCCCAATCTGTCGAACCAATTTACCTATCAATCCAAAAAAATGACCTTGAAGGGATACAGAAAGCAACCTTGAAAGCATGTATTTTAAACCACATGACACATCTCATTCCGATAAAACATTGTTTTGGGAAGGAAAACAATATAAATAATACATTCAGTGCTATTATGAAGGATAATCCAAATTTTTTTGGGTTAAAAAGCCCACCATAGTCCCAACTAAAAATTGTATTTTTGTTATAAGGGGATTGTTCCTCCTTTATTCAACCCAAAATATTTGATAATATAACCATCAACCATAAAATTTTACCTCTATTAATGATACTCTACAAGTCCTGAACATCAAAAATTCATAGGTAGCCACATGGATTTGTTTTAGAAGGTTCAATTTAGTGGTTCCTCTTATAATGCTTGACCACATTTAGTGTTTTTAGGGATTTCCACTATCATTCAAGTAAAGTATTAAATTATATTAGACGAATTCATATGAGGACCATCCATTGAGGGAATGACTACAATAGGGTTGGGAGGTCGGAAAAAAATTTCTCATCTTGATGGTGGGATTGTAAATATCATCAAACCATGATTGTGGCCATTCATGTGAAATAATAATCACTATAATAGAATTATCAATTCCATATTTAGTATTTCATGAAAAAATGGAAACATTTTCTTCATAAGCCTTCATCATTTATTTGGGGAAAACATTTTTGTCTATAAGATATTTTTGTGGCATCGGGAATTTTTCCTAATTTTATTCTATAGCTATATATATTGTACGGGTCATGGTACATATTTCTCTATACCAATGTCATTTCAACTCTAAAAAATGGACACCCCATGATTTTTTTATTGTAACCATCGAATATATTTTATAATTTTGATAACATTTTAATATAATACATTGGCAGAAGAATCCTTTTTCATGTTTCCAATGAGTCCATAAAAGAAATAAAATATAGTAATTTTTCAATATTTTCATTTTTTCATATAATTTTTTTACAGATGGGACGTTCCCCACAAAACAGGGAAATCGATGTCAAATGGGACCCTAATCATCAAAATGTTTCCCCAGAGAAAGGGGTTTGATCAATCTCATTCCTTGAATGTTTCGATGTTGTCCCCAAATTCCATAAAAACACCTTTTGATATCCCCCAACAAGGATTACCATAAGTTAAATATAAAATCGTGACCCATAGAATGATATATCCATTGTGTGTCCTTCATTATCTAGATCGTTAATTAAGATAATAAGGTTACAAAAAGATGAAGGCCTCCTTATATGAATCTTCTATTAATCATATTTTTTAATGAAATCAATTACCAAAATCTTTGATCAAGTATCACATATGGACACTCAATACTACATGCACCATACTAATTATATATGATAATTCAAATTATTGATATTAAAAGAGTGATTAGAAATGAATTTCCCCACAATAAAGATATTCATTATCCCCATTAAGAATCAATCATCATCATATATCTTAGTAGTGGGAACCATCTCATTTTTTGAATGTGAGAGACACCACCGTTAGTTTAGAAAATAATTCTCTATCACTTCACTCATCTATACCATAAGTGACATTAACCATTGAGTATAAACCATAGATGAATACCTATGGGATACGTATTAATCAAATATCTTCCTAACCTAGGAATAACTAGGGAATACCCAACAATTGTGAAAATTGTTGAGAAATCATTCAAAAGTGGGAGAGGGTGAATAATATAATTTATGTGAACATATTTATATATTTAAAAAATATTTACATTAATATAATTATTCATATATAAATATGATATATAAATATGATTTATATAAGATTAAATAAAAAATATTATCAATATTATTTTCATAAAATTATACATATATGTATAATTATTGCTAAATTTTATTCATAATATATTTATTGACATTTACTAATTATTTTGTAAATAATATATTTAAATATGATATCAATATTTTAAAAAAACATTATTTGATTATAAAATATATTAAATTAAATCTGTGATTCATATTTAAATTTAAATATTCATATTCATATTATATAATTTAAAATTTATGTACATGTATCTATATGTATATGTCTATATGTGTATGTATATTGTATCACTCTAACTGTTTTGGGTTATGTACCTTTTTAATAATATTCTCATTGATGGTTTCTATTGCACATATCCCCATGTCGAGCGTGACATGATCTACTAAAATAGATGTTTAAAAAGATGTTATGAATAATATTATTAGTGATATGAAATTTACATATGTTCAATATAATTTTAAATTTCATCATAAGTTTTTACAATTATATAAGAAAAAATCTGAATTTTCCCATAAAAATGTTTACTCATTCAAAAGGGAATTTTACAGCCTTTTAATAGTGATTCCATTTTAAAACTAATTGTTGACACATTTATAATTTTTATAGGACAATATAAACATCTCTTTCGAATATGGAATATCTAAATTATCTTAGGGTAAATTTATTTTATTTTTTGAGACATTTAATTAATTGAATAATATTAAAAAATAAATTATTTTTCTTAAAAAATATGCAATCAAAATTATTAATGTTAAATTATATTTTAATATTTTAAAAGTCAGAATAGATCAATAATATATATATATATATCATTTTATTATAATAATTTGTATATTAAAATTAGATGTGAAAACTTCTCAATCTTTTCAATGGCTCTATTACCAACCTTCTTGCCACATTGGAAGGATTACTATTAAATTTTTTTTCCACATCTATGAATCGAATTTAAAAAAAATGATATTGATGTTTTTTATTATTATGATATTTAATGTCTAAAATGATCAATTGATTATTTTTTATATTTAAATTAGTAACAATAATAAATATTTTTTTCCACAGTAAACGGTAAATCGAGTAAATAAAGGTAAAAAAATATATTCTGAAATTATAAACTTACCATAACACTTTTTTAATGTCATTTGATGAGTGGGTATAAAAAATCAAAATTAGTTATGAATTACAAATTTTTTAAGCCCCTTGGGGGATAATATAACAGATATAATTTTTTATATAATAATAAGTTAAGAAGAATGTATTATGAGCTTCAATATATGGAGAGGGATATGGAATATCTCAGGTTATATTGTGATCACAATGATCATTGAAATATAGATGGACAAGGGAATATGATTCCAAGTGAAATATTGAAGAACAAATCCCATGTATATCATGTTCGACATGTGGGTCTATAACATGATTCTTTAATGAAACCAAGTTTGGCAGACTGAGTAGAAGACAAAAATGATTATTCAATGGAGAAAATTTCATGCATGTCTATATCAGAAAGAAATTTCACTTTCTAAGACATTGATTATCCATCTCAATGGAGGGTTAGTCGCAAGGGTAATATGGTGCATGCCTATGAAAATCTAGAGGCATTAAGTGGACCAATTAACCTGTGATAGTAATTTATTATCATGAGAGTTATTTTTCAAAACTATGACTATATTTAAATGTTTATTGAACTCATACATATGATTTGTAATATCTAGGGATTTTGAGATTTGAATATGACTATAATTGGGTGAGGTTATTACCATATCATTTTCCCATCTGGTGACTATAAGAATAAGGAATGAATATATAGATCATTGTCAATGATGCCTGACATTTTAAAAAATCTTGAATGATATCAAAACGTTTACCCAAATAAGTTATGGAACACACAAGAACTAATACAGATCATTTTCTATTGGTTTATTTAGATATACAATAACCCACCCATTCATTGGAACACTACATCTTTTATGAGTAATTCAATTAGAATGGACATCCAAACTACGAACCAAATGAATGGAAATTATAGGGTGGTCCTGGTTGAATTTTCCATGACATTTAATCTTATGGAGGATGGTTTTCTGACCTCATGAAATGAAATGTAGAAATTAATGATAAAGTATAATAAGTAACTAAACTATTGATTGAATTGATTTTTTTATCTATAATCTAATGGAAAAAGAGATACAAAATTGTGTTTTTGAAACATGAATGAGAATGATGCTACCAACTTTTTTAATAGGAACATAATGGATCATATCCAACTCCATTAACCAATAAATAATTTCCAATTTATGTTCCCTTTTGTGTGGATAGGATGATATACAATCATGTGGATGGAAAATAAGAATCCACTAGGAATAAAACCACCCCTATAGAGGATCCTCATATGGTTCTATAGGGGGCTCAGGTCCATCCTCATGAGGACAAGACATTCCCTATTGATGTTTATCATGATATCTCTGGTGATTTCATGTGCTATGTTGATCATGAAACAACACCTTCCCTGCTGTATCATGGTATTAGTGTGAATGATAGATCTAATGAACTAATTCCCCATAATGGAGTGTATTCGAATGGTATAAAATCCAAAACAATAAATCCCAATAGTTTGGATTTTCTAAATGACAATACCCAATAAGATGTTATCCCTGGGATACCTACAAAGTGCAATCTATTCTATTCCCCAGCGGCCTACAAGGGGATAAATAACCATATAATACCCCTATCTCTAGCACAAAAACCATTGTAAGGTTCATTACTATGTGTAGGACACGATGAAATCAATAATGATCATTTTCACATAGAGGGTCTAAAAATGACTAAGAATCATGTATATGAATATGATGATCATTCTAGTATACCAATTCCCAAGGAGGGGTTCTCAACGTTTATTTTTAATGAGGGTTTTAATATATTGTTTTATGTTAGAGGCTACCATAAATTCTTAGATTTGACATTAACTTTTCAAAATCTGTTTTTAACTTTGGTAGATAACATTCCATTATCACAGATTCCTATTGGAATAACTAAAAAAATAAAAACTCTAGCATTTGAGTCATAATATCCAATTATATCTATGATTTGTTTTTCGCCACTTGGTGGTAAACTCTCAACTAATGAGGTTGAGTATCAACCATCCTCAGATCATGAAAAGGGAAACATTATGGTAGAATAATACATATAGGGAATCATAATAGAGGAACAATGTCCTAATAGAAAAAAAAGGTTTGAATGAAAATGGGGGAATGAAAAGATATGATGGTGGAAAATGAAGAAAATGTTACTATGGTCAGAGAATTCAATCTATGATGCTTTTCAATTGTAATTTCAAAGGGTTAGGGTACCCCATGACTTCTAAAACCTATAGTAATTTATTTTTTTTTCCAATAAACCAATGTTTATTTGGATTGTAGAACTAAACTTTCATTTAAAAAAGGATATATTTCAAGTGGTCCTCTCTGAGAAAACACTTTACCTCTCAAAACATTAACAATTATCTCATGGGTTAGATTTGGACTCTCAGGCATTAATGTTTCCAAATTTTAAAATTTGACCAGAACAATAAAATTATAACTATAACATTGAATACCACATGGAATTAAATTTTGGTAACCTTTTACTATTCCATGAAATACTACCCTGGGAGAAAATATATTTTGAGGGAGATTGAGGATATCTCTAGTAATATTTTCTCAAAGTGGTTAGTGGAGGAGGCTTCAATACTATTCTTCCACCTGAGGAAAATATTTTCCCCAAATTTATTAATTAGTAGAATGTAAATTATCATAGTACATTGATAAATTAATCTTGATTGAAGTTCCAATTGATATTTCTAATTTCACTTGGATTAGTTTGACTTACAATATAATGCATGAAATAAAACATGATATCTGTTTTGTAATAAATGATTACTGAAGTGTTCTCGCAAGGTTGTCAGGAAACACTCTTCACAAACATCATTTTGATTATAATCCCATTTTTATGGAGGTATTCACTATCTCACAGGCTTTAGAGGCCCAAAGCTTGATGTACATGTACATTACATAACTTTTTCAGAATACTTAAAACATTACAAGAACCCACACTCAAGGACCGTAATAGTTTACTGTCATTGGAAACTCAGAACACAATCTCCTAATCATGGTGAAAGATCTTCAACATCTCCCATAAAGATATTCCCCTTTTTTTCTTATATAATTTTTTTCTTTAAATCCTAGGGAAAAGAAAACATATAAAAGGGTGAGATCAAATGCTCAGTAAGGGTATGCATGGATAAAATAAAACAAATCATATACATTTTGACATAAATACTTGAACAACATTTTTAACCATCATGATCTTGAGCAATGACATAAAACATGGAAGTACGTAAGGTATAGATAATAAAAAAACAATAATCCTGATAAAATATCATGAGAATTAAACCTGTAATTTTGGAAAGCATTAAATACATGTTATGATTTCCATAGTATCCAAGGAATTTCTGCCAACACCCTCTTAGTGGACAAAGTCCCTTTCTGAATTGAGTTCACTCCTCGTTTCAGTCCAGTAACACTGAACCGGATTTACTTATCGTTCTAGTAATGTCTATCTCATGATATATAAATCTTTACCCAATGCATCAGATGGACATATAGGTCCCACCCATCTCATAATGAAATTATTCTTACTTGTTCCACAACATGAACATAAATAATTCATCATTACCCAATGTATAAAATGGGATTCATAAACATCATCCCATCATAACATTATCCATAAAAAAGGATATAATTTCATCATAAGAAAACTTAAACCATGTAAATCATAGATAAATTATACTCTAAACATACACTTATGAAATAATTACATCTTATATGGAAAATGGTTTAGATAAAACAGTTGAAATGAATTCTTGAGGAAAATATCCTTTCTTCTTCAAAATAAATTTATTTTCACAAATTACAATGAAATATTAAAGAAAATGATTGGGTTTTAAATTGTCATTAAATATTGTAGAGTAATATTCTTGAAAACAAGGGGTTATGAAACCATAAAATATTTTCATGCTGTATAAGTTAAAAAAACATTCTTCTCATACTTTTTCTGAAAACGTCAAAAAGTGCCTCATATGTTAAAAAAGAACGATTCCTTAAATACCGTGTGGTAAAAGTAAAAAATGGGTAAAAATGTATTTAAACATACATGAAATAATTTTTATAAAATACGGACATGGATGATAAATATAACACCTGTAAATACATACGAATAAACAATCTCGAAAAAAAAGAGATTGGAAATGTTATCCCTTCTCTTAGGTCCGATATGCATCGTACATATCCAATCCTCCTGTATAATGATTTAAATAATTTCATTGGATTATTAAAGAATCATATTCATTGTTATGATATCATATATGGTTCACTTATTAATTTTTATTACCCGTTCTTTTGTAAATTCCATGTTAAAGTAGTGTTTTGGATCAAATCGTTTCATTTATCGTACGTGTTCCGACATGTTGTTCGTGATATTATTACTTATATAATGATTTAAATAATTACAGAATGTAAAAAATTATTTGTATATAATATATATTCACTATATAAATATATATGATAGATCGATAAATGGAATGAAATACACCATTCATGAAGACTGTTGGTCGTGCGTACGCATGAACACTGTTTTCATTTGTTTATTGAATTAAATGGAATTATGTAAATGAAACATATATGTACATAAATCCAATATAACTATTATTTATTATCTTTCATGATTATTTATTATATATAATTTATAATCATACTTGAATGGATAATCATGGAAAATGAATCTCATCGCATTCGTGGAGACGGTAGTCCCTACGTACGCACGAGTGATGATATCATTCTCATGATTATGGAATTGTATTAACGTGTACGTATAATATTTAAGAGTCAATATAAATTTACAATAATAATATATAGTTATTTTTTTACACCATTATACCCATCCAAGTAAGGTGGTGGTGGAAAATAGATTACACCACGGCGTAGAGACGGTATTCGGTACGTACGCACGCGCTGTGATTTCATTTTCTGTAGGATGGATAAAATGTTAAATAGGTTTGTTTCATATTTGTAATAACATATCAGTATATAAGTGATACTGATGTTATTAATTTATTATGAAACAAATAAATAAGAAGAAGTTGAAGAAGAATGAAACATGAAAGAATCGATAGAAGTGATTGCCACTTCCTCGGCGCACCTCCTTTAAACTTCTTCTTATGGCGTTAGAGTCGGTCTTTTAAGAAGACCAGAACCTATATGAATTAAATAGAGATATTTAGAAGAGGAATTGGCAGGGGTTGGTAGAGCTTCAAGTCACAAAAGGGTGTGAAGAGAAGAGGGAAGGGGTGCCCTTTTTATAGGGGAGGAAAGGGGCACCTTTGGAAAACATAAAATATTATTTTATAATAAAGTCATATTCAGTTTTTCAAAGCACAAAATTGATTTATTTCGAAACTAATGTGGTGATGTGTTGAAATCATCTCAACAAATAGGTTTTATAAAATTTTAGGTTACTATTTTCTCCTTATCATTTAGATTAAACTCTAAGTTAAATAATTTATCTTTTACCGTGTCTTTTTGTTTTCTTACACTATATGGTTTATAAAAATACTATAACCAGAAAAACGAACCACAAGTGGTTCCTTATTAATATATATAACCTTTTCTTAGTAATGTTTCCGAATCTTATATTTTTTGGAATATTATAACAATTACTAATATAATATTTGTTTTAAAAACTATTTTATGTCAATTTTGACACTATTTTGTAATTGATTTTTCCGAAAATCATAACGGAATGATTAGTTCAAAAAAGTTAACTAAATCAATACTATCATGTCATACTAACCTAGAAAATTATTTTAATTCATAAAAAGTCTCAAATTACTTTTAATTGTGTATTTATAATATCTAATATTTTAATATTTCATTATTTATGTAATTACTGCATCACGATTGTGTCATAAATAAATTAAATTATTTAATGTTTTAAAATTATAATAAAACCACCATTATGTAGGAAAATATTTTTTGATTTCTAATGAATATTTATAGTCGAATTTATCTTCTGTATAACCCTATATTAAAAATGCTTTAGTTACTAAACATTGATTTTAACAATTTTAACAATTCCTTAAATAAATTAATAATAAATCTCCTAATCTAATCCAAGTGGACCTAAATGGTAATATTTTATTCCTAAGGTTGTTTTCGGTCGAATTACACTTATCCAATAGAATTGCGACATGTGTTAGGGTAATAATAATATCATTTTTACACTTAATTACCCTATTTACTATTAACCGTTGTAAATAAAGGTAAAAAGTTCCTATTCACCAAAATTTATTTTTATCTTATTGAACAACATTTTACTCCTTGATAATAACCGTGTCTCTCGGATTTTCGACATTCCACTCATAGAAGAAGAAAAATTATGTTTTATGTAGATTTTCAAATTCTCCTAGGAGGTGTGTAAAAGGAGGCGAAAAGTTCAATACAATTTATATATATATAAAATTATAATAAAATGAATGAAATGAATTACATTGAACTTATATGGGTATTATGTATCAATGTATACCTAAAATAAATTTAAATAAAATAGATAATTTTTAAAATAAAAAGTCGGTTTTTGAATAGAAACCCAGTGTTTTCACTATTTATCAAAAATCGAATGTTTTCAAAAAATACCTAAAATTCACCCTAGGATAATTTCAATATTCAAAATCGAAAAATGATTTCCATTTTGGAAGATAAAATTTATAAAATTTCAGAAATTTGTTATTACTATTCATAACAGCTAGTTTATATAACATATCATTATTTAGTGAAACTCAGTATTTCATACAGTACACACTATCGTGGAAGGTTGCGATTGTGTGTAATGTAAGCCATGTGAGGTATACATGTAGTTCAAGATTATTTTGGTGTATTGTACAACATAATATATCATTTAAATTAAAAAATAAATTTTTTTTATAAAATCTCGGGGTGTTACACGGTCAACCCATTCAACATTACATTATAATAATGGTTGGGTTATCATTTATGGTTGTAGCGATGTAATTATATAGGCATGGATGTTGGTGACAACTTCAGACCACATCACAGACTAGTTTAGAACCTAAAAGATACCAAATGTATCCATGGGTAGTTGAGAATAAAATCATTTTCAATGTGGTATGTTTACAAGTAGATTGATGAACATCATTTTAACAATATAAAAATCATAGATCATAATCCAGACATGACATCCATTGAAGTAGTGAAATCTAAAACAATTCTATGAGATCATCTAATCATCAAAAAAATCATGATATGTGTTTCATGAATGTAAAATTATTGATGTAATGAAATAAAAACATTGATGTTTCTAAGATGATTCATTATGAAAAACGATTGAAGGTAGGGAATCATGGAAATAATATTAATAGGATAATATAAATTAATTAAAATGATGTTTTTGTTGTAGTGGTTGATTATTTCAGTAGACTATATTTAAATACTCGGTTGGACATAACATCAAATATGATTTAAAATACCCACCTACATTGATGATATGAAAAATCAAGATCTTATCAAAAAACATAAAAATATAAATTCATGAAAATATTTTTTTCCCCACAATATGGAATGTTTAACTAGACCCAATGGATTCATGAATAATTTTTCCAAATTTTAATCGATATCCTTCAGGAAGGTTACATTAATTCTATGAGGGATTTTTTATTTATTTTACTTCCCTATGGAATCAATTCAAATTTTATTTCCTAGATTACCTAGAAGGACAACGCAATCAAAATTATGAACTTCTGACTAGTGTCATGTGGTAATAAAATTCTTAATTTCATCAAAAACATTATTTCATCAGTATAATATATAAATTTTTAAGACTGCATTACTCCAATGAAATTTGGTTTCATCCCTAGAAAATGCATTCATAATTTCATATTTACAACCTCATTGAGTGTGTATATTATGTAGAGGAAATTGAAATAGGGAAAATTTTCCATCGAGGTATATATTTTTAAATCCTTTAACACTGTCAAATGTAATATTATGCTTAATATACTTCATATAAATGGTATTTCAAACACTTTTGTGAGATTAATACTTTTCAGCCTTTCATTAGATTAGTTTTCCATTTTAATAAATGGGATCTCAAGGGGATACTTAACAGATACCAAAGGAGTTAGGCAAGCATATCTACACACTTGGATTCATTTTTTATTTCTAATGACTACTTGTGTATGTATATTGATGATATTTCTTATTTTGTCCTTGGGAAGGAAATTATGGAATGGATTAAAGTCTTTATTCCATCAAATTTACTCTATGAATATTATATCCTACTCTTTGGAAAAGATTCATAGAGAACCATTTCAAAAATATAGTCTCTGTTTCATCACTATGATTAAATTTTTGGGAAATTCATCAGTTTGGGAAAATCCATTATTATAATTTGAGAAGGAATTCATATATGAAAATAGAATAATGTGTAATGGAATCATAGTGTGAGGAAGTGTTTCCTTCCTTTTATCTTTCTTATTGTCCCTATTTTTTGCAGAATATCAAGAGAACATTCATTAGAGGAATCAGTATTATCAACCAATTAGCCAAATGGAACAGGAAGGAAATCTCTCAAGTTGTGAGGCTTTCCCTCATTAATTTTTCCATTACAACAATAATTGTTCACAATTTCACAATTTACATGTGGAAAAGAAGTATCATTAGAGATATAAAATTCATAATTAATAACATTATTTGGATTAAATCCGTATATGGAAATAATTTTCTCACAGTTTATGGGAAATATTTTTCAAACCCATAAAAAATTGAGGGATTGGTATCAAATATCTTAAGGAATCCAATAATAGTTTTATTGGAAAATTCACATGGAACATTCTAAACATTAGTAACCCCTCTGCTCATTTCATAGATTTATGATCAGGGATTGGTGGATTTATGGGTTCCCCCATATTCATGGGTTCTAATTTTTGTCATCTATTACATTATCCATTAATGAAATTATATTGACCACCAAATGGTTCGATTCCAGGAACTATGATCCTAATTAATGTAACAATTTCTCGAATGATCATTACCAAAAGACTATGTTGGATGTCCCATTTCACTGGATGAAAATGAATATCTTTGACATTATGACTCAATATATAAAATATTAATATATTCCCTGACAATTTTTCATGTGGATTTGAAATCGTACCTTCTAGGATGTTGAAACTATGGTGTAAAGTCATGGATGCAATATACAGTTTACTATGAATCATCATTACATGACAATGATTGGTATTTCTACTATTATACCATATTTTATTACTTCATTCTTGGTCATTTTTATTCAACCTACAAAATTAACTTCTATATTGAAAAATCTATAATTTTTTAACCAAATAGTATCAATTTAAGTAATATGAGTAGTGCATTGCCTCAGCCTACCCACTTTATCATGGATGTTAATATATCATTCAACATATTTTTATTGAGAGTTGGTATTCCAGATCACAATTTGAAAAATGAAGTGCAGTGTTTTGGTCTGGACATAAATACAACTATCTCTATCACAGACAAGCTTTCATTCCTCTATAACACTTGTCGATGAAATTAGGTAGATAACCAGCGACTAGAAGAAAAAACATCAATTTAGGACTCCATTTGGAGGACATGGGACACTGAGTTGTTTGAAGAGAAGGTCCTCTCTAACCATGTTGGAACATTGGTATTTCATGGGGATGTTCATTTTGTTGATAACATTCAGATTGGATCTCTATACAATGAAATTAATTATTTTAAAATTCTTAGTCATTTCAAAGTTTCATGCTGGTAGTAGTAACCTTTGGTCCTCAATTTTGTGAGATGGATACCTCCCTTCAGACTGAAGATCAAAGACAATGTTATAAGAACTACCTCGGGAATTCTGGGAACATCATTCTTTTTATGTATCATTATAATGAATCATGGTATTGTTAATGGTTTATTTCATCACTTCATTGTAATTAAAACAAATCATGAGGATTAATATGGGTTATATTTTATGATATTGAAATTTATATTTATCATTATTGTAATAGCTTATTGATTGAATATAATTATGAAAATGTAGTCACACCATTGATGAAATGAACATGGAATTTCCCATGTAATCGCCTTCATCATTGGGTGACTGGTATGAATCATGTTAATCATCTTATCATTATTTTTTCACATAAATATATTGTGGACAACATGGTGTTTGATACTTTTTCAAAGAGGGAGGTCCTTGAATCAAGCACAATGTGGGCCTTCAGAGCTCTGGAAAACTACACCTCACTGGTAAATGATGTCATGTGAAGAATTTTTCACACTCATATTTATAAAACCCCTTGTTATTACTAAAATTTTTTATAGTATGACTTTTAATAATGAAATATTTAGTACTGGTTTCACTCGTTTCTTTGATATTTTGGGTAAAAATATCATAATCATAATTTTAATATCTAATTTTTTTAATATATGGTTATACATAAGATAAAATAAACTAAAAATTGTAATTTTCAATAGTTTCACTCTCTACATGATAATTTATTTTTACTTTTTAATATATAAATAATACAATTAATGGATTAAATAATAATGATGTAGTAATTATTATTTACTTGATTTATCAAATAATTAATATTAAAAATATTAAAATAAATATAATTTTTAATAATGAATTACAATGAAAATTTTTATATATATCATATAGATATTACTTATTCAGTATAAGTGTTGTTTTAAATTAATCAGGTTTTTAGAATAATTTTATAAATACTGATAATTAATTTTATCAAAACTGACAACAATGAAACTTTAAAATAAATAAAATTTAATTAAATGATATAAAATTCATAAAAAAATTAATTTTTTTGAAATTAATATAATAAGGATAAGTCTTTCATCCATTATCCATTTCGGTTCATTTGAAATTTTTTAGTAATTGTGTTAACCATAATAATTAAAAAGACATGTTTTCGTACTAAGAGTTAAACTATATAAAAATTGATAGAGCCAAAATATATTTTTAACAATGTGACATAAAAATTTATACAATAATAATATAATATTATTTTGACCCTTTATCCTTCTATTTTCTTAAATAACTCCAATTGTATACATTTTTAATATAAAATTACTTAAAATTAAATTATTATTTTAAAAGATTCCAAAAAATGCCCCTCAAATATCTTATAAAATGGTACCTCGTATCTCACATCCTCAAATTAATATGAGACTCCTAGATCGACCAACCCATTCCCATTCTCGACCAAAAATTCTTAACCCAGTTATATAGAATTTTCTCTTCCAAATTTAACACCCTTTGTATTCCTAAGAGCAGATCCAATAGAAGAACATTGAAGAGGAGGTAATTATTTTACCAATTCATTAAGGTTTTTTATTCATCTACTTCATCAACCTATTTTCTTCCCAAACTAATTTAATATCATTATTATAATATCTATGGTGATATATTACTATGATTGTTGGAAAATGACATTCCTCCTGCTATCTATCTTAGGAAAAGAAATTTGTCCATGCGTGTGTATGTATGACATACTCTCTCCACACCGTGGTATACTCCATTTTTTATTCCTACTTTATTTTGATGGATATAAAGATTGATAAAATAGATATAGATAAAAAAATTCTATAAAATTAATTATATTAAATTTTTTTACCATAAAAATTCATAAAACATAACCATTAAGTTAATGATATTATCCCTTATACGTATGTATGACATACTATCGCCATAATTTGATGATATTCATATTACACATTAACCATTTTTGAATTATTATAATAATTTACATAATAAATAAATATTAAGTACATTAAATAATAATTCTACTATTATATATATATATATATATATATATTTCATTTACCTTCTTCCATTCAATATGATTTGATAATGGAAATAGCTTTCATGCACACGTACGACCTACATTCTCCTTTAACTCTGAATTTTAATTCATATATTTATCTTTTATATGTGTTAATATAAAAAAAATATATGTTATATTAATCAGTTATTTAATTACTAATGTAATTAAAGCATGGTCTATTTAATAGTATCAACAATAACATGTCACAAAAATTTTGATCAACATATTTTTTATTTCCCTAATCATTTCCTTAAAGTAGAAATTGTTAAATAAGGGTAATGTTAATTCATAAATTTATCATATATGACATTATAAATATTTTTATTTTTTTATACGTTATTAATATGTTTAAAACCACTATATTGGGGTTTGGAAACATAAAAATAGTATCATAACTAATGTAAGGGGATTTAGTCTCACTTTTTAAATTAATGAGTTAATTTCCCTATTTAGCACTAATTTATCATATGTGGATAATGTAAAGACCTATTACATATTATTTTATGATTTTAAATTATTTCATGGTATATCGAATTTCAAATTATTTTCTACTTTCATGGATCTCATGATTCAAAATTTACTTAGGTAGTTAGATACATTATCTTAATCTCATTTCACTGAGTGATAGATTGGTATTATAAATAAAAACCATATTTTATGAGGTGTTTATAGATACATTTTGGCATATAATGTTGTTAATAATTATATTATCATATTTTATTTAATTTTAATATTCATGTATATTAATATATAAATTATCATAGTGTTATTGGGCACCATAAATGTTTAATGATTTAATTATCACATCTTTTCACCATGATAGAATTCATGATATTATTTGACATATTTTTTTAGTTGTATTATAAAGGAAATTTTATGTATATTTTTCTATTTATTATATTTTATTACTGAGGGTCCCATTTAAGGTTTTATGTAAGTGAATCTATAACTAAAACACAGTTTTAAATGCTCTAAAGAATTATTCTTTTAAATCCTTTTCATTCATGTCTATGTTTTAAAAATTGGTTTAATAAATTTATTTATAAGGAAAAGAATGTTTTAAAATTTTAATTATAAAATTCCATTAAATTGTTTCAATGTTGAATCAAACACATTGACTAAAAATTCTCTTTTTAAAAAAAATTACTTTTTAAAATGTATGGCTTTTGAATATATGATTTCAATATAAAACAGAGTTTTTCACTGAGGAAATTTAAAACAATTTATTTGGAGTATTTTTATCTACATCAACATCCATTTTCTGATATTAGGAATGATTGAGTTTGATCAAATATGATAACTTATACCATATATTATTGAAGGATTTATGATTAGTTTGACAATGTATGTGCTATTTTGAAACCATTCAGTGTTTGAGGATAATGTATTTACATTTTTTATGATTGTTTCTCAATATAAGTCTTTATGATTTTTACATTTCACCCTTATTATATGAGGAATGTGTTGTAATTAGTATGCCTTGGGAGGGGGATGATATATCCCCTCGATGTAGCTATATATCTCATGAGATGAAATAAGTTAGTGACAACCCCCATATTTTTGTTTCAAAAATGATTTAAAAAATCCGGAGGATGAATATAGACACCAAACAAATGGGTTTCTTCCCATAGACGTAAATTAGAAAATGTATAGATATTTATAGAGGTGACGTCGAATATCATGAATTCCATCATTATGAGATTGTGTATTGATATTACTTGTGAATATTATACTAATGAAATTTCTATTTGAATGTTTGTATGGGATTATCTGATATATTCATTCAATATTATGATCAACATTATGTTTAAAAATATTGTTTTTTATTTATACACCATTCCATAAATATTTATGATAAATTATGATAGCTTCTTCTGAATTAATTACACTTATTAAGAATTAGATATCACCCATTTATTATGATTTATTTTTCATAGGATACTAATTTTTTTAGATTTTTATACATTAGGGTAATATAAGTAGATTAATATAACGATTGAAGTAATATAATTTGGTATTTTTTATTTTATCATCTATTGTGAATTTCATATATTTATCATGTTTACAAAGAAAAGTTAAGGGATTGGTCTGTTGGGATTTAATTCCTTGTAATCATGACAATGTAGTAAAATTATTCGTAGTCATTGGGCAGTAATGTTCTTGGTGTAAAAGATTATATTAATGGATGTCTACTAATACACATTGAAATTATATTTAAAAAACATTGATTAGGGAAGATAACCCGAATATACATTTTATGTATGGGAATAGAAGAAAATCTAAAATAAATGATAAGACAAATATTATGTGTAACATAGCAGATAAATAAAGAATAAGAAATTGTAATATTATTTATTATTTATTAATAAGATATTAATTTCACTATTAAGGGGATTCTATGATCTATGGAGTACCTGATACGCAACAACATATTTCTTTGAAATCTTTCATTGTAGACAACATTGCGATATACCGAAAAATAATAAAATAATATGATTATTTTAAATAGTAGTTCACTCCTAGACATTGTAATGGCAGGAAAGAATAGAACGAACTATAATATAATTATACATGTTTATTAAATATTTTTCTCATTTATACAATAAAAGTTAGAGGCATAAAATGTGAATGAATCTTATTTTAAGCATAAATACTCTAATATTCATTAAACAATTTATTTATCATCTTTTGATAGAAACCTCTCATTAAATCGAGTATTTTTCACTCTTTTATGTTTTATTTGTCAATAAAAATCTTCATTATAATTTGGACATTAGAATTTACATTAGGTTAATTTTTTATGATAAAAGATAATTTTTGATGAATAGTAAAAAAAATAATGTATGTAAAATCAAAACTGCCTTTTAATATAATTTATTTATATGTAAATATTATCTTTTTAAAGGGATTTAAAGTGTAACTAGATTATATTTTTACAATTTAATCCAATTTTGTTCATTTGATGTATTTTCACTTTTAATTTAGACATAAACAAGTGTCAATCTTTCTATAGTTATTATTTCTTAAAAACACGCTTTTTGTTTTGACAACATGAATTAATTTTAAATAATTAATCCAACATCTATATTTTGAATATGGTAAAATATACATAATTTTTTAAATTATTATATAAAATATAGTTTGGGCTTAATTTTTGGTATTTTCATAAAACCTTAAATTTTGGATGAATAGTGAAAATACCAAGTAGTAGTTAAAACCCAAAATTCATCGTTTAAATGAAATTTTAATGCTTCTTTAAATTTAGTTTTGTTAATCTGACATATATTATTGTAATTAGTAGGTAAATTTTGTTTCAATGAGATGAAAATAATTTTTGTTTAATAGTAACAATTGACTTTTATTTATTATAAATAAAGGTAAATAGGTTAAATCAAGGTATATACAATATTATGATAAAATAACATTACAATTACACATTTCCTAACATTTTCTGATGAGTCATGGATGAACATGGGCATCCTTTTGTCGATATAAGGACCTCATGGAGACACTTATGAGTGATAATGACACTTTTTATTGATAAATTTAATGTAATGACAGAAATGACATAAACAAATATATTTTAGAAAATTAATTCATTCATTGGTTTATAAAAGTTATATAATTGACTATAAATATTAACAGGAATAATGAATCAATTTAATACATAATGGTATTTTTTTATAATATTTAGACACGAAATAAATGATATTAGTTATAAAACCATAATGATGTAGTTTTTACCTCATTAATAAGTGATATAAATAAATAAGATCATAAAGACTAAAATAATATCCAAATACTATATAATACATATTGTATGGTTTTATTTTGAGCAAGTGTCATCTAATCTTCGACATTAATGAGTTTAGGGCCTTTAAAAGCTGAAAATAATTATATAATAAAATAATATTTTTATGTGTTCCTAAAGAGCCCCTCCCCCACTTGAAAAAATACCTCATCTATAACCTATTACTCATGACATTTAACCCTCTTAGATCTTCTAAAATCTTTCCAAAATTCTCTCATGATCCCACTCTTCCACCTAAAATCCTTACCTTATGAAGAATGGACATTAAGGAATCTGTTTGGTCCAATCCAAAGGGAGTTACCCTATTTAATGGTAATTTCTTCTCTAAAATTCATTTTTTTACTTTACTTCTCAAACCACCTTAACTATTTTTATTCAATTATTTTATAACAAAACCAATATCCTCAATATAATAATTTGTTTGAGATTTATTATAACTAAAATTATAAACACATCCATATAAATGGTAAAGAACATATTGTTTCTATTGACGAAAAACTACTGTCTCAAAAAACAATGATGGTTCAAATATATCCAACCACCTATCATGGTGGCCATTATGATGAAAATTTATTTATATAAGATATATATTATTTTTATATTTACATTATACTTCTGTATTATTGATTTATATAATACCTTTATGGTTTCAATATTGGGTAATTATGAAAATTTCATTTGAGGAAGGGAATAATATCATCCTTTGAATGTGATATGACACGTTCATACCATATGTGGTACATATAAATGATGGAATTAATTAAATTATATATGGTATTATACATGAATTATAATATATTTATGTATCTTTATTTTTTCATTTCATTAAATACAAAATGGAAATGAAAGTACTGTTGATGAGTATGTACGACTTACCGTCTCCACGAATGGTGCATTACATTTCTTATCTCCAAATGTAATGTACTATTATAAATACATATATTTATATACATGAAATATAAGATATATATTATATATAAATCATTAATATCATTTTGGAGATAATGTAATTTTGAACACATAGATAACTTGTAAATTATAGATGTTTATTTTTGACTCAAGTACCAAATATCGACAAAACCAACGTTATTAACATAAATGATTACATAATATTTATAACCCGGTAAAAAGTGATATAAAAGCAATAATAGACTTGTAAAATGATTTTAATCATGTAGAAATTAAATTTTGGTTTTTTATTATAGAGATTAAATAATGAACAACTCATGTCGGAAATGAGGTAAGGAAACATAAGTACCCAATTTCTATTTAATGGGTTAACATCATAGTTTTAAATTATGTCATGATATGATTATGTATGAAATAAATTTTTATGTCCTATATTTTATTTTGTCATTACATTGTTGTACATATTGTGATTACACATAATCGATCTATTTTATTTACAAAATGGTCTTTGTAGGGGATTTCATCTCAATCTCCATTCATTGAGGCATATTTTTAATTAAACATGACATTATATTATATGGTGTATAAAACCCATTTAAATATAATAATATTCAAAAGGAATCTTATTCTATGAGTAATATTACTAAATGAAAAAATGGAATGTTTTTAACATTTTCAGAAACAATGACCTCTCCGCCTCCATAATCATTACATAGCATCATCTATAAAAATTAATGTTTTTAACATAAAATAAAACCCATTTTTCTATTTTTAGGGGTTTTGTTATTGAATTTTTTTTTCCTGTAGTGGATTTTTTTTCTTAAATATCTGAAAATAATTTCTTGTGATTTGAAATCAAATGTAATTTGTGAAATGTTTATATTTTCAATATTTTATGTGTTTTTATTTAATAATGGTACTTGGACATTTGACAGGTGGTTACCTGATAAACCAAATGAATGATAGTTTTGTGATAATCCCGGATTGGTGGTAATGTTATAAGCTCCAATGAAATGGGTATGGATGTCGGCCATATAGATATTCCAATTATCTATATGTGTCTAGGTCGACCATATGGTAATTCTATTTAAGTATGATTATGTACGAAGATAACTATATATTTTATGTGTTCTTTCAATGGGTTTTATTGTAATCTATTGGTTAAAAAATGGTAATAAATAATCTTTTATTCAGTGAAGAATATTTAATACATAATAAAGTTGAATCATATTAATTATAATAAGGTATTCATGGTTTATTGGATGATTTGAAAAAAAAACAGTTTTGCTTCTTTGTGTATCCATTACTATGATTTATATACTCATCACATGTTATTTGAAATGTTTTGCACATGGAATAATGATGTATAAGGTAACATATTGGATTATTGAAATTCATGATGTCTAAATTATTGAACTAGACATGACTCGTATTTTATGATTTTTTATTTAATGAAAAAATGTATACTAAGTAGAAATGTCTACATGTAATCATCAAATTGTTATGAATATGTTATGAACTAATTATCTAATGCTATAAAGATGGAATGATCCTCAATGTGAATTATTAATGTAATTACCACTAAATTTCATGTAATTATTTATTATTATGTGGGAATTTTTCGAATCCGTGAAAATTGACGGCGTGTGATTCTGAGGCTCAGAGTGCCTGGAATGAATTTCAGAACTTTTTTCAGGTATGTTCAGTAAACATGAGAGCGGTTTTTTCAAAAATTTTAACCGGTGCTCAAAATTCAAATCTGGGGGCACCGTTAAACTCGTAGCATCATAATTCTCTTATGGATACCTTAACCTTGACCACAGGAGGACGAGCGGTGGAAAATAGTTTTTCAATTGATTGTGATAGAATAAAAATAAAATAAGATTGTGAAACATTTTAATTTTATTTTGAAACACCCATGTGGACGTTTCACAAGTGTGGACCACCTGAACAAAACCTCCCTTGAAAGATTTTCGTTGTAGGGACCACTCGTGAATAAACCCCCCTTGAACTTCTCTTTAATGGGAGAAACCATCAATCATACTATTAAATGTGGGGGAGCCTCTTCAAATCCTCCAAAATTTAATTATTCCACCCACTTTTAATTAATACACCAACTAAATTAAATAATTATTCCAATTTATAATTGTGCCAACATATTTTTTTATATTAGATATCTTTTCATTCTGGTGGGATGTGGAAAATTAATCATTAGAAAAGGAAAGAGCTTTGGGAGAAAGTTCCCCAAAAAAGAACGCCAACAAAGAACACCAACTTTGAATCTTACTTCTTCCTCAAGAAATTCATTGGCGAATAACATCTTCAACGTCAACAAATAAATTATCGAGAAATCGGTGATGTCACCGACGTCCATCTTTCCCCAATAACATCATCTCCTTCCCCATGAGAAATATTCCACAAATCAAATGAACGAGTTAGGGAGGGTGTTTGAATTATTTATCTTACCAGTTCTTGTTATTATTTTGAATCATGTTTTACAGCCACTTACTACCACACTGATGTAGAGATTGAGGTCCAAACAAACATGGCCTGACCCTCGGCTGAGATGCACTGCCCTGACACCCCCCCTGTGGCACACGTGGCCTCACCACAATGCCCTGGCCAAGCCGCAGCACAACACACACATCCTCCGCCTCTTGGCTGAGCCACTCTGGTCAAGTGGCCTCGCCTCCCTGGCTATACCCCCGCGACCGAGCCGCCTCATGGCCCATGTGGCACCCCACGACCGAGGAGCCTCACGTCCCTTGTGGCACCCCCCAGTGGAGCTACCCAGCGGCCTAATAGAACCCCAGCGACCAAGCCACCCCATGCCCACGTGGCCACCCCGCGACTTCAAATCCCTAGCATCCAGTCAGGCCGGGCCCAGCAGGCTGGTCCACCCAGCGGGTCGGGCTACCCACCAGTCTGGGTCTGGCCTAGAGGGTCGAGCCGGGTTAGTTTGCTGAGTCCAACTAGACCCAGACCTGATTCGACCCTATACTTTACATGAGAAATATCATTGGCAAAAGACATTCGTTTGACTAACCATCATCAACGCTTGAAGTGTTGGAGTAAGACGGTCTCATTGGTATACCCCAATATTTATTTCATCAATGTTGGGAAACATTTACGATCGATCAAGAACAAATCCAAACGGGCCCTCGGGACAAAATGGCTAACAAATCACAGACCGGACATCTGAATGATGCATTATCTAGTGCATTGAGACCCCTTTCACATGGAAGTCCATTAGGATACTTCTTCTTGGGACATCTTGGTATTTGGTGTATCTTCTTGTATCTTTTGGAGTGGATCCACCTGGAGACGAGTGTGCTTAGTGTGGGAATACAGTATCTGGTTGTGAAGTTAAAATGTAGAGTTATCATGTGTGGGTTAGTAGTTAGAAAGATCTTGTGTGGGTTATCACCTTATGATTATTTTTGGGTTAGTACCTAGGGATCCTGTGTGGGTCTTCTCTTAGAGATCCTCTATGGCTCAGCACCTTGTGATTCTGTGTGGGTCAGCACCTAGCGATCCATTGTGGGTCAGCAACATGTAATCCTTTGTGGGTCACCACATAGCGATCATTTGAGTGTCAATACCTAGTGACCCTGTCTGGGTCTGCCTTTTAATAGTGTATTATTATTTATAAGTTACATCTAATCATCTATACCCCTGTACTTAAGTTATACATAGAATGAGATGAGTTCCTACCTGTTAGGTACATTCCTTCATGGTAATACCTAGGTGGTATTCTTCGGCGTGGTGAACCTCTATGGTACATGCCTTTGTGATTTCACTTTCATTTTGGAATAGTTGAGCTTTGGGAATTTAGGTTGGACCCTGTGTTTTCTCAGGATTGAGATGGGTATACTCGATTAAATAGGTATATGTTTTGGAATATACCTATCTAGGGTTGAAAGTTGACTTCATGCTATGAGATTTATCCTTTGTGGATTTTGTGAGACCCCCTAGGTCTCAAGGTCCCTACTGAGTATCATTATACTCACCCCCACACGGGATATGCCAGCACATCATTGTGTTTGGTGTAGACGGTAGACAGCGCTGACCGAGGATAAGGATATCAAGATTAGAGGTAGCTCTGAGGTGGATGTTAGATGAGGCGAACCGCAGAGATGGTCATTCGTGAGATGTACCTACCCTTCTGGTAGTGTCACACTCATCCTTTTATATCTTATATATTATTATTTTTATTGGGCATAAGATAGTTTGGGTCGAGGCCCGATATAGATTTTATGATCTCTGGTTTAGAAATGAATGCTTCGCCCTTGGTTGCGACCAGTGCACAGTAGTCGAATCCACGCGACCTCAACAGGGTTGTCGCGTGACCCCGCCAAGCTTGCCTCACGTCATGCCCGATGATCCACAAATGAAATATGCTGAATTAAGAAGGGTTTTAATAATAATATTAATATTAAAGTCACTTGAGAATATTATTATTTTCTCGGATAATAATTTAATTGTTTGTATTATTATTTTATTAATGGAATTTTATTATGTTGATCATTTCATAGTTTATTATTTACGTTATTAGGTATGTTATTATCATATTGTTATTATTATTATTATTATCATCGTTATTATTATTATTATTTTGAGTGTTTTGAGTTTTGTGTCACCAAACGTATGGGCATGTCACGGTTTTTAGACTGCGAGGTCTACCGAGCATTCATAAATGAGTTGACACATAAATGAATAATAAAATGACTATGGCTAATGAAATTGAAAAAAAATTGAGAAGTTTAATAATATTTAATAAATTTTTTTATGTCAATAAAAATATTATTGTTTAAGAATTTTATTATTATAAACTAAGAATATAAAAGTTATTATCAATATGGTAATACTTATTATTATTGTCAATATTGTGTTAGGTTGTTACCACTTTTACTAATATCATAGATGTCATTATTATTATTACCAACATTAATTATTGTAATTATCGTCATTAATCATTTCTCACTAAAATTGTTTATTTTAAATTTATATTATCATCTTGAAGATATAGCTTTTATTACATTATTATTAGTTTCTCATTCTTATTTTAGTGTTATGGATTTATTTTATAAGTACCATTATTATTATTATTAATATTTTTATTAGTTTTTTTTAGTTTTTTTATTTTTATTATTTCTTTCTAGTTTAGGGGTTTCCCCATTTTTTTGGTGCCTTTCTACCCAGCTACCAAGACCTTTTCTTCTCCCCCTTTGTTTTTCATTCTTTCACGTATCAGCCCCTACCTCCTCATTTCTTCTCACACAGCCCCAATGGTCGCTGCCCAGATCCACCATCCACTGTTTCCTTTTCTTCCCTCTCCCCATCGCGCAGCCCCCTCCCACGCCAGACCCCAACCCTGATCCCCCTGCCTTATCGCTACAACCTTGCCTCACCCAGGTGCATCACACCCCCACCTCAATGTCCCTCTCCTTCCGTCCAACTAACCCCATGCCTCCCCAGCTCGCACCCCACCCACGCATCCGGCCTCCTATCCAGAATATTTCATCCAGCACCCTCTTTCTCCCTCTTCTGTGTCTCCCAACCCCTACCGGTGCTGCCTCCCCTTTTTCCGGTGACCCCAATGACCATCCAGCCTCACACCAGCCGCCCCGCACCCCTTCGTGCTACCGGACAGCTGCCCAGCACCACTTCGTGCTGCAAGAAAGTTGCCCCGTACCACCTCGCACAACTCCGCCAGCCTCGGTCGACCTCTGAACGACCTCTTGCACCCCCCGCTGTAAGTGTGTTTTTCTTTGATTTCTTGTTTTTTAATACTGGTTGAGTGAGATTAGAGTTTTCAATTGAGTTTGGCTCAATTTTGGTATAATTGGTCTCATGTGTTATTTATTTGGTTCTATTTTTTTTTTCGTGGTGCATTTGACGTGCACTGACATTTTCGCACGGAAGTCTCGTGTCTCCCTACATCGAGGTAAGTGGTTCCACATCAAATCATTATTTTAAGAATTAATATGCAATCTTAATTTTGTTTAGAATGTTTTTTATTTAATATGTGTAGCTTCAAATTTGGTATTCATTGATGTTTGATTTGTATTTATATCATTGGGTATAATCATTATGTTATAAGTGTGTTTTCTATTAAGAACTTATATCTATTTAGATGGAAGTAATTTTTAAATTGTATAGTTTGTTTTTCATCTATGCATGTGGTGGCAATCGTGCTTTCAACATTGTGTTGAAAGTGATTTTTCATAATTGGAGGCGATGTTTGTGTTGAGTAGGTTTTTTCCATAAAAACAACTGTTGAGTTGTCTACTAGTGTGTTATAAATTCTGATTTTGTTTTGTGAAAATGTTCAAAGTAGCATTGTGTGTTCTATTGCAGCATTCATGTGCGTTTTCTCCAAAAAAATGTTTTGAGTGAGTCTTTAGTGTTTAAAGTCATTTTTTATCTTCTGTTTTTCTTAATAAAATTTCTACTGTATTGTTTAATCATTAAAATGTGTTTTTAACTATGTGGGTGGGTTATTAATTGGTGAAATTTGTGCAATTTCTGTTCTTGGTGTGGTGTTGGGTGTGTCTAGTCATGAAAGAGGTTTGATGAATTTTTGTGTGTTAAGAATTGTTATGTTTGTTTTTAACGAATTTTTTTTCCAATAATATAATATGATTTAATTAAATTATTAATGATTAAAAATTTAATGTGTTTTAAATAAAAAATTATTAGGAATGCATAAATTGTATTAATTGAGTTGGGTAATGTCTTTCACCATGCATACTTTTTCAATAGGTTTTCAGTGTGTGTGGAAGTGTGGCATTGGGTTTTTGTTACACCCTATTTGTTTTATTTGTTTGAGTTTCACATGAAATATGAAGTTGGGACATCTAGAGCACAAAAGGGGAATCCTGGGTACTAGGTGGGCAGACTAGACTAGCATGCTAGTGATATAGAAGTTTCTCTGGCTTAGTTTAAAATAGCTGGATTGATGCTTACAACACTAACTAAACATTGGATGATGATCGAAGACCACTAGGTTATGGATGTGTTGACCTACTAGTGGCTCATGCAAGAGAACATATTTTCTTCTGTCTCTTATACTGTTCACCAAGACGCGAGGTTCTAGTGTCCCATTCCTTTTTCAAGTTTTTTTAGGGCCTCTCCCACCTTTGGTTCTCCTGGACTACTACACAGCCATCATCGGCATACGGTGAAACTTTTGGTTTTTGTGAAGGTTTGGGTTTTTCTTTTAATCAAGGGTGTTTTCTTTTATCTAAGTTCTTTTATTTAAATGTATTTTCTTTATAGAAACTATTTCTTTAAAATTGTTTATGCTTGGGTGCCCCTTTCTTATTTTTAGCCTGCAAATGTATTTTTCATTTAATTTTTATACGTCGAACCTTTTTATTTGGGAGAATTCCTACAAAGATTTTAGCTCACACCATACATACACCATTGGGTCCTAGTAGACTTTGATTCCTGTGTATTCCAGGTAGTGAAATTGTGCTCGACAACGGTGGTTCTGGTCATTGATAGTCTTCTCGTGCAGGTTGGTGTAGTGGTGTGTGGATGTTGCGCCTCTCTTGTTGCTTGGAGGTTTGAGTTTGAGTCTTAGTTTATTTTTTCGTCATTTATTCTAGAAGTTGGTTCAAGTTGTAAACCATTGAATTTTTTTTAGTTTGAGGCCCTGTTTTTTTGTCTATTTTCAATTTCAGTTTCTTTATCTTATCAGTTGTTTTGTGTATACTATTTCGGGTAAATCATTCCCATGTGTTAGTTTTGATACCCAGGAACTTGTTCCAGCCCATCGGGATCGAGAATTCCCTTTGGGCCAAGTCACGGACCGGGTCGGGTGCTATGTCAGATGGCGACGTGGCCAGGTTTGTGACAAAATGGTATCAGAGGGTAAGGTTTGCACACTTAGGTAGGGATCTTTTGGGATAGAGTTACGGTAGACTTGAGTTAGGGTTGTCGGGACTTGACATCCTGGACACAAGTAAGGTGCCTGACAAGAAAACCTCATGACGGGACTCGTGTTACCAATGAATAGTGAGGTTTTTTTGAGTTTTAGGTCATTGCAATTAATCTTGAATACGAGAAAAGAAAAGAGAGTACGTTCAGTGGTATTAGTGAGCTCGCAGGGTTTGGAAAACCATGAGGAGCCGGGGACGCTGAACTAGAATACCCTCTGTGGTAGTGGCGTGATTGTCGTATATCTGCAAACCATATGTTCCAGTCACCCACTACCATAAGTTTTCTCATCCATTGTTCCTTGTTTAATTGTTTTGGAATTGTGGATATTTGGTTTTTAAGTAAAAATGATTTTGTATTTGAAAAAGTTTTGGAAAAACGTTTTGAAAAAAAGAACATTAAAAAGAAAACAAGGTATGAGGTTTGAAAAGTGTGGGTTGGATGTTTTGGTTTTTAAAAAAATGGAACGGTTTGGTTTTGATCATCGGTGTTCACATGGGAAACCACATGCATGAGTGTATATAGAATGAAAACGGATTAATGGCACGAGCGAATGAGTTACTGGATGAATATGAGGTGGGTGCTACAGTGGCACAGGGACATGCATGTGTGAGGCCCATGGGACACCATTGGGGTGTGTGCGACCCACTGGCTTTGCTTATCTTCAAAACGTGTTGCTAAAGGAAAATTTGATGTTTTTTTATATAATTGGTGATTGTGTGGTGTGTCTTTGTATATTTGAAAGCTTAGATGTGAGGCGTTTTGAGTCGAGAATCCTTTTAGAATGATTTGTGTCCTGAGATGGAATTATTATTTGTAAGTTGATATGCAAGGATGTAGCTAGTTAATTATTATGAAAAGTAAATTGGGGAGCCCTTGTAGTTGTTCCCCCTGCACGTTTTCTGTTCTCTTGTGGTATGTATTGACCATTGGACCTACTTTGTTTGGTCCATGGTTTCCTTTCTGGACTAGTGTATGGCCCCCATAAAGCATTGACATGTGATTGAAGTGGAACTACAGGTAATTCACTGTTGTCCAACCCTCTAGTTGATCAGATGAATCTCTTCATGAATTCTATAATTGAACCCACATCTCCTTTTTTTTCATGTTAGAGCATCCTCCCACTGTAGGATGATAAATTCAGGGGGTATTTGAATAGATTTTTGGTCTTTTGAGTCTCTGACTCGCTAGTTATGAAGTTTGACACTATCGTGTTTGATGGTTCCCCCTTGAAACGGCGAATAGAATTCCAACAGGGAAGGGTGAAGGAGATTCAGAATTATCAGTTTTGACCAGTGTCTTAATGGGATTTGTAGTACTTTCATAAGCTGCAGGGGTCATGTTTGGTGACGTCTTGCAGGGTGAGTTCTCTTCGATAGTCAAGGATGATGTTTAACCTCATTAATTTGAATGTTCTTTTCAGAAACAGTGAAGTAGATTCCAATGGGGAATGGTGGAAGTGGCCTAGAATGGTTGGTGCTGATCACTATTCCAAATGATCATTCATCCTTCATTGGTTTCTTTTAATAAAGGGTCTATGTTAGGCCACTAGTGTGGCGGACCTAGTCAAATGGGGATTCTATGGTCAATTATAGGAATCATGTGATGTTTAAGACTCAGTTTGAAGTCCCTCTCCGTATGATGTTCCTCTCTACAACAATGGTCATCTTCAGGTGATGATTTTTTGTGTCATGATCTCATTTAGGGTGATAAAGGGTAATGTGCATGTACCATTTCTTCTCCTGTGTTGGTGAATGTTCCGTGTTTGATTAGTTGGATGCCATAATGTATTGTGTTTTCTGGTGTTCTCTCAGTTGCAGTGTGGTTGCATGTGACACACAAAGAAGAAGCTCCGTCTGGGAGTCTTCCATAGCTGACTGTGAGGTAGAAGCTGCATCAAACATTAGGGCTCTAGCTGTGGGCCTCAGAGTGAAGCTGGCATGTGGTCAAGAAACCCATGATTGTATGGGACCCCAACCATATTTATGTCATTGTTACTGAAGGTGATGGAGGATTAAATGGTCTTCAGTGATTATTCCACTCCGAAGACCCTCCTAGGAGCATGATGCTTCTCGTGGCTATGAGGTGGTGTGGTCGTCTCATTACCTTAACATTTTCAGGGTTTCATCCCACTAAATGTAATTGTTTTTGGTGTTATGTATGGGAGTTATTAGTTAAATAAGTCACAAATTTGAATATTGCTAATCCAAGGATGTGGAGAGGTTGGTTTTTCTTGGTTCTTGGTTTTGACACCACAATAGTTGGGCCCTCCCTCCCCGCCCCTTATAGTGGGGTGTTTGGTCACCATCTTGAAATTTTCAAAGTTTTGTATCTCCTGTTGGGTCTAATGGTTGGGAGAGACATGTTGGGTCTCGCACGAATGTCTCTGGAATGAATCGATGTTGGACTATTCATTAATGGTGGGGAGTTCACTCAAACCTCCTCGTTGCGATCTTCCAGTCTTGTCTTGTCCATTGATAGGTCCTTAATGGGGGGGAGCCTTTCGGGCTTTCCCCATGTTGGTCTTTTGGTCCGGTTCCTAGATGTGGCTTGGTAGTTGGTGATGATAGTGTTCTTGGGATATTATTTGATCTTTTTTGTTCTTTCTGAAAAAATGGTCGAGTTTTAGACTCTGGTACATGAGGTGTTTGAGTTTGTGAGGTTGGTATCCGTGGGTACGAGAGTTACTTTCCTTGTTTGGTAAACTATAGTTGTTATAGTTCTTTCGGGTAGGATACACATATCAGAAAGTCTCTTTATGAGTTCTCGAAGATGTATCTGGGTCACTTTCTCTGAGCACAATGCTTTTTCCTCTCTTTTCTTGATGTTTGTTGGGATCCTATTCGATCCTTAGTGGGCTGTCATTTCCTACTTTGGGTCTCAGCCTTAGTTGTGGATTTCCGGGGACGAAAAGCATTATGGTGGGGATAATTATCACACTCATTATTTTATATCTTATATTTTTATTATTTTTATTGGGCATCAGATAGTTTGGGTTGAGGCCCGACTTAGATATTTTGATCTCTAGTTTAGAAATGAATGTTTCGCCCTTGGTTGTGTCCAGTGCATAGCAGTCAAAGTCGTGCGACCTCACCAGGTTCACTGCGTGCCCTCGCCCAGCTCGCCACACGTCATGCCCAATGGTCAACTAATGAAATAATATGAATTAAGAAGGGTTTTAATAATAATGTTAATATTAAAGTAACTTGAGAATATTATTATTTTCATGGATAATAATTTAATTGAGTGTATTTTTTTATTAATGGAATTTTATTATGTTGATCATTAAATAGTTTATTATTTAGGTTATTAGGTATTTTATTATCTTATCTTTATTATTATGATTAATATTATTATGAGTTTTTTGGGAATTTCATCACCGGACCTACGGTCAAGGAACGGTTCTGAGACCGCGTGGTCTGCCCGGCTTTCAGAAATGATTTAAAACATAAAGTAATAATAAAATGACGATGGGTAATGATATTGAGAAAAAAATTGAGTTGTTTAATAAAATTTAAGAAATTTTTTTAATGTCAATAAAAAAAATACTGTTCAATAATTTTATTATTATAAACTAATAATATAAAATTATTATCAATATGGTAAGAATAATTATTATTATTAATATAGTGTTAGGTTGTTACCAGTTTTATTAATATCATACAAGTCATTATTATTATTACCAACTTAAATTGTCATTATTATCGTCATTAGTATTTTCTCATTAAAATTGTTTAATTTTTAATTAATTTTATCATCTTGAAGATATATCGTTTATTACATTATTATTTTTTTCTCATTATTATTTTTATTGTTAAGGTTTTATTTTATAAATGCCATTTTTATTAATATTAATATTTTTATTAGTTTTGATTATTTTGTATTTATTTTAATTTTAAGTTTTTTATTTCTTTCCTATTTAGGGTTTTCCCTCTTCTTTTCGGTGCCTTTATACCCTGCCACCGAGCCCTTCTCTTCTTCCCCTTTATTTTCCTTTCATTCACATTATAACACCTCCCTCTTCAGTTCTTCTCGCACCGTAGAAATGGCCGAAGCCCGACTCCACCTTCTACCCTCCCCTTTTCCTCACTCTCCCTATCACGCAGCCCCACTTCCACGTCGGACCCCAGCCCTACTCCCCCTGCCTCCATACTAGGGGTGCACCTCACCACAGCAAATTGCACCCCCACCTCAGCGGCCCTCTCCTTCCGTCTGATGAACCCTACACCACCCCAGCTTGCGTCGTACCCTCGCAACTGGCATCTAGTCCATAAAATTCCGGCCGACACCCTCTTCCTCACTCCTCCATGTCTCTCAACCCTTCCTGGAGCCGCCTCCCCTTTTTCTGGTAACCCCGCCGACCAGCCAGCCCCGCATCGGCCACCCCGTACCTCTTCGTGCTGCCGGAAAGCTGCCCTGCAACCCTTCGTGCTACCGAACATCCGCCCCGCACCTCCTCACACAACTATGTCTGCCTCCGTCGACCTCTGTCCGACCTCTCACTCCCCCACTGAAATTGTGTTTTTCTTTTATTTCTTGTTGTTTAATCCTGGTTGAGTGCAGTTAGAGTATTGAATTGAGTTTGGTTCAATTTTGGTATAATTGCTTTGATGCGTTATTTATTAGGTTTTATTTAGGATTTCCTGGTGAGTTTGACATGCACTGACATTTTCCCATGGAATTATCTTGTTTTCCTACACTGAGGTAAGTGGTTCTACATATATTCATTATTTGAGGAATTAATTTGCAAGCTTAATTTTGTTTATCATGTTATTTAATTAATTTGTGTAGTTTTAAAGTTAGTTTTGTTTGATGTTTGATTTGTATTTAAATCATTAAGTATCATGTTTATCTTATATGTGGGTTTTCTGTAAAAAACTAACATCTAGTTAGTTGGCAGTAATTTTTAAACTGTGTAGTTTGTTTTTCATCTATTCAAGTGGTGAAATCACACCATAGAAATGGTGTTTCATGTACTCTGTCATAGGTGAAGTCATTGTGTGTGTTAAGTGGGTTGTTTCCAAGAAAACCTAAGTTGATTTGTCTGTTAGTGTTATATAAAGTCTGCTTTTGTTTTGTGAAAATGTCCAAAGTGGCGGTGTTTGTTCTACTATAGCGTTCATATGTGTTTTATCCAAAAAAGGGTTTCAATGAGTCTTCAGTTTTTAATGTCATGTTTTAACTTCTGGTTTTCTTAATAAAAATTCAAGTGTTTTTTTAATTGGTAAAATGTGTTTTTAACTGTGCAGTTTAGTTTTTAATAAATGAATGTAGTGAAATTTGTGTTCTTGATGTGGCGTTGGGTGTGTCTGGTCCTGAAAGAGGGTTGAGTTGTTTTTGTGTGTTATGTTGTGTTATGTTGCTTTTTAAAGAATTTATTTACAAAGAATTTAATATGATGTAATAAAATTATTAATTATTAAAAATTTAATGGGATTTAAATAAACTATTATTAGCAATGCTGAAATTATTTTAATTTATTCGGGTATAGTCTTTTGTCATGAGTACAGTGTCAAGTGGTTTTAGGTGTGTGTGGAATTGTGGTGTTGGATTTATTTTACACCCTATTTGTTTTATTTGTTTGATTTTGACATGAAATGTGAAGTAGGAACATCATTAGCACAAAATAGAAAGCCCTGGTACTAGGTGGGAAAACTAGACTAGCCTGCTAGGGATACAGGATTGGCTTCGGCCCAGTTTCATTTAGCTTGATTGACGCATAAAACACTAACTAAACACTAGGTTATGGATGTGTTGGCCAAAGAGTGGCTCATGAACGAGAATATATTTTGTTGTGCTTCTTATACTATTCATCTGACATGAGGTTCCCGGATCCAATTCCTTTTTCTAGTATCTTTAGGGCCTCTCCCACCATTGGTGGTCCTGGACTACTATACACCCACCGTTGGCATACGACGCAACTATTGTTTTTTTTATGGTTTGGGTTTTTCTTTTAAGTAAATCTATTTTCTTTTATCTAAGTTTTTTTTCTTTAAAAGTGTATTCCTTATAGAAACTTTTTCATTAAAATAGATTAAGATTTGGGGTCCCTTTCATTTTTTATCCAACGAATGTATTTTTCATTTAATGTTAATACATGGGACCTTTTTAATTGGGTGACATCTTACTCGGCTTTTCGCTCACACCCTACATACACCTTTGAGTGTATGTAGACTTTGTTTGGTGTGTATTCCCGGTTGTGACGTCGTGCTCCGCGATGGTGGTTCTGGACGTTGATGGTCTTATCTTGCAGGTTGGTGTTGTGGCATGTGGATGTTGTGCCTCTCTTGTTGCTTGAAGGTTTGAGTCTGAGTCTTAGTTTAATTTGTCATCATTTCTTCTGGATGATGGTTCAAGTTGTAAACCTCAGAATATGTTTTTAGTTTAAGGCCTTTTTTGGTTGTCTAATTTCAGTTTCGGTTTCTTTATCTTATCAGTTGTTTTGTGTTTACTATTTCGGGTAAATAGTTCCCATGTGTTAGTTTTGATACCCGGGCACTTGTGCCAGCCCTTGGGGATCTGGAACTCCCTTCGGGCCATATCACGGACAGGGTCGGGTGCCGGGTTGGATGGTGACCCAGCCGGGTTCGTGACAGGTAGGATCCCTAGTGGATGATCCATGAGCTTTTTTTCACCTATCATATATCTTTTACTTTCCCATTTTCCTTTTTCATTCCAGTTGAGCTTGTATTTTTTCCCCTTTTACTGGTTGTACTCACTATGTTTACTATTCAGTTTACATGAGTTCGTATCTTCTTGTGTTCTTGGATGTGTGTTTTTACATGTTATAAAGGAAATTTCTTCCCAGTTTTAGGGAATACGCCTTCAGTGCTAGTCGCCAACCCCTAGCCTATAGAAGACGGGCTTTGGGGAGTCACGACATGGGTCCTGGAGGACATGTCTTGAAAAAATGGTATCAGAGGAGTCAGTTCTACTATAAATAATATGACTCTAATCATTATTTTTAAGGGCAATAGTGCTAAGTGTAGTGAGTGTGGTTATCAGTTTAGGGAATCTAGTGTAGGTGCGGTGACTGATGTATCCACACACCAGGACAATGTCTTCTGATTTCTGACTCAATGAATGAAAACATAGATTACTTGTGCATTTTCAAGAGTTTTCTTTGTGATCTCTTGATTGAGCTCACCATGTAAAACTTTTTGACCATGGAACACCTATTTATTTTCAGGATTCCTCTATGCAGATAGATATAAAGGGTTTCAAATATATAGGAATTGATAGCCCACCGAGTGATGAGGCATCAGTGTTGGGCCCACCTCGAGTAGAGGCACCAACGGAGGCACCCGTGATTTCATTACACGTTGGTCCAGCGATGCCACCAGCCCCAAAAGCAAAGGGTGCACACCGCTTGAACATGTTGCACAAGGTCCAGTGCTAGATGCCACACAGGTTGAGGGAGAGAGATGGACCCACATGCTACTGAGGATTGGCTGGAGGACATGGTTAGAGTCTTCTTTCTAGTAGGGAAACCATATGATCTCATGGTGATACTTGCCACCAGTATTCTATAGGCAGCAGCAGGCAGAGAATGGAATGTGATGCTCCAGGCTCAAGATAAGGGGATGCTTTTCTGGGAAGACTTCGATAGCCTGTTTCCGGGAGAGATTTTCTAGAGACTATTCCCGATGTGCGCAAACTGGATCTTCTTCATATGCAAAAATTAATTTAGACTATGGCTCCGAACTCTGTGAGGTTCCTTGACCTCTAACGCTACTCCACTGATATGGTACAAGAACCATTCTTCAGGGCATGGACCTTTGAGCAGGGATTTATGCCAGAGATCAGGGATTCAATGATTTCTCTTAGCATCATGACGCATGAGGTAGTGTTAGAAAGACCCCTCTTAGTGTATAATTTTATTGCGGAGTAGTCACCAGCAGTAAGACCCACCGACAGTCATCTCATAGTTGAGTCTTCTGCAGCTGGAAGCAGATAGATGTCACAGAGGACCATGAGGGCCAGACCTACATGTGGTTGACCGCATGATTTAGAGTCTGTTGTGCGGGGCTCTGGAGGCAGATCTTTTCATGCCAGGAGTGGGCAGTGTTACAGATTCAGCGGTTAGGGTCAAATAGCTAATGACTATCGGACCCAGCGTATTGATGATCAGTATATTGTCGAAGGAACACCTATGCAGAGATAGAGACTCAATCTAGGAGGTCCATAGGGAGATGGCAGACATTGTAGAGTTTCTGGTCCTGTAGCTGGCGGAGGGAGATGATTCAAGATGTTATTTTAACTACCACAAAGTGGTCTACCCCGACCATATGGAGCAGGTGGAATGGGACGAGATCAATTATAGGAAGTTGATTCCTGTGATCATGGTGCTCTGTGGATGAAACGGGGTACGATATGTGTCAACTTCATTATTGATGATGTACTTATAGACATAGGTTCCATTTATTCCTTTTTTCACTGCCCTTGTTTCGAGCTCAGAGATTCTGATAGAGCTGTTGGCTCGATCCTTACTGGTAGAGACTATTAAGGGAGCCGATTCAATGATTACACATTGGTGTATGCAGTGTGAACTTACTCTAGAAGGTGATTACTTCGGATGAGAAATCCTAGTATCAACATTGAGTCATTTGACGTCATCTTGTATATGAACTAGTTATTTACTGACCATGCATTGATTGAATGTATTTGGCGCAAAGTGTGGTGTTTCTGCATGGATGGGACCAAGTTTAAATTCACCAGCAAGAAAAGAGCCTTTTCAGCACAATATGGACTTACTCGGAGGAGAGTGTAGTCGATCACTCATAAGTTTTCTGGCCTTAACCTCTGACCAGTTTATGTGGACAGTCTGAGTTGTCCAATAGTGGTGGACCAGTATATATATGTCTTCCCTGATGATGTTTCGGGTCCACCTACTGATAGAGAGGTGGAATTTTACATGACTTGTACCGTGGGATGGTGCCAATATCTACACCAGTGTGTTTGATGGATCCCACATAGCATCATGAGTATTGTTTAATGCTATAGGGCTTTTAGCGGAAGTTATTCATTCATCCTAGTGTTCCTCTTTGGCAAGCCCTGATTTTGTTATCCAAGAAGGTGTGTGTGAGCTAGAGAATTTGCGTTTACTATCGACACCTGAACCAGGTGACCGTGAAGAACAAGTACCCACATCTGAGGATTGATGACCTCTTTGATCATCTAAAGAGAGCATGGTGGTTCTCAAAGATAGAACTCATATCAGTCTATCACAATCTCAGAGTACGAAATGAGAATGTGCAGATGATGTCTTTCAGCAGTCAGTACGACCATTATGAGTTCTTGGTTATGGAATTATATGTAACCAATGCTCTAGATGTGTTTATGGGACTCATGAACAAGATCTTTCAGCCATACGTTGATCACATTATAGAAGTCTTCATCGACGACATTCTGATTTAATTGACTACTAACGAGGTGCTTGCCTATCATTATCAGGTTGTACTGGAAACACTCTGTGAGAACCAGCTTTATATGAAGCTCTCGAAGGGCCGGTTTTTGAAATGAGAGGTTCACTTTTTGGGACACGTCATCTCTTCAGCTGGAGTTTCAGTAGATCCAATAATGATTTTTGCAGTACTTGCATGGGAGCCACCCTGGAGTGTGATGTAGATACATAGTTTCCTGGGTTTGTCTTGTTACTACCAAAGATTTGTTCCAAATTTATCCAGATTTGAAGCACCACTTTAAGAATTAAAAATGATGGGGCAACCCTTCGTGTGGTCGGAGAGATGCCAGTACAGTTTTTAGGAGTAGAGGTAGAGGCTGTCTAGTTCCCCCATCATGAGGCTTCTAGAGGAGGTCATAGGGTACGTAATCAACTAAGACACATCAGGGACATGTGTTGGATGTGTACTGATACAGGAGCAAGTAGTGATCACATATGGTTCCCAACAGCTAAGATGGAATGAGTACAACTACGCTACACATTATCTAGAGTTAAAAGTAATGTTCACCATCTTTAATATGCGGAGACACAATATGATACGTGAATGTTTTACAATCTAATCAGATCACAAGAGTCTCAGGTATATCCTCTCTTAGAAGGACGTGAACCTGAGATACCGATGTTGGATAGAGTACCTCCTGGATGATGACATCTAGATAGTCTATACTCCTAGGAAGGTAAATGTTGTAGCAGATGCACTAAGTATATGATCTGATATATAACTACCAGGAGGGGCGACAAAGTAGCTGGCTTCTTTGTAGATATCCTTTGTGGATCTAGATTGAGCATATTTTCATCAATATCTTATATTCACTAACCCACATCTTTATTGAGTTGGGGAGGCGCAACGTTTGGACACTGAATACGAGTCTTGACGTTCTAAGATATCCACTGGGTAAGCACCTGATAGATTTTATGAGGGTGGGGAGAATGTCATCCTCATAAGAGGACCTACCATGGAACGGGTGTCATTTCGGGAGGATGTTATGAGGTAGTTCCACACATCCCCTCAAGTAGTACATCCAGGAGTGGAAAAGATGTACAAGGATCTCTGATGACAGCACTGGTGTCCAGTAATGTAGAAAGCAGTAGTAGATTTTGTCTCTAGATGCCTCAATTTTCATCAAGTGAAGGTAGAGCATTAGGTACCTGTAGGCTTGGAACAGCCATTAAAGGTCCCAAAGTGGAAGTGGGATTGGATATCCATGGACTTCATGATAGGAAATCCATGTACATATAAGGGACAATACATGATTTGGGTGATTGTGGACAGACTCACCATTTCGGCCCACACCCTACCAATCAGAGAGTAGGGTTTAGTAGATAGATTGTGACACCACTATATACAGGATATTGTAAGGCTACATGGAGTACCGTCGATGATTATCTCAGATCGTAATATACATTTTACTTCATGGATATAGAAGGGGTTACAAGAGGTTTCGAGATGCAGCTTCATTTGAGCACCGCCTTCAATCCTCAGACGAATGGCCAGACTGAGTGGACAATTCAGACCCATGAGGACATGATGAATGCTTGTGTCCTCGACTTCGTTCGCATTTTGGAGGATCACTTTCCTTTGGTGGAGTTTTCATAAAACAATAGCTATCATTCCACCACTTGGATGATACCTTTTTATGCATTATACAGGTAACCTTGCAAATCAACATTATGCTGAACTCACCCAGGGGATTCAGCACTCATGGGACCAGAGATGGTATGGTCAACCATAGATAATGTGATGATCATCTAGTAGAGGATGACGACAACACAAAGGAGGTATAGGTCTTATGCCAATAAGAGACAGATACCTCTGAAGATCGATGATGGAGACCACGTCTTTCTATGAGTCTCACCTCGACGAGGTTTGAGGTGATTTTTATGAGGTTTCATGTTATCTATGAGATTCATCGGACCTATTCAGGTCCTCATCATTGTTGATGTGGTGGATTACCGCTTAGATCTTCCACCTCAATTTCATTAGGTGAACGATTTCATCCATGTATCCTAGTAGAGGACATTCGTGCATGACCTTTCACATGTCATCGACTACGACGAGCAGGATATCAATGATTGGGAGACATTTATCGAGGTTCTAGACATGATTAAGGATCGATAAAAGTAAGTCCTTTGTGGACGGTTGATACCTATGGTGTGCGTACACTTTAAGCACAAGATCCTCCAGGAGAGCACATTGGAGATGGAGGCTTAGATGTATGATCAGTACACCCACTTGTTCCCTTAGTTTGAGTTGTGGCTTATGGGGACGTAATTACATAAGGTGGGGAGAGTGTAACGACTAGGAGTTTCCATGTGAATTTTTTTATTAAGTGGGAAATTTATGATTCCGCGAAAAATCAAGGTCCAGGATTCTGAGGCCAGGAGTGCCCAGAATGAATTTCTGAATTTTTTTTCAGGTATGTTCACTAAACACGCAAGAGGGTTTTTTCTAAATTTTGAACGGGTGGATGGAATTGAAATCTGAGGGCACCGTTGAACTCACAGTGCTATTATTCACTTAAGGATATCTTCTACTCAACCATATTAGGACGAGGGTGGATGTTATATTTTTATTTGTTTGAGAAAGAATAAAAATAAAATAAGATCATGTATCCTTTTATATTTATTTCTAAACTCTCATGTAGATTTTTTCATAGGTGGGGACCACCGGATCTAATCCTCCCTTGAGAGGTTATGGTGGTGGGGAACACCCATGTAAACCCCCCTTTCAACTCCTCTTTAATGGGGGAAACCCCCAACTTCTTATTAAATGCGGGGGAGCCTCTTCAACTCCTACAACATTTAATTATGACACTCTATTGTTAAATAATAATAAAAAGTCAATTATTTAGTTATTCCATTTTGAAATTTTGGAAACATATTTTATTATATTAAATATCTTATCCTTTTTGTGGGTAGGGGGAAAATTAATTTTTGGCAACGGATGAAACCTTGGGAGAAATATCTTCAATGAAGAACGCCAACCAAATAATCCAGCTTTGACTCCGACTTCCTTCTCGGGAAATTTTTTGTTTAAGAACATCATCAATTTTAACTAACCAATGATTGAGGAAACACTTATGTCACCGACTTCCTTATTTTCACAATGAAATCATCTCTTCCCCCATGGGAAATCTTCAACAAATCAAAATAAATACATAGGTAGGGTGTTTGAATTATTACACTTACCCATTCTTGTTAATCTCGTGATTAGAGTTTTATAATAGCTTGTTACCACTACAATGCGGAGAGTGAAGGCCAATCAAACATGGATCGACCCATCCATCGTTCTTCTTAAAAGGTGTGTCTGTTGCGATGATAAAAGGCATCCATGGTGATGGAGACCGGTGTCGGTGATTGGAACTAGTGGAACATGAGAACTAGCAATGATGGGACGATGCCTCGCCAACCCGTGGCCACCGCACCATGTGGTGCTCCTCCTTCTGTGGTCATCTCCATCACGTTGCACCTTCATCCTCCGCCCTCCCCGCTGAGCTGACCCACGCCCCATGCGGCCTCGTCACGCTGCCCCGGCCGAGCCGCCCCACGACACTCATGGACTCGTTGCACCGCCCCAGCAGAGCCACCCCATGGCACCTGCAGCCTTCGTTCTCCCGGCTGAGCCGCTTCGTCTGTGCCACCCAGTGGCCCCGCACCCTCGCGACACCCCCATGGTCGAGCCACCGTACGGACCTCGTGGCACCCTTATTGCTAAGCTTCCTCATGGACCTTGAGAAACCCCCTATCTGTGCTGACTCACAGCCCTCACGGCTCCCCATTAGCCAAGCCACCCCTCGCCCTCATGGAACTCCCACGACTGAGCCTCACGTCAACCGTGTGGCACCCCTGTGGCCTCGCGGCACTCGAAGACTAACGGGTCGGGCCCAACAAGGTTGTCCACCCAGTGGGCCGGGCCTCCCAGTAGGATGGGCAGGACCCAACGGGTTGGGCTAAACCAATTTTATCGGGCCAGGCCGATCGCACCAAGTCAGACCCGACCCGGACCAGATTTTACCCTATACATTACTTGGACCATAACAAGGGCACCAAATTTCCATTTGACAATCCTCCAATAGTTCCAGAATCCATGGAGTGAGATGGTCGATTTGGAATACCCAACATATGTTTTGGATAATGTTGGGGAATGGTTGGGTTTGATCGAGCATGAATCCAACCAGTCCCCCGATACAAAAAGGATTATAACTCAATGACCAGGCGTCCGAATAACGCGTTATCTATTGCGTTGAGACCCCTATTACATGGCGTACCATTGAGATAATTCTTCGTGGGACATTGTGACAGTTGGAATATCTTGTGTGGGTCAGAACCTTGTGATATTTTGTGGGTAAGAACCAAGATATCACGTGTGGGTGACCTCCTATCATTCTTGTGTGGGTCATCACATTGTGATCCCATGTGGGTCAGCACCTAGTGATCCTCTATGGGTCCGCAACATGCGATCCAGTTTCTGTCAGCACCTAGCGATCCTGTGTGGGTCAGCAGCTGACGATCCTGTGTGGTTATGCCTATTAATAGTGTAAGATGATTCAGTAGTTATATCTAATCACTCCTATTAATGTACATATGTTATACATGGAATGAGCTAAGTTTGTAACTGTGAGATACATTCTTTCATGGTAATACCTTTGTGTTATTCTTTTCTGCGGCATAACTATGCGGTACTTGCCTTTGTGGTTTTCCTTCCTTTTTTGGAACAGTTGATCTTTGGGCATTGGGTTTGGACCCTGTTTTCTCTCAGGATTGAGATTGGTATACTCGATAACATAGGTATATGAATGGGCATATACCTATGTAGATTTTATAGTTTACATAATGATTTAATAATTATCCTCTATAGATTTTGTGAGACCCTGAGGGTCTCATGGTCCCTACGGAGTATCGTTATATTCACCCATGCACGAGCTATGCCCGCACATCGTTGTGTTTACTATAGATGAAAGATAGTGCTGACCGAGGATGATTATACTAGGATTGGAGGTAACATAGAGGGAGATGTTAGATGAGGAGAACCACAGAGATAGTCATTCGTGAGCTATACCAACCATTTAGGTAAGATCCATGGTGGATGATTTCAGAGCTGATTTTCACCTATCAGTTTTCTTGTAAATTACAGTTTTCATTGTAATTTCCAGTTGGGCTTGTATTATATCCCGTTTGACTTACTGTACTCACTCTATTTATTATTCTTTTTACTTGAGTTTGTATCTTGTTTTGGACTTGGTTATGTGTGTTTATCGGTTATAAAGGCAATGTATTCCATTTTTTAGGGAACACACGTTTGATGCTAGTCTCCAGCCCATATCCTATGGAAGGAGGTCTTGGGGTAGTCATGGAACAGGGCCAAGGGTACGGGTTGGGTAAATTCACTTAATTCAAGATTATATAATTATTAAGGTTTGGTGTTTGTAGTTTGTATCAAAGGTCGATTTAAAATAATTTTGTAGTTAGAATATTATTAAAATAAATTTCCATAAATAAATTAATGGTTATATTGAAATGTTATAGAATTAATAGATTAACATGTTGCTTTAACTAAGATATTTATGAGTTCATAATGGTTTTCCATAGAGGAAACAAGGAATCTATGTTGGGAAGGCATACTCAGTAGAATATCGTTCAATATAAGCAACCTTAGATGGTCAAAACCAGAATAGATTAGTTAGTTGCTATGATGGAATAGTTGAACTTGGATATAAATGGTGGAGGTATCCATGCACGAGATCAGCCAGATCAACCACAGAATAAAATGTTAGTAGTGGGGCATTTCATGAGGCAACATCCCCAATAATTCATAGGATCAAGTGGCCCTATGCTAGTTGAAGGGTAGATTAATGCACTGAAAAATATATTTGATGTCGTTGGTGTTCAAAAATTCGTAAGTTCAGTCTCACTATTAAATATTTTGAAGGTGAAGATGATTAGTTGCGGTCAATGGTGAAAAATATATGTGATAATGAGGAGATGGATGCTCTTGATTGGGAATAATTCAACAATATATATCTTGAGAAATATATTCCTATGGTTGTTTATCTTAGGATAGAAATAAATTTATTGGAATTGATGAAGGAGGATTACTCTGCGGATGCTTACGAAGAAACTATCACTTGACTAGCAAGGTTGGTTCAATATTTCAACTGATATCTTGATAGTAAGATAAATAGATTTTACTCAGGACTAAAGATGTGACATTGAATGACATTATCCTCTTGTGAATTAAAAATCTATGGGATACTTTTCATATGTTCCGAGAATGCAGAAATAGAGTTTTTTGATAATCGAGTATTCCAAGAGAGTAATCAAAATAATATGTCCATTTTTCAGGAAAATAGAAATAATTCATCAAAAAATCATGAAGGAATGAAAATTAAAGATCCATATTGTTAAAATTTTGGTAAAATGAATCATGGAGAATGTTTATCAAGACATTGAATGTGTTTTTGGTGTGGTAAGCCTGGTCATATTGCTCATAATTGTAAGGTAGATGATCTATCAAGAAATAAAAAGTCAGCAGTAAGATTTATTATGTGCAATAGAATTGGTCATTATACAAATGAGTGTCTGGTAAAGTACTGAACTAAGGGAAAGAAGCCATACTACAAGCAGAAAGGGGTGGTGAAATCATTTGCAACTACTTCAGTAGATGTTTAACAATCAAATGAGGTAGTATCACATACACTATTTGACTATTTACATTATACCAACTTGTTTTTTGATTGCGGTTCTACATATTAGTTCATTAATGAGATGTTTTCTAGTAAATTGGAAATTACATATCATTATTTGAATCTAGAACATATGGTAAAAACACCAAGAAGAAATGTTGAGGAAAAAAAGAAAATATATGAAACTTTATGTCCTTGTGTGTGGAAAGAATATACCTATAAACCTTATTGTTTTACCTCTAGTAGTGTATGATATTACTTTTGGTATGGATTGGATATATATTTATCAATCTATGATTGAATTTAGATCTAAAGTGGTTTATTTTCAGAATGAATTTTAGTTTGTTTACAAGAATGAACCATTACTATAGATAACATTTAAGGAAGCTGAGAAAATAATAAAATATTGAAATTAATGTTACCTTTCAAATATTGTTGAAAGAAAAATAAAAATCTTGATTAATATTGTGCATGTTGTAAAAGTGTACAATGATTTTTTTCATGATGAGTTTTCTAGTATTAAACATGATCTGGATGTTGAATTTACTATTGACTTAGTTCCTAGTGCAATTCCAATTTCAATACTCCCTTCTCAAATGGATCAAATTCAACTTTTATAGTTAATGACATTGGTGGAGTTATTAGATAATGTTTTCATTCGACCTAGAACAACACCCTAGGGGGATCCATTCTTGTTTGTTAAAAATAATGATGGTTTAATTAGACATTGAATCGATTATAGATCATTGAATAATATCCCTGTAGAAAACAATAAAACATTTCTTCAAATTGATGATTTGTTTAATAAACTCCAGGGAACTAAATATTTTTCTAATATTGATTCGAGGTTAGGGTAACATCAGTTGAATGAAATATAATAATACATTCTGAATACTACATTTACTACTAGATATGGAGATTATGAATTCGTAGTTATGATTTTTGATATACCAATGCACCTATTGTATTCATGGGTCTCATAAATATAATTTTCCATGAGTTCTAGGATAAGTTTTTGGTAGTGTTTATGGTAGTGTTCCTGAATGTTATTTTGGATTATTATAAAATTAAGTAGGAGAAGGAAAGTCATTTAATGGTTGTTAGGATAAATGTTAAAGAAATGAAAATGTTTGGAAAATTTAGAGTTTGAGTATTGGTTTCTAAAAATTTCATTACTTGGTCAAATTGTTTCAAAATTGGCATAACTGCTGATCTTTCTAAAACAAATGTTGTTGAAGAATCGCCAAAACCAACAAATATAACAGAGATATATTGTTGTCGTGTTTTTGTAGGTTCTTACTGGAGGATTGATGAGAATATTTCATGGTTATCTTGTCCAATGTCTATGTTAACTCCACAAGGTATTATGTTTATTTAGACAAAATAATGCTATACTTGTTTTTAGTAATTGAAAATAATATTGGTTAACGATCTAGTTTTGGAACTACCATCCAAAGATGGTGAGTTTGTTGTCTACAATGATCCTTATTGGAAGGACTTGGATGTGTCCTTACGCAGAATGACTAGGTAATTTCTTATCCTTCATGTTAGTTGAATCTTGAGGAATTACATTAATCTACACATGACATGAATTCAGATGCGCAACTAAATATAGGAAAATGATCACTCGGGATCTCTCTCTGGTAATTCTCAAAGGCGATTAGGTTTTTCCAATCCCTTGTACTTGCAAGCGTGGCGATTAGGGATTTCTCTCGCAATAGCTTGGCTAATGGAAAGCCTTCTGGCTCTGGGAAGATTCAACTCACAAATACACTCCGCAGATATCCACAAAGGATGGGATCCACAAAAGAGATTAACCCTCAGCGTTAAACCTCTTGAGGTCAGTAATTATGCCATGTACTTTGACTTGTTAATTGCTTATGCCTCTTGTCAGTTTAAAACATATGAGTAAAATCACATTACTAATGATTTAAAATTATATAATGTTTTTTAATAAAAATTTGGAGATATAATTTTTTTGGAGTTAATGTGAAATCTATTCAAATCACAAATGTTTTAAGTATATATTCACTTAAAAATATTTGAACTTTTGATAGAGTATATCACTAAAAATAATCAAGTATTATTATATCTCTATTCCTTATCATTTGAGAAAACCATAAATGGTGTACAATTATTTTAGTTGAAAATGTAATGATATGTTATCCATGTAATCTTTGGAATGTGACCCTTCGGTTAAAGATTTGATTAATATTGTCCTAGAATTATTAGATGCTGGGAGATTCTTTGTTTTTTTCATGTTTCTGTGTAGTAAAATTTGTATTAAATAATACATAGAGCTCATAAAGAGGATTAATAATTACATGAAAATGTAGTTTATATTTATAATTTAATGTCTCCTTATTTTAATATTGATGTTAGTATTTTTTTGAATTATGAAATGATTATGTGTGCCTTGTGTGAAATATCCCAACCCCAATGACAGTAAACCGATGCTCTGAGTCGGTGGGTTAGTAGTCCTCAAGCACGCCTCACAATATTCTAGGGGCTTCTAACTAGCATCAAGGGTATAAAGGTTTTACATTGAGAGACTATACCCTCATATAATTTTTTTATGTGGGAAAAATTATGTATCATTCACAGAAGAAAGTAAATAGGGTGTGGAAGTAGTAAACATTGGAAATAGAAGAAACTAAAATAGTAAAATTCTATAAAAATCCTAAATAGCTATGGAAAACAATATAACATTGTTTACCCACTAGGCCGACCATATATATACATGTAAAAAAGAACTAATAAAATAAATGTTGGCATTCACTCATCTCACACTTCCACTGCACCTAAAACCTACACTTATAATGTGGATAAAAAATATCAATAATAAAAGGATCTATAGAAAATAGAGTTATAATGGATATTCGAATCCCATAAATTTGTAAAACACAAATGATGTATGCCAGTGAGTTTTTAAAAATAGATTTTTGATATCCATTTCATCACTGAAATGGTATATTATTATGAGTTGACTAAATTTAAAATATGAAACATTTAATTTTAAACATTTCATATATAACATTAAATATTATGGGTCTATAATTACTAATTGTATGTATATTTTTTAATTTATATATTTTTATATGAAATATTATTATTTATATTCAAATTTCTACAATGTATAATTTTTTTATAATTTTTTAATTATTGTTTTTACATGTTTTTTAATGTTTATTTTATTTAAATATATTTAGAGTAGTAATATGCAACAAATATTACATTTTAGATATAAGGAAAAGATTATTTTTTGTGATATACAATTATTTCCTTAGGATCCCTTGGGAGTAGGAAAATATAAACTGATACTTTTTTTTAAATAACATTTTCGAATATAATCTATTTTTTGTAATTTAATTTCATATGAGAAAATATATTGATAAATTCCCATTATGATAAAATATTAGTTTCATACATAACAAAAATATATTTTATTATTTTATTATTACAATAGATATTTTAATGCCTAAAAACTAAAAAAACAAATGACTTATATATAATAATATATAATTTTCATATAGTTCATTTTAATTAAATTGTATGTTTTTGAAATAAACATTACAACCATTGTGTTTTTTTGGGTGAAATTTGTTTGAAATGTCAACATTAATATTTTAATATATTTATAATAAATAATTATAAATTATAATTGGAATCTAGTGATTTTTTAAATATTCATGAAATCAAATTAATATCACACATTCAAGATGATTTGAAATAAAATAGTGTTAAATATAATAATGAAATTGTAAAATAAGACCATCATATATATTTTGAATGAAACAAGAAAATTAATCTATATTATTCCAAATACATAAATAAATAAATTAATCATTGGGAAACTAAATTATCAAAATAAGAATATATATATTATGTAAAATAATTGTTTAAAAAAATGAAATAAATTAAAAAAGACATTCCAAATCATGAAGAATTTTTCATTTCAAGGTGATTTAATCAGCTGGGTTCTGTGCTATCCAAGGATATCTTCATTTAAAAAATAGGATCAATATGTTACAAAATTGGATCATATAATTCCAAAATAAGTAAATAAAAAACCATTCTATACTCCAATTTTATTCTAATAATCCAATAAAATCATATTTAATCTAATAATATTCCATGAACCTAAATGATCGAAGGAGAAAGAATATCATTGAACAACATAACATGTAAATGGATAATATACTAAAAAATAATTCTAATAATGTCATGAAAATAACCATATATGATCCAAATGAATATTAAAATTAAAAAATCAATTTCTTTGAGAAATTAATTTATATTTATCGAATATGTATTTGATAAATGAAAATAATATTCATATAAATAATAAATCATACCAAAATGATCCAATGAGGGAAACCAGAAGATAAATTAAAATTAATGAATTAGAATTATTAGATAGATTCTATAATATTATATAATTTCAAAATATATTTGATTATTAATAATTAAACAATGTAATTATTCATTGTAGGTCAATAAAAAATTGTAGAAAACTGTAAAAGTTACACTTTGATGTAACATTATTTAGGAAATTGGATTATGTTCATCATGTTGTGTCATCGTGAGTATTCTAAATTACATAAAGTAAGGTATAAATGAATAATAAATTCAATTATACAAATAAAAATTGATATTAATTCCTAAATGAAAAAAGAGTGGACCATAAATCACTTTAATAGTTTTTTCTATAACATTTTCAAATCCAAATTGATATGGATAGACATAATAAATGAATATTTTGAGTATTCTTGGTCAGGATACCCAAAAAAACAAACCTATATCCTCTTATATAAATCCATGGAAAATAATATAGAGCATCATCTATCATTTCTATATCCTCCATGTATATTTTTTTTCCATGATCATCTACCATAACCTTCCATCTGTGTTTTAATTTTACATGTATGCACTATTAAGACTTGTATTACTATATTTCCAATATTAATAACTAATGTCTATCCATATACAATAAATATAATACTTTTCCCCTCTATGAAATATGTAATCCACTTTTGGGGTTTCTCCTATCTCATTTAAAACCATGAAGAATCATTTTGACCCCACCTCAAACACTGTTCCAAGAAATAGGAATATACTAAGAAAAGCATGCCCTATCCTTGTTTATAGTGAGCTAGGGGACACGACCAAGATTACTGGACTTCTAAGCCTACATGGAACTAGATCATCTCTATTCTTTTTAAAACTATCCCACTTATTGAAATTGAGTGTCCCGGAACTCCTACTATAATGAGCTGAGAAATGGAAAATGAAGCAGCATATCCAAAATTGAATTGGTTGAAGGAAATCAGGATTGTCTTGTTGGTGTTCAAAATAACAGACATTCATACAATGCATGGGACCCATACATAACATCCCAATAGGTTATTAAAGAAGTAGTGTATAAAGATATAAATAATAATAATTATATTCCCAGCATTTATCAAATATATATAAACTTTTAAATTTTCATTTTAATCAAATAAAATGTAAATATAAATTTATGATTTTCTAGATTTTAAATTTATATGAAACCAAGACATTATTCTAAAACACCTATCAATATTAATTAAACTTCAAATCATAAATAGGAGAAACCTATAGGATATAACAAAAAATGTACACCATTATGCATAAATATGAAAAATGTCACAAAAAATTAACGAAAATAAATAGACTCTAAATTTTTTAAAACATGTAACAATTAAAAACATAAATATCCCACATAATTGTTCTTATCTATGTATCCATTTGATTAAATGACAATGAGTATTTACTTTAGAATTATTAGCATTTGGAAATAGTGGTGGGAATATATCCATACTAATTATCAAAAATATAAAAAAAACCAAAAATTACAATGAATATTAAAAAACAATCATGTAAATAAAAACATTATTATAATAAGAAAATAATAATCGTGAAGTTAAAAAAGAAAAAGTATATAGTTTTTGGAGTTTTTGTCTGGGGACAAACTATTTTCACTTAGATTACATAAAAATTTGATGTATTGAATTTTAATGAACCGTATTATTACATATTTTGTGTTTTTATAAAAGACTCTAATGTAATAATGTCGAAGAGTACATGTTTCATTGAAGAGTTCATAGATGTTCCTTTCAATGATTATACCCATGATGAGCTATTATGATATTCACAAATAGCATTATATAGTTGTAAAATATATAATTATGGGAAACATATAACATATTTTGTTTATTGTGAGGTCTCATAATAAAATGAGGCACTCCCTCATGATGATTTCACTATTTAATATTCATGATCGGAGATTATGAGAATGTAGAATGCAAAAAAACTTTTTTCAGTTTTGGTTTCATAAAAAATTCAATCTACAAGAATGTGTGATAGCCCTTAGAGATTAATAATATTATTAATTCATTTTAATCCTCTTGTACCAAGATGTAATTTTTTAACCATGATAATAAAAATTCATATCGAAGTAGGATAAATTGGTCGAGTCATGAGTACCATTTTATTAATAAATGAGTTGAGTAAGGATTTTTCCATTCCATATTTATGGAAGATGATATATTGACCCTATGAATGGAATTGAATCTTTGCATTAAATTCCATGGCTATGGTGTAATGACATGTTTATTTCAGATAATCACGAAAAGACATATCAAGAATATATATTGGTAACATTGTTGTGAGAGTTACATAATGAGATCTTGTGATAGTGAGATTATATTACACAGTGTGCGGTTGAATGTATTTTTCAATGTAGTGAAATAATGTTCTTTGTCTTGAGTGCCCTGACCCCTTTCTAGAATGAAATTTTGGAATGTTGGGAAGCATGCCTAATGTTAATGACAATGAATCCTATATGGTAAATCATTATGTTTTTTTATTTCGATTAAATTCTATTTGAGTTTAATAAATGATTAAATATTATTCTGAAGTCCGAGGGATAATTCTATTAATGTTATATTGATTTAATAAACAATATAAATATTTATTCACCGACATTAAAATAAAGCATTTATTATATTTATTTATTATTTTAATAAATATTAATTCACTATATTGAATATAAAATATTTATTTAGAAATGAAATAAATATTTGGTTGTTTAATAAATTATATGTAAGTTTTAACTGACCAAAACTAAATATGTTGACAAATATTAATTAAAAATATTGTTATATAATATTAGTTATTGTGTAAGTTGTTTCATGACAGAAAATAATAATAGTACAATTATTATTATGTGGCATGGTATTTAGTAAATGTAATGAATGTTATAAAATGGATGGTATGAAATTGAATAATATTTTAACACAAAACCCACTCAACAAATATTTGTATATTTTTATTGTGTAGCGAATCCAAAAAATGGGAAAAGAGAATTTTTAGGCACAACTAATCCTCTCTCAACTCATCCTTCTCTATCCCAATCATGAAAAAGTATTTTAAGAGTGATTTCATTATACTAAAGAATATGTGATAAATAATGAACAACAAAAGGTTTTTGATTAGACTCTCTTTCACCTAGAGATAAATTTGTGTATCTCGTAGATCATATGAGAATATGTAGATTACTATTAGAGGTATTTTATCATGGGATCCTCATATAACAATTAGGTTAACATGGAAGGTTGTTTTCTAGTGATCAACATTCATCAATGAAGAATTTCCAAAATCCCTTGTATTTATTTTATATAATATTAAATAAATTGATAATAAATCTAATCTATTTGATCCAATCTCTTGGATTCTAGAAACTATTGATAAATTAAATTCAAATATATCACCCACCTATGCACGCTACTTCTATTCCATGAACATACTATTGGTATCCTGGTGGTCATGTTTAAATTAATAATTAATTATTTTATTGTTGATTAATGTGCAATGCGGTTTGATTTTGATTTCATAATATTTATTCATTGATTTTAAATTAATTCACATGTTCTCAAAATATAAATCATGTTCATTTAGTGATTCATTTTCTTAAATGCTTAATAACAAATTAATAAATAATTGGGAATCCATCGGGATGTGCCAAATCTATGGCTAGTGAAACTACGTCACACGATGTTCAACCAGAGCACAGACCATCTAAGCATGTGAATTGTATCTAGATATGATGTGATTTTATTACAAACCACATGTTTAATGGGCCAATTTGGCACTTAGAATGTGGATTTAGGGAGTGTTTCAAGAATGTATACACCATGTAGTCTGGCTGAGTTAACATGTTGATTCCAGAAGCATGTGACTTGTTGATATGGTAACTCAGGTACATGGTGAGATGTTGTATGTACACATCGTGTAGTGTACCACTGATGGAAAAAAATAAAGTTAAATCAATTTTAAAATTATTGTATTGAATCCCTATTTTATTGATTGGAATACTGATATTTTTTTAACAATGTAATAATTTTTTTAAAATAAATTTAAATTCTGAATTAATATTTTATAAATAATATTTCATTATTTTTATTAAAGCAAGTTTACTAAGAATCCTGTTAAATCTAGATATATCATAATAATATCATATTATCATTAATATTAATGGGGATTAATTTGATAATTTTTTAATTAATTAATTCAAGAGGGTTTATCAAATTTAGTAAAATAACGAATAATGAAATAAATACTATCCATTTACTTTTTCATGTTAATTTCATGTATGAATATTAATGAGCATCAACATTACCTATGTATGTGTTGTATTTTTATTATTTAATTTATTTCAATAGTTTACAATTATTTAATAAAAATAAAATGATGTCAGGTGAGTCACCCCTCTTAGAATTATTTTGTAGGACTTATGTGTCCTATAAAATTTATTTAATCCCCTTTTACTATTCCTATTTTCCCCTCACCTTCATGTCAATTATAAATATTTTCAATTAATGGGGAATCCCAAGGCATGTTTAGGTGTTTCATAGAGAAGCCATAATGATTCCAACCTAGCTGATAAACAAGAGGATAGGTGGAATGTTTTAACACATGGAATGAATGGAAATATGAGCTCTTTACAAATGGTCAAAGGTTTATTTAACATCCACTCATTAAATAAACCATTAAATAATACAAATGAAAAAATCATTTAATTATTTATTTTTTTCTTTCAAAATACTTATTTTATAGATTCAATACCACAATCACATCAATAAGTGAATTAATTTTCAAGGACAAAAACATAAATTAATTACTTTCCTATAAATGATTTATACAACATGGTTAATTAAGTAAATATGATCTATTTCATATTAAAAATATTCTTAAAGGATTAAAAAGGTAAAATTTATGTTTAATAAATTAAAATCACTTATTAAAATATTATGATAGTCAAATTATTCCATGACATGATTTTGAATGAAACCGTACAACTATGTTTAGTACATGGACAATGTTGGGACACTTACTTTTATCTGGGAGTTATCAATAGAGTTTTTGGTAGACTTAATTTAAATATTTTTGAGCTCAATTTCCATATATTCAAAAATTCAAAATTTTAGTCATGTACTGAGGAAATCCATTTTAGGATTTCAGGATAGGGGAATGCACTAAATGTATCATGGAACTACTTGTCTAGAGTTGGAAACACCACCTACCTAATTAATATTTTATGGTTTTCATGGCTAATATCTAGATCATTAATGAAATCTATCTAGATAATTTCCACTAGAATTCTAATGAAATTATACATTTTGAGTTCAGTACTGAGGGATATTCAGACATGATAAAATAGTGGTAGATATAATAAAACATTTAGTTCATTATATCACACTTATTTTCAAATCATGAAAAATATTAATAATATGTTGTTCCTAATTGACGAATAAAATGAACATTTTATTCTAAACACTAACATTATGATAATATTTTTGGAATGATAACCACATAACTGGAAGTAAACTATTGATGTGGTTTAGATGCCTACAGGTTTTGATACTCCATGAAATAAAATCATACGTTCTTGAATCCACAATTCTTGATCCACCAACTAAAGTGGAGAGGGATGAATTGTTCCTTGTTTATTAAAACTATTTGAGAAACACATTATTCATTAAAAGTTTGATTCTTTCATCACTTTCAAGTAAACTAATGACATATCAAGATAACAAGGAAGACTCAAGAATGCTCTAGAACCTCCATGGTCTTTTCTATGAGAGATCATGATGGGAATAGTTTGAGATTGCCATGGTGCTATTTCAAAACACTCAGGGAGAGAGAAACCTAGTTTATCCTCATGTAATATTTCTCATTAGAAAAATTTATCATTTATAGGTCTTAGGGTAGAATCTCCATCGAGAATATATCATCTATCTGATTCTAGAATCACTCCCTTAGAGCATCTCTATCGTTTTAGAGAATGTTAATATGAAAAACATTGATAAGACTCTATAGAATCTTATATCTCTACATCTCCATGTAGAAAAGGATACGATGAATGAATAACCTTATGTCCATATGATTAAAAATTTATAAGGGAGTGTAAATAGAATCAACATCAATCCTTCTTAAAACACTTCTATAAAGATAAAGATGAAGGGGAAAAGCAAGGGATAAATATGCTATTTGATTTTTCAGTGGCTAGAAGGGCCCCTAGAAGAAAAACAGCACCCACAAAAAGTTGAAAGTGGAAGTTTTAATTTCATTTTACATTGAGTGAAAATAATAGGTTTATAAAAATGGGTATAAGATATAGCATGTGGCTATCATATATATATTCAAATACAAGAACTAGGTATATGTAGAGTGAATGACGGAGGGGAGGTGTATTGTTTAGTATCCAACAAAACTAATATTATTATTGTAGCTATCTGAATCCAGCACAACATGTTTCCAATCAAGAGTATCATTATTTTAATGGTTTTATATTTTGTTTCTTCAAATACCAACAATATTATTTATGTATCTAGACTTGATGCATATTGAATTATTTTCAAATTTTTGAATGAATGAATCTTATTTTATATAAATATAATTTTTTATTGTAAGGCACATTTAATGAACTGTCTATATGTGTTGAATTACATGAACCAAATAATTTCAATTGATGATGATGTTACATCTGAATAGTTATACAACACCAAAAATTGGCATTAATGGAAGGTCATGTAAATTAAATATACTAGACTAAATTATATCATCATAAATTTTTAAATTATGTTGAACTAAAATAAGTTGTTGTATTACATGAATCTATATACGGAAAAATGACCAAATCCACAATTAGTGAGAAATGTATAAGGGATAATGATATTCATTAAAAAGATTATAATATTGTTTGTGGAAAATTTCCTATTTCAATGTTTTGGGTACTCATGCTACATAACATTTAAAAATTATTAAGTTGAAATTTATATGTCTACCTAATGAGGTATAATTTTAATTCCTTTAGAAATCTCACAAAATATATTAATGAAGTTGAAAAAAAACACTATAAGAATATTAATAATCATTTCATAGAACATGGTGGAGAATAACATAAACTAGAATTCATTTATTATCTATGAGAGTTTGATATTTTATCTCAACACACACCTTCTAATACTCCTTAGTGGAATGTTTAATGTGAAAGGGGGATTCACTCCATGTAGGACAAGGTTATATCCATGATGAGTTGTGAATGATTTCCATTATACATTATGGGATACATATTATAAACAATATAATATATTCAAAATAGAGTTCTAACTAATGATGCATATTTTATACTATATAAATTATGGAATGGAATAAACATTTATTTTCATACATACATTTGTTGGGTTATGGAAAATTTATTATGGCAACATTTGGTAACAATTCACTACAATGCACAAATTGAATCTTTATAGGATATCACAATAAAAAAATGGATACTACCTATACATTTCTTTAGTAAAAAGGATGTTGATGAATGATCTACCACATTTTATTAAGGGTATATTATCACTAAAAGATATATTTAGAGTGATATTGAATTTGATGAAGTTCATCATCAAGATACACCAGATTTGGAAGAAGAATAAATTCCACAAATCCACAAGCGATAATAAATTGATCAAGAGGGGAAACTACTGAGTAGAATTACTATGGTGGATGAGAACCAGAATAGAATGTTTTTCTATAAACCAATGATAGTGAATCACTATTAGTTGTTAATAATGATAATTTATCCTAAAAGGATGAAATAATTGGATCAAGTGTTTCCATGTGAAAAAATTCCATGAATTAAGAAATTGATTCCACATACCAATATAAATTATAGATTTTGGTAGACACTCTTGTTGATTTAGATACTTTTGGATTAAAAAGGATATTAAAGAAGAAAATTGATATGGATGGAATAGTTAGTACCTATAAGGCATGACTAGTTGAAAAGGTGTTTAAACAAAAACAAGGAATTGAATATGAAGAAACATTTTCAACAGTTAAAATGATAAAATCTATCAGAATAATACATTCTTTTTATCTTTCTGTGATTATTAGATTGGGAAAATGGTAGCCCAAAAAATATTTAAAAGGAAACTTTGAGATGTTGTCTATATGAAGCAACTTTTTGGTTTTATGGCACCATTGGATTCCATCTAAGAAGGATTGTTTGGATGATATATTTAAGGATTAACGTATTAATATAGATAATAGAACATTCGTTTTGATGAAGCCATAACATAGTTTATTTTTAGAAAGATTAAATGAAATCAATGTGTCTATAAAATATTAAGTATGAGTGTTGTAATTTTATTAATAATATATGTTGATGAAATATTAGTCATTGGAAAAGAATTATAAGTCATACAATCTGTTAAGACATGTTTGAATAAATTATATTCTATGAGGGATTTTGGAGACGCATCATATATTTTTGGGATGAAGATCCATTTTGATAGAACCAAGAGTTTTCTCAACCAATTTCAAAGTACTTACATTTACATGATACTGAAGATATTCAGTACGGAACAATCCAAGAGGAGATCATTTCCAATATCACATGGAATTTATAAAATAATGAAAATATGTCTTCAAAAAAATGATTATTGATAATAATGGAAATGATTTTATATGAAACAACAATTGGGTTAGTCATGTACGCTATTTATATACTTGAAAAGTTGTCATAAACACATTATGTGTGGTAGGAATATATTCTAGTATGTAATGAGCCCGTAAGGGGCTACGCGAAAGATTCTCTGTGGTGACTTAGGGTTCTCTTACTAGGGATTGCACTGATCCTCCCACACGCTACCAGCTTCTTTCCACTCAGATCGCATCTGGCTCCCCCTCGAGTGACCCAGTTTCCTGTTTCCAACGATGAACTCATGAGTCACAGCGGGGGCTTGTCAATGACGTTGCAGGTGGTGTGGGATCTCATCGGTGGCTTCAGGCTCGGACTCGGGTCCAGTTTCTTCTAGATCTCCACCTCGGCTCTTGCATGGTCGATCCTTCGGTGGGGGGTCTGTGTTGGAGGTACATGGAGGCATGGGATGTTTCACGAATTGCAGCGCGATTGTGGAGCAATAGAGGCGTGACGGCGGCCAAAGGTGGCGTGATTGGTGGTTGGGTGGTGCGATTAGGTGGATGGCAAAGAATTTGCTACCTCAAATGACCAATTCTCACCATTGAGGTAAAGGCCCCGATGTGAACACTTAAACTATGAATGATCCATTCTGGCAAAGCTTCGTTTTCGGATTTGACGAATCCAGATCTGTGGTACAGTTTTCAAGTCTTCATGGCATCAGTTCTTAATATAGTTTTTATTTTGGCTGTTTGATTATTTTATGGAAGTGTCCTTGTGCGGGGTTTTTGCTGCATCAGCAGACCTAGCCGACGGATAATTCAAGGTAGTGTTTCTTTAGGGTTTTCTGGTTTTCCTATGTGTCCTTTGGATCAACAACTTGTATTGGGTTCTATCTGTCTTAGGTCTTTGTTCATTGACATATCTCTGGCCTTTGGGCATTTAATGGGTTATCCCTCTCTGCTTTCAGGGGCTAATCCCTTTGGCCCCATGGGCATGTAATGGGTTTTCCCTTACCCAATTTAAAATGGGTTTCTGTTGTATTTTTCTTTTCTTTTTTAAAAAAGGGGATTGACCCCAATCCTTCTGGTAAAAAAAATTATTTGCGGTAGGAAGACATCAATATAATATAGGTGACCTACATTGGATGACTTTAAGGACTATAATTATTTATCTGAGACATACAAAATATATGATTCTAGTTTATATAGAAGATGAGGAATAAATAATTTGAGGATTTGATGATGTTATTGTCCAAACAATTCATGATGAAATAAAGTCACAAATGAGATACAATATCCCTTTAAATTGATGTGTTTTGAGCTAAAATATATCATTGAAGTTATGTGTTATAGATTATATAGTAGATTCCATGTATATTCCGAATTGTGGGGAATCTGAAGAATAATAATCAACGTGAAACATCATCCAAGATATTAATGTGGTACAAAAATAATAAATATTTTATAACACAATATTTTGATAATATTATATCATTGGATCTCTCAAATGTTCAATGGTCACATAAGCAGTCAAATCACGATCTTCATAAGTATAACATCTTTAGGGATATTTCTTAGAGAGGTGAAGCTGTAGTGAAATGTATTTCAATGGATGAAAATGTGGTGGAACCCCTGAATAAAGAAATTACTTTACCGATACATGAGTATCATGTGATGTCTTTTTGACTGAACGACATATGTAGTTGTCTCAAGTCCAATTGGGTGTTTATTAGTGTTTTTGTCATAGGACCAACATATTTTTTCATTAATTATATAATTATTTTATGCAATGTATATTAATAAAACGTATTATTACATATTGTTTTGTTGTTCTACATGACTCTAATGTAATATTGTCCTAAAGTATACATTTAATTTATAAGGACATATAAGTTTACCATTTTAAAGATCACCTTGATGTTCAATGATGATATTATCAAAAAATGTAATGTGGTTGGATAACATAAAATGAGAGGACACATACTTTCTAGACTGTCTAGTGATAGTAATCGTTAGTAGATGAGGATTTCATTATGAAGATCTCACTTGGTAATCTCCTTGTCATTGGATTAGAAGGAAAAACTCTACAATTGAAATTAAACATGTTTTTATGTAATAGAATATTCATATATATAATAGTTGGGCATATTATGTTACAACATCCCCCATAATTCATGATATCATCTAACCCTCTGATAGAAAAAGGATGGATTAAATCCATTAAAAAGATATTTGATGTATGTGGTTGTTCAGATCACCATTAGTTAACTTGTACAATTTATAATTTTGAATATGAATTCTATCAGTTGTGGTCAATTATTATGAATACCATGTGGAGTGAACATACTTTTTTCTTGTAATGATATGAATATATGAAAATTATCTCTATGAAATATTTTCATATGGATGTTTGAATTGGTATAAAAATGTAATTATTTATATTAAAACAAAAGGAGCAATATTTGGTGTCTATACACAATGAAAAAAACACTCAAATCACAAGATATGTCACAAAATTTACCCATGATATTGATAGAAAGATAAATCAATTTTACTTAGAATTGGAGGCAATATATACAAGGGCATTGGGTTCCCATGAGTTAAAGAACTATGTAAAACCTATTTAATGTTCAAAGAAGGAATAAATAATGTTTTATGAGGAAAATGTTCTCCATGATAACAATTATAAGGAGAAGTTCAAATGATAGGAATTGGGAAGTCAATCGTCAAAGACGATTGGATGTAAGAAAACAAAATTACAATATTGTGAAAAGTTTACTAATTATAATTCTAGAGTGTGTAGTTCAATGTATCACAAGTTCTCTCGATGTAGTAATATTGTGAATATGGTTTGTGATTGCATGGAGGATGATCAAAATAATAATTAAAATCTTAAAATATGATGCTTTCATAGAAATGAGTTGGGGAATTATGTCAATGTGTGTCCAAAGATTGTTACCCATGGTATAAACCAAGAAGATTGAATGAAAAAGTGTGTAGAAAAAAATTTCTCTACTATTGTAGTTGATGTTTTTCCATCATCCCTAATGGTGATACCTCATGGGAGCATAGTGTTTTTTGATGATTGATCTTCAAACATGATACCCTTTACTGAAGGTGTAGGGGTGTGAAATTATGAATATAGAATTTTATATGAGATATCGGCGGTAGGATTTTTTATTTATTCACTTTGGTTTATATGATGAACCTTCTTTATTTAGTGATTTTATGAATATGTATTTCCATCATTTTTAAGGCCAATTAATGGTTTTTGTAAATAATATTTTAGATTATTATAAAATTCAAGAGGAAAGTGAAAAATTCATAATATTTATTTTAAAAAACATAAAAAACAATAAACTATATTATAAGATAAGTATGAGTGAATGTTGGTTACAAAAAAGTTCATTTCATGGAAATATTGTTTCTAAAGGCGGTGTAACTGTTTAACCTTCACAAAAATTAATTGTAGACTACCCAAGATCTACCATTTTTAATTAGATTTATAGTTTTAATAGATTAGTAGGTTAGTACAGATGTCTTGTTACAAAATATAATTTCTTTTAAATTCCAATAACAAAGTTGATACAAATGGGAGTAAGGATTATCTAGATAAAAAATGTAATTATTGCTTTCAGGAACATAATATTACACTAGTCAATGCCGCTATGTTAGCCTTTCCTTCTAGAAATGGTGAATCCGACATATCCAGAGATGCTTTGATAGAAATTATTTGGATGTGACTTGATGAACTATGACATGTTTATTGCTTATTCCTCTGGTTATTTGAAACCTTATGAGTAAAATCACATTACTAATGATTTATAATTATATAATGTTTTTTTAATAAAAATTTAGAGAACTCGTATTTCTGGAGTTAATTTTAAATATATCATGATCACAAATATTTGAAGTATATATTCACTTAGATATAATTGAACATGTGATAGAGTTTATCACTAAAAATATTCAAGGATTATTATAGCTCTATTCCATATCATTCTAGATAACCATAAATGGTGTATGGTTATTTTAGATGAAAAATAAATGCTATATTATCCAAGTGATGTTTGGAATGTGACCCTTTAGTTAATGATTTGATAAATATTTTCCTAGAATTATTAGATTCAGGGATATTCTTTGTTTTGTTTCATGATTCTGTGTAGTCAAATTTGTATTAAATAATTCAGAGATCTCATAAAGTTGATTTATAATTAAAAGAAAAGGTAGTTTATGTTTATAATTTAATGTCTCAGGATTTTAATATTGTTGTTATTAATTTTTTGATTTAAGAAATGATTGTGTGTGCCTTGTGTGTAATGTACCGACCCCAATGTCACTAAACTGATTCTCTGAGACGGTGGGTTACTAGGCCTCAAGAACACCTCCCAATATTCTAGAGTCTTCTAACTAGCATTACTGGTGTAAAGGTTGTACATTGAGTGACTATACCCTCATATAATTTTATGAAGTGGAAAACAATTATGTATCATACACAGTAGAAAGTAAATACGATTTGGAAGTAGTAAACATTGGAAAGAGAAGATGTTAAAATAGTAAAATGTAGTAAATATCCTAAATAGCTATGGAAAACAATATAACATTGTTAACCCACAAGTCCGACCATCTAGATACATGTACAAAAGAAACTAAAAAATAAATGTAGGAATTCACTCATCACACGCTTCCACTGGACCAAAAACCTAAAATTATAATATGGATCAAAAATATATACAATAAAAGGATATATAGTCTATATAGTTATAGTGGATTTTCAAATCCCATTAATTGGTAAAACCCGATGGCTGTATTCCAGATAGTTTTTTAATATAAATGACTGATATCCATTTCGTCACTAAATTGGTAAATTATTATGATTTGACAAATTTTAAAATATGAATCATTTAATTTTAAATATTTCATCTATAACATGAAATATTAAGGGTC